>CM033715.1:19164560-20662060 GCA_019671005.1 Hibiscus mutabilis
AAGTTTCAAAGCTTGCTACCCAAAGTATTGAAGCTAGTCCATCATTAACCCATAATTTGTTTAATGAGGAAAGTATGCTCTCTTACGGGCAAAGTCAACCACTTCAGGAATTTCTTGATGGCATTCCATTACTGGTCCAACAAGCTACTTCCTTTGTTGATTTGCCGTTGGATGCTGATGGTGGCGACTGTCCTTACAGCTGGCTTGCATTACAAGAGCATTGGAGGCGAGGATTTTGTTGTGGGCCGTCCATGGTTCATGCAGGTTGTGGAGGGACTTTGGCTTCTTGTCATTCTCTGGACATTGCTGGCGTGGAGTTAGTAGATCCACTTTCTGCTAATGTGAGATTCTCTTCATATTTCCAGATTACTAATTACACTAATATCTAGGGGTCCAATAAACAATTAGGAGTGAACTCCCTGAGATCTCGCTGATAGTTATCAAGTCGAATAATATTGAAGTCTGTCGTATAACAACTCTCATGCGAAGAATATTTTCTTTCAGATTCATGCTTCTTCCGTAATCAGTTTGCTGCATTCTGACATCAAGTCAGCCTTAAAATCTGCATTCGGCAGTTTGGATGGTCCTTTGTCTGTCACTGACTGGTGCAGAGGTCGCAGTCAATCAGGTGATATTGGAGCCTCTGGTGATGGATCATCCACAGAGTCCAATATAAGTGAACGCCGAGACTCTTCAAGTACTGTAACAGTAGGAGAAGCAATGAGTCCATCACAAACTTCTGTTGGTGGGTCATCTTTCCATAAAGGTATGTTTACATGCTACTACGCAATATTTATGGGAGTCTTGAAGAAACTTGATATGCCAAAGGGGTTTTCCTCATTGATGCAGTGACTGGTGCAATAGATGGAGGTAAAGTTGATGAGACTAGCCAAAGGAGATTGAACCAAGAAACTTCCGGTTCTGAGTTGGAGCAACAACAATGCAGTCGGCTAAGACCAACACTTTTTGTTCTCCCATCACCTGCAATACTTGTTGGGTAAGTGTCCTCCATTTGTTATTTCACATACAATTACAAGTTTGCTCAAGTCAATGGCAAATGGCCTAAAAATAATATTTAAAATTTCAACAATTCTATGGGTCCCTTGCATTGCTACTAGAATGAGTGTTACTCAGTCATTTTACTCTCTCTGAAAAGTTCATATTCTGATTTCCAATATTTAATAGACATATAAATATAACCTGTTGGTATAAACTTGTGGAGACTTGTATAAAATAAAATAACAAGAAAAGTAAAGAAAAGACACAAAATACAGAGCACTTGTTAATAGAGCATTAAAGGAAAGAGAATTTTGGTCTTCGACTCCTTGTTATCTTCACCCATCTGGCTATCTCCTATTCATGGGTTGCAGGATAGTTAGTTTATAGAGAGGTGGTAACTTTGCTTCTGGAGGTGCATGAAACTTTATTTTCTAAACAGGAAAGAGGAAGTTAAGGATTGCACTGCTAACTACTCAAACCTTTGATCCGTTGAGTTGATACGGAATTGCCAGAGGGAAAGAAACGGTGTAGAAATCTATTACAATAACACATCAGTTAAGATTAGAGTAGATCAACTGAATTTGTCAAGATGTATAACTTAGTTTTTTATAATGTCAATTACGTGCATAGCATGACATGACTTGCAATTAATAGTTTGTACAGTTTTTGTATGTGAAGATAAATATAGGGTAAAAATGTAAGCCAAGTAGGCCATTTTTAAAATGAAGTTGATACATTAGTCAGTCTTTGTAGTTTGCTCTCTTTAAATCATGACATTCAAACAGATAAGTGCAAATGTTGACTTGTAGGTACCAGGATGATTGGCTTAAAACTTCAGGAAACTCTTTGCAGCTGTGGGAAAAGGCTCCTCTTGAACCATATGCTCTACCAAAACCTGTAATATTCTTTGCATGGCTTGCTGCAGCTAAAAAGACTATTTATTGGGCTGATCTAATTTTAGAAACTGCTTTCTGTTCATAATCTGAACTTTTGGCTTGCAGATAAATTATTCTGTGATATGCCCCGATATTGATGCCCTTACTTCTGCCGCTGCTGATTTTTTTCAACAACTAGGAATTGGTATGGGGTTTTGATGCATTATTTGTTTTCTTGAGTTTGAAGTCTTTTTTATGCATACCTAGTGAGGAAGAAAAGGTTACATGTTTCTTTCAGATTTCAGTATGGTTGTCTCAATCCAACGGAGATTATGTAGGAAGCATAATCTCATAGTAATTCAATTTAGCCGGAGTACTGTACTTTTGATGCATACCTAGTGAGAAAGAAAAGGTTACATGTTTCCTTCAGTATGGTTGTCTCAATCCAACAGAGATTATGTAGGAAGCATAATCTTATAGTAATTCAATTTAGCCGAAGTACGGTACTTTTGATGCATACCTAGTGAGAAAGAAAAGGTTTTATGTTTCTTCTGGTATGTTTTGTCAACCAGACGGGGATTATGGTGGGAAGCAGAATCTCGTAATTCTTGATTGGAAGAAATGAAAAGTTTTGGAGCTTTGTTGACTTTGCCCAGATGTTTGATCCTTTTTTTCCTTAGAGGAGTTGAATCTCCCTGTCCTTTGATCTAAATAGAAATAGCTTTTAACAAGGATGTCTTCTTTGTTTGCTCATCTTTGTCTTTAAATGTTACTTTTTACAACTTACCATGGCTGGTTTCACTCAAAACCCTGGTTTATAATGATGGGAAATGGGGCAGAAACCCTATGACTTCCCTATGACTTCCGTCCAATTAATACTAGTGAAAATATTGACAGCAATCATCAATTCAGTTTGTTTCCTGTTCTGGTTATCATTTTATATTTGTTAAGCGAAAGCATAGTTATTTGATAATTTGATCTTATTGTTTATTTTTCCAGTATATGAGACATGCAAACTGGGAACTCACTCACCTCAGAGTTTGGGAAACCAGATGGAGATTGATTCAGGGAAATGGTTTTCTTCTGGTTTTGTCCTACTTGATTGTCCCCAATCAATGAAGATAGAAAGTAGTAGTGCATCTCTCCTGGGATCGATAAGTGATTTTTTTCTGTCCCTGTCAAATGGTTGGGACTTGACCTGCTATCTCAAATCTCTTTCTAAGGCTCTTAAAGCTTTGAAAATTGGCCAATTTTTGTTAACAAACCAAAAGGAAGGAATAAGCAGCCCTTGCATGGTAAGTATGATGTTCCTTGTATGTCTTTTACGGAAGTGGTTCTCTCTCGACATTTTCTTTGTTTGATGATGGATGGACCATATTTATTAATTATTCCCTCTGATTTATTAATTATGAGAAATGAATGTGAGGAATTCATTAGTCCAGGCTCAATAATTCAATTATCTTAAATGATACATCTGTGTATTTTGGCTTTATATTTTGCTGATTGTCATGAACCATCTACAATCAATATTTGTTCTAATTTGCAAAGTGCGTGATTTTGTTCCTAAAAGATACATACTGTTTATTCAATATTAAATGCTACAGTTGGAAGCTTTCTCACTGTAACTGTGTGTTTTTTTGTCTGTATTCCTTGTTATTTTTAGAGCATATGGTGTCTAGGTTAGACCATAGTTTGGTTGTCCTTTACTTGATGGTACATGTAATGCACAAGTTCCTTCCTGTTATTGATTACTTTTTTACTTTTATAGGCATTTTTATGGCATTCAATTATGTTTAAGTTATTTATATTATTATTAGAAGGCTGGAGGATTTAGAATACACTTTCATTTGGTATTTGTTCATGTTTGAAAAGCATCTATCTAAAAAAATATTTTGCCTGTAATGATTTCACATGTTTTCCCCTTGTATTATACCTTTTCTCATTAAAAAAAATATTGGAGTAGCTTGTTAAGATTTAAGGGTACAGAAATTTCTGCATAGAAGTTTTATAGTTCAACTAAGATAGAAGTTAAGTTTCAGAGGGAGGGAGGGAGAGAGTTATAATTTCGAGGAATTTATATTATATACAATTGCTATCTTACTCTGTAATACATAAATAAGATAATTTATTTAAATAAATACAAAATCCACTCTTAAGCAGAGTTTTTGTTGTGGTGCATGGCCCTCTGTGATTTAGACATTCCATTTCTTAATGTGACCAAACCATGTTGTCTTTACCTATTGTGTTGGTTTCTTGTATTTAGGTGATATATGTGGTTTGCCCCTTCCCCGAGCCTACTGCAGTCCTAAAAACTGTCATTGAATCTTCTATTGCTGTTGGATCAAATATTCTGCCCTCAGATAGGGATAGGAGATCACTGCTGCACAGTCAGGTGGGGAAGGCATTAAGCAGCTCAGCAGCTGCAGATGAAACATCGGTGTCAAATATTCCTGTAGTTTCTGGGTTTAGTATTCCAAAAGTGGTTCTTCAGATAGTAACAGTGGATGCCATTTTTAGGGTTACAAGCCCACCTTTTAATGAACTTGTCATTCTCAAGGAGATGGCTTTCACTGTATACAATAAAGCTCGGCGAATTTCGCGAGGATCCATGAATGATCTAGGCCTGTCATCATCATTATCTAGCAGATCTCATTCTGTCTTAACTCCTGTGACATCTATTCCCGCAATGTGGAAGGATTCTGTCGGTTCTCGAATCCCAGGGTCTTCTATTCCTAGAGAGGGTGAAATTGATTCCAGCTTGAGGGGTGGTGCTTGGGAAAATTCATGGCAGACAACAAGGACAGGAGGATTAAGTTGTGACCCAAATAGAAATGGGGATTTCATCTGTCCTGATGAAGTTCGTTACATGTTTGAGCCCCTTTTTATTCTCGCAGAGTCTGGTTCTTTGGAGAATGGAGTTTCACCTACAGCTTTTGGTAATTCAACCTCTGAAACTTCAAAGATAGTTTCGGATGAAAGTAGTAGTGGCTTCATGCAGACTGCAAATTCAGTAGGAAGTACCGATCCTGGCTCAGGCTCTCAGCTTGCTGGGTTGGAGCCTGATGGTCTTGATTCTAGTAACCAAAAGACTCCAAGCTTACACTGTTGCTATGGATGGACAGAAGATTGGCGGTGGCTGGTATGCATCTGGACTGATGCGAGGGGGGAATTGCTTGACTGCAACATATTCCCTTTTGGTGGAATTAGTAGTAGACAGGACACAAAAGGTCTACAGTGCCTTTTTGTTCAAGTTCTGCAGCAAGGCTGTCAAATACTTCAGACATGCGCTTCATCTGATACCGGTGTTGTCAAGTCTAGAGACTTTGTGATCACACGCATCGGAAGTTTCTATGAGCTTGAATACCTTGGTACATCCGTTTGGTTCCTTGTTAATATTTTTTTATTTTTCTCTCTAGCAATTCAGGTTGTCTTGTGCAATATCATTGAATGAATAGGCCATGTTATGCATTTGTTACTTCTGAATTGATAATTCTTCTGCATTTTGTATGCTGTTTTTATACTTGCAATTATAATCTGTTTAGCCTGTTAGTCTCAAGCCTCTAAGGCTGCCGTATGCTAATATACTACAGTTTACTATTTTGTTTTCTTTTCTGTTTACTTGGCCTTAATACTGTTTTTGTTTTTGCATTGTGACTAAAGAGTGGCAAAAAGCCATCTATTCAGTTGGTGGATCTGAGGTGAAGAAGTGGCCTCTTCAGTTGCGCAGATCTGTGCCTGATGGCATGCCTGCTAGCACAAATGGGACTTCATTGGATCAGCAAGAGATGAGTTTGATTCAAGAGAGAACACTGCCCTCCTCACCTAGTCCACTGTACAGTCCGCACACAAAGGCCAGCTTTATGAAAGGTGGTTTAGGACAACCTGCTGCAAGAAAACAGCTTTTGAGTGGACAAACATTAGTTGACAACTCTAGGGGATTGCTTCAGTGGGTGCAGAGTATCAGTTTTGTTTCAGTTTCAGTCGACCATTCTTTACATCTGGTATTGCAAGCAGATTCAGTGTCTCCTGGTGAGCTATCAGTCACCCTTTGGGTTAAGTCTCTTTTTTCATACTGTAAATGATGCTCTAAATGTTATTATTTCCTTTCCACAACACTACATGAATTGTTTGATTAAATTATAACCTGGGGGGCACCTGTCTTGTTCACCGTAGTCTCTTACTCATTCAAGTCCTCTTATTGTTGTGCATTTTGCAATCCAGTAAGATTGGTAACTGTTAATACTAAATCCTTAACTGTGCTATTGTGGTGCTCAAGTTTAGACTTCTAATTTTGAAAACAAGATTTGGAGTCTCCGAATTGGCTGATGCAATAGTTGGCACGTTTTAAGCACCCTTTATTGACTAACTCCTACTTCTAGGCAAAAAAACGGGGATAAAAGAAAAGAAAGAGGCTTGAAATAGGGAAGGATTGTTAAAAGAAGGGAGATGGAGGTTTTCCCTTTCATCCCACACTGTCTGTGCGGTTCAATTGGATGGGCACTAGATCTAGTGCCAGCCAACAACTTTCCTAGAGAATAGTGCTATCTCATTGGGTCCCCCCATTCAGAGCAATGGGTCCTGATCTGGCTCTATGAACACTTGTAGGCTGGAGGCAGATTTGCTGAGCCTGTTGACTTGTCATCCAGGAACTAACCATCAAGTCATTTATGTGTTTTCACTTTTACATTTAAGAAAAGTGAAAATGAGATCTATTTTTAGTTATGTATTATTTGTTAAGTATTTACTGTAGACCATTTCATTGTGTACCAGGAACTCATAGTGGTAGTGGTCCGGGTCAACCAGGCTACATAGAAGGGTTCACTCCTGTCAAATCTCTCGGTTCAACATCTGCTTCATACATGTTAATCCCATCGCCCAGCATGAGGTTCCTACCTCCAGCACCTCTTCAACTGCCAACATGTCTAACTGCGGAGTCACCGCCGCTTGCTCATCTTCTCCACAGCAAGGGCTCTGCGATCCCTCTTTCAACTGGTTTTGTGGTTTCAAAGGCTGTACCGTCTATGAGGAAAGACTACAGAAATTACCCAAAAGAGGAATGGCCTTCAGTCCTTTCCGTCAGTCTCATTGATTATTATGGAGGTAACAAGGTTGGCCAAGATAAAGTAATCAGAGGAATTACAAAGCAGGCAGGAAGGATGCCGAGCTCTGAAGCTAGAGATTTCGAAGTTGATAACCATTTGATTTTGGCATCTATTGCAGCAGAGCTTCATGCTCTGTCATGGATGACAGTTAGTCCTGGATTTTTAGATCGCCGAACCGCACTGCCGTTTCACACTGATATGGTTTTGAGACTCAGAAGATTGCTTCATTTTGCAGAGAAAGAGGTCTCTCGGAAGCCCTAAGTTTAGGAAGCATAAGAAACAACGCCCCATCATTTTATGGAATACTTGTTCTGTGTCCATACCTCACCCACTGTAAAACTAAAAAGTAAATCATGTAAGATGTATGTATGCATGTATGACTTAACCCCCCCCCCCCCCCCCAAGAAAAAAAAGGAGATGCATCAGTTACGGTAGTGGCTGCTGATGAGAGAATGTAAACTAGCATAGGTCGAATGTTGTTACTGTCATAGATTCTAATTGGAAATGTTGCAACAAGTGAGATAGGTGTAGGGAATTTCAGTCACTTGCACAATAGATTTTGGTGTCCTAATGATCAATTTTGCTGCTTATTTCGTTTTATAATCCAACTCATCAATTTCTTCAGGTTTGGGATATGATTGAGTTCTCAGTGGGAGTCCTTGTTCGACATGAACATGGAGCTCAAATTTGAGAAGTGGAGCTAAAAGCAAATGGCCTTTAATCAAATGTTCTTGTGCTCTATTGATTAAAAGTATATCCCCAGAAGGGATTGTGCTTGGAGAGTATGTGATATATATTTGGAGGGATTGGTTTGAAACGATGTTTTGGTTTAGGTGGAAAATGGATACGCATCACATAATAACATAATATTTTTCGAAAATGCAACATGGTATGATGCGTATTTAAATCAATTGAAAACAACTTATAAGTGTCTTAATTGATTTTTTAACTAAGAACGACAATTAGATCTCATTGAAACAAAGAAAGGTATATTACGAATACACTACTTAATAAAAAAAGAAATTTAAAGATTAAATCGACCAAAATCTCAAATAGATAAATTAAAAACCAAAAGTGCATTGAAAGTTTGATACTTACCTTTAAAACTGACGTCCGTCATCCACGATACTCATTGTTTTAGAGACAGTCTTTTTACGAATCCTATTTAATAAGTGATAAAGAGTTGGTTTTCATACTCCTAAGAATCTCCATTCCATTAAAGTTTTTCTTTTGAGCAATCCGTTCTATTAAAGTTTGACTACACCTGTCCGTCACAATATTTTGTTAAGGTATGCGGGACATAGTATATAATACACTCATGTCACGACTTTTGAGTAATTTTGCAAATGGATCTGCATATTTTTCCTAATTCAATGTACTTATAGTATTCATCACCACTATCTATTTCTATTATTTTTCATATTTTATTAACACATAATATGATTAGTATATACTAATAATTTGGGATAAAAATAGAACATTCAAAAGTCTAGGTGTCAACTTAAAATGAGGGTCAATTTGGGAGTGAAATTGTAACATTCAAACTTTTAGGTACCAATTTAAAATGAGGGTCATAGTTTGGGGATGAAATTAGAATGTTCAAAAGCCTAGGTACCAACTTAAAATGAGGGTCACAATTTAAGGGTGAAATTGTAACATTAAAAAAATTTAGGCACCAGTTTAAAATGAGGGTCATAGTTTGGGGATGGAATTGGATCATTCAAAAGTTTAAGGGGAATTTAAAATGAGCTTTATAGTTTGGGGATGAAATTGAAACATTTAAAAGTTTAAGACCAATTTAGAAAGTCATAGTTTGGGAATGAAATTGGAACATTCAAAAGTTTGGGGACCAATTTAGAATGGGAGTCATAGTTCGAGGATAAATTTGGAACAAACAAAAAGTTTGGGGGACTAATTTAAAATAAATCATAGTTTAAAGATGAAATTAGAATATTCAAAAGTTTAGGAACCAATTTAAAATGAGGGTCATAGTTTGGAGATGAAATTTGAAACATTCACAAGTTTGAGACCAATTTAGAATGAGAGTCATAGCTTGGGGATGAAATTAAAATATTCAAAAGTTTAAAGACCAATTTAAAATGAGAGTCAATTTGAAGATAAATTTGGAACATACAAAAAATTTGGGGGACTAATTTAAAAGAAATAATAATTTAGAGATAAAAATAAAATATTTAAAAATTAATTTAAAATAATGGTCATAGTTTAGGGACATAGATATTGAAATAAATTAAAAAATTGATTAAAAGCATGGGTGGTAAGAACACCATGACCCAAGAAGAGAAAGAGATATCGTTGTTGTTACGTTGAAAATGTTAAGGAAACAAAAAATATAAGAGAATTGAAGGGAAAATGCAAGGACTTGTAAATGCATATAAACTTAAAATTTAAGATTTAATTAAAGAGTTAATAATTTCTAGAGCATGTGACTAAAATTTTTAGGTGATACATCTTTTTTAGATTGTGGGTTCATTACTTATTATAAACAGATTTTCTCTCGACACTCCTTATTTTTAGGACACGTTTTTTGTCTTCTTTATCGGTCGCTTATCTGTTGTTTTTTATTTTATATTTTCTTAGAGTTGGGTTTGACGTCGTTGTGAATGATCAAGATGACGTTTATTTGTTATATTGTTGATCTTCTTGCTTTGGACTCGCAAGTTGGATTTGGATACACGTTAACAACCACTCTTTATTATGCGATTGAGTCGTGATAATCATCATTTTGTCAATGTGCCTTAATTGCTACATTCATTTATTATTGTTACCGCTGATGGTTTTTACCCTTTATCGTTAATTATTGGTGTTGTTAGTATCTATCTTATGCGAATCTTTGGGTGTGTTTTTATCCTTTTCCTTGTATAGTTCTTGTATGATCTCGAGTGACCACTTTTTTGTTTCAAAAGTTATAAGAAAATGTTTAAATTATATGTTTAGTTTACGATTATGGTTGTAATCTTCCATTGTAATCTTGAATATTTTATCCTTGTAATAAGTTAGTGTCTTCTAAAAAATAGAGATAAAGATTAAAATAAGAGTAATGTTATTATTAAAATTTTTCTTAAAAAAAACAATTAAAATTTATCATTAAAGATCTGTAATACCTTAATTTTATCTGTGTATGCATATATATACTATATTCTCTTAGTAAATAAAAATAAATAAAAATAATAAAACCCAGTGATAAATAAAAGTCCATTCAAATGTCCATTTTATACATCAAGGTTTCTATTTACATTCAAAATCCTTTACCAAAACCCAAAGGCCCAAGTTACATAGCAAGGCCCAAATCCCATTATTTCTCCAACCTATTTACAGCTGAGACTAGCTTAATAAACACAATTCAACCCAAATTTCAGATTTCTTGCCCAAATTCGGTAACCCAAGGGACACATGGCAATCCCTGGTTGGCCCAAACAAACTTCACGTGGATTCAGATTTTCTTCTCTGCTGATGTCAATATTGTGATGTCATTGATGAGGTAAAATTTTACTTGCTATAAATAGGAGAGAGAGAGTTTTGTCAGGCAATTAATATCAATCATAAAAATATTAAATAATAAATAAACTAATAATAAAAGTAATTAAGAAGAAAGAGAAATTACTTTCCTTGATAGATGAACCGCCATGGAGGAGTTGAACCGCTGGGGAACTGGATGGGAGTGTCGGAAGCGTGAACAGACCAGAAAACTCACCGAGAACACGAACGGACACCGGAGACGACACTGGAATCGCCATAGCCGTCGCATCATGAGGTATTATTCTTTTCATCTTTTAAATCCTGCAAAGTAAAACGATGTTAGTTTGAATGCAAGGTAAAATAGAAAACAAATGCAAAAGGAGAGCGATTATGATTTATGATGGTGGTCGGAGTATTTTCAAGGGTAACAACATAGTCGAAGAGGGTTTTGAGTTACGGGTAGAGTAGATCTAAGTGGGGAAGAAGGACGATTCGATTGAATCGGGTTTTAGATCTAGGTTTAGGTAGAAAATAGGAAGATTTGGATCTTTACGGTTCTGGCCGCCGGTCGAAAATTACTTCACGGTGGCCAACCAAAAAGAGAATGGTGGTCGGATGATGGAGTGGTGGCCGACGAACAACTAGTATTCACCAGAGTTGGTGGTTAAGGATCTACCCGGTGGATAAGGTGGTAGTTATGGGCATTGTTCATCGTGTTCATCTTATTTCAGATGAACGTATGATGAACACTTAAAAGGGGGTGCTTTGATCCATTTGGGTGGGCTTGGAGTGTTTGAGTTCAGAGAGAATTTGAAGGGAGAGAGGGATGAGAGAGAAAGTGAATGTGGGTTATTAGCTGAGTTGATTCGGAGAGGGCCTTTTATAGGCATATTAAAATGGTGCTGTTTTGGTACCGGGTATTTCTGACCCGTGAGCCTTTGAGCGGGCCAAATCTGGATCTGCTCCCCAAGAGTTTGGATCCTTTGAATCTTGACCCCAACTTTTGCAATACCTCCAATTTAGTCCCTAACTGCAATAAAATCAATTTCAGCTTTAATTTCTTTTCAATTTTGTCCTTAATTTTAATTGTTTAATTTATTTTAATTATTTGATTATATGAGTGATTGTATGATTTAAATTAAGCATATAGTCTTATTTGCTAGATAATTAAATTACTAGCCTTTAATTAAATTGCTAAAGCCTTAGCCTTATGTTCTTATTAGAATTAAATAATTAAAATATGAGAGATAATTGAAGAAAATAAATGAGTATTAAAAGGGAAGCTTTGAAGTTCGAAGTTGGATAGTGTCTCATTGCAATGAGATGTTACCAAAGGGGCTTTTAAGTAGAACATTTGATACTCATTTAGACCTAGAAAATAACAATTAATCTAGTTAATTAAATTAAAACCTTAATTTAGGCTAGTACTTAAATAATTAGATTCATTAATTAAATTAGGAATATTATTTAATTTGGGATTTAATATGAATAGTGCTCAAACAATTGGGTGTTATCTCATAAATGCCTTAAATTTAATAATATTTATAGTTTTAAGTAATTCAAATAATTATAGCCCTTTTAAGTTAGAACTTAAAATAAACAAGACAATAATCATGCATTAAAACCTTTTATGTTGGAAATATATTTTTGAATATGAATCGAAGTGTCCTAAAGTAACTGGGTGCTTCTAATCTCATATTCAGATAAAAATATATTTCCTTATAAAAAGATTTCTCCATTTGGAATTTAAATCCAGTTAATAATTAAGGGTTAAATTAAATTTGAATTATTATTCTCAAAATGCCACGTAAAATTAAAAGGTACCGATAACGAGCGTTTGTGGGGGGTGCTAATCCTTCCCCACACTTAATCGACTCCCGAACCCAAATTTTATGAAAATGAGTCTCTGGTTGTTTTATGGTGTCCGATCTACCTTGAAGTGACCGATGGCGAATCCAAAATGTCTTCAAGATTAAGTATAGAAAAATTCTAATTTAACATGAAAACCTAATTTTTTGAGATTAAATAAATAAAAGGCAAAACCATAATTTTCAAAGATCGATCGTCAAGCTATTTCTACACCCGGTTAAAAAATGGTCTCGACAGCTTGGCGACTCTGCTATGGACTTCTTGAGAGTTAGGCCTAATTAATTTTACGTGGCATTTTGGCATTTAAGAGTGGTAATTTGAATTTAATTTCCAATAATTATTGGATGGATTTTTAGAAAGAATGGAGGTAGCCTTTTCTTTGTGTGATATATCTGTCATTCATGCATAAACCTTATACCTAGACTTTCTCCTTTAAGTGAGAGCAAGACATGATCCGACGTGAGGATCTCCACCTTCGACTTCAGAATTTTGTCTTTCTTCTTGTATACTAACCTTATACAACATGAGGTACACGCCTCCGATATAAGGGGTCGTATACTCTCGAATTGATGCCTTGTTGTCGCAGTAGACCATAACGACAGTTCGGGTACCTAGAGTCTAGAACAAAAAACCATATATTGTTATCTAAAAGCCCACCACATTAGAGCCAGACAAGAACCTAAGACAGGTGTTGCAGATTTAAGTACGCTTCTCTGGTTATTCTCTCTGCTCAATATAACACGCTTTACTGTATAAATTTAATTTAAAATGTTGCCTTTAATATCATTTCACCATACTGACTCATTTCTTTTGTTCTTGTTTTGCATATTTACATCACATCTTAATTGCATAAGAGGTATTGATTCAAAGGTGGTTATCATTAGAAGGCGATCATAACAGATAAGGGGATTTGTTGTCCGATAGAAGAGAGTGCAAATATGAGGCAGTGTCTAGGACAAACAACAGAAAAAATGAAGGGCAATTCATCTAAGGGTCACACACCAAATTTTGTTAGTGTTGATACCGACAAGAATGAGATACAAGAATTTAAAAGACAAATGGTTGAGATGATGAATATGATGCCAGCTATGACAAAAGAAAATGGGCACATTGAACTTAAAGAAGAACCGAAAAAAAACCAAAACATGAATAAACAGCCGAGTCTGCGCACTATTACAATTCACATTAATAAACCATTTGCATGTGTAATTGAGTCAAATTCCAAGAAGGTGATGAAAGGCCAAGAAAAAGCCCAAGTGGAAAATAATAGAGGATCTTTTAATTCAATTCCGATGGCATATACAGAATTGCTTTATGTACTGGTGGAGAAAAATCTTATGGTCCGAGTTCCTTCCAAGTTCAAAGTGTCTTCTTTACCCAAGGTCTATAGTATTAATACAATATGTGATTACCACCAAGGAAGTTCAGACCGTACTACCGAGAATTTCTAGGCTTTGAAGATCAGGGTTGTAAATCTTATCCGAGTAGGTATGTTGAGTTTTGAAGATAGAAGGCCTAAATTTCCTAAAAGCCTGACAATTAATAGAACACCTGGAGATGCAAAAGTGAAGGAAAGTATCAGTCCATCAGAATCAAGTAAGTGTCCAAGGCAAAGTTCAAATTCTAGTGTTTCTTCAGCCGATTGTCAAAAGACAGGAGATAACAAACATCATTGTGATCCAATTCCTATTTCACATAAAGAACTGTACCCTTAATTATTGAATGCCCGATTGGTGACCCTACTTTTCCTTACACTTTTACAACCTCTGTATCCAAAGTGGTATAAATTTAATGCTCACTATGAATTTCATGATGGAATTCAAGGGCATTCTATTGAGAATTACATCGCCTTCAAACGTCGAGTTTAAATTCCTTTGGAGTATGAGAAATGGAAATTTGGGACAGAAAGTCGTACGAATTTTGTGGATGAACATGAAGTTCAAGAAAAGAATACCCAGAAAGAAAGGCATCAGTTCAAATATGAGGCTCAAATAAACAAGTTAGGGCAAGAGATAGATGATTTTAATGAGGAATTGAAAAGTTTGCAATCTAATTACCAAGAAATTTGTTCAATGCTCAAGAACGTTTGTTTAGGTGTGACTCTGGAACAGTCGAAGAAAAGAATTAAAGACCTAAAGCATGAAGCTGAATACTGGAAAAAAAGCTCTAAAGTAAGTGAAAATTGAGTTAATTTGCTCTTGTGTGACATGCGGGCAATGGAAATACAACGCAATACTTTTATGGATGATCTAAGGGCTAGTCAAGCTAAGTGCGAGATGATGACTATGTACATGCAGATGTATGAGGATACTGCTATCAAGTTCAATGACAGTCAAGATGAAAATGAAGCACTAAAGAAAAAGGTAGATGAATACCTCAATCTTACACTGATGTACAAAGATCTTGTTGATGATGTCAAGAAAGTGAAGAGAAGCGTCATGTCCAATTTCAAAGATCGAGAATAAATATACGAGAAAGAGATAATGACATGAAATATGCTATTATTCAAGCACAAGAATTGGCTCAACAAGTGGCAAACCTAGCTGATGTGGCAATGTCTTTGAGTCAGAATATTGATCCAACATTAGATCATGGAGGGAAGCTGGCTTGGCTCTTAGAGGAGGTTAGGAAGTTGAGAGTTAGAGCTCACCAATATTTGTAGTATCTGATATCTGATGTATTGAATCCTTTTACTTCAATGAAAGTTGTTCTACGACGATCTCTTTTAGAATCAATACCTCCTACATTTATACATTCATGCATTGTATATTTATCAATATAACATTATCATTTAATAGCATTGTATTAACATTCATGATCTGAAGTAGTCGGGGTTTTTGATAGGAGCAATCTAGGAATCAGTGAAAGTCTAGAAATATGTTATCATGGATGGAGACATAAAAGGAATTGAATAGACTCAAGAGGGGTTACAAGAATGGATGACCAAGCCTCAACAAAATACAAAGAACCACACTTCTACACCATGTTTGACAATTTACCATGGGGCATCTAACCCGAGTGCAGAGATAGGTTTTGCAAAGCCTATCATCTTAGAACCAAGACATGAGCAGTTTGATGCAAGACTTGAGGAAGAAATCAAGGCAGGAAAAGGTGTCAATAATCCCAAATTTGATGCAAAATAATTATGTTTAGCCATGATCTAGTTATTCTGCCTGAATTTAAAGTCCATAGTTTTGAGAAGTATGACAGTTCTAGCTGTCCTAAAATCCACTTGGAAATGTTTTGTAGAAAAATAAAAGGATATTTGGATACTGATAAATTGTTGATCCACTATTTTCATGATAGCCTGGTTGGACCTGCTGTAGTGTGGTACAACAGATTAAGTCGAGAGCATATTCGATCATGGGTTGATTTGGCCAAATCATTTTTGGGGCAATATAAGTATGTTATAGACCTGGCTCTAGATCGCCATTTTCTGCAGAACAGTGAATATGAAGGTCAGTGAAATCTTTAAAGACTATGCATTAAGGTGGTGAGGATGAACAGCCCAAGTACAACCTCCAACGGTAGATGAAGATAGATCTCTCATGTTTCGTTAAACTCTTCCATCTCCTTTGTTTGAGAGAATTCTTGCGAATTTAAGGGGCAGTTTCAATGACCTCATGGTGAATTGAGAAGCAATAGAAATTGGGATTCGACAAGGGAAAATTGCACCCAGGTTTGAAAGTTATGCTAATTAGAAAGAGAAGAAAAAGAAAGAGGTGAATGAATGTAATGTTCAAAGTTGTCGAAGCTGCAAGAGAGAAAGGCCAGCTGATTCATCAAAACAACCATAGACAATTCCTCGAGCAAGTGCAAATCTTGATATATTTGGAGTATCAATTTTAGACTTATTTCCTCACTTTATTGAAGGACAACATATCACTCTTAGCCCATTGAAGGTAGTGCTGAAGCCATCTGCCCATAGCTATGATCCAGACAATATTTGTGACTTTTATATGGGGTACCAAGATAAGCTACCAAGAAGTGTAAGCCTTTAATGGAAGAAATCAAAAAGCTAGTTAGTAATGGAATTTTGAAACGAGAACTAGTTCAGCAATGGGAGATAAAAGGGATAAAGTAAGCTTTTGTATCAGTCAAGGAATTATAAGACCAGAACAAATGCTTCCAAGACTGTCTAGAATTTTGAGGAGTGTATCTTACTCATGTCTGTGCAGAGGCCATTTCTGAAATAATACTTGGAAATAATTCTGGTACTTCTGGCCCGAAAGTAGTAGAAGTTTTTTCTAAAGGCATATGTCATGTTTGTTGGTTTTCATCTCAATGGAAGTATGTTTTTGAAATACATAAATATATGTATATCTCTTCTTACCCTTGTAGGCCCTTGGATGCCAATTTCAAGATGGGACATTGATTCCGGTACAAAGATTGTTTGGATGTTGTAAAAACAATTAAGTGAAATTTATTTCTTATTTTACTCTGGTTGGCAAAATAAGAAAAGGTCAGATTACTACACCTTTGAGATGTTCGATGAAAAATCTTTGAAATTCATAAATAGTAAAGTGGACTAGACAATTTTAACCAAAGTAGATTTCTTGAAATTGAAGTTTTAAGCATAGTCTTCGGTATCCTAAAAAACACAATAAGAGAGAGAAAGAAAAAAGAAAAAAAGAGGAAAAAAGAGGAAAAGAAAGAAAAAGTTAAAAAGGAAAAAAAAGAAGGAAAAAGAGAGAAAAAAGAAAAGAAAAACTAAAGGAAAAAGAAAAAAAGAGTTGAAAAGGAAAAAGAAAGAAGGAAAAAAAAGAGAAAAAAAGAAAAAAAGAGAGAAAAAGAGAAACGAAAATGAGAAATGGAAAGAGTGAGGTAATGAACTATTGAATAAATAAGTCTCGGAGCACTCTAATGGAGCTGTGGGGGAGTCAACAAATCTAATAAGAAGCTATGCTCCACCCGTCCAATACCCTGGCGTTAGAGATGTATCTTTGAAGACATGTGTATAATAATAATAATAATATATAATAATATTTAATAACAGTCAGAAGCACACACATGCACTTATAGAATTTTATTCTTAGAATGATATTTTTGCACTCTACTGGTTAAACAAGTATGGGAATCTTGAACACATTTATAAATCGAAAGGAATGAAGAGAATGGAAAATGAGTTGTTTCTGACTAGATTGAGCAATGCGATAATTATAGGGTGTGAATCGAGTGATTTAGAAGAAATTTCATAACTTCAGACATCACCACAACACTCATGAGTTATGCTACCCATGGGAAGGTTGAACCTAAGACGCTCTTGTACTTGATATCCAAGGCATCCTATTCTATATTCTTTCTTTATATTAAGACCCTGATTTTTTAGGTCTTGTAAGGCATCTTTCATTGAAATACCGATTAGCAAGCTGACATTTTTATAAACAAAAAGATTTCCTTGTATTGCTTCAGAGATAAACTCCAGGAAGCAAGATCATGGATGCAAATGGTCAACCTAACATGATAAAGATATGGATGAGTATGAGACGCTCATATGTTCGATAGTCTTTTGGTTAGAAAGAGGAATTACCCATTAGGGCTCATGGTGAAGACAATGATAAGAATGCATATATCAGATAGTTCAGGTACCTACAACAATTTTTTACTATAGAGTTTTTGTTGTTCTTTGAAATCAGAGAATGAACCTGAAGAAAGTTTAGGGACTTGAGGTATTTACTCGCTCTAAATGATGAAAGATGGGCAAGTTCTACAGGATGGGGCAAGAAACAAAGAGATCAGTGAGGTATCATTGACCGTGAACAATAAGACTTTTCGAACATAAGAGTTCAAATTAGAATAGACAAGAGAGGATGCAGAGCCTGAAAGAATTCGATCACTAATGAAGTCAAAATTTGCTCAAGAAGAAAATGAGCTCAACAAAAAAAATTCTTGGGCAAATTTTGTTAGAGCATGAAGACAGTAAAAGCTTAAGACAAATCTCAAGAAGAGCAAGATCTGATAAGAACAATCTAACGAGATAAGAAGAAGAAAATGAGCTCAACAACAAAATTTTAGGGAATTTTATCGGGACATGAATACAACAAGAGATTAAGAAAAATCTCAAGAAGATCAAGTTAAGCAAGAAGATTAAGCAAAACAAGACTTGAGGAAAATAATCTTACTGTTACAATAGAAGCAGAAGACTCAATGATGAAGCAAAAAAGATCAAAACTCATCTGAGTGGTCCTCAATTGTTACAATTCATGCATCATATAGCCAGACATTCATAAGGTAGGAGCTTGCTAACTCATACATTCAAGGCATTTATACATATTTTGATAGGAATTTACAAGAGTCGACAAAGAGCAAGCAAGATTTCAATCTACAACTTCGAGATTGAAGAAGTAAATCCAAGAAAAATTAACAAAGAGTTCAATCACATTTTCGTGAAGCAAAGATACCAATCCGTTTGAAGAGGCGGATCTCAGCAAAGATATCAATCCGTTTGAAGAGGCAGATCTCAGCAAAGATACCAATCCGTTTGAAAAGACAGATCTTAGCAAAGATACCAATCCGTTTGAAGAGGCAAATCTCAACAAAGATTTACTGATTGTGTGCACAAGACAAAAAGTACATTATAATCCTAAATCCTTCAAGTCATCGGTAAGTTGTTTAGGCATGATGTTAAGTCCTTCAGGCCATCACCTTTGGGAGTGATGTGATTGTTTGCATAAGACAGAAAATGTATTACAATCCTAAATCTTTCGGGTCATTAGAAAGTCCTTCGGGCATGATGTTAAGTCCTTCGGGCCATCACATTCGAGAGTGATAAGAATATTTGATTGTATGCATAAGACAGAAATGCATTATGATCCTAAAACCTTCGAGTCATCAATAAGTCCTTCAGGCATGATGTTAAGTCCTTCGGGCCATCACCTTTGGGAGTGATGCGAATATTTGATTGTATGCATAAGGAAAAAAATGCATTATGATCCTAAAACCTTCGGGTAATCAATAAGTCCTTCGGGCCATCACCTTCGGGAGTGATGAGACATTTGATTGTCTGCACAAGACAAAAAATACAGTGCAATTCTAAAGCCTTTAGGTCATCAGTAAGTCCTTTGAGCATGATGTTAAGTCATTCAGACCGTCACCTCCTGAAATGATGGGAACTTTTTGAATGGTGTCACAGTAAGACAATGGGAGCATGATATTAGCAGAGGATATTGTAGTGATGTTTTTTCCTTTCTTTTTTATAATAAGCGTGATTTTCTTTTAGAAAATCTATCGATACGAATTATCCCATAAATCACTTTTGAAATCTTGGTTCAAAGGGATTTGTTTTGAAAATTCTTTTTCTTTTGAAAAACGATTGAAAACTTGGAGTCACCATCGACCACTTGGATACGGCAGGCCGGACACCACAAAACTAGAGATTCATTTTGAAAGAGTTCGAGAGTTGGTTATGCGTGGGGAAGGATTAGTACCCCCATCACGCCCGAAAATCGGTACTAATATATTTGTTGCTTTTAATCAAAGGAAATTGTCAGAATTTGAAAGGAATTTAATTCGGTGACCTTAATTGAAAATAAACCTTAATTGAACGGGCTTAATTAGATTGGTGGATTCAAATTAATTGGATATTTAATTAATAAGGCTGATGATACATCGAACCATAGACTAAACCGATATCATATAAGCCTGACTACCATGTTACTTTATGGTTCGAATATCATACGTCACCTTTATGCATGATGCAAGCAATTAAAATATGATGTAATGGTTTGGTTAAGTTTTAATTTTACCTTAAGTCGGTAAGGATTAATTCAAATATTTGGTCAACATCTTTTAAGCTCGGACAGTTACGACACAAATATCAGAATTAATGAATACCTCTTTTTTTATAGTTTAAATAGATTAACATGTAAACCAAATTGGCCAAATGATGACACATAAAATGAATGTCAAACCATGGCTTGAAAATTAAACACTCGAAGGCCCACTTAAGGTCCTAACCTAAAAGGCCAAAGTTATGGAAGATCCAATTAATGTTCTAATTAATAACTAGGTGAATATAATATTTATCCCTAAATTAATTAGCCCTAAAAGACTAAAAAACGTAATAAATTATGAATTATCTTGGAACGTGATAATTAATTCAATCGATTTTAAACTAGTGTTCAAATAAGCCAAGGACACTATTCAGAACAAATTGAGTTAATTAACCATGGTTTAAAATTAAATGTCAATCTAAACTTGCAATTGATTTTATCCCAAAAGTGATTAAGAAATGTTCAATCAATTTAATGAATTTAACATTTATCCCAATAAGCCAAGGACAAACTTAAATTCACTAAGTTAATTCGAACCTAAATCTAACTAAGGCTCTAAAGAGTCTAATCCTAGAATTAACGTAAGTAATTTAAGGATCGCGCCCCTATTAGACGAGCACACGACATAAAATAATTAAGTTAATTCCTAAACTAATCTAAGACTAACTCAACAACCCAAGGCCCAAAAGGCTAAGCCCAAGGCCCGTTAAGCTAAGGTTAACTCTAAACCCAAACTCAAAAAGGCCCAAACAAAACTAATTAAGCAATCTAAGCCCAAAACAACGAAAGGCCCGAACATCTAAATTAAGCCCGAACTAAAACAAATATATCCATAAAGAAATGAACTTTAATTACATATTATATAGTATATATAAAAATATATGCTATTTATATATATTTAAAATTGTATTATACATATATTAAAGCTATGTATTATGTATTAGGAAAAATTATATTATATTATAAAAGCCATGTATCATATGTGCTATAAAACCTATATTATACATATTAAAATTTTTTCATATTGTATATAGAAAATATATATTATATTGTAGAAACTATATTATATATATATATATATATACCATACTTTATAACATAAACTAGATGTTATACATTTAAGAAAACTATGTAATATTGTATACAATATATAAAAACTATATTATATGAAAACACATTATATACATATTATATAAAGAAACCATATTATATATATTGTAAAAAAACTATGTATTATATCTAAAAGAACATATATTATATACAAAAAAACATCCCACAATATAACACATATACTCCTTACACTATATGACATACACATTAAACCACATCAAACATATTATAGCAAAAAAAGAATAAATGACTGAAATGAAAATGGAGCTAAATTACAGTGCTAAAATTAAAGCATATATGAAAAAAGGGGACATGGCAAAAGTTTCAAAAATTCAGGGACCATTTGTGAGATTTTGAAAGGCAAAATCCCTTCTTGGGCGCGATTAATCATGGCGGAGGGACCGATAGAGTGATTTACCCATGCGAAAGCCCTTTAGGCGCAATTAGAGAAGGGTGGAGGGTTGTAAGATGCAATAAACCCATTTTTAGAATAAACAGTTTATAAAAGGGCTAATTCGGCCAAATTAAAAACCTTTTGGCCATTTTATAACCAAACTCAAACTCAAAAGAAAAAACAAAAAACCTCTCATTCTCTTCTTCAGACCACATTCATCTGGGTTCATCGCGAATCCAGATTTCAGCACCCCCTCCGCCAAGATTTCCAGTAATCAGCCGCCACGCCGCCGTGTCGGCCGCCGATCACCGGCAATCGACAAAGCCTAAAACCCTAAAAACGGCCCCTTTTCTCAACCAAAACCCAGATCTGACCTCTTTTCTTGAAAACATGACCCTTTCCTTTTGAAAACCCTAAAAACAAATTCAAAAACGAACCCCCATTTTTAATGATCTTTTATCCCCTCATCGGTTCACCCGTTTTGGCCTGAAGGCCTGAGCTTATCACCGAACGAGGAAGGGAAACAGATGCGCGTGAAGGAGGAGCGACACTGAAGGTAAAATAAAAACCCTAATTCCTATATGCTATGCACTTGAAAAGAAAGAGTACCTCAGAAGTTGATTTTTTTGTATTGCATTGTTCTATGAAATCCCCAATCGATGCTTAGGGTTACAAATGATTTTCTTTCGGGTTATATAACACAGAAGAATTACATAGAATTTGATGTATATATAAAAAAGAAAAATCTGCTATTGGTTGCCTCTGTCTAATTTGGTTGGATTCAACTGTTGCATGCCATTTGCTATTTTTGTGTTTTCTGACATTCCTTGATTTTTTTGTTTGCATGTGACATGGCTGAATGGAGCGCTGTGGGGACCGGGATAAGCAGCTAACGTGGCTGAGGATGAGGAAGCGCCGCGACAGTGTGGCGTTGGGCCACTTGCCCCTTCGGTTGTCTCGGAGGCCACGCTAGAAGGTTGATCGGCGCGCGTGGAAGCAAAGCTGGGAGATAACGAGGCGTGCACACGCGCGTACGAGAACTAGAGAGCCGCGCGTGGGCGTGTGGGAGATGACACTCCTGGTTGCATCTAGTCCGTCAGATCTAGAATAAATCTGATGGTTGGAATTAGGCTGCGCAAAAACAATAAAGGGGATTAGGGTTCTGGTTAGCTTAGAGCCCTTAATAAGCTTAGTATGCAATGTATAAGACCGTTGGGCCTGTTATAATTATAAGTGGACTGAGTTATTTTAATTAGGTTTTTATCATATATTAGGCTAATTTTATAAATTAAAAACTTATAATTTTTTTGATTCTTTTCTGATTTTAAGTTAATAATAACGATAATAATAATAATAAATAGTAATATATAATATATAATAGGTAATAAAAAACATTAATGATTATAATAATGGTAATACCACTAACGATGACACTATATTAACATAACAATATATTGATAACATAATAGCAGAATATATATATATATATATATATATATATAACTAGTAATATTTAGGGGTTTTCCCAAATGGATAATAATGTGATAACATAATAGCTAACAAAATACAATAGTAGTATTTTTTGCTTTTGGAGTTTAAACAATAATCATATATATACTATATAGTAATAACATAGATAAGGTGGATAAACAAAGCCCGTATATATATGCATTCTCATGGATAGTGGTACCATATAAGCAAGCCCGTTATTATAGAAAATAGAAAAAATAAAATAAAATAAAATAAAAAGGGTTCACCCGTGACAATTAGTGATTACAGCTGCCCCTCTTTGCTTATACTTGTGAAACAAGAATAAAGCAAAGACCGTAAGCACTAATTTTGTCCTATTTCCCTGTCGGACGATTTGCTCCTCTAGAACGATAGTGAACAAATCCAAATAACTTGTTTTCCTGAAGTGGCGAAAATGATTGGGTAATGCTGGTATGTCCTTCTGGAGCGACAATGGATAGACCCGACAGTAAATAACTCATTCCTCCGAAGTGACAAGCGCATGAATCCAAATAACACATTTTCCCAGAGCGGCGAAAACCAACTGGTTAGCACTGGCATATCCTCTCGGAGCGGCAAGGGACAGACCAGATAGTAGATGACTCATTCCTTCGAAGCGCCAGTGAACAAATCCAAATAACTCGTTTTCCTGGAGCGGCGAAAATGAATGGGTAACGCTGGTATGTCCTTCCGGAGTGGCAATGGATAGACCAGACAACAAATGACTCATTCTTCTGAAGCGACAGTGAACAAATCCAAATAACTTATTTTCTCGGAGCGGCGAAAATGATTGGGTAACTTTGGTATGTCCTTCCGAAGCGGCAATGGAAAAACCATACAGTAAATGACTCATTCTTCTGAAGTGGCAGCGAATGAATCCAAATAACTCGTTTTCCGAGAGTAGTGAAAACCAACTGGTTAGCACTGGCATGTCCTTCCGGAGTAGAAAGGGACATACCAGATAGCAGACGACTCATTCTTCTGATGCGGCAGACGCATGAATCCAAATAATTCGTTTTCCTGAAGCAACAAAAATGATTGGGTAACGCTGGTATGTCCTTCCAAAGCGGCAATACACAGACCAGACAACAAATGACTCATTCCTCCGAAGCAGTAGTGAACAAATCCAAATAACTCATTTTTTAGAGCGGAAAAAATGATTGGGTAACGTTGGTATGTCTTTCCAAAGTGGCAATGGACAGATTAGACAACAAACTACCCATTCCTCCGAAGTGATAGCGAATGAATCCAAATAGCTTGTTTTTCCGAAGCGGCGAAAATGATTGGGTTTTGAGAAAAACATCATTTTGGAAGGATCAATTAAGAAATTGAGTTTTTAAGAAAAACGCTCTATTTGGAAGGATAGAACTGAGAAATTTAGATTTTAAGAAAAAACGCTCATTTTGGAAAGATAGAATGAGAAATTTAGATTTTAAGAAAAAACGCTTCTTTTGGAAGGATAACAATGAGAAATTTTGAATTTTAAGACAAATCCTTAAGAAGGGATTAAATTGAGAAATTTTGAATTTTAAGAAAAACATTATTTTGGAAGGATAAAATTGAGAAATTGAGTTTTAAGGAAAACATCTTTCAAGAAGAATTGAATTGAAAGTTTTGGAATTTTGAGAAAAATATCCTTTTGTAAGGATAAAATTGAGAAATTGAGTTTTAAGGAAAACATCATTCGAGAAGGATTGAATTGAAAATTTTCGATTAAAAAAACATTCTGGGGATTGGAAGGCCTTTAGAAATCTCAATTGTGCAAGTCGAAGGACTCTTGATTCTCATGAAATCCAAATTTCCTCTTATAGAGCCGTAGGTCCATCCTTTTGTCAATCTTCAAATGCTTGTTTAAAGTAAACATAATGCTATGATGGTACAAGTTAGCATGCTCCTAACATAGGGATGTCTAGCTATCAATGATGCATGAGCATATTTCATGATGCAAAGATGCATGTGTTCGTGAGAATGCAATGATGCATGAATTTAACTTATCCTCATTTTCTAGAGCCGGTGGTCGTCATCTTGGGTCTACCACCACTCATCAATCCCATGTCCTGACAAAACTTGCCCCCCAAACTTGTGTTGTTTTTTCTTTGAGTCAAGGGACCTTGGTCGGAATCAGAATCTTTAACCAAGTTCTTTTAAGCCTTGCACCATCTATCATCTGTTTCGATTTGAATTCTTAGGGAAGAAAAGGTCCTTGTTGCCCCTCGAACAATGATGCCCCATCACTGTTAATTAACCTCAAAGTTTCTTCGCCATCCCACATCATATAGTGCCTTTCAACTTCGGGCCTCACTGATGCATATTTCTTCGAAGTGATACAAAGAAATCTCTTTGTTTAAAATATATCATTTCGCTGGTCGTCATTTTAATGAAGGGTGCCCTTTTTAGATTAACATACAAAACCTTAAAAACAAAATTTAATCAAAAGAAAAAAAAACAGAATGGGATGCCTCGTATATCAAATGCAAGAGCATCTTAGATTCAATCCTCCGGTGATCATTCCAAGCATAGCTTGTGCCTATGAAGACTTTAAATGTTGTGGCGATATTTGAAGTTGTGCAACTCCTTCCATATCGCTCGGTTCATCCTCATGATTATGGTATTTGCTTGATCTGCTCGATTACTATTCCTTCTAATTCTTATCACCTTTCTTCATTCATAAGTATGTTCAAGCTTTTCGACTTTGTTTAGCATATGGAGCACAGAAAGTGTCACTCTAAGAACTTTATGTGTAAGTGTGTGCCTCTGATTGTAATAAATATTGTGTCAGTGTCCTCAAGGATTCATCTCTGACGCTAGGGTATTGAACAAGTGGAGCATAGACCCTTATTAGATTTGTTCTCCTCTCACAGCTCCATCAGGATGCTCTGGGACTTATTCAACTCGTTCGTTCATTTCCTTTTTCTTAGGGGAATCCAACTCATCACAATCATTTGTCTCGAGAATAATGATGGAGCATACAACAATACCCCAGGTTACTCGGCATAGTCATGATTTGAAAACGTACTCATATAGCCAAGGCTTTTGACTCAATTAGAGTAACTGGAGCAAAGCATCCTTATTTACCCTTTTTGCTATAGCGAAGTACCCCTTTAATTCTTAATTAATTTCTGTTTTGTTTTGAAACACACTATTTTCCTTTTGAGGCACATTCAAGCAACTCTATTTGGGCTCTCCTAGGAGATTTTCTTATCATTGAACATCATCAAAGGAGTAGTGATCTTGCTTCTCACGCTTTACCGACTAGAGCGGATTGAGGGGAAATCACGCCCATCGTTATCACAACATTCGATTGATCTCTTCCATTAGAATCGATACCATATCATGCACGTGATATCTGTGGGTCTACGAGGGTATGAAAGAATATATACATATATGTTTAAGAAAATAACATCCTTTCATTGAAATAGCAAAAGCAAACATAACATAAGTATTTACAAATGATCACTACTACTACTATTTTCGGGTAAACAAAAACAAAGTGCAAGAAAAGAACATGCCGCGGGTAAGGAAATCTACACATGATTTTCTTGAAACTAAAACCGGGGACCAACATCTTCAAAAGTCACATCTCTACCTTTCCTTCAAAGCTTCAGAATCCCGCTCTCAATCAAACTTTAGACCTTATTCTTTAGAGCTCCACAATTCTCAATGGTGTGACCCGTACTTCCCACATGGTAGCCACACATGGCATTGGCATTATGACCATTGGGATAAGGAGGATTCTTTGGTATGGACTAAACCGGAGCCAGAAGTTTCGCTTCAAGAAGTATTGGAAGCAAGTCTATGTATGTCATCGGAATCAGATGAGGTACCTTCCAAGGCTTCACAAATGAGGATGATTGACGATAGGAATGACCATGAGACTGATTGTTCGAGTGAGAACTCTTCATAGGGCATAGGAAATCATGCGCCTTTTGAGCGGTGGTGCTTGATTCACCCAACTGCAACACCCTAAATTTTAACATACTTTGGACTAGTTTCTTGAATGCCACACAGTTTTCAATAGAGTGTCATTGAACATTGGCATGATACTCACAGTGAGTATTGGCATTATACCAAGAAGGTTAGGGTGGGTTAAAGGGCACTGCATGGTAAGGCCGAACCAGGTCTGCCTTATACAGTTTGAGTACAGCTCTTCGTATGAGATTGGTAGCGGGGTGAAGTTCTTATTTCTTCTTTCAGGCCCCCTTGTTTCCTTCCCATTCGAACGTTGGGCGTCCTCAGCCCTATCCTAAGGTTGAGGGCCCGTGAGGCTCCTTGGAGCCTCCTCATGAAGCTTTTGTCTCCGAATTGGTTCTCTATCTGTTGGAGAAGATAAGATTTTCCAGAGAGAATCTCTGATTTTATCTAACACCAACTCGACGGGGCACTCAAAAGCAGGGCATGCTACCTTATATTTGCTGAGGATGGCTTGGTCTTCGTCCGATAAAATCTTTTCCAATGTGAAGTGGCGGTTCCTATTCTTATCCTCTTACAAGAAATCTTCCTTCACACTTTTCCCTTGGTCATGATGATCATTATTCCCATCAACTCATTTACTTGCCACCTAGTTTCTTCCTAAAACTCCTTCACGTACGTCATTAGCTCTTTTTGCTTTTCAGCCAAATGCTCATGGAGCTCCTCAAGCTTAACTACCCTAGCTGCTAGGTTATTTATATTTCTGGAGTCGAACTGGTCAGAAGTCATTCCCTCCTCGCTTCTACTTTCTCTTTGAGGTGAATGTTATTTTCCCCGATTAGTGATGTATGTGAATGTACCAAAATGTATCGTTGTAATCACTCATTTTTGTCCGGATATAGTATTATTATATCTTGTTATATTATAATAAAAGTAAAAAAGAAGAAGAGGAAAACGTGCATGTGTGCCACGTGCACACCCACATCACCCCCACCATTTGCCTATAAAAGGCATGTAGGGAGGCTGCCAAAGAAAAGCACAAATTTGGCCATGAATTGCCAATTGCAATTGAAAGCAATTGGCATGGCGCAAGCCTTGGGGCAATGCCCTTCGAGGCTCGAGAGCAGTGCTCTCGACAGGGAATTATTCTTCAGACTGTTTGTTCGATCAGAGGTCTTGCTGAGGTCCGTTCGAATAAATTTTTGGGTCATGGCTAGATGATGTCGAGATCTCGCTAGGGGTCGGTCGAGGTTCTCTGTTCGAGCTTCTAATATAGTAAATTTTGATCTTTATCTTTGTATTTATTTTGGCTTAGATATAGGTAATATATATTGGCATGTTTTTGTAATAAATATGTTCAGTATGCCATGTTTGTATATTTTTAAGTTGAATGAATTATTTACAATGTTCTTTTAATTATCGGTATGTTCTTATATTTTGTATGCCATGTTTATATATTTTAAGTTGTATGAATTATTTACATGAATAAAATATATTTAATTCTAAATTATAATTTTTAAAATAGATTTTCCTTTTAATTTTTCTTTTTTTATGTATTTTTAGAATATTAAATTCGGTTTAATATTAAAGGAATATTTTCTAATTTATTTCGAGAACTGGCTAGGAAGTGGTATCCTGACTCATTCAGGTATTATCTTTCTCAGTTTTTGTAAATAAAGAAATATTCTCCCTAGACCGTTTTTTTGGGATTAAATTTTAAATTAAATTTGAATTTTTATTTTCTTGCAAAGACAACACTAAATCAACGCAGTACCAATTTTGGGCGTTGTGGGAGTGCTAAACCCTCCTCACGCATAATTGACTCTTGAACCCAAACGTTTTTGAATCTCTGGTTATTTTTAACGGTGTCTGGCATACCAAAGTGGCCGGTGGCGACTCCATCCCTCTTTCTTCCCGTTTTCCAAAAAAACTTATTACAATTGTTTTGTTACAATAAACAAAGAAAACTCGTTTCGCATATGGTCCTAAACTAGCATATGGGTTGACGATTTTCCCCAAGATCTAAATAATCCCTTCTTCTTTCTCGGAATCTTGGCAACATCTTTCACTAGGAATTGTAACCTTCGGACGATCTCTTGTATATGGGTCATCAAATGTGCCAATTCTTGCTCTTGCCCCCAAATAGTGTAAGCAGCAAACTATAGTCGTTCCGATGCCGGTATTTGGTACTATTGACTTACTTTTTGAAAAGGGTTCCGCTTGAAATAATCTTCCTTGTTCTAAGTTCGGACTTGATTTTCGACCCAAGATGAGAAGCTCTCAATCTTGCCCCAGAAGGTTTCATTCTTGTTCGGCTTGGAGTAGACGTGGTTCTGACTGATCTCCTCGCAAGGGTTTGGTTCTCCTCAATTATCAGGGTCAAATCAAATTCGTCAACTGTGGAACAACCAAGGCTTAAGGTAGTGATTAATCGATCAGAACATCTAGCTAAAATGGGATGTTGCTATACCCATCTTTGAAATCATTTCTTGCCTCGAAATCCCAATCATTCTACACTAAGTTCCACTTGGACACATCATTAACTTTTGTGTCCATGAAGGCTTCGGCTAACATTGTTGACTTGAACCTCTGGCTGAAATATTGCCCACGTCATGTAAATGCTCCCCTTTTGACCATATTTTTATATCGAGATTCTTTTCATCATTGTTTCGAACCAAACCTCTTATAAACATAGTCTTTAATTTTAGACTATTTCTGACTCAATGTGCTCTTCATGATATGACAAAGTATGCAAAACAAAACGTTACAAAGGGAAATAGAGAAGACAAGGAAAAGGGGTAGTCAACTGATGAATAATGAATTCAAAAACAAGAAAAGATAAACATGAGGAAAATAAACGAAAGGCAAGGATATAAAGGAAGAACCCTAACCGCATGAATTCTAGTTCACTAAGGTTATCCGCATAACTCTAATAAGGGTAGGCTTCTTAAATTCTCACACATGGGTTCGGTTCTAATTGGGGTACCCGAATTATCCCATAAATCACTTTTGAAAAACGATTGAAAACTTAGAGTCGCCATCGGCCACTTGGATAAGGTAGGGCGGACACCACAAAACCAGAGATTCATTCTGAAAGGGTTCGAGAGTTGGTTACGCGTGGGGAATGATTAGCACCCCCATCACGCCCAGAAATCGGTACCAATATATTTGTTGCTTTTAATCAAAGGAAATTGTCGAAATTTGAAAGGAATTTAATTCGGTGACCTTAATTGAAAATCAACCTTAATTGAACGGGCTTAATCAGATTTGTGGATTCAAATTAATTGGACATTTAATTAATAAAGTTGACGATACATTGGACCATAGACTAAACCGACATCATATAAGCCGGACTGCCGTGTTAGTTTATGGTTCGAATCTCGTACGTCACCTTTATGCATGATGCAAGCAATTAAAGTATGATGTAATGGTTTGGTTAAGTTTTAATTTTACCTTAAGTCGGTAAGGATTAATTCAAATATTTGGTCAACATTCTTTAAGCTCGGACTGTTACGACACAAATAATGGAATTAATGAATACCTTCATTTTTATGGTTTAAATAGATTAACATGTAAACCAAATGGGCCAAATGATGACACATAAAATGATTGTCAAACTAGGGCTTGAAAATTAAACACACGAAGGCCCACCTAAGGTCCTAACCTAAAAGGCCCAAGTTATGGAAGATCCAATTAATGTTCTAATTAATAACTAGGTGAATCTAATATTTATCCCTAATTTAATTAGCCCTAAAAGACTAAAAAACCTAATAAATTATGAATTATCTTGGAACGTGATAATTAATTCAATCGATTTTAAGCCAGTGTTCCAATTAGCCAAGGATACTATTTAAAACAAATTGAGTTAATTAACCATGGTTTAAAATTAAATGTCAATCTAAACTTGCAATTGATTTTATCCCAAAAGTGATTAAGAAATGTTCAATCAACTTAATGAATTTAATATTTATCCCAATAAGCCAAGGATAAATTTAAATTCACTAAATTTGAACCTAAATCTAACTAAGGCTCTAAAGAGTCTAATCCTAGAATTAACTAATTTAAGGATCGCGCCCCTATTAAACGAGCACAAGACCTAAATTAATTAAGTTAGTTCCTAAACTAATCTAAAACTAACTTAACAACCCAAGGCCCGTTAAGCTAAGGTTAACCCTAAACCCAAACTCAAAAAGGCCCAAACAAAACTAATTAAGCAATCTAAGCTCAAAACAACGAAAGACCCAAACGTCTAAATTAAGCCCGAACTAAAACAAACATATCCATAAAGAAATGAACTTTAATTACATATGATATTTATATATATAAAAATATATGATATTTATATATATTTAAAATTGTATTATACATATATTAAAGCTATGTATTATGTATTAGAAAAAAAACTATATTATAATATAAAAGCCATGTATCATATGCGCTATAAAACTTATATTATACATATTAAAAAATTTACATATTGTACATAGAAATATATATTATATTGTAGAAACTATATATTATATATATACCATACTTTATAAAAAAATTATATGTTATGCATTTAAGAAAACTATGTAATATACTTTATAAAAGTTATGTTTTATATAGAAATATTGTATACAATATATAAAAACTATATTATATGAAAACACATTATATACATATTATATAAAGAAACCATATTATATATATTGTAAAAAAAACTATGTATTATATCTAAAAGAACATATATTATATACAGAAAAACATCCCACAATATAACACATATACTCCTTACACTATATGACATACACATTAAACCACATCAAACATATTATAGCAAAAAAAGAATAAATGACTGAAATGAAAAAGGAGCTAAATTACAATGCCAAAATTAAAGCATATATGAAAAAAGGGGACACGGCAAAAGTTTCAAAAATCCAGGGACCATTTGTGTGATTCTGAAAGGCGTAATCCCTTCTCCGACGCGATTAATCATGGCGGAGGGACCGATAGAGTGATTTACCCATGCGAAAGCCCTTCAGGCCTAATTAGAGAAGGGCGGAGGGTTGTAAGATGCAATAAACCCATTTTTAGAATAAACAGTTTATAAAAGGGCTAATTCGGCCGAATTAAAAACCTTTTGGCCATTTTATAACCAAACTCAAACGAAAAAAGAAAAAACCTCTCATTCTCTTCTTTAGACCTTCATCTAGGTTCATCGCGAACCCAGATTTCGGCACCCCCTCCGCCAAGATTTCCAGTAATCGGCCGCTACGCTGCCGTGTCGGCCGCCATCACCGGCAATCGGTGAAGCTTAAAACCCTAAAAACGACCTTTTTCGACCAAAAACGAGATCCGACCTCTTTTCTTGAAAACAGGGCCCTTTACTTTTGAAAACCCTAAAAACATATTTGAAAATGAACCTTTTTTTAATGATCTGTAACCCCCTTGACCTGGTCTAATCGCAAGACCAAATCGAGCGAGTCACACGGGGAATATTGGAGTAAAACCTGAAAGTTTCACTTCAATAAACAACCCTTTTTTTTACTTTTAATCTTTTCTAGATGCAACATAGTTAACCTAAGCATGAGAGAAAGTAGCAGACAAAATCTCAACTCAATCGGGCATCAAATCAACATTCGATTGCCTCGTTACGCATTTAGGGACTAGTTTGTGAATATACCATAAAATAGGGACCTTTTGTGAAATTAGAGTTACCAATATTCAATTAGTCAGGTTTCATACTTACATGTCAAATTCCAACTTGATCCAATCATCGAAACTCACTCAATTGCATTCACAAACATTCAGAGACTAAAACGCAAACATTCAGAACTTCGGAAGATGTCAATTAACCACTTTAACTAACAGGGTATCGATACGCTCAAGCACAACATCGATACGTTCCTTTGTAATTTCAAAACCCAAATTCTAGCAGCTCAAAACTGTATCGATACGCTTAACCAATTTCTTCTTTCACTGTATCGATACGGTTCATACTGTATCAATACGCCAAGCCTTTTTTAGCTTAACCATATCGATATGGTAGCCCGCGTATCGATATGCCAGGGCACAAAATGTTACTTTTTGCTCGATGAACAATTCGTAAACCAATCATAAACCCCTAGGCATGCTTCTAACACACAAGCAACATATTTAGGGATCGATCCTCAGCCATTAACAATAGAAACATCACCATACCATGATTACATGCTCAAAAGGGAAATCTATAGGCATGCTACCTAAAACCACATCAAACCAAAGACCACAAACCATAGCAAAGCATAAAACAAACATAATAGGCCATTTACAATCTCAATAAGGTAAAACAAACTTGCCAAACCCAGGAGTTCATCAAACATACACTCCCAAAACTTCAAGGTATCCACCCATTGCCAAACCCATTACTATTGAAATGTTAAAACCATACTTGAGCTTAGAGCGTCGAGTGAACCACTTCTCTTGCTTCCTTGCTGCCCGAACAAACTACTTTTCTGCATTGTTAAGAAAAGAGAGCGTAAGCTATAAGCTTAGTAAGGGATGCTCAAAACAAAACCGTAACAATGCACTATTGAAAATCATTTTCTTATAAAACCATTTTCCCATCATGCACTTAACAAATCTCATGCTTTAAAACCCATTAAAGCAAAACCATTAAACTCTTTACACATGTATCATGAAATTTCATGCTTTAAACCAAAGCAAATCTCAATGCAAGCTTCACATGCTTAGGCATTCAAAACACATCTCTAGATACAGTCTCATGTATAAATCTCATATACAATTTCATTTCAAAACCATGATACATGTAATCTCATATATTGGCATTCAAGCGACCTGGATGGTTGCTTCGCCATCCCTATACACATGGAGCTTACTGCACTCTCCGTAATAAACACATCGAATATGCGGATACTCATTGATGGAGCTTGCTGCTCTCTCCATAAGACGGATCTCATGGTGCTTGCTGCACTCACCATGACTTAGACCCCGTGGTGTTTGCTGCTCTCACCACAATACATTTCGGTTACCCTCAACACAATAGTTGCTACGCTAATATAGAGCCGAAGGATACACACACATGCAAATTTTGCTACATTTTTTAGTGCACTCTCATCCTATTGGTCGACCAATTATATCCGATTATAATAAGCATCATCACTTGCCAATATATACTTTAAAACCATGTTAACCTACTGTTTTCCAATGTATCAACATAAACCATAGCATATCCCACTTTAAATCATAAATCAATGTATAGCATTTTCTAATCAAGATGCAACCTCTTGAAAACCATAAATCAATCTCATGGGAAAACATGAATCATTTCTCAATTCATAAAAACATGCATAACAGTAGGTAACAAATCCAACTTCAAATCATGAGCATGAACAATTAAAAACCATGAAAAAAGCCGAGAACTGAGAGCTAAACATTTCATACTTACTTGCGAGTTTAAACCAGCGTATCAAGCTTAATTTAAACTCCCCAAAATCACTTTCAAATATCTTTTGAGCTATAAAACTCGTTTCCACTCACCAACTACACCTCGCTTGCCTTGCCAAGGCGAAATCAAGCTTCCAGATCCTCCGCAACAACTTTCGAAGCTATCAGATCATCATCCTTTGCTTCTAACCAAAGCAAGATAAAGGATTAATACGTTCCCTTGCATCAAAATCCCCAACAACACACAACAACACTTTCCTCCCTCAACAACCAAGCTTTCACCTAACAAAAACATCGGCGAAACCTTTGTTTCCAAACAAATCATGCATAACAACCATATGCATCATAATCATTTATAAAACTCTTTTATCACATGTATTCCCATAATTGGCATTTAGAGTGACCCGAATGGAACTACCCTCATCCTTAGATAACACTGCCCCTATCCATACATGTTCTAATACACGAATTCCACTTGATGGCACTACCCCCATCAAGCTTTTTTCATGGTGGTACTACCTCCACCATAACTCACTTCGGCCGAGAATAGAACTACCCCTATCTCGTTGTGATAGCACTACCCCTATCACGTCACAATAGCACTACCCCTATTGTGTAACCAAAGAATTTCACACGATCGATTTTACATTTTATAGTGCACTTTAATCCTATGGCTAGCCAACTATATCCTATACTTTCTCATAAATTACATAGCCAGTATATCATTATCAAATACATTTACTCATTGTTTTTCAATACATTTCTCAAAACCGTTTCATATTGCCAAAGGCAACAACACATTCCCTTTAAGGAACAAATCTCAATGCTCATAGGCATTCATTACTTTGTTTAAACATTGCATATTAATCCAAAATGATGCATTTACAGCAAGTAAGCTAAACCATGTTTAATCTCAAAATATGAAATTCGTAAGCTCATATCAAAGACGATAACCAAGCAAAATAAGAAAAACTTAAGCTTGAGCTTAGTTAAGCTTGTTAGGCTATAACTAAACCTCATGATCCATCGATCAAACCTTTTAAGAGCTTTTACGCATTTAAACACTCACTGATACACCTCGCCTTGCTCACCAACGCGAATCGAGCCACCGATAAGCAACGTACGCAACTAGGCAACCTCTCCTTGATCATCCCCTATTTTAACCACATAAAACTAGAGGGAAAATACATCATTATGCATTCAACTCGTTTCTAAACAAATATCCTCTGCATCCTTAACATTTGCCTTCAAGAAACTAACCGAAATCAACAACAATCTTCGCTCTACCAACTCCTGACTTCAAACCAGAAATTCTAACATTCGAACCAAATCAAAACATATCCATAAACACCTTCCAAACACCCTTATATCTCTAGCAACACAAGAACACATAAAATAGCCCCCAAAACGACTAAAAACTCATCTAAAAATTAGCCAATTGAATAGTTTCGGGATTTATTCTCAAAATCTCATTTCACATTATGATTACCTTATCAAAACATGAAATAACCCAATTAAAATCTCCAGGTTTTATCAAGTTAAACAAATCTTTAGGCAAATCATCAAAATCGTCATTAATAGCTCAAATCTTGAAATCCATTGCAAAACCATGTTAATATCAATCCATAATCAGTCAACTACTTGGGAATATCAATAAAGAACCTTAGTTTAAAGAGAAGAAAAGAATTTCACTTCTGAAGAAGCTCCCACCAAAATTGACGTAAGATTTTCTTAAAACTTAACTTGTGAAATAAATGAAATCCTTGAGAAAATTTTGTGAGGTTTTGTTAAGAAACAAAATTAGAATCAAATGATAAATTCTCCATTGAAAATCAGCAAAGAATTATGAAGAATCTTGTTTGGAAGTTGAAATGGAAAGTGAGGGAAAATAAGGAGAGAAAATGAGGGGAAATCAAAATAATAGGAAAATGATTTGGAAAAACAATTAATCGTCAATTCCTTACTCAATTAAGGTGGTATTTTCATTTTAAAACATTTGGAAAATATAGCTCTCTAAGGATTCTTAGTATTGGCCCATTTACAAAATAGTCATTAAAACAGTTTTGCACTTTTTTTTCAATTTAGTCACTAAATAACAATATCACTCGAGACCATTCAATTAAATCCCAATTTAGTTACCAAAACACTTTATAATATATTTAAACATTTTTATTAAATGAAACCAATTTTTATCCCCTCAAATTGTATTTTTAAAATACTAATTTCCCAAAACTTATTTAACCGAATAATCTAGTTCGACTGAGTCGAACCTCACCCGATCAAATCTCAAAACGTCTAGCCCTATTTTTTAGGGTGTTACAGCTTGTGGCGCAGTGAATGTTGGGGCATCCGTTTGAATCAGGAGCAAAAGATGAAGATTAGGGCACAAGAAATTTGGGGCGTAGCTTGGACAAGGAATAAGGAGATGAAGAAGTAAGTTTGGCTTAAAATTTTCTCTCTTTAGATTTTAGGGTTTTTTCGAATGAGATGAAGATGGAAAGATATGGGTTTTTATGTTAAGGGTGTAAAGGTAAAAATGTGGGAAACCTTGGAAGGAAAGTAACTAATGTGGGTTTATGAAAAAGTAAGAAAGTGGAGAAAGAAAATCTTAAAAAGGTAAAAGAGAGGTTGTAGGGTTTTAATGATGAGGGAAGAAAAAATATTTTTTATTAAATGTAACATATTCTCTTATCCCTTTTCTTTCTTTTAGCTGCTCAAATATCCTAAAATATTTAGGAACCAATATTGCCAAGAATCAAATTTTCTCCAAATCTAAAAAAAAATTCAATCCCCTTTCTTACTTTATGGTTGAAAAATAAACAATAGGAAAAAATAATCAACTCAATAAAGAAAAAAATGCAAATATAAAAATTTAAATTAAAGTTCAATACAAAATAAAGAAAATAAAAAAATGCAGAAAATAAAAGAGAGGGTGAAGCGGTTTAAGTATCTTGATGTGTTGGGATAAAGGTCGTTTCTTATGCTTCTTATAGTCAATTCGCACCCTCCATCAAGTGACAAATCTTCTCAAAAAGAGTTGAGCCATGGTGCTTGAAATTACTCCCCCTTGTGAAACCATGGTGGAGATATCTTTCTTTCTTGTTCCTTTGTAGTCCATGCATACCCTCCATCTTGCTATTGTTCTCGAAGGCATCAATTCTTTGATGGAAAAGATTATACCAACACCCAACCATTTGATTAATTCATTCTCATCGACTACCTCTATCGTCGGGTGTAGCATTCGTTGCCGTGGAAATTGCTATTCTAGTCAATTATTATGACGATCCTTTGTCAGAATCGTGTGTAATTCAAGTGAAGGACCAATGCTTTCGAAGTGTTCAAGTATCCAAGCACCACTTTCTTTAAGCTTTTCAAACATCTCCATCAGTAGAGATTTTGGTGCAGCACCAAGATTGGAGGGAATCACCATAGATAAAGTGTTATATCTCAATTGATCATACCCTAGCTTTGATGGTATCAGATCTTGCATGTGGTATTGACATTGTAGATAAGAGCAGTCTACAGATTGTTGTTCCAGCATCAATGTTGATGTAACGGTCTGGGCATCAGATTCCTAAAGCGTTGTTGTAGCATTACTCTTCTCAGCCTCATCAAGTGTTGTTAAGTTATTTCTCTGGTTAGGCTCTTCAAGCTTTGATGTGGCAACTCGTTATTTAGACTCATCCATTGCTGGGCATTCTTTCTCATGCTCTCGACTCGAAGGTTCTATATGTTCCCCACACATTGGGGAGATCTCTTTGCATTGCCCCTCATCCTCTTGACTTGGGATTTCAATATCCCCTTGAATTGATTGTTGCAACATGCTACTCAAGAGATTAAAAATCTATGTTGTGTGCTTTTTAATGTTTTAGCAGAACTTTGATGCTCAGCATCCATCCAAGCTTTCATAGCCTACATGGAATTTAATTGCTTTTGATGATTACTGTGCAGTTGCGGCAAGTGATTGAACTCTGATGATACATCAAAACTATTATCATCATAGAAATTTTCAAATCCTTAATCATACCACGAAAAATTTTTCTACTGGCTACACCGTTGGTTGTAGGCTTCGAGATGGTCTCTAACACTTATTTTACGGTCCTCCTTGTAGCAATATGCATCAGGGTTGTATGGATATTTTTTCCACAAATGTTGTCCCCCACAATAATCACAAGAATTGGCCACGGTATGAACTCTTTGGGTTGCTCCTAGTATTTGCACTGATATGATCATGTTGCTCAATGCCGCAGTTTGTGTTGAGAGACATGGAAAAGCATCATCTCCATAAAAATTGTTCATTCTTCTCTCTCGAAAAGCTAAGTTTGGGTATAGGTTGTCATTGGTGGATGTAAGATACTCTCAAATAGATCGACCTTCACTTCTCTTCACGTTGATGCTCATTCCCTTGTAACACACCTAAAAATAAAAAGAAAAAAGTTAGAATTAAACTAAAAATTTAAGCGCAATCACTAAGATATTATTAATCGCCAATCTCCGAAACGGCACCAAAAACTTGATGCGTAAAATATAGTATGGGCAATTAGAGCAAGTATGCCCGTTGCACAAGTAATAAAGTGATAAGTATTGAGTGTCGAACCCAAATGGATTGGAGTGATAAACTTAAAGTGATTGCACAAAATAGTTAGTAAAATAACGATAAGATGATATTGTGTTAAAAAATATAAACTAAATACGATAAAAAGTAAAGATGAAGCAATGATTAAAGGAAAAATAAATGTTGTAGCAAAGATTCAGATGATTATGGATGCTGAGTTTATTCCTTAGGAACTATGCTAATTACCATTCGAATGTTATAATAGTTGGCAATACAGGTCTACATAAACCAATTAGATCTTCATCTATCCGAAAATGTTTTCTAATAAATCATAGAATCTCTCGATACCTAGAAGTTATAACAAGAAGCTCTGGTAATACATGTCTGCGTGAACCCTAACAACTTATTATTTATTCAAGTTCCCCTTATTAGTCGTTGAAATCCTAAACTTATGTCTAAGCTGGATTAGAACTAAGTTAACAATTTAGCACCACTATTCACATTTGTCTAACTTAACTCTCTCAATATTAAGCCACAAATCAATAATTAAAAGGTCTCTCTCGATAGCTCTTACAATAATTACGCATGGAGAACAATGAACAAGATAAATAAAGGAAAAAGCTATAACATTGAACAAGTAATTAAAACATAGAATCCTAAAATAGTAGAACTCAACAAAAAGTATTTAACTCATGTCTGAGCAAATAACAACCATAATAAAAAACATTTTAAAACATGGCAGTTGATAAAGCAAGAGAGAAAGAGAACTAAAGTGTCATGAGATTTCTTCTTCGTACCCCCGAACTGTTGCTGCAATGCTCCAAACTCCTCAAGCCTCTCGACAACTCTTCATCGCTTGGAAACTCCTATTAACCTTCGAAAATGGTGGTTCTCCGATAAAGAAAAAAAGGTTGTTCTTCCTTGAGTAAAAGCTTCTTTGCATATTTGTGCATTAAGTGCAACCTCCTTTTAATTGTTGCCCTTAATGTCTTTATATAGAGGTGGCTCTCATAGGGTTTTAAAAACCCAAAAGTACAAGTAATCTTTTAATGAGGATCTTACTTTTCTACATCATTACTTGCTCAATAAAAGAATATTTTGTCACATGCTTTTAATAAATTGTCATGTGATCCAGCAAAGAGGATCATTGCTTTCCACGTCATTAATGGCTCAATAAAGGAGAGGGGACCATGCATTAAATCACATTAAAGGATCCAAAATTTGTCTCTAGCATCATGACGATTGTTGTAGCATCAAGTCCAGCACGAGAAAATTTCGCTCCAATGTTCCAACGCTCCGTTACCTCATGTGCAAGCAACACTAAAAACCACTACCTTTCCCATTAATAGCATCAATATAGATAAATATTAAGCTCAAACACCATAACTCTATAACTATATGCAAACTACTCCTAAATGCAACTAAATGAGCCTAAACACATGCAAAAGTTAAGCTAAAAAGGTACACAAAATATGTTATCTACACACTCATCATCCACCGATGACATCGGGTCTACATTAACACAAAGGAACCCTCCACTTAAGAAATAGCCCTCGACATTGATGTTAAAAAAGTGAAAGATGCTTATACCCATTTGTGCTCTCTCAACACTGGATCTACCATGGTATAAATACCTGCCCTAGTAGAGGACAGTTTCGTTCATTCAATGCCAACAACATTGTTTTTTTCTCCAAAACGGAGATGCATGAACTCATTTGTGCTCTGACAACACCAGCTCTACAAGGGTACATATGCTTATGAACATTTGCTTACATATTCACTCCCTCAGAGATTTCCCAGGGTTAAGTCATTTGCTTACATATTGGCCTCTTGATGAATTATGGGGTTCATTTGCTTATATATTCGCTCGCCGATGATTTCCCAGGGTCAAGTCATTTGCTTATATATTCGCTCCCTCAATGATTTCGTAGGTTCGAATCATTTGCTTATATAATCACTAGGGTCGAGTCATTTACTTATTTATTTCGCCATCCGATGGTTTCCTTGGGTCAAGGCATTTGCTTATATATTTGTTCCCCCGATGATTTCCCAGGGTTGAGTCATGTGCTTACATATTTGTTCCCCTAATGATTTTTCAGGGTTGAGTCATTTGCTTATATATTTGCCCCCAATGATTTCTCAAGGTCGAGTTATTTGAGTATGTATTCGCCCCCAATGATTTTCTAGGGTTGAGTAATTTGCTTATATATTCGCCCCCTGATGATTTCCCGGGGGTTGAGTCCTATGATTATATACTTATATGTCTTGTTTATCCATATGGTCATGGATTTCACCACTTCTCAGGTCTGAACAATGTGGGATGCCTTCGTAGAATCCTTTTCACTATAAACGTAGTAGGAAGGGTACAAATGCCTGGATGCCTCCGCCCATTCAATGTCATTCACATTGCCATTTTTGAAAAGCGAAGATGCTTGTACCCATTTGTGCTCTGACAACGCCGACTTTACAAGGGTACAAATGTTTTCCCATATTTTTCCTTTGAGGGCACCACATTACCAAAGAGCACTAACCATGCTCCCACTCATTCAATATCTCCATCTACTCATACAAGTGCCTCCAACATTGCTATTTGAAAACACAGAGATGTTTGCTCAACAGAAGATTGCCTTCGGTCCATGTAGTGCTTATGACACATCTATTTCGACAAAACAAAGATGTGTGTACTAATTTGTGCTTTTGACAACACCAATTATTAAAAGCTACATGAGACAGTTTCGCTCGTTCAATGCTTCTAGCATTGCCACTATCAAAGTGAAGAGATCATTTAGCGCCTATGATGGCACCAACGCGTGCTTCCACCATTTAATGCTTCTAGCATTGCTTTCCTCGTAAGCGCCAAATTGTTTTAGACACAAACCCATGTCTCCGCTCATTCAATGTCTCCTAGAGCATTAAGCTATTTATTGCCCTATATGGTACAAATGAATAAAAATGACTTGGTGCATTCACCTCCTTTGACGGACAGACTCAAAACACTAACCCAACACTACTGGCATGGCCTACAATAAGGTCTCGACTCGTACCACGGTGTGAAACTCTTGTAACCTAAGATGCAATATATTATACCTCTAGACATACTACACCTCTGATACTCATCTTTGGAGATGCTCCCTCGAATATCACTCATTTGTACCTTCGATGGTACATACCTTCATGAAATGGAGTAGCATTTACTCAAAAGTGAAGAAGATACTTCCATTGTGCAAGTATCATTACAAGCACTTCCAGGGCCTAAAGACCTAAAATTTTGTTTGCGACATAGATGTCTCCGTCATGCACTTGAAAATACTAAGTAATTCAGTTCTTCTAAAGTGAATTAAGAAAAATGCCAAGTATATATTCACCCACTAATGATTTCCTGGGGTTGAGTCATTTGCTTATACATCTACTCCCCTGATAATTTCTCGAGGTCAAGTCGTTCACTTATATATCTACTCCCCTAATAAATTTTCATGGTCGAGTCTTCCGCTTATATCCTTATATCCCTAGTGCATTCCCAAGGTCATGGATTTCACCAGTACTCACGTTTGTACAACATGGGATGCCGTTGCAGAGTCCTTTCATTTTAAACACAATAGCGACCTATGAAGATGCCTCATTTGTCGTGCCTTCGCTTGTTCTACATTGTTTCTCTACTCGAGTGCGGCTCTCCGCCTAAATCAACATGGGTGAACTGCCATGGTTTCTCAAGAGCGTCAAGTTACCTTCACTTTGACATTTGTTCAGTTACGAAAAGCACAACAATTACAAACCAGACTTCAATTATAAGTCTTAGCTCGTGCCACTTTGTGGCACTCCCATGACTTAGGGGGACAAGCGTTATACCTCTAATATCTGCCTCCCTTGAAGACTCATCTCCAGATTCAAAGCCTCCTATGTCAGCCCATCAATAGGCATCATAACACTAGGCCTGACACCATCACATCAACAATAGTGTAGAGGTTATAAATACTCACAAATTAAGTTACGGAGGATGAGGGGAGGTCACAAGGAGAACAAGGGGAATACACCCCTCTCCCATCTTACTCTTCATTCTTCATACTAACCATCGTATTGTCTGCAGTCCTCCACTCAAATCTACAAAGGTGAACTGCTTGAAAATGCCATTAACTATTAAGGTCTTCTTCTCCACCTCCTTTGTTCACTGTCTACCGTGGCCATAAGGAATCTTAGAGCAAGTCGACTACCGTGGGGAATTTTAGCGCAAATTGAACATTAGGAGATAAATCACATCCTTTATCTTTCGGTTGTTGAAAAGATGAGAACTCTAATTTAACCATTCCTTGTTTATCTACAAAGTTTGTCCAAGATAAGGATAATTTATTCAAATTAAATTTTGAACAAAATATGCCAATTAATTTTACAAAAATGACTCGATAGGCTAAAATTGATTCAACTTATTAGTTCAAGGGTTTAATTGGGTGCAAAAAAATTTAAGAATTAATTGATTTTTTTTAATTCAAAGAATTAATTGATTTTTTTTCAAAATTCAAAGGCTTCTTACTCTTTAAACCGATAAAAATGATATACTAAATGAACAAATTTCTTAGTAGCAATTTTTCAATAATCGTAACGAAGAATTACACTACCCCCCATGTAACATCCTCTAAGTGTCGCACTTGGCAGTTGGCAACTGAAACTGGTGGAATTTTTCTAATTCAAATTTAATCAAGATATCCAAATTGTTTCAATAATTTAGATAAATCATGACGAAAATATAATATATAAAAACAAGCAAGATAATATAAAGTATATGGAGCCCATAGTATTAAAATAGCGTTTATCAAAATAATTATAATACAAAGTTACAGACCCAAAGCACAGTAATGTCCTATAAATACACAATAGAACAAGAAATGAAGATATAACAATAGTAATGGTACATAGGATCACATTGTATCAGGTGTTATGTATGTTACATGAAATCACATAACATCAGGTAGACCATCCACTCAGCTTTGAATGAAGTTATTGTAGCACGATATCAAGTACTTGGACAATCTTAACCACACAAATCCAACGTTTGATAAATAATTCAACGAGACTAAAATATTACATAGCATATCGAGTTAGCATACAACTGCATTCAATTCAACGAGAATTAGAGAAGCATTTGACACATATAATTACACTCAATTACATCCAAATTCAATTACGATACAAATTTTCAAACGCAGAAAAGTTTACATGGACGTCTCTCGCTTAATATTTTTATATGAATATTTATAAAATAAAATTGTTGATGAGGCTTTGGATCTAATGACAAAGGTTGAGATCTTAGAATTTAAAGTCTATTTGGTTCTAGAGAATAGAATCCGTCTTTATTTTCATTTTCATTTTTTTAAATAAAAAATGGTAAAAATATGTTTGGTTGTAAAATAAGAAAATGATTTTTAAAAAATAAAAACAAAATAAGTGAAAATTTAAAAACATAAAAAGATTTTTTTTATTAAAAATGTTTTAGGAAGGTGGAAATATGAAAATAAAAGTTTTTAAATTTTAACTTTATTTTAACCCGGGTTCAAATCCTTTTAATGTCATTTTAAAAAATTTTTGATTTATTTACTCATATTATTATTATTATTATTAAATTTTATTTTTTATTATTTAATATTTATTGTTTTCATTTTTATTTTGAAAAGCTACACGTTTTTACTATTTTATTTTTTAAAACAAGATTTCATCCTTATTAATCAAATATATTTTTAAATTTTTAAAAAATAAAAAAAATATTTTTTAAAACCTAACGGACTCTAAATGTCTAGGTTCAAGTCTCACAAAACGTAATTCGTTTAAAATTTACAATACAAAAATTTTATTTAGATATATTACAATTATCGATCTGTTCATTTTGTTCTGTTTATAATTATAATTTTATTTGCTCATCATATAAAATCAACTTATTATCGTACCATCTATTGTGTATTTTGATTAGGGTATTAAAAATAATTGTGGGTTGCACCGAATTATTTGCTGCATTAGTTCACGAAAACTACGTGAGAGAAAATGATAAATGCGGCAGATATATTAGTTGGAGGATATTGAATAATCCTACTTTACTTTATTTGACAAAGTAATTTTAGATTTTCGGTAGGAAAAAAAATGATGTTTCTTTAAATGATTTAAACTCGATCAGCTTTGCTTGTAAAGTGTATATAAGATATTAAAGAGTTAACAAAAGTATAAACAGATATATTTTTTAATCATTTTAAGACTATTTGAAAAAAAATAATGTTACATATAAAAAACTATCACTTGTATCTTTTCAAATAGGCTAAAGGAGTATTTTTGTCCTCGAGTTCGACCCAAAAATCAACTCAGTCCCTCGCCGAAAAATACACCCAATTAATCCCTCTGGTTCGCAAATTGCATTAAATTAACCTTTGACTGATGTTGACCGTTACATTGTTGATATGACAGTTAACGGTGCTAACGTGGCGGTCAACGATGATGATGTGGCAATACACATGGGATGATGACATGGTAGAGAGGCTGGATTGATTTTTTTAACCGAATTTGATTGCATAATTGATTTTTTTGCCAAGTTCAAGGGCATAATTGATTTTAATTGAAAGTTTGATAATTTGTTTTATATTTAAGTTAAAAATAAGAGTTTAGGAAATTACTAAAATCTTAAAAATATTAAAATTGGGTAAATAGTTTGTTTAAATTTCAAATTTATTTAGTTTTTGAATAAAATAGGATAAATAATTTGATTTTTTGAGTTGAACTTTTACAAATGAAATATACGAAAAGTAGATTAACAAATTTGTGTAAATATCCTTTGGGTCCCTGGTAATTTTAAAAATAAGTAAAGTGAGAACTCTCACAAAAAAATATTTTTTTTTCAATTTTTTATAAAAATACTTAACTTAATATAAATAAATAAAATATTTAAAATATATATTAAAAATAAAAAATAATATAAAAATCAAAATGTATTAGAAATTATAAAATGATAAAATTTAAATATAAAAATTAAAAAATATTTATAAAGTATTAAAAAAATTGAACATTTTCATTGAAAAAATCTTCGACTTCGCCAGTTGATAGCTCTCTAAAGAGCATGTATTTTCTCTTGATTATGGATTATTTGTCCCCACAATAACGTTTCATGCATCCATTTCTGCATTTTATGTTTATTTTCTGCATTTTGTCTAACTCAAGTCAAAGTTGCTTTTGTTGTACATATTTATGTCTTTTTGTTGTGTTGTCGTTGTATTACTTGTTGGGTCACGTCGGTACATCCCATGGCTCAGCGAAAAAAATTATCCGGCGATTACCACCAGAGATCCATGTACGAGGAACGAATCGGAGTGAAAAAGGGTAAAGAATTACCTATTTAAAATCTGAAATTCTGAATTTGGAGAAGATAGATATTCAATCACGATTCCACGATGTCGATTCTTAAGCCAAAACGATAATGCTCCGACCTCTACGTAGTTCACCAAGTTGAAACGAGCATATAAATCTCTCTAAACTATTTAGAAGGGAACGAGCATATAAAAACTCTCTAAACTATTTAGAAGGTTTTTCCCAAAAAACATTAATGATTGCTAGATCTCTCATGCCTTTATATAGCATTTGAAATCCTAATTCAAATCATATTAGGTTTTCAATATATATTAATATATAATCCTAATTTAACTTTATTTAGGATTTCAATATATATATATATATATATATAATCACAATCCAACTTAATTAGGATTTCAATATATATATATATTAAATTTATATAATCCCAATTCAACTTTAATTAGGATTTTAATATATATATATATATTAATTTAAATCGAAATATATTATTCGTATATTAAAAGAGTCATAATTTCAATAATTATTTTCTTTTAATATTTATCCAATAGTTAAATTATATATATATATATCAAATATTTATTAATTTAACTAAATTCGTGTACAACATATTTGTACATATATAATTCGTTTAATATATGCTCATTTCAACTGTGGGTGTGACCCTATAGGTTCATGTAACATTAGTAGTAAATATTAGAACATTTCTAATATTATAAACAATAAGTGACATCTAGCAATATGTCATTGTCACCTAAGTTACAAGAAATCATAATTCGACGTAACATTTTCATTATTAACTCTTTCTCATGTATTACATCCTTGTGTCCTTTATATCTAGATTTGATACAAGTTATGGAACAGTCACACTTGTATAGTCTATTTAATATTTCTTGATATCTTGAGTAGACTATTATAAACGAATAACTATGATATCTCATATCAACTTATTCGAGCATGGCCATGCATTTCTAATCTCACTCAATCAAGTGGCCTATGATATTTCTCCTATTATATAGGAGGGACAAATCCTATCTTGATCAACCATATTTCACTACATAGATTGTGACATATCTAATATCAGTCTTTATAGTGTGGTCAGTTATGTCACGCGTTTGACTGTATCAAAATATGTCACTCACGATATTGAAATAATAATGATCTAAAGTCTAAAGATCATACATGTAGTTGTCACTATGAGCAATATTGTGACTATCACATTGTAATCCAAGAAACATGCTCATAGCGGGTCAGTCCAGCATGTCTTTCTCTAACACATACTTATGTATTGATTTTGACATCTCCATGTCAATGACAACACTTTGTCATCAATTAACTATATATTAGTCTTAATGCATTATTGTTGTCCATGCCCACAAGAATACTCGACTAAGGATATTTAAGAATAACCATGTTATTCTAAAGACTTTATTATAATCCAGTTTATTTATGCACGTAGAATTATAACTAAAAAATAATAATGACAATGCCTTTTATGAATAAACAAGGTAAAAACAAATGTCATTTATAACATCTTATGATTGGTCTTTGGGCATACTCCAACAATCTCCCACTAGCACTAAGACCAATCACTAATGTATCCAAAACCAAGTGACTAGTGTGTCGGTCATGCTTCTGCTGCGTCAGAGGCTTTGTCAATGGATCGACAATGTTATCACCTATTGGTACTTTACATATTTTCACATCTCCTCTATTTATAATCTCTCGAATAAGATGGTAATGCCTAAGTATGTGTTTGGATCGTTGGTGAGATCTGGGTTCTTTTGCTTGTGCGGTGCTCAGTTATCACAACGTAGATATATAGCATTCAATATGCTTGACACAACCCCTAGTTCATATATGAACTTCTTGATCCAAACACCTATTGTATCTTGCTTTAAATCTTAATATATATATATATATTAATATATATTGAAATCCTAATTAAGTTAAATTGAGATTATATATATTTAATATATATATTAAAATCCTAATTAAAGTTGAATTGAAATTATATGTATTTAATATATATATTGAAATCCTAATTAAGTTGAATTGGGATTATATATATTTAATATATATATATATATATATTGAAATCCTAATTAAAGTTAAATTAGGATTATATATATTAATATATTGAAATCCTAATATAAGTTGAATTAGGATTTCAAAGGCTATATAAAGGCATGAGAGATCTAGCAATCATTAATGCTTTTTGGGAAAAACCTTCTAAATAGTTTAATGAGTTTTTATATGCTCATTCCCTTCTAAATAGTTTAGAGAGTTTTATATGTTCGTTTCAACTGGGTGAACTACGTAAAGGTCAAAGCTTTCGTTGTGGCTTAAGAATCGACATCGTGGAAACGTGATTGGATATCTATTTTCTTCAAATTCAAAATTTTAGATTTTAAACAAGTAATTCTTCACCCCTTTTCACCTTGATTCGTTCCTCGTACATGGATCTCTGGTGGTGATTGCCGGATAATTTTTTCTATTGTGCCATGGGGTGTACCGGCGTGACCCAATAGTGGTATCAGAGCCACTTGTACGATACGAACTCGGATTTAATTACTTGGGTGATATAATTGTATGAGATACATGCTATTTTTCGATTTATTTTGTGAATATATGATATTTGTACGAGCAAATCTATTCAATCATGGTTAATCTGTTAATCCAGTTAAAAGATATTCATAAAATCGATGATTAAGAGTTAATCATCAGGATCTTTGTCGATAGGGTTTGAAATGTTATATGTTAATTGTTAACATGTTCAATATGGAATTTTATGGGTTTAGATGTTAAGTGTTAACATACGCGTGTTATAGTTACATATTAGACTAATGGTTAGTCTATAGATTTCGTACAGGAAAGTAACAAGAGTTGTTTTAGTAAAAAACCTCGTGGATTTTAAAATCCTGAAAAACACGATAATGTTGATAAAAATTATCAAATCGTGAGGTTTTTAAATAGCAATTAAGATGACAATCTTTAAAAATTTCCCTGTTGCTGAGAACAACGGCAGCCGTACAGGGCCGCCGAAACCCCGCAAGAGGCTTGACCTCTGCGTAGGGACAATCTGGTAAGACCTCAATAACAAACTGCATCATTATTATGTTTGATATGCACGGTGTTTGGAATTCATGTTTATAGCCTAATAGCCTATTTAGTTTTATTTATAAGGTTTTACAAATATGACACGCGTGTCGTGCCTTTCTCTACTTCTATTGTAATTCTTTTCTCATCTTACTCCTTCGTATGTAAAACGAGTTTCTGAAATTGTAATCTATACAAAGAAGCATAGACCAGAGGAACAGAAGTGTGAGCCGACAGAAAGATGCTTGAGAAGTGTTTTTATCCTTAGAATAATTTGGTTCTCCCATTGGCTTGGGACGGGCCACCTTAGGATATGGGCTATAACTATTGCATTCATATTTACTACTTTTCATGTATGTGATAAAATGAATGTATGAGATGCATGCTAGTTAATTGATAAGATCAAATGTTAAATGGTGAGATAATATTCACAAAACCCCTCAATAAAATATTAAGTCTTTTATTTCTTCCCAATGTTAACCCTCGTTAAAGTCTAAATCGATACAATGTATGTTCTGCTAAAGCGAGGTACTTGTATCTATCTTGGCCAAACGTGAAGAATAAGCAAGTGATATTCGTTGGTTGTAACATTGGTTAAAGACTTAACTAGGTTACTCTAATAGGATTAGAAATCTAAAGGTTAATTATTTGGATAATCATAAGATAATCATAACATGAGATGTAATTAGCAAGCGTTGCTTACCTAGATAGACCATAATCTTAAGATAAAAGCCAAATCTGACTTAAGAGAATGTGAAATTTGGATCCTTGCCCACTATAAAAACTTTACATAAAGTATTTTCAACATTAATATTTGAAGGTTATTAATTTTAATAAAAATAGTGGGAGTATAAAGTCCTTTTATAAGCAAACATGGTAAATGTACTCAAAATTTATATTTTATTGTTGTAAACTTATTATGACAAATACAAATTTGTTATCATTGTGATCGGTCCTTGAGAAGGACAAGTTGAACGGCATAAACTACCTTGACTGGTCACTAGAAGGAAAATATTTCCATTGTAATAAGACATGTCATTGTAAAAGGAACTGCCCCATTTATCTTGAAAAAGTCAAGAAGGCAAATGAAAGTGGATCGTCCGCCTCGAATATTTATGTTATTGATATTAATTTATCAACACCTACTTCTTGGGTATTGGATAACAGTTGTGGTTCTCATATTTGTACATTTGTATAAGGAATACAAAAGAGTAAAAATCTGAGAAAAGGAGAGGTGAACCTACAATTGGTAATGAAACAAGAGTTGTTGCATTAGCTATAGGAACATATACTTTACCGTTGCCTAGTGGACTTAATTTATGTTTAGAGGATTGTTTTTTTTTCGTGTGTCTAGTTTGACTATAAACATCATTTTGATTTATTGTTTAGACAAGATTGGTTTTGAGATAATTATTCAGAATAATTGTTGTTCTTTTATCTCGACAATGTTTTCTATGGTGTGACACAATTAATAAATGGCCTCTATATTTTAGATCAAGAGAATTCCATTTACAACATAAATACGAAAATATCAAAAACAAATGACTCTAATCAAACTCATCTTTGACATTGTCACTTGGGTCACATAAGTGAAAAACGCATTTCAGAACATCATAAAGATGGATTTTTGGATTTATTTGTTTTCGAACAACTTGATGTATGCGAGCATTGCTTATTGGGAAAGATGACCAAAGCTCATTTTAATGGTAAAAGTGAGCGAGAAAGTGATTTATTGGGATTAATACATAGTGATGTATGTGGACCAATGGATACACATGCCAGAAGAGGGTTTCAATACTTCATTACTTTCACAGATGACTTCAGTAGATATGGGTACATTTACCAAATGCATCATAAATCTGAAGCCCTTGAAAAGTTCAAAGAATTTAAAAATGAAGTACAAAACCAACTAGTAAAAAGCATTAAGGCTCTTCGATCATATCGAGGAGATGAATACTTAAGCTTAGAGTTTGGTGACCTTCTTAAGGAATGTGGGATTGTCTCACACCTCCTGGTACCCCACAATGGAATTGAGTTTTCGAAAAGAAGAAATCGAACACTATTAGACATAGTTTGATCAATGATGAGTCACACTGATATTCCAGTTTCTTTTTGGGGACATGCACTAGAAACAACTGCTTTCACACTAAATCGTGTTCCGTCTAAACCAGTTCAAAAGATACCATATGAGATATGGACTAGAAAACATCCTAATATGTCTTTTATGAAAATTTAGGGATGCGAAGCTTATGTTAAACATCAGATGTCTACAAAGCTCGAACTTAAATCTCATAAATGTAATTTTGTAGGTTATCTTAAAGAAAATAAAGTATATTATTTCTTCAATACTATAGAGAAAAAAGTGTTTATTGCTCGAACATGAATCTTTCTAGAAAGAGAATTTGTTTTTAGAAAAAGGAAGTAGGAGAAATATTGAACTCAATGAAATTTGAGATCAACCACAATCATTGAACAAGAGATTGAACAACAACAAGTTCCACAAGTTGTTGAGGAACATTCAACTGTTTTGGAAACACAACCACCGCAAAGATCTTTGAGAGAACACAATGCACCTAAGAAATATGGATTTCTTGTTACATTGCATGGTGATGTTCTCTTCATAGATCAATATGAGCCTAGGACTTACAAGAAGCGGTGACGGGCTCAAACTCTGAGAAATGGCTAAAGGCCATGAAATTCGAAACGGATTCCATATCAGAAAACTAAGTTAGGACTTTAGTTGACCCGCCTGAAGGGGTTAAGCCCATAGGGTGCAAGTGGGTTTTCAAAAAGAAAACCGATATGGATGGTAATGTACAAACATACAAAGGGCAATTAGTCGCTAAGGGTTTTCGTTAAATTCATGGTATAAACTATGATGAAAGATTTTTCTCTTGTTGTTATGTTTAAATCTATTCGGATCTTATTTGCGATAGCTGCATATTATGATTATGAGATATGGAAAATTCCTTAATGGAAAACTAGATAAGGGTGTGTGCGCGACACAACCTAAAGGTTTTGTTGATCCAAAAGATGTCAAAAAAATATTCAAACTAAAAATATCCATTTGTGGATTGAAGCAAGTTTCTCAAAGTTGGAATCTTTGTCTTAATGATACAATCAAAGAGTTTGGTTTTATCAAAAATGAAGATGATCCATATGTTTTCAAGAAAAATTAGTGGGAGCACTGTCATATTCTTGGTACTGTATGTGGATGATATACCGATAATAGGAAATGACATACCTAGCTTAGAATCTCATAAAACTTGGTTAGGAAAATGTTTTTCCATGAAAAATTTGGGTGAGGCAGCATACACATTAGGAGTCAAGATCTATCAAGATAGATCAAGACAACTTCTATGGCTAAGTCAAAATACATACATAGATAAAGTACTGAAAAGATTCAGTATGGAAGAATCCAAAAGAGGGTTCTTACCTATGAGACATGGAATTTCACTATCGAAGAAAATGTGTCATTCAACAGCTCAAGAAAAAGAGCGTATGAGTAAGATTACATATGCTTCAACAATCAGATCTATCATATATGCCATGCTATGCATCATCCAGATGTATTATATGTTTTAAGTATGACAAGTCGATACCCGGTAGATCCCAGTGAAGGTCATTGGATCATAGTTAAAACATCCTTAAGTACTTAAGAAGAACTAAGGATACATTCTTTATATATGGAGGGGAGGAAGAGCTAAGTATAAAAGGTTATACTGATGCCAGCTTTCAAACTGATAAGGAAGATTCACGATCACAATCGGGTTTTGTGTTCTGCATTAATAGATGCATTGTGAGCTAGAAAGGTTTAAATCAAGATACAATAGTTGTTTCTGCATTAATATTTCTTGATATCTTGAGTAGACTATTATAACCGAATAACTACGATATCTCATATCAACTTATTCGAGCATGGCCATGCATTTCTAGTCTCACTCAATCAAGTGGCCTAAGATATTACTCCTACTATGTAGGAAGGAAAAATCCTATCTTGATCAACCATATTTCACTACATAGATTGTAACATATCCAATATCAGTCTTTATAGTATGGTCAGTTACGACACACGTTTGACCGTATCAAAATATGCCACTCACGATGTTGACATAATGATGATCTCAAGTCTAAGGATCATACATGTAGTTATCACTATGAGCAATATTGTGACTGTCACATAGTAATCCAAGAAACATGCTCATAACGGGTCAGTGCAGTATGTCTTTCTCTAATACATACTTATGTATTGATTTTGACATCTCCATGTCAATGACAACACTTTGTCATCAATCAACTACATATTAGTCTTAATGCATTATTGTTGTCCATGCCCACAATAATTCTCGACTAAGGATATTTAAGAATAACCATGTTATTCTACGGACTTTATTATAATCCAGTTTATTTATACGCGCAGAATTGTAACTGAAAATAATAATGGCAGTACCTTTTATGAATAAATAAGGTAAAAACAAATGTCATTTATAATCATCTTATGATTGGTCTTTGGGCATACTCCAACAATACTAATGTCCCTGCAGAGGATGTTTCACCACTACAACCAGTTCAACACTACAGCGGCTAGCTGTCCAGACTACAAGGATAAGGACGAATCTGCCAGCTAGATTTTCTGTTACAACAAATTGTGTACGGCAGAAAGTCACACAAATCACCTAAAGGAAAGGTGTCCTTGCATCAACAGCCTATAAAATGACACTTTTGGAGGATAGAGAACACTATTCACACGATTATCATTTTCCTATCATCTTCAACCTTTCAAAGCTCTCCTCCTATGGCAGCTTAAGCTCCAATTCTAGAGATTCAAGGCGAAGCAAGGCGGAAATATATGAGTAAATGAGGATTCAAATGCTGGAACAAGGAGGAATATGTGTTATCTTCTTTAAATCCTTCTAGAGATAGATGTTTACTAAAGATTTTATTATATTTCTTGTGTTATTCGACGATGGTTTAACTTATGAGCTTTGTATGAACTTGCTTAAACTTGGTTTTTAAGTTCAATATAATCTTATTAGCCTTCTTGTTATTTCAGTTGTTGGATCTGATCTGTATTTGCATGAGAGTGTTTAACATCGTCACTGACATTGAGAGATGTTGTGACAAGTCAGGTTAACAAGCCATTACAACGAGAGTTGAATGAGGATACAATGAGAGTTGATCCACTTGTTCAAGGATTTGTAGTTTTGATGAACAACGAGAGTTGTGGTTGATCTATATCTTTGCATCATCAGTTGAGAATGGAATGAAAGTTAGTAAACAACCTTAGTCTTTTATTTGTCAAATGAACCATCGTACATTGTTTCTTTTTTGCACTTGATAATCTGTCAGGCTGAACCGAGGGGATCTAGATCTCTACTTGATATTACTTTTATCTTCATATAATTGTTTGTTTTTGCTATCACAATTAATTTTATATTCAATACTTTTTTTCTCCATTACAACCACTATTGCACTCACAATCTTTCTATTTACAGAAATGCTTGTGGCCTTATAATAGTACAACTAAAAATATATCATCGTGAGATCGATATCTAACAAGATCATTCTATTAAGGCTTAAATGAAAAATAAGTGCCTAAACTATACAACTTTTGAATTTTAGGTGTGTAAAGTATTTTTTTGCTAAAAATAGGTGTTTAAAGTTTACACCGTTATAATTTTAGGTGCCTGGTGGTTAACTACCGATAAAAAAATTCGTTAACCAATCAATGATTGACATGTGGCATGTTCATTTTATTTTATTTTTCAAAATTAAAAATTTTAAAAAAATTACACAAAATTTTTTAATATTTCAGAAAATCTAAAATTCTCAATTTTTTACAAAACAATTCCTAAATTCCTAAAAAACCCGAAACCTGAACCCTCAAATCGTCGCCGATTTCGCTGCCCCTAAGCACACCCCCTTGGTCACCAGACCTAGCCTATCATTTCCCCCAACACGGTATCGCCAGAAACGACGAACGGCGTGCCAGCCGAACGTCGAACGCAAAATTGACATTCGTTTGACACGCCGTTTGTTGTTTCCAACGATGCCGTGTTGGGGGGAAATGACCGGCTAGGTTTGGCGACCTAAGGGGTGTTCTCAGGGGCAGTGATTTGAGTGTTCGAGTTTGGGGTTTTTTAGGGATTTAGGGACTATTTTGTAAAAAATTTAAGCATTTCAGGATTTTTTGAAATATTAAATATTTTTTTATTTTTTCTTCAAAAAGTTAAAAAATCAAATAAACATTCCACGTGTCAAGCATTGATTGGTTAACGACTTTTTTAACAGTAGTTAACCACCATGCACCTAAAATTATAACGTTGTAAACTTTAGGCACCTATTTTTAGCAAAACATACTTTAGGCACCTAAAGTTCAAAAGTTGTATAGTTTAGGCACTTTTTTTCATTTAAGCCTTTTGTTAACTATACTTTCATCGGCAATGTACACTTGCACAGTTCGTGTGACGAATATTCATCGATCATTAGTCTGAGTATTATCATTCATTAAACAAATTTTCAGTGGAATCAACATTGTATTAGAGTAACAATAAAACTCAAATTTTCTTTCACTTTTCTACATCAATTTGATGTTCATTAATATTTATTGTAGAAAAACGAAGGACAATATTGGTTTTATTACTACTCTAATATAGGGATGATTTTATTGAATATGTTCAATGAATATTAGTATGTTTAGCATAACCGGAAACAATCAAAGAGTTTGGTTTATGAATATTTTTAAATTTTGATTTTTTTGATTTATAATTTTTTATATTTTAAATTTTATGTTTTTTACTTAATTTTTTAAATTTATTATTGTGTTTTTGTTTTTAATATTTTATCATTATTTAAATATTTTTTAAATATGTTTTAAAATTTTAATAATTTTTTTTTTATTTTTTAACTTAAAGATTAAGTTATTTATCGAACTTTTAATTAAAATCAATTATGCTCTGAACTCGGCAAAAAATCAATTATGCCCTCGAATTCGGTTAAAAAAATCAATTCAGCCTCTCTGCCACATCATCACCATACATGTACTGCCACATCATTATCATTGACCTCCATGTCAACACCGTAGACTATCATGTCAGCACCGTTAACTGCCACGTCAGCACCATAACGATCAACGTCGCTCAAAAGGTCAAATTGATACAATTTGTGAACTAGAGGGCCTAATTGGGTGCATTTTTCGGTGAGAGACTGAATTGATTTTTTGGGGTCGAACTCAAAAGAAATATATTCCTTTTAACCTTTCAAATATAATAATTCAACCGTTTGCCAAAATAATATCTAAAACATTATAACATGGAGTATTAAAGTTATCCCATTCAATGAAATTGGAGAATTTGAAATTCATTGGTATTTTTTGGTTGTCCTCCCAATTTTCTAGGGTTTTGCCTAGATTAATATGGACCCACTGACGTTGCACTCCTGATTTTGGTGGGTGAGTCTCCCAGCGAGAATTTTCTGCATACGTAGAGTCTCGAACTCAAGACATACTTGAGCGATACTAAGTTGTTTACCACTTGGACCAACCCATTAATTAAGTCATTTTATTTGAGAAAGAAAGGTTTTTTATCGTCCCATATCAATTTCGCAAAGGTAAATTACACCCAAAGTCGTCGAACTATTATCGATTTTATTTTGGTCACAAGTATTTTTTTATAAAATCATCACTAATTTTACTTTTTTTTCCTTATTTTGATCATCGGTTGTTAATTTGGACCACGGACTTAACGAAGATGATGACGTGACATAGTACAATAATAATTTTAGTCTCCAAAACTTATACATCCTATCAATTTGGTCCTCTTTTCATTTCAAGTAATTTGATCATTCAATAAATTTTACCCTCTGATAAGATGATGACATGTTTTAGGGATTAATTTGTGATTTTTTAACAAATCTGGGATCTAATTGAGTAAGATGTGAAAGGATTTCTTAAAGTTCTAGGGTTGGTTTTGCAAACTCTGGAAAACCTAAAACCTAGTCACCTAATTGTTCCATTATCTTTTTTTCCTTTTGTTGATAGCCTAACCCTAAAAACCTTTCACACCACACCCTTGTTCTTTCCTTAGCCATCGTCGGTGATCCCTTGCAGTTAAAGCTGGTAACAATTGTATAGTTAGCAAGAGGTTAGAAATTAGTTAGGATTGGTTAAAGTCTGTTATGGTTAGTTAGTTGAGAAAATCCTTGTATAAATATTAAGTACCTGATGATGTAATTATGTAATGTGAATGAATACAAGATGTATGTTTCCACAATTTCTTTACAATTTTACATGGTATCACGAGTCTAATATCGATCCAATACTTCATTCACATTTTCCGGTTGGGCCACTCTTTTTTTGGGCCATCTCATCCGTTATTCCAAATCCCTTTCGTCTTTTCTTGTTTGAACAAAATCCCCAATTTCCTCGACGATGCCTTCGCCGCTTCCACCGTCTTCTTCGCAAGATTCCTATTCCACCACCCTTTATTTCTTCATCCTTCTGACACGCCGAGAACCGTTCTCATTTCTCATCAGCTGACTGGAATCGAGAATTACACGATTTGGAGCAGATCTTTGCGCATTGCTCTTCTAGCCAAGAACAAGCTAGGGTTCATCGATGGAGATTGCAGTCGTGCAAGTTATTCCCAGCCTTCCCTTCAAGCACAATGGGATCATTTCAATGCAATCGTCCTCTCTTGGCTCATCAATTCCATAAGCAAAGAACTCTCGGCTGGTATTATTTTCGCTTCTAGTGTCGCCTTGGTGTGGGAGGATCTAAAGGAGAGTTTCAACAAGCTTGATGGTTCAAGAGTGTTTTTCCTTCATCGCGAAATTGCAACTTTAACGCAAGGTGATTCTACAGTTTTAGTTTATTTTACAAAGTTAAAGTTGTTGTGGGACGAATATTCAGCGTTAATCCCTTATTCCACTTGCAACTGTGACTCGACTCAACAAAACTCGAAACATATCTCTCAACAACGCCTCTTCCAGTTATTGATGGGCCTTATTGAGACGTATGCTGCCCTTCGAAGCCAGATCTTGTTGATGCAGCCCTTGCCGCCGTTCAACAGTGCCTACTCTATGATTGTCCAAGAGGAATCGCATCGTCTTAACATGTCTGGTGTTGTTCCCTCACTGGAGCCTACTATTCTTTATTCCAGTGTTTCTGGTAATCGGAAGAAATTTTCAGGCACATGCAATTATTGTAAAATCAAAGGGCATAAGAAGGAGAATTGCTATCGGCTCATAGGATTCCCTTCTGATTTCAAGTTCAGCAAGAAGCGAGGTTCTTAGGCCGCCATGGCAGTGGGTAATAGTTTGGTCACTAGTGATTCTCTTGCTACTTCTGCTCGTACCAGTGTGGTGTCTCCTCCACCAGTGTTCACTCCCGATCAGTACACACAAATTCTTGGACTCCTGAACCAGAACTCCAATTCCAATTCCAATTCCTCTGTGTATTTGGCAGGTACATTTCCTTTTTGCTCATTTCCTAATACCTCATTGCAGTGGATTCCGGACACTGGTGCAACTGATCATGCATTGTCAGACTACAATTGCCTGGTTAATCCTCGCCCTTGTGACTCTAATTCTCATTTTGTTCAACTTCCAAATGGTAAATCTTCTCAGGTCACTCGTATTGGGTATGTTAGTTTACCAAATGGTCTTCACTTGTCTAATGTTCTTTTTGTTCCTAATTTTACTCATAATTTGGTTTCAGTGTCTCGGCTCACAAAAGATTTGCATTGTGCTGTTCATTTCTTTCCTAACTTTTGCGTTTTGTAGGATCTCTCAAATGGCATGATGAAGGGGATTGGTAGGAGGCTTAGAGGTCTATACTTACTTCAATCTTTATTTTTTTACTTCTGGTATTCCTTGTAAGTCACTCAATAATTCCCATGTTTTTTACATTCAGCTACAGCTCTTCAAACATGTAAATCTTGGAATTCCAATGAAACTTATGCTTGGAATGCTCGTTTAGGGCATGTTCCTAGTCCTCAAATGTCTACATTACCTATGTTTGCCAATGTTTCTTTGAATTTTGATGGTTTACAATCTTGTACCATATGTCCTTTAGCTAGGCAGACTAGGCTCCCTTTCCCTATAAGTACTTTTTACTCTTCTACTCCTTTCAGATTGATATATATAGACATATGGGGCCTTATAGGATATCTACTCATGCTGGGCATAGGTTTTTTTTTTTACCATAGCTGATGACTACTCTAGGATGTCTTGGGTGTACTTACTGAAACTGAAAAGTGATGCAATTATCTCATTAAAAAACTTCATTTCCATGGTTCAAACCCAATTTTTAGCTACTGTTAAAACAATTAGAAGTGATAATGACTCTGAGTTCTTTAACTCTGAATGTTTTGCCTTTTTTAACTCTCTCGACGTTATACATCAAAGTACTTGTGTGCACACTCCACAGCAAAATAGAGTTACTAAAAGAAAACACAAACACCTTCTTCAGGTTGCTAGATCCCTTCGTTTTCATTCTCAAGTCCCTTTAAAATTCTGGGGAGAATGTGTTTTAACTGCTTCTTACATCATAAACAGACTACCTTCTTCAGTCTTGTCATGGAAATTCCTTTTGAGATGTTATTCCAGAAACCACCATCTTATGATCATTTCAAAAATTTTGGTTGTTTATGCTTTGCTACAAATTTAACTCCTGATAAGTTTGCTTCTCGTGCTTTCCCTTGCATTTTTTGGGATGCCCCTGCTCAGAAAGGCTAGGTTCTTTTTAACATTCAGACCAATATTATCTTTATCAGTCGCGATGTTAAATTCCTAGAGACTCAGTTTCATTTTCATTCTTCTTCTTCTTCTTCTTCTTCTTTTTCTCACTGTTTCTTCCATTTTTCCACATTCCATTTCTATTCTTGACTCTCATTTTTTGGTTTTATCTACTCCACCTATCTCAGACTCTTCTGCACCTGAAACCCTTCTTGAACCAACACCTGTTTCTGAACATGACATTGTTCCTACACCTGAAACCATGCCTGAGCGTGAACCTGTTTCTAAACCTGCATCCACTTCTACACCTGTTATTATCCTTGAACAAGATCCTTCTGCTGCACCTGATATCATTTCTAATCCTGAACCTCATATTCCTGTTGCATCTAATTCTGATTCAGTAAGTGCACCTTCAGTCTCTAGTACTTCTGTTGCTCCTAGAAGGTCCACTCGAATATCTAAGCCACCTTCTTGGTTTGATAATTAAACCAATTCCTGCCACTCTTCTTCATCTCTGGTTTAGTATCCTTCTTCTTTCTCATATTATCATTTACCTTCTCACTCTCAAATTTTTTTGGCTTCTATCTCTGCAAAGTATGTGCCTCAATCTTTTTCTGAGGCTAGTTAGAATCATCTTTGAGTTCAAGCAATGGCAGATGAAATTCAGGCTTTGGAATCTAACAATACATGGTCCCTTGTCCCTTTGCCACCAGGAAAAGTTGCTATTGGGTGTAAATGGGTTTATTGGATTAAGTACAAGGCAACAAGTGAAGTTGAAAGGTACAAGGCTCGTCTTGTTGCCGAAGGGTACAACCAAAAAGGAGTGGATTTTGTTGAGACTTTCTCTCCTGTGGTGAAGACGGTTACTATCAGAACCATTCTGTCCCTTGCTTCCATTTTCCACTGGTCCCTTTACCATATGGATGTCTTCAATGCCTTTTTTCAATGAGATCTTTTTGAAGAAGTTTATATGAAATTGTCAGCTGGTTCTTGCAGCCAGGGGGGGAATATGGTGTGTCGATTGCAAAAATCATTGCATGGGCTTAAACGAGCTTCAAGGCAATGGAATCTGAAGCTCGTTGAAACACTCATTTTTACTAGATACATTCAGGGTAAACATGATTATTCTCTATTCATCAAAAAACAGCAGGAAAAACAGCAGGATAAAATTGTTTTACTTTCGTTATATGTTGATGACTTGTTAATTACTGAAAATGATGAGTGTTTGATTGCTGAATTGAAACAAATTCTAAATGTTCACTTCAAGATGAAAGATTTGGGGTATTTTAAATATTTTTTAGGCATTGAAGTTTTTAGGTCAAAAGAGGTCATATTGTTAAATCAAAGAAAGTATGCTCTTGAGTTGATCAAGGATGGTGGACTGGAAAAGGCCAAGTGTGCAATAACTCCTTTAGAGCAGAACTTGAAATTAACCTCAGTACAGTTTAATCAGAATTTGCAGTCGTATTGAAGATGGTTTGATTGAAGACAAGTAAATTTATCAAAGACTCATTGGGAGATTGATATATTTGACTTACACTAGGCCTGACATCACCTATGTAGTGAATTCTCTAAGTCAATTCATACACCAGCCAAAGAAGTCTCACATGAAAGCTGCATTAAAAGTGGTAAGATACATCAAAAGAGAACCTGGTGTGGGTATCTTACTAAAGTCCTCCACTAATTACAAGTGACAACTTATTGTGACTCAGATTAGGCTTCATGTCCAATAACCAAAAAACCAGTTACTGATTTTTGTATCAAGCTTGGGGAGTCTTTGATTTCCATGAAATGTTGCAAGGTCTTCTGCAAAAGCAGAATGTAGGGCAATGGCAGTGGTCACCTCTGAAATAGTTCGGCTACAAGGACTACTGAAAGAACTGGCTTTGAAAGACTTGGAGCCTGTGAAACTCTATTGTGGTAGTAAAGCAGCACTTCAAATAGCTGCTAATCCTGTGTTTCATGAGAGAATAAAACACACAGAAATTGATTGCCACTTCATAAGAGAAAAGCTGCAACAGGGGTTTATACAAGCAGAACATGTGCCAACACACGAGCAGTTAGCAGATATCATGACGAAGGCCCTGGGAAGTTAACAACATTATTACTTGACATCCAAGTTGGGTATCAAGAATTTTTTTCAGCAAGACCCAACTTGAAGGGGGGAGTGTTAAAGCTGGTAACAATTGTATAATTAGCAAGAGGTTAGAAATCAGTTAGGATTGGTTAAAGTATGTTAGATGGTTAGTTAGTTGAGACAATTTTTGTATAAATATTAAGTATCTGATGATGAAATTATGTTATGTGAATGAATACAAGATGTACATTTCCACAATTTTTTATAATTTTACACTTGCAGTGCTCTCAACACCATTCGTACATTGCCGGTGACTCGCCTTCGGAAAATTATCGATCGTTCATCTTAAACTCGTTACTCAAGTATTTGAACCCTTCGGACACTCTTTTGAACCGAATCCACGACCCCTAAACTATCTATAAAATTCATCATTATATTCATCAAGTCAATGGTAAAAATTAATGGTTAGTGAACGAAAAAAGAAAGAGAAAGTAGTTTACCCTTTATTTATTATCTTTATCATTTCTAATAAAAATGGAGTTTTCCCCGCTCTTGTAGTACGTTTTCTAATACTTTTATGATATGTTTTTTGTTCAGGTTCAATTTGATGTCAAATTTTTAGTTGACTTTTATTTAATTATCTTGTTTTAAATCTTATTTGAACCCTCATAATGGTTCTCAATACGTGCTCGCAACCGTCCATATATGTGTCAATGTATCATTATCTTTATATTAATTTTTATGCCAGTGTTAATGATGTTTATTCTTCATTGTCAAAAATGGTGCTCGTTCGTATCTAATTTTTTTTAAATTATTTGATTTTAACTATTTTCATATTTACTTAATATGATTAGTATAATCTAGTTTTTTTTTAAATTACGGTTTTATTGTATATATTTTATTTATTTAATAAAATTAACTGTTTTTATAATTCAAAAATAAATTTATTAGAATTTCAGGTAACTTGTCTCAATAAACTTACACATTCGAGATCCACTGATTGGTCTAATAGTTAAGGATGTTCATATTCTCCCTTCTTATATGGATTTGAATCTCAACATAGAAATGTAATACCTTTGTTTAATAAAAATAAATAAACTTACACATTCTTTGGACTTACTAAACTTCAGTTTTATAGAAATATTATTTTATCAGCGGGGTTTTGGACATGTGCGAGATGAGCAACCGCACAAAGTCCCAAAAAAAGAGGGGCTCAAATGAGTTGAATTAAATGTTTATAGGGGAAAATAAAAGATTTTTGTTTAATAAATTATAAGAAAAATATATCTTCAAAGAGAGCCCCATAATATTTTTTTTACTAAAATAAAAAAAATTTTAAAAAACTTGATATATCTTTAAGATTATAAATTAAAGAGCATCGTTTTAATAAACTGCATATGACCCGTAAACCTTTGAACCGCCCTTATACCTTGTATCAGTTAAAAGTTCAAATTGTACGTAGTTCAACACTCCACTTACTCGTAATGTTAGATTTGATGCTTAACATAGTTTTTAAATAAAATATTTTGTTGAAAATAAACAAAAAATAGGAAAATAAATTAAATATAACGACACGAATATATACTGAGTGAATGTAACATTTGATCCTCTAAAGATATATTACCTTAATAATCTAAACTTAGGTTTCGAGTCAAGATAGATGAATCTCTAACCATCCAAGGAAGTTTTGCCTACACAACCTCAACGGGAAAAAAATATCTCAATAGTCGAAGCAAGAACGAGATAAAATCTTAAGCACAAAACAACTCTCAAAAAATATTAATTTGAGATATTGTGAATTTTATCTAAGAAAATAGGCTTCAAAAATCTTAAAACATATATAAAAGTTTAATATCTTTTACATTTATGCCAGTTATATTTGTAGAGAAAGTAATGCATTTACTTGGATACAAAGCAACTTTGCTTGAGTGCAAAACAAATCTAATTCTGACTAAGAAAACAATTTTAAAATAAAATAAATAATAAATATGAACCTAAATTGCTTGAAACAAATATAATTTTCTGCATGTGATGTCTTTGCTGCTACGTACATCTTAAGTTTCGGATGTCTAATTAAAACGTTTCAAAATGCATCTAAAAGGTAACTGACAACTGATCAATCTATAAGAAAACATCTCAACTCAGAAATAGCTGAATCTCATCCAAAAAGCTGCAAGTTAACTGAAATTCCAACCATAAAAAACAACTCCAATGTTTTGTCCAAAATAAAAGTATACAATTGTTATTGCATGATACTTTTAGTTATTATCTTTTCCAAGCTTGTCATGTAATTGACTGTTTTTGTCTACACGTATCATGTAATTGGTAAAGGATTGGATACTTTGCTTTACTTGTGCTTAGACATATGGCCTTATTCCTTTTGAAAACTGAAGTCCCGGATTCTGCTATTTGTAAATGCAAATTGCAGAATTTGCAAGGGGAAGTTGTTTCAACTATGGAGGGAAGATCAATTAGTTTGATAGATTTTGTGTTCTCTTGGTCCATTCAAGATGCTCTTAATCCCAATCTCTACAAATCCCAGCTTTTGCACTTTTCTTTAATCTCAAAGATGATTATGCAAAGTATATAGCTGCTAATTATAATTACTTTGATTATAATCAAGTATTCTTGTGTTCTTAATTGAACTGAACAGGTGAACAAGATCCCTGAGACATTCACATCTACTGCAGAATACTTTAGCTCCTTTTTGGCTCCTCTTGTTGAGGAAACACATGCAGACTTGCTCTCAGCCATGACGAGGCTGTCCCGGGCGCCTTCATATCAATTCTCGTCCATTGAAAGGGAAATAAACTACCGAGCCCCCGACGGATTTCTCTTCTAAGATTGTTTTGCGGAAGGCGAGAAACTCTAATCCGAGTGATTCAGTACCGTACGGACCGCAGGGTGGAGATCTTGCGGCACTAACCGATGTAAGACCGACATGCATCAGCAATTTGAACCGGCCTACAATGCCTTTTGTTCTTGCATATGTCCAAGTCATGGACGATGATAAAATCTCCATTCGGTCATCAAAGCCGGTCATGATTGAACAAACGATGCAAAGCTATCAAAAGAAGCAGATTGATCTCTTTTTTGTGTTTTTAACTAATGTGACCACCAATATTCGAATATGGAAAGCGTTGCACCCGGATCCTTTACGAGGGAACCTGCAGATGATCTACAAAGTTATTCATATGAATGCAGGTGTAAGCAAGTATACTTTTTCGAGCAGTATTTATGCTTGAAAGTCAATTCACTTGGCTAATCTTGCTTGGATTTATGTTTGATTGCAGGAGGAAGAAGATTGTGCCAGGTGCTTGTTCGAAAACAACTTGGTTACCGTTCCTTCAATTGAATCTTACGGTTTAAATGATTCCCAACAAGCTGTAATTGCAAGTTGCATTAAGACATGGAGATGCTGCCATCAAAATAGAGTCAAACTCATATGGGGTCCTCCAGGAACAGGGAAGACTAAAACAGTTGGTCTGTTGTTGTTGGTTCTTCTAGGAATGAAATGCCAAACAATTACATGTGCTCCGACGCTCATTGCGGTGACGAAATTGGCATCTCGGCTCGTGAGATTAGTTGCAGGAACTTTTGAATATGAAACCTACGGACTGGGAGATATAGTCTTACTCGGGAGTAGTGAGAGGATGGGAATGGATGATCAAACGAATCTGCTTCATGTGTTTCTGAATTATCGTGTTGAGATGTTGCATAAGTGCATTTCGCAGAGCTCCGGATGGAATACTAGTTTACTCTCCATGATAAATTTACTTGAAGATACTCAAGGGCAATACGGTCGATACTTCGCATATCGAAAACTGGGAATTAACATAGATGATGATCATGAAATGGAAGATGAGAACAGTTCCAGGGACAATGAAACATGTGAGGGCAATACTCTCACTTTACAGGAATTTGTAAAGAAGAGATTTTCAGTCTACAAGGAGAGGCTCAAATTTTGTGAGGGCAATACTCATCATATTTCATTGGAAGTGGTGAAGAACATGATGGTTGCTCTGGATTTGCTCGGATCGATCGAGACTTTGCTGAATTCTTATGATTATGGAGATGAGGGATTGAGGGTTCCCCTTTATGACACTGAAAAAGAAACTGAATTCATCGGTCACTTCGCGGAGTTGAGAGCTGCATTAAAAAGTTGCCTTCCGATGCTCAAATCACTTGCTCACTCGTTTCAAGTACTGGATTTTACACAAAGGTTCATGATCAAGAATATGTGCTTGGACAACGCATGCATACTTTTCTGCACTGCATCAAGCTCTTACAAATTGAATACCGAACGAAGCCGACCGCTTGATCTTTTAGTTATCGACGAAGCTGCTCAACTGAAAGAATGTGAATCAACCATTCCCTTTCAACTTCCCGGACTCCGTCATGCCGTTCTTATAGGAGATGAGCGGCAACTGCCTGCAATGATAAGAAGCAAGGTTCTCAATTCTATATCCTAGTCGCTCTAGCTTTCAACTTGTTAAGAAACCTTTCTAAGTCTTGGTTTGTCGCTTGAACAGATATCAGGGGAGGCCGGATATGGAAGGAGCATGTTCGAAAGGCTCATGTCACTAGGACAAAAGAAACATCTGTTCAATGTCCAGTACAGGATGCATCCAGCTATAAGCTCGTTTCCAAACAAGGCATTCTATGAAGGGTTGATTTTGGATGCAACAATGGTGAAACACAGCAGCCATGAGAAGCGCTTCCTGCATGGGAACATGTATGGTGCCTACTCATTCATCAATGTTGCCTACGGAAAGGAGCAGTTTGGTCATCTGCTTAGTCAAAAGAACATGGTGGAAGTTGCAGTGGTTTGCAACATAGTTGCTAGTCTCTTTAAAGGTATGGCTGGTGTGAACTACCAATGGTTTTTTGATCCCTCTACTATTCCCGAATTTGGGATTTAGTCCCTAATGGTTTTCACAGGGTTCAGTGCAACAAAACAGAGAACGAGCATTGGTATTATATCACCCTACACAGCTCAAGTACATGCAATTCAAGAGAGGCTTGAAAGGAACTACAGTGGACATTCAGACAGTGGCTTCACTGTTAGCATCCGTTCAGTCGATGGATTCCAAGGTGGTGAGGAGGATGTCATAATCATCTCCACCGTCAGGTCTAACATAAATGGATCAATAGGTTTTATCCACAAAGAGCAAATGTTGCATTGACACGTACAAGGTAATATTATATTGGAGAAATTATGATTTTGGTCCCTCTACTATGCTCAACTTTGGCGGTGCTTGCAGGTATTGCCTTTGGATATTGGGGAACGAAGCAACATTGGTTAAAAGTGATACCGTATGGACGAAACTAGTCACCGACACCAAGAGAAGGGGTTGTTTCTTCAATGCGGATGAAGACAAGCATCTGTGTGAAGCTGTTGTTACAGCCTTGATTGAGCTTGAACAATTTGAAGCTCTATTAACCAGGGATTCTCCATTGTTCAAGCATGCAAGATGGAGGGTTTGCTTTGGTGACGACTTCAAAAAGTCTGTGGGGCACATAAGAAACAAAGAGGTACATAAGCAGGTTATCAAGGTGATGGGAAAGCTTGCGAGTGGATGGCGTGATGAGAAGATGAAGCATAAGGATGAGGTGGTGGAGGTGTGTCCGGTGAGTGGTGATGGTGAGTTGAATCTGGTTTGGAGTGTGGAAGTGGAGACGGTGGAGGGGGATTCAGAGTGGATCCAAGTGTTGAAGGTTTGGGATATTGTAGCATCGTCGGATATGCCCAAGGCTGCTCACAAACTCCGCATCCTTTTTGCAGAATACGCAGAGAATAAGATCACTTGGAGCAGATATCAGTGTCTGGAAGGGCAAGTCTTTCCTTACAATAAAATTAACAAAATAATCTTAAAATGAGTAAATAATGAAATGGATTTGGTCTAGGGTTTATGAGTTTAGAATATAAGGTTTAAGGTTAGAATTTATGGTTTATATAGATTAAAACCTAAATCCTCAACCTTTTATCCTAAAATTTAAACCCTAACCTTTAAACTTTAAATTCTAATCACACCCTCTAAATTTTAAACCCCTAAACTCTAAACTAAATCCATAAACCTTAAAACCATTGCATATGTTTAAACTTTAACTTTTTGTTTCCCCAACAGCAAAAAGTAAGTTTATTTGTCTAAAAAGAATTATATATTAGGTAATTATTTCATGCGCCGGTTGTGAAATAATTTTTTTTCACAAGCATGACTAATTTCACTCTAAAATTTAAAATTATAGACCATAACCCTAAAATCTTAAATCTTAAATCTCAACCACTAACCTCTAATACTTAAACTATAACAATAAACCATAAATTTTAAACCCTACAATTAAACACATAAAACCCTCAATTGAACTCGCTTGTGAAAAATAACTTTCCACCGCCAACACTGAATATTTTCCCTTGTATATTTAAAAATTATACTTTCAATTGCATCTTAATATATCCTCAACACACAAATTGTTGTTTTTGACAAATATAGTATCATTACATAAAATGTACAGGAATTTGGTTGTTCCAATGAAATGGGCAGTTCAAGTGCAAGACGAGCGTATTGAGGGGCACGAAGTTGATGAAATGGAGTGGTTATCAAGAGCTGGGCATGCAGCAGCAGCAGTTCCCAATCCAATTCCCTTGGTTTTATTATTATTAGTATCACAGCCATTCTTGTGTTTTCGACTAAATATCTACCTTGGCCCATCCTCCTCTTCGTTACTTGTTTTATTTTAGTTTTTTTAATCCAACAATAGGGATTTTATTAACTTATCATCACTTACTTATAAAGGTCGTATTTGCTTGCTGGTAGTGTGGGAAATTTTTATTAAAAGTTGAGCTTGAGTTTACTGCATCATTAATAAATAAAGAAACATGGCTCCAACACGAACAGATCCAGACCTGGTTCATCTTTCCTTCGCAATTTCCAGACAGTTCTAATCTTCCCAAAAAAAACTAAAAGCTATTACCAGTAAATTTACATAATAGGAGGTGGAATGAATAGTAACCGTAGATGAAGAGATTTGCAAGAAAACTACTTTGTTACTTTACTACTACTAGCTTTCTAAAAGTTCCAACAAAAAACAAAACAAAAGCCCCCCACTGACAAATATTAGCACCAATTCCCATTAATTACAAAATTAAATTATATATAGATATTGTGCCTAACCTAGCCTCTTGCTCCTCATATGCCACCCAAAACTAATGTCCCCCAGCAGACCTCATAGCAAAAAAGCTTGAGGATCTGGCTTTTGCTCAAACATTAATACTAATAGCTTCAACCAAGAATGTCAACCAGTTTGGCGCTCAGATTAGCCCTATCCGATGTCAGTATAGTCCGTTAGTAGCATTGAACAATCATCAAGGCCTGAAATAAAGCCAGGGGTATAATTGTGTGGAACCACGTCAAAGCACTCTAATTCCAATGCGAAAGCCTCATCCATGCTTGAACAGAAATTACTATCTATGCCGTCCTTGTTCACAAATGCTGGATCACATCTTAAGTTGAGATCATTGGGTGCTATGCCAGCTGCTGGTTGAAACACTTGCTCAGCAAGTAAGGTGGATACATCACCATGCTCCATTGAAGCCTTCTTCAGTTTTGATTTAGCTCTGGCCGTATCAGATACAGGCAGCTTGTGCTTCCCCAAAGACAATTTCATTCCAGACCGAGACTTGGGATCACTAGCTGGGAAGGTAGCTGAAGCCCAATGCAGACCACCTTCGACACCAGCCATAGTCGCTGCCCTGAGAAAAATGCCTCTACTTGGTTAAGAATCAACAGAACAGAACCTGGGTACATACAAATGTAAAACAATACATAGTTCTACACATGACCAATCTATCAACCAAAGTAACCGCATGCCCAACAAAACAATGACCTGAAATTATTATCGTCCCATTTTGATATTATATAAAAAAGGTACAAGAGTTAGAGCTATAATATGAACTAGCATGCAAGAGATTCACAAGGACAATGCCTCTTTCAGACTAACAACAATAACTCCTAGCCAACGATTCACTACCAAGTATGGTCCCTAATTTGTAACTAAAATAAGCAGGCTATACCTGAAACGGTTCTCAGCCAAAACATTTGAAGCTTTGAGATGAGGGTCTTCTCCAGCAGTCTTGTTTGTAGATGTAACAGGATTTGGGCCATATATTGATAAATTCATTAACGGTGGTAACGGAATCATAGAGTCATCGCTCTCCCTCTGGATTTCCAGTGTTATCTCTAAACTTTCTTCAATCACCTGCGAATCCTCTCTATCAGAGAGGGAAACTGCTTCATCCCACTGTCTATCTCTGGCATCGTGGAATGCAGCTGACAACAACTTGCTACACTCCTGCAAATTTGAAAATTTCATCCTCGGTGTCGAATCCTTCAAAGAACGCGGAGGTGTGTGGCCAAGAAACGGACTGAGAAACCTTCCCCCAAAACGAACGCCATTCCGAGATGATGAGACATTTTGTCGATGTTCAGGGCGACCTGTCACCCTCCACACAGATGAAAGTAAGGCGGTAAAGTGCTTTTGAAGAAGTAACTCATGGTCTGGCTGTGCAATAGCAAAGTTTAACAGCATTCGCATGTTATCCTGCCATGATATATTATTGATGGGTAAGGCTTCTTGCTTCATTGACTATCACACAAAAATTAATTCATAGAACGTAAATAATATCTATGGACACATATCAAGTCACCATCACAATATGCATAAGTTAAGTCACCAGCGTTGAAACACTGGTAAATAGGGGACAAAGGAGAGGAGGAACCAAGGGGAATGGTGGTCAGGGAAAGTGTGGTAACAGAATTTGCTTTACAAAAATAACCTGGTGGGGGGAATCACATTAAATATTTTCCAAGACCTTTTACGAATAAATAATAAACATATGATACGTGAATCACTGTAGTTTAGGCAGATGAGGCCCAAGCGACTTAATAGATAAAGATAGACTAAACTAACTTGGTTGCTACTAATGGGCAGGCAGCCTTCTATCAGGTGATCTTCAAAACTTTAGAGTCAGAACAATGTCACATCAAATATTTCCTTGTTTCTTACTTTTATCCTCCTCACCAACTTAAAAAAAAAAAACAAGAAAAGCATACCTCTGTTACTTTCAGAAGAGCTTTTCCAGAGCCTGCATAGCTGATCTTTTCATTACCCAAACTGTCTGGTGCAGCCAAAACATGTCTTTGAACTAGTTCCCTGAACCTCTCACAACAATGAACTGGATGGCGATCTCTACCCCTGTAAAAGCCACCAGCAGTCATGCTGTAGAGAGCGTCACTAACCAAACTCCAATTTGAGCCATATTCATGCACTACCGCACATAAAATAGCATCTTCCTGTGCCAACCAAGAATCAGGTGATGGAACACAATCTTTAGACCAGATATTGCCCTTCTTTAATTTCTCTGGTTTTATCATTAAGACTCGTTTCATGGGCATGGATGAAATGGAAAATTTGCCTCCCGTTTTGCTCCTGCTAGCAGGTTTCTGCTCAAGCTCAACAGAGAGGCTCTCACACGGTTTTACCTCTGCGCAATAACCATTCCTCTTACGAGCTGCATTTGGTTCCAATTCTCCAGGACCTAGCTCAGAAGGCTTCTTAAGTTTTTTGGGCTTCTTCTTTGAGCTCTTCCCTTCATCACCATTATGCACTATCTCGACCTTCTTACGCTTTTTCTGCATGTTTGAAGATGGTAACATGATATCAGAATAAGAGAGCTCTTCAGGCGAGTCGACATCATCATCCGTTGACATAGGTTCTGCTTTTGCCCCCTTTTTTGCAGGTTTCACTTCAGAATTTAAAGACCCCTTCTTAAGAGACTTAAACTTGGCTTTCTTTGGCTTCTTCTTCTTCTTAGATTTTGACTTAGGTTCACTAGTCATTTCATTCCTGTAAACGGATAACAGGTTATAATTGAAATTTTTTGATCCAAAAGCCATATATACAAGGATTTGACTCATTCCATCAGAAAATCTACTTCTCGTATTTCACTGACATGAATCATTAATTTGTATTGTAGGTGCTTTTCTTAGAACACCTTATTATATATAAAGAATGTCCTAATTCATCCCTAAATCCTAGTTAGAATATAAATTTAGGAGGTTGCAAGATGTTTTAGCTGATAGAAAATCCAAATAGCTCATTTTTAATGCAACAACCATCATCTTTAGGCACAAAAATCATGCAATACATTCTAAAACCTAGCACATCCAACCTTTTGGTTCTTAAAGCTGCCGATGAGATTCTTATATGATAATCACATCATCCACTACAAAGTAGATAATTAAGCAGTTACCACTACAGTTAAGAGTTATTACTTATTTGTGTTAAAGCCTTGGCTTTTTTAGATTTGCTAACATGAAATAATGCAGTTGCAGATAAACCTCGTACTACTCAACATATCAAATGGCATTCTTAATGTGTTGTGCAGGAATAAAAAACATAAAAGTGCTAGCAGAAAAGTTTTGGGTTTAAGAGTTAAGAGATATCTTACATGGCATCCAATTTTGCTTCATCTGCCTCTTCCTTCTCTTTGGCTTCATATTCTAGTTCTTCCATTAGCTACAAGGTACAAATTTAAGAAAATAATATAAAATAGCTGCCTCAAAAAAAACTACAACATAAACATAATAACAAATAGTTTAAATGGAGGGATACAGAAATTTACTCACCTGATGTTGAGCCAAAGCAACTTGCTGACGATATGCTTCTGTAGCAAAATCAGCATCCCATTCTGAAAAGGGTTGATAGCAACGTGTTACTTCAGGATAGACACAACTAAGGTCATAAATTTATTTGCTTAACTTCAAATATTTTTTATGTATAAAGTGAAACTGTATGAGCATTCCCTGGTTTTGTATGATTAATAACTTTAAAGGTACGCAAATCATTTGAGCCAAAAAAATTGTTTCTTGCTGAGGAATAAAAGTAAACAATGTAATTGACCTAATTTTGCCACTGATTTTTTTAAAAGCATATTGCTTCTCATAATAAGACAACATGCCAAGCAAATCAAAAGAGTTTACACTGAAAACTAAAAGACACTTACTCTCATACACTAGAGGTTCCTCATCATCATCAATCTCAGCTTCTATTTCCTCCTTGTACTTCTCAATGCGCTCAAGTTCCCATTCTGCCTCTTCAAACATAAACTCAGGTTCCATTGCTCCCTTGTCTATAATGGGGTCCCATAATTCCAGAAAACGGACTGCATATCGATCAATTGGTCTTAACTGATTCTCAACCGATGAGATAGCTTGTCCTCCTGCTGCAGCAGCAGCTGCCATCTTCTTAACATCAGCCAGCATATCAACATCATCTTCTTTGCTAGCAAGAATAAGAGCTTTTTCTTCAACAGGATCATCGGCACTCAATATCACCCCATTATCTTTATTTGAAGCAACCATACATCCAGCTTGATCAGTTGACTCATCAGCCTTGATATCATCATCATTTGCAAACTCATCGTCTTCCAGTTTGCTCATGGCTTCCTCTGTAAACTCCTGGTTGTCAACAGCCTCTTCCTGTTCCACTTTCTTCAATGCCATGTAATCTGCTTCATCTTCCGCATATTTCAAAGCAGCTTCTACATCAGCATTAGATACAGAGTCCTTGATGCCATTGTTTTTATTTTTCTCTTTCTGACTCCTAACAGTAAGAGTCCTATGACCCGAAAACAATTCCATGGGATCAAGCTTCTTGAAGAACTCAGTATTATAACCTCCACTCTGTATAACTAGATCATCAAGGGCACGCTTCTGATTTGCTTTCTTCAAAATGTTTTCTTCAATGGTGCTCTCACTGATTAGACGATAGATATGCACTTCACGTGTCTGTCCTATTCGATGGCAGCGATCTTGAGCTTGCTGATCCATCGCAGGATTCCAATCACTATCATAAAATATAACTGTATCTGCCCCAACAAGGTTAATACCAACTCCTCCACTACGGGTTGATAAGATAAAAAGAAAAATTTTAGGATTAGTGTTGAATCTCTGCATTAATGTTTGCCTCTCCTCAGGTTGAGTGGACCCATCCAGCCGCATGTAAGTATATCCATATATATTTATGAAAGCCTCCAATATGTCAAGCATCTTGGTCATCTGGGTAAATATCAATGCCCGATGACCTTCAGACTTCAATCTTCGTAGCAAAACCTCAAGCTTCTGCAACTTACCACAGTCAAACTGTATCAATCGCCTGTCCGGAAAATATACCTGCCGCCGGACAATTGCAGGTCTAATAGGTGTTAAAAAGGAAAACAGATTTTCAGCACATTTTTCTATATAAGTTGGATGCAGAAATACAGAAGTTCTCATTTTGCTGCACCAGCAAACAGGAGCTGGGGCCCGTGCTGCTGGGATTGCAAACATGAAGGACTCAACCAGATGAATCATTGTCTGAAAGCGTTCAACTGGAGAAAGAACAATCTCAGCAAGCTTAGAGGAGTACAAATAGGACCGGCCGTCTGCTTTTTGTCGGTGAATATCAAATGTAGGGTGCTTCACAGTTAGCAGTTCACATAATGTTGTCGGGTAAATTGTTTTTTTCCGGCATCTCAAAGAATTCCACCAAGCAATTGATGCAGCTCGTTCTTTTGCTTCTCTTAGCCTCTCTTCTCTTAAAGCCTTTCTAATCTCTTCAAATATATTAGTCCCTTGCAAGTTATCCTTATATCTAGACAAGGGTCTAAATTCCTCAAGATTATCCTGGTCAACACGTTCTTCTATTAAACTTTTTGGAGTAACCAGTGTTTCTACTTCATCACCCTCCCAAGATGTCATGCTAAAATTGAGATCAGTAAATAAAATTCCCAAACCCTTAAGATCTACAGTTGAAAATGGACCAGGTGAAAGAATTGAACAAATAGAACTACTCAACTGGATATTAATACCACCCATATCAAAGGAACTCACAATTGGTCGTCCCTCAAATAAGTCAGGATGATTACATACTTTTCGAAGCTGCATGATCACACTGATCATCCCAAAAAAATTGGCACTAGCAAGAGTAGCTTGTGTCTCTGAGCTGGCAATAAAGTCTTCATACAAGTTACGCTGCCTTCTTGAAAGCCTACAATATATGACATGCTCATGTTTCATTGGAAGCTGCTTTTCAACATCCCTTTTCAATCGGCGCAGTATAAATGGACGGAGGACATTATGCAAACGGTCAACAACCTCTTTGTTGACTCTTTCCTGTCCTTCTATCATACCTGATATAGGATTACAGAACCAATCCTTGAATTCCTGATGAGACTGAAAAATGTGGGGCATCAGAAAATGCATTAGTGACCATAGTTCCATGAGATCATTCTGAAGTGGTGTACCAGTCAGCAAGATACGTCGTTTTGAATTGAAGTTCAAAAGAGTTTGCCATCTTTGTGACTTCCAGTTTTTAATAAGATGAGCTTCATCCAAGATCAAGTATTTCCACTTCTTTCGCTTGAAGGCCTTAGAATCTTGTATAACAAGTCTGTACGTAGTTATGCATACATGAAATGAATTTGGTTTCATCCAGCCTTGCCTCTTAAATTTGCGCTCTTTAGCACTTCCAAAGTATGTCAGGATTTTGAAAGCAGGACACCATCTAAGAAACTCAGTTTCCCAGTTAAGCATGACACTTGTAGGAACCACAATTAGATGAGGACCCCATATTCCCTTTTCACAAGCTAAGTGTGCAAGAAGAGCAATTGTCATGATTGTCTTTCCAAGCCCCATTTCATCAGCTAGAATTCCATTTAGCCTTTTCTCATACATAGTAACAAGCCAGTCCAAGCCAATATGCTGATATTCACGAAGGGGGTGCTTGAGAAGAAAAGGGAACTTTGTACGAACATTAGTAGTTGAGAATGTATTGCCAGTTGGTTGTGCTGATCTTGCAGCAGCAGCAGCATCAGCAATTCTATCTTCGCCTTCCTTTCCGTCTTCTGACTTTCTATCAGGGCTTGCTACCTCCACTGCAGGAGGATCCATGACTCTCTGGGGAGCACTGGATTCAAGATTTTCATCTTTAGAAACACCATCCTCCCTTGCCTCAACATTTTGATGTGTTGGTGAATCCAAGTGGTCCTCTGATAAAGCTGAGGCATAATCTGATTCATCTCCTGACACACCATCAGCACTAATGTCCTATTTGATAAATGTGGATAATCAAGAAGAATTAGATACAAAAAAAATTGTAATATAATATCCAGCAAAAGGAAGAAACAACAGTTTAACCTACCTTTTTATACATTTGAAGCAATTCTTCCACGGGAATTTCACTCTCCTTTTGCAGTAAGGCAATCTGCATAAGAGCTGCAATGTTTAACAGCATAGAACTAGGACAAGAACTTCTACAACCAAATTGAGGAATAAACAACTCCAGAAGATCAGGAAATTGTTACATAGAAATACAAGCCATGTTTAGTATGCCCATTACCTCATCCATAGGATTGCTAGAATCTGCTTTTGCCAGTTCCTCCTCCTCCGACAGCGTTGTCTCATCATCCTAGCCATTGGAAGTAAAAAAAACAGAAAGAAGATATGAGAATCAAACTCTTATCAAACAACAACCAAAAAATGGTCAAATAAAATTTTAATCAATTCTGGCCAAGGAAAGAAGACAGTGATGACCTACTAATAATTTTACTGACCAAGAAACACCGCCCAAAGTATTCTCATTTTTTTTAGAAAATGACAAGGAAAAGGGAGGGGAAAGACGTACACAAACATCCATGCATGCATACATACATACTTGACAAAACAAGAAAACACACATTACATCAATTGATCACAACAAGGTAATTTACTAACATTCTGACTTTAACTAATGAATCAGAGTGCACACCATAATTTAAAAAGTGTGAATAACCCATTGCCTCAAAAATATAAATTGGAAGAAGACAAAGAACTAAATGTGATTCAAGTATTATGAATTATGAAAGATTTTATGTATGGAGAAGAGAATAAAAACACATATTTCAACACAGAAGAAAACTTTATAACAATAAATCTCAGGAAAATAGACCAATATGCTTTACTATCTTGCAGAACAGCCCATAATTTGTGATTTCTTCAGGACATAAAAGTTTTAAAAGGTCAAGAAGAAATTATATGAAAGGATGAACAGTACTAAAGACTCACTGCGCCTTGCTGCTGTTCTAGAATATGGCAGCTTATCTAGAATGCAAAGCAATTTACAAGAATCCAAAGAGAACCGATGGTACCACTAAAAAAGTTAAAGCGCCCATTAAAACAAAAAAACTTCTCTTTCGCCAACCAGACCAGTCTAACCCCTCCCACGTACAGACACAGACAACAACACAACAGTTCAGACAAAATATTAAATATAATCTTCGCAATATTTATTTTGTTAAGATATCTTGAATGAAATTTATTTTTTTCTTAAAGCAGCAAATTTTCAACTAACAGAGTAAATACAATAACATATCATTGCAAAAGTACAATAAAGATTCATAAAACATGAAGGAACAAAAGTGCAATCAGAATGCATACTTGAAAGCGGAAATCCCATTCTTTTCAAGGACACTCTGGCAAGTCATAATTTCTTTTAAACCAAACAAACAATCTAATATAAAATTAGCATCCAGCAGATCACGGATAATCTACTCTCATATTCCTTTGGAATAATTGCAACTCATCATATCAACGCAACTGAAACCACAACCTGTCGACTTACAGAGAAATACGAAGCATATGACCAAGACTAGAAACATTTTTATGAAAGGCATCCAGCACTAAACAAACAAAATAAAATAAAGGCCACCCACAACCTGTTGACTGTTATATACAGAAATATGAAGCATATGACCAAGACTAGTAACCTTTTTATGACAGGTGTAGGATATTTGATGTAAATTAAATGTTGTAATCTTATCTCATGTAATAGTTTGAATTTAAAAGTCTAAATCTAGATAAACTCTATCTCATTAAAGGATAAGAGTTATATCTCTTAGGTAGACTACTCTAGGTTAACTACTTGTAAAGCCTATAAAAGGAGTACTCTTGTACAGCATTTTTGAAATAAGATTGAACAGAGAAACACTCTAAAATGTTCTCTGATTCTAACATGGTATCAGTTTAGGTCGATCCTTTCTTCCAAATTTCAATTTTTTTCCTCTCTTCTCTCAACCTTTCTTCCCTATTTAGAAAACATGGCTACAGCAGAACCTGCTGTTTCTGCAATTAGCTTTCCAGTAAGCTCTCGTCCATCTGATTTTACCCTTTCAGATGCGTCTCTTTCTCCCATTCCGTCTCAATCAGTGAGACCAGCAGAGTGGAAATCCCAACGGGTCAAAGCCCCAAGAGAAGCACATGTTACTGCGCATGACAGTTCTTCCAGCAATTTCAGTAAGCAACAGATTGTGGAGCTCCAACAGATGTTTGGTCAAATATTCTCCAAATCAGATTCTACTGCATTTCTTGCTACAGAAGGTAGAATTTCTTGTTTGGCCACAGTCAATCCCTGGAGTTGGATAGTGGATTATGGTGCTTCTGACCATATGACAGGCAACCGTGACCTTTTTCATGAGTACAAGCCACATTCATTTGCATCATCTATCAAAGTTGCCGATGGATCTCTCCATTGTATCAGGAAGTGGTTCTATTAAATTAAATGATCATCTAGTACTGTCTGATGTTCTTTATGTACCAAAACTGGCCTGCAATCTTCTGTTTGTTAGCAAAATTGTTAAAGATGAGAATTGTGATGTTAACTTTGGGTTGTCTGGTTGTATTTTTTAGGCACAAGACTCGAGGACGGTGATTGGCAATGTTAGGCGCCACAATGGACTCTACATTCTTGATGGCCTATCCTCTCGAAACAAAACTATTCCCAGTTGTTCTACGTCTACAGCTTTTTCCTCTTCCCTTCTTTCCAATGATGTCATGCTATGGCATTTTCGATTAGGACACCCGAATTTCTACTATCTTGCGAAATTGTTTCCTAAGTTGTTCTTGAATAAACATCCCTCGTCATTCACCTGTGATGCATGTCAACTTGCCAAACATACAAGACAATCATATATTCCCACTAAATTTAAACCTACCTCTCCTTTCTCTATCATACACAGCGACACTTGGGGTCCTTCTAAAGTTAAAAATGTATCTGGGGCTCGCTGGTTTGTGTCCTTTATTGATGATCACTCTCGGATTACTTAGACCTATCTCATGAAAGAAAAATCGGAGGTTGAATCGATATTTTAAACGTTTTATCACATGATCGAAAACCAATTTGAACACAAAATAGAGATAGTTTAGAGTGATAATGGGAGTGAGTATCTTACTAAATCCCTTGGTTCCTTTTTTCGAGAGAAAGGTATCTTTCACCTTACTTCTTGTGTCAACACTCCTCAGCAAAATGGGGTTGCTAAAAGAAAAAACAGACATCTACTTGAGGTAACTCGGTCTCTTCTGCTTTTTGCTAATGCTCCTCGGTATCTTTGGGGGGAAGCACTTCTTACTGCTACTTTCCTAATTAATAGGATGCCTAGCAAAATGGGCTTCAAAACTCCTTTTGACACCCTTTTACATCTTTTTCCACATTTCAAACCATGGTCATCTGCTATTCCTTTTCGAGTATTTGGCCGCACAGCTTTTGTTCATGCGCATAGCAACAATAGGAGTAAGCTTGATCCTAGGTCCTTGCGGTGTGTGTTTATAGGATACTCATCAAGTCAGAAGGGCTACAAATGTTACTCACCTATTACCAAGAAAACCTATGTTTCATTTGATGTTACTTTCTTTGAAAATCAACCTTATTTTGTAGGGACTAAGATTCAGGGGGAGAGATGTGAGGAATCTCAGCCTATTACTCCTACTCATATTCTTCCTTTGTTGTCTCCTTTTCCGACCCTTGAACAAACACAGGACGAACAACCTAGCAACTCTGATGATCCTACAACTTCTCCAGAGCCTACATTTCCTAGCTCTCCTAGTGTTCTAGTAGAAAGATCCTCCCCAGAGCCTACATCTCCCATCTCTTCTAATGTTCCGGTAGGAAGACCTTCTCTAGAACCTAGATCTCCCAGTCCTCACACTACTCAAACCCCACAATCTCTAGTCAAACAACTTATCCCTATACCAGAAGAAAGAAAATTGTCACAGAACCCATTGATCAGCCTAGTACTCGCCAAGAACTGATCTTAAGTCCTGCTGCCATGGAGGAAAGGGTAAGCAATGATGTCTCAAAAAGTCCAGTTCATGAGAATTTAGATGATTTTCCGATTGCAATCAGAAAGGGGGTAAGAAAATGCACTAATCACCCTATTGATAGATTTGTTGCTTATGGAAAACTATTGTCTGGTTTCAAGGCTTTTACAGCTAATATTAACAGTGTAAGGATCCCTAGAACAGTGGAAGAGGCATTTGAAAATCCTGATTGGAGGAAAGCTGTTGAAGAAGAGGTCAAAGCCCTACAACAAAATAACACATGGAGTTTAACTAAACTGCCAGAAGGAAAAAAGGTTGTCGGATGCAAGTGAGTTTTCACAGTAAAATATAATTCTGATGGAAGCATTGAGAGGTTCAAGGTTAGTGGCAAAGGGATTTACTCAGTCATATGGAGTAGACTATCAGGAGACTTTTGCACCTGTGGCAAAACTGAATACAATAAGGGTGCTGCTCTCATTAGCAGTTAATAAAGATTGGATGTTGCACCAACTGGACATCAAGAATCCTTTTTTTAATGGAAAGCTTGAAGAAGTATATATGTAGATTCCACCAGGCTTAAAGGATGACTCAACGAAACAAAAAGTGTGCAAAATAAATAGATCCTTGTATGGGCTGAAGCAATCACCAAGGGCCTGGTTTGACAGATTCGCGAAGGCCATGGTGAAGAACGGATTTAAGCAAACACAGGCAGATCACACCTTGTTTAAGAAGTTAGCTTCAGATGGTAAAAAAAACTCTCCTTATTGTTTACGTTGATGATATGATCATTACAGGAGATGACACAAAGGAAATTGAGAAACTAAAGATTTTTTTGGCAACAGAGTTTGAGACTAAAGACTTGGGAAGTCTTACGAACTTTCTCGGAATGGAGGTGGCTAGATCAAACGAGGAAATAGTCATAAATCAGAGAAAGTACATCTTGGACATGCTCTCGGAAACTGGAATGCTTGGATGTAAACCAACAGACACTCCAATGGATGCAGGCTTGAAGTTTGAAAAAAATGGCACGAGTACTCCCGTGAACAGAGAATCCTACCAAAGGCTAGTTGGGAAACTGATTTATTTATCACTCACCAGACCTGATATAGCTTATCTAGTAAGCATAATCAGCCAGCACATGAGCGATCCTAGAGAAGAACATATGGAGGCAACCAATAGAGTCCTGCGATATTTAAAGTTTACACCAGGATTTGGACTTATTTTCAGGAAAAATCAAGACAGATCTGTGAAGATTTACACAGATTCTAGCTGGGTAGGAGAGTTAACAGATAGAAAATCTGTGAGTGGCTATTGTTCGTTTGTGTGGGGAAACTTAGTCACATGGAGGAGTAAAAAGCAAAATGTGGTGTCTCGAAGTAGTGCAGAATCAGAATATAGGGCTATGGCCCTTGGAATTTGCGAAGGCATGTGGCTTAAAAAACTTCTCACCGAGCTGGAGTTGGATGAAAAACAGGAGTTCGAGGTACTAAGTGATAGCCAATCAGCAATGAGTATTGCTAAGAATTCAGTACAACATGACCGGACTAAACATATCGAAATTGACAGACATTTTATTTATGAGAAGGTAAACAGTGGTGTCGTAAAGTTGCACTATGTTCCTACAAAGAGTCAACTGGTGGATATCTTTACAAAAGCACTTTCGAGAGTGACCTTTGACGAGTTCTCATCCAAACTGGGAGTATACAACACATACACACCAGTTTGAGGGGGGGTGTAGGATATTGGACGTAAATTAAATGTTGTAATCTTATCTCATCTAATAGTTTGAATTTAAAAGTCTAAATCTAGATAAACTCTATCTAATTAAAGGATAAGAGTTATATCTCTTAGGTAGACTACTCTAGGTTAACTACTTGTAAAGCCTATAAAAGGAGTACTCTTGTACAGCATTTTTGAAACAAGATTGAATAGAGAAACACTCTAAAATGTTCTCTGATTCTAACAACAGGCATCCAGCACTAAACAAACAACATAAAATAAAGACCACCGACCAACAAGGAAAGGAGGAGGAACAATTATCTTCCTTCAGCTGACAAAAAGTGAAAGTTGTGAATTCAAATGAACACAATAATGCCAACACCACCAATTATGGAAACTCCCCAAATAGCTTGGTACCAGATAAGGAATCAATAAGCCAAAAGCATTCAAATTGACAAAAGATCAGTACAGTTAGCCCACTAGGATATCTATTGAATGAAATTGAAATACACGTTTATCATCTGTGTGAGTATGTATCTGTAATTCAGGGTAAGGATAAAACCTTATCTCTTTGCTTTATCTTAGACACATTATTAGGCAGGTTATGGGGCTTAATCTTAGGGATTTATATTTTATTTATTTGTTACCTAACTTAGGGATTTTTTACTTGTATATATATCCTATATTCTGGTGAATAAAAGATGAGTGAAACTTACAGTTTTACACTAGTTTCTACGATGCAGTAGGAGAAACCATCGTTTTTAAATCAGAGAATCGATCCCTAGACTGATACCATTTTGCTGTCGATGATTTTTCAGAATTCCCTGGAACAGCAGTTACTTGCCATCGATTTCTGGGCCATAATTATCTTCCATGGTCCCAATTTGTCAAAATCTTCCTTACTGGTCGAGGAATACTCGGCTATATTTCAAGGGAGAGTAAGAAACCTCTTTCCACAGATCCAGGATGTGAAAAGTGGGTGCGTGAGAATGGTAGGGTGATGCCTTGGCTAATCAATACCATGTCCCCTGACATTGGTACACATTTTCTCCTTTACGAAATAGCAGCAGATATATGGCAAGCTGTTCAGGAGACCTATTCTAACATAGACAACACCTCTGAACTATTTAGCATTGAGAGTCGGGTGTCCAATTTGAAGCAAGATGGTCCGAGTGTTACCGAGTATTTTCACACTGTCAAGCTTTTGCAGCAACTTGATCTATATGCAGAACATGATTGGGAAACTCCTAAAGATGCAACTTTGTACAGAAAGATACAAGCACAGCGGAGGGTCTTTCAATTTCTCAATGGTCTCAACACTGACTGGGATGCTGTGAAGGCTCGGATTCTTGGTACAAAGCCTCATCTTTCCATTCGCGAAGTCTTTGCAGAAGTCAGAATAGAAGAAAGCAAAAGGTATTTTATGCTTCCTGTTGTTCCCACATCTGACAGTTCTGCTTTAGTTACTCAGTCTTCCTCTTCAACTAAGACTAGAAAGGGCAGACCTGTTTGTGATTTTTGCAAAAAACTGGGCCACTCGAAGGAACAATGCTGGAAATTACATGGCAAGCCTGGTGATTGGAGATCTACTTCACAGAAAGCACCCCGAGAATCACACCCAATGCACAAGATAAATGAGCGGTGGTGTGTTTTTTTGGAGAGCGCTTGCTACACTCCAAAAGATGTTTGGCAACATGGGAAGCACTAGCAATGCAAATGTGGTTACACGGAAGGTACACAGACCGGGTTCTTCCCTACAAACTTTTTAGCTACACAAGATGCTCCAGCGTGGATTATTGACTCGGGAGCATCGACCATATGACCTGTAACAGAACATTATTTTACGCCTTTGAACCCTCATGCTCTAAGCAATCTATTAAAACTGCAAACGGGTGCAGTATCCCCATACATGGATCTGTTGATTGCTCTTAATAAGGATATTTTCCTTAAGGATGTTCTTTTTGTACCCAATCTTACTTGCAATTTACTCTCATGAGTAAACTCTCTAAGGATTTGCAATGTTGCTCAAAGTTCAATGATAATGGTTGTATTTTGCAGGCACTGGATTCGAAGAAAATGATTGGCAATGCTAGATTGCACAATGGGCTCTATATCCTCTATGGCACTCCTAAATCAACTCTTTCAGCTTTTATTAGTTCTGTTTCTCCTTTAGGGCAGCATGATGAAATTATGTTATGGCATTTTCGAGTAGGCCACCCTAGTTTTTATTATCTTGCTAAACTATTTCCTGCTCTATTTATTAATAAAAAACCACAGTTGTTTAAATGCCATATTTGTGATGTTTGGGGTCCCTCTAAAGTGAAGAATATTAATGGGTGTCGATGGTTTGTTTCTTTCATTGATGATCATAGTAGGACGACATGGACTTATTTAATGAAAGATAAATCTGAAACTATATCTATTTTTGAAAGGTTTTATACTAAGGTTGAAAATCAATTTCAGAGTAAAATTCAACTATTCAAATCTGATAATGGGGGAGAGTTCTTTGCTACTTCTTTGGGTAAATTTTTTCAAGAAAAAGGCATTGTCCAAATTAGCTCCTGTGTGGATACACCACAACAGAATGGGGTTGACGAGAGAAAGAATAGGCATTTACTAGAGGTAACTAGATCCTTGTTATTTTCTGGAAATATACCAAAATATCTGTGGGGTGAGGCTTTGTTAACGGCCACTTATCTAATCAATAGAATGTCGAGTAAAGTCCTTAAATTCAAGACACCAAGGGCTGTTTTCTTGGAGAGTTATCCTCATTTCAAACCTCTTTCCTCTGTTCTTCCTCTTAGAATTTTTGGCTGCACTGTTTTTGTACAAAATGTGGACCCTTCAAAATCAAAATTAGATCCTAGGGCTCTTAAGTGTGTCTTTGTGGGATATTCTTCACTTAAAAATGGCTACAAATGTTACTACCCTCCTACTTCGTCTCGATGGACGTAACCTTTTTTGAGCATGAACCTTATTTTACCAAGGCTACAATTCAGGGGGAGACTTGGACAAAATTCCAGCCTCTAAAACATCAGGTATACCCATTCCCATCTTTGATACCTTCAGATGTTTTGCCTACTGCATCTCATGATATTGTCTCCACCTAAATCAACTACACCAGTACATTCTCCTATTCCTGTTGATGTTCCTTCACCAGCAGCCTCCCAACTTTCACCTCCTAAAACTATTCCTCAAAACACAGACTACAAAAAAAACTCAGTGTCTACACCAGAAAGAAAAAGACCATTCCTGAGGCCATTTTGCAATCTGACACTTGCCGAGAGTTGGAATTGAGTCCAGCTGCCTTGGAGGATGATGGAGGTAATGAAATTTCTCCTTTATTTGATATGGAAATTTTACCTATTGTTAAGAGAAAAGGGGTTAGACAATGTACAAAGTATCCTATTCAAAACTATGTTGCCTATGGAAAGTTAATGCCCTCTTTTAAGACCTTTACAGCTTGCGTTGATAAGGAGGAGATTCCCAAAACAATTGATGATGCCCTAAAAGACTATAGATGGAAGAAGGCTGTTGAAGAAGAAATTCAAGCACTTGAGAAAAATGGCACTTGGACTGTTACTGATTTACCACATGGTAAAAAACCAGTTGGCAGTAAGTGGGTCTTTGCAATAAAGTATAACTCAAATGGCAGCATAGAAAGGCACAAGGCCAGGCTTGTAGCCAAGGGCTTTACACAAACCTATGGTATCGACTATAATGAGACTTCTGCACCTATAGCAAAACTAAACATTGTTCGAGTACTTCTTAGTCTTGCTGTAAGCAAAGACTGGAATCTTCACCAACTTGACATAAAAAATGCCTTCTTGAATGGCAAATTAGAAGAGGAGGTCTACATGAGAATGCCACCTGGGATGAAGTCTGAGTTAGGAAGTCGGAAGGTTTGTAAACTGGAGAAATCTCTCTATTGTTTGAAGCAGTCACCTAGGGCTTGGTTTGACAGATTCACAAAAGTCCTTAGAGAGAATGGGTATAAACAGTGTCAAGCATATCATACTTTGTTTGTTAAAGCATCTTTCAATGGGAAGAAAGTTATCCTCATTGTATATGTTGATGACATTGTAGTGACAGGAGATGATGAAGGTGGAATCAATCAGTTGAAGAACTTATGAGCAAAGAATTCGAAACAAAAGACCTAGGGAAACTCAGATATTTCCTAGGCATGGAGGCTGCTAGATCGAGCAAGGGTCTGGTAATAAACCAGAGAAAATATGTACTGGATTTACTCTCAGAGGCTGGTATGATGGGGTGTAAACCTATTGATACTCCTATGGAAGCTGGCTCGAAGCTCAAATGAGAAGAAATGGGAATCTAGGTTGATAAAGGTCAGTTTCAAAGACTAGTGGGAAAACTCATTTACTTATCTCTGACCAGACCAGATATTTCCTTTCCTGTCAATGTAATTAGTCAACATATGACTAATCCTAGAGAAGGGCATTTAGAAGCTGCAAACCGAATTCTACGGTACCTAAAAGGTACACCTGCACACGGATTATTCTTCAAGAAAACTGAAGATAGAACTGTAAAATTATTTACAGATTCTAGCTGGGCCAGTGAAGTTACTGATAGAAGGTCGACTAGTGGATACTGCTCTTTTATATGGGGCAATTTAGTTACTTGGAGGAGTAAGAAACAGACTGTTGTTTCTAGGAGCAGTGCCGAAGCAGAGTATAAGCCTTAGCATTGGGAATTTGTGAAGGAATATGGTTGCTAAGACTTCTAAGAGAGTTAAATATAGAGCATGAAGGGAAACTAGAGATCTTCAGTGATAATCAATCTGCTATTCAGATCGCAAAGAATCCATCCATCATGATGATCGTAAGCAAGCATGTGGAGATCGGCGGACATTTTATTGCTTTGAAAAGTGAATGGTGGAATTGTGAACTTAACTCATGTTCCTACCAAGAACAACTTGCGGATGTGCTCACTAAAGCACTATCCAAACTAGTCTTTGATAAGTTTTTGTCCAAGTTGGGCCTATACAATGTATACACACCACTTGAGGGGGTGTGTGAGTATGTATCTGAATTCGGGATAAGGATAAAACCTTCTCTCTTTGTTTGTATCTTAGACAGTTATTAGATGATTATTAGGCGATTATGGGGTTTAATCTTAAGGATTTTTATTTTATTTATTTGTTACCTAATTTAGGGATTTTTTACTTGTATATATATCCTATATTCTGGTGAATAAAAGATGAGTGAAACTTACAGTTTTACACCAGTTTCTACAATCTGCATTCATAACAGCAACAATTTTCCCCATTGATTAAAAACAAGCCATTTAAATATAGACATTGAAAAACCTACAATGTATCAAGGTATGTAAAAAAAGCTGCCTTAGGCACCATAACAGAAAAAAAGAATCCATAACTAGGGAAAGAAATACCATATGATGTATTGTCTCTTCTCCAGCAAGGGTAAAATCACCATCCTCCTGCAGGTCATGAAATAAAAACCAAACAGAAGATTAGCATTTAATAAAAAGAAGACGGACACAATCAAAAGAAACCAAATAATTAAAAAGAACTGTTTAACCTTTTCATCACTGAAATCGTAAGGAATGTCTTCAGGTAGTTCCCCAGAGCTTTCTGACAGATTTCTGGGCGAAGATGACTCAATGTCTGGAGAGTAGTTTTCTAGCTTGGACAAGCCACCATTGCTTTCATTCTATAATAAGAAAATAAACGTTATTTTGAGTCGTGTACTTCCTTTGTAATTGACAAGAACAACCACAAACACATACAACTTACAAAACGACGAACATGCAAATTGGTTGTCTCAACTTTACTGGAAGCAGAAACAAGGTTTCCATTACCTGTGAAAATTAAAATTTTCAAAACTTTGAACAGATCAATTTTTGACATACGGCACAAGTAACAAAAGTTCTAAACAAATTCTCACCCTTACTACTATCATCATTCGCAGATATCAACTCATTTCCATCCTCCCTCTTTTCTTGACTACCTTCTCCATCGGCTGTGAAAACTTACATTGATCAGCATACTACAATTTAACCAAAAAAAGAAAAATAACTAAAATGCAAGCATGGAAAAATAAGGATGTAAATTACATGGATGGCAGGACACACATCACATACTTCTCATCTATATCATCATAATCCAAAAAGGAAACATGACTAACAATGCAGGCACTAATCCATGTCATAACATGACTTCCCACATAAAATGAAAATCAGTAGAATCATCACCCCCTCCCCCACCCTTTTTTACCACAAAGAGGTATGTAGGAAATGAAGAGTAAAAACTTATAAAGGTAATATGTAACCTGTTTCCACAGCATAACGCCTGAGGATCCCCTCAAGTGGTAGATCTATTTCACTGTGCAAAGCTGCCAATTCTTCTTGCCTTTCTTCGGTAGTAATAAGAGCCTCATCTTCCTCTAGTGTTTGCTCATCATCTTCCTAAAACAAGATTATCATGAAAAAATAGTCACATGCTCTGACCACCAAAGCTTTGATTGTTTACCAAAAAAGTAATATATAAATTAAAAAAAACAAAATTATCTGCAAGAATTTCTATGGAAATTTTAGGTTTACACCCATAATCTCTTTTTTTTCCTTTTCTTTTTCTTTTCACTATTTTCTCTAAATAAAGTAGATAACTAGCAAAAAATATAAACTCTGGCATATACTACACATCACTCAGTGCTCCATAAAATTCGTAAGCTTTTTCCATTACTCTCCCAATGACACAATATTACAGGGTACAATGTCTGACATGAAAGAAAAGATAAAAAGGAAATCTTTAAGAAAATTTTCACTGATTCTCCTTCAGAATCTATTGAAGATAAAACCACACAGATTGGCAATTTACAAGCAAAAATTAGAACAGCACTAAACTACAAAAATTTCATAGAAACTTTCTTTTTAAATACCCAATAATTAGATGTATCCATGGGCTGAGCCGGGACAAGGCCCAATTCCAAAAACTTCCCAGCCATCCCGCCTAAACTACTCATTTTTATTTAAAAAATAAAATTTTATATCAATATTTATATATTTTATAATTAGATTTAAATAAAATATATGTTTTCAATTATTTAAATTATATTGGGGCCAGGTTGGGCCACATGCTAAAAGTCTTTACTCATTCCAGGCTGGGTGACCAAGGTCTACCCAATACCAAGAAACTTCTGAAAGTCCAACAGACCTATATTTTTCTTTTCTTTTCCTTGTTCACTTTTTTCTCAAAAGAATATAAATATATATATATATATAACAGCATATGTCTAACTACTGACATGATTCGACCACCCATTGCAGTAGTAAACATTTGTCATCAATTAGAAATGAGATAGTCTAACAGGGTCAACATAAAAGACTTCTTTGTAAGAAAAAAATAACATAGCATAACAGCTTGAAAATTTACAAGGAAAAACAAAAACATACTTATCTACAAGAATTTCGTAGAAATTTTTTGTTTACATGCCCGATACCAAATAACTTCTGCAAGTCCAACAGACCTATACTTTCCTTTTCTTTTCCCTTTTCACTTTTCTCTCAAAAGAAAATATATAAGAGATCAGCATATGTCAGTACTGACACGATTGGACATCCTATTGCAATGGTAAATATGTGTCATCTATTAAAAATGAAAGTATAATAGGAACAACATAATTTTTATAGAACTTAAAAAAATGCTTACATACCAATTAAAATGAAGATAAAAAGCGGTTCTTAATTAAAAGAAAAATACTTACAGATTCTTCTTCAGAGTGTACGTCAAAATCTTCGTCAGCATCTACAATCATATCGTGAGAGGTTCCATGAGGAAGGCATTTAAATTATGTTGATTGATATGGCATTGATGAGGCAATAACAAGCAATGATGAATCTATGAGAGTCTGATTACCTGTATTCAAGTCCAAGGGTTCACCAGTCTCATTTATATCCGCTTTACCAGGAGAGTTTATTTGATTTTGAGCAGGACGTTGTTGCACAGGTTTGGATGGGTCCACTAAATTTTCTGCTAACATTGTTGAGTACCTAAAGTACAAAACAAATATAAGTTCACTTTTCCTTGATGAAGATAATGAAAATTAGTGTAAAAAACCAACCTCTCAGTTTGCCCTAAAAGAAATTTAAGTTGTTTATCCAGAGTCTTTTTCTTTTTCTCATCAAGCTCCATCTGATGCTTGTAAAGCACCTAGAATCACAAATTTAAATGGAGAATAAGATTCTTGATGCTAAGCAACCAGAAAGCATTCAGATTAGATCAATTGATAATGACTTGCCAGTTTCTCTATTTTCATCCAAAATTTCTTCACGTCCTTAGAAATATTAAGTGCAACTTTCCGCAACCGCTGTTCCTCCTCCTGATCACAACGGCATACTAGATTTAACAAATTAACAAGGGTAGACCGACGTCACCTCAATCATATCAAAATGCCTATTATACATTTTCTAATATAAACAAAACTCCATCCTTAGTAAATGATATGTTAAAAGAACTACTTTTCTAGTTAGTAAGAGAAAAAAAACCTTCAACTTCTTTTCTCCCCTGGTGGCCTGATCCAACATGCCCTTGCTGGCTCTTAATGCAACCTTCTTTGCCTGAGCCAATTTCCATTTCCTCTCTGACTCGAAATCCTGTTAAAATCCAATTTAGTTAGCAGGAGAGGACAGCATGACAACTGTTTCACGTTCTGCTGTAGGGAAGGCATCCACGCAAATAACATGAAGACATCCAGATATAAAGCACAAATATAACAATAACATTTTAGATTTATGCATTGAAAACTGAAAACATTCAGAGGCATAAGTTAGTCAATTACCTTCGATAACCAAATCATCTCCTCTAGAACATGATCCCAGTGAGTTTTAGGACGTTGGGGCTCTCTATACGCTTCAAGCGCCTAATATCAAGTTAAAACAAAAAATAATCAACACTAGAACACATGCTAGCAACACAATCTCTTACTGTAAAATCTAACCAACCTGAAGTTAAATCTGGAGGTTTCTCCACAAGAGATATAAAATCGGGACAGTCATTCAGTACTCTTAACTAACTAATTCCATGAATTTCAACATAATTTAAGAGAGATGTCATCTTTAGAATACAGACTCCTACATGCAACAATCACTCAGTACATCCATATCACCCAAATACCGAAAGTTTTATCTTCAAAAGAAGATATTGCAGTGTACAGCTTAAAGTTAAAGGAATTACTTTCTCAAAAGGGTAGTCATGCTACTCCAGGCATAGCAATAACCAGTTCAAAACAATAATTTGCTCCAAAAGGAAAGGATGAGGAGGCATCAAAGCCAACCAAACAATAATCACAAGTGAATAAAAGAAATAGAAGAGCGAAACTTTCAATGCACAGTTTTGAGGACACACATAGAGGTAGTTAAACTTACTTAAAGCAGATTACTATTGGATTAAAGTAGTGAACTGATTCACGCTATTGTAGATTTTACTAAATTTCATTGCCTAAACACAAGCTTCTTTTTCTGTCTTGCACCCTTGAAAACAAAAGGCACCGAAACTATACTAAAAAGACTACAAATGGATTCTTTAGCCATCAAGCAATCAAAGACTGGAACTTCACTTTCTCAAATAATTGAGTCAGAGATCACAGTTGATGGATAGAGAAGATTATCGCCCAAGCCATCAAGAAATCAAAGAATTGTAGCTAACATCAAGGGTTATCCATGGACAAACAAAAGGGGATTGCATTAGTAACATCTTATGACCTTTAATCCAAGGAACATAAGAACCAAACATTAACTACCACAACATTATGTTTTCCAACAGGTATAATTATTGAAGTGAAGTTAAGATTTTAAGCGTGTTTGCTTTCATAATGATACATTATATAAATGTCTTTAATTTTGTGTATAATTCAAACATATAAGGGTGAGCATCCCTAACGACACAATTGATTCACTATTTCTCCTAGTTCTAATCTCAACATGGTATTAAGCCATCGAAGAGAAACCTCAAGTAGTCGCCAAATAAATAACTAGAAGTCAACATGATTGCGTCTGGACCACCTTCATCCCCAATCTTGCTACCTCTTCATTAGTAGTTCCCCACTTATATCATACTTCAATTATCACCAATGAAAGCTTGAACGGTCAAAATTATTCACTAGGGTCTAGTGCAACAAAAATTCGGTTCCTTGACCAAGGTTATCATGATAATCTCACCACATGTCATACCCATCATTTGAGCTATGTGAGAAAGGGGCCATGGTGGCTGGAGATGCAATGAATGATGGTGGTTTGTGTGTGATCGGTGGTTAGGGATTTGTTGTTTGAAGAAGATGAACAGGATATTTTCCAGAGGGAACAATGTGTTTATCTGTATTTTATTATTATTCTTAATTATCAAATGTATAAAGAGTAAGCCTTTAAATAGGCTGATATAGAGTTTTAATATAACTAAAACTATACTTTTATCTTTAATTTAAATAATACTTATTCCTAATTTAAATAAGACTTCTAGTAAATCTAAACTACTCATTAGGACACATTAAATAAAAACTTTAACACTCCTCGTCAACTTACACTCCCCCTCAAGCTCTAACACTTCTCGGATAACTTACACTTCCCTTCAAGCTGGTGGGCAAACGTAGTAGAGCACCAGCTTGGATCTTGGATGTGATGTCCTACTCATATTTCTTTTGTTGTTTCTTAGAGAAAAATACTCCCCGTTCTCGGGAGTCTTTGATTTGAAGAGTGAGGACGTAACCATGATGTTCTTGCGCAACAATTGTTGATGCCATTCAACTTACGGTACGCTTGAGATGGTTGATGCATCAGTTGGAATATCAAGGCTGCTTCTAAGAATGCTCCAGCATGCAGTTCCTGATTAAAAGGTCTGATGCGAACGATGTAAGAAGTGATAACAGGAATCTACAAGCTAATCATGCAACTTGGGAATATGTTGATGCTAAATAGTCGGGCATTCCATAATACGCAAGTAGCCACTACTGGATACCATTCTTAGATGTATATCACCCCTTCACTATCCATATCTTTTGTATTTCGTCTTATTAATTGCACATTTAATCTTTTTTCAATCAAATTATGTTACCTTCATTCCTACTTTTGTTACCTTCCAAGATGTACAAAGTCGGAAGACGATTAGCAAGGCATGTGTTCCAAGGTCATTATTACCTTTCCACTAAATTCATCTCCCTCAGAAATTGCATGTTCCACTAATACCTCACAGTGCAAATTCAATCTAAGCTTGGGTCATCCATCTTGTTGAGTTGTAAATTAATTGTTCCTTGGCTTTCACCTTTGAGTCATTTAGACTACGTCTTGTTAACTTGGAAAGCATTGGTGTGTTTGTTTTCTACCTAAAGTCCTTTCATGCTATTCATTCAATTGTACAAGATCCTCGCCTAGTTGCTTCAAAATTAGGTTTCAAATATTTTGCAACCTTCATTGATGATTTTTTTTGAATGACATGACTTTATTTAATGAAAGATAGATTTGAGTTGTTTTTATTTTACCTCTTTTTGTTTTGAATTCAAACTCAATTTGATCCACCTAGAAGTATTTTATGGAAGTGACAATTCTCTTGAATACAACACCATTTCAATTATGCTACACTAATCTTCTTGTTCTTACAAGCCACAACAATAAGATAGCTAGTGAAAAATAGGCATTTATGAGATATTAATTGCGTATTATTACTACAAAAGCAAGGTCCTCTTCTTTAATGGGAGGTGTTGTCCTTCACGTTATCTCATCAATCATACACTATATTTAGCTCTCAATTGTCAAATCCCTTATTTCCCTTTTATTTCCTAAAGACCCTATTCAATCATTACCTTTGAAGGTTTTTGGTTGTATGTATTTTGTCCTTAACCTACCCACAAGTTTCAACATCATCTCTGGTTGTTATCTTAAATGTGCATTTAGAGGTTAGTCTCATCTCCAAAAGTGAATTTTTGTTATTCTATTAAACTCCCTAATGAATTAAATAATACGTATTCTCCAATGCAATCACAAGCTCTCTCGCCTAACTTGTTATACATTAGGCACGCTTTCTTTCTGATAGACATTTTACTACCAAGTATTGTGTTTTGGACATAATTAAATTTCATGGAAGAATGAGAAGTAGCTTCTCGTAGCAAGACCAAGTGTTGATGTCGAATATAAAGACATGGCCTTAACTACATGTGAATTGTTATATCTAAGCATTTACTTTAAGAATTGGGTATTTCACACTCTACACCTATGAAATTAATGTGACAATCAAGTTGTGCTCTACACATTGCATCTAACCTAGTCTTCCATGAAATATCAAAATGCATTGAAATAGATGTCTTTTCTATCAAAGAATGGTCACTTTCTATGGAAATCATCACAAAATTTGTTGGTTCTCACGATCAGTTAGATAACATGTTTAAAAAGCCTCTTTTGGGCCTAGGGTTAAATAAATTCGTAGTGTGCAAAATAGAGTTGGTATAAACATGTGTTTTAAAGAGAAGTCTTCTAATTTTGTGCATAATGCATCTATATGCGTGTGTGAACCGACTCACTATTTCTCTTAGCTCTAATCTCGGCATATTGTAAAGAGAAATAACATCATTCAACCTACCAATGTTTGATAGGTTTGATGCTTGAAATCTAAATTATAAACAAATGAGTTGAACATCTAACAAGAATATAGTTAAATTTTGCTTTTTATTTTATAAACTTTAAACTTCCCTTGAACAATAAGAAAAAGCATTTCCATCAAGAATGGATAGGAGATTTCCCTTTGAGGTAAACAAAATAACAAATACATGGGTAAAATAATTTAATCTACTAGGGTTTAGACTTGCAATTATTAGATAAAACATTTCATTTCTAGATTCCATTAGATTACAAAATTATCAATTTGATATAGTTTGTCACAAAATAACAAAGATTTAACTTCCTCCATCCAAAAGCGAATTAGAAACTGATATACAACAAAAGTTTCACGACAGTTGAGCACATAATATAAATTCAACCTAAAAAGCATTAATCCTCCTCTCAAATTTCACCTTTTAACTTATTTACATTTAAGCACAAGCACAGTGGTGGACAATGCATGATTATACTAACAACAAGGTTAACAATATATGGGACCAGAAAAGAGAGCTACAAAAGAATCAAAATCTAGTACCTTTTGACGCCTAGCTTTTGTCTCATGCTCAAACTTAGACTTCAGTCCTTTAGAAGCCATTATTTTGTTGAATACTTAAATCATATTTTGCATAGGAAGAGCTGTGGGGAAAAAAGCCAAAAGAACAAAAATATGAATTAGTAGAGTACCAGAAAATAATAATCAATTTTATAAAGCAAGGACAATTAGAAACATTAGTTCACATTTGTCAATGGTTCATAAAATTCAAAAATGGCTTATTGTTCACCAACAAAGAATTAAAATATATTGATACGAACAAGACAGACGCAAGCAACTTTCACTTCCTATGCACCATACTACATCGCAAACCACATGATTTGTTGTTAAAAACTTTGAATCAACTTTTCGATTTGCTCTAGTTCATCTAAATCAAAGTTTAGGTTTCATAATTCAATACAATTATGAATCACCTCAATTGACAGGCAAATAATATCTTCCTCTTCATTTTTATTTTGAAGAGAAAGGACTAATAGCCAAGCTCTCCTGACATAGGAGACTAGCCAAGAAACTCACATGCAAGACTTCCAATGATCACTTAGAACCCCTTTGTGGAGAGGCAAGAGTCCCAACCAAGGTACATCTACCTAGTAAGTAATTATTCTCAATCAAGCTTAAGTAAAAAAGGCACATGCCCCAACTCACAGCACTTGCACAAGGGGGTGAGGCGCCAAACCAACAAAACAAAGAAAAGTAGAATAAATACAGCTTAAAGTTAGATGCAACACAAATAGTCAAAAAAAAAAGATCCTAATAATTTCTATTTGTGGTATTAGAACAATACAAGCATAGATTACAGAAATACCAATGATTCCAATTTTGTGATGCTCCCTTTTTTTACTATAAACTTAACTATTTCTGTCCCTATCCAACTCTTTCAAAATTAGTGGCAGCATCCTAAAATGTTATCTACTCCACCAAACAAGATTCTTTAAATCAATATACATCAAACATAACATTGAGTTACAAACCAGCCAACTCAAGAGCATGCCAAAACATAGACCAAACAGATATGGCCTTAGAAGAATTAAATTTAGATGGAGAATGAAGGACCCCTTTAACAGCTAAAATCTCACTCATCTTGAAAGGCCTTAAATACGTTATTTCAGAAAATGTTTTCGGTTTCTGGTCTAATTTTTACCTCACCATTGCCTACAAAGATGGTACTCCTTACATTCATAACTGATGGGAAATGGAACTCAAGCAGAATTATTCCTCAAAATACAAGTATTACAACATCTCCAGTTTAGCTCCAAAAACTTCATTACTCGTTGGCAGTCATCAATGACAAGCAACTACTTTTAGCAAAATGCATGCAACTGTGAAATTGGTTCAACGGTAAATAACTAGAAATAGTATCTACACAACATCAAATCTGAAACTTGATATCGTAATTCATGACAAGAAAAAACATAATCAACACATTCATAAAGAATACCATGCATTCAGTGATCCATTGGGTGACCAAATAAGCACCAGATATGACTATTTTATCCAAATTTGCTCTATCTATGCAGAAATATTCAACCCTAGCAACAATAACTCCACCTAACAGGTATTATAAGATCTTTGCATGGAAATATTAAAAAAAATAGAAACATCAACACTCATGTTACATGCAATTCATCCATCTTGAAAGTCACCTACTCTACAAATTACTTAATCATTCCAGGAGAACACCATTTTTTCTTAACTCACCAAACAAAAATTCAAAGTAATAACCAAAACAGCTAACTAGAAGCAATTGACCAAAACATGCAAGCCAGTTAAACCCCTAAGTCTTTCGTCTTTTTAAAAACTAGGGTATTCCTAAAAGCAACATCCAAAGCAAGGCCGCAAAATGAATTCTCAGAAGCACCCTGACTTGCCGAATCAAAACTAACTGCATTCAAAGCCTTCCCTAACAAAATTAATCAATAACAAAGACCCAAAACAATAACTAAATACAAATTCCAGATTAACGAATGAAAACAATTAAAGCAAAGTTTGCGTAGCCGAAAGTTTAAAACTAAGAAAGAAAATATCTCCCTAACACTGTTTCTTTGAGAGGTAGGTTAAAGAAAACCCAAAACAAATAAAATAAATAAATGAAAAACCAGCTCACCCCACGAATTCAAGGTGAGTTTTAGTTCCTATAGATAAGCTAAAACAAGACTGACCCATTGTCATTTTTAAGACATAAACGTGCTGTGAGATTCGCTTTTGTTTTTATCAAAGGAAACGCGAAAGAAAACACGCGTATAAAATATATAAAAAAAAAAAAAGAGAGAGATAGAGAAAGACCAACCACGGCTTGAAAAGCAGCTTCCGGTGGCTGCGTCGGCGGGATGTGGTGGCTTCGATGGTGGCGGTGGTGGCCGAGATACGGAGAGAGAAGAGATCGGTGAGAGATCTTTTACTTACTTCTTTAGTAGGGTTATAATAAATCGGAAATTTCGTCTATTTTGCATTTGTGCCTGTTACCATTGTTATTTCTTGGCCCCAACCAATAGAGGCCTTCCACCTGTCCCGAACTTTTCTAGCCCACTTGCTTTTTTAACTTGATTTTACAATTTTCCAATACGACCCCTGGACTTTCACTTTTTAACCATTATATCCAAAACGAAGCAACAAATTCCCTTGATTTATTGGATTCCGAATACAAACCAACATATAACTTCAGGCAATCACTTCTGCTTTAGTTTAACGGGAAAATTGCTAAAAGATACTTATAATTTTGAACAGAAATAATTTAGAACCCCATAAAGTTTTGAAGTTCTCATTCAACTCCTTGTCCATTGATTCGGTTATTGAATTTTCTAAATGTTTTAATCAAAGTTAAACATAAACCAGAATCAAATCATAATTGTTCATTAAATCTTTATATTTATCCCCATTATGTCAAAATTAAAGGGAACGAAGGCCTACTTTGACAGTTTTTTTTTACTACGAAGGATGTCAGAAATATTATCCATTGCCTTATAGCTCCAAACCATTAAGATACTTTGATGTGAGAACATGCGACATTGGAGTATACTACCAAGTCTAGTTATTCTTGGCTCCAAGGTCCTTCTCGACCAAGTCCGGCTATTGTTGGCTCCAAGTAGGGCTATAAATAAGACAAGACAGATTGCAAGCTACTTGAATTTGACTCGGTTAAAATTCTGTCAACACTCGATTCGATTGAACTCGACTCGAGCTTGAACTCTACTGGAGCTTGAATCTAGCTCGAGTTCTTAACGAGCTGAGTCGAGCTACTCAATATCCGACTCAAAAAGCTCGCGAGCTACTCGGAAATATAATATACTAATTTTTCATTTTTATTTAAAATATAAAATCTTAAACCTAAAACCCTAAACATAAGTCCTAAACCCTAAAATCTAAATCCTAAATTCTAAACCCAACAACCTAAACCTCTAAACCCTCAACTAACACCCTAAACCCTAAAATTAACAAGCTTGTGTAAACTACTTTAGTTTATACAACTTGTGTATCGAAGTTTTTTCCAAATAACCGTTCTAAAAAAAGTTTTTTCCTAATAAAGCTTTAAAATAGACGAGACAGATCGTGAGCTACTTGAGCCTAACTCGGTCAAACCTCGGTTAACACTCGAATGATTGAACTCGACTCAAGCTCGAACTTGCCTCGAGTTCTTAACGAGCCGAGTCGAGCTCAGATTATTCAGGCTTATTAAAAACTACTCAAGCTTGAACTCGACTCGAATTCTTAACGAGCTGAGTTGAGCTCAGCACTACTTGAGCTCGACTCGGCTCGTTTACACCCCTAGCTCCAAGTAGGATTGGACCAAGGGGGCTAGAGGAGGTGATCATCCCCTTAAAATTTAAAATTCTTATATAATTTTAAAAAAAATAGTTTTTTTCTATAAATTTTGTATTGAAAATCTATTTTCGCCCCCCCTAAAATTTTATAAGTTCGCCCCCTAACATAACATAAAATTATGCGTCCGTCCGTGGCTCCAAGGTCCTTCATCGTAAGCAGAACATGACCAAAAAATTGGAATACTTTGAAGAAATTGCCAACGCTGCCTAAAGTACAGATTATTTTGTTGGTGTTTGGGGCATGAAGCTCTACCGATGGGGAACAAGCTGCTGACAGTAGGCCTAACCTTGGTTTATGCAAGTTGTGCGACCAATAAGTCGAATCCACGGTTCATGCTCTATACACGTCTGCTCGTGTACTAAAGAGGTATAGAATTTTGGCTCTTTTGACAGCCATAACTGTCGAGGATGGCTATAGGAGGCAATGTAGATTTTTTTAAGGTAAACTACTGCAATGGTCATTTATGTTTTCGTTGAGTACAGTTTTGGTCACCAATTTTTAAATTCAACCAATAAGGTCACTTACGTTTTTCGTCTATAAACTTTTGGTCACTGAGACATTTGTTGCTGTTTAACGTTAAGGGCTTGTTGATCTGACAGTGGAAAAAATAAGGGTAAACTACTGCAATGGTCACTTACGTTTAGTCAGTGTAAACTTTTGGTCACCAATTTCAAAAGTTGAACGTTTTGGTCACTATGTTTTCATTGTGTAAACTTCTGGTCACTCGAACATTTGTTTTCGTTACCTTGATGACCTACACGTTAATAAAGGGTTTATTTTTAATTTCACCCCTGAATTTTTTAAAGTTCATTTTTTCACCCAAAAAGAAAAAACCTTAATCCCTTTTAAGCCACCATTTTAGGCCACCACCGTTTGTTCGACCTAGCCTCCGACGAACCCACACCTGACTTCCCGACTCTTCTTCCTCTTCCTTCAATCCTCTAAGTGCTCTTGCCAACGCTCATACCGAAATGGCTTAAGCTTGGTAAGCCAGCTCTTGTGTATCCGGTTATGTTAACAAAATTTACTGCACCCAACCCAACTCAAGTTTGATGATAATGGAGCAAGTCACTCTTTTCCTCTCTTAAAAAAAGTGATGCTGATGAGAGAGTGGTTCAAAATTTTTTAGCCAACCTCAAATACTAAAGTAATCAGAGCGTAAAGCAAATAAGAGATTATGTGTTGGCAAGAACCGATAAGAGTGTTCGCAAGTGCACTTAGAGGATTGGAGGAAGAGGAAGAATAGCCGAAAAGTCAGGTGTGGATTCGCCGGGGGCTAGACGATGGTGGCCTAAAATTGGTGGCTTGAAAGGGATTAAGGTCTTTTCTTTTTGGGTGAAAAAATGAATTTTTAAAAACTTAGGGGTGAAATTAAAAATAAACCTTTTTATTAACGTGCACGTAACAAAAGCAAACGTTCGAGTGACTAGAAGTTTACACAATGAAATTATAAGTGACCAAAACGTTCAATTTTGAAATCGGTGACCAAAAGTTTATACTGACTAAACGTAAGTGACCATTGTATAGTTTACCCTTATTTTTCCGCTGCCAAATTAGTAAGTCGTTAACGTTTAACGGCAACAAACGTCTTAGTGACCAAAAGTTTACATATGAAAAACGTAAGTGACCTTATCGGTTGAACTTAAAAATCGGTGACCAAAATTGTACTCAGCGAAAATATAAGTGACCATTGAAGTAGTTTACCCATTTTTTATTGTACGGTTTCATTGTTCTCCTCTACAATGTGTAGAACCGACGTAAAGTGTTTGTGCTCGTAGGAAGACTCCAACGTGCTCGAGCTGTCTTTGACAACTCAAAAGTCATATATGTTGATTTCACTACGCACTTGTGACTACAAATAGTGCTTTGTCCCTACAACCAAGGCCCGTAAGATGGGCCAGACCTGAATCGGATTGTATTAAACTTAATGTGGATGGCGCATGGAGTTGATAGGGTCTCGGGCGCAATTATCTTAGAGAAGCTCGTGATTTGATGTCCCAAATTGATAATGTTTGTTGTTTTTATGTAAACAGAAATGAGAATGTTGTTGTTAATAATTTAGCTCAATGGATCTTTAGTCGTAATTTGAAATTTTGGTTTGAGTTTGAGCATTGGATTGTATAACAAATGATGTATTTGATGATGTTACTCATATTTAATGGATGAAACACTATCCATTCTCAAAAAATAAAGGCCTTAGATGATCCCTTTTTATACTATTTTTATCGTTTAAACTTTAAAATGATTAAAAAACTGAATATTTAGCATATTCATCCAATCAAGGATTTATTTGTTTTATGTAATTCACTTTACAAAATTCATTTTTCTTATTTGTTCATGTTTGGTTGGAGTAAAATAATTAAGTTAATATAATTCATTTTATGACCAAAGGAAGTGCGAGCATCAAGATCCACTAATTGTCCTAATGGCTAAAGATGCTCATCTTGCCACATCTTGTATGAGTTTAAATCCCGGCATGGAAATGTAATACCTCACATTTAATCAAAATCTGAAAATTTGTAAGTCTTTTTTCAAAAAGCTTACGCCCAAAATTAACTCACACCTATCCAAAAAAGCATAATTTTAAAAAATATCTCTAATGTTTAACTGAATAGTCATTTTGGTCTATATTCTTTTTTTAAAACAATTTAACCATCCACGTTTCATTTTGGGTCAAAACAACTCTCTGCGGATGAAAATTGTTAGTCAACTGATGGTAAACAACTTGATATGACTCGATAGAATGACATTGTTGTCACTGAATTTTCACTTAACTTCTTTTACTTTCCTTTATATTAAATATGTCATTTCTAGTTTAGTAGTATTATATTACATTGTTAGTGTTACATCATAATTAGTATAAGTGCCATATGTTAGTGTTATAAAATATTAATGTAGTAATTAGTATTAGAATCATCTAGGTGTCATATAATTTTGTTAATATACTTAGTGTATTATAATTAGTATAGTTGTTAGTATATTGTTATGGTAGTTAGAATTATCATAGTTATATACATTATTTGTTAGTGTCTTAGTTAGTAGTTAGTATAATAGTTAAATACTTTAAAATCCAAAATATAAAAAGAGTCCATTAAGTTAAAAACCCAAGTCCACTTGCTTTTATTCGGTCCATTATAAAAACAATAGAAGATCCATTAGGTATAATTTAGTGTCCATTAAATAAATAGTCCATTAAAAATACATAGAGTCCATTTTTTCCATTATACAAAAGCCGGCTAGGCCTGGTCACATTTGAATCACAAAAGGGGCCCTAACTCTTTGTGTTTCTGCGTAGACGAAGGATCGTTGGATCAGGATAGATCCAACGGTATGGATTGAACACGCCTTGCACACGAGATACAACTGGAGAAGAACAAGTAGCACACTATCCCCATCGTTAGATTAGGGGTGATCTAACGGTTCAAATTGCTTTAGGAGCAATCACCGGGATCGTCACTCGCACGTGGCGACCACGCGCATGTTCTTTCGACTTCTGGAGAACGCTTCATCTTCTCCGGCAGGTTACAGATTGGTGTTCATCGCTCCAGTCACTCTCGACGGCAGTGTTGTTGCCATTTACCAGAAACAAAGGAGAAGAAAAGATTAAAATCATATCAACAAAGGCAACTAAATCCCTAAACCGAAGCCTTAGCTGCAAATCAAGATCAAATCAAAGGCAAAGTCAACCAACACAGAAGGAATTGAATCCCAAAATTAAAGCCATAGCAATAATCAAGCAACCCGAATCAAAGAAGATGTATTTTTTGGGATGGAAATCAGGGATTTGTGCTTAAAATTCAAGCATTTCTTGTACTATAAATGGGACTGTAAATCATTGTAATACACAACAATTTCATACGATTCAACAACAATTACACACTAGAAACAATTTCATACAAATTACACAGCACATACAATTGGCACTCGGAAGTTGTAAAGTCAGCAAGCAAGGATTGTAACCGAAGTTTCAAAGAAATAAGAAAAGCAAGGATTATAAGGATTTTAACCGATGCATTTTCTTCAAGCTTTCTAGTAACATTTTCTTCATGCAAGGATTGTAAAGCAAGGATTGTAACCGAAGTTGTTTTGCATATCTATTCATGCAACATCATTACATATCTAGAAGGGGTTGATTCTCAAAATAATTGCTTAACTTTGAAAAGCTCTTGTTATGGACGGGAGGATTTTGAAAAGTGAATATGAGAACGCAAAGGTAAGACACTGGTCTGAGGTAAATCAACGAACATTTGGGGACAGTCTAGCAGCTGATCATGAGTCAGAGACTTCAGAATATGCCCACATCGGTATCAAACAGAACAATATGCAATAACTGCAAGAAATCTGGGAGCACTTTGATTATGAGACTAAGAAGTTGTTCCATGAATTCTATGGTGATATAGCCTATCTCTTATACGTGAAGGTTGATGAACAGTTTCTGAAAGCCTTGGTTCAATTATGGAATCCATGGTATTGTTGCTTTACTTTCAATAAAGAAGATATGATGCCTACATTTGAGGAGTATTTAGCCCTTTTCAATCTGTGTAAAGTGAAAAAGAGCTGGGTCTATGCCAAGCCTCCTAAAAACAAAAACTCACATGCAAAACTTCAAGCTTTCGCTGGTATGAGTGATGGTTGGGTCAAGGGGTTGATACGGAAGAGATGATGCACCTTTAATTTCCCTTGGTCAAGCATCGGAAGTATAATTTCAATTTACCCCGACAGGGAAAAGAGGGTTGATCTTCTAGCCATTGCAATTTATGGTTTAGTCATCTTTCCAAAGGTTCTAGGGAACATTAATGTAGAATTACTTGATTTCCTTGAACAGCTAAAGAGATGAGTCAATCCAGTGCTAGCTGTACTTGCTGAAACCTTCATTTCACTTAATGATTGTCGAAAAGTTGAAGTTGTCTATTTTGAAGGATGTGCTCCACTTCTGCAAGTTTGGGCCCTCAGTCATTTCTGGAAGTGCCCGACATTTACTTTATCAAATATGTTTTCCTTGAACTTCTCACCTCTTCGAGAATTCTTAGCAAAGGATTGGCCCATTGTTAAGAAGAATAAATGGATTGATATATTCAGGGATCGTCATGACGAAGACATCAAATGGAGGGTTCCTTGGATAGGTCATACCAAAGTCCTATATAAATGTGGAGATTTGAACTTCCTAATGCTGCAAGGTTTGTGGGGAGGAATTGAATGTGCTCATTTGCTAGTATCTCTTCAGTTTGGGTCTCAGCAGTTCATCCCATTCACTACTGGTCTTGGCTCATCAGAATTTGAGTTCCAAGGAGAGTTTATACAGAAGATTCAGAAAATCAGTGATGCGTGGAACCACTGTTATCATATGAAGTTAGAATCAGATAAACATTGCATGTACACCCTAGACTATGATATTTGGAGGCATACGAGAGTAAATGACAAAGTCATAGCACTTACACCCAGACATGCCAAGTCTCTAGAAGAACACTTAAGGGTAGTCCCTACAGAAGCTGAATCCTAAGAGAATAATTAAGAATGGCTAAGTTGGAGATAGAAGCCTTACGAGAGCAGAATCAAAGAGACAAGTTTGAGTCAAGCCTCGATGTTGAGAAGTATAAAGGGGAGACAAAGAGAGTGATAAAGCTATATAAAGACCTAGAAAAGAAGTTTGAGATCCAAAGGGTTGACTTCCTCAAGTTCCAGGCTATTGTTCAAAATATTGAACTAAGAAAGACTCTGGAGCAGTAGAAGTAAGAAATCGAGCATGCTGTAGAAAAAGAAAATAAACGTGGAAAACGGGAAATTGAGAAGTACAAATGAGCCATTGCTGATAAAAAGAAGAATGGTAGGCCGGCAACTGAAAATGGAAATGGCAAACGGGTTTTTAAAAAAGAAAAAAAAGTGTGGTTGCATGGAAAAAGAAGGCCCATGAGAACAAGATCCGTTTATTCGAGCTGTAGACATCATATGATGAAACAAGCGAGAAGCTGAAGCAAATCCAGGCTTATGTTACTAAGTTGCAAGCCAAGATAGATGATTTGAACTACTCGTTGCATAGACTCCAGAGTCATCACACCTATATTGAACTTCAGGCTTGTCTAAATGAGAATGATACCTTGAAGAAACAGGTTGGAGGAATGGATAACATCATCCAGGAATGTAGGACGAAGATCCTGGTTCATAAATAAACCAAAACCAAATGAAATCCGTAAAGTTAAAAGCATAAAAAGCATTCCATTCATTTTATTTCTTCTCTTTGTATATATCTTTTGTATATTCTTTTTTTTTCAGGTCTTCAGATATCATTAGCATAAATGAACCCGAGTTTGACTTCAAGGTTGCCTCTATGCTTGGAAGAAGTTGGAAATATTGACGATAATGAGGAATATGATCTACCAGCGACTTGCTCAGAATGGTAGAAGGAGAGGAAAAGCAGATTCTACCATAGAAAGAGGAATTAGAAATATTAAACGTCGGTACTAAAGAAGAAAAGCGAGAGGTAAAGATTGGTACTACCATCACAGCCAAAACCAAACAAGGTCTGATCGAGCTCTTAAAAGAGTTTAAAGATATTTTTTGCTTGGTCGTATCAAGATATGCCCGGCCTTGACACCGACATCGTCATGCATAGGCTCCCTATAAAGGAAGGATGTAAACCTGTAAAGCAAAATCTTAGAAGAATAAAGGCTAAAACACTCATCAAGATCAAGGATGAGGTAAAGAAGCAATATGATGCAGCGTTCCTCGAGGTAGCCAAGTATCCAGAATGGGTGGCGAATATTGTCCTAGTACCGAAGAAAGATGGAAAAGTACGAATGTGTGTTGACTACAGGGACCTTAATAAGGCAAGCCCTAAGGACAATTTCCCGCTCCCACACATCGACACTTTAGTCGACAATACAGCTGGTCATTCACTCTTCTCTTTCATTGATGGTTTCTCCATGTATAACCAGATTAATATGTGCCTAGAAGACATGGAAAAGACGATTTTTGTGACACTATAGGGAACCTTTTGCTACAAAGTGATGCCCTTTGGACTTAAGAATGTAAGAGCAACCTATCAAAGAGAAATAGAGGTATACGTCGATGATATGATGCATAGAGAAATAGAGGTATACGTCGACGATATGATCGCCAAGTCTCGATCTAAGAAAGAACATATGGTTAATTTAGAAAAGTTTTTCCTAATACTGAGAAAGTTCCAGTTGAAGCTCAACCCGACTAAGTGCACATTTGGGGTCATATCTGGAAAGTTATTGGGTTTTGTTGTGAGCAGAAGAGAAATTGAGATCGACCATGATAAGATAAAAGCTATACAGGAACTCCCACCACCTCGAACACAAAAGGAAGCTCGAGGTTTTCTGGGGCGAATAAATTACATCGCACATTTCATTTCTCAGTTAATTGATAAGTGTGATCCAATATTTAGGTTACTCAGAAAGAATAACCCATGGACATGGGATGAAAAATGTCAAGTGGCTTTGGAAAAGATCAAGGATCAATTGAGTAATCCTCCAGTATTATTACTGTCTGTTTCAGGGAAACCACTAATCTTGTACCTAACGGTCAATGAAAATTCCATGGGATGTGTGTTAGGGCAACATGACGATACTGGAAGAAAAAAAGGTGATATACTACCTGAGTAAAAAATTCACTGATTGTGAAACCATATATTTATCAATTGAAAAACTATGTTGTGCTTTAGTTTGGGCAGCTAAAAGGCTAAGACAATATATGCTATATCATACTATGTGGCTAATCTCGAAGTTAGATCCACTAAAATTCATGATAGAAGCTCCAGCCTTATCGGGAAGATTAGCACGTTGGTAGATGTTACTATCATAATTCGATATCCAGTATGTGAGCCAAAAAACGATAAAAGTGAGTACTATAGCTGACTTTTTAGCAAGCCGCGCCTGTGATGAGTATAAAGCGTTAAATTTTAATTCCTGATGAAGACTTGATTTGTATCTCAGAAGATGATGAGACTCCAATAGAATCTTGGGTTATGAACTTTGATGGTGCAGCAAATGCGTTAGGGCGAGGTAGAGGGGCAGTTTTGGTTTCACCAGAATGAGATTATTACCCTTTTACCAATCGTTTGAAATTTTTCTGCACTAATAACATGGCAGAGTACGAGGCCTGTATAATGGGTCTAAAAAAGGCTATAATGAGGAAAATTCGTACCCTAAAAGTCTTTGGGGATTCATCATTGGTCATTTATCAGATACGTGGTGAATGGGAGACAAAAGATGCGAAGCTGGTAGAATACAACAAGTTAGTCCTCAAGCTAATCAAAGAGTTCGATGAGGTTACTTTCAAGTATCTCTCCAGGGAAGACAATCATATGGCTGACGCTTTAGCCACCTTAGCCGCTATGTTTAAGGTAAATGAGGGTTCTGAGATGGTGCCAATTAGATTACACATGCTATACTCTTCAGCCCATTGTTATGATGTGGAAGAAGAGATGGATGGAGTGCCATGGTACCACGACATCTTACAATATGTAAAATTCCAGTAATACCCGCTACAAGCTACATAAAATGAAAAGAAAATGGCATCAGGGTATGTCCTTGATGGAGAGATTTTATACAAAAGAAGTCGTGATCAAGTGCTTCTAAGATATGTGGGCGCAAAAGAAGCTTAATTAATTATGGAAGAAGTTCATGAAGGAGTTTGCGGAACCCATCCTAGTGGTTTCACCATGGCCAGAAGGATTATGCGTCTTGGATATTATTGGTCAACCATGGAATGTGATTGCATCAACTATTCTCGCGAATGCCACAAGTGCCAAATCTATACAGACAATGTTCATGCGCCACCTCAACATCTTTATGTTATGACAGCCCCTTGGCCGTTCTCCATGTGAGGCATTGATGTCATCGGTCAGATTTACCCTAAGGTATTAAACGGGCATCGTTTTATCTTGGTAGCCATTGATTATTTCACGAAGCGGGTAGAAGCAGCCTCGTATGTAAACATCACTAGGCCTACAGTTTACAAATTCTTAAAGAAAGAAATCATTTGCCGGTATGGCCTACCAGAAAGTATCATAACTGATAATGCCTCCAATTTGAACAACAAGATGATAGCTGGAGTCTGTGCGCAGTTCAACATCAAGCATCACAACTCCGTGGTATATCGCCCAAAGATGAATGTGGCAGTGGAGGCTGTTAATAAAAATATTAAGAAGATAATTGCAAAAATGACTGATACCTATAAAGATTGGCACGAGAAGCTACCGTTTGCCTTATACGCTTATTGAATCGTAGTAAGAATTTCCACTGGGGCAACACCTTTCTCATTGGTATATGGAGTAGAAGCTATACTACCTATCGAGGTTAAAATACCATCGCTTCGTGTCTTAATGGAAGCAAAATTAGAAGAGGCAAAATAGATGTATAGGAGATATGACCAGCTTAATCTAATTGATGAAAAGAGGTTAAAGGCACTGTGTCATGGGCAAATGTACCAGAGAAGGATGATAAGGGCTCACGAGAAGAAAATTTGCCCAAGAGAATTCAAAGAGAGGGATTGGTGTTGAGGAAGAAGCTGCCAATCCAAAGCGATTCTCGAGGAAAATGGGCACTGAATTGGGAGTGACCTTACATTGTAACAAAAGTTTTCTCAAGGGGAGCATTAATTTTAGCCGAAATGGATAGAGACAAACTTCAGAGGCTAATAAATTCAAACTCGGTTAAAAGTATTATGTTTATAGAAGAGAAAAAGATAAAAAAAAGAAGAAGAAAAAAAGAAAAAAAAGAAGAAAGAAAAGGAAAATGCGGGTTCAAAATGAAAACCCAAAAAAGGGCGTTTTGAAACCAAATGAGGATCTGAGTTGAAAACCCATAAAGGGTGGCTCAAATAATTTGCAAATAAGGCCTTTCTTGGGGTTTGGTAGCTTCATATCTTTCCACATAATCATTATTTCCAGGGTCCGCTCAGCATAGTTGACATTTAAGGCATCTCATGAGGTCATGACATGAGGAGTTTTGGTTTCTAATATTTGAATGCCTTTTCATTTCCTTGTAATTTCTTTTTGTGTTTGCCACAATACTAATAAAATTTTGTTGCGTAGACCTTTTCTTTTCCTCCTTTGATATCTTTTCATTTCTATAAAGCATCTTGCATTGAAATGAGAATTAATAAATTTGACATCACTTGAAATGTACAAGAGATTTTTGGGCATTACTTTGAAATTTGTCTAAAAGGGTATTAGAACTATGAGGTATTCCGTGGTCAAATTTGGAGCTTAGGGCATAAAGAGCAGCAAACTTATGTGGAGATTCAAGATGGAAATAGGTTTTGCTGCAAAGATTTCTATTCATAGATCTCTACGGAGGACCCTCAAGAGATGTTTTGACATTACCATAAGGCAGCATGTTGCAAAAACAGAGATGCTTACATGAGACAATTTTTTTCTACAACAATGAGAACAATTCTTTTACAGACATTGGAGGAAATAGCTAAGGATATGGGACATTGGGAGAACATCAGGATTATAGGAAGCTTGTCACTGAACATTGATGTATCAACTACAATGATAACTTGACAAAGGATAAAAGAGTGTTGAAGAATATGAGGATAAAGTTAGCTTTTCCAACCAGGAGTACAAGATAACTGGATTGAGTAAGCAAAGATCATATGAAGCAAAGAAGTACTAAGAATGAGAATAATAAAGCAGAGATGATGGAGACGACTATCTATGATTATTTTGTCAATCACCATAGCATATACTTACAACTTTCAGATGATTTACATGCATTAATGATGACAAGCCAATGCATTCCCTATATACCCATGAAGTTTCGCTCTTAGGTGTCCTAGCAACGCTATACAAAAGAGCTTCCTTAGTTGAAAAGAGAAAAGTCACAGGAAAAAAATGAATAGGGTATTGAACCTATGGTACAACATGGTGGTGTTTTGGTAAACTCCAAATCAAAGGGAGCGTCCTATAGCCCCGAAGTTAGGAGTAGACAATGGTGAAGATTACTTTTCAAGGAATGGTTGATGGAACTTTAACAACAAGAAATTGATGAAGCCAACTAGAATTGAAAGATGGGTTATTGCAAGCTTTCTTGGTGCAAAGCCATTTAGTGTAGAGAAATGAAAAGAAATCATACTGTCTTTTTTGATGGGATAGGGCCAAAAATAGACACTCACCATCTGTTGCCGGAGTTGAGAAAATGTTTGAGATGATATAATCTAAGTTTCCCAGAGCTTCATAGTTTCTTTTGTGTCTATTGCATGAGAATTTTTTTTTAAAGCAAAAGAAATAAGACATACATTCATGACTAGGCATCCCTAGGGGCATATACATCTTAATTGAATCATTTGCATTTGTTTTTGATAGGCTTTGGAATCCGCTTATTCATCCAAGTGTATGGAGGATTAAGTCATCTTTTGGAATCTGCTTATCTATTCGAGCATGAGGAGAATAGAACCTGCCTATCTATTCGGGCATGCAGGGAATGAAACCTGCCTATTCGTTCAGGCATTCAGAGAATGGAACCTGCTTATCTATTCGAGCATGAGGAATTCGGGAATTCGGAGAATGGAACTTGCCTATCCGTTCGGGCATTAGAGAACGAAACCTGCCTATCCGTTCGGGCATTCAGAGAATGGAACCTGTTTATCCATCCGAGCATGATGAGGATGGAACCCATTTTTGGAACTTGCCTATCCGTTCGGGCATTCGGAGAATGGAACCTGCCTATATGTTCGGGCATTCGGAGAATGAAACCTGCTTATCCATCTGAGCATGAGGAGGATGTAACCTTTTTTGGAACCTGCCTATCCGTTCGGGCATTTGGAGAATGGAACCTACTTATCTATTCAAGCATGACGAGAATAGAACCGGTTTATCTATTCGAGTGCAATGAGAATAGAACCCGCATGTCTTTTCAGGCATTGACGGTTTGGTAATTGGTGAAAATTAGTGTCTTCTGTTCTTTGCTCTATTCCTGTTTCACCGGAATGACCAAAGAGGGGCAGCTGTTGTCACTGAATTTTCACTTAACTTCTTTTACTTTCATTGTATTAACTATGTCATTTCCGGTTTAGTAGTATTATATTACATTGTTAGTGTTACATCATAATTAGTATAAGTGCCATATGTTAGTGTTATAAAATATTAATGTAGTAATTAGTATTAGAATCATCTAGGTGTCATATAATTTTGTTAATATACTTAGTGTATTATAATTAGTATAGTTGTTAGTATATTGTTATGGTAGTTAGAATTATCATAGTTATATACATTATTTGTTAGTGTCTTAGTTACTAGTTAGTATAATAGTTAAATACTTTAAAATCCAAAATATAAAAAGAGTCCATTAAGTTAAAAACCCAAGTTCACTTGATTTTATTCAATCCATTATAAAAGCAATAGAAGATCCATTAGGTATAATTTAGTGTCCATTAAATAAAGAGTCCATTAAAAATACATAGGGTCTATTTTTTTCCATTATACAAAAGCATGCTAGGCTTGGTTACATTTGAATCACAAAAGGGGCCCTAACTCTTTGTGTTTCTGTACAGATGAAGAACCGTTGGATCAGGATAGATCCAACGACATGGATCGAACACGCCTTGCAGACGGGATCTAGCTGGAGAAGACCAAGCAGTACACCATCCCTACCGCTAGATCAGGGGTGATCTAACGGTTCAAATTGCTCTAGGACCAATCACCAGGATCGTCACTCGGGCGTGGCGACCATGCGCCTTTTCTTTCAACTTCTGGAGAACGCTTCATCTTCTTCGACAAGTTACAGACGGGTGTTCATCGCTCCAGTCACTCTAGATGGCAGTGTTGTTGCCATTTACCAGAAACAAATGAGAAGAAAATATTAAAATCATATCAACAAATGCAATTAAATCCCTAAACCGAAGCCTTGGCTGCAAATTAAGATCAAATCAAAGGCAAAGTCAACCAACACAAGAGGAATTGAATCCCAAAATTAAAGCCATAGCAATAATCAAGCAACCCAAATCAAAGAAGATGCACTTTCGGGGATGGAAATCAGGGATCTGTGCTTAAAATTCAAGCATTTCTTATACTATAAATAGGATTGTAAATCATAGTAATACACAACAATTTCATACGATTCAACAAAAATTACACACTAGAAACAATTTCATACAAATTACACAGTACATACAATTGGCACTCGGAAGTTGTAAAGTTAGCAAGCAAGGATTGTAACCGAAGTTTCAAAGGAATAAGAAAAACAAGCTTTCTAGTAACATTTTCTTCTATTATCTATGTTTTTAGTTATAAAATAAAGAAAAGGGTTTGTTTTTTTCACCTCCGATTTGTTGAAACACTGTTGTGATTTGGTTCCGATGAAGCTTCGATGAAGAAATGCGATTTGAGGTCACTGAAATATGGGAAATTAGGGTTTTTTTGGGAAATTTTGCATCCGGCAACAACGGCCGACGCCGGTGGAAGGCGGCCGGCATGGCAGATGTTCATCGTGTTCTTCATAAATTGAAGAACACGATGAACGCATCAGAGAATTTATGAGGACCGGTTTTGATCCGTTATAATAATAGGGGATCAAATGATTTTTGTTTTTGATAATGGCTATTTATAATAACCCGATGACCCGACCCGTACCCAGTTATAACATGCGCCTTTCTTTCCCGGGCCTTATACCGTAGCTCTTCAGTTTTCAATTGTTTCAATTTCATCATTTTTCTTTTGTAATTCAGCACCAGATTTTAAAGTATTTTCAAATTAATCATTATATTTTGTTTTCTTTTAATTTAGTCCCTAATACAGATTTTTTTGATAAATAAATAAATTTCCCTTTTCTTTATTTTAGTAATCATTTAAAATATTAATTTAATTTAAGTATTTTTGTTCATTTTGTTCTTATATGTATATATGTACGTGTGTATAACCATAGGATTAAGATCTTTAAAACTAGAATAGAGACATGTATGTTGTAAAACATTCTTCTTATTTTCAATAAGATACACTTTAAATATTGTAACCCAAATAGTTAAAATGAACTTAGACATTTCTCTAGGGTTTAAAAACTAAATTCTAAAAGAAAGATAACACAATGCGCTGTCTTATCAAGCGAGAATGACGGGTTAGTGCCAGGAGTGTTGGCGGTGATTAAAGTTCATTTCCCAAGCGATAAGGCCATTAAAATAGATTTACATTCACTTTGCGGACAAATAAAGTGAAATCATTTGAACTTGCAAATTCCAATTTTAATAATGCTTTTTGAAATCAATTAGGTACTAATTTTTTGGCGTTGTGGGGATGCTAACCCTTCCCCACACGTAACCGACCCCAGAACCTATTTTCTCTTGTTTTCGTGGACCGAAAATGTTATTTTGATAAATAAAACGTTTTATTAAAATAACCCTTGTTTTAAAAGTGATCCAATCACACTTCTTCAAAAAAGATTGGTGGCGACTCCGTGATTTTATAAAGTTTTCCAAAATGTCAAAACTTCTAAAAAGGGGTTGCGACAGACACATAAGCATAAAAAAATTTATATTCTATATAATTTTATAAAATTATTTTTTGACTGATGTCACATTCTTTTAGGTTAACACGTTTGTCTATATGACACTTTCATGTAAACGTGCACTACCATGTATGTTTGTCATGTCATTACCGTTAGTTGACTAATAGTTTTCACTTTGACTCAAAAGGAAATGTTGAGAGTTATTGGCTTTATTCCAAAAAAATCTCTCTAAAGCTTCTAACGGAGAACTTCCATCTTACTAGTGTAACGACCTGAATTTCTGAGTCAACAGGTTAGTGTTGACCCGAGTCCTAGGCTTATGTGTTAAGCCCTATGTCACTTCTTATTGGGTCAAGGAATAGAAGTTTTGGGCTTTTAACTTGGGTTATTAGTTGGGCTTGGGGTTTGTTGGTAAGAAAGATGGGTCTTGAGGGACCTAAAGGGTAGATTAACCAAAATTTAAAGAAAAGGCTAAATCATTTTACCTCATATTGGTTTGGACGGTTAGACATGGTGAGGAAATCTCTGTTGCTTATATTGACTTCATTTAAACCCATCTTCTTCCCCTTCCACCAAGGTTTTATCTCTCCTTAATAATATCATTTGCTATCAAGATAGAGATTCAACTTTCCTTGTTAATCTTAGCATCCAAAATTTGGGTTTTAGATATATTTATCCCCTCCCAATGATCTACAATTTGAGGTAAGGATCCTTGAAAATTGTGGGTTTTTTTTGAGAAAATAGGTTCTTGAAGAGTGGTTTGGTTAAGGTTGTTCTAGAACAGATTTGGAGTTTTAAATTTGTTTTTAAGCTTTCTTCTAATCCTCTAGGAGTGTAACAACTCATTTTTACACTTATTGATTAGTTAAAGAGGTTGGAGGGCCATCCCACACCAAAGGACAAGAAAGAGAAAGGAAAGAAGCTTGAGAGGAGGAGAATTCAGGATTTTGAGCAAGATTAGTTTATTTCTATCTCCTTTGTGCTTCATGTACCTCATAATATGTGAATGCCTTGCATTGTTGAGCTTTTGATGTGTTTGGGTGTTTAAGCATATAAAAATCCAATGATAGGTTTATAAAAAGCCTAGTAAACTCTAAGGAGCATGAGGCTAGTGGTGGGGGTTCAAACTTTGGGATTTATAGGCTTAAGTTGTGCCCAAAATGGCTATTTATGGGCTTAGGGATCGGTACGTAGGAAGCGGTACCGATACCATCCCTTTTTGTCTTGCTGTTGAACAAGGCAGTTTATGGGTGGTGTACTAGCACGGGTTGACATGTACTGGTACTCGAGGATTTTTTGCAGATTCTTGTAGCAAATATCTATATTGATACTGTATAGACAGTATCGGTACCCCAGCTCGTGTATCGATACTGATGGCTCAATATCGATACGAGGAAGCTCTTCTAGATTCTAATAGTGAATCTCAGTATCGGTACGCCCTGGCCTATACCGATACCCATTGTTGGAACTGCCCAAGTGTGGCAAATTTGTAGTAAATGACGTAACAGGGTTGGAATATGGCTATATAGACATGAAATCGAATATAATAAACTCTATCTTAAGCCTTTAGTTGAACTATAACCTTGAATGATCTTCATGACTTGTATTTAATATGGGCCTTGAGCCCCAATTTGATTATGATTGATTTAATATGGGATTCGGATACCCGAGGTAAGTACTACAATACGTATCTATAGAGATGTGCTTGATGTCTTTACGGTCCCGAGTGGCATTCACTACCCGATGTCTTTGTGGTCCTAGGTGGGTGTCATGCACGACCTGATGTCTTAGTGGTCCCGAGTGCATTTGTGGCTAACTTGATGTTTTAGTGGTCCCGAGCTAAAAGGTTTGGTTACCGCAGTGGTGGTATTTAGTACTTGGTTTTGCTCATTCATGCATTATGATCTTATTTATGCATGCTTACTTTTATGATTATCATGAGGTTCTGTAAAGTAGACATGTACCACTGAGCTTTGTTAGCTCAGCCTGCGAATGTGTTGTTTTTTTATGCATAGGTTGACATGTCACTCTCCTTGAAGGAGCACGTCGATGAGGACTTTCCAGCACCGAATCAACTTGAGTACAATACCTTGATTTTATTTGTAGGGCTATGTATCTATAGAACCTTATTGTAGTTGGTCTGTAACTCTATTTATACTTATTTTGATATACGGTGTTTAAATCGTAGGACGCTCCATTTATATTTTGGATTTGAAAGGATTATGAAACTTTATTTAAATGGTTTGTTTTGAATGTTTTTTTGGGATAAACTTAGGAATTTAAAATCAAACAAAATTTTTATTGGTCGGGTTAGAGGTAACCTAAATGTAACATCTCGAGTCCGGTGGGAACGAGGTGTTATAACTGGCGTCAATGACCATCCTTATCTAAAAACTAAAAAAGCACATGATATTTCATATTACTTCAGATCTAAGCTTTAATTTTGTTCCAACAAAAAAATAATTTAAATTTAAATCTTTATATTGCAAATAAAGCCACTACAACACCTATCAACATTTGTGTGTTTGATGTTCATTGATAGTTGAGTTGTTTATATATATATTTAGGGATTGACTAAGGGTGCAATCACACCTTTACAAATTTTAAATTATCATATAGTTTATTTTTTTTTGTATTTGCTCTTGATAATTTAATTTCACACCACTAAAATTTTAAAATAACTATCTAAAAGTTCGCACTCTAAACATAAATCTTGCTACTGTCGATATATTATTTCATAATGCATTAACTTACACTAGTATAAATAAGTACTTGACATGCTCAATGAAAAAGGACTAACTTAAATCACTATAAATAATTTAATAACATTTTTCATCAAAAATAATATTGGCTAAATTATTATAATATTTTAAAAATAATAATTATTGATGCCAAAATGAGGAGGCACCGAACAAGGGAGGTGGAGAGGCAGAACACAACGGTTACTGGCATTTTCATGCGGTTTACCCCTGTAGGCTTGGGGTGGAGAGCCGCAGTCAATAGTTTAGTAGTAAAAGCCATAATAGATATGAGAAGAGTCGATAGAGAAGAGTGGTACTACCCTCCATATCCAACATGTCTTCTTTCTTCACTTGCCCATATATTTGTAATCCCTGAAACTGTTGGCAATTGGATAGTGTCATGCCTAGTGATGACCTATGGACGAGTTGATAAAGATAAGTCCAACTTTCGAGTATTAGGCCTTTCATGTTGGGCACCTAGGTAACGTACAGAGGCGTCTGGCCGTGTCTAATCCTCAGGCAACCTGAGGGCTCTAGAAGCATTAGTCTCCAGAGGAAGATGCAACTATTGCGGATCATTCCTTGTGCCCACAAGATATAGAGGCTTCAAAGAGTTTTGTGGAATTGTGGAAAGACAACGAATTTGGGTATAACACTTGTCCCATAGTCAGAAAAGTACCATAAAGTGGTATGAACTGAGCGTTAGCAGAACGTTCACTTTGTGTCCACTGGAATGCCAAGAGGTGGCTGTTAAATTGCGATGATTCATCTTGTAGTTGTGAGTGAGTACACGTGTTATTCTTGATGACGTGTCGACTCATAAAGCTGATGGTCATTTTGTAGGGCACGTTTATTTGCTATAAATGCCCCCTATGACTTAGGGTAATTTTTTCAGTCTTTGATGAGTTCTATGAAATACTAATTGTACTCAAAGTTAACTCGTATCCATAATTTTCATTTAATTCATATATTGATTCATATGGTAAGCTTATAACTCCAGAGATGACGCAGCTTAATTTTTTTTATAAAGATTAGAATATTACTATAAGCCTTATTAAAAACCTCCTTAAGCCTAGATGTAGAAAAAAAATACTCACAGTAATAGATACAATGTTATATAACCAGCACGGCTCGACAAAATAACAACGTAGACCTCAAAGAGCATCAAGAACAAACTCAAAAAACCACACAAAACTAGCCAGGCCGGGTTATTTCCTCCAAGACAATCAATGCAACATTGGGAGGCGGTTGAAGGAATGACATAGTTCCCATAAAACCACCACGGCTCAACGCGGCCAATCTATCTGCAACTCGATTTCTCTCACGATTGATGTGCCGATAGTCACGGACCAATTACGGTTTAATAACTCACGAATAGCCTCATTGAGAGAACATCCCACAAGAGCTGAAGAATGACTGTGGAAAATTTGGACCACCTCCCTGTTATCAGTTTCAACCTCGACATGATGAAAATCCTTAGACCAAGCATGAAGAAAGGGTGTCATGTACCGCCCAAAGCTCCGTAAGAAGCACCGATCAACGTCTGATACACTTTGTGGAACCAAATAGCCAAATTCCCTGGTCGCCCCAAATAATACCACCTATAGCTGTTGAGCTATCTCTCGGAAAAATAGCACAATCTACATTTAGTTTCACCCACCCCCTATGAGGACATTCTCACCGCAAAGAAGTAGACGATCTCACCACACCAACATGATCCGTAGTAGTAAGGGTCGTTCGGCATTCTTCCACCAAACTGTTACTGTGAGAAAGAATATCACCACGTTAGACATAATCAACATCAAGGACAACACAACACTGCTGTTTCCACAAAAGCCAACAGAGCACCAAGAACGAATATTCTATTCCTCACCATAAATGGCAACATCAGACCATGAAATATGTTTTTTGTAACCAAAGATCGAAAGGCAATGAGAAAAACTCATTCAAGAGCTCAAGACGGATGACCTGCAACCAAAGATTTTGGGTCGCAACACAACCCTGAAGAACTTGTTCAACATTCTCCGCTCCACCACGACAGATCGTGCACAAATTTGATGCAGCCAAGTGTCTCCGAGTACGCTCGACGTTAGTAAGGAGATGTTGATGAAAGGACAACCAAATAAAAACTTTAACCTGTTGCGGGAAAAAGAGCTTTCAGACCAAAGACCACTAAATGTTGCTAGCCAGACCATCATTCGAAACAAGGGTTTGATATGCCAACTTGGTGGTAAATTGCCTATCAAGTTCCCATCGTCATTCAGGGAAAGCCCCTAAGTGAGATTGTGCTGATTTAGAAATCGCAATTTTTGCCACAACGTGAGAGGGTAAAGTTAGAAAACTCTCACCCAATCCCAATCACCGAAAGAGTCGACCATATCATAAAACATCATCGAACGAGGAGCCTTAGTGGAGGTACATGAAAAGACCAATCAACCATCCATGTCTAACCAATTGTCATACCAGAAGTCTGTGTTAACACCATCGCAGACATTCCAGCACACGCTTTTCTTGATATCCTCCCAAACACTTCCCAAGCCTTTCCAAAGGCGAGAGCAATTGAATCTCTGTAAGGTAAGAGGCATAGGATATTCCCATTTGTATTTGCTTCTGAGAACCTGAACCCAAAGTTTATCATTTGCCGTCAACAGCTGATATCCAAGCTTTATCATGAAAACTCTATTTTGTTGATGCAAATCTTTAAGACCCAAACCACCACTCTCAATCAGTTTTTAATTCGTCTCCCAAGAAACAAGATGGACACCAGATTTGCCATCACTCGAACTCCAAACAAATTTACGGATGAGTTTTTCCATATCTTCACAAGTACCATTTGGGAGCCACGATGATTGCATTACATAACCAGGTATTTCTTATAAAACAGCTTTGGCAAATGTTATCCGACCTGTTAACAAAAGAGTTTTAGCCTCCCAACTCGCAAGTCTAGCTTTCGTTTTCTCAATGAGAAAATAGTATGTCGCCTTAGTGACTCTACTATAAAGAATAATGACACCAAGGTATTTTCCAAGATCGAACACCTCCTCAAAACCAAAAGAATGAGCGATAACATGCCAAAAATCCATTGGGTAGTTGCGTGAGAGACACACTTGGGTTTTGGCAACACTAACCCGATGACCCGAAATACCATAGAAGCTCTCTATAGTCTCACGAATAACAGAAACCTGATCCATCGATGCCTCTACAAACAAAACAAGGTCATCAGCAAAAAAGAGATGCAATAAGCCCGGCCCATTGCGAGCAAGCCGTATTTGTTTCCAAGGTCCCTGATCAACCCTGTCTTTAATAGCCTATAACAACCGCTCTATACATAACACAAACAAGTATGGCGATAACATATCCCTTGGCGAATACCACTAGTCGGTTGGAAGCTTTTCACAACCTTACCATTCCACAACAACTGTGTAGAGACAGATCAAACACAAACCATGATAAGATTAATAATTTTGATCGGAAGGCCCACCGTATAAAGAGTCTCCTTGATGTAGTCCCACTTAAGGTAGTCATACTTAGTACCTCCTAATATGATCCTTGGTACTTCCTTGTCTACTTGTCTCGGCTTAGAGAGGCTCATTCAATTTGGCTTTAGTCACGGTTGTCACAGGTGGTAGCACAGATTCAGTAACACCCTGGGCTAGAGGTGCATCTTCCACCACGTTATCAGGTGTTTGGTCATCCACAAGAGCTGTGAATCTCGAGCCCATTGGCCTATTATTACTACAATTAGCACCCTCCTTGCCATTGCCTTTCCTACTAACAACATTCTTCCTCTTTCGATTGACCACTTGCATCCATGGTCCATATTTTTCATTAGGATCTTTATCCACTCTAGTAGTCATAGTTGAACCCTCATTAACTGCGAGGTGACCACATAACTCCTTAGAGTGACCATACTTTCCACAAGTATAACAGATAGACGGCAAACCTTCATATTTAATGTCTTGCCATTATTCATCAATAACAATACCGAAGACAAGCGATTTGTTAAGATCAACAATGACAGTGAGGCGAGCAAACATTTCACGTAACCTTTTCATTGTATTGTAGTCCACTCGGACAGCCTTTTTTATAGAACCAACAATATACCTAAAAAGGCTCTTGGTATAGTAACGATACAAGAGCTTCAGTAACTGAATCTAAACCATGATTCTAGAGGGGTGCTCTGCGGAAGTTGAGAACTATCGGCTCCATGGTTATACGGTTAAGTAGCTACCGTAGATAACCCATGGACCTCCTTATAGGACTTTACAAAAATCATTCTCATTTGCAAATCGAACGAGGTAATACTCGTTCTCAAGATCAATTAGACTCATTTCCTCAACCGAATTCCATAGCAATTGAATTCTGGTAAGAAGGGCCCTATAACCAATAGTCTTGCCTAATAATCGAATGATAATTGAATTTGCCAATTTCGCATCAATTGTGTCATGAGCTCTATCTGAAAAGTGAATCTCTGGTAAGGTCTCATCGCCCCCTAGGAGAACATCATCATCCTTCACCTCAACATCCAGTTCACTCAGTTTTTGCCCTTGGCCAATTCCTTGATCTGTCCTCACAAGCAATTTATCTCAAAAAGAGGGTTTGACGAGAGATTCTTCTAGCACTCCTCCAGACCCAGCCTCACCCTCACCCTGATTCAGAACAATTAGATCACCAACAGATGCTGGAGGCGTTGCCGAGGCATCACCCATGCACGTGTCTCCCCCAACAGTAGATTCGTTTACCTCAACATTCCTAGACGCGGCCAAACTGTTAGTGCCATGACCTTTCTTAACCACTAGATAGACCTCGTATGACACTGGCGAGCCCGACCTCTCCAAAGTGGCTGGAACGTCAGTCAAGACCACATCATCGGGCAGCCGACCACCCAAATTACCAGTCAACTCTTGAGCACCGGCGGCTTCAGTAGGGTTTTCCATTTCGTAGTGAGCTTAAAGCTTATCCCGGCAGCATAATTTCATAGTGAGCTTAAAGCTCCAAAATATCACATTCATATTTCATGAACTTTGAAGTTCTAAAGCTTATCTTATCATCATAATTTAATCATAAATGAGCTTGAAGCTCTATAATTTTGCATATCATAATTGTTTACCATTAAATCATAATTCATATTCATAGCTTAATTTATTATCATAGTTTTTGCTTTAAACATAAACAATTTCTAATCATAATTCATTAAAGCCTATGTAATTGTACTCACAAAGCAAAAGTTCGAAAGATTAAGCTTATCAAGCTTACTTCCAAGCCACACAAAGCCATCCAAAATGTTCTAATTGAACTTACGAACAATCACACAACATATATTATGTATAATAGAAAGAATCAAATACAATTGGAATAGTATTAAACCGATTCCGAGTTCGTAACTACACTTACCTTATACCCAAGCATTCAAAGCTAACCAAGCAATTTAACTGTTCGTCTTCTCCATTTTTCTAGTGTTTGTGTTTTCCTAAAACTTTGAGCTTCAAACGAAAAGAATCAAACATAAATTGATGCTTTTATCACAATTTCAGAATCAATCATTTCAATGGAAGCTCATAACATCTTACCTTATATTCTTTGTTTTCGAATTTGAATCACCCCTTTCTACCCTTGCTAACCCATGTCTACCGCACACTCTTCCTACCTGTTGCAACAATACAGATACGGATACGAGCACGGGTATAAAAACGGAAATAAAAAATAATAATTTTTAAAATTATAGGATATGACGTTAAGAGTACGAAAAATATAAAATAAATTTTATATTTTAAAAATATGAAAAATAAAAAGTCATAAATAAAATTATGTGAACGTGGCATTACACATGTTTATATACTTATAGTTAAATTATGTGAGCAAAAGAGTAGAAAGAAATTAAAAAAAAAACAGAAAAAGTGTAAGAGAATAGAAGAACTGAAGAATAAAAAAAATAGAGTTGGAATATTAGAGAATAACTAAGCTGTACCTAATATATTTTCGATACTAAAATGTATCGAATACGTGATACGACACTAGATTAAAATACATGTGATTCATAGCTTTTTTATTTATTCGCTATTCCAGCATACAATCAGCGAGTGGGTAACTTGAATACAGACTCAATTCAATCTTTCTTCCCCATTCTATTCCAAATTTTGATGGTTTAAACACCCCCTTCAACTCTCTCTTTCCATTCGAATGGTGGAAAAAGGAAAGAAGCATTTTTTTAGCTTCTTCCTCCTTGTCGTGGGAAATGCCAAACCCCTACAAGTATTTCCCCTTTTTTATGTCCTTAATTGATTCTTTTTTAAGCCACGTTAATAATGGCCGAGGTGTCAACACATGGTGTTTTAAAACCTTGACTCATCCAATTGACGGCAAAATGAACATGCAAAACCCTTATTCCTCTTTTCTTTCATTTTAGTCCTTCTTTACAAAATTACTTAATCATCATTCTATCCAATTTAATCAGTCGCAGTTTTGGACAGACGCAATATGAACTACCGCACAAGGTTCTCAAAAATTAGTCCAAGAATTAATTCAACTTAAATTAAGTAATTAAAAAATTATAAATTATGTGTTTAATAATTAACAACTTACGAATAATTAATACCACAATTCAAATTTATTTCAAAGTACGAATAATATATTAAAACATATTTTCAAGAATCAATTATAATATTAAGTAATTCAATCTCTCTCTCGCTCTTTATAATAGTTATCTAAATAAAATCAATTTAAAGCTAGCAATAGCATTGCCAGCTAGCCTAGCAATAGCACGAATAGGAATAAAGGAATGTCAAGTTGCTATAACGAAAGGTAACTTTGGAACTTAAAGTGTAGTAATTGAAAATCTTTGAAATTTACAATTAAGTGTTCTATTTACCGAGTGTAGTTATTATGTTAACGGCTATAATTTGTTTTTATCCGTTTCTCATTTTTCTTTATATACAATATCATATATCCCCTTCGTATATTTTGCTTAAGAAAAAAATTGAAATTCTTATTACACAATTCCATATTTGTTGTCGTTTCTCAGTTCTTTGGTAGTTTATTTTAGCCTAATGATGAAATTGACTTGTTTATTCAAAGAACCTAAATAAATTTTGAAAAGCTTATCTTTTACTGTTAAAAAATAAGGAATTTTTTAAATAAATTATACAGGGTCCCTAAATTTTTTGAACCGCCATTGAATTTAATCCTTTCTATGGTATATTACAATATGATCGAATGGCCTTCTTTCTATTTTAGCTTTATTTTCTTTTCTTCTTCTTCTTTTTTATTCCAAACAATATCTATCAATGACACATAGCAATGACTCATCTTACAAATGGCTTAATCATGACCGTCATCCTTAAAGTTTCCACCTCTTACACTAAGGTCACTCATCTTCCCACCAATTGCATAAAGGTCCTTATATTTTACTTACATTCTATACCTCATAATTCTCAATCCTACAATTTAGTCACCAACTTCCTTAATTTTTTTATTAATCGAGGAAATTGAAATTATTCAAATTCCTATAGTTCGAAAACAATATTCATTATCGGTAAATAAATTTTATTACCGAAAATTCGACTCACTACTAACTCGGTTTTTGGGTGTTACAAGACTTCTATTTTTATTTTATTTAAATTGAGGCCTTGTATTTTATTAATTTAAGGTACATGGATCATGTTTGGTTGACCAACATATAGTTTAACTTCTTTCAAAATTCAACAGGAAAAATTCATAAATTTAGTTTGTTTAGAACAGTTTACAGTGAACTCGAGTTAGGATCATAATCAATTGATCACTTCGAAGATTATTGTTTAAGAATTAAAACGGGTTTTTTGTTTGTGGCTCAAACTAATTCAGATAAGCAGAAAAAATATAATTAGAATTCTTTTAAAAAATAAAATGTATTTGTTAGAGTTATATGTCTGTTAGAAAAAGGTTAATAACCCAAAAAAATAATAAATATTAAAATAAAATACTGAAATTATTATTGATAAATCGAACAAATCATAAAATTAAATACAAAATATTTGAACATAAATCAAATATTAAAATAATAAATTGAAATTGTTTACTTGTGTTGAGGCTTGTGTAACACACATTTTCCTTAACAGATTTGTCCGCTCCTATGGTACTTGAGAAACGTTGGACGTCTATCTCCCATGATACAAAAACATAATGAAAACAGTTGTAGCACGTCTGCAAGAACCTTAACTACGTCTTCCTCTATCATGAAAACACTTTTGAAAATCATAGAGTAAAAAATAGTAGAAAAATTTAGGCTTAATTATATGAAAAACCCCTTTTAAATAGTTATTTACGAAAATGACCCCAGCCAATGTTATTTAGAAAAATAACCCTCAAATCGTCCACATAAGCCAAACTCGCTTTTTACAGAAAGCGAGTTTGAACCTCGCTATCTACAAAACGCGAGTTCCGTGTTGAGTAAGTTGCTAAAAAAGAAAAAAAAATTAATTCCCCGCATTTTTTAACATGGAACTCGCTTTTTGTAGAAAGTGAGGTTAGAACTCCCTTTTTGTAGAAAGTGAGTTCGGATTATGTTGACGATTTGAGGGCTATTTTTCTAAATAGAATTGGCTGGAGGTCATTTTCGTAAATAACTATTTAAAAGGGTTTTTATATAATAATACCAAAAAATTATGTGTTTCGCTGTGTTAAACCAGGTAGGTTTACATGATATTTATTGGGTAGGAGTTCTATTGGAAATAAAATTAATTAATTATCTAAATTTTATTTGAAATAAAATTCATTAATTAAATAACATTATCACATAATATTGGAATTAAAAGATAATATCTTACTATATATTTATCTTTTTAATTCTAGAATATTCAAAAAAGAATATTCAAATTTAAATATAATATTTGATAATTTATCCTTTTATTTGAGATATTAAAAATACTATACTTGAAGAAAAATAATCTCATAGTGGGTTAAAATATCTGTAAAAAGAAATTCAATTTTTGGATTTTAGATATCTGATTTGATTTATCCAAAAAATAAAAAAACGAATCAAATACTCAAAATTTTAAATCGGACCAACAGATCGGATCGATCAAATTAGATTTTTTTGCACGCCCCTAAGCTTAAATTATTCAATAATCACCAAGTTGGGTCTTGTATATAAATATATCCCACACTTGGTACTCATCAATATAGGATATAAGTTTTTTCTTTTCTTTTTCCCGAACTCAATTCACAATTAGCTTACTTTGAGCATCAATTTCTCATTCACTCACCTGTTTTGAGCGTATGAACTGTCGTTGTAAAGGTTTTATCCATAGAAAATATGCCTCAAGGTTTCCACTTTATCATATTTTTTTCAACAATATCTACCATAATTTCTTTTTACTCTATGTAGCGACATTTTCGTCCTTTTAAAGATTTGAAGGTGCGGGGGTATCCCCATCATTTCTTGGAATTTGTTTAAAGGGAATTCTTTTGAAAATTCTTATTTCTGTTTGAAATCAATGAAAAAGTTAGAATCGCCACCGGTCACTTGGGTAAGGTAGACTAGACACCAGAAAATACCAGAGATTCGTTATGAAAGGGTCCGAGAGTTGGTTACGCGTGAGAAAGGTTTAGCACCCCCATCACGCCTGAATATCGGTACCACAATATTTGCTGCCTTTAAACTGATGGAATTTTAAAATTAAATTTAATTTGGCGTACTTAATTAAAAATCGACTTTAATTGCACGAGCTTTATCAAATTGGTGGGTTCGAATTAATTGGACATTTAATTAATAAGGTTAACGATACACCGGACCATAGACTAAATTGACATCATATAAGCCTGACTGTCGTGTTAGTTTATGGTTCAGATCCCGTACGCCACCTTTGTGCATGGTGCAAGCAATTAAAATATGATGTAATGATCTTGTCAAGTTTTAATTTTACCTTGAGTCGGTAAGAATTAATTCAAATATTTGATCAACATCCTTTGAGCTCGGACTATTACGACACAAATATCAGAATTAATAGATACCTCATTTTCATGATTTAAATTAATTAATGCGAAATGAAAAGGTCACATAATGAAAAATTAAGGAATGACAAACAAAAGGCACAAAGGAAAACATACAAAAGCCCACCCGAAACCCTAACCTAAAAAGCTCAAGTTATGGAAAAACCAATTAGTGATCTAATGATTAGCTAAATGATTCTAATATTTAACCCTAAACTAATTAACCCTAAAGACTAAAAAACCTAACAAATTGTGATTTATCTTATAACATGATAATTAATTTGGTTGGTTTTAAACTAGTATTCCAATGAGCCGTGGATACTATTTAAAACGAACCAAATTAACTAAGCATGGTTTAGAATTTAATGTCAGTCTAAACTTGAAATTAATTTTATCCTAAAAGTGATTAAGAAATGTTCAATTAATTTAATGAATTAAAAATTTATTCCAATAAGCAAAGGGCAAATTTAAATTCACTAAATTAATTCGAACCTTGATCTAATTAAGGCTCTAAAGAATTTAATCCTAGAATTAACTTAATTAATTTAAGGATCGTGCCCTATTAGACGAGCACAAAATCTAAATTAATTAAATTAATTGACCTAATCTAAACTAAAACCTTAATAAAACCCAAAAGCCCATCTAACCAAGCTAGCCCTAAAGCCAAAAAAAAGCAAGGCCCAAAACTACTAAAACTAGGCCTACACTAAAAAAAAAACTAACCAAGCACACATATGTCACAAATATATTACTTATTATATATTATAATTTTTTTTTTATAAAACCTAGATTACACAATTTAAAAATATATATAATAAACATTTAAAAAGCAACTCATATTATATACTTTATAAGACTATACATTATATATCTTTAAAAAATTATATATTACATATATTTGCGAAATCTATATATATTATTTTGCAAAGCTATATATTACATATCACAAGAAAACTATATATTATGTATAAGGGTTATGCATTATATTATATGAAAATCTATATATATTATACTGTATGCAAAATACATATTACATACTTAAGGGAAATTATATATACATATTGCAAACTTTTAAAGAAAATATGTTGTGAATAAAATAAAGAGCAAGAACAAAATAGATGAACAAGAACAAGATGTGAGATAAAGAGAGAGACTTGTATTATATTATCAAAGTAGGGTTGTATACAATGCTTTCCAAACTCTATATTTATAGGCATAAGATGGAAACCATAAATAAAGATATTCATAACAAAATATATTTTGTTGAAAAACTATAACTTTGTTAAACTATATACCTAAGAAGTATATTACATATATTTTAATAAACTATATATTATACCTTTTTAAATAGAAAACTATATATATATATTATATTATAAAACATATATCATAAGCATTACATAGAAACTATATACTAAAACAAAACAATACATATAAACATTTCACAGCCACATATTACAAATCAACAACCATAAAACTAACAGATTTAAACATAAAACCAGGAAGGTTATAAACAAGGTATGAACTGAAAATAAAATGCATGGGAGTAGGGACCTAATACATTGAAATCTGGACCAAAACAAAAAGAAAAAAATAAAAGGGCGAAAATAAAAGGAAAATATGGGCGTAACTGTAAACCATTTCAAAATCACATGGACCGGGGACGAAATTGAAAAAGACAGAATGGCTTGCTACTGCGATTTTCCCACACGGAGGGACTGTTTCAGTGATTAACGGACGTAGAAAGATCTCCGACGCCATTTTGTGGACGCAGAGGTCCTTAAACAGCAAAAAACCATTTTTAAGCATAAGAGCATTATTTGAACCCATCCTCATATTGATTTTACCTCTTTTGGCAAAAAAACTTGAAGCTCTGAAAGCTCTCCCTCTCTTCTGGGGAGTGCCGTCGCTCACTGAAGCCAAAACTCAAACGTCATCACCCTTTTGCCGTGTCGGCTGCCAGTGTTGAGCCCAAAACGATCTCTTTTTCTTTTTTAAACACAATTCTGACTCAAATCTTCCAAAACGGTGAAAAGAAACCCATTTTTTGAAGAACCCAAAACTAAGAAACCCTAGATTACTCTCTATTCGGCTCACCACAGACGGACTCGAAGAGACCAAAGGGATTGTTGCCGATGAAGGGAGACAGACAGACACAATGAATACGCAAACACGAAGGTAAAAGAAAAAAAGCCTAACTCTGTTTTTTTAGACGTGGATGATGCTTAAAATGAAAAAGAAATAGATGAGGTATACCTCAAAGCTTGAGGGTTTTGTTTTTCTTTCTACTATATTCCTTCCACAAAATGTCGAATAGTTACAATGGTTAGGGCTTTTTGTTATATAGCCTTTGATAGTACATATTTTCTGAAATTGAGAAGAATACAATAAAATTCCTATTGGCTATTGTGATACTTTTGTCTTGATTCATGCGTGCTCACTGATTATGCCAGTTTGTTGGGGAAAATCGGCTCTGACATTCCTTGCATTTTTCTCGTTTCGTCCCGTTTTTGCCCTTGCTTACTCTGTCTTTTGTTTTGCATGTGACATGGCCGAGGAGGGGGACTAGGGGAGATGGTTGACGTATCTGCAAACGTGGGAGCCGATTGATGATTTGGCCACTAGCGTGGGGAGACGACGATGAGATGACGTCGACGTGGAGCTCGACCCTTGGCTGTCCTTGCCAGAGTGGAGACGAATCAGAAGATGAAGAGACATGCACGCGCATGTACGGAAACCAAAGGGCCGCGAGTGAGGGAACTGATCAGACACACGTGGTTCGTACGTGCGATGGGGGTGATCTGAGCCATCCACCGCGATCTGGACATTTATTTAAGTCCGATCTAATGGTCTAGATTTGGCTGCGCATGGAAGGAAGCTGTTAGTCTTAGGGTTTTTTAAGTCCGGGCCCTTATTGGGCCAGAATGTATATGTGGTATTAATTTTTATTTTGGGCTGAGACTATGTAACTGGACATTTATGTAATAACTTTGGGGTTTTTATTTATATGAATAATATATGGGTTGATGTATAAAAGAGAAAATTAGATTTCTTACATTAATCTCTTTTGATAATAATATAACCTGATAGTAATAACATTAATATCATAACATAATGGTAATAATATATTCAACTTAAAACAAAAGGTAGTTATAGATATAATGATAATAATAATTGCCGAATATGATAACATAATAATAATGATGATGATATCATAAAGGATATTGGTATAACATACTAATATTTTGGATTTTCAATTTGGATAATAACATATAATAAATATCAACATATATATAATACTAGTATAATCTTTGGTGTTTTTGGGTTTTTAAAAATATAACTGTAATCACTCATTTTTCATTTTTAAATACATATTGCATGTATATTTATTATATATGAATGTTAATAATATAAATATAAGGTAGTGTGTGCATGTACATTATAAGCTATGTATGTATACGTATTAATGATGAATGTGTGTCGCGTATGTATCTAGAGTATGAGCGTATTTGATTAATATATATAGAAGTTATGTTAATTATGGGTAGGATTATATGTACGTATGCCAATATGTTATATTTGTATAAGTATATGTTTGTATCATGTATATGTATTGCTTTTATAATTATATTATTATTAATATTATATTGATAAAAAATAAAAAATTAATTATATTAAACCCAAATAAAATTTACACCAAGTCCAAGTCCAATTACAAGGCCCGGTTGGCCCAAATCTAAATCTTATCTAATTACAATGTGCGCGGTAGCGGGGCGTTGGATCAAGATCGATCCAACGGCCACGATACAAACTAAAAGGTCAAAAATATCGCGGTAGCGTGTTCCACACGTATGGACCGTTCGAGTGCCACGCGCGTGTGTGGTCCACGCGCGGTCGCTTTAACATCCCACGCGCGCGTAAGATCCACGCGTTCTGACTCCTCGACTGCGGAGCTCCACGTGGCGAGATCTGAAGCCGTCTTATCAAATCGAGGCTCCATCCAGGCCGATCGTTCTTCAAGCCATCTCGACCGTTAGATCAGATCTGATCTAACGGCCGAGAACGCTGTCGTCACCGGCGAGAATATCCATACCGCCACCGCGCCGATATTCAGTCCCCGTGTTCAGAACATGCCCAAGATAACAAGCAAAAATTGTCAGTTCAGTTCAGATCTGAAAAAGCAAGATGCAACTTGCAACAAAGAAGACGATGATATATATGATATAGAAATCTTGTAAAAAAAAGGAGGGGGATAACAGGGAGAGTAGTAAAAAAAGAAGAAGAGAGAACAGAGATCTTGTAAGAACCAAAAATTGTAACCAGTCAAGTGAATCGAAAGACAGTCCAGTGGTAAACACTTGTCTCTTTTTCTTACTTGTTTTCTTTACATGCATATACGAAAAAAAAAAAAAACAAAAAAAAAGAGAGTCTCTTACCGGCTTTTGTTGGGGTCTTCCTTCCTCGAAAAAGCCTTTCGGCTTCTACAAGCCAGACATGGTGAACTAAAGGGAGGGGAAGACCCCTTGTGGTTTCGTTTTGGTTATAAAAAAAATTCGCTTTGTATTTTCTAGATCTAGGGCAAATAAGGGTGTATCCTCTGAATCCAACCACGGATTCATGTTGAGGACGAAAATAGGGTTATTTTGGTTTGTTTTGGAAGCCTGCCGGCGCCGGTTAGCGGCGGCCGACGGCGGAGAACACGGCGGCCGGCCGCCGGATTCTTGGTTTAAGAAGAACAGTTGAGAGAAAAATGAAGAACATAGTTCTTACAAAACCAGAAAATGAAACAAATGGCTAAAATTTTGATTTCGGCCTAAAAAGAGGGTTTATATCATTGTTATTATTTCGTTAAATGGGAAAATCACACACTTAACCATCCCGCGTTTTCAATATTTTCGTTTTTGTCTTGCCGCATGGTATAATTACAATCCCAGTCCTCCTGATATTTCAAAATCTTGTAATCCAGTCCCTAAATTACACCGATTCAGATTTTAAATGGTAAAATTACGCCTTTAGTCATCCCGCGTTTTTGAACTTTTCGTTTTGGGTCTGCCCCTTGGTCTAATTACAGTTCTGGTCCTTTTAGGTTTTGTTTGTTTCGCAATTTCGTCCCAGAATTACATATTATTGTTCTTTAATTTCTGCCACTGACTTTTATTTTTCTTTCATTTCAGTCCTGTATTCTTTGTAAATATTCATGTTCGTATTATAATCGTATATGCTGATATTCTATTGTTTTATTTTATGTCCTTCGTATATGCCTCGTATTTTATGTTTACATGTATATGTGTGTTAAGCTTATAATAGTTATGCATCTTTTTATCCGGTTATTCATATTAAACATGTTATGTTTTAGTTGATTCGTACATGGTATATTTTGTATTTTTGTATGTGTGTATGTTTTTTAAGGATTACATGCTAGTATATTTACTTTTGTTTGTATGATATATTGTCCCATATACGTTGAAATATGTTTTATTACTAGTATGCATGTCTTTTTGACATATTTGTTCGTTTATATGTACTTATTCTTGCCTTGTTATTCTGATATGTTACAATTGTTTTTGTCTATTATTTAGATTAATATGTATATATGCATGTTTAGTCTAATATATCATTTATGTTAAATTAGTATTCTGTTATGTCAATATTTATTGCATTCAAATATTTTGCCATGTTTTATATTTTGCTCACTAAGTTTGCATAATGGGATATATAAATTGTCAATGCGGTGTCCTTTTATCCGAGCGTAAACGGGGCCAGTATCAAGCGTAGTGATAGTGGTTGGACGTTTATTCTCGGATAACGAGGCCCTTAAAATTTATTCGCAATTATGACCGAATTTTAAAATAATCGTCACTTTAATCCGGAAAATCTAATATTAATAAAGCGGTAATTATTAAAGTACCAATTTTGGGCGGTGTGGGGGTGCTAATCCTTCCCCATCCGTAACCGACTCCCGAACCCAATCTTTTTGAATCTCTGGTTTTATGGTGTCCGGCCTACCTAAGTGGCCGGTGGCGACTCCAATTTTTTAAAATGCGGTTTTAAAAAAACCCCACAGAATAAATATTTTATATCCAAAAGAGTTACAAACACCCTTTCAAACACCGTCGAAAGCCACGTTTTTATTTTAACGATAAAAAGAGACATCGCTACAATAACATATAATAAATATGATAGTAATCACAAAAACAAAATATACTACTAATATTTTTGAGTTTTCTTTAACAAATAGCAACACACACATATAAGACTATTAACAAATAACAAAAGTAACCGCCTTTTTTTTTGTTGAAAACATTCATATATATAGTGAAGTAGTTAGGATTAAACAAAGCCCAACCCATTATTGTAAGAATGAGAATGAGTCCAGCCCAGATAAAATTAGTGATTACACTCTAACCTTAAAATTTTACTTTCATCTCAAATTAATTTAGGTCTACCTATTTAACTAATCATTTACATAAGGATGATCAAATTTTATAAATCTTAGTGAACCTGCGGTGCGAATTTATATAGTGATTAAATCTTGAGTAAAATATAAGTTAAATTTTAATAGATAAAAGATAATAAGGATCTAATAATGTCTAGAATCTAACATTATATCTTCAAGTTTTATTTTGACTAATAAAATAGTAAATTTTATTTTTTGTTGGGTTAGGAATTTTTTGAAACTCATGGGAATCCACATGAAAAAGATATGAAGATGAATTTTTTTTTAAAATATTGAAAGAGAATTTTCGAAATTGTCCCCGCAAATGTTAGGACGAAGTGAGAAATACAAAATCGTTCCCCTACCTGTTACCACCCTACTCAATTTTTTAGGCTCCAAAACCGAGATCTAGAACGGTTTTTCCTAGAGTGGTCCTCTCAAATATCCACCATAGCTAAAAATCCTAGTATGTTTCGATATCCAACATATTTAAAGTACAAAGAAATATAATATGAAAATTTATCTATATTCAAATAGTTATATTTTGATACACAAACTGTATATAAAAATACACAACCCTTCATATTCAAATTATAGATTTTAAAACCTAAATTTCTAACCATAATACTCTAAAATCTAAACCCTAAACCTTAAATTATAATTATAAATCCTAAATTTTACACCCTGCAACCTATACCCTTAAACTCTAACATAAATCTCCAAACCTTAAATTTAAAAGGCTTATATCATATTTTAATCATTTATAAATATAAACATTACAAATTTTCCTTTCACAAAAACTTTTTCTCATATTCTAAAAGTTTACGAACATCAAACCTACTACAGAAATATATAAAAATTATATATTTTTTCATGTGAAACATTTCAGAACACAAACAGATTTTCGTATTAAATCTTCATTACATATGTTTTGTCTTCTAATATAAAAGTCTTCCATGACATATTATGTATGCATGTCTTCTAATAGTGATAGTACCTATAAACACCTACCGTCACGTGTCAAAATTAGAGTGTTACAACTATTTTTGAAATCGAATGTGAAAAATAGGCTGACTACTGATTCTTTTTGAAAATTAGGGTTTTTTTTTAATTTTAATTCATTTAGTCTTGAAATTAGGGTTTTCATTTAAAAGTGGATTACCCTTTTATTCATTTTTTGAAGATCAATTTGGAGTCACCACCGGTCACATTGGTAGACCTGACACCATAAAAACAACCAGAGATTCTTTTTCTTAAATTTGGGTTTGTGAGTCAATTACGTGTGTGGAAGGATTAACACCCCACAAACGCCCGTTATCGGTACCTTATTAATTTCTCGTGGCATTTTGGCATTTCGAACAATAATTTAAATTTAATTAAATCCTTAATCATTAATTGAATTTTCATTCCAAATGGAGATATCCTTTTGTAAGAAAATACATTTTTAGCGAATATGAGTTTTGAAACATCCAGTTGCTTTAGGATACTTCGATTCATACTCAAAAATGTATTTCAACACAAAAGGTTTACGACGCATGTCCGATTATTTTCTTGTCAATTTTAAGTTCTAACTTAATTAGGGCTCCAATTGATTTAATTAATTAATCTATGAATATTATCGAATTTAGGGGTTTATGTTATAACACCCAAATGCTTAGGCACTATCCATATTAGGCCCTAAATCAATAATATTCCTAATTATTTAACGACTCTAACTATTTAAAGCAATTCCTAATTTAATTTTAATTAAATTAACTATGTATGATTACAATGTTCTAAGTTTAAATGAAATCTTAAATATTCCACTAAAAACCCCCTTGATTAACATCTCATTCCAATGAGACACTAATCAACTTAGGACTTTAAAGTGTCCATTTAATATTCATTTATTTTCTACAATTTCTCCCTACTTGAATTAATTAAAGTAATTAAAGATCTTAAGTTCTAAAGCTCTAATTAATTACACTACGTGGTTTAATCACCTAAACAAATATACTAAATGTTCATTTTAAAATATGCATACATACATTTAACTTTAAACAAACAAATTAAAGCAATTAAATAGAAACAAGGGACTAAATTACATTAAAAGGCAAACTGGAGAGCCCAATTCTAATTTTATTACAAGTTTAACCCAACCCAAATGAAATCTGATCAGGCCCAAGATAAATGACCCAAATCTATGGGAGACGGGTCGGAGTGCGGACCCATATTCAAAACCGCGCAAAAATACGCGAATCTCTTTCCAATCCGGTCACCAAAACGGTACCATATTGGCTCGGGCATAAAAGGGGCCAAGCCGAGCCAACTCGGCCATTTCGCATATTCTCACTCTCTCACCTCAATTCTCTCTCTCTAAACGCTCTCAACTCCAACACTCTAAACGCAGAAAACCCATACCCATTTCGATCAAAATCCTCTTTTTCATCCAAAATCATCATATGTTCTCCATTTTTTTCTCCTTTTGATTCACACTAACATAAAACCAACCCTTTTTTATGTTCTCTGAAGATCAAAACCCTTTTTCTTTAAGAACATAAACCATGTTCTTTCTCATTCATCACTTTGATCTTCTGCCTCTATCTTGACTAAACCCTGACATGTTCGCTAGCCTCTAAAGGTGGCACCAACCACCACCGATCGTCGTCTCTGGTCATCTTTTTTGACAACTCCTCATTCCCCAGCCACCGCCTGGCCTCTTCGGCCACCGCCCTCTGCCGTAAGGCGATTTTTGGCCATTGCGTCGGAAACTTAAAACTTTAAAAAACCCCACTTTTCACTCCGATCATTCCTAAACTACCTGGTTCATTAGAACCACCCGACTTCCCCCTAAAAACTACTTGAACCTAACACTCCTTCAATCATTTTCAACTCCGTCAAATCCCTAAACTCTCTAGTCTCTGAAATCTTTCTCGGCCACACTCAGATAAGTCTTAATACTATTTCGAATTTAATTTTTGGCTTAGATTTAGGATAGTTATATTTTTAGACCTATTTGATTATTATCTTTAGTATTTAGACTTAGATCTAATGTATTTTTTTATTAAATCTACAGGAAATGAAATCGGGAAGAAAATATTACCTTCGATAATAGACGGTGACGATTCGGCTTCCTTCTCTGGCGAACTCTTTGATTTCCCAGTGACTTTCCAAATTTCCCCAGTGAGCTTCTCTCTCCTCTTCAATAATTATGCAATTATTACCCCCTAATTATTTTCTCCCTCTCTCTATTTATAGCAGGTGACGAAGATAACATCAAAGGGGGTTGAATCCGCGTGAATCATAACTTGACCAATCTTGTGCTGCCACATGGCTTATATTTGGCGGGCTGAGAAAGCACAAATGGGTTTTGTGTTTTCTTGGGCCGATTTTGGGCGGGAAAATGATTTAAAATGTAAACTTGGGCTTTTTGCTTGTAATTTGGGCTTTTTATATTGTAAATGGTATTTTATTATGTAATGAACACTTTGTATATGGACATTTTGTCTTATAGATTGATTTTATTACTTTATTTATTTATATACATTTATGATTTTTATTTACTTATTTATTTGGCTATACTTATAGTGAATTATATATATACCCGAACAAAATTAGGGTATTACAGCTGCCCCTCTTTGCCCATTGCTGTGGAACAGGAATAAGGCAAAGACTGAAAAGACAAGAATTTTTTCCAAACTTGTCAGCCATTGCTCCGAGCTGCAAGGTCTTATTCTCACAAACTTTCTTTCATTCTTCCCTTCTAGAAGCTTGAACAAGTTATTCTCATTTGGAACCTCCCAATCCTCCTATCAAGGGTAACCATAAGGTCTGCACTAGCTCTTCTTATTAAGAACTCTATCTTCATTAGGCGAACTCTTCTCATTAGTAAATCTATATTCGCTGTGAACTCTTCTCATTAGGAATTATTTTTTCGTTGGTTTGAACTCTTCACATTAGGAGCTCTTTCTTTGTTGGGTTGAACTCTTCACATTTAGAGCTCTTTTTTTGCTGGGCGAACTCTTCACATTAGAACCTTTTTCTTTGCTAGGCGAACTTTTCACATTAGGAGCTTTTTCTTTTATGGGCAACTCTTCTCATAGGAGTTCTTTCTTCTTTTTCACTTTCCTGTCAAAACAAACTAGAGTGTTTGAATCAGGGTTAGTATGACCCTAATTTTCTATGTGGTGTATGAACTGTGATACGCTGAGATTAATAAATCAACTCCTACTCTTTTGGGGTCCATTTGGTGCTTCATTTTTATGCTTCTTTGTTAATTCTTATTTCCTTGGATATCTCATCTCACGTTCAGGATTGGCCGTCGAAATCTCCTTTCTACGTTTCTGGACCTTTGCTCTAAAGTGCCCTTCGGGTTTTTACTTTAGATTACTTTTCTCAAATTGCCCTTTCAGGTTTTCACTTTGGTTCTTCTTCTCTTTTTTCTTAAGATGCCCTTTTAGGTTTTCACCTTGTTTGTGTTTTCTTTTTCTTTTTTTCTTTTTTCTTTTTGTGTTCATATCGACGACTTGGCAATCATCAATTCATATTTGCCTTCTTAACAAAGAAATATGAAGCTGCAAATATTCTTGTTCAATCTAGGAAATTGACAACAACAGTTCCACATAATCTTCTTCAAATTTCGTAAACTGTCCCAATTGAGATACTGCCATGTGATCACGACTAGCAGGAATAATAACATAGATAGCAACGGTGTTCCTATGATACACATAGGAAAGAGAATGGACAAGTTCTGATCATGTTAATGTATTGGCCTTGTAATTCCAATCATCTCAACATGAGCACCAAGATAAAAATCATTGTTCTTCAGGTGACAGACTTTGTTGGCAATTATAATTCTATGCTTATTCCACAAACTTTGGATTCCGTCCTTACTTGACTTTCTTATCTCTAAATTCTTGCAAGTGTGGGACTCAATACGATCTTCACTTTATACACTCTTCTTCATTAACCCAGAGTGTTAAAGTTCACCTGTATCTTTCAAAACATAGCAATACCAATAAATTATCTGTTTTTATGCATTATATCAGCCATTTCATGATGCTTTAGAATTTAAGAAAGCTCAGAAGAGAATTCATGAATTTTATTGAAGCTTATAAGTTGAGATACAATAGAGTTTTAGAAAAGTCAAGGCAAACTGAAACAACAAAATCAAGAAACAAAGTCAGATCTTCGGGCATCTATAACATGAAGGATACAGTAACCCTATCGACCAAATATAACCTAGATCTCGAGCCCTTGTCTAACAGACTTTGAATGTTGTCAGGATGTTTACAGGTGTGAAATCTCTTCCGAAATACTAGGTGTCTGAGAGGTTCTGATTGCTAGATGCCCATGCCTAACATTTCTGAGTCGCCCTTTACGGGGTTTCAACCCAGATCCTCCTTTGGTTTCAAGACGCCCTTTGCGGGTTTTCATCTTGAACCCCATTTTCTTTTTCTCTTGTTTTCTTTTTTTGATATCTAAGGAGTCCTTTTGGGTTTTCACCATAGATATTTCATTTTGCGAAGCGCCCTTTTTAGGTTTTCACTCTTTTTTTCTTTTTTTCCCTATTTTTTCAATCCCTTTTTGAATTCTTCAAGCATAATATTTCTTAACTGAATCAGAGTTCACTGGCTTGTGCAAATCTTCACCATCGATTTCAGTTAAGATCAATGCTCCTCCGGAGAAGGCCTTTTTGACAACATATGGCTCTCCTAGTTAGACATCCATTTCCCACGGAAATCTTGATGTATTTGCAAGATCTTTTTCAGCACTAGATCGCCCTCTCGGAATTCTCTGGGCTGAACCTTCTTATTATGAGCCTACATCATTCTTTTCTGGTACATTTAGCTATGACAAATAACTTTTAGCCTTTTATCCTCGATGAGGTTCAACTGATCAAATCGAGCCTGCACCCATTATGCATCATCCAGCTTTACCTCAGATAAAACCCAAAGAGAAGGAATTTCAACCTCTATTGGGAGTACTAGCTCTGTCCCGTAGATTAAGGAATAAGGTGTTGCCTCAGTAAAAGTTCGTACAGAAGTTCGATATGTGAACAAGGCAAATGGAAACTTCTCATGCCAATCTTTGCATGTGTCTTTCGTTTTTGTTATAATCTTCTTGATATTCTTGTTTGCCGCCTCCACTGCCCTGTTAATCTGCAGGCAATAAGTCATAAAATTATGATGAATAATTTTGAACTGCTCACACTCTTCTACTATTACTTTGTTGTTGAAGTTGGTGGCATTATCAGTAATGATTCTTTCTGGTAATCTATATCGACAAATGATCTCTTTCTTCAAGAATTTACAAGCTGTAGATCTGGTGATATTGGCATATGAAGCTTCTTCCACCTATTTGGTAAAATAATCAATAACCACAAAGATGAAACGATGTCCATTAGAGGCTTTGGGGTGAATTTGACCAATGACATCTATGCCCCAAGCTGCAAAAGGCCATAGTGAGTTCATCGTATGTAAAGGTACATATGGAGCATTTATTCTGTCAGCGTATATCTGGCATTTATGACACTTCTTAGCATACTCAATGCAATCTCCCTCTATAGTCAACCAATAATAACCATATCTCATTATTTTCCTGGCCATTGCAAAGCCATTAGCATGCGTTCCACAAATTTTGTCGTGCACTTCTGCTAAAATTTCTCTAGCTTCTTGGGAATTGACACATCTTAACAAAATTTGATCCTTGCCTCGTTTGTATAAAATTTCACCATAAAGCACATACCCTGAGGCCATCATTCTAACGATCCTTTTATCTTTATCTTTCGCCTCTTTGGGATAAGTTTGGTATTTGATGTACTACGAGATATCAAAATACCAAAGATTTCCATCTGTTTCTTCCTCTATGCTATAACAGTGAGCATATGTATTGTAGCTCTACATTTGAATTGGCATCATATCCTCAAGTTTGTTGGCCAAGAATACTAAAGCCAGTGTAGCTAAAGTATCCGTCATTTGGTTATATTCTCTGGGGATATACATGAAGGTAATTTCTTTGAACTCTTTTATCATTTCAAGGATCAACTTTCGATACTCAATTAATTTGGCATCTTTTGTTTCCCACTCTCAACGAAGCTGGTAGATGACAAGTACTGAATCACTATACACTTTCAAGTTTTCTGTCTTTCTTCCGATAACAACTTGCAACCCCATAACACAAGCTTCATATTCTGCCATGTTGTTGGTGCAAAGAAATTCTAACTTTCTTGTGAAGGGATAATGCATATTGTTTGGGGAGATTAACACTGCTCCAACTTCTTGTCCTAGGGCATTAACGGCCCCATCAAAATACAGTTTCCAAATTTTATTATCTAGAATCTAGTTTTCTTCCATGGAAATATTCATCACGTCTTTATCTGGAAAATTAAAGTTCAAAGGCTCATAATCCTTCGAAGCACAACTTGCCAGAAAGTCTGCTATGACGCTTCCTTTTATTGCCTTATGGCTCAAATATACAATGTCTAATTCTGACAACAACATTTACCAAGGAGCCAATCTCCCCGTCAACGCTAGTACTTCCATCAGAAACTTCAATGGGTCGAGCCGAGATATCAACCAAGTAGTATGGTATAACATGTACTGTCTGAGTCTATGGGTCACCCAGACCAAAGCACAACACAATTTTTGAATTGGTGAATATTGTTCTTCACACTCTGTAAACTTTTTGCTTAAATAATAAATGGCTCTTTCTTTCTTCCATGTTTCATCATGTTGCCCCAACACATACCCCATTGAGTGTTCATAGACCGTTAAGTAAAGGATAAGTGGTATGTCTGGAACCGATGCGTCTAGTATTAGAGTGTTCGTCAAGTATTTCTTAATCTTGTCAAATGTTTCTTGGCATTGTTCATCCCATTCTCCCGGATTATTCTTTTTAAGCAATATGAAGATTGGATCACATTTATTGGTCAAATGAAAGATAAACCGAGAAACATAATTCAACCTCCCAAGGAATCCTCGAACTTCTTTTTGTGAGCTAGGCGGCGACAAATTCTGAATTGCTTTCACCTTATCTAGATGTATCTCAATTTCTCTTCTACTAATAACAAAACCTAGGAGTTTTCCTGATGTGACTCCAAAATTACATTTGTTGGGATTGAGTTTCAACTGGCACTTTCTCAATCTTAGAAACAACTTTCTTAGGTTCTGGGTATGCTCTTCCTCAGTTTGAGATTTGGAAATCATATCATGCACGTACACCTCAATCTCTTTATGTAATATGTCGTAGAACAGGGTTACCATGGCTCACTGGTACGTGGCCCTAGCGTTCTTCAGCCCAAATGACATTACTTTGTAATAATATGTTCCCCATAAGGTTATGAATTTCGTATTATACATGTCCCCCGGGTTCATCTTTATCTAATTGTACCCTAAAAACCATCCATGAAAGAGAACCATGAATATCCTGACGTATTATCAACCAGGATGTCTATGTGAGGCAAAGGAAAATTATCCTTCGGGCTAGCTCCATTCAAGTCTCTATAATCCACGCATATACGTACTTTCTCATCTTTCTTTAGTAACAGGACTATTTTAGCCACCCATTCTGGATATCGAGATACTTCAAGAAATCCGACATCAATCTATTTTTGTACTTCTTTTTTATCTTTAGTACCATCTCTAGCCTCAATCTTCTAAGCTTCTGTTGAACCAGTTTACATTCTGGCCTTATAAGCAATTTTTGTACCACTATGTCGGTACCTAATCCTGGCATGTCTTGATATGACTAGGCAAAGACATCTTTGAACTCTCGCAACAAGTCAATTAGCTCTTGTCTAGTTTTTGGTGAGAAAGTAGTCCTTATCTTAACCTTTTTCTTGATTTCATCTGTTCCCAAATTCAATATCTTTATTTCTTCCTTGTGAGGTAAGATCTGCTTGTCTTCTTTTTCAACCAACCACAGTAATTCATCAGGGATTTCACATTTTGTTTTATCATCGACCTCATTGACTTCCGTTAGATACTTTGTCTGTTCAAGATCTATTCCAAGATTAGGTTCAGGATTATTCATGCAATTAATAGTTAAAGACCTGCAAAGAAAATAATAATATACATTTGGAAAGGATGCGGAAAAACCAAGAAACATGTTTTCCATTTGTGAATATGCATGAAAGCATCTTTATTAAAATTAACTGATGTGATGGACCTTTATAGATAATCCCCTATACCCGCAAGCAAAGATACAAGGTGGTTCATGGTATTTACTCTATTTTATTCTTAGTCATTAAAGAAAAATCTTCAACTATCCAATTACCAAGCAGCTTGCCAGAGAAGCACGGGTGGATCTTCTCCAAAAATCTTTCAAGTTGAGCCTCTTCAAAAATTCCTCCAACAAAAAGTCCCTCTAGGTTGTTACTAAAAATCTCCTTTTCATGCAGCCTTGCAGTTTCCTGGTTAACCTCTTCAAGTTGCTTTTCAACATTTTCAAATCCTTGAGACTTAAAGATACCAGTTAAGTTCGGGAAAGTCATAGGCTCAAAGAATGTTTCACATCCCAAAAGACAGGCCCTTACCCGACTTTCTCTCTTCTTCAAATCCTTTTTTTAGTGTTGAAAACTAGGCTGAATTCTGAGCCTGAAACGGTCATTCTTCATTATCACAGGCTTTGGTCGCAAACATCCCTAGAGCCGTTTACCAAGCCTTTTTCCAATCTTCGCCCCTCTACCAAGCGTCTCTCGGACTATCAATTGGGTACAATTTGACAATCTGGGTCGCGGTATTGGCCTCTCTTCAGCAATGAACGTTGTGTTTATGAATTCCAAAGCTCTGAATGAACATTCAAAAGCATTTTCACTTGCCTCAATATATGGTGCATCCGTGGACACAGAAGACGGTACTGACTAGTTTCCCTTCTATTATAAACTTGAGCTTTAGATGTACAGAAGACGGTACTTCCCCAGCCAAATGGATCCAAGGCCTTCCAATCAAACAATTGTATGTCAGTTTGATGTTCAACACCACAAACTCCTTATTGTAGACCGTGGGCCTGATGAGCAATGGCACTTTAATTTTACCCAGAACATCTCATGTTGTACCATTAAAAGCTCTTACAGTGTTTTTATATGTCTTCATATGTGAATCATCAATTGGCAACCTCTATAAAGTGACCATCGGCAATACGTTCAATGCTGACCCATTATCAATAGTACCCCTGGTAGAACATAGCCCTTGCAGTGCGTGGTGATGTTCAGGGCCTTTACGATCTCATTCCTTCTTCAGGGATCTCGTCATCAATGAATGTAATATAATTGTCGGCAGTAATATGATTCACAATCGTGCCCAATTTATTCACAGATATATCGTTTGGCATGAACGTATAATTGAGCACCTTTATTAGGGCATTTCGGTGTCCCTCAAAACATAACAACAACTTTAGGACAAAAATTCTTGCTTGTTGCTTTTTCAACTGCTTGACTATACTGTACTCACCATGTTTTAAAATTTTCAAGAATTCTTGAGTTTGCTCTTCTATTATCGGCTTGTTTATTTTCGGAATAGGTTCTTCCCCAAAGATCTTCTCAGGTACTTTCATAGTTTTTCCTTTAATCTTCTTCGCTTCTTTAGATACTTCATGAGAATAACATCTACCACTACAGGTAATGTCTCCCACCTCATTTACTAATTTTGTACCAGACTGTTCATTCTTTTCTTCTTCTGGCATCATCTTTGTTTCTTCTTGTGATTTTATCTCCTCTTGTGACTTGCCTTCTTCAGGTATAATCACATTGGCTGCTTAGTTCCATGGAACTTTGTGAGTGTTCTTGAAAGCAAATGGCGTGGGAGGTGAAATCACGATCTTGGGAATCATTGCTGGTTTCACCTTTGACAGGCTTTCAGCCTTGGGTCTAGCAGCAACAACTAAAGGCTTGTATATCCCGTATTTGACTCAAGAAGACTTAGAAGTATATACCTTCACTTCTTTCATCTCTCATGTCTTCTTGAAGAACTCTATTTCTTTGTTATTCATCATCTTTTGTATCAAATCTCTAAACTCTGAGGAATTTTGAATCTCATGATCATGTTCTTGATGATACTCGCAGTACAAATCAGACTGTATTTCTTTCTCGACTTTCATTCCTATCTCAATCATCTCTGCATTGTACAACTGTTCAAATACCCACTTCAATGGAGATCTGACTTCTGATACATCTTTCTTTAATCGTTTCGCTTCATCATCTTCCTCTATGACATTCACTCATCACCCACCGTGGCTTGGTAATAGATTCGCTACAATACTGGGCTCGTCAAACTTCAAAATCCCATTGTTAATTAGATTTTGAACCATCTTTTTAAATGTCGTGCAGGTCTCAATCGTATGCCCTGGTATTCCAGCATTGAGTTCACAATGAACATCAGGTTTGTATCACGGGGTAAGGAGGCTGCAAAGAGGTTAGATAATATGGCCTTACCAGATCTGCTTCATACAGTTATGGTTACAATTCAACATACGACAGTAGTATCGGTGTGAAATTTATCCTATCATTTCTTGGGCCACGAGAATCTTTCTTGTTTGAACCCTGTGAATTTCCCGATGCTGCACTGGGCGAAGTAGTGGTAACATTCTTATGAGCCTCATCTGTGCTCGTGTTATTCACTTCACTATCCTTTCTCTTGTAGTTCTTATGGGAACTTTCCCCACTCTTGATCCTACCACTTTTAATTGCTGCTTCAATCAGTTCCCTAGTCATTACTATATCGGCAAAATTCTGTGTAGCATTACTAATCAATCTTTCAAAAATTGGACCTCTTAAAGTTTGCACAAACATATGGGCAACCTCACTTTCCGTCAACGAAGGTTGCACTTAGGCCGCTATATCTCTCTATCTCTGGGTATACTAACAGAATGTTTCATTACTTCTCAGCTCCATGCCCTACAATATGACACGACTGAGAACCATTTTCGTCACATGCTTATAATGTTCCAAAAAGCTCTAGAGAGATCTTTCCATGACTAAATATTTATGCGACTCAACTATGTGTACCATGTGCTACTGAACCAGTTAAACTGTCATGAAAATAATGTATCAGCAACTTTTCATCTTTTAAGTGGGCAGCTATCTTGCGACAGTACATCGTAAGATGGGGCTTAGGGCAAGTAGTCCTATCGTACTTCTCAAAATCTAGAATTTTGAAATTTGGAGGAAGAATCATATCAGCTACTAAGCTCATTTCAACTGCACCAGGTTCTGTTTCATTCACTTTCTGTATTTCCAACAAACGGTCTTCTAAATCTTTACAGCATTCCTCATACTTCTTTTCAATCTCAACGCGATTTTTCTCTATCTCATTCAAAGTATTCAAATCGAGAACCTCTTCACCACTTCCAAAATTTGCTCCAATGTGCACCGGGTGGCTAGGCGTTGCTCATGCTAGATTTATTTGGAACTTCTTCACAGGTGGAGGTCCTTCGAGCTGCACCCTTATGTGAGATGTAGTTTCTACTTGATCATTTACATCGTTGGAAGCACCCTCATGTACTTTGGCTTTTCATGACTCTTTTGGCCCTAACAGAGTAGTTAGCTGATTGATGATCTCTTTTTGAGTCTGAGCAACATAGTCCTTCATAGATTGCTCCATTCTATCGAAGCGGATTTGCATTTCCACCTGATCATTTTCCAAACTGGTAAGTCAATCCTCAACAACCATGGTTTTATAGTGCAAGCGGGTTTCATAAGAATGCGGTTTAAAAACAAACTGCCATAAAACCTTTCTTTATTAAACCATTTACTTGCAGAATAAAATGTAATGTATGCGCATGCATGTATAAATGTATGAATGCATGAATGCAAAAAGGCATCAAAATCAAGAACTAGTATTTGGAAACATTCATTTGCTAAAAGGTCCAAATACAAGGAAAAAACAGCTTCATCTACAGAAAACAGCTAGCCCTAACTCCTAAATTGACTAATTCGTGTAGCAGACGGGCAATGACCTCTCCGTGCTCCAGCTCGATATCCGATTGTTCCAACAGGCTTGTGGTTTGTCTTGACAATATCTGCACATATAAAGCAACACTCCTGACTTGTTTTTTAAAGTTAACCAATTCATCATTTGGACTTTGTATAGTGCGTTGTGCCGCTTCATACCTATCTTTCCATGCTCCGCTTTCTTGGTGTAGTGCTCCCTCATAGCTCACGAGCTTTTCCTTCAAGTCTCGCACTGTACTTTCCAATTCTGTCACCTTTTTCTATAGTCATTTCTTCTCTTTTTCCATCTAGACCTTGTCTTCATTGTGGTACTTTATGACCATCTGCTCCAACTGTTACACTTGGGTTGTTAAATCAAAATTTCAGGCTTACTCTTCTTCTAGCCTCTTCTTGGCCTTGCTTCTTGATTCTTTGCTTTATCAGGACTTCTTCTTGTACATCTTCTTATAATTATTCCTTTTTTTCGTCATATCATCCAATTTCTTTGACAGGTTCTGCACTACCTTGCTCGTTCCTCCTTTTTGCTTCGCTTTGTAACTGTTCGTGGATTTCTTGCAGCTCCTTCAAGTCTAGACTGATTTTCTTGTTCAGTTCCATAAGCTCATTTTATTTTCCTTCATGCATGTTCACTTGCCGCTTCTCCATGGTTAATTCTTCAGTAAGGTCACTAATTCCTTCTCATATTTCTTCAAGTCCAACTCTCGATCATGTTTGAGCTTTTCTAATGCTGATGGCGCGCTCCTAGCATGTTGAACTGATGAGCTAGTACTTTCATGAATTCCCCAGAATGTACTGTGATTAACCCTTTGAGTAATCTATTCTTCATAGCTTAACATAACTTCCAAATCCTAATATAGTTGAACTCTCCTTGGCCTTTCCCATGATTTTGCAGTTTGAGCAACCATCCCCTTATAGTCATTTGTCTTGTGAGCGTATTCAAATCGTGCAGTAGCTGGAACGAACTGTCTTGAACCAAACTGTCTGGACACCAATAGGGGATAATAGGTCATTCCTCCCCAAATCCTGGGTAACGGGACCCAATCTCTGTCTCTGCATCGATACAAGAAAGTTGTCCCCGTGTTTAACCAGGGAGCCATTTCACATCTCGAAAACTGGCCTAGTCAGAATTAGGTTCCGGTGATCAGAAGTTACGAATTTGACATGTAAAATGTTGTAACGAATAACCATTGTACCCCTCTTTTGTAATGAAATTACAATTTGGTCATATTTGAGTAAGTGGACTTTCTTGTATGAAATTCAAAGCCAAAATGCAAATTCTGGGCTAGGCGTATCGATATAGTCAAGCCAATATCGATACAGCCCAACTTCTGATAACTAACTTATCTGTTTGGGCATGAGCGTATCAATACAGTCATGAGGGTATCGATACGGGTCCCCTATTTGAATCCATTCGAAGTCAAAAGTTGAAAAGAAGTAAGCAAGTAGCTTACTCACCTTTTAGCTTGCCTCCTTCCCCACGTGATTGGTTTCAGATGAAAAGATGGATAGCCATCAAATGCCTTAAAATCCTAAAAGAGTCATGAGTTGAAAAGAATTAGTAAAATAAGCTTACCTTTGGACATAGGAAAACATTCTAATGGCCCTTGCGGTGGTGGGAGTCGACCAAAGCCCTTGTCTTTCTTAAATAGGCCGTAAGGCTCTCATCTTTTCACCTTTTTAACTCCCGAAAGCAGATCCAACACCTTGTCTTCCGTTAAGCAAGCTTTTCTATTGCCATCATCAACCTCTAAGCTAAGCTAGCACCTCAGTGCAATCTTTGATCTTCGTTCATGTTCATTACTCCGTTTGAAAGCCCACAATTCGGTGAGTAAAACCCCTCAATTGAATTAATGATTTGATCTTCTGTTGAAGTTTAATTTCAAAATTAGGTTTTCCCGGTTCATGTGGGAACCCATGAATTAGGGGTTTGATTTTGTAAATTCGATGTCCCTAAAATCCGGTAAGCTCGAAATATGTTTCTGAATCCTTAGTTCAAACTCTAATATGACCCTTAATTTATGCTAGCTCAAATGTTGGAGAAGGACTCATTGTCATCCCCGAAGGAAGCTAGGCACATCAGAATTTCGATTCGAGAGCCTCATAATCAAGGTGAGTGTAGTCGTGTCATGGGATAGACATGATGCTATCCCATTGTATTATTGTGGTTTGCTATGCATTGTGTCAAAGCTCAAGTAGAGCAATCGACTATAAGTTCGAACGGTAAGGTTGGGTAAGCCCTTGTGTCATTTTGATATGGTTATGGATATACATATGATATACGATCCGATATAAATGAACTATGAAAATGATATGTTGAAAAATGAACAACTATGTTATATTATGTGAAATTGATATGGCTATGTGATGATTCGATTTACAGATGTACGATGATATGCTATGAAGCTACGGCTCACCTCTGTTTCCAATATGTTATGGCCTACGGGTAAAAAGGTAAGAAAATACAATAATTTATGTGAACCCTGGACATTTGTGAGTTTTGGATACAATTGGCATGCCATAGGGTTATTTGAGCTCGTATAAGTAAGGGTTGGACTACGGTCTGGGGCTACGACCTATGTGTTGGAGAGATAAGGATGGATTGTGTAAGAGACTTATCCGGAGCTACGGCTCAAGGCTACGACCTATATTTCTATATATGTGTTGGTGTAAAGCGGAATTCGTGTATCCATTTGTTACATTGTCCAAGGGAAATAATATGTGATAAGTTTTGTTATGATTATGTGAAAGTATAATAAATGACTTAAGCATGAGACTTATGTGAATAATAGTGTAATTATGATATTTGAGAATGATGTTATGTTATTCATGTCCATAGTATGTCATTCATGTCATTTAATTGCTTTACGTTTGTTATGACTACCTCACTAGGCTATGTAAGCCTAGCACATGTATGTCTCATGCATTTCAGGATCCTAAAACTTCCGAGCATCGATCGTGTATTCTACAGTTGCAAGTCACTCACTCTGCAAGCATATGTATGTTTACTTTTGTTCCCGAACTCCTAGTAAGGTGGCATAAGGCTAGATAAGTTGAAATTACCTATTTTGATATGTTTGTATAAGTCTAAAATAGCCTAAGTGATGTATGTGTAATATGGTATGTTTTGGGATTGGTAACCAAGTTAAAATGAGCTTAAATACACTAATTGGTAAAGTCGTAGTAAACGGATTCAAAACGTCATAAAATTTGACACGCAATTAGGAATACTGTTTTTATGATTGCTAGTAAAATTTGGTAATATTTGGATAACATTCTCTAGGTTGATTCAAATAAAAACCAGTAAAACTCTGTCATTACAGGTCAGGGAGTATCAATACGGGTGATGGCGTATCGATACAGTCCTTGCACAATTGGTCTAGTCAATCTTAGTCAAATAGGGCGTATCGATACGATTTGGGCATATTGGTACAGAATTTGGTTATTGGAATTTGGGATGAAAAATGGTATCGATACGGTCTTAGAGCGTATCGATACGGGGTCAATGCGGTCAACGCGTATCGATACGGGATTAGCTGTATCGGTACAGACTTGACACCCTTTGAATCTGGAAATCTAAAATTAGGCTTAGCGTATCGATACGGCCGTTAAGGTATCAATAAGGTATTAGTTAAGTCTGTTATAAGGTATAAAAGTAGAATTTGGACAGTTTACAAATTGGTCCCTAATACTACACGGTCTAATTAATCAGGTTAACGATATCCGGTAGTAATGAAACTTCACGGATTGATAATTGGTAAATTTAATTACAAGTTGGTAATAAAGAATCTGGATTAGGGTCACTAATTTGTAAAGTTTACAATTTAGTCCCTAAGTTGAAAAAGGTTAAAATTTACCCCGATTCTAATACGACTAGTAACAAATAGGTTTGATAGGCCTTGAGAATGCCTAATAAAATATTCCAAACAAGTACTTAACTCTGATTCCATCTTTCGATCTCTAAATAAGTCCCCGATAACACTTTCCGACCCGGTTCTCTACCAGACCGAGAAGGGGTGTTATAGTTATCGTATCAGAGCTAGAGTTTAGCCGATTCTAGGACTAAACTGAAGCCCGTTATGAGTCCCTATGTACTTATTCCTCCTAAGAGTTATTTGTATATGTTATCTGTGACTTGCAGCTTACACGATTCAATCTTTCTGCATGATTAAATATAAAAATGATGGTGCGTACTGATAGATGCACTATTAATGAACCAAATCCCGACTCATCCTCTACTTAAGGGGATAATTTGAGGACAAAAGTTAGGCCCGAACGAGTGGGGCAAAATGATCCGCCTCATCCTCCGCCAATGCCTCCGGCTCAGTAGGAGTATTTGTTGTCGATGGCCGACATGATCAAACAAGTGGTTGTGTCTCTCCGACAAGAACTATTTTTTGAGCCTGCTGAAGCATATCAATCTACTTCAAGAGCCCCTATTGATAAACTCAAACAGTATCCAATTTACACATTCACTGGCCAGGACCTGGACAACCCTGAAGTCGCAGAATACTAGCTGGAGAATACTCTTAAAGTGCTGAATAAGCAAATGAAGTACCCTGAGGAGCACAAGCTAGAGTGTGTCTTGGCTTTGATCACCGAGGAAGCACAAAGTTGGTGGGACACCATGACACTTACCGTACCTAAGCATAGGATTACGTGGGACTTCTTCCTTCAAGAGTTCCGCAAAAAGTACATTAGTGACCATTATATTGCTAAAAGGCGTAAGAAGTTCCTCCATCTGAGACAAGGAGGAAGGCTCGTGGAGTAGTATATCTATAACTTCTGCAAATATGTTAGATATGGTACCGAGATCATTCGTACAGAGAAGGAGAAGTGTCGAATGTTCATTGACGACCTCTGTGACGAATTACGTCATCTCTTTGTTGCTTTAGAGATAGAGGACTTCTAGAACCTAGTTAATCGGGTGATTGCTACTGAAGCCTCTCAAAAGGCTTATGATAGAAGGAAAGGGAACCAAACCTGATCTAATAAGAGGTTCCGAGATGATTCTAAGCCACCCACATCTTAGAAGAAGGGTAGACAGTGGGACTAAAAGTCTGGTACCTTTCAACAACTATTATGATCTGGTTATGTACCACAATTTCGGAGTACCGGTATGGAATTTGGTTACTAGAATTTGGGATGAAGAATGGTATCGATACGGGGTCAATGCGGTCAACGCGTATCGATACATGATTAGTTCTATCGGTATGGACTTGACACCCTTTGAATATGGAAATATAGAATTAGGCTTAGCGTATCGATATGGCCCTTAGGGTATCGATAAGGTATTAGTTAAATCTGTTATAAAGTATAAAAGTAGAATTTAGACAGTTTACAAATTGGTCCCCAATACTACACGATCTAATTAATCAGGTTAACGTATCTGATAGTAATGAAATTTCACGGATTAATAATTGGTAAGTTTAATTACAAGTTGGTAATAAAGAATCCGGATTAGGGTCACTAATTTGTAAAGTTTATGATTTAGTCCTTAAGTTGAAAAAGGTTAAAATTTACCCTGATTCTAATACGACTAGTAACGAATAGGTTTGATAGTCCTTGAGAATGCCTAATAAAATATTCCAAATAAGTATCGAACTCTGATTTTGTATTTTGATCTCCAAATAAGTTCTTGATAACACTTTCTGACCCGGTTCTCTACCAGACTGGAAGGTGTGTTACAAGCCCTCCACACAATATCGGTATCTTTCATGTCCTTGAAATATTCTTTCCATTGGTCCTCTTTCTTTTTCTCTATCGGGTAACAAGTTATATGTTCTTCTATTGGTTCTAAGGATTCAATGGATCCTTTTCCTGGCTAATTTGATGGCTTTGCCCTTTCGAGAGTTTGATCTCATATTAGGCCTCGACTAGTTAGCCGAACACCAAGCATGGGTAGACTGTTCGAAGAAGAAATTGTATTTCCGTGGACTAGGTAAGAAAAGCATAACCTTGATGAAATCTGAACCTGAGCCTAAGAAGACTCTCATGTATGCCATGGAAGATCTAAAACTTGAAAATGTACCAGTTGTGAAAGAATTCTCCGATGTGTTTCTCGATGAGCTTTCTGGACTCCCTCCCACCCGAGAAGTGGAATTCAGGATAGAAGTGCAACCTGGGACTACTCCGGTCTCTATCACTCCGTAAAGAATGGCTCTGGTAGAGTTAGGAGAGCTAAAGGCCCAAATCTAAGACCTTTTGGATAAGGGATTCATTCGATCGAGTTTCTCACCCTGAGAAGCACCGGTGTTGTTCGTTAAGGAGAATGATAGGTCGATGCGCCTATACATTGACTATCGTCAGTTGAACAAAGTGACAATTAAGAATAAGTATATGTTACCAAGGATTTATGATCTTTTTGGTCAATTGAAAGATGTTTTTGTCTTCTCTAAGATAGATTTGCGATCTGGATACTATCAAATGCTAGTGAAGGAGTCCGTTGTTCCAAAGACTGCCTTTCGAACCAGATATGGCAACTATGAATTCCTAGTAATGCCATTTGGGCTTACAAATGCACCTGCAGCCTTCATGGATTTGATGAACCATGTGTTCCAGCCTTACCTAGATAAGTTCATGGTGGTGTTCATAGATGACATTCTAATCTATTCGAAGGATGCTGCTACTCAGCAAATGTGAATTCTGGATATCCGAAGTGTCATTCCTAGGCCATGTGATCTCTTCTACGGGAATTCAAGTTAACCCAAAGAAGATTCAAGCCATCATTGACTGGATTCCTCTGAAGAATATAGGAGAAGTTCGTAGTTTTCTGTGCCTTGCAGGCTACTTCCGTAGATTCGTTAAGGTGTTTTCACTGATTGTTGCCCCCTTGATAAAGCTCCCCCGCAAGGATCTTCTTTTGTGTGGACTGTAGATCAACAAAGGAGTTTCGATCAGCTCAAGCAAGTCCTCACTCATGCTCTTGTCTTGGTACAACCCGAGTCGGGCAAAGATTTCACCGTTTACAGTGATGCATCACATCTGGGATTAGGCTGTGTTCTGATGCAAGAAGGTAAAGTCATAGCTTATACTTCACGTCAACTTAAGCTACATGAGCTAAACTATCTGACTCATGATCTGGAGTTAGCCGCAGTTGTGTTTGCTTTGAAGATTTGACGACACTATCTGTATGGGTGAAAAGTGTTATTTGTACACTAATCACAAAAGTTTGAAGTATCTTTTAACTCAGAAAGAGCTGAATCTCTATTAGCGTAGGTGGATGGAACTTCTGAAAGATTACGACTTGGTCATTGATTACTATCACGGTAAAGCCAATGTTGTGGCAGATGCTCTTAGCTGGAAGTCCACTCATTCTCTGAGATGTTTTAATGCCCACTTTTGACTAAAGAAGTGCAACAAACTACTGGCTGATTTAAGAGTGCAGTTGACCATTGTATCCCGAATCAAAGCACTCCAAGAAAGCGATGAGGAGTTGCAGCCTCTTATTGCTAAGGTTAAGGATAACACAGATCCTGACTTTGCTATGAATTTTGAAGGTTTGTTATGTTTCCGCAACCGTATCTGTGTGCTCGATGATGACGATCTCCGGAATCAGATTCTGAGTGAAGCTCATTCTAGCCCTTCTCTATTCACTCGGGATCTATTAAAATGTACAAGGATCTAAAGGAGCTATATTGGTGGTCCGGAATGAAGAATGAGATCATAGACTTTGTGAATAGGTGTTTGACTTGCCAACGAGTCAAAACCAAGCACATGGTGCCTACTGGTCTTCTGCAGCCTATCGAGCTTCCAAAATGGAAATGAGAGTGTATTACAATTGACTTTGTATGTAGCCTACCTATGTCACTGAAAAAGTGTAATCACTCATTTTTATCCGGTTTGTAAATAGTATGTTAATATTAGTGTAATAATTAATATGTTATTATTGCATGTATACATATATAATATTTTTGGGTGTGTATTATATACATGTGATTAATATGCACGTGTGAGTGCATGTATATGTATGTTATGTAATAATATGGTATATATGTATATTACGTATGGGTGATATGATTGTTCTAATGTGTTCGCATATTGCATGTATGTACACCATTATCGTGTATGTCATTAATGTGTATAAGTATATGTAAGTATGTGGTATGTGAATTAATGTTATTATTATTAGGTTATTAATATCATGTACTATTATTAGTTTATATGTGTATGTGTAATGTTGTTATTATATATATGTATGTCCGTATTTATGCTTGTGTACATATGTTAATATATTATCAATATTAGTTATTATCATTATTATTACCATGTTATTAACATGTTAAACGGGTTGAAACAGATCAGGTATAATGTTAAAACCCATAATTTTATTAAGAGTCTAGTCCATATACATAACTAAAAAAAATCCAAAAATATTTACATAAAGGCCCAACCGGCCAGCCCAATCCCGTTAATATCTAAAAATCCTACAAACCAAGTCTGATAACCCTTCTTTTCCTTGTAGCAGCCGAAGGAGGGCCGTTGGATTAGATCCAGATCAGTCCAAGATGATCCAACTGGCGCGCGTGATGTCACTCTCCAGACTGCTCGCCTCCCACGCGCGTGCAGCCTTTCATTTCTCATGCAATCACAGCCGTCGGATCAGATATGATCTAACGGCCGTGAGTGAATCTAACAGAAGCGATACTGCCACCAAGCTGCCTCCACCATGCCGCCGTACAGCCCTCCCTCAACCACCGGACATGCCAAACAAGCACAGAAAGCAGAAATGTCAGATCCAAATCAAGAGCAGTATCTACATTTATTGTAACTTGTTTGTGTAAACAAAAACGAAAAATTAGAGTATGCATATATACAAATGTAACCCACCATTGTGTACTCAGAGAGACATGAGATCATAAATAAATAAAAAAATAAGTTTCGAAAGAAAACACAAGTCCAGTGGTATTTTTCTTTCTTCTTCTACTATTGCATGCATATCTTTCGAAGGTATCTAAAATATAAAACAAAAAAGAACGTTAAAGAGGTCGGTTCTTACCCTTGCCGATTAAGGTTTTTCGCCGCCGGTAACAAGCTGTAAGGCTCTTAAGCCAAACACGATGAACCTGGTGAAGGGGAGGGGTTGCTTGGTCTTAGTTTATAAAACGTTTTTAAAAAGGGGGATGAGGAGTTTCGTTTTCGTTTTTTAGATCTAGGAAAATATGTCTCTTTCTCCTAAAATCTAAGGCTGGACGTGGGTTTAGGGTGAGAAGGAGAGTGTTCTAGGTTATGGTTTGAGGGTCGCCGACGCTGTCGAGCAATGGCCGACGGTGGTCGGAGATGGGTTCTGGAAATATGTTGAGAGAGATGAGGGTTATCTCTAAGGGTTTCAAAAAAATGAGGAAAGAAAGAAAGTTTAACCGGATAGGTATGTTATATAGAGGCATAAAATTTTTAAAATGGCCAAATTACTGCCTAAGGAGTTTCGCGTTTTCATTTCTTTCAAATTGAGCTCGCCGCATGGGCTAATTACAATCCTAGTCCTCGTCTCTTTTCGTTTTCTTTCAATTTCATCCTAAAATTAACAGAAATCAAATTTTGAATGGTAAAATCACTGCTTAGACCCTCCGCGTTTTCAATATTTTCAATTTGAATCTGCCCCTTGGTAATATTACATATTTAGTCATTTCAAATTTATTTCAGTTTATAAATAAGTCCCTAAATTATGTTTTTTAATCTCTGTTTTCTTTTTTTATTTTCATTTTCTTCCATCCTTTCTTTTTATTCTTAAATATTTATGTTATTTTGTTTTATTTATGTGTTTAAGCAAGTTTAATTTGCTCATTATGATTCATATATGTTTTCTATGTCATATTTAGTTATACCTTTTTAGATGTGTCATGTTATGATTTTATGTTTCGATTTATTTGGTCTCGTTGTATATGTGTTTGTTTTACGTGGAACGTTTAGGTTTAGCTTGTATATCATGTTTATATATCTCGCATGAATCTCATGATCGTTTTTTGCAATTTTGGTCATATTTTAGTTTCGAGTATTTTGTCGGGTATGTGTTATGGTACGTTTCTTAGCTTTGTTCTAAAATATATTATGTTCCTTTTTTTGCTTTTATTATGTCCTATGGTTCTCCGTGTTTCTTTATGTATTTTGGGTGGCATATTATATGCATTGATTTGTGTTTTCATAATATGTGTATTATCATATCATGTAGTCTGTTCGTTCGTGTTGTATACATGTGTTTTATTAAACGATCATGTTTAGTTTAGTCATGTATCATGCATATATGTGCTCCAATATGTTTTATCTTTTTATTCGCGTTTTAAGTTATATGTTATAAATGGATGATTTTGGTTACATATTAATATCATGATATGCTTTTAATGTATGTATGTAATTCATGTCATATGATAAAATTTTTAGTGTAATATTGTGGTAATATTGTTTTATTAATTTGGCATTACATTATATGTATGTCTTGTATATATTGCATTATGGTTTTCTTTAGTTTCTTTTAACATGTATATATGTGATCAATTAATTCTTGAAGTATGTTTTTTGTTCACATGTTTTTTATGCCTTGTTTTTATTATTGCGATATATTATGTTCGTGCTTTTTTGTTTTTGTTAAATATCGTGATATTTATGTTTTTCTTATTATGTTTTTAGTACCATGTCAATATGAATGTATGTTTTGTCATCATGTTTATATAGATTTATCATGTTTAGGTTTTTTAGTCTAATATTTTGAGGTTTACGTTTTTTATGTCATGGTGTTTATGTTTATTTTCGTGTTTAGTTTTGATTTTTGTACATGGCTTTTATATTTACGATCATGCATTTTGTTAAATATCGTGTTAATTTAGATTTGTCCTTTCTTGATATAATGTTTTCTAAGATGGCACCATGGAATATATTATTTGTCAATGCGGTGCCCTTTTATCCGAGTGTAAACGGGGCCAGTATCAGGCGTAGTGATAATGGTTGGGCGTTTACCCTCGGATAATGGGGCTTTTAAAATTTACTCGCAGTTATAACTAAATGTTAATTCAATCATCACTTTAGTCTGGAAATTTTAATATTAATAAAGTGGCAATTATTAAAGTACCAATTTTGGGCGGTATGGGGGTGCTAATCCTTCCCCATCCGTAACCGACTCCCGAACCCAACAGTTTTTAAATCTCTGGTTTTATGGTGCCCGCCTACCTAAGTGGCCGGTGGCGACTCCAATTTCTAAATAAAATACGTTTTTTTTTTTTAAAAAAAAAACCCACGGAATAAACATTTTTATACCCAAAAAACCACAAACACTTCGAAAAAACGTTTTTTAGCGAGAGGGACAGCGCTACAGATGGCGACTCCGCTGGAGACCATTTTTTTTCAAAAACAAATGAGAGTCAAGATTTTTAAATAATTACCGCTTTAATAATATTAGAAATTTCGGATTAAAGTGACTATTAAATTAACATTCGGTTATAATTGCGCGTTTATTTTAACGCATTTAAAATTTGGCATATAAACCCGTCCTTTTAAGTGGGGGAAACGCTAATGCTTTCGTGGAGATATCGTTCTCCCGTGTAGGCCCTAGCAAGTATCCTTTGGGGCTCGAGTACCTTATGCTTTCGTAAGGATATCATTCCTTCGTGCAGGCATAAGCGAATGGGCCCCCTAAATTAAACCCGGTTGAAATGAACCTATAATGGGTGATGATCGGGGGTCTTGCTACTCTTAGTAGAGGACATCGAGGACAATTCGGGTACCTTCTAGAACCAAAACTACATGTAGAGAACACATAGAAACCCACCATGTTAAAGCCATGCAGATAACCTAGGTGTCTTAGAGGGAATGTAAATAGGATTGACTTGTTTGTTTATCGCATTTAATTTGCCCTTTTATTATGTATTTATCATTTTTGTCCGGTACTGACTTGTTTTCTTTTTTGCTTTGTTTTTGCATATTATCGCATTCGCATCACACAGGGCATTGATTCCCGAGTGGTTTTTCCCATAATAGAAGATTGTTCATGATGGACCAAAGGTTCTTTGACCTGAAGGAATGGGGTGCAGTTCTAGAGTTCCATCCTGAGACTAGGCCAAGGACAGCCGAAGAAGGATCGTCCAGGGACTCCAGAACAGATTTGGTAAGCAGTGTCAGTTCTGGTAACAAGCGAGATGAAGTACAAGCATTAAAGAAGCAAATGGCCGAGATGATGGACCAGATGAATACTATGATGAAGGGCAAGAAGCTTGTAGAACTCAGAAAAGAATCGATCAAGGATCAGAATGTGGAACAAAATGGTTATAATGTCTAGACAAACAACACCGTTAAATACGACAAATAGAATCCCTTTGTGATCAACGTCAAGAAACAGACAAGAGGCATATCTGGGGTAGATTCCAAGGGAACAGAGGCAAGACCAGAGGAAGCTCAAGAATCCAATGACAGCAAAAGGCATCATCCTATTCCCATGAGATACACCGAGCTACTCTCGTTGCTTATCGAAAGGAGCCTTCTCGTACCGATGAAATCTGTACCAAAGAGACCTCCTTATCCGAAGGGTTACAACGGTCGCGTCTGGTGCAGCTAGTACATAGGCGATTCAGGTTATCACACTGAGAATTGTAGAGCCCTGAATGACAGAGTTCAAGATCTTATTAGAATGGGAGTTTTGGGTTTCGAAGATGGACAACCCCGATTCTACAGTGAACCAGCCGTTGCCCGAGGGGCAAAGTCGAAGGAGGGTCAATGCCCAGTCCAAGGTTCGGGTAACACAGAAGTAGGAGTTAAGAATAAAAACGTCTCAAAAGATGAACTTGTATGCAAGTACGGCCAGCTCGAGCACGAGAGGCACGATCTGAGCATGAAATTGAAGAGCATACAAGACAAGTACCAGAAGCTGCACTTTGAATTCAAGAATGCCGGTCTGGGTGACACCTCTGAAGAATGGGTTAATGGCATGATTCAGCTGAAGAACGATTTGGAACGCCGGAAGCAGAAATACAAGAATAGTAAGAATAAAGTCTGATAATTGTCACATAAGCTGAAAACCAACGCGACATTCTCCAAAGTGAGTTGGAAAGCAGTCTAGCCATGGACGATATCCTAAAATAAAGCCTTATTGCATTCATGCATTGCATTTGCATCACATCCTTTGCATTGTTTAATAGTCGCATGGTACTTCATCATTTAATACTTAGGGTTCGATGGCAGAATTAGTTGGAAAATGGAACGAACTAAAGAGTCGAGGCTTGACCAGCTAGAAGAAAGAATCGAGAAAGAGCTGAAGAAGAAAGAAAAGATAAATGTTTTCAATACGAGGGCACTCTGCATAGTCCCTGATTTGGTCATTCCTCCATATTTCAAGGTTCCCAGATTTGCACAGTATGACGGAACCAGCTGCCCGAAGATTCACTTGACCATATATTGTAGAAAAATGGAGAGATACATGAAGAATGAAGAGTTGTTGATCCACCACTTCCACGATAGCCTAACGAGACCTGCAGCAATGTGGTATAACCGTTTGAACAGAAACCAAGTTAGGTCATGGGGTGACCTCACTAATGCCTTCTTGAGTCAATACAGATATGCTTTAGATTTAGCGCCCTGTCGTCAGTTTCTTCAGAATGAGAAAATGAGGCCAAATGAAAGCTTCAGGGAATATGCACTAAGGTGGCGATGTTTGGCGACCCAAGTCCAGCCTCCTATAGCGGAAGAAGAGTTGACTCCCCTATTCCATACAACGCTTCCCTCTCATTTCTTCGATGTGATGTTGGAGAAATCGAGAAACAAATTCTAAGATTTCATGACGATTAGAGAGGACAGAATACGCAATCAAAGAAGGAAAATTGGGGTCCAAGTCCAAGGACCGAATCGAAGATAAGATAGATAAAGACGGAGAGGTAAATGAGTGTCATCTTCAAGGTTCGCGTGGCCGTAAAAGAATAAGACAGACTGACACCTCGGGGTCATCAAAGAAAATTCCTCGGACGAGCGTAAATTTGGAAGTGTTCGGAACATCTATCTCAGATATATGGCCTTATTTTGTAGGGGTCACTATCTTGCTCCTAGACCGATGAAGATTGCACCTGATCTATCTGCCCATAGTTTTGAGTTGAGTAGCACATGCGAATTCCATATGGGGGCACCGGGGCATCCCACCAGAAAATGTAGACCTTTATTGGAAGAGATCAAGAAGCTGATCAATGACGGGACGTTGACACAAGAGCTGATCCAGCAATGGAGGACCAAGGAAGAGGGGCAAGTCTGCATAGTGCTGAGGAAGCCAGAGATGTCTCTACATTAAAAGACTTTCCTAAAGTAATACAAGGAATCAACTTTACTACCTATGGCCCACATGTGGTAAAGATCTTTTGTGAAAGGGCATGTTTGTTGATTTTTATTCCAATGAAGAACACATTTTGCTTAACATACAATGTTCTTGAAAGCACATAGATGTATATTTTCTCGCCGTTGTAGAACACTGAATATCAATTGCAAGATGTGACATTAGATGGATGTTGTGACAACGATGAGGTGTGACATTCTCTACCAGTCTTTGGTCAGCAGAGCAAGACTACTACTCTTTCGATGATGTTCAAGGACGAAAAAGCTCCGAATGTCAACCATGTAGAGTTGCCCGAAATTGAAACTCTAGGCATAATCTTCTAGGAAGTAAAAAATTAAAAAATAAGAAATAAAAAGGGGAAGAATTTGGAAGAAAGAAAGAAAGAAAAAAGAAAGAAAAATAATAACAAAAAGCACTTCTATGTTCGAAACCTGGTAATAGGCTTGTTCGGATAAGAGTGTGGGAATTTTGGGGCACTCCGCTGAAGTGATAAGGTGGCAATACACCAACCAATTCAAGAAACCTTAGCTTCATGAGTGATGGTAATATTTTCAAATTGTGACTATGCCGAGTAATTTGGGGCAATGTTGTTTGCTCCATTGTTGTCCTCAAGACAAATGACTGTGACGAATTGATTTCCTCAAATAATGATAAAAGCGTAAAAAATATAAAAATATATATAAAAAAGGGGAAAAAGGAAGAGAAAAAGAAAAGAAAAAAAGAAGAAGAAAAGAAAAAGAAAAAGAGAAAATGAAGAAAAAGGGGGGAAAAGAAAAAGGATGAGAAAGGAAGAAAAAAGAAAAAGAGGAAAAATAAACGATAGCATAGGTAAAATTAAAACCCGCACCACCTAGAACTCTATTCTTAGAGTAATATTTCTACGCTCGAGCGGTCATACAAGCCCACCCCTTTTGGGGGTGGAGCAGATAATGAGAATTGAGAAAGAATAGTATTTTGTTGCAACGCGGTAATCATGAGGATGAACCGAGTCACCTGGGAAGATTTCACAGCCTTGAATTACTGAATGGTTGAATACGCTCTTGCACTTGATATCCAAAGCTCATGTTCTATGATTTCAAGATCTTGTATGTTAATGATACCCTTCAGTGGAATGCCAATCAGCAAATTGACAAGTTAATGCAACAAATATTTCCATGTATTATTTCAGAGAAAAGATCCAGAACACAAGGTTGCGGATATTATTGGAGCACCTAACCAGAAGCGACCCCACAATGTATAGGATGAATATGATGACAAGAGCATATGTGTCAGACAGCTTGAGAACAAGAATTGGGTTTCAGCCATGATGCCTTGGTTGATTCAAGAAAATGAAGGACGAACCAAGAAGGGAATGAGGTTACAAAATACAGGGGACGGTAAGAGGTAAACATTGAGTCTCCAAAGAATTAAAGCACATGGATTGAGAAATGGTTCTCGTCAAGAGGCAGCAAAAAATTGAGATTAAGTTTAGAACATAGAAGCATTTTGCTCACCCCGATGACGAAACTAACAAATACTCAGAATGTTGGGTCAAAGGAGTTGGAAGGTAGCCGAGCTCATGATTGAGTGGGGCAATGTAGAACAGGAAGAATAGTAAGAATCTCTGCACATGCATGATATAGAGTTTGTTTGTGAAACGAGCAGAGACTCCAAAGAAGAAAGGTAAGTGCTCGTGCAAAAGAATAAGAGTGGGTACTCATTTAACAAAAATTGACAAAAATAAAGATCAAAACTGAGCATACTGCGAAAAAGAAAAGAAACGGAGAAATCTGAAGAATGACTTTTCAAGGCATAAGATTTTAAAACATGCCTAAAAATAAAAATAAAATGAGAAAGAAAAAAGAGACAAAGATTGAAAAAAAAGAGAGAATTATATCGCGAAAGGGTTAAAAGACATGAATCAGATAAATAACTGATCAAAGGGCATACTGCAACAGGAGAGAATGAAGGAAATCGAGAAATAACCTTCCAGGGCGTAGGACTTTAGAATAGAAAAATGATGATAAAAAGAGAAGAAGAAGAAAGATGTAAAAGAGAGAAAGGAGAGAAGAAAAAGGAAAAAAGAAAAAAAAGAAAAAAAAGAAAAAGAGAAGAGAAAAAAGAAAGCACGACATTGCATGCATCATATAGATAGAGGCATGCCAATTTTTGCTTGTTTCTAGATAGGTATTTGAAAAATTGTCAAAGAATTTACTAAAGAAAGGAAAGATGACGACATCCACAGCGGCGTGAGGCCAGATGTTAAATCCTTCGGGTCATTGGTAAGTCTTTCGGGCCACCATTAAGTCTTTCGAGCATGTTGATAAGTCCTTCGGGCCATCAGTAAGTCCTTCGAGGATGACGCGACAGCCTTAGTAGCGTGAGTCTAGAAATATTGGCAGCCATAGCAGCGTGAGGCCCAGATGTTAAATCTTTCAGGTCATCGGTAAGTCCTTCGGGCACGGTGTTAAGTCCTTCGGGCCACCAGTAAGTCCTTCGAGCATGGTGGTAAGTCCTTCGGGCCATCAGTAAGTCCTTCAGGCATGATGCGGTAGCCTTAGTAGCATGAGTCCAGAAATATCGGCAGCCATAGTAGCGTGAGGCCCAGATGTTAAATCCTTCGGGTCATCGGTAAGTCATTCGGGAATGGTGTTAAGTCATTCGGGCCACCAGTAAGTCTTTCGAGCATGGTGATAAGTCCTTCGGGCCATCAGTAAGTCCTTCGGGCATGATGTGGCAGCCTTAGTAGCGTGAGTCCAGAAAGATCGACAGCCAGAGTATAGTGAGACTAGATATTAAATCCTTCGAGTCATCGGTAAGTCCTTCGGGCACGGTGTTAAGTCTTTCGGGCCACCATTAAGTCTTTTGAGCATGGTGAGGAGTCCTTCGGGCCATCAATAAGTCCTTCGGGCATGATGCGGCGGCCTTAGTAGCTTAAGTCCAAAGATATCAACAGCCTCGTAAAAAACAAGAGAGATAAAAAAGAGAGAAGAGAAAAAGAAGAAGGAAAAAACAGAAAAAATGAGAAAAAGAAGAAAAAAGATAAAAAAAAATAAAAAAGATAAAAAGAACAGAGAAAGAAGAAAAAAAAGGGAAAAAAAGAAAAAGAAAAAGAGGAAAGAAAAATCGAAGACAAATGTTATATGAATGAGAAGCCTATGTTTTCGAGCCCCCCAGTGAAAGACTCCATATAAGAAGAGCCCTAACTCTAGAATCTCAAAGAAGAACCAAAGGTGAAGAAGTTCTATATAGAGAGAACTTGCGAGCCTGAGGATTCAGCCGAGGAAAAGCGGAGAGTTCCAGAAGAACACGTGATTCCGAAGTCGTGAGCAGGGAAGTCAGATAAAAATGAGTGTTTTTGGTCTTTGCTTTGTTCTCGTTTCTCAAGAACAAGAAAAGAGGGGCAACTGTAATCACTCATTTTTATCTGGTTTGTAAATAGTATGTTAATATTAGTGTAATAATTAATATGTTATTATTGCATGTATACATATATAATATTATTGGGTGTGTATTATATACGTGTGATTAATATGCATGTGTGGGTGCATGTATATGTATGTTATGTAATAATATGGTATATATGTATATTACGTATGGGTGATATGATTGTTCTAATGTGTTCGCATATTGCATGTATGTACACCATTATCGTGTATGTCATTAATGTGTATAAGTATATGTAAGTATATGGCATGTAAATTAATGTTATTATTATTAGGTTATTAATATCATGTACTATTATTAGTTTATATGTGTATGTGTAATGTTGTTATTATATATATATGTATGTCTGTATTTATGCTTGTGTGCATATGTTAATATATTATTAATATTAGTTATTATCATTATTATTACCATGTTATTAGCATGTTAAACGGGTTGAAACATATCAGGTATAATGTTAAAACCCATAATTTTATTAAGAGTCTAGTCTATATACATAACTAAAAAAAACCCAAAAATATTTACATAAAGGCCCAACCGGCCAGCCCAATCCCATTAATATCTAAAAACCCTACAAACCAAGTATGATAACCTTTCTTTTCCTTGCAGCAGCCGAATGAGGGCCGTTGGATCAGATCCAGATCCAACGATCTAGATCAGTCCAAGATGATCCAGCTGGCACGTGTGATGTCATTCTCCATACTACTCGCCTCCCACTCACGCATTTATGGTAACTCTTTTTTGGGACGAACTATATTTGGGTTTGGGGTATATTCTTCTTTTTGTGTTTATGGTAATGTATATTCTATGGTTTAATGAAATATTAGTTGGTAATCCTTGTTATTTATTTAAATTCCCTTCTTACATGTTTTTTTGTATGTCTATATATGTTGCTCGAATGCGTTTAGTTTAATTTTCAGTTACTGTTAAGTTTGCTTTGTTTCTTAGGTTATATGTTAGTGTGAAAGTTTGTTTTTTGCCATGACATATTTTCATTGTATGCATGTACATCGTGTTACTTATTAAGTTCCTTTTTATGTTTACATGTTTTTTTGTTAATTTATTATCGTATTTTGCCACATTTTAATGGCATGTTTAATTTTATTTCAAGTTGTGTCATATGATAAAATTAGTGTAGTATTATGGATATGTTGTTTTGTTAATTTGGAATCACATTATATGTATGTTTTGTATATATTGTGGTTTTTTGTTTAGGTTTTATGACTTGTATATATGTGATCAATTATTTCTTGAAGTTTGTGTTTTTTCCTCTTTTTTTGCTTTGCTTTTTATTATTGTGATATTATGCTCATGTTATTTTTCGTTTTTGTTTAATATCGTGATAGTGTTGTTTTGTTAGTTTAATATCATATTATATGTATATCATGCATTTGTTGCATTTGTATTTTTTTCTTATGTGTTTAAGCATGTTAGAATTAATTAGTTTAGTTTTGGAAGCATGTCTTTTTGCATGTTTATATTTATATTTTGTCTTATTATTGTAACATGTCATGTTATTCTAAGCCTATCATAGTTGTGCAACCTCAGGCCATGCCAAGTGCCCACGGTTCCTCAAGCCAAGGTTCTGGTCAGAGGAAGAACACTGAAAACGTAGAATTTACTCCACTACCAGTTTCTTATGGAGAATTGTACAAGCATCTGTATGATGTCCACATGGTGGCACCCTTTTATCGAGACCCAGTACAACCTCCCTTCCCGAAATGGTATGATCCCAATGCAAAATGTGATTATCACGCGGGACAGGTTGGCCACACCATTGAAAACTGCTTCGGCTTCAAAAAATTGGTGGAAAAAATCATTAATCTTGGGGTGGTAAGCTTTGATAACTCAACAAGAATGGCTACAAGCAAAGACCCTTTACCGAAGCATGAAGATGCCAATTGAGGGTGTTGAAGGTTTTTGAAGTGGACCATGTTTTAATCCAGCTCGTATTCCACTGTCTTGACCATAGTAGGTCCCCTTGTAGTTTTTATTACTTTCAGAGTAATACTTTTTGTAAACCAACCTCACCGACTTAAGTACGATGGTGGTGAGAGTATTTGGTAAGGGATCAAAACTACAAGTAGTAATGCAAACATCTTTCGTTTGTATCTAAGTCTTGAATATCCAAAATACATCACCCTAAAGTTTCAAATTTGCTACAAGAATAGTGTCAGATTATGTCATGTAATGAAAAACATTTTGGGGCATCCACCCAGATGAGAGCTGATCGAACCCGAGACAAGGTTGGGGCACATACAAAGAACCAAGATTCTGATGGGACCAGAGAGGAGTCAGGGGCATCCCTTTGAGGATCGAAAAATCATGCCACATTCATGCATGTAGTTGCATTCGTCTTGCAAACGTCATACATTTAGATTAAGTGCATACACCAAAGTCACCATGCATTTAGGGTAGACACATGCATTAGATACATTCATGCAATCTTGCTTGTACATAACAGGTCTACGAAAAAGACCGAGTACCCTCAACATAGGGGCAATGACAAGAAGGCCAGCCTAGTCTTGAAGGAGGCCAAACACGAAGAAGATGCTGAAACACCCAAAATAAAAGGTATCAGCGACAAAATCTTTGACAATTACTAACCAATATTTTTTTGTAGGATTTGATTCCTCCGACGATGGTGTGACGGATGCCAACAAAAATTCTTTCTAGATCATGCCATCTGTCGATAGAAAAGCCGGGCAAATTTTTCAAAAAAAATTATCTCGTCGTTAGTGGCACAGTCAGCCAATATCTTGCAAATCATGCCTATGTCAGTGGTGGTACGCCAACTTAATGAAGATCTTGCCTCCGTCGGTGGTGTTGCAGATCAAATTTTCCATCCAGATCCTATCTCTCCGCCAGTGGTGGAATGAACCCATATTCTGCTGATCTAGTCTCTCCGTCAGTGGTGAAGCAGATCAAATCCAAACTAGATCTTGCCTCCGTCGGTGGTGTTGCAGATCAAATTTTCCATTCGGTCCTGTCTCTCCGTCAGTGGTGTAGCGGGTCTCACTTTTTGCTGATCTAGTCTCTCCAACAGTGGTGTAGCAGATCAAATCCTATCCAGGTCTTGCCTCTTCGACGGTGTTGCAGCTAGACCTAAATTTTACTCGGATTTTACCTTTTTTATTATAATTGTAGCTAAAAAATCAATCCAAAAAGAAAAAAATAAAAGAAAAAAATAAAAAAATCAAAAAGAAAAAAGAAGAAAAAAGAAAATTGAAAAAAAGAAAAGAAATGAAAAAAGAAAAAATGAAGTAAAAATAAAAAAAATGAAGAAAAAAGAGAAGAAGAAAACTATCCGATCCTGCCTCATCGTCGGTGTCGTAGCTTGGTCGAAAAACACTCCGATCCTTCCTTTTCGTCGGTGTCGTAGCTGGATCAAATCTTCAGACCTTGCCTCTTCGTCGGTGTTGTAGCTTGGTCAAATTTAATTGCCGGTTATGCCTCCTCGTCGGTGTTGTAGCTGAACCAAATTCACTAACTTCTGGTCTTGCCTCTTCGTCGGTGTTGTAGCTAGACCAAATTCACTAACTCTTGATCCTGCCTCTTCGTCGGTGTTGTAGCTTGATCAACATTACTAACTTTAGACCATGCCTCTTCGTCAGTGTTGTAGCTTGGTCAAAATTTACTAACTTTCTAGTCGTATCAATGTTGTATCAAAAAAGAGGAAAAAAGAGAAAAAAACAAGAAAAAAGAAAAAATCTAAAAAAGAGAGAAGAGAAAAAAGAAAAGAAGAAAGAAAAAAGAGAAAAAGAAAAGAAGAAAAAAATAAAAAATGAAAAAATGAGCTTTCAACCAAATTCTTATCATGCCTCTTCGTCAGAGTCGTAGCTTGATCACAAAAAAGAACAACTATTCGATCATGCCTCTTCATCAGAGTTGTAGCTGGATCAAATCCCCGGACCTTGCATCTTCGTCGGTGTTGTAGCTTGGTCAAATCTAACTTTCGGTTTTGCCTCTTCGTCGGTGTTGTAGCTGAACCTAATTCACTAACTTCTGGTCTTGCCTCTTCGTCGGTGTTGTAGCTAGACCAAATTCACTAACTCTTGATCCTGCCTCTTCGTCGGTGTTGTAGCTGGATCAACATTACTAACTTTAGACCATGCCTCTTCGTCGGTGTTGTAGCTTGGTCAAAATTCACCAACTTTCAAGTTTTATCAATGTTGTAAGGAAAAATAAAAAAAATCAATCAAAAAAGAAAAAGAAAGAAGAAGAAAAATATGAAAAAAAGAAACAAGGAAAAAAAGAAAAAACAGAGAAAAAAGAAGGAAAAAGTTGTCAGTTTTCTGATCTTGCCTCTTCGTCAGAGTTGTAGCTGGATCAGACATCAAAACTTTCATCCATCGGTCTTGCTTCCTCGTCAGTATTGCAACTGGATCGAATCTTGTAGACCCTGTCTCTTCGTCGGTGTTGCAGCTGGGTCGAACTCTCTTTAGGTATTAGATTATTATCAATAATATAGCAAGTGGGACTCGGTTTGGCTTCCCCAACAAACAACCCCTATTTTGAAGATTTTACTTCCTCCAAGAGTGTCAAAGTAGATCCGTCAAGTATGTAAAGAAGACTTGCGCTGAAGAGAAAGAAGATCTACAGAAGAACGAAGACGTACGTCAAGAGGAGAAGCCTAGTCGGACCGGACCAAAACGGGTCATTCTTAGTCTTTGCTCTATTGCTGTTACACAACAATGAGCAAAGAGGGGCAGCTGTAATACCCATTTTGTCCGGACCCCAAATTATATTCGAACCGTCTACCCTATTTAAACCAAATTTCCAAAAAAATAATAATATAAAAGCAAGGCATGGTCTCCACGCAGAGAACCATGCCCTGCCATGCTTTTATCACCCACATGCCCTGCCAAAAATCACTCACCCATGCTACCCTCATGCCTCACATTTTCACCCCACACTCCACGCCATTTTCCCCATCATTATTCCCATCCCCATCATCTATTTTAAAGGAAAGAAATGAAGACTAAAGGAGAGCTCTCGGAGGCAGATTGATAATTGGAGAGGTGAGGGCTCACGAAAAATTAAGAAAAAAGGAGGGGAAGAAAAGGGCCGGCCATTTCAAGCATTTTAGAAAAGAGCTCTCGGCAATTGAAAGAAAAAAAAATTCATATTATTTTGAAGATAAAGGGAGAGAGCTTATTACTATATTTGGGTTTGGGGTATATTCTTCTTTTTGTGTTTACGGTATTGTATATTCTATGGTTTAATGAAATATTAGTTGGTAATCCTTGTTATTTATTTAAATTCCGTTCTTACATGTTTTTTTGTATGTCTATATATGTTGTTCGAATGCGTTTAGTTTAATTTTCAGTTATTGTTAAGTTTGCTTTGTTTCTTAGGTTATATGTTAGTGTGAAAGTTTGTTTTTTGCCATGACATATTTTCATTGTATGCATGTACATCGTGTTACTTATTAAGTTCCTTTTTATGTTTACATGTTTTTTTCTTAATTTATTATCGTATTTTGTCACATGTTAATGACATGTTTTATTTTATTTCAAGTTGTGTCATATGATAAAATTAGTGTAGTATTGTGGATATGTTGTTTTGTTAATTTGGCATCACATTATATGCATGTTTTGTATATATTGTGGTTTTTTGTTTAGGTTTTATTACTTGTATATATGTGACCAATTATTTCTTGAAGTTTGTGTTTTTTCCTCTTTTTTTGCTTTGCTTTTTATTATTGTGATATTATGCTCATGTTATTTTTCGTTTTTGTTTAATATCGTGATAGTGTTGTTTTGTTAGTTTAATATCATATTATATGTATATCATGCATTTGTTGCATTTGTATTTTTTTCTTATGTGTTTAAGCATGTTAGAATTAGTTAGTTTAGTTTTGGAAGCATGTCTTTTTGCATGTTTATATTTATATTTTGTCTTATCATTGTAACATGTCATGTTATTTTCGTTCATGCATTTCATTTAATATTATTTATGTATTTATGTTATATTAGTATTTTATTATGTTAGTATTTATTTATATGTTTATCGCATTATATTCATGTTTGCCATGTTTTAAGTTGCATTTCGGATATAAATTGTCAATGTGGTGCCTTTTTATCCGAGCGTAAACGGGGCCAGTATCAGGTGTAGTGATAGTGGTTGGACGTTTATTCTCAGATAACGGGGCCTTTAAAATTTACTCGCACATATAACCGAATTTTAATTTAATCATCACTTTAATTCAGAAAGTCTAATATTAATAAAGCGGTAATTATTAAAGTACCAATTTTGGGCGGCGTGGGGGTGCTAATCCTTCCCCATCCGTAACCGACTCCCGAACCCGACGTTTTGAAATCTCTGGTTTTTACGGTGTCCGGTCCACCTTGAGTGGCCGGTGGCGACTCCATTTTTAAATAAAACATGGGTATTGGTATAGGAAAATATTTTCAAAATAAAGTAAAACAAAATAAAAAAACCCACACATCTTTTTTAGCGAGAGGGGACATCGCTACAGTATCGATACGGTACCCTCGGGTATTGGTACTCACACGCGTATTGATACATAAACTGCTTATTAGAATTCTAGATTCCCACAAGTATAGGTATAGTCGACTCGTACCGATACGACCCCCAAACGCGTACCGGTATGGCCAAAGCTCGTACCGATACCCTACACATGGGTTCGTACCATTTCCTCAAATTTCGATATTACCACGCTTAATTCAATCCCTAAAGCTTATGAAAGTCATTAGGTTTTGTTTACTATCGCATTCGCCCAATTAATATTCATTACCGGCTTCATAATTATTTAATCGAATATTTATCGGTATTATCCTTTAAACACGGTTCCCTTTAAATCACGTCAATTTATTTCGAACAACATATAAGGCATCACAATTATCAAACTATAAAACAATCATCAAGTAGTTATACAAGCATCTCAACGACCCTATACGGTTCCTAAAGCCTCCACCTGTCTCATCATATTCCCAGCATCATCATGCATCTCATAAATATCGAGTATCATAATTATCGGTCTCTAAACATGCTTAATTTACTCGTCTACCTATTTTGCAGACACTAACATGCAAAGCAATCACATTTATGATGCCCATAAAGCGATAGGAGTTCAAGGTGTACTAACCTTAAGTCGATATCGCTAAAATCCTCATCCAAGCTTCATGAATATTCCACTTGATCTGATATATAATCCCGAATAATCATTGTATAAAAGTGAATATGAAAATACATTAATTCCAAGCATCTCTTATTCAATTAACAAGGTTAAATGCGTAAAAACGTCTTACTGAGTTTGAATTTAGCAAAATAGGCTGCACCAATAAATTTAGAACGTCGAGAAACCCTTGAGTAGGGTCTCCCGAAAAAAGTCAACGGTCGATCAATGCCGATCAACTCTGGTCAACAGTCTGCTGATCTGGTATGGGGCGATGCAGGGTAACATTGGTGCACCTGTGGGCAGTGATTCTGTGCAGTAAGGTGCATGTGCACCCGGGTGTAGGATTCAGTACGGGGCGATGCACCATAGCAGTGTGCACCCGCTTGGCTAGGCGCACGCCCATCTGCAAAAGCGGCGCGTGAAAGGCCCTCTGGTGTTCAAACGTCGGCGGCGAGCTCCAGCCCTGCTGTTCTTCGGCCGCTGGTTCTGGTGGTGGCCTTCGTTTATAGCAGTGACGGCTGGAACGTGTCTAACTAGCTTCTCCGATTCTTCTTTTCCTTTACCCCAACGAACGGTAACTTGATGACAGCGCGGCGACCATTGTTGGACTCATCTCGGCGAGACCTTTCCAATGGTGCCGACGAAGTCGTGCATGACGACTCTGACGACCGTAAGCCGAGGCTCAAAACCTCCCCCTTAGTTTTTCCCTCTTTCCATCTCTGTCTCTCAAAATATCTCATTTCTCTTCTTTCCTCTCTTTCCCCATCAAATCATCAACCACCTTTTATTTTTTTATAAAACCTCTCATTTTTTTTCTTTTTAAATTATCCCCACACATATTATCTCTTTAATTTATCACAAAACTCAAATCCAACTATCCTTGATTTGAGCTTCCAAACATAAGGCCCAAATAAATTGAGTCCGAAGCCCAATTTTACGAAGCCCAGAACTCGGGTCTTTACAATTGTAATAATCCATTTTTGAAAAATATGGCACAAGAAAAAACTCTCCGATCAAATATTAAAGTTGTTGTGTTGTCAATATTTTGAACCTTAGACTCTGGTTAAGCTTAACAACAACTTGTGACAGTTAATCCAAGCATCAGGGGTAATTAGAACAATTGGTATAACTAAAAGTTATAATATAAAAGAAATAAATTTTTTGATAAATTTTAAATTTGATTCTAATCCTACTTACAGGGGAGGGAAATGAAGACTTTAGGGGAAAGAAAGTGAGTGTTCCTAGTGGGTCTAGAACCCATGACTTAAAAAATATGAGGTAACAAAGATGTGCAACTTGACCAACCAGCAAAATATACTTGCTCAAAAGAAACGATCTTATACTTGCATAGGTTTCCCCCCGCCCAAGGATATATATCGATCTAATTTAAAAGTTTTATATTACTAATAATACAAATTAAATCAAGTCGGATTTAGATAAAGAAAATATATCATATCCAATACTGAACTTTTAGAAACAGTTTATTTATTTTTTGTTTAAGTTGTGTTTGGTTCAATATTTAACCAAATCTTTTCTAAACAAATAACCCTATCCATAGAACTCATGATATGAGAAAAACTTGACCTTCCGATGTAGAATATATATGATTTAGAAACAAGTGTCGTGAGGATCACCGTACGAACACTAAAAGCCTACAAAATTAATTATAGAAACATGTCACAGAGACAAATGAAAGCAGAACAAGATGTGCAAAAAAAATAAAAAAATAAAAGAAATATGAATCACCGGCGATCGAAAACCAACACCAAAATTAGTGTCACTGCCGATTAGATAAAGAAAAAAAAGCAAGGAGTTAAGGTTAAAAAAAATACAGATATACCACTAATCGTAAGAATTTGGGGCGTGTTTTGCGACATTTTGCCGTAGATTGGTATAGCTCCAGCCTAGGGCTATTTTTCTTCGTATTGCTTTTTTTTACAATAAAATGATATTTAAATTTTTAAGTAAATGTTAGAATTCGAACTCATACAAAATAAAAATGATTAAACATTATTGACTGTCATATGATTAAAAGATCTTTTAGTATGAGCTTTTTTATTAATAAATAATTGAGGAGTTTACCAATATACAGGAAATGGGCATGGATGAGAAGAAAGAGTACTACAAAGTAATTGAAAAGAAAGGGTTCCATTTGGATCCTTCCACACTAGATTTCCTTCTTCCAATTTTGTCCCTCGAAACTTAAAGCATATCAAAAGACCCTGAATCCTAGGGTTAATGTCCTCGAACAAGGGTGCAAAGACCAAATCCTTCTCCATGTAGTTTGCTTTAAATAAATACTAATAAACACTAGATTCTCATCTCCTTGTTGCTCTTTGCTTTGTAGTTTTTTGAATTTAAATATATTAATTCAGTCGCTTTTTATTGCTTACTTTTTCCAACCATGGGTGATCTTATTATTATAATATCAGAGTTTTGAAGTATGGGATTTTAATTATGTATATGAATACACTTACCACTTGGTCAAAATTAATAATTTGTTCATGGTGGATTATTTAATTTCATTAAATAAATTCACACATCTTATAGTTAATTCTATTTTAATTTATAATTTATAGTTGGAGTCTTTAACCTATATTTAGTGATTATTTAATTTTACAATTAGATTTCTTTTTTAATAAGAAAATGTCAGCCAGTGAAGAATTATTGTAATATGAAGAGCATGGAGGGAGAGGGCGTTTGAAGAGGGGGAACAGTTCGATGATTAGGCATTGGGGATAATAGTAAAGTAGTGGACGGAATGCGCACAAGTTATGGGAGGGTTTCCAAGGGGTCTGCACTGCCATAATAATATAATATAATAAGTAGGATATACTTGCACAATATTTTTTTTTGGTATAGTTCATGTTCATGTATATTTTGTGGTCTATGTTCAAGATCCGTAGTTCTCTCTTTTAATAATGTCGCCTTTAAGGTTCGAATTTGTGTTCTCTCTTTGAGAGTGCAATGTATCTTGTCATTGCATCCAACACTTGTTGGTAAAATAAATATTTTTAAGTAGGTAGCTTTTTTATTAAGTAGAGATATTTACACTCTCAAGGCAAATGCGAGGATTTGAACTCATACAAGATAAAATAATATAAACATCATTGATCACTCAATCAATTAGTAGATATTCTACTTATACAGTGTAAGAACCTATTAGTTTTACACTGATTTTGAATCAATAGATGAAACAAATTAATAGTTGAGATTATTCACTTCTCTTTTTCCCCTTAACAAACTCCTCATTTTAAACTTGAAATCTCATACATCAATTTATGAATCCAAATGATCTAAAGTAAATGTAAAATTAAAAAGTTTAACTCGTGTAACTAGATCTTATCTCATAATATAATATTGTAATATATAACCCTAATTAAATTATTGTTATTAGTGAGATCAATTAAGTGAGAATGACCAAATATACTCATATATTGTTTTATTTTGTATAAGTTTAAGCGTCAACGATTATATTTAATAAAAAATGATGCTATCAATATTAAAAAAAATTGATGTTATCAATAATCGAAAATCAATTCAACCGGAGAAAAGCTAAAAATACTTTTTATTTAAAAGATAATTAATATTATTATAACGATATTATTGTCTTTTTCATGTTTTCAACACCCATTAAATAAAATAACTTAGAATCTTCCTTGACTAATGTATTCAAAGACATCATCTTATCATTCTACATACAAACAATATTGAGAAAATCTAAAAATTCTATAGTTTAAATAAAATGTTTTCTTTCACATACATTGTAATTTGTAAATATAAAAAATCTGTATAATATTAAATACAAAACATAAATAATAATCAAAATAATACCTATTCAAATATAATAAAAATTATACTAAATAATAAATAAAAGGCAAAATGACAAAAGATGCTCCCAATGTTTGCATGTTTTGTCATTTGGCCCCATATTTTTTTGGACCAAAAAACTCCCAAGGTTTTAATTTGGTCCAAATATGCTCCTGTTAGATGAAAACTGCCAGTCAACTAACGGTTAACGGCTGATACTGACTGGACTTGCCACACGTTAAGATCTTCTGACGTGGCATATGCCACATCAGATTTTTAAAAAAAATTATTTTGTTATTCCCTTCTTTATGGTGACACGTGGTTGACTATCATGCTGACACGTGGTTGAAACAGATGGTGACACATGGCAAATCTGATGTTGATACGTGGCGAATATGATGCTGACATGTCAGCAGATCTTAACACATGGCAAGTCCAGTCAACATCAACATTGACTGGCAGTTTCCATCCAACAGGGGCATATTTGGACCAAATTAAAACGTTAAAGATTGTTTGCTCTAAAAAATAAAATAAGAGACCAAATGACAAAATATGCAAACGTTGGGGCATCTTTTGTTATTTTTCCTAAATAAAATAATAAATCTTAACATGGCATAAAATAAGCGCTGTAATATAAAATAGAAGATGGGAGGGCAAAGGAAAGGAGTTGGTTAGGGAGGGGGAGCAGATTAGGCTAACAATGAAATGACTAGTTGTGGCATGTGGGTTTCTCTCCCCACTTTCGATAGATTTCAGTTAGCGGTGTTCACTGTTCGGTTAAAACCGAATTAATTGGTCGAATTAAAATTTAAATCGATTAATCAGTCAATTAATTAGATGTTAGGTTGGTTAACGGTTAATTTTTTTAAAGTTGATTATCGATTAATTCGGTTCAAAACAAGTTAATTAATCAAATTAAATATAATATATATTAAATGTATCTTAATATATATATATATATATTAACCGAAAATTTAGGTGTTCTATACTTATTTTGGTTAATTCGAAAATTAACCGAATAAAGTTCGATTCGGTTAATTTTTTTTAAAAAAAGTTCAGTTCGGTTAACAGTTAAAGGATTACAAATTTCGGTTAATGATATTTAGCTAGTTCAGTTCGGTTGGTTAACCGATTGAACACCCTAGATTAAGTTGCGACAAGCAGAATAACATGAGTGACCGTTTAGGACCCTCATCTTTTATTTTCATAAATTCACATTTTTTTTGCTCGGCAATATATTATTTTATTGAAGGAAAAAAGCCATACATGATCACCATATGCCGTGTTAAAAAACCCTCCACTTTAAAAGGGGAAAAATAGTCCATGACGGTGATTGTAAAAACAAATAGTTTCCAAACACGTAAATAACAACTCTATCCACACGCCTACTACAACTGCCCACCAAACATAAGATCACAAAAGGGACTATTAAATCATCAGAACACACACTACGTTCAGCATAACACCATACCATGATAAAACACACCCAACATCCACTCGTAGCATTACGCACCACCTTGCTTGAAGGGCTCTTGGCACTTACCATCATTCTCTAAAAAGATTTTGTCGATGCCCACCCTTCTAAGCTAAACAATTTGCTAAAAAACGTTGAGTCCTAGATACATTTACAAAACTTACCACCAAAACAACCAGACTCCGCACCCCTCACAATAAATGGTAATCATTCTAGATGCATTTTTTGCTACAAACTAAAACACCATTGCGAGAACTACAAGAACACTCTACAAAAACTAACGAAGCATACCGATATCTCTATGCGGCATAGGAAATATCTTCACCTTTTCAAACACATACAATCTCAAGTCCAGACACTCTGCAATTCGAAGATCCTAAAAGCTACAAATCATTGACCGACTTCAAAAACCAGCACTTTGAACTCTTAAGCTCACCAATAACCATATGCCCCAACTTGATCGATTAAACAAGCACACTAATTCATTTGCACCTCCGCTGCAATAAAATCTTCGAGAAATTTTCTTATCGCCAATAAATTCAATCCCAACGCATTTTTCTAATGCCAATGCTTTTCTTGCTGAACGTGTGAGAATCTGCTTTCGAACAATGTCCGAATTGGTGGGGAACATTGCCTCGACTTCAAGTTGTGACAACGGAGTCACCACCGGTCCTTTTTATTATATAGGCGACCGGAAACCTAAAAACAGACAGAGATTAGAAAATCTCAAGGGTTCATGGGCACGATTACGCGTGGGGAAGGATAAGCACCCCGTCACGCCCGGAGACCGGCGCTTACTTGATCACTAATATTTTCCTTATAACTCGGATGCATGCACGCAAAGGTTAATACAAAAATCTACAAAGTTCTAGAATTGGCTCGAACTCGCTCACAGTTGAGAAAATTCGAATCAATTTAGACGCAAAGGGATTAAGGTATTAATCCTTAAAATTCGATAATGCACTTTCGCATAGGAGTCTCGACCGTTCCCACAACGGCTAGGGGAAGACCGAATTAACCCTAATTGAAAATACACATTGTTTTCATGATACAAAGAAAGATCCTTTTTAAATGATGTCTTATTAGCCCTTTTTTAATTTTATGGGTGATTTAATGTTCAAAATTAATTATTTACAAATTACCTACTTTTCTAAGAATTACCCTAAGAGTTAATTATTTACTTTTCTAAAAGTTACCTAAGGAGTTTAAGGAAACTAATCCTAGAAGGCTTTATTAAAGTATTTACAAGTTATTATATTTAAAAAAATTACTTAGAAAGTTTTACTTACAATGGCGTGCTACGGCTGCCCTTCCTCCGGTGCCGGCTCTTACTTTTTGGTGATGAGGAGTTCTCCACAAGCTCTGATAAGCGAGGACCTATACCTCTTTTCTTTCTTATTCAAGACCAAATGCCCAAAAAAACAAAGAGAGCAAAAATATATGGAGACAGTATTTGGATAAAATTCCTCAAAGAAATTGCTTGTATTATTCTTCAATTTCTGTATTACAATTGCTTGTGTGTTTCTCAATGTGTGGTGTGTATTAATGTTCAAAATTAATTATTTACAAATTGCCTACTTTTCTAAGAATTACCCTAAGAGTTAATCAAGAAACCCTAAAAACCTAAAAAATCCCAAAACCCTAAAAGCATATTCCATTCTTATGCTCAACATTCTTGAAAAGGGAATAATGTTATTACTTGGGCATCAAACTCTTTCCTTACATTCAATATGATCCTAAATGAGTTAAAACAAATAGGGAAATGTCTAATCTTGAATTTAATTACAAATATTCAATAAAATAATTAAAAATTCGTAATAAAATTAAATTCCTGAATTGAACCTGTATACAGTTTTTGCACGCGCTATCTTCAGTAAAACGAGCATATCTTGAGCTCCCGATGTCCGATTGAGGCGTTTCAAGATGCGTTGGAAAGGTAACTGAAAGATGGTCAATACTTAAGAAGTCATCCTGACCCGAAAACGCTTGGATTCTATCGAAATTTTTCCATAAGTACACAGTGAGGAATCCTTGCACATAGTTTGACTTTCCATATATGTCGAGCAGGATCTCTTGTAATCTTCCCATATCTGACCTGATTAGGATCTTTTGTGGTCCGCAAGAAAAACTAAAATACATTAATAAAATTAATATAAATGAAATAAAAATGGACCAATTGGGCCTTTATTCATGTACATAGACTCTTTTTTTATTTTTAATGAACTCTAATTTATATACATACTCTAATATATTTGCAAGCATAAAATTTAATAGGACCGGATAAAATTGGTTACTACAGTTGCCCTCTTTGCTCATTCTGGTGAAACAGGAATAGGGCAAAGAACAAAAGACACTGATTTTATCCGGCGAAGTGGGTTGAACACATCTCGTTTCTCCCGAGCGGCAAAAACAAAATGGGTACTGCAAAATCGTCTTTCCAAAGCGGCAAAGGACGAGGCAATTCTTTAAATGACCTATTCTTGTGAAGTGGCAGCGAATAGATCGGTGAAAAGACTTGTTTCTCCAGAGTGGCAGAAACAAATGACTTCAATCAGTGGCATAATAAATTGAATAACCATTGTATCATTTCAAGGCGGCAATGACTTCAATCGGTGAAAGGATCAATTTATTTGAAGCGACAGAAACAAACTGTTATATCATTCTGAAACGGTAATGACTTTAATTGGTGAAATGATCAATTTCTCTGAAGCTGCAGAAACAAACTGTTGTATCATTCTGAGCGACAATGACTTCAATCGGTGAAAGGATCAGTTTCTCCAAAGCTACAGAAACAAACTATTGTATCATTTTGAAGCGGTAATGACTTCAATTGGCGAAAGGATTGGTTTCTCTAAAGCGGCAAAAACAAATTATTGTATCATTTCGAAGCGGTAATGACTTCAATAAATGAAAGGACGGGTTTCTCTGAAGCGGCAGAAACAAATTATTGTATCATTTCGAAGTGGCAATAACTTCAATCGGTGAAGCGACAATGACTTCAAAGGACATGTTTCTCCGAAGCGGCAGAAACAAATCGAATAATTGGTGTGTCATTTCGAAGCGGCAATGACTTCAAAGGACCTATTTCTCCAAAGTGCCAGAAACAAATCAAATAACTGGTGTGTCATTTCGAAGCGGCAATGACTTTAAATGACTTATTTCTCTGGAGCGACAGAAATAAATTGAATAACTGGTGTGTCATTCCAAAGCGACAATGACTTCAAATGACCTATTTCTCTAGAGAGGCAGAAACAAATCGAATAATTGGTGTGTCATTCTGAAGCATCAATAACTTCAAAGAACTTGTTTCTCCAGAGTGGTAGAAACAAATCAAATAACTGGTGTGTCATTCTGAAGCGGCAATGACTAATGTTCAAATAAGTCGCACGATCCTTGCATATTTGTTCACCCAATCCAGTAATCTTGTACTTCAGATCTTCTGGCTCTTCAAAGCTTCTTATTTCCACTTTGAATGTCTTAGAATGATATTTAATGTTTAAGGAGTTTTTCCCCAAAAAGGGTGACTTCCGTCCTTGCGGACACTGAATCGATAAAGGTGACTCTCGCCCTTCTGGGCACGGAATCGATAAAGTTTCATTTTCCATGGGCCTGAACAGGTGAGGTATAAGGGCTTTCATTCTCCATGATCCTGAACGGGTAGGCTTCGAATCGAAAAATGATATACGTTTTCCAAGGATGACGAGAAATGTGGTTTGTTCCTCCAAAATCAATCAGGTAATCTTGTGCTTTTGATTGGTATCAGCTCTTCAAGGATTCTTGTGAACACTTTTTGAGTTCTTCGCATGAGAATCTTTGCAGTAGGGCTCTTTCCCCTCTTAAATCTCTTCGGAGGACTAAGGAATCCTTAATTTGGGCAAATGCCCCTAAAATTTGAACCTTCTGAGCTCTCCATTGGTCAAGTTGCTTTCTACTTCAAATCTTGGCTATTCACATGTGAACTCATCTTGTCTTTCCATGGGTAACAATGCCCCACTTCTAAAGGCTCTAGGAGGAACTCCTTCCGACCTCTCCAATCTGGCTAAACTTAGACATTCTATCATGGCTTGCTCGTAAAGGGAACCTTTGCCCCGCTCTTGCATTTCTGAGATCTTTCAAACATGACCTTTTCATTTGTGCCTTTTTTATGAGGTAATGCCATATTCGACCCCGGGCCCAACTATCTTCAACGTGATCGAGTCGTCTTTTGATTTAGTTTATAATGGCTACACCATTTCTTGATCTCCATTTTCAACAACAAATGAATTCTTTCAACGCCTCATTCACGCGAGTGTGAACATTTACTTCTGGGTCCTTACAATTAGAAGTCATACCAGGAAATCTTTTGTTTTTTTCATGAATCTATGTTAATATACTTGTAAGATGCTTATGAACAAGATGAAATCTTGAGGTGAGAATTCATGAGAATTTAAAGGAAATTTAAAAAAGTCATGGCAAACATGGAAAAGGTAAAATCAAGAAATAAAGTCAGTTGCCCCCGAATTCATAGCATGAATGATTCATGAGCCCATCGACCGGGTAGCGTTCCTAATTTCTAAGTGGCTCTCTTTGACTCACCACTCCCTCAAATTCATTTTCCCTCTTTTCTAATCTCAAACAAACATCAGAAGTTTTGAAGTCTTTGGAAAAAGGTGAACTCAATTAGGCGAAATGTGTTCTGAAAACAAACCCCTATTCTTAGATATCCTTATATGATCAAAATGGTCTTTCAAGAATTGCATTGTGGCTAAGGTTCATGGTTACAAAAAAATAATGTATAGGCCCAAATAAATGTTTGAGGGTGAATAAATCAAGGATCATTTTTTCTTAATGAAGTCCTTGTTTTGTATTGCTTCATCTTTTCTTTTCTTTCCTGGATCGCTCTAGACTGCCCATTTTTGGGTTTTCACCATAGAGTTCATCTCTTTTTTTACTTCGTGAATCTTAATCTGACACATGGTTCATGCAATGCTTTCTTGAAAACTTGTACTTTTCGACTTGGTGTTTCCTCCAATGGGTATATTTTCAATGTTTTTCTTTCACACATTTTTTTCTTCCTTTTCCTTTTTTTGGATACCCATCCTGGTCTGTACGTTGTTTTTCTCATGTTTCTTGCACTCATTCCTGTTATCTTCATAGCATGGCCAAAACTATTCACCTTTCATCGCCTTTGCCCCCAGTGTGGGGAGTGATCCTTGGTTAGGGTTCAATCGGAAGAAGAAAATATCAGGCTCAAAAGGGACAATAAGTGATACTTTTTTTTGCGAAGGGAAATGAAGGAATGGCAAATCTCTTCTCATACATGGATATCATTGAAGAAGAGTTGTCCCCAGTTGGTAGATGTTTCAGAGTTATCACTTAATCCAAAGACCTTAAACAACAATGTTGGAGAGGAAAATTATCTCAAAATTTGTATTTGTGATCTTTCCCATTAATCATGAGCACATTTTTGGTTCCCCTCTATCACGGGATTAGATTCAAGAATCATTCATGTAATCAATAATAGGGGCCCTACAAAAAAATGTGTTTTGAAAGAGAAATGGATGTAATGAATGAAGAAAATAAAATGTTTGTCACTTGAGAAAATAATGCATCTTTAAAACTAGCAAAATAACATAGAAGCCCTTACAAAAGATCCCTAATGCTCACGGGAAAAAACAAAAGGGTTAATTCTTGGTATGATTTTACAACAGCAAGAAAATCCTCTATTGTCGAATTGTTAAGTACTATGAGTGAATTCTAGCCAAGCTTGCCCTCATGACAAGATTCCATTGTTCGAGTAATTCAGGTTGTGGGTGTTCATCATATTCACATGATATCTCATCGAATCTCCTATTTTTTATGGCTGCCAATATCAACTCTCCATTCGTGACCATTTCTGTGAAGCGCTCGGTGGCATGGTTTAACATACTGTCATAGAAAGGACCATTTGAAGTCCCCACAAATATTGGAGTAACCTCATTTCCCAACAGTGGTGGTTGAACCTGGGCGGCTACGTCTCGCTATCTCAGTGCATATTGGCGAAAGATTTCATTGCCCTATTCCTTCATTCCTTGCAACACGTGTCGATTTGAGACCATATCAATGACGTGCTTATACTGTTTGATGAAAGCACATGATAGATCCATCCATGTCTTTACATTGGCTCAGCTTAGTTGAGTGTACCAACGGGCGGCAGACCCAGCCAAGCTTTCTTGAAAACAATGTATAAGAAACTTCTCGTTGTCAAGGTAATAGGACACCTTCCTATAGTAGATTGTCAGATGTACCGAAGGGCAAGTAGTTCCTTTTTATTTCTCAAAATCTAGTGTCTTGAACTTGGGGGGAACGACTAGATCTGTCACCAAGCCGAGGTCTCTTACGTTTATATCGCGGCGAATGCTGACTCTTTGTAGGGCTTTGACAATTCCTTCCAGTTTGTCTCAACGATATTCTAATTTCTTATCTTCCTTGATCTTGTCGGCCATTTCATCAAGGTCTGGAAATTCAATGTCTTGATCTTTGCCTCGACTTACCCCGGACTCCACCAAAGTATTGGTCGAGGTTCTTGAAGATGAATTTGAACATTTCCTTTGAGTGCCCCACGACTCAATTCTTGTGGTGGCCTTGTTGCGTTCACGTTCTTAAGGATTTTAACTACTTCAGGGTTTTTGAAACCCAACATGGCTGCTATCTGGAGCACAATGTTCTCCTGGGCCTTGGTGATTTCATCTTGCAAATCCTTTTCAATCTTCTCGAGCTGGTCCTGAACGCCTTTCAAGCTGGCTTCTACTGTTGTCATTCTGTTTTCCATGTTTATTTTCGAGTTTGCGAATGAGTATCGTACGTGTGCATAATTTGGTCAACTTGATACTCTTATAACACTCGTCTTTTTCTTGCATTCCTTCAATGGATCCGTAGGTTTCAAATTTGAACTACGGAGCTTGGCATTCATTTCCAAAGGGTGTTGGTCATTCACTTCAATTGTTTTTATGTTCCGAGTAGTTATACCAAATTCTAAAAAATTTGCAGAGATCAAGGTTTTTTCACTAGACAACAAACAAATGAGCTTTAGTGAGCTTGGATCGTAAACATCAACTCTGGTGATAGGTGGGAAGCGTCTACTAAACCAGGCTTTGAAGTAGAAAAGTTAGCAATGACCCATTTTCTAATTCTAGCTGACATCACTAGTTTCTTGCTTTTGAAATTCCAACACCCATTCCTTGGAATAGAATCTACATTGTACTCGCTCTTGAATTTGTAGGACATATCCTTCAACTTGGATAACCACAGGTCTGGTCCTATTATACATACATTTTTCTCTGTGACTTCTGCCTTGAACTTTCAACCAGAGATGCTCTTTGGGAGGTGGTTAGAGCTTTCATACAACATTGCCAGGATAACCAAGAGCATAGATCAACGGGGCACTTTATCTTGTATAGCAAATCACCATATGTATGTTGTGCTCTTTGTTTTTCATTCTCATTTTTGTTCTGCTCACTCAATCCAGTGATCTTGTACTATTGGTTGGTAGGCCTAATTCTTAAGCGCTTCTCTAGCCTTGATCTAGGGAGTGGGGTCTCCAGTATTCTGATTAGCAAGCCACTACAGACCAGGTTGAGATATTGTTGTATTTGACACATCGATTTTGAATGGAAGGCCTCCTTGAATGGCTCGAATGAAAGCATCTACCTCTTCCAATTATTCTGATTTTCGTGGAAGAAAGATTGGCGAAGCACCTTCAGTGTGAGTTCTCAAAATTTTGTTTGAATTGTTTGCATGGGAATCTTCTTAGCAAGGCTCATCTCCACCTTGAACATCTTCGAATGATATCAACGTTTCAATTTCTTCTTTTCATGTTCATTAGGGTTGTCATCGTCATCAAGGCTTGCACCGCCATTAATTTTGCTTGTCGTACTTTTCAAGTTCTAAGACCTCGAGTTTTAGAGGAATTATTGGGCCAAGTACTAGGCTCAGACCCTTCGTCTGGATTGGAAACTTCAAATTCTGGACTCCACTAGAATATGGATTTGAAATATTCCCTTTGATGGGTAATGAAAATAAGCTACTCTGAGTTTGGTGTCAACAACTTTACTCACCATAGCTACTATCTGGGCGCAGTTTCTTGCTGAGCTTGTGTCATTTCATCTCTCAAATCTTTTTTTATCTTCAATGGCCATGATTCTAGTTCGTGTGTGAGTACCATAGTTTTTCTGCTTGAGCTTAGTCCACGGATCTTTCCATAATTGCTCTGGATGTGATGCAAATGGAAATGATGATGTGCGTGATGTATTGATGCAATATTATTGATATTTTGAAATCACGTTTCATTGATCATGAAGTTTGTGTACAAATACGTCATCCTGCTATTTTTTTATTGATGCGATTTGGTGCCAATTGCTCAAACTCTCTAATTGGCACAGTCTTTCTCTAAACGCGACCGAAGAACTGGCTAACCTACTAGTACCGGTTGACTACCTCATCTAGGAAGTTTAACAGTTGTTGTGTGTCTCCCCCGACTGGAAGAAATCTCAACCTCAGATCTCTGGCCTGATTCTTCATCTCACGAGCCTTAGAAACCGCCTTCTAGATTTAACACCTCAGATGATCAGTATAGAGTTGTCGACCCAAGCATGCAACATCCACAACCCACTTTGTGTCGGTCTACTGAATCTTTTCATCAATAAGTGTACATATATGGTCTTTAAGTGCTTGCTCTTCAAATCCTCAACACCATAGCGGAGTAGTTCAGCCTCGACTCCTTTGCCTTTTCTTCTTTCAATTTCTCTTGAAGTTCTTGGTTCTGGTCACGGTATTTTCTAAGGCGATGACGTACCTCTAAATATTACCCTTCTAAATGTTGTTTTTCTCCGGCAAGTCGATCTATATTCTCTTTTTACTTTCAGGCCTCGTGTTTCCAAACATTCAGTTCTTTCATCATTTCCTCGAGCTGTACCTTTCTTTCTATCGAGGCCTTGGAGCTACTAGCACGTGCCCCTCGAGTTTACAAGCGGTTGTTTTCATATGTCGATTCTTGCATATCTTCCAGGTGGAGCTCTTGTTTTGTTAGCAGATTTTTACCTTTTTCTGGCAGCCTTCTCTTTGGTATTATTTCGCGATAAGCTTGCCTTCAAGTTCAGTGACTTTACCCCACAACTTTTCCCTCTAAAAGTCTTGTTTGTAAATTTCTAGCTCGGTCCGAAAGATGTCGGGCTTACCATGGTTGGGATGCCTATGTTGTCGACTCTTTGCTTCCTCCAACTGGTATACTCGAGCGCAGTACTAGAAAATAGATCTACCTCCACCAGGAATGTTTGCTTACACTCTTTAGCCAATTCTATGGCTCGCTTTATAGAATTGTCCTCCGTATGGGAGAACTCATCTTCTCACAGCCCTTGAGTAACAGGAATGAACCGTCGAGACCCATACTGGCGTTGTACGAGCAAAGAGGCTATTGTTCTTGTATAGAATCAACATTTGTACGTTAAAGGTTTCGGAAAGGTTTCGAAAGAATGTCATCTATTATTCTTGCTTCCTGTTTTGGCCACCATTTTCTGGTAACTTTTTTGATCAGGACCAAATCTCTAGATGTCGGGTGCTTGCTTATCTTCTCATGACCCAGAAATGGCTCCACAACCACAAGTAAAGGAGCTTAGAACACCTGGTGAAGTGACCTCTTCCTCGAGTTCAGCAAAAGTTTAAGGACCGAATAGTCTCTACAAGAATTGCTAGAATTAGATTCACATTCTTTTGGGCCATCAGATCAACTAGGGTTATCTTAACGTGCCCCAGGACTTTGGGAAAAATCACCAACTCGTAGATGGATAATGCGAGCAAATCAAGGACCCTTCCATGCTTTACATCCTTCATGATCTAGGAATAGATGAACTCCCATATGAAACAAGGGTTTTTGTTCTTTATGACAAGATGAACATCCACCTCTTCCACATCTAGACCAGCAAGCTTGGCAAATTTCCCTCGATAGCTGGAGTTATTCTCTTTCTAATATATTTTGTTGGGTCTTTTCTAATTCCAAGTGCACCAGGACCATGTACTCTTCTATGGTAGGAGTCATGTCTTTCTGGTTGAAGACGAAGCAAAGATAGGTTGGATCCCAAAATTCAACATCGGCTAGAATCATGGGCTCTTCAATCTCAACTCTAAGCAAAAAGGCTATATCTCTGTACTTCTTGGTAAATGTGGCTCGATCTTGGGCTTCTAGGCTTTACCAAACAATGATCAATCCAGAAAAATGATTATAAGACAATTCCATGTGTACTTGTTTCGGCAGATCTACAATAGCCTCTTTCTGCACGCTATCTCCGTATCGGCGTTGAAACTCTGTAGACTCACTTCGGACATCAGTATTCAGGCAAATGACTCTAGAGCTGGATAATGTAACCCGAATACTCATGATCTTTGACTGACTAGTGTTTCAGAATACCAACTGGATACAATGCGATGTATGCTCTTAGAATTCAAAAAAGTGTTAGTATGTATTAATAATGAAATAAAATACAGGGGTAAGATACAGAAAACAAATAATAACAATAGTACAGAAAATAAAACTGATGGCTTTACATGGCTTAATGGGGTAGGCTTACTAAAACATGCATTTATGAGGGTTTGGATCTAAAAAAGGTTCTCGAGTCGTCCCTATCCCCTACTCCAAGGTGGATAAGACGTTTGATCCTGGCCCATTATAGGCTTGCGGATCGAACACGGCTCGAGGGAATGCATTTCTGTTATGCCCGTGTGGAGGGTTACTCACGAAAGTATAAGTACTGTGGACCCCGGAAGACTTTCACTAGCCCATACGGAGGGTTACTCACGAAAGCATAGCTATTTTCTTCCTCTTAAGTTTGTTAAAGCCCGGGTAGAAGGCTTATGTTATGATGCAAACAGTTTAAGGCACCAAAAAAATGCACACACAAAAATGCAACGGATTACTAAGGAAAATAACTTGTGATCAAGTAAAAGTTGTGCCCTCTTAAACAGTCCCCAACAAAGTCGCCAAGCTGTGACAACGGAGCTGCCACTTGTCCCCTTTATTGTATTAGGCGGACCGAAAACCTAAAAACAAACCATAGATTACGAAATCTCAAGGGTCCGGGGGCACGGTTACGTGTAGGGAATGATTAGCACCCCCATCACTCCCGGAGACTTGCGCTTACTTGATCACTAATATTTTCCTTATAACCCGGATGTGTGCATACAAAGGTTAATAAAAAAATCCACAAAGTTCTAGAATTGGCTCAAACTTGCTCACAGCTGAGAAAATTTGAATCAATTTAGACGTAAAGGGATTAAGGTATTGATCCTTAAAATTCGATAATGTACTTTCGCATAGGAGTCTCGACCGTTCCCACAACGGCTAAAGGAAGACCGAATTAACCCTAATTGAAAATACATCTCGTTTTCATGATGCAACGAAAGATCCTTTTCAAATAATATCTTATTAGCCCTTTTTAATTTTATGGGTGATTTAATGTTCAAAATTAATTATTTACAAATTACCTACTTTTCTAAGAATTACCCTAAGAGTTAATTATTTACACATTATTTACTTTTCTAAAAGTTACCTAAGGAGTTTAAGGAAACTAATCCTAGAAGGCTTTATTAAAGTATTTACAAGTTATTATTTAAAAAAAAATACCTAGAGAGTTTTACTTACAATTAAATAATTATTTACCCCTTTTTAAATAATTACCAGTTAGTTTTTATTTACCATTATTATAATTAATGAATTATTCACCTCTTTTAAAGATTCACCTAATCGTTTTATTTGACTATTTACAATTAAGGAAAGATGTAGAATATTTTAGGAATCTAAGCCTAGGTGTTAAATTTTATTATTGGTAGAGTATATTATACCTATATTTAGGTTATCAATTAAGGAAATAAATTTAAAGGTATTTATTTAAGATTAGTTAACAAGTCTTTATTAAAACATGGATTAAAATATTTATTTACCCTAATGCTTTACAGGGACAAAAGATAAATTAAACAAAGAATGAATAAATCAAACAATCAATTTAAGTGCATCAAAAATAAAAGAACTGAATTAAAAGCAAAGAGGGAAAAGAAATTACAAACAGTGGATCGAATCATGAACTTATCGGCGAGGGGTACGAGTTGAACGTCGTTTCTGCCGCTGCTGCCACTATCGATTATCGGACGTTGGGGGCAACATGCCGCTGCTGCCGCCGGCGACGTGCTGCGGCTGCCTTTTCTCTGGTGCCGGCTCTTCCTTTTTGGCGATGAGGAGTTCTCCACAAGCTCCGATAAGCGAGGACCTATACCTCTTTTCTTCCTTATTTGAGACCAAATGCCCAAAAAAACAAAGAGAACAAAAATATATGGAGACAATATTTGGATAAAATTCCTCAAAGAAATTGCTTGTATTGCTCTTCAATTTCTGTATTACAATTGCTTGTGTGTTTCTCAATGTGTAGTGTGTATTACAATGGAATAAAGCCTATTTATAGGCTTCAAGAAACCCTAAAACCTAAAAATCCCAAAACCCTAAAAGCATATTCCCTTCTTATGCTCAACATTCTTGGAAAGGGAATAATGTTATTATTTGGGCATCAAACTCTTTCCTTACATTCAATATGATCCTAAATGAGTTAAAACAAATAGGGAAATATCTAAGCTTGAATATGATTACAAATATTCAATAAAATAATTGAAAATTCGTAATAAAATCAAATTCCTATATTGAACATGTATATAGTTTTCTGCACGCGATGTCTTCAGTAAAACTAGCATATCTTGAGCTCCTGATGTTCGATTGAGGCGTTTCAAGATGCGTTAGAAAGGTAACTGAAAGACGGTCAATACTTCAGAAGATACCTTGACCCAAAAACGCTTGGATCCTATCGAAAATTTGCCATAAGTCCTCAGTGAGGAATCCTTGCACATAGTTTGACTTTCCATATATGTCGAGCATGATCTTTTGTAATCTTCTCATATCTTACCTGATTAAGATCTTGTGTGGTCTGCAAGAAAAACTAAAATACATTAATATAAGTAATATAAATGAAATAAAATGGGCCAATTGGGCCTTTATTCATGTACATGGACTCTTTTTTTATTTTTTAATGGACTCTAATTTATTTACTGACTCTAATATATTTACAAGCATAAAATTTAAAAAGGGCCGGATAAAATTGGTGACTACACAAGTGAGACATCCTCTTTCCCTAATTTTTTATATCTCCCAATCGAACGATCTCTAGGTTTTTTTCTTTAACCGAAATAACCTTATCTTGCAGCTCCATCATTGAAGCATACTTTCTCGTTGATTTATAGAATAAATCCTACATTTTCGAAAAAAAAATTGCTTGCCGAGTTGGCTCTGTCATCCTTCTCTGCCCATGAGACTTGATTCCCAAACCCCATGCAATGAACGTCCTCCTCAGCTTGGAGACTGCCATAATCTGGAAAGCCATCAGATCCAACAACATTAATATCATTACCATCAACATTCATGTTTTATCCATTTGAAGTTTTAAATTTTGGGCATTCATTGCATCAACAAAGTTCTCCAATTGATTAGTAATTGGCTCCTCATTGCAAAAATTTGGATTCTCCCATTGTTGTTCCACCACCTGGTTTGGGCCCTTGCTATTAACAAATAAGACGTTTTGAATATTTGCCCATTCACCCAAGAAGATTCTATCTTGAGGATTTACAGCTGTTGAACCTTGAACCGAATCAGCACAAAGTGTGTTTTGTTTGATTACCTCGACTCCCGAGATCGATGCCTTTTCTGGCATAACAGACAATTCCTCCACCCGAGAATCAATGCCAACAGACTCCACTACTAATGGAATAGGTAATTCTTCATTCTCCCGATGTATCAAGCAATCACTTTGTTGACCAAGATCCAGCCCCTGCATTAAATCCACATTTAGAGTTGCTTTATCACACAAAGACTTTTTCTCTCTCCTATCTTCTTCCAACTGAGCCAGCGTACAGTCACCTCCTAGACTATAAATTGCTCTAGCTGGCTTACGATTCTCAACCACACCATCTTCTAGATTGGTCTTTTCAGTGGGCTTTTCCACTTCCACTACCGTTTTCAATTTCGAATACCGAATCAGAGTCTCCCCCAAGTCGTTGCTGATTTTTTTTCAATGAGCTTTCTTCTGTCGAACCTAAACTTGAAGATGAAACCTCATCATCCACCCACACTGGATTTGGATTAAAAGCTGGTTCAATCTCGAAAGCCCTTACGCGATACGTCTTAGACTCAACCACCAATTCTATTTCTTCCTCAATTCGACTGAATCTATTAGTTAATGCTTGAAACATTGCTCTAGAAAACGAACTTGGCTCGACTGTTTTTTCATCTCTTGAGACTAGCTTCCCCCATACAAAAGCTAGATTCTCGAACGTTCCCAAACTCTACGCATGAATCGGGATTCCATAACAAGCAATCTACACCCTCCGATTGCGCACTTCCAAATCGTTCGACCACTCCTTTACCTCCCTGAACCACTTGACCAAAGCTCCTCCATGCTTACTACTTGAATCGTTAAAACTCAAAATAAACATTGAACCGGATAAGCTCATGAGAGTAACTCATTTGATTCCCGCCTCATGAAATTCTTGCGCTAAAATCCTTACTTTTATCACCTTATTGCTCCACCCAACTAAACATTTTTTTAGTATTTCGGATTTAGCATGGTCAATCTCACCAAAAATTTGGTCTTTTAATTCAATTTTTGTTTTTAATAATTTAAAAATTTTCAAAAAATTTTAAAATTATGAAAATTTCTAAAATAGTTCCCAAATCTTCATTGTTGCCGTCGTCGATCGCTATCGCCTACCCTAGCCTGTCATTTCCCCCATATGCCATCGCCGAAACCGACGAACTGTGTGTCATTCGAACATTGAACGACGGATGTTAAAAAGCCGTTCGCTTGGCATACCATTCGCCGATTTTTGGCGACGATAAATTAGGGGAAATGGTTGGCTGGGTTCGGCGACCGAGATGGTGGGGTCGGCTACAGTGACCGGCGGCGGCAACAGTGGTGATTTGGGGATTTATTATTTTTAGGGATTTAGAGACTTATTTGAAGGTTTTTAAAATTTTTGAGATTTTTTTAGAAATTTTAAACTTTTTTTTCAAAAAAAATATTAATATTCCTGCCACGTGTATCGTTCTGATTATGCAATAATTTTTTTAAACGGTCATTGATGACTGAGCACCTAAAATGTATCAGTTAAAACTTTAAATACCTATTTTTACAAAAAATAATTTAAATACCTAAAATTCAAAAATAATATAGTTTGACAAATTATTTTTCATTTCAGCCATTACATTTACATTACCAAATCAGATCATCAGTGATCCCTCCTTTAACAAATATATACGCCCACGTGGATAAATATAACAATTTTGGATTCTTTCATGGGACAACAATCATATGCCTATTTTCGGTACTCCTTTCTATACCATAATACTAAAGGATTAAATTCTAAGTCCTAATCTTAAACTCTAAATCCTAAACCTACATTTTACCCCAAATTTCTTAAACTTTAAACTTTAAACCTAATTTTTAGTATGAGATCATAAACATGGGCACCAAAAAGGTAAACAATTTCTATTTTCTTTTGGGCAAAAATTATCTTCCCCTTTTCGGAGCCACTTTCTATGTCCAACACTAAAAAATACTAAAAATTAAATTCTAAACCCTAACCCTAAAGTCTAAATCCTAAACCCTACACCCTAATAATACACCATACCCCAAATTCCCTAAACCCTAACTATAAACCCTAAACCTAATTTTTAGTGTGAGGCATAAATAAGGGCGCCAAAAAGGGTAGAAGATTTCTATTCTCTTTTGGATAAAAAACGTTTTCCCATTTCTATATCTCAACACTAAAAAAATTAAATCCTAAGCCATAACCTTAAATTATAAATCCTCAACCCTATAGCCTGAAAAATACACCCTACCCAAATTGTCTAAACCTTAAACCCTGCCTAAACCTAATTTTTAGTGTGAGTGCATAAATAGAAGCACCAAAAAGATAAATGATTTATCAATTTGAAGCTATCTAAATTAAGAATGAGTGACTAAATTGTATAATAACATACGTGGTTTCAATTATTGAAAAATATGTTTATATAATATTTTATATTTATGTTAAAACTATAGTTATAGTCAATGCAAGATATTTTCTAAAATAAAAATAGGTTTGAGAGGATTTTAACCTAAAATATGGTGTTAACACAACACTTAACCACTACCAAACAAAATGTTTATTTCTAGATTTAGGGAAAAATGTGTTTAAAGCAAGATTTTTATATTTTTTAGACTAAATTCGATATTTTTTTATTTTTAACTTTTTTTATAACTAGGAATATAAAGTCGTTGAATTAATTAGATTAAAATGTTATATATATATATAGAAGTATGCTTATGTACAAATATAATTTAAGATTATTAATTAGATTTAAAAAATATTTTTAATGATTATATATATAATTATAAAATAAAAAGTGAAAGAATATTGAATTTAGTAAAATATAAAAATCAAGCATCAAACATTGTTTAATCTAAAAATAATTTTTATCAGTTACAAAATAAACATTTAATTGATAAAACCCTAATGAGCGATTCTCCGGATCTCTTGGACTACTCCCATCTTCCCAAAAAACAACGACGGTGCGATGAAGCTCCGTCGGATACTGGTACCCCGATCCCCTAAACTTTTGCCACCATGGACTGTGATACCCGGCCGCAACTATAGCCTCCTTTAAGGACAAACTCACCGGATCATCTGATGACTCAATTGAGGAGGAACTCTAGCCTATCAATGATGATGATATCGAACTCTTGGAGGAAGATATCAGAACAGATGTGACCAATGGTATCCCTCCGATTGATTTCTCAAGTCGCGTACAAGCCCTGGCCCTAAAAAGCATGGATCTGTCTCTAGTGGTTAAAGTTCTCGAACGTCGGATTGGTTTTAACACACCGCATAACCGCATTTTAAACATCTAGAAGCCTTCCCATCCGCTAAAACTTATTGACATAGAGAATGACTACCTTTTGGTGAAATTCTGTGCGCGCAATGACTATCTGAAAGTATTAACTGATGGCCTTTAGACCATTTTTGGCCATTATCTCACAATGGAGCCATGGCCAACGGACTTCAATCCCCATCAAGTACACCCTTGTCGAATTATGGCATGGATTAGACTCCCAGGTCTCCCTATCACTTGCTATAAGTGTAACATGCTTGAAGTTATTGGTGCCCGTATTGGCACTGTGGTGAAGATTGACTTTCAAACGGATAATGGCAATCGTGGTAGGTTTGCGCGTTTGGCTGTGAAGGTGGATCTAAAGAACCCTTTAATTTCTAAGATCATCGTCAATGGTACAATTCAAGTAGTCGAATACGAATTCTTTATCGTTATCTGTTACGGATGTGGAACTTATGGACACACTCATGAATTATGCCCGAAGTTAGCGCCTCGCCAAGATGAATCTGTTCCCTCGACCTCTTCATCTCCGTAGACTGTTGTGCCGAGCCCTCGAGAACCTTTTGGCTCTTAAATGGTGGTTGAAAAGAGGTCATGCGCAATGCTAAACTGGCTACCCCATGGCTAAACCAAACCAAGGTAACTCAAGCTTCCTGGTCAATTTCTCTCTTTTTAACCCGATCTATAATGTCGCAAATGACACTCCTGATCATCAAGAATTTGGCCATTCTACCCCAGTAACACTGCTGCCAATTTAAATGACTCTATTACTGTGGCTCCCACTCTGAAAGGCAAGGGGAACACTTGTTAAGATATTTGATTTTGATATAACTTAAATGAAAAATGTTTATGGACTTAAACTAATTTGTAAAAATATTTCAAAAGTTCATTAACTTGAAAAAAATGTTTGAGAAGTTTTCAAAGGGTTTTTAACATGTTTAAAATGATTTTAAATAGCCAAAGTGTCAAAAACAGGTCAGGTGTACCAATACACTTGTTAGTGTATCAATACCCAATCAGCCATATCGATACATGTTTTACCTGTATCGATACACCCCTTTGTTTTCCAAAAATTCCATTTTCAAATAGCAAAATAGGGTATCAATACGGCCTCAAACGTACCGATACACTATGAGGTGTACCGATATACCTGTATAGTGTATCGATACCCAGTGTAAAAATGTCCAACGACTGTTTCTATTTTGAGCACGTGTACTAATTTATTTGCATGTGTACCAATACAAATAAGCCTAGATGTGCATTTAATGTTGTAAATAAAGTCTTTAACGACTCTAAATCAACCCCAATGACTAGTAACGGCCACAAACTCCTTAGAGGGTTTAAAAGACCTTCTCAAGCGGCTATGGAAGTAGAAGAAACCAACTACCAACATTCAATGATAGAGAAATTGTTCTAGTTCTTATTATTGTCAATTTTGTTTGTAGAACACACTTGTGAGCTTAATTGTTATATTTGCTCAAATGTTAGGTTTTGGGTGAGTACTTAAATTGCAAACAAATTTTCCTAGAGAGATTTTTCATTGTTTGCTAGTTTGTGTTCTCTTTGCAGGAGTGTACATCAAGACTTTGTGGTATAAGTCTTGGTTGTAAGGGTTATCTCCTTGATCCAAAAAAAAGACAAATTAGTAGATTTATGGAAAATTCTTACTGTGGACAGCTAAAATAGTGGAAGTAGACTCAGTTGGATAGTCAAACCACTATAAATTATTGTGTCAATATTTTTATTACTTATCCATTCATCCACTAAATCAAAAATCTAATTCACCCCTCTCTTAGCTATAAGGTACTTGCACCACCTTTAGGCAAGCAACGGATAAAATCTATGCCTACTATAGTGGCGCGTAAATCCTCTACGCTAGTCCTCAGACTGAAAAATCTGAACATTGGTCCACTTCGTCTCTCTAGATCTTCTGTAGCCAACTCTATTCGCCAATCTAAAAGCTGGCCACCAGTTGTTCCCTCCTCAAAAAATCATATTGCGGTTTCAATTCTGGATAATCTTCATCTGTCCTTGTCATTAATTCCCTCTTCAGGAGGAGTCAAATGTTCTCATGGAAATCTACTCCTAAAGCTACAGGCCTCTCCAAACAGAGTGTAGCGAAGGATTTGGCTCCTATCTAGTCTTCTACAGTCACACATATATTATGTATTACAAATGGCAACTCGCAACCAATCGGGGATCGAACCGATATGGTTTAATGACTTTTCTTCCTATTTATCTACCCATTCCCATGAATATTAAAATCATTGTATGGAATGCGCAAGGTTGTGATAGTACACGGTTCATCCGCTTTGCTAAGTAGTATATTCGCTACAACAAACCCAATGTTTTTGTCTTTGTTGAAACTCGAGTCAGTGGAGACTCTGCAACGAAGGCTATTTCAGCTTTTGTTTTCTTCCATTCTCATCGGGTTGAGGCAATGGGTTTCTCGGAAGGTATATGGTTTATATTGTTTTGATAATATTACGATTGATATTATACTTTGCCACTTTCAGTTCATTCTCTATAGAGTATCTATACCGGGCAGTTCCTCTTCCTGCTTGGCTACCTTTGTCTACGCTAGCTCAAACTATAGTAAACGAGCCGCTTTATGGTCCTACCTACGCAACATGGCTTCTCAAATTACTGATCCTTGGGTCATCATTGGTGACTTCAATGCTACCTTATCGGCTGATGATCGCATGGGTTGCGTGTCTTCCACCAAGCCAGATCGGGAATTTTAGCGTGTAGTGTTTAATTGTGGGTTACATGATCTTGGCTTTCACGGTCTAGATTTTACTTGGTACAAGGGTAATTGCTCGGTCCGTCTTGATCGTGCATTTTGTAACGATGCTTGGTTTGATTCATTCCCTACCGCCACGGTCCTTCACCTCCTAAGAATGAAGTCTGAAAATCACTTGTTGCTTCCCTCCTTATATGGCTCGGTATTTCCTTCAAAGCGTAGACCTTTTCGTTATCTAGCTAGTTGGTCTTTTCACGTGAATTTTGATCAATTTATCCGCGATCATTGGGATTCATCTTTGCCATATTCTAAAATTATTGCTCAATTTAGTCGCGCTATAGATACATGGAATGATACAGTTTTTGGTTCCATTGGCTTGAGAAAGAAAAGGCTTATGGCTTGCCTCCAAGGTGTTCAGAGATGCCTCGACACCCACTGCACTCCTAACATGGTTAAGCTAGAATCTAAAGTTCTCCAGGAACTTGAATCCATGCTTGAGCAAGAGGAACTTCTCTAGAAGCAAAAATCTTGCTCTAACTGGGTGAATATTGGTGATAGGAACACGAAGTACTGTCACTCTTTAGCGATGAACAAACGACGTCGTACGTTGATTCCTATGTTAAAAATTAGCTCTAGGGACTAGTGCTCTGATGGGAATTTAATTCGTGGTGAAGTTGCCTCATACTTTGAGAATCTATTTTCTTGTGACTTTGATCCCCCTAGTCCTTTTCCTCTTCGACATTCATTCCCTGTAATCCCGCAGTCAACGTTGAATGACCTCAATCACCCACCCTCTTCGATTGAGATTAAGGAAACCCTTCTCCCTATGGCTCCTCTTAAGGCCCCTAGGATCGATGGTCTGCATGCCCATTTTTTTTTAAAAAAACTAGGATGTTGTAGGCCCCTCCATTTGCTCAATGATCCAAGACTTCTTTAATGGTGCGAATTTGGAGCCAGCTATTAACCGAACATCTCTTGTCCTGGTGCTTAAGATCAAGAATCCAGAAACATTTGTTGATTTTAGAACAATCAATTTATGTTCGGTCATTTATAAAATTATATCGAAGGTTATTGTTAGACGTTTGAAATGCATCATGCCATCACTTATCGGCCCATCGCAGACTAGTTTCATCAAAGGGCGAAGCATCTCTGAAAATGTTATTATTAATCAGAAAATCATTCACCTGATGCATTCGAAGAAGGGTAACTCTAGATGGATGATGATCAAGGTTGATCTACAAAAAGCCTTTGATTTCCTTCATTAGTCTTTCATTGCTGATACTTTAGATGATATTGGCTTGCCGGCAAACTTAATTAGTATCATCTTCCATTGTCTCGACTTCTTCCATGCAAGTTCAGTGGAACGGTGAATTGAGTCGCAGCTTTCACCCGAAGAGGGGAATTCGTCAAGGAGATCCACTCTCCCCTTATCTTTTCAACTTGACTATAGAGCGTCCGGGTCACTGTATCGGTGTTTGGTCACCTTTTAAACTATCACAACATGGCTCGCCCATCTCCTATCTCTTTTTTATGGACGATCTAATTCTCTATGTTAAGGCAAATATCGCTCAAGCCATGAAAATTGATGCTATATTGTCTACTTTTCAGTAATTCTCCGGTCATAACGTTAACAGGTAGAAGACTAAGTTATTCTTTTCACCCAACACTGCTCCTGCCCTTTAATAATCCATTAGTGACTGTCTCATATTTCATATTGTTACCGAGTTAAAGAAGTATCTAGGCTCCCTGGTTCGCCACTCTAGTGCCAATATTGATCGTTTTCACTTCTTTATTGATAAAATTCAGTTTCATCTTGAGGGTTGGTTGGCTCACACGCTCTCCTTAATGGGTCGAGTTACTCTTGCTGAATCAATTTTGCTAACATTCCGTCTTATCTCAAGCAAACTAACATGTTGCCTACAGCCGTTTGTGATGAAATTGAGAGGATTATTAGGCAATTTATATGGGTTCGAATGCTAGTTCTTCGTATATTTCACTAGTCAATTGGCAATCTCTATGCCAACCGAAGGATCGAGGTGGCCTTGGTTTGCTGAAACTCAAAGACAATAACACTAGTTTTCTTATAAAGATTTGTGACGCTTAGTAAATAGCCCAGATGCCTACTGGGTTTGCTTGCTTCCCGAAAGATACAGAGTTTTAGACTGTTGTCCGAAATCTATTTCTCGTTCCAATTGTTCTACCTTTCGGAGGACTTTGGCCAATGTTTTGCCTTCCTTTCAAGCCAACATCGCATGGGCAGTGTGCGATGGCTCCACAGCTAAGTTTTGGCGTGATGTGTGGATCCCTGAATTTGGTCCACTTCATGCATGGAAGTCCCCAAGCATTGCTATGGATGTCGACATGAGAGTGAACCAGCTTGTCTTACCGGAAGGATCTTGGGATTAGGGTATGCTATCCCTTTTTTTGCAACCTCACGCCCTTTTTTATTTCCACAGCATATGCCCTCCTTTACCCAGTTTTGGTGCGGACTGTTGTTATTGGAATGATAGTGTGGATCGTAATTTTTCAGTGTGAAGTGTCTACAATCTTTTGAGTATGAATGGTTGGAATAGCCCTGACTCTTATTGGAAACTTATTTGGAGTCTGTCGGTTCCTGAATGAGTTCGTTATTTTCTCTAGCTCTCGTTCCAAGATAAGCTCCTAGCCAATTCTATCTGATGCTTCCGGAATTTAATTGCGGATGTTTCTTGCATGTCTTGTGGTGCATTTGAGGAGTTGTTTCTCCACATCCTGTGAGATTGTTTCGATATTCGTGGAGTGTAGACATCGATTGAGGCTGTGCGACTTGACCCAACCTTCTTCAATTATTCTCTCGCTGAATGGATTATACGAGGCATCTCGAACACTAGAATCTGTCCCTTGACTAATGGACCGTTGTGTGCTTTCTTTGCATTGCTTCTTAGATACAGCTGGAAGCGTCGAAGCGCTATTGTTTTTAATGGTGATTTATATGGATGCGGCTGCTTTACTATAACTGAGTATTCACTAGGCAAAAGTATATGTATGCTCCTCCCCGCAGGCTCCTGTCGCTACCCCTGACACAATTTAAATGATAAAGTGTGTAACCCTCTCGACCCGGCCTAGTAGCAAAACCGAATCGAAAGAGCTACACGGGGTTTACTAAAGAAAACCTGTGAAGGTTCACCTCAATAAACGACCCATTTTTTATCTTATCTAAATGCCATTAACATCCTATGTGTTTAGGACTCGCAGCGGAAGAAACCTCAACTCAATCAGGATCAATTCGATATCCAATTGAATATAAATTCAAACTAGGGACCAAATTGTATTTTTTTTTTACAATTTACAATGACTTAACCCAATTTCAAGTTACAACCTTTAATTAATCAGGTTCCATGCCTTCATGTCAAAACTCAACTCAATTTGATCATCCAAACTCATATAATTGTATCCACAACATTCAGGGACTAAAACATAAGAAAATAGAACTTCAGATAAAGCCAAAATAACTAACTTAACCACTCGACGTATCGATACACTTGAGACTGTATCGGTACATTCTTGTGTTTTTCCAAATTCCAGAATCCAGTAGCTTAAACCTGTATCAATACGCCCCCGCGTAACAAAATACCCTACCAATTTACTCTTGGCCCGTACCAATACGAGTCCTCGCGTATCGATATGCTAAGCCTATTTTGGCTTACTCGTACCGATACGATGGCTCATGTACCGATACGCCTGGGCCTAAAATACCCAAATTTGCTGGTTTAACTCACTTTTATGCAATCCAATTCACCTAAACATGCTTCTAGCATATTCTAGGATCGATCCATAACCAAACATATCGTAAACAACATCAATTCAAAACATCATGCTTCAACTGGAAATCTATAGGCATGCTTCCTAAAAACCAAGCCATTCATAAGTCAAAGACCATATCAAAGCAAATACCAACCAATAAAGGCCATTTACAAGACTAAAACAACAACGTAATCTTGCTCAAACAGAGAGTTTGGCAAAAAACCCTCCCAAATGCCACATGGTCATATTGCCCCTTATTACTTCAAAGTTCATTAAACCGTACTTGAGTAAAATTTAGCACTTGGCTTCCTTTCTTGCTTGCTTGCTAGCTGTTTTTCCCACTTACTTCTCTGCATTGACGAGAAAATAGAACATAAGCATAAATGCTTAGTGAGGGATGCTCAAGGGAAAACACTCATCAATGCGTTAAAACCATTTAAACCAAAACACCTCATGCTTCTCAAATCAATTCAAATTTGTGCATAAAACCATTTTCTCACATGTATCATGAATCTCTAGCATTCACATATGCTAACCTCAATTTAAGCCTTTACATGCTAAACCATCCATAGCAAGCTTAAAGAGAAAACATGTATAAATCTCATTATACAAAACACAACCTTTTCCCATGATACATCATCTCATATATTGGCATTAAAGTGACTCAAAACCAAATTCTTCCATTATAAAGACACATACATCGGATACACAGATTTTTCAAGTGGTTACTCTTCCCACTTAACATACATTCTCAACCGGAGCATGGCTTACTCTTCACCCCTCAATGGCTAATGTATACATCCGCACGATGGGAGCATGGCTTACTCTTCGCCCCTCAACCATCAGGGTACTCATGTTGGAGATTGGTTTACTCTTCACTCCTCGACAAACATGAGGTGACTTATTATAGCACACTTTAAATCCTATAGCCGGCTAACTATATCCGATAACATTTTACAAACGTTACTTGCCAATATATAGTCTCAAATCACATTACCTCTTTGTTTTTCATATGCATTCAAACGAACCAAAACTCAATACATTAAACATGTATTCTAGCTTTCTCAAAAACCATTCTCAAACTATTTCTCATACTCATGTATCATCAAAATAAGCTCATTTGCAAACTCTTTCAAAGCTAGTTATGTATATAACAATAGGTAAACATCATTAAAACATTTGCATGAGATTTACATTTATAAAATCGAAAATGAGAGGGAGAGAACTCTTTACTTACTTCCAGGCTTAGTTAAACATTTCAAGCTTAAGCTAAACCCCCAAGAATACTTTCAAACCTTTGTAAAGCTTTAAAACTCATTTCCACTCACCGCATACGCAAAACATCCACGTCGATACGAAAAATAAGCATCTGATGTTTTCAAAACTTCACTTCAATCTTTTGGATTATCCTCCCCTATTTTATCCACATAAAACCATAGGATTAATGCATCATAATGCATTCAAAATCCCAGCAAGCAATTCCTCAACATTGCCTTGCTAAAAGCTAACAGTCATCTATCCGAAACAACCGAAAACAACATCAATTGACCTCCAAACTTAACCCATCCAAAGCCTAACACTTCCAATCATCAATTAGCATCATCTAACATCTAAAAATCATCCCATAACATCCTTATACTTCTAGCAACCATTAATCACCCACAACTCCTCAAAAACACAATTATAGCAGCCTAGAAATTTAGAGATTCTTATAGTTTCGGGATTCCAATGTTAAAACCATTATCTCAACCTTAAATATCATCAAAATCATGATTAGAATAAATCAAAAACCCAGCAAAACAGATTCAATCCAAAATTCACATAAATCCACTAATTAAACCTTGATTTAATCATATTCTTCAATTAAATCATAATAACTCATTAGAAAACATAATTAAAGAGTCAAGGACTTGAGAATTTCAATAAATAATCATAATTAAAGGAGAAGAACAAAAATAACCTTCAATGATTGAAACCTCCCTCAATTGGATGATTGTACACTTGAAAAACAAAAGAAATCAACGAGATTATATAAAAACCAGTTAAGAAATCTTTTGGAAATTATGAGCTGAAGAAATAATATCATTACCTCAAATATTTGCTAAGGAAATAGATGTTTGGCTGAAGAGATTTTAAGAAAAATTTTAGGAGAGAAAAGTTATGTCAAATATAACTTTTAAGAAATAACTATCATCTTTTAATAAATCATCTTTTAAAACCTTTAATTAAAACACTTTAGAACTAATCCAATTGAGAGAAAAATCTAATAAAAATACTTAGGAATATTAGATCCTTAGAGATTCTAAGTCTTGACACTTTTACAAAATAGTCACTAAAACCAGTTTTACAACTTCACATTTTGGTCACTAGTCCCAAAATGACGAACCTCAAAAACCCATTTTCCAAAATTGATTTCACCAAAACCATTAACATACTAAAATAAGGATTTTAGAACATTTTCCATACTATGTACGCACGTGTATTTACAAAACTTAGGCACCGTATTTTATTACATGGTATGAACATATCAAACATAACATCACAAAACTAAACGAAGTACACATTAAAAGTCATGTGCAAAAAAAAAAAAGAGAGTATACAATAAAAGATTGTCTCAAAATAGACATGGAGAAAAAAAGACCTTGACCTCCAAACGGGTAAACTATATTTTTAGTCCTTTAAATATTTATGAAGTTATAAGTTCATAAAATAGTAAAATTACATTCAGACCCCTCAAAAATTGAAGTTCTAGTTTCAATATCTAGAAATACCCCGTATCTAGGGATAATAATCTTCTACCCCTTTTCGGTGTCTCTTTCTACGCCCCAATACTAAATTTAAATTATAAGCCATAACGCTAAATTCTAAACCATAAGCCCTAAACCTTAAAAATACATTGTACTCCTAATTTCTTAAACCCTAATCATAAACTATAATCTTAAACTATAATCTTAAATCCTAAACCTAATTCGTTTAGCGAAAAAAAACAAAGGATTTCTATTCTGAATATAGACACCTGCTTAATTTCTCCAAAGTTGGTTTCCTCGCATACCTCCTAAATTTATATAGTTTGATGTACAAATAAATTTGATTCAAATGTAGTGTATAATCATTAATATTCTAAATCAATTTAAACCTATACCCTTTAAAAATTTCTAAAAATAACAATATCAATGTCGATTGAGTATAACTCGATTGACATTATTATTGGTACGATATACAAGACGACATGAAATCAAACATCGATATTGTATATTGAATGTTAAAAAAATCAATATCAGTAAAACTAACAATAATAATTTGAGGGGTGAAATTAACAATCCTCTAATGTGAAAGGTGCCTATTGTGATATAATTACTACTATTGTTGATGAGAGAGATAAAGGAGGGTTTATATCTCCATTTTGTTCTTTGGAAGAGACGATTGATTTCTCTTCAACCCTTTGTTGGCCTTTCCCCTTATTCCTTCCCCCTTGGAACAACTACTAATCTTACATTCATGCATGAACTGATTACATTCCCCATCTCCCTTTGCTCTTCATTTCACCATAAAAAGCACTCATCTTTCACACTTGGTCTTCTCAATTAGTTATGGCGTCCTTGAACAACTGTTTGGCCTTCTCTTTGTCACCCCAAGAACTCCCGGCACAAGCACAGCCTGTCGTTGATCATCATTCTCAAGCCACGGTCTCGCGCCTTGGCTTCAACTCCGATGATATCTCCGGCACCGAGTGCTTCGATCTCACCACCGACTCCTCAGCCCCATCTCTCAATCTCCCTCCCCCTTTTGGCATGCTTCAAGGTTTATCAAAACCCTAACCTTCTGTTGTTGTTCTTCAATCATGTTTAAAGAGTTGTTTTCTTTTGTTTTTTGTTCTTGCAGATTGGAATGTGAAGAGCTCAGATGTTTCCATGGTGATGGGTAGTTCATGCAACAGCCAAAACCAAGAACCAAAGCTCGAGAACTTCCTTGGAAACCGCTCTTTCTCCCACAATCAACACAGTGAACTCCATGGATTCAACACTATGTACAATACAAGTACGGGACATTACAATATGTACGGTACAGGCAACGGAGGAGATGAAGAAAATAGAAACGATAACACCAATATCGATCACACCGGAAGTAACAGTAGTAGCTCCATTGGTTTATCCATGATTAAGACTTGGTTAAGAAACCAACCGGCACCACCGACACAAGTAGAGGCTAAGAACAGTGGCGGTGCATCACAATCTTTGTCTCTTTCAATGAGCACCGGCGGCGGAAGCGGTGGAGAGAGCTCTTCCTCTGACAACAACAAGCAGCAAAAGACACCAACTGGGGTAAAAACTAGCCAGGGCTGCGAAAATGATGCGACGGCTAGAAAATCTATCGACACTTTTGGCCAAAGAACTTCCATATACCGTGGTGTAACAAGGTTATTATTTTTCATGCTAGATTTCCCCCTTTTTTGAGTGAAAAAATGGTCTAAATATTGTAGGCTTCTTTTTTTTTTGGGGTATTTGCAGGCATAGATGGACGGGTAGATATGAAGCTCATTTGTGGGATAATAGTTGCAGAAGAGAAGGACAAAGTCGTAAAGGAAGACAAGGTATATTATCTTGACCATACATATAAACATTTTAGTCTCAAAATCCTAGAATTTTATATACATGAGGCATTGGAATTTGTTTCTTCATTCATTTTGAATAAAGTATTAGTATTTACTAACTCCTGATTCCATTTTCTGCAATTTCACATTAAATGATGTCGGGCTTCTTTATCAACATGCTTGCAGTTTATTTGGGTAGGTACAAAAATGATAAATGCCCTTCTTGGCCTTATCTTACAACTAAGTTTGATTCTCCATAAGTTTATTTTGGTTGAAATTATTGTTTCATAGGAGGGTATGACAAAGAAGAAAAGGCAGCTAGAGCTTATGATTTAGCAGCATTGAAGTACAGGGGAACTGCTACAACAACAAATTTTCCTGTTAGTTTTCAGTTTTCACATCCTTTTGCCCCCCCGAAACACTATTGATAATGCATAAATTGCCTATTGTGGATTCATTTTCTCGGGAAAATAGATCCCTATAAATTTGCTCCATGTTCTCACTGCCATTGACATGCAACCTGAAGGTGTGCTTCCTTGTTTAAGTAAATACATTTTTTAAAAATATATCCTGAAATTTGATAGGTTCTCAATAGGTTGAAACTTGAAAAAGTACCGAGTTTTATATTTAATGGAGCACTAAACAATGTTATTGTGCTCCTAAAAGGGCATCCCAATTCCCCATTATTAGGAAATTTGTCATGATTCGATGCTCTTGTTTATCGGACAAACATTTTCTTTTTCTTTTCGGTGTTCCTTTTTATGCCTTAACAATAAAAAGTACTAAAAATTTAAACTACAAGCCTTAACCCTAAATTCTAAATCCTAAACCCTACACCCTACCCCAAATTCTCTAAACATCAACTATAAATCTTAAACTCTAAACTTTATTTTTAGTGTAAGGGCATAAATAGAGACACCAAAAAGAGTAGAAGATTTATATTCCTTATTTATTACAATAATTATTATTATGTTTTCAAATATAGATTAGCAACTATGAAAAAGAGTTGGAAGAAATGAAGCACATGACGAGGCAGGAGTATCTAACGTCTCTGCGAAGGTATAGAATTGTAAATTATATATTTTTGATGGAGCAAAAAGTATAGTATACACAATTCAAATAATGCATGAATGGTACAACTTAATGTGTTTGGATTTGATGCTGCAGAAAGAGTAGTGGATTTTCTCGAGGAGCATCCATGTATAGAGGAGTCACAAGGTACATGTTCTCACTATGATAATTTAGCATACTTTTTTTTTATCGAATAGAGAGATATTATATTTCTAAGAAAAATGTCGAGATTCAAACTCAGACAAAATGAGATAACATGAACATCCTTGATCACTCAGCCAATTAGTAGATCTCAATTAAGCATAATTTGTTTCAGTATTTATATATTATTTGAGAGAAGGGGTTTCAAACTATTTTAAAAGCATCGTAAACTATTTTTAAAGTGTATTGACAAATTTAACCTGTTTTTAACAATTGGTATTTTAATTGGGTTGAAAAACAGGCACCACCAACATGGAAGATGGCAAGCAAGGATTGGAAGAGTTGCTGGAAACAAAGACCTTTACTTGGGAACATTCAGTAAGTTTAGTCACATTTCTGCAGTTTTAGTCTCCCTGTCATGTTTTAACAATTATTGTTCATACACTGTAATCTTATTATGAAATTAATAAGTTATTTAGTGAATTCTTATATATTATATTTATGTAGGTACGCAAGAAGAGGCAGCAGAAGCCTATGACATCGCAGCCATAAAATTCCGAGGACTGAATGCTGTAACCAACTTCGATATGAGTCAATACAATGTTAAGAGCATACCAGAGAGCAGTCAATTGCCGATTGGCGGCACCTCAAAGCGATTGAAAGACGTCGAGCAAGCAGAAATGGCTATGGATATCGTACATAGGGCGGATGATAATAACATCAGTCGTCACTTGTCTAATGGAATCGACACTTACGGTGCTGCAGCAGCGGCTCACCATGGGTGGCCTACCGTTGCATATCAGCAAGCTCGGGCATTTAGCATGCATTACCCTTGTGGACAAAGAGTATGGTGCAAGCAAGAGCAAGATTCTGATGCTAATCGCACCTTCCAGGATCCTAATCAGCTACAATTTGGAAGCACCCACAATTTTGTCCAGCCTTCTGTTTTACATAATCTCATGGCAATGGAGTCGTCTTCAATGGAGCATAGTTCTGGATCTAATGCTAACTCGATTATCTATAGCAATGGTAGCACAGTCAATGATAACGCTAATGGTAGCTACGAAGGGGTCGTCGGGTACGGGCCCAACGGAGGATATGCAAACCTCTTGGGGACGGTTATAGCCAGTGATATTAACCAAAACCAAGGCAGTGATTTTGCAGACAATGAAGTGAGAGCACTCCACGAAAACATGTACGGATCGACCGATGCTTATTGTTCGAGGAACTTGTATCATCTATCACAGCAATCATCAACAGGTGGTCAAGCCTCAGCATGCAACAACTGGGTGCCCACTGCAGTTCCCACCATTGCACGAAGGCCTAGCAATATGGCTGTATGCCATGGAGCCCCAACATTCACAGTGTGGAATGATACATAAAGATTAGAATATGTATGCATATTGGATTTTATTTTAACTTTGATTTCCTCCTTCAGCATACCTAATTCAAGCTTTTTTTTTTCTTTTAAAAAGAAATCCTCTAACCTTGCAGCATGACAATTTTAGACTTAATTAATTAAGGGTCGAAAACTGATGTTATTAATAGCATTTGAGGCTGAAGTTTATAATGCTAGGCTATGTGACTTTCAATAACTTTATGATAAATTAATACATTGGACCATGCAGGTCAACTTTCAATAACTTTGTTACCAATGATCATATGATACATAGAAATGAATTTTCCTCCATTGCTTATTTTCATTTTTTTTGAAATCTTATTTTTGTGTTGCTCTTCTGGTTTTCAGGATTTACTCTTGACTAATCCGGACCGATCCGCGTTTTACACTTAGCTTTGGTGGGTGAATCTTCTAGCAAATTTTTTTGTATACACAACTCCTCAAACTCGAAACTTGCTTAAGCGATATCAAACTGTTTACCATCTGGACTAATCATCGGCAAATCTTATTTATTTTTATTGATTGTTTTTTTTGACATTATTTTTCTGGCATGTGACATTATATTAATTGCTTCTCTTACAGACTTTAATTGCTTCCAAAAATGCAATCGAACAATGTGATTAATAAAACTACTGCATGCATATATCAATAAGTTGGAGAAAATCAATTCAAGAGAACTTATTGTATGAGCTTTCCTTTGCATCCTAAAATCAATTCCATTCAATAAAATTAATTTTAATCTCTTTAATTTTAAAAATCTTAAAATTAGTTAAATTTATTGAAAATAGTTGTATTGTAAAAAATTATGTATACACAATTTAAAGAATTAATAATTTTCCTTCATTCAAAAAAGAATTAATAATATTCAATGATATTTATTAGTACAAGTAAAATTGAGTTACTATTATAACATTAAGTATAATACTTTTTTACTTTATTCTTTGGATTAAGCCTATTTCTCGAACTGAGGTTGTGACACTAATTTAAGTGACACCAAAGTATAACATACGCTTTAAAAACATACATTAAAAAAAGAAAAGAAATATTTAGTGTAAAAAATGCCATTTGCTAAATTGACAAAAAAAAAAGGTGGAATGATAAAAAAAAATCGAATAAAGTTTTGGGCTATTTCGAATTCCGAAATTCAAGTAATGAGTTTTAGTATTTTTTATTTATAGATTTAGTAAAGTGTAAAAAGATATATCTACAATAACTTTATTGCATTTTTAAATAAAATTAATTTTAAAATTTTCAACGGAGTTAACACTCAATTAATCAGTTATATTAAACTTAGACACAAATCTAAATATAGTAAGTATAAATACATTATAAAAGAAATAAAATATTCTTTTTGTATAACCACTTATATCTATCTCATTGGTAGACTAATTCGGAATAGATTTAACAAAAGTCTTTTATGGGAGCGACCCTCCAATCCTATTTGTTTCATTCACAATGCTATGATTCGAATTACTCATCTTATTTCAGAGATTTAGCACCTCATCTCGCTGAACCAATTGATTGTCGATAAAAGAAAAATTTAATGTAAACTTTTAGGCATCTGTTGGCTGAGGACATTTGGGCTTGTGCTCAAGCTTGAGTTTGGGCTTGGAGTACTGTTTGGGTTTTAGCCGAATGACCTGGACAGATTTCGAAGCCAACAGTAACCATGCTAAAAACTGTGGCATTAACCATATTACCATTTATGAACTGTTATCATCTATCAATTATATGAACGTATGTGGAAGGTTAATAGTAAAGGATTATTATCATATACACGATCGGTAGAAATTTTTTGTTTCCACAAGCACTTTAATTTTAAGATTTAGGGTTTTAGTTTGAGATTTTAGTGTAAGAGTTTAGAATTTATGGTTCATGGTTAGAATTTATGGTTTAGGGTAATATGGTTAGGAATTTAAATTTTAACCATTAAACCCTAAATTTTAACCATAAACCCAATCAATAGCCCATAAATAAATACCTAATAGTAAAAAGCTACTAGGATACATAGTAAAAAAAGGTATAATGTTAAAAAATGCCTCTAACGTTTGACTGAATAGTCATTTTAGGCCTTATTCTTTTTTAAAGCAATTTAACCCTCAATATTTCATTCTAAGTCAAAATGACACCTCTACGGATGAAAATTATTAATCAACTGACGATAAATAACTTGAAATGTCGTAAAAAACCTATATGACGGTGCACACCGTGATAGTAATGTCATATAGACAAATATATTGACTTTACAAAACGACACATGAGCCAAAAAATATTTTAAAAAATTGTATGAAATATAAAATATTTTTTCTTCTGATGTGTCATTCTGTCAAATAATTTCAAGTTGTTTATCGTCAGTTCACTAACAGTTTTCATCCGTAGAGGGGCTATTTTGAACTAAAATAAAAATTAAGGATTAAATTGCTTAAAAAAATAAAGATCATAATTATTATTCAGTCAAACATTAGGAGATTTTTTTAGCATTATGCCTAAAAAAAACTACTAAAATACAGTTTGTAAAGTTTTCGCTTTTAAATACATATATAAAATAGACATACAAATGCACGAATACCATAATAAAATGTATGTGTACCTTGTTTTGAGTTAACGAAAAACATAGTATTTTTGTATTAATTTGAGTACTCCAACTTTGATCGAAGCAAACAAAACCCGTTGGCCTTTTGAATTAATTTTAGCAGCCGTGTTAATAACATGTTTATAAAAGAGAGAAATAATCAAAGATAAAAACAAATAATATGGGGGTGATACTAGTTTTTTAGTAGGGTGTTCAAAATTTGGTTAAAATTGAATTAATTGACTGAATCAAAATTTTGACCGGTTAATGATATGTTGGATCAGTTAACGGTTAATTTTTTTTTAAAAAATTCAGTTTTCGGTTAATTCAATTCGAAACTGGTCAATTTATCGAATTACCCGAATTATCCATAATATATATGTTAAACATATATTAAACTATGTGGAAATTAATAGAATTAAGTAAAAATTAACAGAATATATATATCGAAAATTTAGATGTTCTATAGTTATTCCAGTTAATTTGAAAATTAACCGAATTTCGGTTATTTTTTTAAAAAAAGTTTGATTCGGTTAACAGTTAAAAGGTTAAAAACTTCGGTTAATGATATTTAGCTAATTCAGTTTAGTCGGTTAACCGATTGAACACCCCTATTCTTTAGGAACTTGTTCTCACTAATCCTTCTTATTTTCCTTCTTGAGAAAAGTGACGGCCTTAAGTATTTTCTTAATATTTTAATTTGATTACAATATAATATCTTAGTTTAATTTCTTTATAAATAAGTTTACGTACGCTTATAATCTCTACTGTTCTAACTCGGGTCATCTAGAGAGAACATTCCACCTTTTACTATTAGGACCATTCAATAAGTTCCTCCTTACATAGGATTTTTTATACATTTCACAATAAGGGAGGAAATGAATCTTCTCATAATATAATGTATCACATACCGATCAAAAAAAAATATCACATACTGAGATGATAGACAAGTTTAATTTTGCGAATTTCGCACCATATTCGTCCTAATTGGGGTGGGTATGGATATAGGTTTGATGGGCAGTGGACGAGTGTGGATGTCAAAAGTCATGTCCGTCTTAGGTAGTGGGTAAGTGATGAATTTAAAACCTTACCCACTTCATATCCGCCTGCCCCGCATCCTCCAGTCCTACATCCTCCCGCTCACTATCCACCATATGAATAAAATCATTTTAATGAAAATAAAATATAAATTTATTTATATTATATATATATATATATATAAGGTGGCGTGAGGAGGATGAATATGTTTGTTATCATTCAAGTGAAATATGTTTGTAAGCATTTAGAAGAATTTTAGAATGATTAATAGAGTTAAAAACCAAGTTTATGAAATATGTTCTACATTTTATGCGTATGCAGTGAATCCGTAAAATCACTAAATGTTCTATATAAATAATTAAGAAGTGATTCATCATTATAACTGTGAGTAAGGCTAGATTCATTTATAACAAACGAATATCGATCTTTATTTTAAAGATACAAAATTTTAAGTGGTAGAAGGTCAGAAAAACATAGCAACAAATTGCTCTTAATACTAATTCAACAATGACTTTAAAAATTCATCATAAATTGTACAAGTTGAATTAAAAGTCCTACCTTATATGATTAAAAAGACATTCGAGTCTAATTTCTTTTTGAGCGAACAAAATAAAATTATAATTAGATAAATGAATTTCTTTGAATATAGTACAAGCGAGTACAAAGCAAAGCTGGGTGGTGGGTACCCAATGGGGTAATAGATATATAGTAAATTTGAAATATACTCGTATGGGTGGATATAGATTTGAAAATGTATTCATTATAGATAATGGGTAAGTAATAAAAATTCTAGGAGATATATGACCGCACCCGCCCGCCCTATTCGCCATTCCAAATCCTATGGATACATAAATCACGTAAAAGCATTCTTTTCATATATATAATTTTATTACCACAATATGCATGTACATAATTTTATTCTGAGTTATATTGACATCTACTTAATAAATGAATTTATAACATTAATAAATCAATACGAGTTTAATTAACACTAACTCCATTCACTAATTGAATTGAATGAATTGATAAGAGTCTAATTAACTTAAATCCTAATTAACTAAATACTTTAAGATATGTCTAGTTCGCTGAAAAGATTATTATTAGGAATAATAATCTTTTTTAGAATGACATTTCATTGTTTAGTAAGAGTAATATTTTTTCTCAATAGTGGCATTTCTCCCTAAATGGCAAGAATAACATTCTCACTAATTTTGTAGGTATTTATCACTTTCCCCCTTAGTTAATGAATTTTGTTCATATAGATTATTTTTAAAATTTTTAATTAGATAATTAATTATCTGTTAAAATTTTTAAAATATATTTTACATATTAAACGTTTATCATTTGAAAGTTCACAAAAAATATTTTAATAAAGAACAACGAGGGTATGCAAATATAAAATATATTTTTTAAAAAAACATTTAATATATTAATTATATTAATAATATAATAAATATATAATTGTTGCAAACTTTAGATAGTGTAACAAAAATAGTTCTATGATTTTTATGCAAATATTTTTGATTTAATATTAAAAGTTTAACATGTTACAATCATCCAAGCAGCCAGTTAACTGCCAAAGTGAAAAGTCAGTGCCGATAGACAATCCCAGAAAAGTAGAGAATGAGAAAATTAAAACAGATAATGCCAGTGCTAAGGCCAGTACCAGTGCCAGAACTGATGCCAACAATGATGCCACACATGATGCCAACATTGATGACAAACAGACTGAGGCCAAACAACAAATTGATGCCAAACAGATGCCAGCACTACCTCGGCAAAGCCGGCATCACCAGCATATGTTTATCTATCACCACCATTTCTAGCAAGACTTCAAAAGCACAACAGGATCAGCAAGTTAAGCGCTTCTTGGAAATTCTTAAGAAATTGCAAAACAACATTCCACTGGTAGAAGCCCTTGAGCAAATGCCCAACTATGTAAAACTCATGAAGGACATTCTGTTCAAAAAAAGAAAGTTGAGAGATTTTGAATCTGTTGCTCTCACTGAGGGATGCAGTGCCATGATCCTAAACCGGTTGCCACCAAAGTTGAAAGATCCGGGAAGTTTTACTATTCCTTGCACAATTGGCAACAAATTTATGGGCAAGGCATTGTGTGACTTGGGAGCCAACATCAACTTGATACCAATGTCAGTTTTTAGGCAGCTTGGCATAGAAGCAATGCCTACTACAATGACACTCTATCTGACAGACCAATCCTATGCGCATCCCAAGGGTAAGATTGAGGATGTGTTGGTGAAGGTAGACAAATTTTTCTTTCCAGCTGATTTTATCATTTTGGATTATAAGGCTATGCTAATGTTCCGATTATTTTAGGCAGACCATTCCTTGCCACAGGTATGGCTCTTATTGATGTTCATAAAGGGGAACTAACAATGTGTATGAATTACCAACATGTTACTTTTAATGTGTTTCAAGCTTTGAAATGTGCAGATGAACCTGATGAATGTCAAGCTGAGGAGATGATGGGGTCCATTTATACTGTGGACATGGCACAGTTATGCCAGGATATAGAATTTGATACTATCATGCTTGATGGTATAGCTGAACTGTTTGAGGAATCTGAGGAATCAATGCTGAAGATGTAAGATATTTTAAGCCACTATAGTTGGTCGGCATAGAGATAAAAGAACCTAAACCATCAATTGAGGAACCACAAGAGTTGGAGCTAAAGCCATTGCCAAATCACTTGAAGTATGCTTATTTAGGTAAACACTCAACTCTGCCAGTGATCATTGCCACTGATCTCACCAATGATTAGGAGGAGAGATTACTGGCAATATTAAGAAATTATAAGCAAGCGTTGGGTTGGACCTTGGCAAACATCTGAGGTATTAGCCCAACCATTTGCATGCACAAAATTATTTTGGAAGAGTACCATGGCAGAACCATTGAAGGTTAAAGAAGGCTAAATTTGAGCACGAAAGAGGTAGTTAAGAAAAAGATCATCAAATGGCTTGATGCCAGGATCATTTATCCCATTTCTGATAGCTCATGGGTTAGCCCGACGCAATGCGTGCCAAAGAAAGGTGGCATGACCGTGGTATGAAACAGTGAAGCTGAATTGATTCCCTCTAGGACTATCACAGAATGGAGAGTGTGCATGTATTATAGAAGGCTGAATAAGGCTACAAGTAAGGACTACTTCCTATTGCCTTTCATCGACCAAATGTTAGACAGGTTGGCAGGTAAAGCTTTCTATTGTTTTTTAGATGGTTATTCGAGTTATAATCAGATTGCCATTGCCCCTAATGGTCAAGAGAAGACCATATTGACATGCCCTTATGGGATGTTTGCTTTTAGAAGGATGCCATTCGGCCTATATAATACATTGGCAACATTTCAACGCTGCATGATGTCCATTTTTTTTTGATATGATCGAACACAAAATGGAAGTATTCATGGATGATTTCTTTGTGTTTGGTAAAACATTTGAGGAATGCATTCATAGTTTAGAGCAAGTATTAAAGAGATGCATCGAGACAAACCTAGTGTTGAACTGGGAGAAATGCCACTTCATGGTGAAGGAGGCATTGTACTCGGTCACAAGGTAACTAAGAGAGGACTAGAAGTTGATCAAGCTAAAGTGGAGATAATCAAGCAATTGCCACCTCTAACGATTGTTAAAGGTATAAGGAGTTTTTTAGGTCATGCCGATTTTTATCAGCAGTTTATTAAAGATTTTTCAAAAATTTCTAAACTTTTGTATTTGACGATTCTTGTTTGAGAGCATTTCGGGAACTTAAAGAGAAATTGATTAATGCCCCTATAGTCATAGCACCGAATTGGAATGAGCCCTTTGAGATCATGTACGATGCTAGTGACTATGCCGTCAGAACAGTTTTGGGATAGCGGCATGGCAAGGTTTTCCATGCCATCTACTATGCTAGTAGAACCTTGAATGAAGCACAACTTAATTACTCTACAACCGAGAAAGAATTTCGTGTTGTTGTATTTGCACTTGATAACTTTAGATCTTATTTAATTGGTAACAAGGTTGTAGTTTATACAGATCATTCGACATTGAAGTATCTCTTGGCAAAGAAGGATGCCAAGCCTAGATTAATCCGATGGACGCTCTTACTTCAAGAATTTGACCTAGGGATTAGAGACATGAAAGGCAGGGAAAACTTAGTAGATTACCACCTTTCACGATTATAGCATCACATTGAAGATGGTAAAACTAAAGTTATTAGAGATGAATTTCCTGACGAATACTTGCTCCCAGTTAATGCTATGCCATGGTACGCTGACATTGTCAACTACCTGGTAAGCAACATTCTTCCACCAGACTTGGCATACAATGCTAAGAAAAGATTCCTATGAGAAGTTAGGCAATATTATTAGGATGAGACAATATTGTTCAAACAATGTGCTGACCAAGTGCTCTGCTGGTGTGTGCTCGAGGATGAACAACATAACATACTGCATTTGTGCCATGCTGAACCATATTGAGGTCACTTTGCTGGGATGAAGACTACTGCCAAGGTGCTGCAATCTGGATTATTTTGGCCGACTCTATATAAGGATGCCCATAAGTATGCCAAGGCATATGACCAATGCCAACAAACAGGAAACATCTTCGATCGACACCAACTACCACTTCAAAATATTATTCGTGTAGATTTATTTGATGTATGGGGGATAGACTTTATGGGTCATTTTCCTCTATCATTTGGTAATGTATATATTCTTGTGGCTGTTGAGTATATATCTAAGTGGGTAGAGGCTGTTGCCCTACCAACAAATGATGCCAATGTCGTTGACAAGTTTTTGCACAAACACATTTTTACCTGATTTGGTGCCCCTAGAACAATAATTCATGATGAGGGTGCTCATTTTAAGTGTAATATAATCTCTAAAGCTTTGTACATATATGGTATACAGCAAAGAATTGCCACAACATACCATCCATAGACAAATGGGAAAGCTGAGATTTCAATCAAGGAGATCAAAAAAATTCTAGAGAAAACTGTAAATCCAACAAGGAAAGACTGGTCTCTGAGACTAGATGAGTCCCTGTGGGCCTATAGGATTACTTTTAAAACTTCTTTGGGTACTTCATCGTTTAGACTCGTTTTTGGTAAACCATGCCATCTGCCAGTTGAACTTGAACATAAAGCCTATTGGGCCATTAGAAAACTTGACATGGCGTGGAGAGTTGCTGGAGAAAAGAGGTAACTCGACCTCAATGAGTTGGAGGAATTTAGGACACATGCCTATGGGAATGCTAGGATCTACAAGGAGAAGGTAAAATGTTGACATGATAGTAGGATAATGCCAAGACAATTTAAACTAGGCCAGCATGTTCTATTGTTTAATTCATGCCTTAAACTATTTCCAGGAAAACTCAAATCAAGATAGACGGGTCCTTATGAAGTTATTAAACCATACGCCCATAGAGCTGTGGACATTAAGAACTTAAGGTCGGGAGAAATTTTCAAGGTGAATGGCCAACGTCTTAAGCATTATATGAAAGGTAATCGAAACAATGCCAAGGAGGTGATCCTCTTGGCAGAGTTAACATGAAACATCATTTGGTCTGAACTCTTTTCAAATATTAGGATTGTTGTTTTTATCTATTTTAGGATTCATGTTTTAGTTTTCTTTTTGTTGTTTTTCAGTTTTATTCCCTTGCTATGTTGTAAAGTTTCTTTTGAGTGTATGTAGAATTGATGCCAGGGGCACAACCAATATGCTTGCTATGGGAAATGCCGTGCACAATGCCATGCATCTTGGCATGCAACAGTTTACGTGATGATGAAGGAAGAGAAAACCCTAGCTTGATTGGATAAGAAAATAACTTTCTTGAAATATTAAATCATATCCGCCCAAGTTAGGTTAGAATTAAATCCACCATAATTACCCTATCAACTCAAATTCCTACCCAATCCTTATCCTTTTTACCTTATCACTTTAAAATCCTTTCCACTTAAAACTCTTGAAATTCCATCATTATCCCCTCATTTAATCGACTATCATCATTAAAACCCCTTAAACACTCCATCTTTCATCTTCTTTACCCTAGCAAATTTTTCAAGAAACACTTTTCATATTCTCTTTCTTCCCTCAAGCAAGATTCAACTCGTCTTTTCTCATTCTTTCATTCACATCGACTCAACCTTTTCTTCATCTCCATGGCATCTTCATCTACTTTCTTTAAATGATTCTTCAATGAAGAAGTCTGCAAGAAGTTTGATCAAAGCTTTGCATCACGAATGTTTTTGTACGAAAAACATTTCGTCTTCCAAACCGACACCACCGTGAGATTCCTACCGGAGTTCATGGCCATTGTCGACATGCACAAGCGGAGTTCTTTCTGCCAACAAAAAGGGGAGATCTACGCCACCATTGTGCAAGAATTTTATGCACATCTTGTGACAAAAGATTCTTCATTTTTGATGATTCGAGGTAAATGTGTACATTTTGATGAAGGGTATGTTAACTCACTATTTTCTTTGATTAATATAGGAGATGAGCACTTTGACTATGTTGAATCCATGACCGCTGCCAAACGCAAGAAACTATTGGCAGACTTATATGAGCCTGGCATAGTTTGGACGGTTTCATCGACGAGCCATCGGACAGTGAAGAGGTTGGCGTTGAAGCCAGAGATGCACGGCTTGAATCACTTCATCAAGGCAAATCTGTTGCCTACATCTCACAATGAGACCATCTCAGAAGAGAGACTGATTTTGTTGCACTCTATTGTCAAAGGGTGCAAGATCAACATTGTTAAAATCATCATCGATGAGACTTATAAGTGCGTTGCAAAAGGTAAAGGCAGCTTGTTTTTCCCTTGCTTATTTCTGACATTTGCATGCGCCATGATGTGCCTAGGCTTGATGAAGATCGTGGCTAGATTATAAAGGGAACGACAATCACAGTTGCCATATGGAAAAATCTCACGGCTGTTGAGCCAAAGAAAAAAGGACAAGGGAAAGGTCAAAGCTACCACACCAAAGCCAAAACCTAAGGCAGAGCTGAGCAATATGCTAGAGACCATGCCAACTAGTTCGTTGGCAGTGTTGTCCCAAGTTTACCATCACCAAGAGATTATTCTCCAAAAGCTAGAGGTAGTCAAGGACCTTAATGCTAAGATGAGTCACTATACAAATGAGAGAGATGCTATTATTAGGGAGGTGCTTGAAAACTATCCCCTGAAGTGGTGCCACCATTCCCAATTTTCCCTACCAAGCCCTCGAGCAATGAAGATGACATGCCAACCAGTCCAGCATTTCCAGCCAGTCCAGCCAATCTAAAGATGCCAGCCAGTTAAGTTAGTCCAGTTAAGCCAGCCAATCTAGCCAGTTCTAAATCCAATGCCACAATTCATGTGTCCCCGATGCAAGTAGAATCTGCCAACACTTCCTCGTCTGAATTAGAGGAAATCCCGGTTAAAACACCAAAAGCTAAGCCATTTGAACCTGCCAAGAAAAAGGAGAAAATTGGAGCCTCCACTACTACAAAGCCACCCATAACCAGAATCAAGCGCAAAGATCCCAATCGTGGAGGCTTTGTCGAAAGGAAGACCCGAGTCACACGAGCAGAAGTCACATGGGAGGGAGTCTCTGAGAGGGAGTCCTCTTCTACTTAAACTCATTTTCATTCCATTCCATTACATTCACATGATCATGCATTTTATTTTTCTGTTTTAATTTTGTATATATGTGTTGTTTCATGTATTGAGGACAATACACATCTTGGGTTTGGGGGTGTGCATTTCCTTATATGTATGCCATGCCATATAGGTCATATAGTTAGTTGCATATCGAACCGTTAAAAAAAGAAAATTTTGCCTCAATTTAATTTTGAAGGATGGTAACATTTGTTAGGCAAGCTTTATTTGATCTAGATGTCTGTCCGATGAAGAAATTAATCTTTAGTTGTCATGCCATGCCAGCAGAGTAGTATGCCAGGTTAGCTTGGAAATTGATCTCTAGTTTATGGAATTGAATTTGCACTTAACACGTGATATGTATCTAGTTCCCTAGAAAACTTAGACTCTTTGAAACCATGCTCAGATTGAAAAAAAAGAAGTTGAAAAATGATGTCAGGGTAAAAGAAACTAATAAGGCAGCAATGTTCTGCCAAGGAAATAAAAAAAGAACTCTTCTACCTAGGGATAATAAGTTACTTGGGGCTTCGTGGTTTGCTCCCTCTTAGTTCTCAAGTCCAAAACCCTAGCGTATGAGTTGAAGAGAAAGCCTAGTGATGTCTGGATTAAGGTAGGGATTCGTGGTATGCTCCCTCTTATCACTCACACTAAACAATGTCACAAAGAAAGCTTAAATTAATGCCAACAGAACTCTTGGCAAGAAAGAAAAATAAAGAAAAGATCTGAGTTTAGGTAGTAAAATTGGCTAAGGGAGTGAAATGATGTTGAATGCATATTGCCTACACATCATCCACTCTTCATGAACTTAGACTAGAGTTATATTGTTGCACTTGAATTATTACCTGCTTGGCATTATTGCACTGAGATATTGAGGGTAGAAATAGAGCAAAATTCTGCTTGCCATCACTTGTTGGCATTCCAACCAAAATTTTGTCGAGGTAACCTTTTCACAGTTTTTGTTTTTCTTTGTTTGTGTTACTTGAGGACAAGAAATGAGTTAGGTTTGGGGGTGTGTTACCTCTCCAAAAGTACAATTTTTAATGCCAATTTTACATTACTATTGCTTGTTTTTAGGTACATTTAGTTGCATTAGGTTGTTAAAATCATGCATTTGCATAAGGAGTTTAGTATTTTGTCTATGCCAGTGTGAAGGGTTGTTTTTGTGACTATTTTGCAGGTTTGGCATAGGATAAGGCGCAGGAAAGCAACACAGTTAGGATTGCTAAGGGGAATGCCAAGTGTCGTTGGCACAAAAGGACTAGATAGAGCCAAGCACTTGTTGGAAAAGAAGTGAACTTGATGCCATGCCAAGAGTTTGTTGAACCCTGAAAAAATAGGACATGATAAGGCTCATAAAAGATTACAAATGGACCAACCTCTGAGAAAATAGCAGATAAGGTGATGTCATGCTATGTTGGCAAAGACATGCCAAGCTTGTGTGCCAAGGCAACATCGGCATGATGACACCAGCCCTAGCTTGATAAGCTATCACACTGATCGGATAAGACTCTATCTCTTATCCTGGGAGAATTTGAAATTCAAATGAAGAAGCTATCATATTCCCTTCCCTTGCACGCCTATATAAACACCAACCGATCAAGCATTTGGGGATCACACGAGGGGAGATCGGGAAGACTTTGAGTGATCAGAGTGAGGTGTTGGAGTGCTCGACGAGTGACGGTCAGCTACACCGAGGAATGGTGGTTCAACCACTTGGTCGAGAGCCTAGATTCGAGGGCTACATCAAGAGACCCCTCTCGCCTATTCTCTTTGGTTCAAGCTATTTTATTTTTATTTTATGATGATGTATTTGAAAACGGTTATGGTTTTGTCGGTTAAATCCCTCACCATGAACTAATTTCATAGTTGGTGGGGGATGTTTGGTTTAAACGTTGATTTCATGCCTTAGTTTCTTTAACGACAATTATGTTTTGGCAAAAGTTTTCTATTTGGCATACTTGAATTTTTCCTAAATACTTTGCCAAGCAAGAGCTGGCACCGTTGGCCTATTGCTTCCCAATATCTTAACAGACTTGGGGTGACAACGATTAAGTTGTTGAATACTAAGGAGAGAAGCTTCGAGAGAAGTCGTTCAAGTAGATGAACTTACTTCGGAAGTGATATCTACCCCATAGGATTATAGATTGGTTCTTAATGAACTCGATTCATTTAAAAACATACACTATAGAGATATAGGGGTTTTTACATAATTGACTTAGGGCAATGGCCATCGAGAGAGGCACTGCTAATGTTGAATCTGCTTGGCAAACAATGGCAAGACAGTTTGCCAACAGAGGTTGGCACGAGCGACATTAAACCCAAGCATTCCCTGTCAACACTCATCATTCACTAAAAACATCTTCCTTGCCAACGCTTTACTTCATATTTCTTCTTTTTTTATTAATTCCAAAACAATCTTCAAAACAAACATCTTTTCTTTTAAGGCAAGTAATAATCAAACAATCGAATTCCAAGTCAATCTCTCTGGGATCGATACTCAGTTTAATTGTTGTATTACTTGCAGACTGTGTATACTTGCACGTAAAAGACACATTTTTGCATTGTTTTATTACTTTTACAATACATATCTTCTGCCCCTTTTTCCAGCATTCACTTAGAGAGTCTACAATACTCCCACTATTTTTATTAAAATTAATAACCCTCAAATATTAATGTTAAAAATACTTTCTGTAAGGTTTTTCTAGTAGGAAAGGATCCAAATTTCACGTTCTCTTCAGTTAGCTTGGGCTTTTCTCTTAAGATTATGGTCTATCTAGGGAAGCAACACTTGCTAATTATCTCTCATGTAACTCCTTCATTTGGTGAACAACTCTTGTTCATAACCATCCTATGATTATCCAAATAACTAACCTTTAAGTTTCTAATCCTATTAGAGTAACCTAGTTAAGTCTTTAACCAATGTTACAACCAACGAATATCACTTGCTTATTCTTCGCGTTTGGCCAAGATAGATACAAATACCTTGCTTTAGTAGAACCTACATTGTATCGATCTAGACTTTAACAAGGGTTAACATTGGGAATCAATAAAAGACTTAATATTTTATTGAGGGATTTCGTGAATATTATATCATCATTTAACATTTGATCTTATCAATTAACTAGCATGCATCCCATACATTCATTTTATACATATATGAAAAGCAGTAAATATGAATGCAATAGTTATAGCCCATATACTAAGGTGGCACGTCCCAAGCCCATGGGAGAACCAAATTTTTCTAAGGATAAAAACACTTCTCAAGCATCTTTACCTCACACCCCACACATTTCCTCTGTTCCATGCTTCTTCATATATATTACAATTTCAGAAACTCGTTTTACATACGAAAGAGTAAGATGAGAAGAGAATTACAATATAAGTAGAGAAAGGCACAACACGCATGCCATATTTATAAAACCTTATAAATAAAACTAAATGGGCTATTGGTCTATAACCATGCATTTCAAACACCGAGCATATCAAACATAATACCGACACAGTTTGTTATTGAAGTCTTACCAGATTGTTCCTACGCATGTGTCAAGCCCCTTACAAGGTTTCGACAGCCCCGTAGCCGCCGCCAAGGTTGTCGTTGCTTGGTTAGCGGCGGGGAAATTTTTAAAGATTAACATCTTAATTGTTTTTTAAAACCCTCACAATTTGATAACTCTTATCAACATTATCATATTTTTCAGGATTTTAAAATCCATGAGGTTTTTACTGAAACAACTGTTGTTACTTTCCCGTATGAAATCTATAGACTAACCATTAGTCTAATATTCGCTTATGTTAACACTTAACGTCTAAAACCCTAAAACTATATTTTGAATATGTTAACTATTAACATATAATATTTCAAACACTATCGACAAAGATCTTGATGATTAACTCTTAATAATCGATCGTAGGAACATCTTTTAACTAGATTAACCGTGATTGAATAGATTTGCTCAAACAAATATCATATATTCACTAAATAAATAAAAAAAATAACATGTATCTCATACAATTACATCACCCGAGTAATTAAAAATTGAATCTGTGTCGTACAAGTGGCTTTGATACCACAGTTGGGTTACGCCAGTACACCCCATGGCGCAACAGAAAAATTATTCGGCGATTACCACCAGAGATCCATGTAAAAGGAAAAAATCGGGGTGAATAAGGGCGAAGAATTACCTGTTTAAAATCTGGAATTCTAAATTTGGAGGAGATATCTAATCACGATTTCACGATGTCGATTCCTAAGCCACAACGATAACGCTCCGACCTCTACATAGTTTACCCAATTGAAACGAGCATATACAGCTCTCTAAACTATTTAGAGAGTTTTTCCAAAAGCATTGATGATTGCTAGATCTCTCATTCCTTTATATAGCCTTTGAAATCCTAATTCAACTCATGTTAGGATTTCAATATATATTAATATATATAATCTTAATTTAACTTTAATTAGGATTTCAATATATATATATATTAAATATATAATCCCAATTCAACTTAATTAGGATTTCAATATATATATTAAATATATATAATCCCAATTCAACTTTAATTAGGATTTCAATATATATATTAAATATATATAATCTCAATTTAACTTAATTAGGATTTCAATATATATTAATATATATATAATCTCAATTCAACTAATTAGGATTTTAATATATATTAATATATATATAATCCCAATTCAACTTTAATTAGGATTTCAATATATATTAATTTAAATTGATTTATATTATTTATATATATTAAAAGAGTCATAATTACAATAATTATTTTCTTTTAATATTTATCTAATAGTTAAATTATATATATATCAAATATATATTAATTTAACTAAATTCGTGTACAACAAATTTGTACATATAAAATTCGTTTAATATATGCTCATTTCAACTATAGGTGTGACCCTGTAGGTTCATGTAACGTTAGTAGTAAATATTAGAACATTTTTAATATTACAAACAATGAGTGACATCTAGCAATATGTCATTGTCACCTAAGTTACAAGAAATCATGATTCGACATAACTTTTTTCGTGATTAACTCTTTTTCATGTATTACATCATTTTGTTTCCTTTATATCTAGATTAGACACAAGTCATGGAACAGACTCACTTGTATAATCTATCTAATATTTCTTGATATCTTGAGTAGACTATTATAAACGAATAACTATGCTATCTCACATCAACTTATTCGAGCATGGCCATACATCAACTTATTCGAGCATGACCATATATTCTATTATAAACAAATTTGTACATATATAACTTTTTTCGTGATTAACTCTTTTTCATGTATTACATCTTTTTGTCCTTTATATCTAGATTAAACACAAGTCATGGAACAATCTCACTTGTATAGTCTATCTAATATTTCTACTACATAGATAGTCCAAATAACTAACCTTTAGGTTTCTAATCCTATTAGAGTAACCTAGTTAAGTCTTTAACCAATGTTACAACCAATGAATATCACTTGCTTATTCTTCGCGTTTGGCCAAGATAGATACAAGTACCTTGCTTTAGTAGAACCTACATTGTATCGATCTAGACTTTAACAAGGGTTAACATTGGGAATCAATAAAAGACTTAATATTTTATTGAGGGGTTTCGTGAATATTATCTCATCATTTAACATTTGATCTTATCAATTAACTAGCATACATCCCATACATTCATTTTATACATATATGAAAAGCAATAAATATGAATGCAATAGTTATAGCCCATATACTAAGGTGGCACGTCCCAAGCCCATGGGAGAACCAAATTTTTCTAAGGATAAAAACACTTCTCAAGCATCTTTCTGTCAGCCCACACTTCTGTTCCTCTGTTCCATGCTTCTTCATATATATTACAATTTCAGAAACTCGTTTTACATACGAAAGAGTAAGATGAGAAGAGAATTACAATATAAGTAGAGAAAGGCACAACACGCATGCCATATTTATAAAACCTTATAAATAAAACTAAATGGGCTATTGGTCTATAACCATGCATTTCAAACACCGAGCATATCAAACATAATACCGACACAGTTTGTTATTGAAGTCTTACCAGATTGTTCCTACGCATGTGTCAAGCCCCTTACAAGGTTTCGACAGCCCCGTAGCCGCCGCCAAGGTTGTCGTTGCTTGGTTAGCGGCGGGGAAATTTTTAAAGATTAACATCTTAATTGTTTTTTAAAACCCTCACAATTTGATAACTCTTATCAACATTGTCATATTTTTCAGATTTTAAAAATCCATGAGGTTTTTACTTGAAACAACTGTTGTTACTTTCCCGTAAGAAATCTATAGACTAACCATTAGTCTAATATTCGCTTATGTTAACACTTAACGTCTAAAACCCTAAAACTATATTTTGAATATGTTAACTATTAACATATAATATTTCAAACACTATCGACAAAGATCTTGATGATTAACTCTTAATAATCGATCGTAGGAACATCTTTTAACTAGATTAACCGTGATTGAATAGATTTGCTCAAACAAATATCATATATTCACTAAATAAATAAAAAAAATAACATGTATCTCATACAATTACATCACCCGAGTAATTAAAAATTGAATCTGTGTCGTACAAGTGGCTTTGATACCACAGTTGGGTTACGCCAGTACACCCCATGGCGCAACAGAAAAATTATTCGGCGATTACCACCAGAGATCCATGTAAAAGGAAAAAATCGGGGTGAATAAGGGCGAAGAATTACCTGTTTAAAATCTGGAATTCTAAATTTGGAGGAGATATCTAATCACGATTTCACGATGTCGATTCCTAAGCCACAACGATAACGCTCCGACCTCTACATAGTTTACCCAATTGAAACGAGCATATAAAACTCTCTAAACTATTTAGAGTGTTTTTCCAAAAGCATTAATGATTGCTAGATCTCTCATGCCTTTATATAGCATTTGAAATCCTAATTCAACTCATGTTAGGATTTCAATATATATATAATATATATAATCTTAATTTAACTTTAATTAGGATTTCAATATATATATATATTAAATATATAATCCCAATTCAACTTAATTAGGATTTCAATATATATATTAAATATATATAATCCCAATTCAACTTTAATTAGGATTTCAATATATATATTAAATATATATAATCTCAATTTAACTTAATTAGGATTTCAATATATATTAATATATATATAATCAATTCAACTAATTAGGATTTTAATATATATTAATATATATATAATCCCAATTCAACTTTAATTAGGATTTCAATATATATTAATTTAAATTGATTTATATTATTTATATATATTAAATATTCATAATTACAATAATTATTTTTTCTTTTAATATTTATCTAATAGTTAAATTATATATATATCAAATATATATTAATTTAACTAAATTAAATGTACAACAAAATTTGTACATATAAAATTCGTTTAATATATGCTCATTTCAACTATAGGTGTGACCCTGTAGGTTCATGTAACGTTAGTAGTAAATATTAGAACATTTTTAATATTACAAACAATGAGTGACATCTAGCAATATGTCATTGTCACCTAAGTTACAAGAAATCATGATTCGACATAACTTTTTTTCGTGATTAACTCTTTTTCATGTATTACATCATTTTGTTTCCTTTATATCTAGATTAGACACAAGTCATGGAACAGACTCACTTGTATAATCTATCTAATATTTCTTGATATCTTGAGTAGACTATTATAAACGAATAACTATGCTATCTCACATCAACTTATTCGAGCATGGCCATACATCAACTTATTCGAGCATGACCATATATTTCTATTATAAACAAATTTGTACATATATAACTTTTTCGTGATTAACTCTTTTTCATGTATTACATCTTTTTGTCCTTTATATCTAGATTAAACACAAGTCATGGAACAATCTCACTTGTATAGTCTATCTAATATTTCTACTACATAGATAGTCCAAATAACTAACCTTTAGGTTTCTAATCCTATTAGAGTAACCTAGTTAAGTCTTTAACCAATGTTACAACCAATGAATATCACTTGCTTATTCTTCGCGTTTGGCCAAGATAGATACAAGTACCTTGCTTTAGTAGAACCTACATTGTATCGATCTAGACTTTAACAAGGGTTAACATTGGGAATCAATAAAAGACTTAATATTTTATTGAGGGGTTTCGTGAATATTATCTCATCATTTAACATTTGATCTTATCAATTAACTAGCATACATCCCATACATTCATTTTATACATATATGAAAAGCAGTAAATATGAATGCAATAGTTATAGCCCATATACTAAGGTGGCACGTCCCAAGCCCATGGGAGAACCAAATTATTCTAAGGATAAAAACACTTCTCAAGCATCTTTCTGTCATCCCACACTTCTGTTCCTCTGTTCCATGCTTCTTCGTATAGATTACAATTTCAGAAACTCGTTTTACATACGAAAGAGTAAGATGAGAAGAGAATTACAATAGAAGTAGAGAAAGGCACAACACGCATGCCATATTTATAAAACCTTATAAATAAAACTAAATGGGCTATTGGTCTATAACCATGCATTTCAAACACCAAGCATATCAAACATAATACCGACACAGTTTGTTATTGAAGTCTTACCAGATTGTTCCTACACATGTGTCAAGCCCCTTGCGAGGTTTCGACAACCCCGTAGCCGCCGCCAAGGTTGTCGCTGCTTGGTTAGCGGTGGGGAAATTTTTAAAGATTAGCATCTTAATTGCTTTTTAAAAACCTCACAATTTGATAACTCTTATCAACATTGTCATATTTTTCAGGATTTTAAAATCCATGAGGTTTTTACTGAAACAACTGTTGTTACTTTCCCGCGCGAAATCTATAGACTAACCATTAGTCTAATATTCGCGTATGTTAACACTTAACATCTAAAACCCTAAAACTATATTTTGAATATGTTAACTATTAACATATAATATTTCAAACCCCATCGACAAAGATCTTGATGACTAACTCTTAATCATCGATCGTAGGAACATCTTTTAACTAGATTAACCGTGATTGAATAGATTTGCTCAAACAAATATCATATATTCACTAAATAAATAAAAAATAACATGTATCTCATACAATTACATCACCCAAGTAATTAAAACTTGAATCTGTGTCGTACAAGTGGCTTTGATACCACTGTTGGGTTACGCCAGTACACCCCATGGCGCAACAGAAAAATTATTCGGCGATTACCACCAGAGATCCTTGTAAAAGGAACAAATCGGGGTGAATAAGGGCGAAGAATTACCTGTTTAAAATCTGAATTCTAAATTTGGAGGAGATAAATATCCAATCACGATTTCACGATGTCGATGCCTAAGCCACAACGATAACGCTCCGACCTCTACATAGTTTACCCAATTGAAACGAGCATATAAAACTCTCTAAACTATTTAGAGTGTTTTTCCAAAAGCATTAATGATTGCTAGATCTCTCATGCCTTTATATAGCATTTGAAATCCTAATTCAACTCATGTTAGGATTTCAATATATATATTAATATATATAATCTTAATTTAACTTTAATTAGGATTTCAATGTATATATATATTAAATATATAATCCCAATTCAACTTAATTAGGATTTCAATATATATATTAAATATATATAATCCCAATTCAACTTTAATTAGGATTTCAATATATATATTAAATATATATAATCTCAATTTAACTTAATTAGGATTTCAATATATATTAATATATATAATATCAATTCAACTAATTAGGATTTTAATATATATTAATATATATATAATCCCAATTCAACTTTAATTAGGATTTCAATATATATTAATTTAAATTGATTTATATTATTTATATATATATATATATTAAAAGAGTCATAATTACAATAATTATTTTCTTTTAATATTTATCCAATAGTTAAATTATATATATATCAAATATATATTAATTTAACTAAATCCGTGTACAACAAATTTGTACATATATAATTCGTTTAATATATGCTCATTTCAACTATAGGTGTGACCCTATAGGTTCATGTAACGTTAGTAGTAAATATTAGAACATTTTTAATATTACAAACAATGAGTGACATCTAGCAATATGTCATTGTCACCTAAGTTACAAGAAATCATGATTCGACATAACTTTTTTCGTGATTAACTTTTTTTCATGTATTACATCATTTTGTTTCTTTTATATCTAGATTAGACACAAGTCATGAAACAGACTCACTTGTATAATCTATCTAATATTTCTTGATATCTTGAGTAGACTATTATAAACGAATAACTATGCTATCTCACATCAACTTATTCGAGCATGGCCTTACATCAACTTATTCGAGCATGACCATATATTTCTATTATAAACAAATTTGTACATATATAACTTTTTTCGTGATTAACTCTTTTTCATGTATTACATCCTTTTGTCCTTTATATCTAGATTAAACACAAGTCATGGAACAATCTCACTTGTATAGTCTATCTAATATTTCTACTACATAGATTGTGATATATCCAATATCAGTCTTTATAGAGTATTAAGTTACAAGTTACGACACACGTTTGACTGTATCAAAATATGTCCTCACAATGTCAAAATAATGATGATCTCAAGTATGAGGATCATACATGTAAATATCACTATGAGCAATGTAGTGACTGTCAAATAATAATCCAAGAAACATGCTCATCGCGGGTCAGTCCAGTATGTCATTCTCTAACACATACTTATGTATTGAATTTGACATCTCAATGTCAATGACAACACTTTGTCATCAATAAACTACATATTATTCTTAATGCATTATTGTTGTCCATTCCCACAATAATACTCGACTAAGAACATTTAAGAATAATCATATTATTCTAAGGACTTTATTATAATTCAGTTTATTTATGCACGCAGAATTATAATTGAAATTAATAATGGTAATGCCTCTTTATGAATGAACAAGGTAAAAATAAATGTTATTTACAATCATCTTATGATTGGTCTTTGGGCATACTCTAACACTTTCAACTACAATTGGGTTGTCTCTCTAGGTTTTCTTAGTGCCGCTTAAGATTTTTGTCATTATTTTTCTTGGCCAACAGTGACATAGTTTTGATTGTCAATTATTGGTGTCTATTATTTTTTAAATTTTTTTATATTTTTTAGTTTTCTCATTTTTAATAAGAATATCTATTCTTATGGCACACTTTTCTTCTACCTTTGCGACACATTTTCCTTTACTTTTGGGTACGTTTCTTCTGTTATTTGGCACAAATTTCGCATACCTTAATTGTCTTGACGGCCCCCTAATCGATTTCAAGTAGATCGTCTCGGATTTGGAAACGATGGAGGTGAAGTAAGTGAATAAGACCTATGTTTGATTTTACTTTCCTCATTGTCCGCTTCATATTCGTTTGTTAGAAGCACCCTCCTACACAGCCGTGATACCTTTACTCTTGAAGAGGTATATGATAATCTGAATTCGCATGACAAGATGAAGCTTCTTACCAGCTCTGAGTTCCAAGCAGAGGGTCTTATGGTGCATGGATTGACTAGTTCAGACCGTGGAAGAAAAGGTGATCGTAATTCTGACGGTCAAAATATGAGCAGATCCAAGTTATCAAATCCAGGTAAAACTTGTTATTTATGAAAAAAATGGTCACAATTAATCTAAGTGTTACATATTATAGAATAAGATAAAGAATGAATCTGAAAATCAAAATTCCATTGAAGATGAAGCTGATATTGTAGAGAAGTACGATGGCGATGAACTTTTAGTTGCTTCCAGCGAAGACTATAGCAAACGAGGAGTGGATTCTTGATTCTGGTAGTAGTTTTCATATGATTCTAAATTGGGACTAGTTTGAGACCTACAAACCTGTTTCTACGGGTGCTATTTTTGGGAAATAATGTCTCTTGTAAAGTTACTGGTATTGGTACAGTCAAGATTAATATGTTCGATGGGAGTGCTCGAGCACTTGGTAATATAAGGCATGTTCCATATTTGAGAAGAAATCTGATTTCGTTAGGTATTCTGGATTCAAAAGGGTATAGATACTCCAATGAAGGTGAAGCTATGAAAATTTGCAAGGGCTCTCTCGTTGTGATGAAAGGGCATAAAAGGGCAAACAATTTTTATGTTCCGCAAGGTTCAACTATTTTAGGTGATGCATCTGTTGTTTCCTCTTTCGTGTCAAATGACAATGTTACTAGTGAAAGCGTCTTGATTGAATCAAGTAAAAGATGATTTTGTGTTGAACATAACAACCGTGAGCATAATGGTTTTGGTATGCAGAAAAGAGCTCAATTTCATAGACATAATGAATTTGAAAAGAAGAATAAAGTTGAATTTCGTGGGCATAACGAATTTGAGAAGCATGAGAGAGTTCAACTTTTTACAAGGATAAATAATGAGAAAGATAGTATTAGTATTGGTGATCAAGATTATGTTATGCATGATATTGCTCGTGGTGATATAGTTGTGAGCAAAGTTGGCACTAATGTTGATCTTACTGATGTGAAGACTAAATTACCTTGTACATCCAAGCTTGGCCAAGGCTTGTATTCGGTCGGTGTTCATTGCTGAAGACCTTCCCATTTGAAAGGGAGTTTTGGAAGAAGAAGAGTTGTTGTTCGACAAGAATTTTTCTCAAAGTTGAGATTTGTTAGAGTTGTGATCCAAATTCTTTTAGGATTTAGTTTAAATTTAGAATCCTACTTTTAGTAGATCTTGTTTACTTTACATCATTAATTAAAGGTAGGAATCTCAGTTTGAGAAGAATTTGTTTTTATGCAAGTTCCTTTTGTAAACAAGAAATCTATCCCTATTAATAGATACTAGGGGTTTAGACACAACATTAGAAATTCAATTGTAATCTATTTTTCTATATAGTGAAATCTCTCCTCTTCTGCCCGTGTTTTTTTCTTTTCGGTTATGTGGTAAATAAGCGCAATCATTATCGTCTCGATAGTATAACATTACCACATAATCGAAAAGTTATACTTTTTGATAACAATTTAAATTGGTGGTAAGTTTTGAAACTTGTCATGAAACCAAAAATCAAGTTTCAAAACTTGTCGAAAAATCACCAACCTTAATACTATATGTTTTTATAATATTTCAATTGTATAATAACATTTTAAGTTTCATATCGATTGTGCCGTATTTTTACCTTTAATTCAAAGCGCCGCACCCTAAACTCGCGGGTTGCTACCTGATATCCTTGTGTTTGTCTCTTTAATACTTTTTATTTATCGTGTGCTACAATTAATCTTATAAATACAGTTAAATACAGTGTATGTACTTATGATACCTTAGATTTGACTTTGAAAATGATAACATTAAAGAGAATAACATTCACAATAAAAATAATTCATGCTAATCTCAGCTAAATAGAAAAATAAAATCTGTAGAATTAAATTTCTCTAAAAGCAAAATAAATTCAAAGCAAGTCAATATCATTTCTTTTCCACTAGAGTACAAGTTGATATTCAGAGTCATAATTGAAGATTACGACGGGTAAGAAAATTCATTTTTTTCTTTTTTTTTCTTTCTGATTTAATTTTATTTATTGTATTAAATTGATTTAAATATATCAATGATCATAAATTTATGTCGTATTATCTAATTTGTGTAACAATCTCACCTCTATTGTCCCAACTGCCGACCATTACTTTTACTTTTACTTTACTATAAATAAATAAAAAGCTCCTTTTATGTTCTCGTTATTAAATTTTTTTGACACATCAATTGAACAATTTTATCGATAAACAAAAATAAAATCAAAAATAATTTAATGGAGGTTTTAAAACATCTATAAAACAACAAAAAATAGTAATTTTTTTAAAAAAATAAACGATGCACCAATCATATCAAACTTCCCTCTTTGCACCAAGATGCAATCTCAAAATTAACAACCACGCTTTATATTTATTCTAAAAATGACGATCCGCTACAGATTACATCGGCAAAAAACTCAAAAAAAAATTTTATTTGACCACCGATAAACATGAATAAAAAACAACCATTGTAAAAATCTTCGCAACAAACACCGAATACTTATAAAATTAACCATGCAAAGTGCCATAAGGCAAAAATATACCATGAATAAGATATCTTTGTATTTCTCAATCATTGAATTTATTTTTCCCTATCAAAATCAATCATTTCTCTCCCTTTGCATTCTGTAGTAAATACGTACACACATAATCATCATTTTGTATATAGCATAAAGGCCTGCTGCACTGCCATGGATAAGATATCCTTTCTCATATTGTCATTTTGCATGCTTTCCGGTTTCGAATTCACTGAAGCAGCTCCAAATGGTTCACTCGTAACTCACCTTCCAGGCTTCAGCGGCAGCGTTTTCCCATCCAAACACTATTCCGGGTAACAACTCTTTCTCCTCTTCGTCTCTCTCTCTCTATATCTCGGATTTCAATCGAGGTCGTATTCGACGGCGAGCAAGAGTTGAAGGCGTTTTCCCATCCAAACACTATTCCGGTTGTGCTGTGGCTAAATGGTGGACCGGGTTGCTCTAGCTTTGATGGGTTTGTTTACGAACATGGTACTCTTCTAAGTTCTAACTCCCACTTGCTTCTAATTTCATTTTTAATCTCTTTTATAACTGTAAAACCTTTGCATCAATTGTCTATAATTATATAAATCAAATCATTTTTTTAGAACCTTTAACTGTTTCGATACTGACGTGACCGTGATACGTATATCCAGTTTATGGCATAATTCAAGGCAATAGACAAAGAGATGTGCGAGGGAAAATAGTAACTACAACCTTATAGATAAGCACATGGGCGTCGTTTTTAGATTACCATACCACGACAGCTACTTGTTTGTTGTTGACTATATACATAGAAACCTCGGTGTCTAGCGGCATTATTGAAACTCATCGATGAGTTGCTAGGGGTGGCAATGATAGAATCGCTGACAGTTTTGTATTTTTTACTTCGTCTCTAATACTTATAAATATAATTTTAGGTAATTTTTATAAATGTTTTAAGATTTTTTTTAATTTTATATTCATCCCTTACAAATCTATGTTAGTTTCGGTTAATTCCATCCAAAAAAATAAAAAAATAAAAAACTTAATACATAAAAACAAAAATCTAACATTAAATCTAAACATAAATGATAAAATTAGTTTTGTCAACAACGAATAAACAATTTTAAAACTATAAAATATTAACTATTGAAACATAACAGCTTGAACTACCTTTAAAACAAAATATATTTTCTAAAATGAACTAGATTCGATAATATTTTTCAACCATATAAATTACCTTTTTTAATTTTACTCGTACGATTTATGGCGAATTTCTAAAGTCACTGTCATTGTTGTTTTTAGAAACAATTTGTTGCATTTTCTTCCTACCTTTGCTCACTCAAAAATTAATAACTTGAAATTGAGAACCATTTGTTTTAAATGAATCTGTACTTTCGTATGGTTATAGAAATATAAGGTTCACTTCATGATTTATCTTGTAGAATTTTTGATAATTTTCCAAAGTCACCGGTAAGACTGTTTCTAATCAATTTGCTACAAATTTTTTATGACCTTTCAACAATCAAATATTTATATCTTTTAAAATATATATCGAAATTGATCATCGTATATTTTAAATAAAACTAGACTGGATCACGTTTACAACGATACATATATCATTTTCTAGTTATTTTAATGGAATTTAAGGAGAATTTCAAACCTACTCCAATAGGTCATACTCGGGTTATGGGACAATAGATTTTTTTTGAAAATGGGTAAATTACCCTTATGTTCATCAAACTTTGTAAAATATCGGGGATCCCTGTGGATTATTTTTAGAAATTTATACGGGTACGGCTCGGTTATCCCCGTAATTCGAATATAACAATTCTCGTCATTATCTCTATTTGAACTTCAGTGATAAAAATCCTCCATCCCAATTCCATCAAAAAAATTCGATTATTCCTTATCTTTATCGGTTCAAATCCCTATAATTTTCAGTTATTTCTCAGCCAATTAGCATCCTATTAAATGTGATCGACAGCCAGATAATGATATTCGTATTTAAATGAGAATTGGATATCGGTATTTAGGTATATTTCAAATTTTCAAAACATTTTCATACATCTAAAAGAACATGTGTCATGGATATCGGTATAGTTTTTTTTTATAAATCTTAATTCTACCTAGCGAAAAAGAAAAAAGACTTTAAGAGAAAAAAAGAATGTTTTTAGTGAGTTTAAAACTCATAACTTAAGGAAATATGAGAAAACAAACATAAGTAGCTTGACCAACCAGCCAAATATACTTGCTCAATATTTTTCCACTATCGTCAGGAGTGAAATACGGGGGAGACTAATGGGTTATGGTCCATGAAAAATATTTAAAAATTAATAATTCCTTAAAAATATACGATTCATTACCAGTCCTTAAATTTAGAAATTTTTGAATGAACGTAAAACATAATGTTAATTTCGCCGCTGACTATTCTCATGATTTGGTATGGTTTACATGATTTTAAAGCAATTTCCCTACTAAATCTCTGGATTTATTATAATGTGATACTCGTAGAGAAGAGGATTCTTCAATAATTACTGCAGGTCCTTTTAATTTTCAAGAAGGGAACCCCAAAGGAAGCCTCCCCACATTGCATCTCAATCCATACAGTTGGTCTAAGGTCAGGGCACTGCATGGCACACCCTTTAAACAAAAGTATTCAATCTTTTTTTTTTGTTAGTTATATTTTTAGCATTTTCCAGGTTTCGAATATTATTTATCTAGATTCACCAGTAGGTGTCGGTTTCTCTTACTCTCGAAAAACAAGCGCATACACAACCGGAGACCTTGAAACCGCAGCCGATACACATGCCTTCCTCCTCAAGGTATTCAGATAACAATCGTATTGTCACGTCACAACCATTATTTAACACCAACATATAGAGATTAAACCCGAGAACTTTCTGTGTAGTGGTTTGATCTGTATGCGGAGTTCGTCAGCAATCCGTTCTATATCGCGGGAGAGTCGTATGCAGGAATTTATGTGCCCACGCTTGCTTCTGAAGTGGTGAAGGGTAACCTTATTTTTTTTTGCTGATCATTAACTAGAGAATTCCATGTTAGACAGTATTGGAGCTTTATTAGTATGATAATGATTTACCTTGTGGTTTTAGGGATCAAAGTTGGTGCAAAGCCCACAATCAATTTCAAGGTACATATTCCATTCCCTAGCAAGTTACAACTTGTGAAACGAAAAGCTTTAGAACTGAGGAATTTGTAAATGCAGGGATATATGGTGGGAAATGGGGTGACTGACCCTGTTTTTGAAGGCAATGCACTTGTCCCCTTTGCACATGGGATGGCCCTCATTTCAGATGACATTTTTCTGGTAGGTACAAATCGGAAGTATCGAATATGAGTCTATATTTGATATACTCACAGTGTATCCAAGTAAATACAGTTATATTTTAGTTAAGGGCATGTCACTGTCATCTGATGTGTTAACAGTGTATGATGGGTCTATATTTGGTCCTATTACCAAATCTTATAATAAATTAAATAGTTAAATAAAAAATTGATTAATCCATAATTAATATTGTCGTTGTAGTATAGTGGTAAGTATGCCCGCCTGTCACGCGGGTGACCCGGGTTCGATCCCCGGCAACGGCGGTATATCTATGTTTTTCCTCCTTTTGTGGAGGGGGATGAAGAAAAAGGAAGGTATTGGCGTCGACCGGCTTAGAAACGGAGACCTTCAGCATGATAACCAACTACACCACAACAGCTAGTTGCAACTTTTTTCCCATGTTTATAATAATCTTTTATAATATGATACCTAACAAATCTGCAAATATCTGAAATATTATTGATAAAATTGAAAGGATAACTTTGATGAGATGAATCACAATAATTATTGCAGGCAGTTGAAGCAGCTTGTGGGGGAGACTATTCTAACCCTTCTCAGATTTGTTTTGAAAAACTAGAAGATGTCTACGGGGTTAGAAATATTGACCAATTCTAATCTCTAATGTTTTATTTTCCCAATGTATTTCTTGACCACTTCTACCAATATATGATATGAATTCTCAGGCAATTTCCGGCCTAAACATTTATGGCATCCTTGAACCCTGCTACCATGATCCTACTTCGCAACGCGGCTCAAAAGGAAACACAAGCTTGCCGGATAGCTTCCAGCAATTAGGGGTTACGTCGAGACCACTTGCGGTTAGAACTCGGATGTTCGGTCATGCTTGGCCGTTTAGGGCGCCGGTTGAAGATGGAATTGTCCCTTTATGGACTCAACTAGCACAAAGCAATAGAAACCATGTACCCTGTGTTGTAAGTTCGTTTTACTCGCTCATTCCTTCTGAAATTTAAACGACAAGTTATCATGTATGATATATAGTCATACATTGTTTTGTATTGGCAGAACGACGAAGTCGCAACCATATGGCTAAATGATGCAACAGTTAGGAAGGCCATTCATGCTGAACCAGTAAACTATCTGCATCGCTTCGAGTACATTATTTGTAGTTAGAGATTTAAATGGCCGTTGCAGTAAGAGTTAACAATCCTTATTTTGCGATTTCGACTCAGGAAAATGTAGCCGGGCCTTGGGTGTTATGTACAGATAGACTAAACTATTATCACGATGCCGGGAGTATGATTCCGCACCATAAAAAACTAACAGCCGGAGGTTACCGAGCACTTATTTTCAGGTAATCCAGCAATTAACAGCTCAGTTTTTCTTTTCCTTTTTGCATCTGTTGAATCTTAATGTTTAAATTCCATGATTCACTTGCAGTGGAGACCATGATATGTGTGTGCCTTACACCGGGAGCCAAGCCTGGACCAAGTCACTCGGATACAAGACCGTGAGTCCATGGCGATCATGGACGTCTAGTAGCCAAATTTCTGGGTAGATTTCTCTTTCAAGCTTTGGTTGTAGCATCACGGAGCATGTGTGTTTTCTTTCTTTTGGTTTGCATTGTTAATTTGCTTGCTTTATTTCTCCTTTCCAGGTACTTGCAAGGTTATGACCATGACCTTACCTTTCTAACCATCAGGGTTTGACACATTCAATCTCTGCTTCTCTAACAATTGCATCATGATATATATATATATATATATATATATATATATATATACACACGGATAATAAATGTTAATATTCCAAAATGAAGTGCAGTTAAATGTGCAGGGTGCAGGGTGCAGGGCATACAGTCCCAGAATACAAGCCAATGGAAGCATTAGAGTTTTATAGGCGATGGTTGGATCAGAAACCTATATGAAACTGAATTGATGATACCATTTCTTTATGTATTGCCCTTCCATTTTCATCTACTTCAACTCCCCATTTTTAACAAATTAATTAGTATAATTTTTACTTGCAGCCTAAGGCAATATATATGTTTGAAACATTATCTCAATAATTACTTCTATTTAATACTACCATCATTTTTAATAAAATAATATAATCAATCAACTTGTTGTAAAAGAATGAGTCCAAAACCTCTCAGAATCAATGTGTTATTGTTTTTGATAGTGATGTTTGTACTTTAATAATATGTCAATGTAATATTTGTATTTTAAAATTGTTCTATACGATACTTGAATTATCATTTCATGATGCTTGGAATTAACATTGTTAGTATGTCAAAATAGTCAATAAAAAATCCGACAGTGAAAATTTTCTAATAAATCCTCCTGAATATTATAATATTATATGAAAAATATAAATAAAACAAAAAAATGTGAGTTTTTTGTTTTAAATTAATTTTTTGTCGAAGTACATATAATGCACTGTACATTTTAAAAATATATCATATTCAATGTTTTGTAAAAATATATGTAATATTATTCTTACTTCATATTTATTAATTATATATTATTATTCGTTTTTTTATGTTTTTTTTTCCTTCAATTTTTGGTTATCGTAAGTCTTGCTTTGCTCTCTTCAATGATATTAAGAGAAATGATCGATTAATACGATCGATTTATTCTAATTTTTATACTGATTATACAATTGTAAGACCCAAAGTTTATCCGGGTACCTATATATACGTATTTCTCCTAGAAAATAATAAATAAATAGACCCATATTAAATAACCAAAATACAGTCCATTGCATAAATAAAGTTTATTTTTGAACAATATAAAGCCCATTCCGTTACAAGGCCCAAGTTCACAATTCTTTTTACAACTGAAAACCCAAACAAACACAAAAACAGTCTTAGATTCGGTTTCCCGCCCAAATTGACCTTCCAATGGACACATATCGTCCGGTGATTGGTCCGAAAACATTCACTCGGATCTGTGCTTTTTTGTGATGACGTCACTCCTATATTAGCCTCGGTCAACACTATAAATAGGAGAGAGAAACTTTTTGTCAGATTCAATAATAACCACATTAATTACCTACCAATAATAATAATATAATAAAAGGAAGAGAAAGAGTGAGGGTATTTTGGGAATTATACATGCCGTCGAAAATCAAAGAGTTGTCGCCGCCGTTAGAAGTCGAACCGGTTTAGAGGAGTCGAACCGACGTCGGAGGACCTCAATAGTCGCCGAAGAGTTGATCGAGGAAAATCTGAATCGTCACTCCATTTTTAGGTAGTTTTCTTCCTTTCCTTTTTCGATTCCTTCAAAAACGTAGACAATAGCATTAGTTCGATATATATAAAAAAACAAAAACAAAAAGTAGATCGGAGTTCATCTTGGTGGCGGTCGGAGTGATTTTGAAACGTGACCGGAGTTGAAGAGGGATTAGGGTTTCGGGTAGTTTAGGTTTAGATTTGGGGAAGATTTGGTGGTTCTATCGAACCGGGATAGATCTAGAGTATTTGAGATTAAAAATCGAGTTTTCTTGTGATTTTGGGTTCTAACGGCAGCGGCGCACGACGGTCGGAAGGTAGTCATAATTCGCCTACGGCGATCGACGAACGGTGAGGAGAGGACAGAGCTCGGTGGTCAAGGATCTATGCGGCGGGGCTCGTGGTGGTCAGAGGCAGTGTTCATCAAGTTCTTCAATTTTTTGAGGAACATAGATGAACACCATGTGAAAACCATGGTGTTTGATCCGTTTAAAAGGGAAGTTTCTAAGTTTGGGTGTTTCTGATAGAGAGAGAGCAGAGGATGTAGGCTTAAAGAGAGAGAGAGAGTTAAAATTGAAAATGGGAAAATGGGCTAAAATCGGTTTTGGAAGGTTTTATAATCAGACTCGCGTACGGACCTGAACCCGGATAGGATCCGCGCGTTTCCGAAGCTGGTCGGGTCTGACTCGCGCCTTTTCTGATTTAGGTGTTAATTGCTATTTTACTCCCTCAAGTTTTGTAGCGTATCACATTTTGTTCACCTCTCATTTGTAATTTGGCTCTCTAAGTCTGTAATGAATTCAATTTAGCCCCTGTTTTTTAATTGCTTAATTTATTATAAATTGTTTAATTTATATGAATGATTGCATGTTTCAAATTGAGTATATAGTTTTAATAATTAGATAATTAATTCACTTAGCTTTAATTATTTAGAGCCTTAGTTTTAAGTTGTTTAATTAATTTCAATAATTGAAATTGGGAGATAAGTGTAGCAAATAAATGGGTATCAAAAGTGAGATTTTAAAGTCCTGAGTTGGATAGTGTCTCATTGTAATGAGATGTTATCCAATGGGACTTTTTAATTGAATATTTGGTATTCATTTGAATTTAGAACATGTAATTACATATAGTTATTTAAATTAAATTTTAATTAAGATTAAGTTTAAATAATTAGAATTATTAAATAAATAGGAATATTGTTAAATTAGGGTTAAATATGGATAGTAACCCAAGCAATTGGGTGTTATCTCATAAATACCCTAAGTCTAACAATATTCATAGTTTCTTAATAAGTTCAATTAATTAGAGCCCTTATTAAGTTAGAACTTAAAATTAACAAGAAAATAATCGGACATGCTTAGAAAACCTTTTATGTTGGGGTACATTTTGAATATAAATTGAAGTATCCTAAAGTAATTGGATGTTTCAAAACTCATAATCACCCAAAATGTATTTCCTTATAAATGGATACCTCAATTTGGAATTTAAATCCATGTTAATAAGTATGGACAAATTAAACTTAAATTATTGTTCGAAATGCCAAAATGCCACGTGAAATTAATAAGGTACCAATAACGAGCGTTTGTGGGGTGTTAATCCTTCCCCGCAAGTAATCGATTCCCGAACCCTAATTTTAAAGAAATAAATCTCTGGTTGTTTTTATGGTTTCCGGTCTACCAAAGTGACCGGTGGCGACTCCAAATTGACCGGTGGCGACTCCAAATTGATTTTCAAGAATGAATAAAAAGGAAATCCGATTTAAAATTAAAACCCTAATTTTCAAAATTAAATAAATTAAAATAGACAAAAACTCTAATTTTAAAAAGGAACTAGTCGTCAGGCTATTTTCACACATCGATTTAAAAATGGTCGCGACAGCTTAGCGACTCTACTGGGGACAAAAAAAAGAGAGTCAAGCCTAATTAAATAATTTCACGTGGCATTTTGGCAATTCGAACAATAATTTGAATTTAATTTCTCCAATAATTGTTGGATGGACTTTTAGAAAGAATGGATGTAGCTTTTACGTATGATATATCTGTCATTTCATGCATAGCCTTCTACCCGAGCTTTTCACCCTTAAGTGGGAGCGAGATGTGATCCGACGTGAGGCTCTCCACCTCCGAGTTTAGAATTTTGTCTTTCTTATGGTATACTAAACTTATGCACCGTGTGGTTTATGCCTCCGTTATAAGGGGCCTATACTATTGAATCGATGTCTTGCTGTTGTAGTAGACAATAACGACAGTACGGGAACCCAGAGTCTAGAATGACACTCACATGCTGTTATCTAGAAACCCACCCTGCTAGAGCCAGACAGGTGCTGCCGCCTGTCGGTTTAAATACATTTCTCTTGTTATTTTCATTGCTAAATATTATGTGCTTTTCTGTGTTAATAATTTTTTTATTTATTTTCCATATTAATTCACAATACTAACAATGTTTCTTTTTGTTTTGTTTTCTTGTCTTTTTTTACCTGGCATTATTTTTGCATTCATTAGAGATATCGATTTGAGGATTAGTCAAGTTAAGCAGTGTTCTTAATGGCTAATGGGTTTGATAAACAAGTAGAAGACTATACGACGGTGTGGACTCGGTTAGAGAAAATTCAGTTCAAGAAAGGGGTAGTATCTAGGGGAAAGAAGGTGACCGAATTGGAAAGCGTCAAACGATATTCAAAAGACTTGAAAGGGGCACTACAAGTGGAGGACAATGTACTGAAATGCAAGCTTGAGGTAGTTGTTAAGATTATCCAAAGGCAGAGTCATGAAATGATCAACTTCATAAGCCATGTGCAGGGAGTCGCCCAATGTATGTAGATTTTATCCATTGAAGCCATGAACCTATAACAACACCTTGACATCAGCACCAAGCTAGGACAACTGCAGACTCAAATGATGAACGAAGCGATTAATCTAGGAACAGGGGTTGGACATTTTTGTAATGAGATTGTCTATTTCTTGTATTTGACCTTTTGGCTAATGTATGTTGCTCTAAAGACTAGTCATTGAAATCGATACCTCATGCATTCATGCATTACATCGCTTAAACAATGCATTTTTTTCAAATAACATTGCATTTGCATTTAACATTGCATTTTTTTTCAAATAACATTGCATTCTTTTCAAAAAATGCCATTCTTTCAAATAACATTAGAAGTTGAAAACCAATATTTTGAAAAGTGTGGACAATAAGTTTGTTAGGGTTAGGCAATCTCAAAAGGTTGTTGAGGGCCGCTTGGGTAACATGGAGCAAAAAATTGACTAGTCCTAGACCGAGGTGGTAGCTCGATTTACCATATTTCTTGGAATCAGAGAAGCTAAGAAAGAAATGGTTTTAGCTGGAAATACCAACATTGGTGATCAAGATGAAAACTTATCTTACACAAAGGTTCAACATGAAGGATCAGTTTTGAAAAAGGTTCAGAGTAATACAGTCGGAGTATTGGCCAGCGATTCAGAGAATTTGGAAACAAATTTTAAAGATGATGTTCCTAGCCTCGGTGCGCTGACATGATTTGACAGAGCTAAATTGGATGTTATCAAGCACACAAATACAAGATGTCCAAGTAAAAGTCAAAATTTTGATGTTTGCTCCAGACCTGTATTGTTCAAAAGTTATGAGACTGATAAAGAACAAGATGATTCCAACAGAGTTACAGAACCACATGCGTTTCAAGAATGTTTTTCCTAAGAGGTGAAAGCAAAGGGTTCAATTGATGCCAAAAATTTTCTCACAATGAAATTACCTCCGTCAAAGAAAAGATGGGCAGCAAGCACAAAAACAGAAGACAAAGAGGTTGAACGGTTTAGCAAGAAAATGAGACGATTACTCCCATCCCAATGTCATATTCAGATCTGTTGCCATACCTTGTACAAAATCATTTGTTGATGACGGTTTCACCGAAGTTTTATAAGTCTTTCTATGGCATACGGAATGCTTGCGGTTATTATTGTAGAGATTTCAATTACTCTATGGAAGATTGTATGTTTCTAAAACACATAGTCAGTGGCTTCATCAAGAATGAAAATTTATGTTTTAAGAATCAAGAACCCCGATTCTACAAAAGGCCATATTTTCCTAGAAGAATCGACATAAAAAAGGGGTAGAATTTACAATAGGCTTTTGGGGGTAATCCACTACAGTTCGGGGTTTACCAGAATCAGAGTAATGTTTGGACATCTACCTCCTCAAAGTTTCCTTTACTGAAGAATACTTCAAAGCTAGATGTTCAAGGCGCACTTGTCGGTGGAAAATCAAGGACTAAACCGGATTTCATTCGCATCTCTTATCGTGAGTTGTATTTTAAGTTGCGCAAAGCTTCGTCGCATCATGTCAAATTTTCAAAGCCTCATCATCCAAGTTGTTACAACATCGGGAATCATTGCGAATATCATAATGGAGTCCATGATCATGACATTGAGAACTGTTATACTTTCAAGCGACAAGTGCAAAACTTTCTGAACCAGGGGATTTTGGAGGTCGACATTGATGGCCAGTCCATTAAGATTCGTAACCCGAGAGGTATTCACCTGATTTGAGCCAATACAAATGGGATGCCTGAGAGTCAAGTGCTGAAAGACATCAAGAAAAGAAAGAGAAGAAAGAGCAATGTGAAATTAATTGAGAACCAGCAGCCGACAATGAAAAAACCTCGAACAGAGATGCCCATTAAAAGCTTCAATGCTTCTAGCCAACGTACCGAAAAAACAAAGTTCATCTAGACGCCAGTCAGAAGAAGTTGTTAACTTCCACATGCAAATGATCGAACATTTCATGGAAAAGAGCAAGTAATTGGTTGGAAAAAAAGGAAGACTCATAGACGGGCTGATATTAATGCAAGACTCGATAAGAACGTCAGAACATAAGCAAGAAGGGGCATGTCTTTGTACTAGTAGAGGAAAATTGAAGAATTATTGAGGCTGAAATTCACTCGAGTTTTCCTTGAATAGAGATTGACAGTTAGACCACAAGAGATATGTCTACTGTTTCAGGACCGTTACATAATAATACCTTGAACCATCCCAATTGCTTTTGCCCGCGAGCATTTATGGGTCTTTTGTAAGGGAGGTTATTCGGTTTATTTGTATTAGATGCTTTTTTCCTACATTTTTTTCAAATAGAAAACATTTTGTATTCGTTGATTCTTTAAATATTTCATTTATTCTTTGTTATGGGTTAGTTTTTTGTTCTCCCATACATATATGTATATATCGTCATAATCGTTTTATTAGGTCCTTGAGTATCCGCTGTAAGAGTGGCCAAGAATCAAATTCAAAGATCAATTCCAAAAATGTGACTCTATTCTAAGTTATTTAGACCAACGAGAAGACATTGACGACTGTTCAGGAATCACAGGAAGATCCTAAATGCAAACTCTAAGTGAATTTTCCTCTCAGGCATTATTGACTAAGGTCCTTGAATGAAGTGATAACCCAAAATATCTACCACCTGAAGACCGCTTTTCTTCGAAGATATCCGTATATGGGAGGACATTTAGCAATCCTTCATCTCCCTTCATAAAGAAAGAAAATAAGAAAAATATCATATGTTGTCCCCTTTGAGCCTAGTAATTTTGTTTCGATTCAACCCAAACCAAGGATCACCCTTACACTAGAGGCAAAGAGGATGTGAATTTTTTTACAAGTGAAATATGTTTGGTTTCAATCATGCTATGATAATGATACCTTATGAATTTGGGGCAAGAAACAAAAAATGGATGTTTTGAGTACAAGAGCAAGAAAGGCAAATTGAATAAAGATAAGTATTCGAAATTGAAAAAAAAAGAAAAGAAAAAGAGAAGAAAAAAGAAAAAAAGAGAAAAAAAAAGGAAATAGAAAAGAAGAAAAAGAAAAAATGGAAAATTTGTGTTCAAAAATTCAACTGAATCAAGTTGAAAATTGTTGACATGAAAGTTGAAATAATTGAAAGAGAAAGCACTAAGTCGAAAAAGTGTAAGGAAAGCATTAGACATATGTGAGATCTTCCATTCTAATGAATCTTTATCTGAATGAGTTGAGAAAGATTGATCATCCTTGTATTCGAGGAAGGGAAATGAACTTTAGGGTGAAAACCCAGAAATAGGAAGTCTTGAGAGATCCTCAAAAAGGAAAAAAAAGAAAAAAAGAGTTTCATCCAAGCATGATCAGATCAAAGAGTACAGGAATGAAATTTTGCTTGAAAGAAATGATCATTGGTTTTATCACCCTTAAACACTATTTTGAGCCTATATATCATTTCTTTCATAGCCGTGATCCATAGCCCTATTACAAGCCTCAAAAGAGGAATTTGATCATATACGAGTATTGGAGTAAGGGAAGTTTATCTTCAGAATACATCTCGCTTATCAGGGTTAACCTTTCTTCAAGGATTTCCAAGCTTCTAATGCCTGATTGAGATCAGAAAAGAGGGAAGGACTGGGATGGCGAGTTAGTGAGGTAAAGAGAGCCACTTAAATGGGATAGAATTTGACATATGGGAAATGTTTCTCTCGATCTCTGATAATTTGGAAGGGGTCATATTTGAGTTGATCTTTGCCAGTCTGGTTCAAGGGCTCATTTCATTTGGTGTTTAAGAGCCTAATTTTGGTTTTGTTTTCTCATGTTTGCCATGAATTATCAAATTGTTCCATTTTCTCAAATTTATTAAAATAATATTATGAGCCTTTCACTTATCGTTTCAACAAGCATCTTGCATATAAATTGATTAGATACAAGAAAAGGAAAGGATTTCATGGGTATTATTATGATGTACTAATTCTTTAAGTGCAGGCAGAATAAGAGGTGGCCTCGGTACTTGGTTAATGATGGAAAGTATGACGAGGAAAATGACACAACTCTAAGTGTCAAGAATATTTAAATAAAGCTGGAAGAAAGTGACATAGACAATCCTAGGGCTAAGGGAACATGAGCCATATTTTTGGGGTAAAAGTTGCAGCAATATTGATATATTGAAGGTCATCCTATTCGAAAGAAAAGATCATTACTTCTGAAGATTATTACTTTTAAGACGATGCAAGACAAGAATGCCTTGTGAATGTGAAAGTGAGCAAAGATGACGATGGGATTTAAGAATAGGCAATGTTGTAAAGAACACTACAAAATAAGGTGTTTTATTCCGATGAATAGAATCTGCAAGCTAAAACAATAGAGTTGATCACTCCCTTAGGAACCATGAAAAAGAATGTCGTCAAAAGGGTTGAATGAAGACGTAGCAAGAATGATTTCACAAGAAAGAAGTTGTCATTAGTACTTGAGTGTTTTTGGACGTAAAGTACATGTTGAGACATGGCAAGAGAATAGCTTATGAGATGAATCCGTGAAAAGCAAGAACAAGTTCCATCAAGTGAAACTAATCCTACTTGGAACAAAGGAAAAATCAAAAAAGAAAAAGAAAAGAAAAAAAGAAAAAGAATAAAAAAACGAGGTGAAAATATGAAAGGGCAACTTGAGAAAAAAGAAAAGAAAAACCAAAGTGAAAACCCAAAAGGCGCTTTGAGAAAAGCAATCTAAAGTGAAAACCTGAAAATATGGTTTTGAGCAAAAGATACAGAGATCCTGAAGATTGAACCTGAGTGTGAGATGAGTTACTTTGGCAGCAAAATGAGTGTTTGAAAAATGGAGAAAATAAATTTTGAGCTTCCATGGAGATGAAAGCTTACCCAAGTGGTCCTCAATTGACATCATTCATGCATCATACATAGTTAGGCATCCATAAGATAGGAGCATGCTAACTCATACATTCAAAGTTTTTGCATATTTTAGCAAGAATTAGTAGAGTCAACATAACAAGAAACAAGAAAAGATCGCAACTTACAACTTTAGAATTAGAGGAATAGACATAGTCACATGTGTTCTAACATAAAGGAAAGTCGATCAAACAGAGAAAGAGGAGCGAAAGATCTCATGCGACTTTCAGATGGAAAGATCGAAACTCTTTAGGTAAAATGAGCAGCAACTCTGAAATCATGATGCTTCAAGCAGGAAATTGAAGATATTAAAAAATAGATTTGACAGAAGTTCAAGGATTTGAGGAAAGTTTAGGGACATGAGGTATTTGTTCACCCTAGATAATGAAAGAGGGGCAAATTCTACGTGTCGAAGCCATAAAAAAGATATTAGTAGGGCATCATTGGGCATAAGAGTTTAAATCAGAAGACAATAAGGGATGTAGAACTTGGAAAAGTTCGACCTTAAAATATGCTGAAGAAAAAGAGAAGCTCAAGAATCAAATTTCGAGGTAAATTTTGTTGCAACATGAAGACAGAAAGAGCTTAAGACAAAATAAAATAAGATCAAGTTAAGAAAAAATCTCAAGAGTTGAGATACAAAGGCAAATATCGAGAAGATCAAGCTAAGTAAGAATTTTATAAGAACAATCTAAGATGACGATGAACCGCTACAACGGAAATAGAAGATCTAATGGAAAATCAAAGAAGATTAGAGTTCATACCATTGAAACAGAAGCAAAAAAAGGAAAAAAAATATTAGATTAGAGCGCATCTGAGTGGAATTTACAGGAATCAACAAGGAATGAGCAAGATTTCAATCTAGAGTTTCAAGATTAGAGAAGTAGATCTAACATAGAATTGCAAAGTTTTCAATCCGTTTGAAGAGACAGATTTCAACAAAGTTTTCAATCCGTTTGAAGAGGTAGATTACAACAAAGTTTTCAATCTGTTTGAAGAGGCAGATCTCAACAAAGTTTACCAATCCGTTTGTAAAAGCGAATTTTAGTAAAGTTTCTTGATTGTTTGTACAAGACAGAAAGTGCAGTGCAATTCTAAATCCTTCAGGTCATCAATAAGTCTTTCAACCATGATGTTAAGTCTTTCGGGCCATTGTCTTCGGGAGTGATGTTTGATTGTTTGTACGGGAAAGGAAGTGCGTTATAGTTCTAAATCTTCCGGGTCATCAGTAAGTCCTTCAGGCATGATCTTAAGTCCTTTGGGCAATCGCCTTCAGGAGTGATGTAGTTGTTTGCACAGGAAAGGAAGTGCATTGCAAATCTAAATCCTTCTGGTCATCAATAAGTCATTCGGGCATGATCTTAAGTCCTTCGGGCCATTGCCTTCGAGAGTGATGTATTTTTTTGCACATGAAATAAAGTGTATTGGAATTCTAAATCCTTCGGGTCATCAGTAAGTCCTTCGGGCATGATGTTTAGTTCTTAGGCCAGCACCTTCAAAAATGATGAGAACTTTTCGAATGTCGTTGCAGTAAGATAGTGGGAGCATGGTATTGACAAAGATATTAATCTTTTTGGAACCTCGGCTTCAAAAAAAGAAAAAAAGAAAAAAAGAAAAAAAAGAGAATGAGAAAGAAAAATAAAAATGGTTCATGTTACCAGGATGGAAAGCAATATATACCAACTTTGGGCTCAAATGAGGAATATTCACAGTTTCTTTGGTTAAAAGCTTCAGTGTTTCTTGTTAAAGCATTTGAAGTTTCTTAATAATTTATCCAAATTGTGCATTTGCTTTACAATTAATGTTGAAAGATTAATGATAAATTTGACTTTTATAGGTCATATGCACGTTCCAAGCATAGAGAGATCGATCAACAGAGGAAGTGAAAATACGAGTGCTTATGCGAGTTTCAAATTGAAAGATCGAGACATCTTTAGTCAGAAAAGCAGTGACTCTAAAGATCTCAACGATTCAAGCTGAGAATTGAGGATATTCCATACCATTTCAATTTGAATTCTTATTAATTGATGATATTTCTTTTTTGCAGGATCAGGTTTTTCCCCAAAAGAGGAGATGGATCGGTACTCCTAGTAAAGACTTCAGAGTTCCTAATGAGAAGAACTCGCCTAGAACTCCTAATGAGAAGAGTTCGCCAAGAAAAGAATATAGAGTTCCTAATGAGAAGAGCTCGTCCAGCAAAGAATATAGAGTTTCTAATGAGAAGAACTCGCCCAGAGCTCCTAATGAGAAGAGTTTACCTTTCGAAGAACGAGAAGTTCCTAATGAGAAGAACTTACTTGTTCGACACCTTTACAGAGAGGTGGATTGACGTTTTCAAGGAAGAATAAGAAGTTCATAATGAGAAGAACTTGCTTGTTCGACACCTTTGTAGAGAGGTGGCCCAACATGTCCAAGAAGAATAAATGGGTTCATAATAAGAAGAATCGGTTTAAACTTGATGGATAGTCTGTGCAGAAAGATTGAGAAGTTCATAATAAGAGCTTGTTCAAGGATTCTAAAGAGACAGAAGTTTCAGCGTCGCTTGTTGGAGGAGTATTTGAAGTTTTATTTGTATATTTTCCTTATGATTGATACTGAAAGATTAAGGATAGATCTAACTTTTGCAGATCATATATGAAAACATATCAACATTTTCAAAAAGAACGAAGAGTTCCTAATGAGAAGAGCTTGCTTGTTCAACACCTTTGTAGAGAGGTGGATCAATGTTTTCCAGAAGATGAAGAATGAAGAGTTCCTAATGAGAAGAGCTCGCTTGTTCGACACCTTTACAAAGGGGTGGATTAACGAAGAAATCATAATGAGAAGAAGAGGCAAATCAGCGTTTTCGAGAAGAACAATGAGTTTCTAATGAGAAGAGCTCGCTTGTTCGATACCTTTACAAAGAGGTAGATCAACATGACCAAAAGGAATGAATGGGTTCCTAATGAGAAGAACTAGTTCAGACTTCGTGGTTAGCCTTGACAGAAGGATTGGGAAGTTCATAATGAGAAGAACTTGTTCAAGCTTTCTAAAGGAGAAGATGGAGTGAAAATTCGTACTAAGAAGACCTTGCAGCTCAAAGCAATCGTCAGCAAGTTTGGACAAATTCGTGTCTTTTCAGTCTTTGCCCTATTCCTATTCCTATTCCACAACAATGAGCAAAGAGGGGCAACTGTAAGATCTGAAATTTTTTTAGGTACCTATATATACGTATTTCTCTTAGTAAATAATAAACAAATAACAAATAAATAGACCCATATTAAATAACCAAAATATTGTCCATTACATAAATAAAGTTTATTTTTGAACAATATAAAGCCCATTCAGTTACAAGGCTCAAGTTCACAATTCCCTTTACAACTGAATCCCAAACAAACACAAAAAACAGTATTAGATTCAGTTTCTCGCCAAAACTATCCTTTCAATGGACACGTGTCGTCCGGTGATTGGTCTAAAAATATTCACTCGGATCTGTACTTTTTTGTGATGACGTCGTGAGGATGACGTCACCCCTACGTCAGCCTCGGTCAACACTATAAATAGAAGAGGGAAACCTTTTGTCAGATTCAATAATAACCAAATTAATTTCCTACCAAAAATAATAATAATATAATAAAAGGAAGAGAAAGAGTGGGGGTATTTTGGGAATTATACCTACCGTAAGAAATCAAAGAGTTGTCACCGCCGTTAGAAGTCGAACCAGTTTAGAGGATTCAAACCACCGTCGGAGGACCTCAACAGTCGCCGTAGAGTTGATCGAGGAAAAGCCGAATCGTCATTCCATTTTTAGGTAGTTTTCTTCCTTTCTTTTTTCGATTTCTGCAAAAATGTAGACAATAGCATTAGTTCGATATATATAAAAAACAGAAATGAAAAAGTAGATCGGCGTTCATCTTGGTGGCGGCCGAAGTGATTTTGAAATGTGACCGGAGTTGAAGAGGGATTAGGGTTTTGGGTAGTTTAGGTTTAGATTTGGGGAAGATTGGGTGGTTCTATTGAACCGGGATAGATCTAGAGTATTTGCAGTTAAAAATTGGGTTTTCCGATGATTTTGGGTTCGAACGGTGGCAACGCACGGTGATTGGAAGGTGGTCAGAATTTGCCTACGGAGGTCGACGAACGGTGAGGCGCAGACGGAACTAGATGGTTGAGGATCTATGTGGCGGGGCTCGTGGTGGTCAGAGGCGGCGTTCCTCAAGTTCTTCAATTTTTTGAGGAACATGGATGAACACCATGTGAAAACTATAGTGTTTGATCCGTTTAAAGGGGAAATTTCTGGGTTTGGGTGTTTCTGATAGAGAGAGGGTAAAAGATGTAGGCTTAGAGAGAGAGTTAAAATTGAAAATGGGAAAAATGAGCTAAAACTGGTTTTTGGGGGTTTTATAATTAGACCTGCGTACTGACCCGAACCTGGATAGAATCCGCGCATTTCTGAAGCAAGTTGGGTCTGACCCACGCCTTTTCTGATTCAGGGGTTAATTGTTGTTTTAATCCCTCAAGTTTTGTAGCGTATCATATTTTGGTCACCTCTCATTTGTAATTTGGCTCTCCAAGTCTGTAATGAATTTAATTTAGCCCTTGTTTTTTAATTGTTTAATTTATTTTAAATTGTTTAATTTATATGAATGATTGCATATTTCAAATTGAGCATATAATTTTAATATTTAGATAATTAATTCACTTAGCTTTAATTATTTAGAGCCTTAGTTTTAGGTTCTTTAATTAATTTCAATAATTGAAATTGTGAGATAATTGTAGCAAATAAATGGGTATTAAAAGTGAGATTTTAAAGTCCCGAGTTGGATAGCGTCTCATTATAATGAGATGTTATCCAAGGGGACTTTTTAATTGAATATTTGGTATTCATTTGAATTTAGAACATGTAATTACATATAGTTAATTAAATTAAAGCTTAATTAAGATTAAGTTTAAATAATTAGAATTATTAAACAAATAGGAATATTGTTAAATTAGGGTTAAATATGGATAGTAACCCAAGCAATTAGGTGTTATCTCATAAATACCCTAAGTCTAACAATATTTATAGTTTCTTAATAAGTTCAATTAATTAGAGCCCCTATTAAGTTAGAACTTAAAATTAACAAGAAAATAATTGGACATGCATGAAAAATATTTTATGTTGATGTACATTTTGAAGTACCGGTAATGAGAGTTTTTTAAGTACCGATAACGGGCATTTGTGGGGTGTTAATCCTTCTCCGCACGTAACCGATTCCTGAACCCTAATTTTAAAGAAATGAATCTCTAGTTGTTTTTATGGTGTCCGATCTACCGAAGTAACCGGTGGCGACTCCAAATTGATTTTCAAGAATGAATAAAAAGAAAATCCGATTTAAAATGAAAACCCTAATTTTCAAAATTAAATAAAGGGTAAACTACCCCAGTGACCACCGAACTAATTGGGGATACCTATTTTGACCACCGAACTATCGAAATCGTCAACCAGACCACCAAACTTATTAAATTGACCTATTTTGACCACCACCGTTAAAAAACTAACGGAGGGGTGACGTGGTAGTTAACAAAAATTTGTAAAATTACACATTTAGTCCATGTTATTTACTTATTAAATCAATTTGATCCTAATTTTATTTTAATTAAATAAAATCAATCAACCAATCAGATGATGACACGTGTCATCACCCAACTGGGTAAATTTACTCAAATTTTAATTTATTAAAATATTTAATATATTTTTCCCTCCAACCAGGTGGTAACACGTGTCACCACCTGGTTGGAGGGAAAATATATTAAATATAAATTAAAATAAATTAAAATTTGAGTAAATTTATTCAATTGGATAATGACACATGTCATTATCTGATTGGCTGACTAATTTTATTTAATTAAATTAAAACTAGGATCAAATTGATATAATAGGTAAATAACAGGGACCAAATGTATAATTTTACAAATTTTTGTTAACTGCCACGTTACCCCTCCGTTAATTTTTTAACGGCGGTGGTCAAAATAGGTCAATTTAATAAGTTTGGTGGCCTGATTGACAATTTCAATAGTTAAAATAAGTATCCTCAATTAGTTCGGTGATCACTGGGGTAGTTTACTTTAAATAAATTAAAATAGACAAACTCTAATTTTTTTAAAAAAATTACATCAGTTTAAAAATGGTCGCGCCAACAATATTGTTGTTCAAGAAAACTAGCGGCTATTATTTGTTAGAAAAATTACAGTAAACCAAACATAATAAAGGAACAAAAACATAATCTTTTGTTGCAAATAAAAATAAATATAATAGTCCAAAAATCACACATGAAACGTGAAGAATAAAAAATAACATAATTAAGGAACAAAAAGTATAGATAGAGCTAGCTGGATTTACAAAAATTTCCATTTCTACCCCACGCAAGAAGGCATGGAAAAGGTTACAAAATGGACCTTCTTACTTCTGAAGACCCTCCTCATCCTCCTTTCCTGGAACAAACCTAGGGAGATTCACAAGGGTATTCACACGAGACACTCCTTCCAGGGCTGACCAATCCGTTCCTCCGTCCGAATACATTTCCTCGTGCTTTGAGGGATCTTCATTGCCTTCTTCAATGGTCCAAGGCCAGATGAGAGGGGTCAATTCATCGCGATTGTCTTTCTCCTTATCATCATCCCCGTCAACTTCGTTCTTCAAACCTGGCTGCACTTTGGTCTTGCCACTAGGAGCAATGGACAAATTGTTCAAATTTGAATCAAGGAAGAGGCAAACAACAGCACAATCGTCGACTTTTGAAGTTGAGTACTTATATCTCCAAGCTCGGACGGCTACCTCAACCAATGCACGAGCTGCAGATGAACGAGCCGGGGCAGACGCTATAATATCCACCACTTCTTGATTTGAAAGAACATCCCATATCTGCATAATATTGAAGCAAGCCTTAGAAAAGGAGACAATGCTCAAATGCCGTTTTATATTTCGAATAAGAATTCATGTTGGCTCTATTACCCCATCTGTGGCCAAGACAACAAATTCATCTTTCTCTGATAGGTGCCGGTAAGATACTTCAGGCACAGAGATCAGGCCAAAATCCTTGAGGCAAAAATCTCCAAACGCCCGTGCCATAGCAAGGCCAGGTGAATCATTGTTTGGCAGCCAAACTCGGGTCACCTCGGGTTCATCCGCAAGAGCAAATACACGACCTTTACATTTTCGAATTCTCTCTGCTTCGGCTGTAAAGAGGAAGGAAAAAATATTAGTGCTTAGCATGAGCTCAATACAAGAAGTATAAAAGGTAACTAAAGCGTGTTTCCCATTGACTGCAAAATCAACTTCATCTAAATTTCCACAAATCTCGTAAGAAGTGGCAAACCGATTAGGACTGGAATTAATACTTTGTTATGTCAACCAATTAAGGTGGGCCAACCCGCAGTCAGCACAAAGCGGGACCTGATGTGCAAACACAATGAGATGGCGCGAGAAATGCTATGGGGGACAGGAAATATTCTAGTACATGTGTGGATGTGCAATAGTTCCGAAGATAGAATCATCGTTGCTTTCACAAATCATAGATTTTAAAACTCAGTAGAAAACAAGATTATAGAAAACATGACTCAGTTGCTGATATGCTGGCACTCGTGCATGACTAAAAAAATCACCTGGAAGATTTGGTTTAAGATCGACAGTTAACTGAACTGCAGTAAGTGAATTGTTTTTGTCTCTTGTACCCAGCACAGCTCTCGAGTCCCCAACATTTCCAATGACAAGATACGGACCCTATACAATGAGCCGAGACGATTATGATTAACTACAAAACATATCGTAACATAAATTTTCAAATAAAGCTCTCAAAAATGCTGCTGTATACCTGTTTGACCAAAGTTACAGCTGTTGTCCCACTGCAGAAGCAATCAATACTCGGATGCATTCTAAGTTCCTTGTCCATCGCTTTAAAAGCCTTGAGAAAAGACTCTTTAAGCGTCTCAAAGATCTCTGGGTGCTTCTCTGTTTCTTTAAGATCTTCAGAAGCCCTAGATTCCTCAACCAACAAAAGATCCATATCTTCAGAGTTCATGCTTCCTGCGTTCAAACCAGAAGCATCCTCGCTGGATATATTAGCTTCCCAGTGAGCACTCAGTTTTAAGGGAAGATGGTCTCTCACTCTCTTTGCAACCAAATGACCGTACGGACCATGGCCATCAAAAACACCACAAAATACTGTATCTGTTCTTGAACCAAAATTCTGGGAAAGGACAACCATTGATAATGAGAAATAGAACATTAGCACAGACAAACAACAATAGTAAGAGTATATAGTACCGGGAGAAATTGCTGATTGCTTTATAGATATATCATTACATTGGCCCTTACCCTTTATAATCAAAATATAGAATACATATTCCAGGACTAAAAATGGATTTAACATCTAAGCCTTCTTCAACGACAAATGTTCATCCATGGAAAAAGAGTTTAAGAACCTTTTATATTATCCAGTCCAAAAGCATTGTGGTCAACGATGTTCCCACCATCAAGATCAGCTACATGGATAATATTGTACCACTATGCTCTATTTTGAACATTATCATCAATTTTGATACAACTATGTCATAAATTACACTTTGCAACCATAACCTTTGCGGTCTTCCTCTCCCTCTTGTGAGATTTCCGCCATGAATTAAAAGATAGTATCATAAAACAATGTCCAAGGTGTGTCAAACAAACACATACGCCGCAAAATACAGATAGTGGAAAGTATCTTTTCATATAGCAACTAATGATTGGATTAACTAGTGGAGAAGTTGCAGTCAATTGATTTATAAAAATGTTTATTTTCCTCTAATAAGAAAGGTATGAAGATCTGATAGGTAGACAAGGAAAGTAAAAGAAACATGAAAAGATACCAACAAATCATATTAAAACACCATGGGGCTGGCAAACAGTTCAGTCATGATTGCTCTCAAAGGCTCAAAGCTACACAATAAAACATGACACGTAAAGTAACATATATAAAATGACCACTGTTCGATTGAAACAAGAATGTAACAAGCAAAAAAGTAAACCAACATGTGAAAAATGGATAAAATGAGCTAACCTCCCAAACTATCATGGCATCCTGGTTGGTCCCTTTCTTGCCCTGTTGACTAAAGAGTGAAGCAACATCACTGGACCCATTCAAGAACAACCTCCCCAGAATCCTATGTAATGGTTCATCCTTCCGGTAGTCGAAGGAAGAACTCCGAGAGCCGAGCCTCTTCTTCGAGCTCCTTCTCTTCATATTCGCCAAATGAGGGGACAAAGGCGAGCCAGGGAGAGGGCTCCTGCTCTCAGCAGATAAGCAGGACCCCATTCTAAGGGCCCTGATAATGCTTAATATGCACTCCAGACCAGCTAAACAATAACAACCCCTTGTGTCTTTTGATGAATCCGTGGCTGATTGTTGGGTTGGATCCTTAAACAAACCCTTTTCCGGCTAATGCTTTGATTGATCTACCAAATAATCCTATCAATTTTACATTCCTTTTTTCACCAAATCTCAAACTTTTCTTCTCAATTCAGAGCCATAAATCCAATTCACCGATTGATAATACCTTGATTTGTTCTTCAATCTCCTCAAACTCTAATCTTAAAGCAACCCTTTTTAGTTTTTCCCTTCAAAACTCTAAAATAATGATCTAATGTTAAAATTTCCAGATACCCTTTACCAGTTCCAATCTCATGATGACATCAATCTCACAAAAGAAGCAAAGAAAGTTCGGTGTCTAAAGCATTCTAAATTGCAAAAGAAGAAAAAGAATTTCGTGATCGACGGAAAAACATGCTAAAAAGGAATCTCAAATTTGATTTTTATCCTAATCAAAAAGCAAATAATAAAAAATCGAAAAAAGGCATATGCATCCAAAAGATTGAAACTTCAATTCTAAATTCTAAATTCAATAACTTCAACAAAAAAAGCACCAACCTTTCTAATAAATTTGTCAAAAAAAATAAATGAACGAATTGAAGAAGATCCTATAAATCACACCATAAAGTACCCAAAAGTGCAAACTCTTTGCAGAAATCAATGGCAAAGCTAATCAAAACCATGATCAAGATCCAGGCACGAATTGAATAGCAAAGAATGTGAAGAGAGAAAAGGGATGGAGGGAATGAAGAGAGAGAAATTGAGAGCAGCTCTGGTTTTAGAGAGATAATGAAGAACATAAAAGGAGACAGAGAGGAGGCAGCGGGTGCTAATTAGCGAGAAATAACCGCAACTACCAACAACAAACTCTCCCCTCTTTAAACATTAAATAAATAAGGAAAACTTATCTAATCCATTAATTTCTTTTTTTTAATAATTATCTTTTAGTAATTGTTTAAAATAAAAATTAAATCTTTTATATCCATTATTAGTTAATGAATTAATTATATAAATTTATGTCATTTAATTAATATATTCAATCATTATCTCAACAAAAACGGTTAATTATTTATATTATTTCATAATATATTTTTATTTCATGTGAAAAAAATTAATGTATGATGTAATTAAATATTTATCGGATTTTATATATTCAATGTTTTAATTTTAATATAATAATAAAAAATTCATTTTTAAATAAAAAATTATAAAATTGAATAACTTAAATTACAATACAATTATAATTCAATATGAATATAAAGTATAGTTTAACACATATCAAATTTTATCTATTCGAATTTTAGATTCAGTTGTAATATAATAATAAAAATAATAGTTTAAACTAAAGTGGAGTACAATTAAAGATTGAAGTGTTATTAAAAGTAGATAAAGAACTTAAAAATCATTCATCGGATAGATGGAGAACCCTAACCCTAGCGTGCGTTCTTTGAAACTTCACTATGAAAACCCTAATGGCCGACCATCGAAAGAGCCGACGCCATTAGGCGGAACTGGTACGGTGGAGCACCATACCTCTAATTTAACTCCTTTGGTTTCGCAATTGGAAGGGGTAACGGAAGGACGGGTTGTTGGTCCAAAGGTTAACCCTAGGCTTTCGATAATTGCTAAGAAGGATCTTGTCAGTATGGATACTATTAAGGATTGTCCTGGTCCTAGATTTGAGTTTCCGCCGGTGTTGGAATGGCCGGCGTCCCCCTTGCCTACAGAAGAATAGCGTGTGTCGAAGAAGGGTAAGAGTAGGGTGGAGGAGAGCACTAAGGCAATCGAGTTTGGTCCCCCATGCAACGTAATGGTTTCAGCACAACCTGAGGGTGGCTCGGTGATGATGGATACTGATGACAATGCGGGGACTCTGCCTCTTGGCCCGGACGGCTCTCTTAAACAATCATATGCAGGGGCGATATATGGGAAGTCGACGACACCGGCACGTATAGTTGGGAATGTGTTAGAAAATGATATTGTGGTGCATGATGAAGATGTCAAGATTGACCTAATAGGAGTTATTCCCTCAATTAGATTTTCTGAGAAGATTCATGACCAAATTGATGCTCGGATGGGGAACACACTTATTGTCAGGTTGTTGGGGAAGAGTATTGGCTACAAAGCTTTGTTTTCGAGAATTCCAAACTTATGGGCGCTATCTGGGGGTTTTAATCTTGTTGATCTTGATAATGATTATTTTTTGGTTAGGCTTGAACTTGAGGAGGATTGCTTGAATGTGTTGACGGGTGGTCCCTGGACTATCTTTAGTAGCTACTTGACGGTCCAACCTTGGAGTAGGTCGTTCTCAACATCGAAAAAGCATCCTTCACAGGTGATAGTGTGGGTTCGGCTTCCGGGATTACCATTTCGTTATTATACCAAGGCTCTCTTTCGATGGATTGGAAACCTTATTGGCAAAGTGGTGAAGGTTGATTATAGTACGAACTCCGACGAGCGAGGTTAGTTTTCTCGTTTGGTTGTGATTATTGATCTTAATAAACCTCTGATTTTGAGTCTTTATATTGATGGCTTTAGCCAAAAGTTGGAATATGAGGGTTTGAATCTTATATGTTACAAATGTGGTGTGCATGGCCATATGCAGGAGTGGTGTGGTGTGCATGGCCATATGCAGGAGTGGTGTGGTGAGCAAAAGGACCATCAGGAACCAATGAATCGCCCGAAAGTGCCTACTAAACCAATCGAGGCGGATGAAGCCTACGGTCCGTAGATGATGGCGCCCACTAGGAATAGGCGTCCATGGAAGGAATTGACTGTCAAGAAAATGATACCGAGGAGATGGGCAACATAAGCAAGTCAAGATTTGCAACTTTCCAGGGATTGGAGGATTTAGTAGATGCTGATGTACCGAGTAGGCTAAAGGAAAGGCTCTCGTGGTATATTTAAAGGAGTCAGGTGCTAGGGGTAGTTCAGGGAAGAGAACCTCGTTCAAGAAATCTGTTGGGCTGCAAGTTCAGGGGATTTCAAATCTGTTGGGCTGCAAGTTCAGGGGATTTCACTATGTTGTTTATCCGGTGGTGCGGGATCGAGCAAAGAATATTGGGCGAGAGCTAAGAATGTCTAGATTATGCCGGAGGCTGTTAGCCAGGCCGTTCAGGATGTGGCGGTACGTAACGTTGAACAAGACGATAATCATATGGCCGCATTAATTGTTGAAGAGGGACAAGATTTTTTTATGAAAGCTAGGGGAAATATTGTGTCTAGTTCGAGAGTGAAACAACGGCGTAGGAAGGAGGGTGTATCAAAGGGTTTAAAGATAATGAAGAGTTCTGAATTCAAGATGTCGGCAAAACCGACTATAGCAGAATGGATGAGTCAAGTACCTAAGAAAGGGTTGGGACCTTTGTCTGTCACCGAAACTAGTGGCTTGGGGGCTGAGGGATCCGTCTATCTAAGGTTTCAAGAGGATCACATTATGCAGGAAATATCACCGGGATCTACGGGGGTTGTGTTGAATTTGCATAAAGCAAGGCCAACGTCGGTTGGTGAGGTTTGCACCCCCGTGGTTGCTTAGTGAGTTGGTTTTTATTTCCCCTTAATTTTTTTATCTTAATGATAAGTATTATTTGTTGGAATTCTCAAGGGGAACCATATTTTTCGCTGTCATTTTAAGAATTTTGTCAGGTTGCATGAGCTGCAAGTGGTTGCTTTGTTTGAACCTCAGATCAGTGGGTCACGTGCAGATAAAATCTTGGCAAGACTTGGATTCCCTAACTCTTTTAGGGCCGAGGCGCATGGTTTTAGTGGGGGCATTTGGCTTTTGGAGGGACTCAATATTAATCTTAGTTGAACACATTTCTAATCAGTTTATCCATTATCGAGTTCATGTGCAGGGCTCTTCAAATTGGTTATTCTTTACAACTGTGTATGCCAGTCTGAATGTTTCTACTCGTAAAGTATTGTGGCCTTTGCTTGCTCAACTTGATCTAGGAAGTGATGTTGGTTGGATTTTAGGGGGTGATTTCAACTCCACTCTTAGGAACAATGAAAGACATGGTGGGGGCGATGAGTGGGTCAAGAGTGAACATTCTTTTCTCTGATTTTGTTTCTGATACAAGGTTACTTGATGTGGGTTTCAAGGGACCTAGATTCATATAGAGCCGAGGTAATTTGTTCAAAAGGCTAGATCGTTATCTTGTGAATGAAACGTTCATCAAGAATTGTGTGTTTAATGTCATACATCTTGACCAACTTGGTTCAGACCATAGGCACATCCTTTTGAAGTCGATGGTGAAAGCTCATGGGAATAGAAATCGGCCATTTAGGTTTTTAGCACCATGGCAAGATCATCCAATGTTCCCTGAATTTTTAGAGTCGGTTTGGGATGTGAATCGGGGTATAGCAGAGAACATTGCTGATTTTACGTGTCATGTGGGCAATTGGAATAGAGAGGTTTTTAGGCACTTTTGTAGCAAAAGCGTCGGCTTATGGCTCGCATTGCAATAATTGATAGAAAGCTAGAGTTTGTGTATTTGAGCTCATTATTCAGGTTACTGGAGCGTCTAGTTGTTCAGCTAGATAAAATCCTTAAGCAGGAAGAGTTGATGTGGTTTCAAAGGGCTCGGTCGAATTAGCTAGCTTATGGTGATCGAAATACGGAATTTTTTCATACTATTATTATGAGCTGCAGAAAGAAAAATTTTGTTATAGCTCTGAAGCTTCTAAATGGAAATTGGTGCTCTGATCAAGGGCAGTTACAACATCTAATTTTGTCCTTTTTCCGAGATCTTTTCACAGCTTCGTCGGGACCTCTCTCTAATTTTCCTATTGTGGGACGATTTACTCGTCTTGGTCCTCTAGAGTGTGGGAAGCTAAGCTATCTAGTCACGGCGGAGGAAATTACTCAGGTTATGTTCACGATGAGCCCTTTAAAAGCCCTTGGGTGGATGGTTTACACGTGATGTTTTTCCAGAGGAATTGGGCCTTGTAGGGATGGGAATATAATTCGAATCTGATTCGATTCGAAGAAAAAATCTGATCAAAAAAAGTCCAAATCCTAATCCAAAAAAATGGTCCGTGTCCTAATAGGAGATGGATCGGATATGGACATTTCCATAATCCGATCCAAATTCGATTCGAATCTGATCCAAATTCGATTCGAATCTGATCCAAATCCATATTCGATCCAGTCCAATCCATATATGAATCCAAATAAAAACATTTAAAACTCTTAGATTGAAATTTTAATTAAGTTGAATTGGGATTATATATATATTGAAATCCTAATTAAATTTGATTCGGATGATGTTGAGGGATTATGGGAAAAACATGTTTTACAACAACCATTGAAAAGACCTCGTAAGTGTGAGGTAGAGACATATTTGGAGGAGCAACGAATTGTTGTAGATGATGAAAATTTTAATCTTTTAGCTTGGTGGAATGTCAAGTCAAGTAAATTTCCTACCCTTTCCAAAATTGTTAGAGATCATCTTGCGGTGCCAATTTCTATTGTAACCTCGGAGAGTGCATTTAGCAAGGGTGGTAGAGTTGTGGGTCCTCATCATAGTAGTCTTCATCTGGATACCGTGGAAGTGTTAATGTATCTTCAAAGTTGGAGGCTTGCTCAATTTAAAGGTAATCATATTCAAATTTAATAAATTAGTAGTTTTGAACTATTCATTACTTTATTATTTTTAATATTATTTTTTTTTAGATACTACAGTTGACGGTAATCTTCAATGTGGATCTATTTATGATGATGAAGACGTGAAACTTGGAGATGAATCATTAGAGTAATTGGTAATTAAGTTTATATACAATTAATATTTTTAGATGAAGATATGGATCTTTAAAGTTGGAGTTGTTACTTTAATTTGTTTTATATTATATTGTAATTTTTGTAGAGATTTATTTGTGCTATTAGTTTGAATATATTTGTTTGATGGAATTTTTTTATTTAAAATATTTGTTTGAGATGTTACTTTAAAAAGGGAAAAAATAATTGGATTCGGACTTTCGGATTTGGTTTTGGATTTGGATTTTAGATATTTTATTAGATCGGACTTGAATTTGGACTTGGATTTTTTTAGGTCCAATTATTAATTAGATTGGACTTGGACTTTATAAAGTCCGATCCAAGTCTGATCCATTGCCATCCCTAGGGCCTTGGTAGGTGAAAGTGTGTGTGTTCTTGTAAAAGGCATCTTTGTCACAAGTACCTTACCCTCTAATATGAATCAGACGTTGTTAGTCCTGCTACCAAAGGTTGAGAGCCCGGAGTTTATTTCTCAATTTCGGCCTATCAGTTTATGTAATGTGCTTTATAAGGTGGTTACAAAGATTATTGTGAATCGCCTTAAACCATATCTTTCGTCGTGGATTTCGGATAATCAAATGAGTTTTGTGTCGGGCCGTTCAATCACGGATAACATTATCTTGGCTCAAGATGCTATACATTCTATGCGAAAGAAGAAAGGTGTATCAAGGTGGATGGCATTGAAGATTGATCTAGAGAAAGCATATGATAGATTGGAGTGGGGGTTCATTCATGATACACTTATGGAACTTGGCATTCCGGACAATCTATAGGAGTTGATTATGGCTTGTGTTACATCAGTTTCGACTCAGGTATTATGGAATGGAAATATCTTGGAAGCTTTCTTACCAACTCGAAGTATTCGTCAAGGGGGTCTTTTATCGCCATACTTATTTGTTCTATGCATGGAGCGTCTTGCGCATACAATTCAGGTGGGCATTGGGTTAAAGGCGTGGAGGCCTATTCAATTATCCTGTGGTGGTCCAGTTTATCACATTTATTTTTTGCGGGCGATTTGCTAATTTTTGCTAAAACTTCCATGGATCAAGTAGCAGTGGTCTAGAAGGTGCTCAACGGTTTTTGCGCAAGTTCAGGTCATAAAGTTAGCGCTTCTAAATCGCATGTTTTCTTTTCACCTAATGTGTCAAGGAATTGTAGAGATGATATTTGTCGCTGTTTGGGTTTTGAGGAAGTGGATGATCTTGGTACTTACCTTGGCGTCCCTCTACTTCATAATCGTTTAGCGGCGGCCGACGGCAGAGGAGACGTCGGTTGGTCGCCGGTTTCTGGGTTCATCGAAGGCTTTAAGTTTGGTTTTTTGAAAGAAAATGAGAGAGTGGAGTGATATTATACTAAGGCTTAGAAAAAAATGAGAAAAAGAGAGAGGGGAGACCGGTTGGGGAAACTTATAGTCAAGCCCTTTTTCAAAAATGGCCTAATTGCGTCATAAACCATCCCGCGTTTCGGGATTTTTCAAAACGATCTCGCCCCTTGGGATAATTACAAACATAATCCCTCTTATGTTTCCAAGTTTTCCAATTTCGTCCCAAAATTTACCCAAAATCTGTTCCCAAATGGTTAAAATACGCCCCAAGGACCTTCGCATTTTTGAACTTTTCATTTCGAGCTTGCTGCATGGTTTTTTTACAGTTTCAGTCCCCACAAGTTTTACCCGGCTCTTGATTAGATCCCTAAATGTCGGTTTTTTATTTTGAATTGTAAGCCTTCTGTTTTGATTTTATTCCATTCCAGTCCCTTGTTGTTGTTTACTATTTTGTTTCAAAGTAGTTAGATCTTAATATTTTTGCATTAATATTATTTGTGGTCTTTTACATGGGTGTTATATATATTCTTGTCACCTCTATATTTCATGCTCGTTTTTTGAATATTGATATGTTGATATATTTGTTAGCTTGTTTACTCGTATTCTAAACGTTTAGCAAATTTATTCTCTTTGAGTATGTTTGCATCTTAGTATGTTTTATGCTTTCATGTGTGTTTTTTTCGTATTACATATGTATTTATGTTTTACAACATATGTTTTTGTGGTATCTTTTTTGTCTTTTAATTCTCTTGTTCGTAGTATATATATGTGTGTGTTTAGATTGGTATTTTATTAGATTAATATTCTATATGTTAATATTTATTTGTATTGTATTTAAATTATTTGCTATATTTTATATTTTACTCACTAAGTTTGCATAATGGAATATATAATGTTAATGCGGTGCCCTTTTATCCGAGTGTAAACGGGTCCAGTATCAGGCTTAGTAATAGTGGTTGGGCGTTTATTCTCGGATAACGGGGCCTTTAAAATCCACTCGCACTTATAACTGAATCTTGACTTAATCGTCACTTTAATCCGGAAAATCTAACATTAATAAAGCGATAATTATTAAAGTACCAATTTTGGGCAGTGTGGGGGTGCTAATCCTTCCCCATCTGTAACCGACTCCCGAACCCAACAGTTTTCGAATCTCTGGTTTTATGGTGTCCGGCCTACCTAAGTGGCCGGTGGCGACTCCAATTTCTAAATAAAACGCGGTTTTTAAAACCCCACGGAATGAATATTTTAATACCCGAAAGACAACCATAAACACTTCGAAAACCCTATTTTTTTAGCGAAACGGACATCGCTACAGATGGCGACTCCGCTGGGGACTATTTTTGTTTTTTTTTCAAAAAACAAAATGAGAGTCAAGCTTTTTTAAATAATTACCGCTTTGTTAATATTAGAAATTCCAGATTAAAGTGACTATTAAATTAATATTCAGTTGTAATTGCGCGTTTATTTTAACGCATTTAAAATTTGGCATATAAACCTATTTTTTAAGTGAGGGAAAAACGCTAATGCTTTCGTGGAGATATCGTTCTCTCGTGTAGGCCTAGCAAGTACCTTCGGGGCTCGAGTACCTTATGCTTTCGTAAGGATATCGTTCCTTCGTGCAGGCATAAGCGAATGGGTCCCCCTGAATTGAACCCGGTTGAAAGGAACCTATAATGGGCGATGATCGGGGGCCTTGCTACTCTTAGTAGGGGACAACAAGGACAATCCGGGTACCTCCTAGCACCAACACTGCATGTAAAGAACATAGAAACCCACCCTATTAGAGCCATGCGGATAACCTTAGGTATTTTAGATGGATAAGTAGGGTTGTTTTGTCTGTTTACCTTATTTAATTCGTCTTTTTATTTATGTATTTATTAATTCTATCCGGTACTGACTTGTCTTTTTTTGCTCTGGTTTTTTTCCATGCATTATTACATTTGCATTACATAAAAGTACTAGATCAAGTGGTTTGCCCGATCAGAAAGTCTTTCACCATGGAAAAAAGGTGTCTTAGGAAAGAATAGCTTAACTTGTCAGTCGGGCATTGGTCAGAGGTCAACCAGAAGGCCCAAGGGGACAGTTTACCGAGTGAGCGCGTAATAGCAGGGTACACCTACGTGAGTCTTCAATAGAACAACTTATGGGATCTTCAAAGTATCTGGGAAGGATGGGACCAGAGATTACAAGACAGGTTCTGTGATAGTTATGGCGACATTGCACAATTATTATACGTTCGGGTCAACCAGCCCCTACTCCGAGCCATTTTTCAGTTCTGGAATCCTTCCTTTTGCTGCTTCACCTTCAATGGACAGGACATGATGCCTACAGTAGAAGAATACACCACCTTACTTAATTAGAAAAACGTTCAGAAAGATTGGATTTACGCAAAACCTTCGAGGAATCAGAATTACACTTCAAAGCTCAAAACCTTTACCGGAATTAGTGACGATTGGGTTAATGGCTTGATCCGACTTCAAGGAGACAGTACATTATTTGCATGGGAGAACATTCGAGACATCCTACCTGCACATCCAAATGAGGAGAAAAAGATAGACATACTTGCCTTGGGAATATATGGGTTGGTGATCTTTCCGAGAACTCTTGGAAACATTGATGTAGCCATTCTAGATCTGTTCGAGCGTATGAAACGGCGGGCAAATCCAGTACTAGCAATCTTGGCCAAGACCTTTATTTCCTTAAATGCCAGTCGAAAGCATGAAGAATGACGTTTCAGGGGGTATGCACAGCTGTTACAGGTGTGGGTTTAGAGCCACATGTGGAAGACGCCGACAAGGGTCCTACCAGGGATATCCTTCCAAGGTTTTTCGCCCTTACGAGAGTACTTAGCAAAAGAGTGGCGAGAGAACTTGAAAACAAAAAAATGGTCTAGTTTCTTCATGAACATTCAAGAAGAAGACATAGTATGGAGGGCCCCATGGCTCGGTAGAGTTAATTACTTTTTATACAGTTGCAGTGATTTCAACTGGCTGATGATGTTGGGACTGCACGGAGGGATTGCTTGTGCTCTGCTTTTGGTGTCCCGACAATTCGGATCATGATAGTTCATTCCCAATACCGTCGGGTTAAGCCGAACTGAATTTCCTTTCAAATGTGAGTTTAAAGAAAATGTCCAGACTATCATGAGAGCTTGGGACCATTGTTACCGGATCAGGGTGGAAGGAGACACCGAGCACATGACCACTCCAGACTACGATCTTTGGAGACGTTTGAGGGTTAATAATGTGATTCCTGAATCCGATCAAGGACCGGTTGTGTAACTTGATGAGCTTACAAGGGTGGTACCGTCTGAAACTGATATATTACAGAATGAACTCAAAGAAATTAAGAGGAAAATGGACGCCCAATAGACTCAGCATGCGAGTGAGCTCTATAAAGTAAGCTTAGAGGTCGACGAACGGGATAGGATCATTAGGCAATTGAAGAAATTAAATGCGGATTTGAGCGAGAAGAACACTCTTTACCAAAAGGATACCCTCCTACTCCAAGCAAAGATACATAAAGCCGGCTTAAGTCAGTTCATAGCCGTGGAAAATGAAAGAATGAATGGTATCCGTTTGGTGGAAGAAGAACGAGAAATCAGCAAGAGAGCAATCGAGAAGGAGATAGAAAGCTGCCGGTTGGCTATTGAGGAAGAAAGGCAGTCCTTCAAGAAAGCCATTGACCAAGAAAAGGAATGAACTAGGCAAGAAATTAGCAAAGGAAAACAAGCAGTCAAGTACGAGAGAGAAAACGTCGCCGCTTGGAAAAGAAGGTCCATGAGTAGCCGAAATAGACTGTTAGAGATGCAAAGGTTGTACGATGACACTATCCAAAGTCTGGATCAGAGCTAAAGTCAGAACGTTGAGTTAGAAGAAAATGTGGCAGAAGTAGGACACTTCTTTCGAACTTACTGTCAGAGGAATGGCTTCACTGAGCTACAAGAAAGAGAGCGCGAAGTAGGCATGTTACGAACCCGAATTAAGTCCCTTGAAGCAACTGTTGAGGATTATAAGGAAAGAATCAGTGTATTCGAAGAGGCCGCAGTCGGAGGGGACATTTATTGGCAAATGAGACTGCGTGACACTGCCCGGATGGTGTAGGATAGGGACCAATATTACGCAAACCTGATGGTGGACATACCGCGAGTTGCCAGGCATGTGAATGATTTGGCCATTGAGGCTGAAACACTCCGACCTTTCATAGTCCCAGAAATGGAAGGAGCTCCTAGGTTCATCAAGCTGCTCAGGGCTATTAGAAAATTAGGAGATAGAGCTAGGGCTTATCTGTAGGGTTCTCTATCGTAATTAGTACTCTTTTGTACTAGGGACCTTCATTTTGAAATATGAACTCTATTATAATTTAGACCCTTTAATTCTCGTGGAAGTAGTTCAAAAGGTTGATTACCAGCGGAATCAGTACCTTTATCTGCATATATTCTTGCATTGCATCATGACATTCGCATCATTATACACGCATTTATTTTCCTTGCAACCATATTAATGTTATAAATATTGTGGCAGTGTGAAAATAGAAGTTAAGCCGTAATCATTCATCGTCCATATCTTACCCGATTACAAAGCAAGCTCATGGAAGACAGGATAATCAGTCTAGAAAATGGACAAAGAGAGCTCGAGGCAAGATTTGATGAGGCTCAAAGAAGCCTCAGTGACCAGATTGCTCAGTCACAAGCATCGATAGTATCCGACATAACTGAATTGTTGGCTAAGAGTCTCGGAAAGAGAGTTGAAGGAGAAACCGCTCAAGAGCCGGAAGGTACCCCAGTTCACAATAAGGTTCAACAGGCTGCAGCGAATCCAACTAGAAGGGTATATATCGACCCTGCAGGGATGTCGGCTAATCTTCAGGTAGGGGCATCTGAGACTCAACCCCTTGACACTAAAACACTCTATGAAGAAGAGGTGCCAGACCTGAATTTGGTCGAAAGGATCATGACAGAGGTAGAAAAGAAGTGGGAAGAGAGGTTTCGCCTCATGGAGGAAAGATTTAAAACTTTGCAAACTATGGAAGAATCAGGAAATGATGCTAGTGACTTGAGTCTGGTACCCGACCTTGTCCTACCACCAAAATTTAAAATGCCAGAGTTCGACAAATACGATGGAACCACGTGTCCTTCCGTACACATAACGATGTACTACCTGAAGATGGCGGCCTACCTTAAGGATGAGAAGCTACTGATTCATTGTTTCCAAGACAGCCTAACTGGGGCGGCGTTACGGTGGTACACCCAGTTGAGCAAGGTAAATGTTAAAACATGAAAAGATCTTTCAAGAGCATTCATCGAGCAATATAAGCACGTAACAGATATGACCCCCAGTAGAATTATATTAGAAAATATGGGGCAGAAGTCCAACGAAAGTCTATGACAGTATGCCTAGAGGTGGCGGGAAGTGGCCGCCCAAATTCAGCCACCCCTCCCGGAACATGAAATTATGCCATTATTCGTTAATACTTTGAAGGGGGCACTGTTCGATCGCCTCATTAATAACACGGCACAGAGTTTTGCTGATTTGATTAGGACTTGGGAGTCCCTTGAATTGGCAATTAAGAGTGGTAGAATTGATAGCGGGGAAGGATCTCGAAAGTACAACAAGAAGAATGAAGTAAACGCCACCAGTACTTACACTGCCCTGAAAACTTTTACACTCTCACAGCCACAAGCACCTGTGGGAAAAGTGCAAAACTCGAATCAAAGAGATGAGAGAACCTCGAGAAAAGAGAAAGAGAGGTAAACTTTTACTCCACTACCCGTTCCGTACTCGGAGCTTTACTCTCAGTTGTATAAAGCAGACCTGGTCCGTCCATATTACGTTACTCATTTCAAACCGCCATTCTCGTCCTGGTATAACCTGAACGCTCATTGCGACTATCACGGCGGTGCCCCTGGTCATCCCATCAAGAACTTCCTTGCTTTCAAAAAACTTGTGCAGAACTTAATTGATTCTGGGATACTAAAGTTTGAAGAACCAAGTGTAGCTACTAACCCGTTGCCTAATCATGGGAATAGAGGAGTAAATGTTATCGAGGAATGCTTTACCTGGAAGATTAAGGATGATGTGTCGAAAATCAAATCTCCTTTGCGGTGGGTATTTCAACAATTGTGCATGGCCCATGTGATCGACAAAGGCATGGTAATAAGGCAGAAGGGATGTGAAGTGTATTGCAAATCCATCAGGACGAAGGGCACGACATCCAAAAGTGCGACAAGTTTAAGAGATTGGTACAACAATTGATGAATGAAAAGCAAATAGAATTCTTCGAAGAGCCCACAGGAAAGAAGGGGTTAGACGTATATATGACGGATAGCCCCAACGCTAAATACAGGAGAGATAGACCTCTTATCATCTCCTCCAGGCCAGAGAGTGCAGGTGCCTCCTAAGAAGAAACCACTAAAATAAATCCCAAGATCATCATCTCAGCACCATCCCTGTTCTCATTCAAGGATATGCGGCAAGCTCCCTGGAACTATGCTGTAAATGTGACCACGCCAGGAAAGCCAGAATCTGGTGAGGTAAAAGAGCTTACATTGAAAGACGAGCAAGGCAAGAGTGATGTGAATGTCGGTGAGGTGGGCCATTTCACGAGGAGCGGCAGATGTTACTCCTCTGAGACCTTGAGGGCTGCTAAAACGGCCAAAGATAAAGGAAAGGATACACCGGTTACCCCCACGCAGATATTCGGTGAAGAACCTCTTCCAAAGATAAATAAGCCAGTAACCGAGGCTCGGGCCAAAGAATTTCTAAAGTTCCTGAGACATAGCGAGTACAGCGTAGTGGAACAACTACGAAAGCAACCGGCTAGGATCACAGTGCTGGAGTTACTCTTGAGTTCAGAAAGACGCCGTGAGGCACTATTAAAAGTACTAAACCAGACTTTTATGCCCCAGGACATTTCTGTGGAAAAACTGGACAGGATAGTGGGACATATCACTACCTATAAGCATATAACATTCAATGACGATGAGATCCCCGAGGGCGGAATGGGGTCCACCAAAGCTCTTAATATCATAACCCACTGCAAATGGTATGTGGTACCGGGGGTACTGATTGACAACGGGTCAGCACTGAACGTGCTGCCTGTGGTGACCTTGCAGAAACTACCAATAGATGGTTCTCACCTAAAGCCCTGTCATAACTCCGTGAGAGCCTTTGACGGCACACAAAGAGGAACAATGGGAAAAATTAAGGTGCCTCTATTGATCGAGCCGATTGAGTACGTGATTGATTTTTTGGTATTGGACATAAAACCATCTTACAGCTTCTTATTGGGAAGAACATGGATCCACTCCGTAGGAGTTGTCCCCTCATCATTACATCAGAAATTAAAATTCGTAATCGAAGGCAAATTGGTCACAGTAGAGGCCGAGCAAGAAATTATTGCTTCAGTGACATCAGATGCCCCCTACATTCAAAATGATGAGGATGCTGCAGAATGCTCTTTTCGAGCATTAGAGCTAGTGAATGCCATATTCGTCACGGAGGGAAGTCGGATCCCCTTCCCAGGTTATCTAATTGTACCAAGATGACCGTTGCTGAAACTTTGGGCCGAGGAGCCAAAGCAGGAAGAAGGTTAGGGAAGAGATTGCAAGAGAGCCTGCGAGCCAAAAGTACGATAACCAAGAAGGACCATTTTGGGTTGGGTTACAAACCAAGTGTCCAACAAAGAAAGAAAGAATACAAGAGAAAAGAACAGAGAAAAGCTAGACTTAAGGGAGAAGACATTTCATGGAGACCAATGTCCTTCCCTTGTTTGAAAACCACTTTTGTCTCCGGCTGATTTTGCCAGCCAGGACAGGAGGTTGAAGAGGCAATTAAGGAAAATGATGTACTCAACAAGGAGGAAATATTTAATGAATCACTTAAGGGGATGTCCATCAACATGATAGCTGGAAAGGGCCAAGTCAGCAAAATGTTGACCAACATCTGCCCCTGCCATCCCGGGGAAACTCTTGATAACTGGAGCCACATCGATCTACCTATGGTTTTTAGGACTAGATCAGAGTAATGCTCCAAATCAACTTTTTCTTTTTGCCCATAAACAATGGGGATCTCTTGTATAGGGCACCTATGTTAACTTTTTGTTGAAATGAAAATATCTTCCCCGTTTTCTTAAATGGCAAACGTTTCATTTATTTCATTCATTCTTCATGTTTATTCACTTCATATAAAGCCATTCTCTTCCCAATACATTCATTTTCATTTAATGTAGGTCTCTCATGATTGACTGTATGAATGATACCGGACCCAATCCCGGAGTGAACTTTGAATGCCCTGAGATCTCAGAGGGAATTGGGGAAGAAGATGATGAGATAGAATGTGAGGTCCCTGTAGAGTTGAGGAGAATGGTGGCCAACGAAGAAAGGCAAATCATGCCCCACCAAGAAGAAACAGAAGTTGTAAACTTGGGGACTGAAGAAGAGAGAAAATAAGTAAAAATAGGGATGACGTTTTCCTCAAAAATCAGGCACGAACTGATAACCCTACTTCAGGAATTCAAGGATGTTTTCTCCTGGACTTATCAAGATATGCCAGGTTTGAATACTGACATAGTGGTGCACAAACTGCCAACGAAGCCGGAATGCAAACCAATACAGCAAAAACTCTGGAGAATGAGACCATACATGTTGTTAAAGATCAGAGAAGAGGTAAAAAAACAGTTTGATGCTGGCTTCTTGGAAGTGGCCAAATACCTCGAATGGGTTGCAAACATTGTACCAGTACCGAAGAAGGATGGAAAGGTCCGTATGTGTGTAGATTACAAGGATCTCAACCGAGCCAGCCCTAAAGACAACTTCCCCTTACCATATATCGATACGCTGGTTGACAACACCGCGGGAAACTCATAGTTTTTATTCATGGATGGCTTTTCAGGGTACAACCAGATAAAAGTGGACTCGAACGAAATGGAGAAAACTACATTCATAACTATGTGGGGCACGTTTTGTTACCAGGTGATGCCTTTCGGGCTCAAGAACGCAGGGGCAACTTACCAAAGAGCAATGGTGACTCTTTTCCATGACATGATGCATAAAGAAATAGAAGTATACGTGGACGACATGATCGTTAAGTCTCGAACAGAAGATGAGCACCTACGGAACTTAAGAAAGCTATTCCAAAGACTACGAAAATACCAGCTGAGGCTTAACCCTGCCAAATGCACCTTCGCCGTTACTTCTGGAAAACTCTTGGGGTTCGTGGTGAGCAGAAGAGGGATTGAGATCAATCCAGATAAAGTGAAAACCATCTAGGATCTCTCATAACCCTCACTCAGAAAGAGGTTCGTGGTTTCTTGGGGAGGTTAAATTATATCTCTCGTTTTATTTCCCAATTAACCGATCGGTGTGACCCAGTCTTCAGACTTATTAGAAAGAATAATCCCAGTGTGTGGGATGTGGAATGTCAAGGAGCCTTAGAGAAGATCAACAGGTACCTGACAAATGCTCCAATTCTAGTCGCGCCAGTACCAGACAGGCCTTTAATCCTCTACCTGACAGTCTTTGAGAATTCAATGGGGTGTGTATTGGGGTAACACGATGAGTCAGGGAAAAGGAAGCAAGCCATATATTACCTAAGCATAAAGTTCAATGATTGCGAAGCGCGGTACCCACCAGTTCAGAAGTTGTGCTGTGCTTTAGTTTGGGCTACCGAGCGGCTTAGGTAGTATATGTTGTACCATACTACTTGGTTGATATCCAAGCTAGACCCCTTGAAGTTCTTAATGGAAGCACCAGTACTAACGGGAAGGATAGCCCGCTGGCAGATGCTCTTATCCAAATTCGACATTGTATACGTGAGCCAAAAAGCCGTAAAGGGAAGCGCCGTAGCAGATTTCCTAGCTAGTCGCGCTTCGGACGATTATGAGGCGTTGAACTTTAATTTCCCAGATGAAGACTTGATGTGCATTACAACCGAGGAAGAGGTATCAGATGATAACTCATGGAAGCTTTACTTTGATGAGGCCTCTAACGCCCTCAGACACGGGATAGGGGTCGTGCTAATTTCCCCTGAGAATGTCTATTATCCCTTCACTAGCAGACTAGAATTCTTCTGCACCAACAATATAGCTGAATATGAAGCTTGTGTCATGGGACTAAACTCAGCTATTGAAAGAAAGATTAAGGAACTTCGAGTATTTAGAGATTCATCCTTAGTGATTTACCAGCTGCACGGAGAATGGGAAACTAGGGACTCCAAGTTGGTCAAATATTATGAATTAATTCAAGAGCTTGCCAAGGAGTTTGAAAAGATCAGCTTTAATTACCTTCCCAGAGAAGAAAATCAGATGGCAGACGCCTTGGCAACCTTGGCTTCAATGTTCAAAATGAACACGGGGGCAAAAATAAAGCCCATTAAGATGCAGACTTTTGAAAGGCCTGCTCATTGTTGTAATGTGCAGGAAGAGATTGATGGCAACCCATGGTACTATGACATCTTGCAATGTGTCAAGCTTCAAAAGTATCCCGAAGGGGCAAATGACAATGACCGAAAAACACTCAGAAAAATGGCAACATGATATATCCTGGATGGAGAGATCCTATATAAAAGAGGCCATGATCAGACATTGTTGAGATGTGTGGATACTGGGAGGCGAATGAGATTTTAGCCGAGGTACACGATAGTCTATGTGGGACGCACGCCAACGGGCTGTCTATAGCCCGAAAAATTATGAGGTACGGCTATTTCTGGTCGACCATGGAGGGAGATTGTATCAATTACGCCAGGAAATGCCACAAATGCCAAATTTATGCTGACAAGATTCACGCTCCCCCATCACCTTTACACACCATGAATTCTCCGTGGCCTTTTGCAGCATGGGGCATGGACGTCATCGGGCAGATCCACCAGAAGGCTTCCAACGGACATCGTTTTATTTTGGTAGCTATAAACTATTTCACTAAATGGGTGGAGGCAGCGTCTTAAGCCAACATCACAAGGACTACAGTATGTAAATTCCTAAAGAATGAGATCATTTGTCGATAGGGCTTGCTAGAAAGGGTCATCACCAACAACGCTTTCAATCTGAATAACAAAATGATGACGAACGTGCGCAACCAATTCAAGATAACACACCATAATTCCACGATCTATCGTCCTAAAATGAATGGGGCGGTGGAAGCAGCAAACAAGAACATAAAGAATATCATAGCGAAGACGACGGATACCTACAGGGATTGGCACGAAAAGCTGTCATTTGCCCTTTTTTGCCTATAGGACGTCCATTCGCACATCGACAGGGGCAACACCCTACTCCTTAATGTATGGTACCGAAGCAGTACTCCCCATAGAGGTGGAGATTCCGTCGCTCCGGGTCTTAAATGAAGTAAAATTGGAAGAATCCGAATGGGTGCAAGCCAGACTCGACCAGCTAAATCTCATTGAAGAGAAGAGACTAAATGCCATTTGCTATGGTCAAATGTACCAAAAACGAATGATGCAGGCATACAACAAAAAGGTACGCCCAAGAGAATTCAAAAAGGGGATCTGGTGCTCAAGAAGATCCTCCCGATTCAGAAAGATTCTCGAGGGAAGTGGATGCCCAACTGGGAAGGGCCATACGTGGTAAAAAGGCTTTCTCAGGAGGAGCCTTAATCTTAACCGAAATGGATGGGGACGAGCTGAAAGGCCCTGTAAATTTTGATGCTGTTAAGAAATACTACGTCTGAAAAGAAAAACAACAAAAAATAAAAAAAAAACAAAAATAAGAAGAAAAAAACAAAAAATAAGAAAAATAAGAAAAATGGAGAGCTCAGGGCGAAAACCCGAATCAGGGCGTCTTGAAGCAAGGGAAGGGTCCAAGTCGAAAACCCGTAAAGGGCGGCTCGGATAAATTGAGAGGTTGGATATCCAGAGAGAAGGGTCGTCCCCATAAACCCTGTGAAGATAGAGCTTCAAGCAAAGATTCTACGCTGGTTGACGGGATCATGTATCATTCATACTGAAGATACTGAGGGATCTTGTATTTCATGCTTGGCTTTTCCTTTTCCTCATGTGTGTCATGACTCTCTCAAAGTTGTTCCAAACCCTTAATCGTAATAAAATCATATTTTGGAACATCCATTCCTTGCCTTCTTGTTAATATCATGCAAATAAGCTAACATAGGCTTATGATAAACAAGAGATTTCTGAGCATTACTGTGATCTAATCTTAAAGATGCAGGTGATTAGAAAATGATGTTAACCTTGCCCTCTAGCTGCCTACATAACGTCTATTGACAGGGCGGGCAGAAGGCTTCAAGCACCAGGGTAGGATGACCAATGGCACATGCCCTGCTTGTTTAAGAGAAAGCATTCGAGATAACAAGAGAGATCTCCCAGGTGAAAACCCGGAAGGGCACCTCAAAAAAAAAGAAATAATAATAATAATAATAAAATAAAAAACAAGAAAAACAAAAAAAAGGAAAGAAAAAGAAAGAAAAAAACAAGAAACCTCTAAAGCGAAAACCTGAAAGGGCACTTTAGAACCCCGAATCAGAAATTCAGAAAAAAGAAAGGTTGGAATGGTTGAACCTGACAGTGAAATAGGGTATCGCCGCTAGAAGAAAAAAGGAGAAAGTAAGCAACGTAAGGTCGAGATTGACTGAGGACTAAAGTAGGCCCACCAAGATATTGACACTCATGCATCATGAATAGTTAGACATCCCTAGGATTAGGAGCATGTTAATTCATTTGTCATAGCATTTTGTCTTATTCTAGACAGGTATCTACAGATTCAAAGAAACATCGATAGCCATCCTGGTGTGAATCCCAAATGTGAAGATGAAGGTTCTATATAGGAAGGGCCCATATTTCCAAGCGCCTGCAGCGAGAGGTTCTATATAGGAAGAATCCGCCGCTCTGGGGCTCCAAGAGCTGAAAGTTTTGTATAGGAAGGGCTCGCAGCTCCAGGGGAAGACTAGCAGTTCTATATAGGAAGAACTCCCAACCGAAGAAATTCACCCTTGACACACAAGGTTTTATATAGGGAAAACCTGTTGTGTTGAAAGCAAAGAGTCCTATATAGGAAGGGCTCCGAGCTTTACTGTCTTAGAGTGAGAAGTTTTATATAGGAAGAACTCATAGCTCTGAGATTTTAGAAGCTAAAAGTTCTATATAGGAAGGACTGGCGGCTCCCGGGTTTGAAGACTATCAGTTCTATACAGGAGGAACTCCCAGTCGAAAGAACCCATCCGTGGCGTAGAAGGTTTTATGTAGGAAAAACCAGTCGCATTGAAGGCAAAGAGTTCTATATAGGAAGGACTCCAAGCATTACCGTCTCAGAGTGAAAAGTTCTATATAGGAGGGACTCATAACTTGAGGCTTCATAGTGCAGGGTTCTATATAGGAAGAGCCTGTAGCTCCAAGATCGAAGGGGAAGAAGTTATATATAGGAAAGACTTACGAGCCCGAAGATTCAGCTGAGGAAAAGCGGAGAGTTCCAGAAGAACACGTGATTCCAAAGCCATAAACAGGGAAGTCGGATAAAATTGGGTGCTTATGATCTTTGCTTTGTTCATGTTCCACAAGAACAAGCAAAGAGAGGCAACTATAATCACCCATTTTTATCCAGTGTATAAATATCACTTTAATTTACGTTAGTGTAATAATTTACATAGTACTGTTGCATGTATACGTAATATATTGTACGTATGAGTAATGTACGTAAAGTGTGTGTGATGTATTATGTATGCCTTAGTAATTATATGCATATGTGTATTATTAAAATCCTTATTATTATGTATACGAATGAGTATTGCATGAATTGTATGTATTATTATATGTGTGGTCGTGTGTGAATGTGTTGTCATAATTGTATGTATGTGTACGTAAGTATGTATGTGTATGCTATATACGTATCTGTGTCCACGTACGTGTGCGCTGGCATGTATGTATATATACGTATTATTATTATTATTATTATAAAAAGGATAAAATATCAAAACCCAAAAATTAATTAAATATCTAGTCCATTAAAACCCAAATTTTTTACATTAGACCCAAACCGGCCAGCCCACATCCTAAGAAACCCTAACCCACATCAGATAATAGAGCCCTGATGTCATCTTTTTATCTTGCGCAGCTACACGAGGGCCGTTGGATCAGATCTGGATCCAACGGCCACGATTGAAGCATAAAGACCCCTCATCTACCGCGTGAAGTCCACGCGCGGGCTGTTGGATTCTCCACTCGCGCGTGTGAGACACGTGCAAGGCCGGCCATCTTCTTCAGGCCACGTGGCGCGATCCCGGACCACTACATCATTTTTGACGCCTCATCTCAGCCGTCTGATCATATTCTTGTCACCTCTATATTTCATGCTCGTTTTTTGAATATTGATATGTTGATATATCCTTTAGCTTGTTTACTCGTATTCTAAACGTTTAGCAAATTTATTCTCTTTGAGTATGTTTGCATCTTAGTATGTTTTTGCTTTCATGTGTGCTTTTTTCGTATTACATATGTATTTATGTTTTACAACATATGTTTTTGTGGTATCTTTTTTGTCTTTTAATTCTCTTGTTCGTAGTATATATATGTGTGTGTGCTTAGATTGGTATTTTATTAGATTAATATTCTATATGTTAATATTTATTTGTATTGTATTTAAATTATTTGCTATATTTTATATTTTACTCACTAAGTTTGCATAATGGAATATATAATGTTAATGCGGTGCCCTTTTATCCAACCGTAAACGGGGCCAGTATCAGGCGTAGTGATAGTGGTTGGGCGTTTATTCTCGGATAACGGGGCCTTTAAAATCCACTCGCACTTATAACCGAATCTTAACTTAATCGTCACTTTAATCCGGAAAATCTAACATTAATAAAGCGGTAATTATTAAAGTACCAATTTTGGGCGGTGTGGGGGTGCTAATCCTTCCCCATCTGTAACCGACTCCCGAACCCAACAGTTTTCGAATCTCTGGTTTTATGGTGTCCAGCCTACCTAAGTGGCCGGTGGTGACTACAATTTCTAAATAAAACGCGGTTTTTAAATCCCCACGGAATGAATATTTTAATACCCGAAAGACAACCATAAACACTTCAAAAACCCTATTTTTTTAGCGATCGCTACAGTGCAACATGCGGAGGTGTTCTCCGGAATCATCATGGTGAATGAATTGTTGGTTTCGTGATGAGTATTGGCTTATGTCGCCATTGAGGCTGAACTTTGGGGTATTTATGAATGTTTGAAAATTGCTTGGGAGCTGGGGATTTCTCAAATACAAGTGGAATCGGACTGAGGTAATGCGTTAAAGGTGTTGCGAGAGGGTGCATGAGAGGAGTCGTTTATCTATTGTTCAGCACATCTGAGATTTAATGGATCGGTAGAGGGAATTAGTTTGGGTGAATCGGGAAAGGAGTAGAGTAGCATATGCTCTTGCTCAATTGGCGTGGAAGTTGCCATTTGACTTTCATGAGTTTTTTGAGCCACTGGTCGAAGTTCCGCATTTGATTGTTTCAGATTCTACAGGTTAGCTTCCGTTTTTTGTTGTGTTTGAGTTAGAGCTCGTTGTGTATTAAGTATTACTTATGACATTCTTTTTCCTTAATTTAGATTTATGGAGGTTTTTTAACGAGGCCTAAGTATTACTTCCCCTTAGTTATAAAAAAAATCGAAGTATAATTCATTATTTTATTGAAATTTATCCATTCAATGATTTATTAAATTTTTATAATAATAAAAATATCTTATGTTTAAGTATTAAATAATATAAGAACCCAACAAGTGTCGAAGTGGAAAAACGGATGATGTTCATCCTAGGAGACACGAGTTCAAGTCGCTCTGTTTAGTGTATGTGCATTGTCAAAGGGTTAAGAATATGTATAAACAGATACAGAGAAAAAATATTGGAAAAAAATAGGTACCTAATAATAAGTATTGGGGAAAAAGTGAACCCCAAATAACAAATATTGGAAAAATAAATTTTAATAGTAGACCTCTAAAAACAAATATTGGGTAAAAATCGAGCCCCTAATAAAAAGAATTGGCAAAATTAGGGCTCTAATAACAATTATTCAAAAAAATATTCCTCTAATGTAAGTATTGGGAGAAAATTGGACCCTAATAATAAATATTTGAAGAAATTAATTTAAAGAGTAGGCCCCTAATAACAAATATTGATAAAAATTGAGCTCATAATAACAAATGTTAAAAAAATTGGAGTCCCAATAACAAGTATTGAAAAAAATGAACACTTAATAACAAATATCATAAGAAAAAATTGAATTTTGACAGTAGAGACTAATAACAAATATTGGGGGCTCTAATAACGATTATTGAAAAAAATCGAACCCTAATAATAAATATTTGAAAAATTAAAATTTAAAAATAGTCCTTAATAATAAATATTAAAAAATTGAACATAATGCCAATATTATAAAAATGGGCCTTGAGTAGGCACCCCTCTCGCCCATGCTCAGGGATGGCTCTGCATTTATCCTAGAAGACTCGAGTTCAATCACAATGTATGCAATGTGTGCGTGCATTGTCAAAGGCTAAAATGTCTATGAACATATACTACCTTGTAATCACCTTTAGACTATTTAAAAATAATAATGATCGACTATGTCCATAACACCACTATAATAACAATTCAATCTTATTAAACAATTAGTTAATTATCTCGAGTTTATACAAGCCTTTTAGTGTTAGGGGTTAGGGGTTTAGTTTAGAGTTTATGTTTAGAATTAAAAGTTAGTGTTTAGAATTTAGGGTTTAGTTTTTAAGGATTTATAGTTATGAATTTAGAATTTTGGTTTTATAGCGTAAATATGCAGACTTGTATAAAATAACTTTTACACAGCATGTGTATCAAAATTTTACCTAGAGTCAAATGTGGTCTTTACATTCATGTTATTAATTCTTAGGGTTGTTTCGGTCTTTAAAGTTTTTAGGGTTCTATACTAAGCTTATAAAATCATTATCGTACATTAAGGTACTATTATCGATATTTGGTTCACGAAATGTAAAATTACTTTTGGGAATAGAATTTTTGAAATGTAACATTACCTTACTAAATACTGAAAATGTTACACTGTCTTGTTTAGTTTATTGGCGAGAATGTAAGATGACAATGTTTGGCTGGAGAAAATATATAAGATTAATTGAGAGTAAATTTGACCAAAATATTCTTATAATATATTCTTTGTAACAAGTTAAACTTCCAATATTAAATTAAAAAATATATGCAAAAAAAATCATAGAACTATTTTTGTGATACTATCCAGAACTATTATTAATATTTAAGGTAAAGTTCACAAACGGTCACTGAATTTTGTTAAAAAAATAAAACAATAACCAAACTTTCAAATGTTACAAAATGTCAATTAAACTTTGTGTTTTGTAACGAAATGGTAACTGAGACGTTAAACCCCGTTAAGTACTTAACGCTTCTGTTATAAAACTTTGTATAATAGCATATTTGATCCTTCATATTTACACATTCAATCAATTTAGTCCTAATTAAAAAATTCATTAAATTTAGCCCTCGTTATTTACATGTTCTTTCAATTTGATCATTAAAGCAAAATTTCAAAGTTGTTCCACTACATTTCCAGCCACGCAACTTGCAAAAAAAGGTGTGCTTGTGTTCTTAGTTGATTAATTGAAACATTGCCAAAAAGGAATGAAAATAGAGACAACCGGGGCACAGAATACTCATCAGTCATCACAGAAGAACATTAAAGGTATCGCTAATACTCAACACAAAAAGAATATCAGTAGATAGGAATTAGGATGAGGGAGTGGAGATTCGAATGTGCATCCAGTTAGCATTCCTTAGACCGTGAACATGTTTCAATATCACACCACATTTTTCAAATTCTCGCAAAACTAAATTTGTATCAGCGGGAGAAAATCTGGAAAGAAAGCAAATAGTTCATAGGTCTTGCATACAACATATTACAGCAAAATAAGGCCACATTACAGATAAAACACAATTGATTGCTAGAAGACAACAAGACAGTATATCAACTATTTAGTAGAACATGAAAGCGTGGAGCATACCCATAAACAGTAACCCAATCCTCCCCATCCAGATTTCCAGCAGGCATGGAATTATTCTGTCAATTTTTTTGGAGGCGGAAGTGTGATCAAAGCACCAGGTTGAGACATGCCCTCAATGGAACAACTTTGGAATTTTGCTTTAAGGGCCAAATCGAATGAATGTGTAAATAATAAGGGTCAAACTTAGTGAATTTTTTTGAATTAAGACTAAATTGATTGAATGTGTAAATATAGAGGATTAAATGTACTATTATACAAAGTTCTATAACAGCCTCGTTAAGTACTTAATGGCCGAGTTACTATTTTGTTATAAAACATAAAGTTTAATTGTCATTTTGTAATATTTGAAAGTTTGGTTGCCGTTTTATTTTTTTTAACAAAGTTCAATGACCATTTGTGAATTTCACCCTAATATTTATTTATATACGAGAGATAATAAAATATTAAAAGATATATTTTGGTCCCGAATGCACAAAAATTATTTTTTTCAATGTATATTAATTTATAATATGAGACGTGATATTTTTTATTTCTGGTTGTAAGTTAATTTTTTTTTAAAATCTAAATTTAATCTTATTTAGAGGGAGGGAAAAGAGGACTCTAGAAGAAAGAATGAAAGTGTTTCTAGTAGGTCTAGAACCCATGACCTAAGAAAATATGAATAAACAAAGATGGACAGCTTGACCAACCAGCCAAATATGCTTGCTACTTTTTCATATTTTTTATTTTTCCTTCAATAAGTTAGTTATGTATTTACATCGATATATATTTTTTTTCTTTTTCTTCAATATTATATCATTTACCCCTCGATAAGTTAGCTCTTATTTACACCCGTGTAAATTTAAGCTAAGGAATACTCTTATCTACATTAACCACAAATTATGTAATACTTAAGAAAACAAAAGGAATGAAATTCTCAAAATTTACCTAAAAGCTTTATTGTTTAGAATCTAATATTATCTCATTGATAGAATTCGCTGAAACTAAGTACAGATATGCGATTCCAAAAAAAGTATTCCCTGTGATGTGATACTTTTTTTCGCTAACCAACTAGTCTTTTATAGAATAATAAAAACAAGAGTAAACTTCACCAGAAATCTTTTATGTTTAGGATTTATTTTATATTGGTCATTTATTTTAAAAAAATGTTATTTTAGTTACTTACGTTTTTCTGTTACTGTTTTGGTCACCCGACCGTTAACACCCGTTTATCAATGATGCACATTAATAAAAAAAAATTAATTTCTAATTTAACCCCTAAATTTTCAAAACTTTATTTTTCACTATTTTCGTCTTCGCTTTCTTCTTCTTTTTCTTCTTCTTCACAACAATCCGCCACTTCTTGTCTTCTCTTGCTCTTAACCATCCTCCCTTTATCTCTCGCCTTCCGCCTTTGTTCTTCAATGGCATGGCGATTTAACCGACCCCATCGCCTTTATTCTTCAAGGGCAGTTGGAGGTATGCATATGCCAATAATGTATTAAAATTACAATTGTAAACATATCTATTTGGGTGAGCAGTCTAGGAACTTGGTATGGGCATAACGAAGAGGAATCCATAGAACAAGCAGTTGTGTCGCGTCGACAGAGACTTGAGGCTCTTAAAACAGCTCAAGAGCTATTGAACGCCCAGATGAAGATTCTGCTCAAGCTGCTGAGAATCAAATAGATGAAAATAATGAAGAAGAGTATGTTAAACGGCTTACATATGTTATTTATTTTCTAATTTTCTTTGTTTAAAACTAATAATGCATTATTTTTAATTATGGGTTTTCTTCATCTTGTGGAGATATGGCTGTTTTGGACCGTAGGTATAGAAATAGAATGAAAAACTTACATATTCTATTTAATTTTCAAGCCAGAAATTGTTTTTTTTTTCTCCTTTTCACTTTAGCATAAATTTAATATGAACTATGTTTTAACAATTGGTTTCATGATGGTTTTGTTAATCTTGTGAAAAAAATGGCTGTTTTGGACTAAGGGTAAAGGAACATTATGATTCATGGTTAAAATTAACTAATGTACCTAGGGTTTAAATGACTCGAGCTGAGTAGAAACAACAACAATTTTTTCAATTTCAACTTCATTAGTCTTGATTATTTTGGATTGTTTATTTTTTTTAAAAATAATTATGCGCACAAGTTGTAGTATTAAATAAAATATGCTTGTAATCTTAAAAAATTAAGAAGCTCAGTTAGGCTTGCCAGCTGCTTGATTCAAGTACTAAGATATTGGGATATAAATTGCTTGCATACTTGACTTGCTTATAGCACTAAATGAAACTTAGTGTGAAAAATTACTTTCATATGAAGTTGCTTGCTAGTTTTGGGTGTCCTTTTGAGAACTAAAAAAGCAAGGACGGGCTAAGATTTCCTTTTAAGGATAATTTGGAAAAAGGAAAAAGTTAAGGAAGGCTTTTGGTTGTGTGGTGGAAACTAGAAAGGTCCCGAGATTGCCTCTGTTTCCAAAAGGCTTTGCTTGTTAAGAAGGACGAGAAGTTGGACAGATCTGAGAACTTCTATTTCGAGGGGTATGCTTTCTAGAGTGGTAGGAATGGAGTTAACATAAAGTTCTGGAGAAAAAGCAAGAGGAGACGAGAAGTGAAGAAGAAAAAGAAAAGGAAGACGGAAATGGTGAAAAATAAAGCTTTGAAAGTTTATGGTTTAAATTAGAAATTAAATTTTTTTATTAACGTACTACGTCACCGTATTAACGGGTGTTAACGGTCGGGTGACCAAAACAGTAACGAACGAAAACATAAGTGACAAGAATAACTTTTTTTTTCAAAATGGGTGACCAAAATAAAACAAATCTTAAACATAAGGAACTTCCGTTAAAGTTTACCCTAAAAACAATATATAATCATGTAAGACATCTTTTACATGTTAATCGCCAAAAAAATCAAACATGCATATACTCAACAAGTAAGACGTCATACTTGTAAAAGTTATGAAACACTTCGAAGTTGAATATATACTACCCTTTTAGAATTCTCTTTTTCTCGGAGGTTTCGTCTTCTACTGATTGAAGCTTTCCATCATCAATCTAAGCTATCCCAACTATACGTGGAATTTTCATTTGATTCTGACTTCACAATTGACATCAATTAAAAATAAAGGTGTAACACTTGAATTTTAACTCGGTCTAATCGAAGAATCCAAAATGTCATATTAAGTCACTGAAGCGACCGACCTAATTTTGTACAAATATTTTATTTAGTCAGCCAAACATTTAAAACATGTTCATATATATGTAATAAGTTACGAATTAAACATTTATTAAACTATAATACAAAATTGGAGCTTTGAGTATAAAACATTGTATTCCAAAACAATAATAGTAATAGAGTTACACACCAAAATACTAGAAAGACCTATGAATACATAAGCTCAATCTAAAAGTTAAAGTATTGTACTCTGATAAAAACGGTGTAGATTAATCCTCGTAAATGTGCTCCTCGAAGGTAACTAGTCCTAAACTACGAACGAAAACAATCTGAACGCTAAGCTTTACAAACTCAGTAATACATTTCTACTCTATTATACTTCATGCATTTCATAAACATAAGCATGCAAAGCAAGTAATTGAGCAGTAAGACATAAGTATAACAAGCAATCTATGGTTCAATATCTAGTCTACACATCCTAAAAACCATAGATTAAGGCATATGGTTATCATTATCAACATGCTCAATATCACAATCAATCGCAACAATCATTATACATATATCTGGGACAGCATAGCATCAGCATCAAGCACCTCGCCACCGTACCTGGGATCACATAGCATCGAGTACAACACAATCATACACGAGATCACATAGCATCAGGTACAATAGATATTACCCGGAATCACAAAGCATCATGTACACATTGTTGGAACGATTCTTAAGCCTGACTGGTTTTAAAAAGAAAAATAAAACACGGGTCACCACCAATCATTTTCGATGTGAGATTGGGCCACCTAAAACCGAGTTATTTTAATAAAAAATTTATTTTTAACTAAAACAACAAATTTTTGGTCTATAAAATCAAAAACAGGTTCGTGAGTCGATTATTTGTGAAAAATGATTAACATCCCACAACACTCAAAATTAATACCTAGTCAATTACAAATTGTCTTAATATTAGAGTTTACGAGTTCAAATAAAATTTAAATCATGACCCGTTTATGCATACAAGTTTATTTTAAAAGAACGAATTATTTGTTCGGAAATAAAAAACCGAGCTCGTTTAAAAAAAATACTTCGTTTTAATTTGATAAAAGGATCCTCAACTTCGAAAAGCAAACAAAGATTACCACCAAATTTTGGAGGTAAACTAGTCAACCCTCTAATAATGAAACATTGTCTTATCATTTTGTTTTAAAAATAAAATCTGTAATGTAAACAAAGATGAGAAATGAAAAATATGAATATTCATGATACAAATATTATAATTTTTTTCTTTAAAAAATATTATGATTTAACAAAATGATTTTCTATTTGAATGATTGTACGAAATCGCACTCCAACACTTTTAGAGACTTTTCCACGAATCAATCTCATAAAAGAGTCATTTTAAAAATATACATCATATTTTAAAGGTGTTCTTTTACCAAGTGTTTATTTAATAATATTTGAAATAATATATTGGTGGTAAAATTTGAATTTGAAATAAAAAAAAATTATATACAAAATAATTAATCTTGTAAATATGTAGATTTTACTAAAATATTTCTCTTATTCGAATAATCTTACGAAATTATACTCCAACATTTTTTGAGACTATTTCAAGGATAGTCGTATCAAAGAAATATTTTAGAAGTATCACACTTATTCCCAAAATGATATTTTAAAATAATGTAATTTTTGAAATTATAATATGTACATACAAAATCAAGATGTTTAAAAATAAAATCGATAATTATACGGTAATATTAAAATATATTTATACTCAACATAATTAATATTTACTTAAATGTTTAAGAAAAATAATTTAATAATTAAAATGACTAAATTGTATAATTTAATGATTTATATGGCAAATGCAATAAATTATAAGAACTATAATGAATACGACTACAAACTATAAACATTAATTATCATAGATTATATGATTTTTTTTTTGTTTGGACTAAGGTATCCCCGCCGATAATAGTGATTAATCTCCTCGTCGCTAGTACTCCTACTAAGAGCTAAATGGCTGGCCATGAAATGTACTTCATTCTCATTTGTAAAAATCAAACTCCTACCCTCGTGGTTAAGGGATGTGGTGAACAACCACCACACCACATCTCATGGTTATAGATTATATTATCTTTGGTTAAATAATTTTACACGTAAATTTGTTTATTTTATCCATTTAGAGACCACACTGAGCTTTATAGTTAATTATATGTTTATTGTCTATTTTACTGATCTCCTTATACCCTATGTATGGACTCGACATCACTCGAAAGTATCAGTTTTTGAACAATTATCATTTCAAGAATTGTTTCTTTCTGTTTACTATTATTTTTTTGAATTGTGGCTTTGAACGTGTTTTTCTTTCGAATGTAATTTGGACTGTTGAATAGTTTTTTTTTTGAAATCGTATTTTATGTTTTCACTCGATGACATTTCGGATTCGTCATAACTTTCAGATCGAGTTTAAGGTGTTATATATATCATGTGTTTATATAATTCAAATTACTAAATTTAATTTAGGAAAATAACAAATAAATTGCCAACCCTTACCAACGGAGGTTGGTCCAAGTGGTGAGCAGTTTAGTATCGCTTAAGCAGTCCTCGAGTTTGAGGCGTTGTATATGCAAAAATTTTCACCGAGATATTCACCCACTAAATCTAAGTGTGCGATGTGAAATCAGTTCAGATTAATCAAAGTAAAGCCAGAAAACCGGAACTGCATCCAAAAAATTGTCAACCCTTGATATAATAACGGGATTATTGACTTGTGAGATTTCATTTGAGATTTTGGACAGTTGGAGCTGGAACATTATTTGGAAGACAAGATCTTTTTAAGTGAATTGAAAAGTACAAATTGTTGTCATTGTTATGATTTTCCATTTTTATATGAGATCATTTCGGATTGCGTTTTTTTCTTTTCAAAATGGACAAATAGGGAAAGTAGCCATTTATTTGAGATTTTTATAGGGATTGGTATTTATGTTATTCATTTTAAAAATAAAGTATATTTAAAACTTTTGTAAATTTTATTTTCGCAACAGATTGATATTTCGTTTAGTTTTAGAAAATATTTTTTATTTTTATTTTATGTTTTTATCTTTAAAAAAATATTTTCATTTTCAATTTTCTAAAAATTAGAAAAGATGTTTGGTTAATAGAGATGGAAAAGTTGTTTATAAAAATGAAAATAGTGAAAATGCGTTTGGTATTTAACTTTTTAAAATAAAAATGAAAAATATAATTATTAAATAATTGAAATAAAATATAGTTAGAAAATATATTATATTAATAATAAATAAAATATGAGTAAATAAACCAAAGTTTTAAAAAAATAGCATAATGAGGATTCAAATCTAGGTAAAATGAAGTTAAGATTTCCAACATTTTCAATGCAAATCTTTTTTTATGTTTTTAAATTTTCACTTATTTTTGTTTTTATTTTTTAAAAATCATTTTCTATTTTTACAACTAAATATATTTTCTTCGTCATTTTCTATTTGTCAATAAAATAAAATAAAATAAAACAGACTCTATTCTTTAAAATCAAACATGTTCTCTTCGTCGTTTTTTATTTTCCAACAATTTCCACGAGAGAATATGTTATTTTACTCAAAACAAATCACAATTGTCATCACTATCGTTCCCCTTCAAATATCTTCATTTTTTTTTTATGAATAATGCTTCTAGAATATATAAATTATTTAAGAATTTGGGTTAAAAAAATCACACATGCAACATGTGAGTTGAGTTAAAAAAAACATAAAGGTAAAGTACACCAAATAGTCACCGAACTTTTAGGGCGTGTTTATTTTAGTCACCGAACTTTTAAAACTTTCATTGAGGTCATCTAACTTTTATTTTAGTTTCATTTCAGTCCCTCTCGTTACCTTCTATTAAAAAAAGGATGACGTGACCCGTTATCTTCTTTAATCTCTTTTTTTCTCTATTTTTTTCATAATCATAAGAACTTACTGAAAAATGACCTTTCATCGTATGATTTTCTTCATTTATTATTCTTCTTTTAGATATTATTATGAATAAATCTTAACCTCTCCCAACATTTATTTTTCTTTTAAACAAAACCCATAAAGCATGAGGTATGAAATGAAATGACAACGAGAACAACCCAATTTTCTTTGCTGAATTTCTTCCTTTATTATTCTTCACTTAAATGTTATTATGAAGATGTTTTCATGGTGATCATATACATCACCACGCATACATGATGTGTGCATTAAATGTATATAACAATTCAAGAGAAAATGATAGAAAGATGAGTTTTCTTTTCTCTGTTAACGTGAGGTGCCTCAGAAAATTAATTTGTTTGAATCTTAGGGAATTGCCAAATTGATATTATTGCTTTTGTTCATTTCTCTGCTGTAATCAATTCCTTTTTTTTTTCAGAGTTTGGGAAGAAAACTTCGTTTGCCTTTAAATAATCTTCATTGAACTCCAATCCAAACTAATAAACAAAAGACCAAAAATTGATTTATTTTTTCTATTGCTTAGTCGTCGCACTGATTTGGATTCTGGGTTTTGCTTAATGTTGAGATTGGAATTTAAGGTTGTCTTTTCATTTTTGATGTTTATGTCAATATTCTTTTTTAGGCTTAAAACATCAGAACTTTTGAAAATTTCTCCTTATTTATCCATCTTCTTACCCCCTTTTTATCTTTTCTTGCTTCTACTTTAGTTTGGTAAGAATTGCCTTTATATTTGCCTCTGCCATTGCTTGAATTGTTATTTATTTCTCACTTCAATTGCTGCAGAAAATTATACAAAAAATCCATATCTTTGTAACTTCAGGGTTTCACGTTTCCTGCTCTATTTCTTTCTTGAGAGGTTTTCAATGGAAAATTTAGCTTCCACCCTTCTCTTTCGTTTAAAAGAATATGAAGTGTTGGGAGATGTTAAAGTTTATTCATAATAATATTTAAAGGAAGAAGAATAAATGAAAAAAATTAGTAGATGAAAGGTTATATTTTTGTAAGTTTTTATGTTTATGGTGGAAAAAATAGAGAAAAGGAAGAAAGAGGTTAAAGAAGAAGATAACGTGTCACGTCATCATTTTTTGATGAAAATAACGGGAAAGACCAAAATAAAAGAGAATCAAAAGTTAAGTAACCTCAATAAAAATTTTAAAAATTTAATGACCAAAATAAAAGTACTTTAAAAGTTTAGTGACCATGTGTACTTTATTCAAAAAATAAAGCAAATTTTCTAGATTTTATGTGATTGTGAAATGAAGTCGAACTAATTATTTTTATCGACATCAGTGATATTGATTAGCTTGCAATTATTCAAGTCAAATCAATTTTAACTTTTTAAATAAAAAAGGCCTAATCAAATGTAAATCGACAAACAAGTTGTTTTCAAAAGAAATATTTTCCCAATTCAATAGTACTCCTAGTTATATAATTATTTTCCTTTTTACATGTGTAATAAAAAGACTTAACCGTTAAATAAGTGTTTAGATTATACAAATTTTTTTCAGTTAGGTGTTTAAATTATTTTTTGGGCTAAATAGGTACTTAACGTTTCATTCTTTAACTCGTTTAAGGTTTGCTCGTGACAGACGTTAATTTTTTTTGTATTATCCAATCAAAATCGAACACGTAGTAATATTAAACATTTTTTGAAATTTATTTTTTAAAATAAATTAAAAAAATTTAAATATCCTAAAATTTTTTAAATAATCCCAAAGTAGTCACCAAATCCTTAAAACTAGATCCGGCCACTCCCACCGGCGTTGGTCGCGTTTCCGACGATGAAATAAAGAGCCCTCCCCTCATCGAAAGACCCATACATCGTTCATCGTCCGTTTTGTCGCTGTAGCGATGTCCTTTTTTTTATCTTTTTATCGCTAAAATAAAAACGTGGTTTCGAGGGTGTTGAGAGGTGTTTGTGATATTTTTGGATATAAAATATTTATTTCGTGGGGTTTTTTTTTAAAAAAAACCGCATTTTAAAAAATGGAGTCGCCACCGGCCACTTAGGTAGGCCAGACACCATAAAACCAAAGATTCAAAAAATGTTGGGTTCGGGAGTCGGTTACGGATGGGGAAGGATTAGCACCCCCACACCGCCCAAAATTGGTACTTTAATAATTACCGCTTTATTAATATTGGATTTTCCGGATTAAAGTGACGATTATTTTAAAATTCGGTCATAATTGCAAATAAATTTTAAAGGCCCTGTTATCCGAGAATAAACACCCAACCACTATCACTACGCCTGATACTGGGCCCGTTTACGCTCATAAAAGGGCACCGCATTAACAATTTATATCTCGATATGCAAACTTAGTGCGCAAAATATAAAACATGGCAAATAATTTAAATACAATGCAAATAAATATTAACATAATAAAATACTAATCTAATAAAATATTAATCTAAAACATACATACTGAATATTAATCTAACTCATAAATAAAAACATATCTAGCATAAATAAAATACTAACATTCATAAATATTAATCTAACACATAAATAAAAACAAACTCAACATAAATAAAATACTATTCTAAAACATACATAAATAAATATTAATCTAACTCATAAATAAAAACATGTCTAACATAAATAAAATATTAATATAAAACACAAATTTAAAACATATTAAATATTAATCTAAAACATAAACATGCAAAATAAAAAATAAGACTACAATTTTGAAATAACTAATACTTCATTAATTTATAAAAATTACAACACTAATAAAAAGGGAAGAAAATATACCTAATTAGGAGCTCGTATGACAAACCCCGATTGAACTCCACCGAGATCTACCGCGACCCCTCCAAAAATTTAACTAGATCGGACCTAAAATAAGACCCCGATCGAATGTTGGATCGAACCAACTGGGGTTGCGGGCACTGCCCCCAACCCCTGCCAGCCTTGCGGCCGGCCATGCCCCTATGAATTGATGGCAATTCAATTGCCAATTTCTCTTCAATTTTGGGCGTGTAATTGCTCTCCAAATGGGGTGCCTATTTATAGGCTAAAAGGATGGGTTAAGGGTGACGTGGAGCACCCTGCTCCACGCAATTTTCTTCCCTTGTTTTTTAGTACATATTATTTTTTTTGATTTTTTATATTAATAATTTTATTATTATAATAACACTAATAACACTAAAACCCGGTCAAAAATGAGTGATTACAGTTGCCCCTCTTTGTTTGTTCTTGTGAAACGAGGACAAAGCAAAGATCAAAAGCAATCATTTTTTACCTACTTTCTTGGTTTTGGCTTCGGAATCACGTGTTCTTCTGGAACTATCCGCTCTTCCTTAGCTGAATCTTTAGGCTCGTAAGTTCTTCCTATATAGAGCTTCGTCACCTTCCGATCTTGGAGTTAGAGGCTCTTTCGACATAGAACCTTCACTCTGAAGCCTCGAGTTATGAGTACCTCCTATATAGAACCTTTCATTCTGAGACGGTGCAGCTCGGAGTCCTTCCTATATAGAACTCTTTGTCTTAAACGCTGGTTTCTCCTATATAAAACCTTCTGCGTCACTGATGGATTCTTCCGACTGGGAGTTCCTCCTATATAGAACTGCTAGTCTTCAAACCCTGGAGTTGTCAGTCCTTCCTATATAGAACTTTTCATTTTGAGACGGTGCAGCTTGGAGTCCTTCCTATATAGAACTATTCGCCTTCAACGCTGGTTTCTCCTATATAAAACCTTCTGTGTCACTGATGGATTATTCCGACTAGGAGTTCCTCCTATATAGAACTGCTAGTCTTCAAACCCTGGAGTTGTCAGTCCTTCCTATATAGAACTTTTCATTTTGAGACGGTGCAGCTTGGAGTCCTTCCTATATAGAACTCTTCGCCTTCAACGCTGGTTTCTCCTATATAAAACCTTCTGCGTCGCTGATGGATTCTTCCGATCGGGAGTTCCTCCTATATAGAACTGCTAGTCTTCAAACCACAGAGTTGTCAGTCCTTCCTATATAGAACTTTTCATTTTGAGACGGTGCAGCTTGGAGTCCTTCCTATATAGAACTCTTCGCCTTCAACGCTGGTTTCTCCTATATAAAACCTTCTCAACGCTGATGGATTCTTCCGATCGGGAGTTCCTCCTATATAGAACTGCTAGTCTTCAAACCCTGGAGCCGCCAGTCCCTTCCTATATAGAACTTTTGGCGTCTGAAATCTCGAGCTACAGTTCTTCCTATATAGAACCTTTCACCCTAAGACATTGAAGCTCGAGCCCTTCCTATATAGAACTCTTTCGCTTTCGACACAACAGATTTCCTATATAATCTTGTGTGTCATGGGTGAATTCCTTCGACTAGAGTCCTTCCTATATAGAACTGCTAGTCTTCACCCCAGAGCCGTCAATCCTTCCTATATAGAACTTTCAGCTTCAAGCCTCTCGAGCGGAGGATTCTTCCTATATAGAACCTCTCTCTGGAGCTTGGAAACATATGCCTTTTGTATATGAAAACACTGTCTTCTCATTTGGGATTCACACCACAATGGCCATCGATGTCTCTTCAGATTCGGGGATTCATGCCGAAAATGGCTACCAATCTTCCAATTTTTAGGGACTCACGCCGAAGGTGGCTGCCGAAACTTCTTCAAATTTAGGGACTCACACCGAAAATGGCCGCCAAAACTTCTTCAAATTTAGGGACTCACGCCGAAAATGGCCGCCAAAACTTCTTCAAATTTTAGGGACTCACGTCGAAGGTGGCTGCCAAACTTTTCAATGAAATCCACTTCTTAATGTTCTTTGATAATTCTTCAGGTACCTGTCCAAAATAAGCAAAAATTGACATGCCCTTATCTATATGATGCATGCAATGTAATGGTTTCTTTCTCTCTTTTTTTTCTTTTTTTAGCTTTTTTGTTCTAAAGTCTTACACCCTGAAAGGTCGCTCCTCAGATTTCTTCATCTCTCTACTGCTTTATTGTATGCTCTTAAATCCTCATTTGAACATGCTTTTATACCTTTTGTGCGAAAGGCTTTCTTGTCTTTAGAGTTATCACCCGCCTTCATAAATGATCTTCTGGTTCTTATATTATTCTTATAAGAACCCTTGTCATCTTCTTGGCTTGGCGTTGCCCCATTCAACCACGGGCTCCACTGCTTTGAATTTTCTGGCCTATCATATAGAGCCTTGATCTATTTCTAGTCACCAGGGTGAGCCAAAATGCTTCAATCCCTTGAGCTCTTCCTTGATCTTCTCGCAGCATTTCGATGGGAACTAACTTTCGGTCCCTATGCTTTAAATCTCATCATCATTCATTTTTAAAGTAAAGTAAAAGGCAATTTACTTGTGTATATTTCAAAAAATAATGATTGTTTGAAAAGATAACAATCATTTCAAAAATCACAACTTAGACATTTTGAAAACATTGTTTGGAACAAATGGTAAACATCATAACTTTGGGAGAAAATGTCAAACCTTTTAAAACATGTTTGCCCCCGAAATATCAAACACCATAGCGCATTTGTTTCAAGTTGCCAGAGACCAACTCTAATGAAGCGCCTATTTAGAAGATCTTTACCATTGTGGAGATATATGCCAATGTATAGTTTCTTCTGATCTAATAGGCTTTTGAGAGGAACAACCCTACCTAGTTTCTACCCCGTTTAAGGTGGCTCTCTTAATCTCACTATCTCACCATGCCCCATCCTTCCCTTATTTGGGTGTCGATCAAGCACTTCAAAGTTTGACGTTCCTTGAAGAAAAGTTAACCCTTATAGGCGGAATGAAATCTGAAGACATTCTCATTCAACTTGGATATCTATGGATGACCAGAATGGTCTTTGGGGCTTGTAATGTAGACCTTTGGTTTATGGTTAAGTGAAACAGTATTTATGTACTTGTGTAACTTGGATATGCCCATTATTCCTTCTCTTTTTTTATCACTCTAGACTGCCCGTTTTTGGGTTTTCACCCTAGAGTTCATTTCCTTTCTTTTTATTGTAGGCTGCCTTGCATTCTGGCTATATACTGATGTTTGTTTTCTGTTCAATAATGCTTGATCCTTCAATACTCCTCGGAACTGAGATTTCTTGAAGGACTACGAATACATTTCTGGGAATTCTTGTGATCGACACGCCCAGATGAAATGTTATCCTTTCTTTTTTTTCTTTTTCTTTTTCACTTTTTCTCTTGGATCACTCTAGACTGCCCATTTTTGGGTTTTCACCCTAGAGGTCACTTCCTTCTTTTGTATCTTCGGATCAATATATTTTGGCTGGATATTGATGCCAGCATGCTCAGGCAAACTACTCTTTTTCTTCATTTTTAGGATCACTCTAGACTGCCCATTTTTTGGGTTTTCACCCTAGAGGTCATTTCCTTTTTCAAAATTGGCAATCTTCGGGCCGACTTGTCTTGACTTGGCTTCAATTCGAGCTTCTATACTAATTTTCAAAACTGATATTTACTTGAAATGTGGATTCCTTGTGTCTCTTGCACATAGTTGAAGTCTTGTTCTTGTATTGTTTGATCTGTGTGTGAAGCATAGACAATATTCTTCTTTTTTTCTTTTTCTTTCCTTTTTCCTTTTTTTTCTTATTCGAGTCTATGAATGTATCCTTGAATCAACACGGATCTATACTGGGTATTGATGCGATCTTCCGCTCGGAGTTAATTGCCTCTCTGCAGCTCTTCTGATATTTACTCGATCTGGATTGCTTCGGCCTTCTGATTACCATTTATCTTCTTTTTGGTTCTTGATTTGGACATATCCATGTTTTCAACCACTTTCTTCTGATGATTTTCTGATCTTCGTACCCAATCTGTATGGTCTCATCTGTGTCTTCTGGTAAAGTAAAAGAACACCATTCGCTGACATATTCACAAATGTCCTAAGAATGCCTTCAGGGGGTAGAGGTTTAGGGTCAACTTTCATTTCAAGGATCTTAAACGACAAGTGCCTGAGAAGATAAATTCTTAAAATAGGAACTGCCCCTTGTCTAAACACTCGTTTTGTTCCCATGTTGGCCTAAGTAAACTAGCAGATACTCACATTTACAGTATCACCACAACATTCAATCTCTTCTAAATATATGCAACTTAGAGTTGATCTTTGGGTTTGAAGCAAATGTACAGTTGCATTCAAAATTCGAGGACCTGGTATAGAAATGATATATACATACGTCCATTAAAAAATGCATGTATATGCATATGGGAAAACTACCCCATAAAAATAAAATGTTTAAAGAATCAATAATGTAAAAATGTTTTTCTAAATGGAAATGTGATTTTTAAATCTAATAAACAATGGTTTTTTTGTTGAGAATTTCTTTGCGAAATAATGAGAAAACCGTAGGGACCTTTGGATTATCTCCAGGGTACTAACTCATTATGCCCCTTCCAAGGTAGTGTAGGCTTGCCTCTTCTCTTGTTTTTCCACCGCTGGATCAACTCTCTCGTCATGACTCCCTCGTCAACCAGCTTCTTAATTTTTTTAACGACCCCAAATTTCTTAGTGTCATGACCCATCGCCTCAATGTTTTGAAAGTGGTACCCATTTATCTCTTTGTTTCCTTCTTCTCCTAGGCAGGTCTGGTCTTTAAACTTAGGTCCCGGAGTGCATGTTCGATTCTCTCTGACTGTCATGAAGTCCTCAAAGCTGGCTTTCATTTTCTCGAGCATCTTATTAAAGAAAAAAATATGAAAGGTGGCATAGAAGTCAATTTTCTCTTCATCTACGGGAGGCTGCACTTGGGTCGTTAAACACAGACACCTCAAAGCACATTCCTTGAAGCTTTCATCAGGTTTCATCTTCGTACCCTAGAGATACCGACGACTTAGTGCTAGGTCCAAAGCACATCATATCACGGTAAGTCCTGCTAGACTGTCGAGGAAGTAGTGGATCGGTAATTTTTCAATGTAGCCCTCTATTTTATTTTATTTTTGCAGAATATGGTCACGTGAATCTTGGGGCATCTTGTTCCGTTATCATGCGCAAATCTGAAGTCTTTGAAATCTGTAGGAACGACCAAGTCAGGGTTCAAACAAAGTTTTCTTGTATTAAAGGCATCAAACTTCTTTTTCTCTCATTTTCTCTCGAGTCCATCTTTTAACTGCTCGAATCTTGATTTTTGAGTGTGCTCAATTCTTTTATTCACTATAAAACTCTAATTGTTCTTTGGATTACCCCCCAAAAATTTTATGCAAGGTAGTGATAGTGTTATGTAAAATATGTCATGATTGTACAATGTAATGCAATGCAATGCATGAATGCAAATGCGGTGTTGATTCTCAAACAGTCCTTAAAAGACTTTCAATCAATAGAAAAATGTCTGGTTGCAAGAAACTAATAATGAATTACAGGTGACAGTTAGCTTCCTTCTGGAGATCTTGACTTCGGGAAGCAAAACCTGTGCTCCACGTCTCGACGTCGTCTTCAGGATGATGGATGACTTCGTCTTCTCTTCTTATTCTATTCTATGGACTCGTGAAGTCATGATCTTTATTTTTGTGGCTTCTAAAAATGACATCAACAAGTACAGGCATAATGCAGATAAGATCTTTTCTGGGTGCAAACGAATAATACGTCTAAACATGGATGGATTCTATCGGTCCTAAAGGAGTACTTTAAAAAAATTAGGGTTTAAATTAAAATTCTCAAAGATTATTTGGTTTAAAAATTTCCCCATTTTTATTATCAAAAATTTTAACTTACTTAAAAATGAAACTTTTAGGTTTCTTTTTGTTATTATTATTATTCTGAAAGTTTTATGAGAGAAGAAATTTCAAAGCAAAATAATAATATTTTCAATTTTTTAAATGAGTTAAATTAAAATCTGAGAATTTTAAAAATGGTCAAACGTGAAGACTTAAAATTGGGGTTCTGCGGCCCTGACTGAATCTTCTGCGTCGCACGTGCCTTATTGTCGTACCGTCTTCTTTCGCGATTGGTCTTTGCTCGGCCTAACTTGATACTGTAATATTATCGTTCCCGGCAAAGCAGACTTTTTCTATTTTGAAAGCTTTTTAATGAACTGTTCTTGAATCAACACCATGTCATGATATGCAACATGAATGCAAATAAAGGCGTTGATTCCGCTGGTAATCACCATTTCGAACAACTTTCATGGGAATTAAAGGGTCCAGATTACAAAAAGATCCATATTACAAAAGGAGTCCCTATTACAAAAAGAGTCTATTACAAAGTCTTAATTACAAAATAAAGTTCTACACATAATCCCTAGCTCTACCTCCTAGCTCCTCGACAGCTCTGAGCAACTTGATAAACCTTGGTGCTTCTTCCATGTCCGGGGTTACGAAAGGTCGGAGAGTCGTGGCTTCGGTAGCTAAGTCATTCACACACCTTGTAGCTCGTTGTATGTCCACCATTAGGGTCTCGTGTGTATACTTTGGCACTACACGCTTGTTCGGCAAATTGTTACGCCGGATCTGTTGAGTAATCTCGACCCGATGTCACGCGATGGATCGATCTTTGTCCTTCCTAAGACACCTTTTTCCATGATGAAAGATTTTCTAATCGGGCAAACCACTTGAATCAACGCCTCTATGTAATGTGGATGCAATGATAATGCAACAAAAATATGTGTAAAAATAAAATAAAACACAAAAAGAAATGAGTTAGTACCGGATAAAAATAATAAATACATAAATAAAAGGACAAATTAAATAAGGTAAATAAACAAAACGACCCTATTTATCTAGTCCAAAACACCTAAGGTTATCCGCATGGCTCTAACAGGGTGGGTTTCTATGTTCTCTACATGCAGTGTTGGTGCTAGGAGGTACCCGAATTGTCCTTGCTGTCCTCTACTAAGAGTAGCAAGGCCCCCGATCATCACCCATTATAGGCTCCTTTCAATCGGGTTCAATTCAGGGGGACACATTCGCTTATGCCCATACGAAGGAACGATATCCTTACGAATAAGGTACTCGAGCCCCGAAGGTACTTGCTAGGCCCATACGGGAGAACGATATCTCCACGAAAGCATTAGCATTTTCCCCCCACTTAAAAAAACGGGTTTATATGCCATATTTTAAATGCGTTAAAATAAACGCGCAATTATAACCGAATGTTAATTTAATAGTCACTTTAACCTAGAATTTCTAATATTAATAAAGCGGTAATTATTTTAAAAGCTTGACTCTCATTTGTTTTTGAAAAACAAAAAATTGTCCCCAGCGGAGTCGCCATCTGTAGCGATGTCCTTTTTTATCTTTTTATCGCTAAAATAAAAATGTGGTTTCGAGGGTGTTGAGAGGTGTTTGTGATATTTTTGGATATAAAATATTTATTCCGTGGGGTTTTTTTTAAAAAAACGCATTTTAAAAAATGGAGTCGCCACCGGCCACTTAGGTAGGCCGGACACCATAAAACCAAAGATTCAAAAAATGTTGGGTTCGGGAGTCGGTTACGGATGGGGAAGGATTAGCACCCCCACACCGCCCAAAATTGGTACTTTAATAATTACCGCTTTATTAATATTGGATTTTCCGGATTAATGTGATGATTATTTTAAAATTCGGTCATAATTGCGAATAAATTTTAAGGGCCCCGTTATCCGAGAATAAACGCCCAACCACTATCACTACGCCTGATACTGGCCCTGTTTACGCTCGGATAAAAGGGCACCGCATTAACAATTTATATCTCGATATGCAAACTTAGTGAGCAAAATATAAAACATGGCAAATAATTTAAATACAATGCAAATAAATATTAACATAATAAAATACTAATCTAATAAAATATTAATCTAAAACATACATACATGAATATTAATCTAACTCATAAATAAAAACATATCTAGCATAAATAAAATACTAACATTCATAAATATTAATCTAACACATAAATAAAAACAAACTCAACATAAATAAAATACTATTCTAAAACATACATAAATAAATATTAATCTAACTCATAAATAAAAACATGTCTAACATAAATAAAATATTAATATAAAATACAAATTTAAAACATATTAAATATTAATCTAAAACATAAACATGCAAAATAAAAAATAAGACTACAATTTTGAAATAACTAATACTTCATTAATTTATAAAAATTACAACACTAATAAAAAGGGAAGAAAATATACCTAATTAGGAGCTCGTATGACAAACCCCGATTGAACCCCACCGAGATCTACCGCGACCCCTCCAAAAATTTAACTAGATCGGACCTAAAATAAGACCCCGATCGAATGTTGGATCGAACCAACTGGGGTTGCGGGCACTGCCCCCAACCCCGGCCAGCCTTGCGGCCGGCCATGCCCCTATGAATTGATGGCAATTCAATTGCCAATTTCTCTTCAATTTTGGGCGTGTAATTGCTCTCCAAATGGGGTGCCTATTTATAGGCTAAAAGGATGGGTTAAGGGTGACGTGGAGCACCCCGCTCCACGCAATTTTCTTCCATTTTTTTTAATACATATTATTTTTTTTTGATTTTTTATATTAATAATTTTATTATTATAATAACACTAATAACACTAAAACCCGGTCAAAAATGAGTGATTACAGTCGCCATTCGTTGTGAATCATTCGAATGAACCATTCGACGTTTCGCACGGCATCGGTTGATTTCTGGCGACGAGATAAATGGGTAAATAGTCGTGGGTCCGGTGAAGGATGTGATGGGTGGCAACGTGGTAATCGACGGCGAAATCAAGTCAAATCGAAATTTGAATTTTTGAGGTGTTAGGGATTTCAAATTTTGGAGCTATTTTGTGAAATTTGAGGTTATTTTGTTTTATTAATTTTTATTTATTTTTAAATATAATTTTAAAATTTTAAGAAGATGTCACGTGTCAGATAACGGTGAAAATTAACGGGCAATAATGGTGGAACACCTATTTGAGTAGCGTTGAAAACGTTAACCACCTATTTGGCACAAAACAAAGTTTAAACACCTAACTGGAAAAAAAATATAGTTTGAGCTAATAAAAAATTCAAACATCATCCATAAAAATATTCGCCCTAATATCAAAACAAAAATTAAATAAGCTTGGCGAAGGTGGCTTGGCCTAGTTGTAGAGTCGATGCAATCCAACCTAATGGTTGCAAGTTTGATTCCTTGCCTCTTCTATTGATTAATTTTTCGCTCAAATCAAGTAACACGTGTCGTCGTCTGGTTGGGTTAAATTTATTATTAAAATAAATTAAAAATCAAAGTAAGTTCATGGGTGCTGACTAGGGGTGTAAATAAATTGAGCTTAAACGAACAAAATAATTTTCGTGCTCGTTGTTTATTTTTACAGGTGTTCATGTTCGATTCGTGTTCGTTTAAATTTTTAATATTGTGTTCGTGTTCATTTATTTATTTCAAGGTGTTTGTGTTTGTTTGTTTAGAGTTCACAAATGTGTTCGTTTAAGTATTCACGAACGTGTTCGTTTAAGTGTTCAGAAATGTTAACTAAATTAACAATAAAAGAATAAATAAATAAAAGCAACAAAATAAAACTTACATCGAACATGAACTTATATAATATCCTTAGCAGCAACAAAAAGTAGTTTTTAGATACATCCACAAGCATTTTCATCCTATAAACGAGCTTATAAACAAGTCTATAAACGAGCCTATAAACGAGCTTGTTCGTGAACATAAACGAATCGAACATGTCCTAGTTCGTGTTTGTTCATTTTTTAAACGAACATAAAAAATTTGTTCATACTTGTTTATTTAGCTTAATAAACGAACATAAACAAATGGTTCATGAACGGTTTGTCGAACGCTCTGTTCATTTACACCCCTAGTGCTAGCACGTGTCACCAATTGGTGGATTAATTTAATTAAACTTAGGGCCAAATTGATATAATACGTAACTAACATGAACCAAATGTGTAATTATACAAATTTTTGTTAACTACCACGTCACCTCCTCCGTTATATTTTAACGGATGTGGTTTGATTAGGACTAATTTAAAAATCCAGTGGTGTGATTGTTCATTATTTTAGTTTAATGGTCAAAATAGAACATATTCAATAATTAGTGGTCACACAGGTAGTTTACCATGTTTAAAAACGTAAAGTTTCTTATTACTTTTCATACAAATAACTCAATTTTTACTAGTAACATGCGGGAAAAAATACATTTTCTCCCATAAGAAATTCAAGTAAATTTGATACGTTTACATATTACATTATTGGGATAATCCTTTCTTCCCTGGGTTTTTTTATTGCTCTTTGCTTTCTGATGACGGTATTAGTTTTTATGTTGATCGTCGATCAACAAAATTTATCGTTTTTTTACTCTTTTAATTTTATGATTTGTCTTATTTTAATTTTTTTAATTTTGAATAAATAACTATTTTCTTGTGGCACGTTTTACTCTATCTTTTCGTACATTTTTCTTTGTTTTTCTACATGTTTTTTCTTTATCAGTCATTTGATTGTTTTTTATGTAGTTTTCTATTATGGTTAAATTTGACGTCGCCACGACTGATCAAGATGACGCTCTTTAAGTTTTCTTACTAATCTGCCTGTTTTGGACCCTCGAACTAAACTTAGGTATGCGGTCACAATCACCAGTTCTTGCTCGTGATTGAGTTATGGTAATGATCATGATGTCAATGTGCCTTATTGTAATATGTATTTTTATGTTGTTTTTTGATGGTTTTACTTTTCATCACCGATCTTTGGTGATGTTTGTATCTATCTTTTGGTTCGAGTCTTTGGGTTGAGTTTTTATCTTTTCCTTGTATGATCATGTTATAATCTCGAGACGCTAATTTCTTGTTTCAATGGTTGTAGGAATATGTTCGGATTAAGTGTTTTTGTTTACTCAGATGTAAACTTGTTGGAAAATGTGATAAAAACGTAACTTTGAGCCATATTTTGAATAGGTAAAGGTGGAGATTCGAATAAGGATTCGATTGGATCTTATTATATTTCATGAGACCTTTACAACTGTATCTCATATGCTCAAAACGAATGAGTAATGAATGAGAAATTAATGCTCAAAGTAAAGAGGTGTGAATTGAGAAAAGGAAATGGAAACCCCCAATCCCACATTGATGGGATAAATGGAATGGGAAGTGTTTATATACACTTACTCACTTTGTGGTCATTGAATGACTTGAGTTGAACTTGTGCCTAGCGCGCAGGGGGTTGTGAAACGAATCCAATTCGGGTTGGGGCGCACCCGCATAACGTGGGTGGCGCGAATGTCCAGATCGGTCGGCCCATGCATGGACCTGAGGATATTTTACCACTTCGAATTAATTTTTTTTTCCTTTTGTGACAAGCATATTATCCCGAAATTAAAGGGATATTTTCGGATTTGAATTTATGCTTGCAGTTCACGCAAATATTCGATAGAGGACAAAATCGGAATATTTTTGATTCACGTTTAACCTAATTTTCCCCTATAAATACATGGCCTCTCTCCAGTTTAAAAAAACATAATTTTTCAACAGCTTTCTCTTTCGAAAAACCTGCATTATTTTGGTGATAGTCGAAGGCTCGAGTTCATTCGTGATTACTTAGTTGTGTTGCTGAAGATAATCATATGTTGTTGTATCCTAGGAGACCGACGACCGAAGATCTCTAGCACCGAAGAGCGGTCGAATCTGTCTTAAGGAAACTGCTTTCCTGCAAGCCTCAAGCATTACTTTCTACTTCTTTTGTAACAGTATTTTGAATTAAACAGTATTGTATTTATTTCGTTTATTTCAGTTATTTTATTCGATTTACTATTTTAATTATTTCGGATTAACCTTGTTTTGTCCAACAATCTTAAGACAGATTATCATTATCAAATCCAAGGCGATTCAAAATAATTAAGGTTCTGAGAAAGCAAACAAATATGTTTCAGAAATTTTTCCCGTCGTTTTAACGGGTTTGCATAGATCTCAAATAACCAGGACAAATCTGTTTTATAGAAATTGTCCTTGGGAGTAAATGAGGTTACAAATTTTGTGAAAAACAAAATCACGAATAAACAAAATTTAAATTTTGATTTATTGGTATGTATCATGAGGATACACGTTTGATTTAATACCTTCACTTATAGCAAGGATTAGAATCATATGTATAATACATGTTTGCATCTATTGTAAAACCTTTATCATGTGTGTAAAAGGTTTAAGGCAAGGTTATCTATATTTGGAAACACTTTGGATTATTATTTCCAATAATTTTCCATGAGGAAGTGTAGGATAACCATGAAAATTTTCTTGAATTTGTTTTGGAAACAAAGATCTTGTATATAATTCGTTTCAGGAATTATTTCTTGTCGTTTTAACGGATTTACTTGATCTTCCAAACAAGAATCAACGAAATTAAATCAAAGGGTTATGTTCTTTTGATCGAGTTGCCTTGATATCTCTGTTTGAGTTTTAGTGCCACTAATCCCAACGTTGAACAGAAGATATAACAAAAGAAATAAATCATTGAATTTATTTCTATGTTAGAAATCATGTATTGATTCTAACTTATTAAGGGAAATAAATCGTTCAATTTATTTTCGAAGGAATCTTGGATGATTCTAACTCTTTAAAGAAAATAAACCATTGAGGTTATATTCGTGGGAATCTAGAATGATTCAATTTTGGAGATAAATAGGTAGATTTATTTTGTCAAAATTAAATTGTTAAAGCCTATTCCGATGCATGCTATGAAGTGCACAATGTTTAAAAAAGGCTAAAGAATTGTAATGGTCGATTGGACCATAAATGAAAGATTCCAAGTTGTTGTGAATCAAAGGCGGTGATTTTAGTTAATCACTCGTACTTGGAATGAATTCAATAATAGAATTCATAAACGGATGATTGAAAGACAATTTGAAATTAGTGTTCATTATTGTTCTTTCTATTTAAGATCATGTGAACTTTTATTTTAGGGTTTTAATTTATTAAAATCCTATTGTCAAACAAAAGTAAGAAATTATGTTTTTGTTTCAGGGTTTTATTCTCTAACTAAATTCTTAATGTTTAGCAGACTCATAATCTTGTTTATGGACTGTGACTATGTGACACAATGGAAAATCAGTGAAATTCATTGGAAAGAATTTCAAAACGTGGCAACTAAAGATGTTGTATATTTGACCATGAAAAACTTGGTCAAAGATCTGAAGGATGATCCTCCTATAATGTAGAGAGGATAAGGTAAATATGATTACCACCTTCAATTGTCATTAAGGTAAATAATGCAAAGGTAAATATTACCATGGCAAATGTAATAGAAGTCAACAAGGACTTCAAGAAAAACAAACCGTAGGAAAATGTTCCATGAGAACAAAAAGCGGTATGTTCAAGAAGCTAAATGAGAAATGCTTCCAATTCCATAAGATAGGGAACAAGTCCTTGGACTATAGACTTCCAAACGAGATCAATGTTGTGAAAATTTTGGTCATAATAATTGATATGATGAACAATTGTTTGAAGGAAAAATTGTTACCTTCATGATAGAACAAATCAGTGTTTTGCTTAAAAGCAAAGATGCTATAGAGAAATTATTCTCTATAAGTAGGATGTTGAAATCCAAAATTAATACATCGATTAATTTGGAGAAAATCTATGTGAGTAACGTCGCAGCATCAAAGGGTACAATGATTTTGAAGATATGAATTGAAACTTCAAAATGTGCCTAACAAGTAGGGGAGTTGTTCTATCAACTATTTACTTATTCTCAATGAGACAAGACACTATATGAGTTATGGAAAGGAAATAAAACCTTTCTACAACTACATAAAAATGTGGGGGGTGTCTTGCAAAGGTAATATTCCCATTACCGAAGTAAATGAAAATAAGTGCACTATATTTTCATTGATTATGTAACGAATATCAATTTCTTGTGTAAAAATAGATTCACAAGAATGTGATAATGAAAACAAAGAATGTCTCATTATTTGAAATATATTTCCTAAATATTTAGGGAAGTTGGTCCAAGTTCAATGAAACGAACCTTGGAGACTATCAATGGAAATTAGTCCATACATTCAACAAAAGGTTGAAACAAAAACATTGTCATGATGACAAATAAAAGTGTGCATTAGGATACATGACCTATGTTGATGACACACTCATTGTTATATGTAACAATGAAATGGTAAAATGTACCAATGTCATGTTAAATATGAGACTAGAAGACATGATTTTTGGACATCCAAATTAAACGGTCACATGAAAGTCTCATATTGTCACACTATGTGGACAAATTCTTGAGAAATTTGACAATGATAATTCTGGTATAGCCAGAAGTCAGTTAGACAACTGATCTCAAATAGATTTATCTCTGTTGATTATGTAAAATCAAAGGATAACGTTGTGGATCCGCTAACCAAAGGGTTAAATTAAGATCAAGTTGAGAAAACATCGAAAGGAATGGGACTAAAGCCTATGGACATTTAAGGCGCTATGTGAAGGAAAACCCTACATAGTTGACTGGAGATCCCAATATCTAGGTTCAAAGGGACAACCTAATTGCATAGACCTTGTGCGGTCACTGTGGGGGGTTATTCTCCCAAGTTCATTCCTATGATGTAAACAATGACTAAAAATGGAATAGGCTAAGCAAAGCTTTTAATGACCATTGTGTGCTTTGGTGAGCCAAGCAACATAAGTCACCTATGTGAGAGTGAAGTGGGGCCGCTTCAAGGAGACTATTTGGGCATAGTTCTCTCAAACTCTTGCAGAACCAGGCGATGTCCACGGCCATATAGACATAACCATGAGAACAAAACTCGTGTCTGAAAGGTAGTTGTGTGGAATATATCATCGTTTACACAAACGGCGAAATAGTTCAAGGACATCACGTCTACTAGATAGCCAGTAAAGTAAATATACTTTCACAAGGGAAGGTTAAAAGGAGGAAACCTACATATCCTATGCAACTATCAATCGTAGAAACTATCACCACATCGAGTCAAAATGTTTTGATTAAATGCATCAATTTCATTCATGTGGGGATTGTTGGAAAAACATGATAAAATGGTAACTTTGAGCCATATTTCGAATGGTTAAATGTGGAGATTCGAATAAGGATTCGATTGGATCTTATTCTACTCCATGAGACCTTTACAACGATATCTCATATGCTCAAAACGGATGAGTAATGAATGAGAAATTGATGCTCAAAGTAAGGAGCTGTGAATTGAGAAAAGGAAATGAAAACCCTCAACCCCACATTGATGGGATAAATGGAATGGGAAATGTTTATATACACTTACTCACTTTGTGGTCATTGAATGACTTAAGTTGAACCTGTTCCTCGCGCGCAGGGGGTGCGAATCCAATCCCATTCGGGTTGGGGCGCACCTGCACGACGTGGGCAACGCGAATGTCCAGACCGGTCGGGCCCTGCATAGACCTACGGATATTTTACCACTTCAAATTAATTATTTCCTTTTGTGACAAGCATATTATCCCGAAATTAAAGGGATATTTTCAAATTTGAATTTATGCTTGCAATTCACGCAAATATTCGACAGAGGACAAAATTAGAATATTTTTTATTCACGTTTAACCTAATTTTCCCCTATAAATACATTGCCTCTCTTCAGTTTAAAAAAAAACACAATCTTTCAACAGCTTTCTCTTTCGAAAAACCTGCATTATTTTGGTGATAGTCGAAGGCTCGAGTTCGTTCGTGATTACTCAGTTATGCTACTAAAGATAATCATCTAATGTTGTATCCTGGAGACTGACGACCGAAGATCTCTAGTACCAAAGAACGGTTGAATCTGTCTTAAGAAAACTTCTTTCCTTCAGGCCTCAGCCATTACTTTCTGCTTATTTCATAACGGTATTTTGAATTAAATAGTATTGTATTTATTTCGTTTATTTTAGTTATTTTATTCGATTTACTATTTTAATTATTTCGGATTAACCTTGTTTTTTTCCAACAAAACTTTTACTGTAATTTTGAATATTCTCATTCAATAAAACTAGTAGATTTTAATTCAAAAATAAATTCAAGTGAATAAGAGTATATTTAAATAATAATTTCAAACAAACAAAAAAACATGAGGTTGCAAAATCCTTTCCTCACACAGTTAAATTAGTTCAAACATTAGGAATATGGAACATCTCATTTAGGATGTTATTTTTTTCATCCATTAGTATCTAATACAAACATCATAAATATTCATAAGCATTATTTACACAATCAAAAATATGGGTTTTATGCGTTAACAATTTCTAGAACAAGTTAATTAAAATCTCTCGATTGACACTCTATTTCTTCCCTTAGGAGCAAGTTTCTCCTCATCTTCCCATAGGTAGTAACAATTAAAAAATAAAATTAATGCATTAAGAAAAATAATAATGATCTGAATCTCAACCCCACTTACGCCAAGGCCTTTCTAGATGTAAGCTTCTAATAAGATCTTGTTTTTTTAAAACATTTGTGCAGTTTCAAGAGTCTCCAAAATAAATAGTTTCTTCTATTTCCTCCATTTAAGAGTAGGATATTGTAATCACTAATTTTGTCTGGGGAGGACTCGTTTTGTTTTTGTTTTGTTATTACAATAACAGGCTGGGCATTGATTAATTTCGGCTATCTTACTATATATGTCTGTGTGTGCTTACCTTTAAAATTGAAAAGAAAAGCCAAAATAGTATATTTATCTTGTGGTTACTATCATATTATACTAGTTATTGTATGTCATGCTTTTAAAACCCAAAATTTATTAGGCTTATATTATAATTAGACATGTTGCATTGTATTATTTTGCTATGTTATTCAAAACCCAAAAATAGTACTAAGTTATATATAACTATATATGTTTCCTCATCTACTATGTTATATGCTATACCCGGTCTATTAATACTACTATTATCTTATTACTATTACTATGTCATTGATATCTTTGCTATATGTTATTAGCTATTGTTATTATCATTTTTGTCATTACTACTATTACTACTATTATTGTTATTGTTGTTATATAACTAAACTAAAAAAGAGAGAATGATTGATAAATAAACAACCCATATTATAATAAAAGTCAGAACCTAATAAAGTATACAGTCCATTTACATAAACAAAGCCCAAACCTCTTTTAATTACATGTTGGCCCAATATGGCCTTAAACAAAAAAACCTAATTATACATCTTCCCTCTTTGCGCAGCTGAATCATAGCCGTCAAATCTATTCTAGATCTGACTATCCAGATCGCACGGATTGAAGGAAGCCCTAGCTGGCCCATTGTTACCCTAGTGCCGCATTGATAGCAACCGTTGGATCAGAAATACATCGGATGGCCAGGATTGTCTTTTGCTTCGCGCGTGTGGTCCAAGCACGGCCCTCTATTTTCCCCACGCGCGCGTGTGCCACACCGCGCCGTCTCTTCAGCTCTCAAGCTGTACCGTCTCCTCAATTCTCAAGCTGCGTTGCCTCAGCCCCTCTCAGCAGCCATAATATATACAAACAAACCAACAACAATGTCAGAGCAAAAACGCGCAACAAATGCAGGGTTTTCAGAGAATTAACCAACAAAATCAGAGATACATGTGAATCAAAACAAAATAATGAACAGCCAATAGGGTTATTTCAGATTTTTATTTTCCCTTATCTAAAATACATGTAATTCAAGGTATATAAAGACAATGCCCTAAATCAATTGTAAGCAATTCTCGAATATTGAATGGAATAGCGCAAAAGTACCAAACCTCTCAACTTTGGAGGTATATCTTTTTTTCTTCGTTTTAAACACTTGCACATAGAAATTAGGGTTTCGTTTTTGTTTACCTTCGGCGTTGGTCTCTCTCGAGCTGACCTTCTTTTCCTCATCGATAAGCCCTCTGATCCTTCTGGGTTTGAAACGGTGAGATGAAGGGGGAGAAGAACAAAATAGGGAGATGTTTAGAGTTTATGTTTTCTTTAAATTGAAAAGATTTTCGGCGTTTTAAGGAGGATGGCTTCGGTTTTGAGTCAGGATTTGAAAAAAGGGTTCTATTTTTAGGGATTATGGTCTTGCCGGCCACCGTCGTATGGCGGCTGACACGGTGGTACGGTGGCCATTTTCTGGAAACTACGACGGTGGGTCGCCAAAATCTGGGTTTTTGATGAACCTAGACGAATATGGGAGAGGGGTGAGAGCTTAGGAGCTCTGTTTTTTGTTTTTTGCCAAAAGAGGAATAATGACTGAAATGAGGGACTTTTATAATGGTTTCAAGTTTTAAAATTGGTCCATTAGCCGTTTAAGGACCTCCGCGTCTTCAAAATAACGCCCTTAGTCCTCCTTTTTTGAAATCACAACATTAGTCCTCTCGTGTGGTCTAATTACTCCCCTGAGCCATTCTTCCTTTTAAAATCACCCCCGAGTCTTTGGCGTTTTTAAAATGTTTACAATCTCGCCCCTCATTTGGTTAAATATGGTTTTTACTTCGGACCCTTAATTTTATTTCTTTACGTTTTGGTACTTTTCCAGTATATTAAGCCCATTTTTCATGCATTTTAATTTCCAGTCTTAATTCATGTTGTTAGTATTGTTCTTGCCTTATTTTGGTTATGGATATGTTCTTCTTCAATGTGGCTTTCATGTGTACATGTTATAATGTGTGGTTTTATGTTTGGCTTGATGTTTACTATATAATATATAGTTTGTATAATATATATATATACAATTTCTTAAAGTATATGATATATAGTTCTTTTTAAATATATATAATATACGGTCTTTATGATAGATATATAACATATTTTTTTCTAACATATATTAAATATATAGTTTTCTTTAAAAATATAACCTTTTTCTAAAGTTATATAATATATAGTTTTATAAAGATTGTAGTATATATATTATAAGGTTTTTATATGATATATATATATATAGCTTTTTAACATATATGTGCTAAAAGGTTCTTCTTCATAATATTTGAATAATATATATATTTTCTTTTAATATACTTAATTTATTTTTTAAATCTATATAATATTCTCTTAGTATATTCATGGTAGGTGGGCATGGGCTTTTAGTTTAGGCTTAGTTTGAAATAGTTTAGGTTTGACATAGTTTTAGTGTAGGCTTAGTTGTAGTTTGGGCCTCAAGTTTTGGGCCTAGCCAATAGTTTCTGGGCCTTAGAACAAATTAAACGGATTAATTTAATTAATTTAGATCGTGTGCTCATCTCATAGGGGCACAATTCCTAAATTAATTAAGTTAATTATAGGTTTAGAGTCTTTAGAGCCTTAGCTAGAATAAGGTTCGAATTAATTCAATGAATTTAAATTTGCTCTTGGCTCATCGGGTAAATGTTAAATTTATTAAATTAATCGGACATTTCTTAATAACCTTTAGGATAAAATTAACTTCAAAGTTTAGATCGGCATTAAGGTTAATCCTCATAATTTGTTAGGGTTTTTAATCTTTTAGGGGTAATTAATCAATTTAAGGCTAATATTAGAGTCACTTAGTTAATAATTAGATCATTATTTGGGCTTTCCATAATTTGGGCCTTCATAGGTTAGGTCTTGGAGTGGACCTTGTGTGCTTATCTTTTATGCCTTTTTTTGCCATCCCCTACTTGTCATTCATGTGACTTTAAATATCTTAATTGCATGTTAATTAATTTAAACCATAAAAATGGAGGTATTCATTAATTCCGATATTTGTGTTGTAACAGTCCGAGCTTAAAAGATGTTGACCAAATATTTGAATTAATCCTTACCGACTCAAGGTAGAATTAAAACTCAACAAGATCATTACATCATTATTTAACTGTTTGCACCATGCATAAAGGTGACGTGCGGGATTCGCACCATAAACTAACATGGCAGTCGGGCTTATATGATGTCGGTTTAGTCTATGGTCTGATGTATCGTCTACCTATTTAATTAAATGTCCAATTAATTTGAACATACCAATTTGATAAAGCCCGTTCAATTAAGGTTAATTTTAAATTAAGGTCATCGAATTAAATTCTTTTCAAATTTTGACAATTTTCTTCGATTAAAAGCAACAAATATTTTGATACCGATTTTCGGGCGTGACGGGGGTGCTAATCCTTCCCCACACGTAACCAACTCCCGAACCCTTTCAAAATGAATCTCTGGTTTTGTGGTGTCCGGCCTACCTTATCCAAGTGGCCGGTGGAGACTCCAAGTTTTCAATCAGTTTTCAAAAGAAAAGAATTTTCAAGAAGAAATCCCCCATTTTAAAACAAGATTTCGAACAGATGATTTAGGGGATAATTAGTAGCCGACTTCTTTTCTAAAAATACTTTGATGCACTGGCATTAATGGAAACTTCAAAAAACGCCGCTACAGATATAAAGACATTTTTTTAAATAGTCTAAAAATGATTATAAGGTAATATATGTTAATACATATTTTTAATCTTTTGACAATGCACACACCTTGTAGACAAAGCGATTGAACACAAGCCTCCTAAGACATTTTGGTTCCATAAAGACATTTTGGTTGCCACAAATGTGCCTACTAATAATATTGTTTATCATTTACTCTTTCATAATTAGTCACAATATAGCTTAAGAAACGATCATAAAAATTATGTCATTTACTTCAACAAAATTGGCATTTGGCTTAACATGAATTTTACTTCTCCATTCTTAATTTATACACTGAGTTACATAGAATCACAATTGGATATTGGATTGATGGACATAATTGGTAAATGCCTCTACATATGTAATGACCCAAAATTTTCTAGTCAACGGTTGAACCTTGACTTGAGCCATCGACTTGATGGCTTTCTAGAGTATTTAGAATAGTTGGATCAAGTTTGGACCTTGTTGGACGGTAAATAGGTTTATTGGACTTAAGAATGGATATTTTTATGAAAAGATGAAAAATGATGGACCTGAAGGATAATTTGCCTATTTACAAAAAAAGTTGCCATACCTTAATTTTTCTTGTTTCACGTTGGGAAAGGGAAACAAGTTGATATCACCCATTTCCCTCGTTTCTTTCACCCATCTCTTTGTCCCTTTCAAACTCTAAAAGAAAATAGTTTTAAAAAGTTGCCATCCCTTAATTTAGAATCTAACTAACTATTTGTAGCGACGTTTTCTTTTTTTTCTCATTTCTTTCTTTTGTAGTTTATAAGTTTGACGCTACGGGTTATCCCATAAATTCTTTCTTCATAATCTTGGTTTAAAGGGATTTCTTTTGATTTTTTTTTCTTTGGAAAACTAGTTGAAAACTAGGAGTCGCCACCAGCCACTTGGATAAGGTAGGCCGGACACCATAAAACCAGATATTCGTTTTGAAAGGGCTCAGAAGTTGGTTACGTGTGGGGAAGGATTAGCACCCCCATCACGCCCAGAAATCGGTACCAAAATATTTGTTGCTTTTAATCGAAGAAAATTGTCGGAATTTGAAAGGAATTTAATTCGGGGACCTTAATTGAAAATTAACCTTAATTGAACGGGCTTTATCAAATTGGTAGGTTCAAATTAATTGGACATTTAATTAATAAGTTCGACGATAAATTGGACCATAGATTAAACTGACATTGAATAAGCTCGACTGCCGTGTTAATTTATGGTTTGAATCCCGCACATCACCTCTATGCATGGTGCAAGCAGTTAAGATATGATGTAATGATTTTATCAACTTTTAACTTTACCTTGGGACGGTAAGAATTAATTCAGATATTTGATCAACATCCTTTAAGCTCGGACTGTTACGACACAAATATCAGAATTAATAAATATCTTTTTTTTATGATTTAGATTAATTAATGGGCCGTATGAATGACAATTAAGGAATGGCAAACAAAGGCACAAAAATACACACAAAGGACCCAACGCAAGACCTAACCTATAAAAGGCCCAGATTATGGTAGTTTAATTAGTGATCAAGTTACTAATTAGAGGGGGATCCCAGCATTAACCCTAAATTAACTAAGCCCAAAAAACTAAATATCACTAATAAATTATTGATGATAATTAATTTGATCAATTTTGAATTAGCATCCCAATGAGCCAGGGATACTATTTAAAATAAATCAAGTTAATTAATCGCAACTTTAAATTAGATGTCCATCTAGGCCCAATTGTCCATTTTATCCTAAAAGGGTGATTAAAGAGCGTTTAGCTAATTTAATAAATTTAACATTTATCCCAATAAGCCAAGGATAAATTTAAATTAATTAAACTAGTTCAAACCTTAATCTAACTACGGTTTCAGAGACTAACCATACTTCTAATTGATTTGAAACCCATGCCTCCATAGGCCGGGTGCACAAATTAAACTAATTAATACACCCTAAGAAGGCCTAACCTAACTAAGGCTTTTAAAACTAAAACCTAAGATTAATTTGATTAATTAAGTGATCGTGTCCCTATAAGACGAGAACATGATCCCGAATTAGTCAAATTACCTTGCATAGTCTAATCTAGAATCTCAAATAACCAAAAAACTACTTTTTGAACTAAGCCCAAATAAAGGCCCTAAACATATAAACATGCACATTAAAAGGATATACTATATTTGAATTTAAAAGGCCTATTTATGTGTGTTTAAAGAAAATTCATATCATACAAATTTTAAAGAACTTTTACTCACATATCCAAAGCTACATATTATAAGTTACTTTCTCTTTTTTTTTCTTTTTTTTAAAAAAAGGGAAATCACGTATTATGCATTAAAATACACATATTATAAGCTTTACATAGGGCAATTATGCATATCGAAACAAACTAATAAACTAGTTGATCTACTAGACACATCCAAACAATAAAATGAAACATAAATAAAAATGATAACAACATAGGCAAATTAAAAAAAATGCATGAGAATTAAGGAGAAATTATACACTGAAGGGGACCAAAATAAAAAGAAACAAAATTGAAGGGAAAAAGTAAAAGGAAGGAAAACGAGGATGTAATTAAGAACTGCTGGGAAATTTTAAGGACCTAGGTGACAATTATAAAAGGCGAAATGGCCTATATACCGCAATTTAGCCAGGCAGAGGAGCCAAAAGGGCTATTAGCCCAATGGGACACCCTCCTAGCGCAATAAGAACGGGGCAGGGGGACTCATAAAGTGAATAGACCAAAAATAAAATTGGCTTAATATAAAACACAACGTTTTATAACGTTTTACCTCTTTTGGTTATAAACCCTCAAGCTTCAACACTCTCCCCAACCCTCCTTCTTTTCCAGAACGGGGATAAACACTGTCGTGGTGTTCATCCCCAAACCCAGAAAACGCTTAAATCCCAGAATCCGACCGCGCTCCGCCGCGTCGGCCGCCATTCTCTAGCGACCAACAACCTTCGAAATCCCCCCCCCAAAACACTCATCTCCTTCTCTTGAGCTCCGATCTAAGCCCAGTTTCAACGAAAAGCATACGGAGATACCTCTCCTCTTTAAAAACTGAAACAAAAAGGCCCTCTTTTTGAAACAAAACATGAAGAAACGTCTTTCCCCCCGCTGATTCACCTTTCGTAGCGCTAGATGACACTACAAGGCTTATTATCGGAGGGAAAACGGGCTTCGAAGGTACAATCTAAGCCCTAACTATCTATATGCATGCTTTGAAAGATAGATGTACCTTAGAAATCTGTTTTTCTATTGCTGGTTGAGATTCTAAATGCCTTTACATGTCTGTTGGGTTTCTTTTTATACACGAGAGTTACATTTGTTTAAAAATAAAGAGGAAAATTCCTATTGGCTGCCTCTATTGATAATATGCTTTCTGATGTCCTTTTGATTTGCAGCCAATTTGTTGTCTCTAATGCCTCTGCTTTTTGCTTTGCCCGTGAACCATGACGTCCGGCTATGGAGGAGGGCGGTCAGATAGCGAGCGGCGTTTGTCCCCTAGAATGTCGTGGCAGACTGAAAATGGGATGGGACCAGAGTGAGGAATGGCTCGGGGAAAAAGGGCCTCTAGGAGCTGTTGGATCTGCCAGCGTGGTGATGGGAGCGGATGATCATTCGTCGTGCGTGAGAAACGAAGCGGTAGACGCGCGAGTGGAAAATGAAAGAGCCGCGCGTAGATCCTAAGCGCACGTGGGGGTTTCTGAGCAGTCGTGCATGCGACGCGTGGGGTTCTCTGGAATGTTCTGTGTGTATCTCACTCGTCCGATCATCATATTAGATCCAACGGCCTAGGATCAGCTACGTAGGGAAAAGAGATAATTAGGGTTTTTGTTATTTGGTGTATTTAGGGCCTTGTTGGGCCGATTGGGTATTATTATACTTTCTGTTGTAAGTGGACTGTTGAATAAAGACTTGGGCTTTCTATTTAAATATATTGGGCTTACTTATTTAGTCTTGTCCTTTTGATAATTGTAATACTAATTAATATAACAAAGATGATATGATAGTAACATTTAATAGTGCGAAACAATAAAGTCTTAATAGTATGATCAATAGTATTACATAATAAAAGTGGGGCATATAGTAAAGGCAAATGGCAACACTAATCTGTTAACATTTCTTTAAATAGTGAAGCCCTCATTTAAGAATGTAAGAACAACGGGTTATCTCCTCAGATAAAATTAGTGATTACACTATTTCTATGCCAATTTTACCCTCGATTTATGGCAATGATAGTTTTAAAATTTAATCATCATTTTAATTTGTATCTTGGCTTAATGTTATGTCAAAGATAAAGTTATATTTAGGATATGCCTACAACCAAAAGTAAATAAAAAGAATATAATGTTATAAACAATATCAAAGTCTAAATGAAACCATAATTCAAGCAAAAAGTGAAATCCCGAAGTTTGAAAAAAAATAGGAAAAGGAGAAGTGATATAGTAGAGAAAACAATCGAATCAATACGTCGGGATATTTGGTTAGCTTGTAATTAATGTGTTGTATTTTTTAACAGGCATATATTACAGAAGGTATAAATAATCATATGTTTGGTAGATGTGATATTTAATATGTCATATTATTTAATATGCAAGTTGGGTGATATTTAAGACACGACACGAAAAGAGATATTATATTTGATTAAAACCCTAGTTGCTCTCCATTTTTTCTCTAACGCAATCTTCTTCATCTATCGAGCGCCACAAGTTTTATTTTTTTATTTTATTTAGCCGACGGCGGCATCGATTTTGATGCTGGTTGTCGACAGTCGGATCTATTTTTTAATTCTTTTCTAGTCTTTTTAATAAAAATATCTCTACCTTTGTGGCACATTTTTCTTTGACTTTGTGGCACGTTTATCTATGTCTTTTGGTATGTTTTTCTTCTTCTTCTGTCGTTTGGCCGTTCTTTTATTTTACGTTTTCTAGGGTTAGATTTGACGTCGTCACGACTGATTAAGATGACGCTTATTTGTAATTCCGCTGACCTTCCCTGCTCTGGACCCTCGGATTGAATTTAGATACATGGTTTGCGCTCGTGGGTAGTTTCTCACGACGCTTGGCTTTGATTTGCGATTTTCGGTAGTCTTTCAATAGCTTAATCCCTTTTTGTGGTTCGTTTGCCGATGCAGTCATATTTGCTCGTGTCTATTTTTTGTTTGAGTCTTTTGGATGGGTTTTTAACCTTTTTCATGTATGGTCCTTGTATGATCTAAAGTGGCTAGTTTTAGGAAAATGTCCAAATTATGTATTTAGTTTACGATGATAGTTGTAAACCTATATTGTAATTTTGGATATTTTCTCGTTTAATAAAACTAGCAGCTTCTATTCAAAAAAAGTTTGGTGATATTTATCACTAAGGTAAAGGTGATGTTTATTTAACACGTCAGTTTTGCAAAAATTTTGTGATGATTCTAAATTAAGTTTTTAATTATACTCTTATATTAATTCTCACGTATTTACATCATTGCAAATATGTTAACAACTTTTTACGTATTTACATCATTGTAAATACATTCATTATTTTTTAAATACGTTCACTATTTTTTCACGTATTTACATCGTTGTAAAATATGTTATTATTTATTTACGTATTTACATCGTTGTAAATACATTCACTGTTTTTTCTCGTATTTTCATCATTGTCAATACGTTCGCTATATTTTTACATATTTACATCGTGTGTTTAAAAATAATATAATAATCAATGTCAAAACAAGGGAAAAGCATGAGGCTAGAGTTTAAAGGGTAAAAGGATACATTCATATGTAAATACGTAAAAAATAATAAACATATTTACATTGTATTTATAACGATGTAAAATACGTAAAAATAGTTAACAAGAATAATAAACTGAATAATAAACTGGTTGAACTAAATGCGGAAGCGTGCCTGAATTAATCGATAGATTAAAAACCTTGAATCTTCATGTTGAAATCCCAAATCTTTGGTATTGATCTTCCAAGAAGATAGGTTATCTCTAGACATAAAACTCTCTGACGGGAAAGGAGAGAAAAACAAGTTACCTATTTCTTGGGGACCACTACCTCTTTATATAGTTGGTTATTAAATCAACTATTAAATATTTATAACTCTTCCCCTCATTAAATTATAAATATATCTTATGGTATCTACACTTTTATTTCCATGAAACTTTAGTACCTATAAAACGTCTAACATAATTGGTCACTTAATTTTGTGTCATACTTTATAATAGCTTCATACATTTTACATATGTGCCCACAATTGCGGATTTTAATCCAACAATCTCCCACTTAGGCAACATATGTTTCCTGACAAATGTACAACCTTATGAGCTCAGAATTTGCTATTATATAATATGTATTCTATAACAATCTCGTCCATCAACTATATCCATATAGGATCAAAGTAGTCTTTTCAGTATCAATCATGACTAGATCCATCAATGGTCACATATACAAATATAGTCAAATGGCATAGATCAATCATTGATGCGTAGCATGGAAAATTACATGAAATGTGAACCGAACATGTCTATTTCCAGCTGGTCCTCCTAAACCTTAGTGAGATCAAACTTTACTGAATTCAGAGTGTGCATAAACCAAAATAACTTTATTTTTGCAAAAAAAATCTTAAAATATCCTTAAACTGAAGTAACCGAAATTGTGTCTAAACTAAATGAGCATTTTTTCAAAATTACAAACTCCCACTAAAACTAAATATCCTTAAATAACATTACACCCACATGAGTAGTGTGCTCATAAAAGACCTAGGGTGACAATTTCTTAATATGCGCGCAATTATAGAGTTTGTACCAACATGCTCTATAGACACACAACCACTCTGAATTTTTTTAACAACTAGGAACTTAATATTTATGTGCTTCAAATTTGAAGTGTTCCTATTGTTTATAGAATAAGTGAATGTATATTTATTATCACAAAATAATTGAAGTGGTCTTTCTATTCAATCTATAATTAGCAGGTCATGTGACAAAATTCTTTTGCATCAATATTCTATTAGAATCGAAGTCTGTAAACTTGATGATCTCTAACTTACCAGAACTCCGATATGTGAGCATGTAATTTTTTGTGCTCTAAATATATCTCATAACTCTATTGGCTGCTATCCAATAGTCCATACTAGATTTTCTTAAATATCTGTCTAACATTCCAACAATGTACGCAATATCCGAACGCATACATACTTGAACATAAATTAGATTATCAATAGCTTATGCATATGGAATCATTTATATTTTCTAAATTCCAAGGTTACTTTTAGGGCATTGAGTAAGACATATTTGTCTTCTTTAGCAATATGAGTATCACTTGGTTTACTTCCACAGAACATGTAGTACATACAATTGTCAACCAAATTTATCTCAAAACCGAATGAGATAATCAATATGAAATTTATAATTTCATTAATAAGAGTCCTACTTAAGCTCATAGATGGATTTCTTTAATTTACATATATTGATATTGGATCATAAGACACAACTCTATGATTGTACCATATAAACAATTTTTTCAATGTCGCAATTGAAAAACAAGCTTAGCATCTATCTAATGTAGCTTAAAACTAAAACGAGCAACAAGTATAATAATTATCTTGAAAGAGTCTTTCAATGAAACTTGAGAGAAAGTCTCTACAAAATCAATGTCTTCTTTTAGAGTATATCTTTTAGATACAAGTCGTGCTTCATACTTATCCACATTACCATTTCCATCCTTAGTAGCTTTAAATAACCATTTACAACCAATTGGTTTGCACCTTAAAGTAATGAGACAAGTTCCTAAACTTTATTGTCTTGCATAAAATTATACTCTTCTTTAATGACATCAATTCACTTTTGAGAGTTAGAATTTTTATGGTTTGATGAAAAATGGTTAGGTCATTTTCTATCATTTAGAATTTTTATGGTTTGATGAAAAATGGTTAGGTCATTTTCTATCATTCTATTGTTACCTTATTTTCTTGAATAAATACAATATAATAATCTAGAATAGTATTTCATTTTCCTCTCATGGACCTTTTTAATGACACTTGTTTTTTTAAGGTTGTTGAGTTTGTTCTTCTGAAACAATTACCTTATCTTGAATGGGAGTTGCTCAACATTGTCTTGTTGAGTTACTTTATTCACTTCTTGATTAATGATAAGTGCGAAAACCTAAACATCGTCAAAAGTGATAGTAGGAATTAAATTATAATTTAATTCCTCCTCAATAGCAATGTATCTAACCTTACTTCTCCCTCCAAACTCAACATCCTAAAAGTCTTATAGATCTCTCCTTAAATAATTCATAATTGTGGGATTATAAAACTTACGGCCAATGGATCACTCAAAATAACCGAAGTAGTTGCTCACTTTTGAAGTTAAATTATTTCACATATGTCTTAACTTATACAAAAGAATCAACACTTTGTAACTTATTGTTGTTTCTTTTGACTAGGACCCTTAGCAACTTTATTCCAATATTTTCTTTTATTGTCCTTATTCTTAGAGACACTAACTAAATGAGCACTAACCAAATAAGTACTTTTACACTTATAATGCTTCAACTTTTCTTCCTCTTTAGCACAATGAGAAATGAGCTCCATTAGAGTCTATTTCTCCCTTTGACAATTGTAACTTGAATTGGTTAAACTGTATAGGAAGCGGTGCCAAAATCATAAGAACAAACAATTGTTATAAAGTTCGATCTTATGTTCCTTAAGTTTTGAAGCAAAATTAAGAATTTTCATAATCTTCTCCCTCACATTTCATTGACGCTTATACTTCATAGACGTCAAAGAAAGCATAAATGATGTCATCTTAACCTTAATGTTTTGGGTAAAACATTTCTTAATTTCGTCAAGAAAAACCTTAGTATGAGTAATCTCTTTAGATTTGTGCTCCTAAAGGCTTATAGAATGTTATTCTTTATGATCATTAGACTCATGCAATTTGAACAATTTCAAATCTCAAAATTCCTTTTATGGGTGCTTACCGTAGTGAGAGGTGCAAATTGTTCTTCCCTTAGTGCGAAGTCTATATTCATACAACCAAATATTATAGGTAAGTATATTAAAAAAATATTGTGACAGACAAAGATAAATTAACTAAATATAGAACAAAAATAAATAAAATACAATAAAAATAAGCTCACATAAATATTTATAAGTAAACAATAAATTCAAAATAATGGTAGTTCCCCTCAAGATACCAAGCACAACATTAATATCAAGTCTTTGGACAGTAATATTAACTGTAAGCAGTACTCTTGTTGTAGCAATCAAACATTGACAATAAACTATGTCAAACAATAACTTAATCTTTGGACTAACGTATTGCTCACATAAAATACCTTATAATTGTCACACATTTATCGCCACAATTGTCGTTGTAATTCTGCCAAATATTAACTTTCTTTTGGGCCAATTAATAAACGCATAAATTACAAAAACCCATAATCATCTTAATATTTTAAATAAATTAATCTACACAAAAGCGGTTACTTTGGTGACATTATGTTTCAACTAATTCATTAAAATATTAGACATCCGGAGCCAAAATAGAAATTTATTTGTTTCAAAAAATTCCTTAATTTTATCATTCAAGATAACCAAAATAGTAATAAATTTGAATAAAAGTAAATCTCATATCAAGATACCGGACACTCCATTAGTATTTCATCTTTGGATAAAATATTAACTTGCAAGTGATATCTTTGTATAGTAATCAAACATTGATAATAAGAACATGTCAAACATAAATTTTCCTTTGGGCCGATTTATTACTTACATATGAAACTGAATAATTGTCACATGTTTATTACCACAGATGCACATATAATAATGTTAATTATTAACTTTCCTTTGGACCGATTAATACTAACATAATTCGACTTACATGCACAAAACCTTCTATATTTTAAAATAAAATAATTTCCACAATAGAGGTCACTTTAGTGACTTAATGCTTCAATTATTTTATCTTAAAATATATAATATAAATATACCGATATTCAAATTTAAAATTTTGTAACAGTCAAAACTGAAATTTCTGATAACACTTAAATTTCTAAAATAACCCAAAATAAGGTTGTCGAAATGGGGCTATCAGAAATCGAGAAAAAATCTGAATCTTTGACTGTTTCTTAAAAAAAAGTCTTAAACCTTAAACATGTATTTACCAAATTTAAAGTCGAATTCAAAACATTCAATCTTTAACTAAAAGCCATAATCACAAGTATCATACAAATGAGTAATTCATATGATGATCACATGAAACTTTAATATGCATAATAACCTAACAATCAAAATAAATGAATTATTGATCAAACTAAATCGAATATGAATTCCATAACAGTATTCCATCTTCTTTTAATGATAATAAACACATAAACAAAATACTTGTCAGAACTTATAAACTACTTGGTATTTACTATTAACTAAACCAAACAAATCTGTAATGTGAATATCCACCGTCATTCGAAAAACCATGATCTCCAGAATAAAATATAATTATATATCTTAATTCATAGCATTAATGACAAATTCTTTGTTGAACCCAATACATAAACATAGTTGTTTGTAGCGTAAAACTACAGTTCTATTTAATCTTAATTATGCATTTAATACATATTCACAAAACCCTACGTAAAACTACAGTTCTATTTAATCTTAATTATGCATTTAATACATATTCACAAAACCTTAAAACATGCGAATCATGAATCGAATATTCACCCAAGAACAACGCACAAGTAATTTTCCTTAAGTATACAAGACCTTTGAACAAATAGCACTTAAAAAAATACTAAAAGTACAAATAAACAAGATTTCTTTATTAAAATAAAAATTCCTAATTCTCAATTAAGAATATGTGCGAAGCCCAAAGAAAATAATCGACAAATAAGCTAACCATACGTAATTATCATAAAACTTAAAATTGATTTCATAAAAAAAAACACAATTCAAACACCATATCGACACCGAAATCTTTAAAATAGATTTCAAAACAATTTTTTTCCAAAAAATAAATCAATTAGTTCTCAATGATTCAACATGACGAGGCGCTGATGTCACTTGTTACAACCAAACCATAATAGATATAAAATCTAAACTCAAGATCTATCATGTCAAATCATCAAGAATAATAAATTGATTAAACTGAATGCGAAAGCGTACCTGAATTAATCGATAGATTAAAAACCTTGAATCTTCATGTTGAAATCCCAAATTGTTGGTATTGATCTTCCAAGAAGATAGGTTATCTCTTGACGTAAAACTCTCTGACGGAGAATGAGAGAAAAACAAGTTAACATATTTTTTGGAGACCAAATCTTCTTTATATAGTTGGTTATTAAATCAACTATTAAATATTTATAACTTTGTCCATCATTAAATTATAAATATATCTTATGGTATCTACACTATTATTTCCATGACACTTTAATACCTATGACACGTCTAACATAATTGGTCACTTAATTTTGTGTCATACTTTATAATAGCATCATACATTTTACATATGTGCCCACAATTGCGAATTTTAATCTAACAATATTTACAACAATGTAGATACATGAAAAATAGTATGAGTGTATTTAGTTTAAAAAGCTATAAATTTATATATTTGATATGATAATATATTTATATTTTAATTTCCATAAAAAATAATAATTTTGATTTCGATCTTAAAAAAATTTCTAGCTTCAGACATGTTTGTTTTTTACTAGTCATACCCGGGCCCGAAATTATACAAAATAAATATGGTAAAATCTTGTAAAAGTTAAGTATATAAAAGACTTCCCTAAGACCACATTGTGGTTTGCGGATGCATGCAATAAATAAATAATGTGTGGAATAATGGCACTCAAATTCTCATGTCCATATGATTTTCAAAAGCTTAAAGTAGCTGATATTATTAATCGTTACGAGTTCATAAACACGTGTCAAACATACATTGTCTGCTCAACAAAGGTCCGTTTATAATATTTTAGTGGTCCAAGGTTAAATCTCGATAATAAGTATTGAAAAAATAAATAAATTTTAATAATAAATATTAAAAAATTAATTTTAAATATAGACCTTTAATGATAAATATTAGGAAAAGAATTAACCCACAACAATAAATACGGAAAAATTGACCTCTAAAAATAAATTTTAAAAATATATATCTAATAATAAATATTTTAAAAAAATTAAAACAAATTAAACCCTATACAAGTATCCCACCTACCCAGATTCAGGCACGGCGTTGGACCAACAGCAACAACAAAAAATACAAACACAATTTTACTCTTTTTGGCATTGAAAACATATCATATCAACTACCGGAGGGAGTTTGTGGGATATATGTTTATGTTTTGCTCAATAGGGTAGTAATTAATAGTAATTATGTTTTACTTTCTAATCGTTTATTTTATATGCCTTTATGGCACCTTTTTGTCTTATCATATATTTTTATGATTAATTTTGTATATTTTGTGTTCGTACGATGGCCCTCATGATGCTTGTTTTTAATTCATGTTTGTTGATGGTCATGTAAAGTTTCATTCTCTTTTAAGTTGTTTGTCAATATAATATGTCATGGATCGTCATTTTCGAGAATAAGCATGAAAAGTGGTTGTTGATTTTTGAGATTTCATATAAACATCTAGTTTAGGTTTCAACAACTCTTAAGGGACTCTTCCTACAATGTGCTATAAAAATTTTCTTTAGTTTAAAGAGGAAGTGTCTGATCTGACTAGTACAACACTTATTTTTTAAAAAAAATTATTATTTTTTGTTGTTTTTATGAATGTTTTAAAATCCCTATTAAGTTATGTCCTAATTTTACTTTTGTTTATCAAGAAGTTATCTCGTTGATGTGTAAAAAAAGATTGTATGAACCAAAAATAAATAAATAAAATTGATAAGGATTTAAATATTTTTTAAATTATCGATATTTGATTCATTGGTTGATTAATTCAGAGAAAATTATGGATCAACTTATTAACTTTACGATAATTAATCCTAACCTCTCAACTTTAACACCACAGTTTTTATAATGAAATGGTATTCGATTGGAATATAATAGAAGAATTAAAACATTGATTTGGTTGAATACAATAGAATACAAGTGTAATAATATTTTTAACTTTGGTTTATGGGGCAGGTACTCTAATAGCATAAGAAAAAACCCAAATGACAAATATATCTTTTTAATATATTGTTCTTTTAAATATTAAAATTCTCAAATAAAAATAACATATTCTTAGAATAATTTTTTTTCAGAGAATTTAAAATTCAAAAAATATATCAAATTTCTTAAATATCCCTTTAATAGATTTTGTTGTTATCATCTAAATGTAATCGTAGTGGACTCTGATGGACATCCATAATTAAGCCCAACTACAAATGAAATAAAAAGAAAAACCCTGGGTAAACTACCCATTACTCACCAAATTATTCGACGTGTTCTATTTTGGTTATCAAATTATTTTGGTTACAATCTAATCAGTGTATGTTAAACTAATGGAGGAGTTGATGTGTCAGTTTTTTAATTTGTATAATTACACGTCTAGTTTTTAACACTTACAAATTTAGTCAATTTATATTAATTCTAAATAATTCAACAAATTTAGACCTCAAATTTACAATTTCTAACAATTCAGCCCTCTACATTTACAAAGCCTATCAATTTGGTCCTAATCCTAAAAAAACATAATTATAATTTTTCAAAAAAAATATTAAAAAAGCCACACATTTTCCGTGACCATCTCTAGTAGCTATGTGTCGGAGATATTTCAATCCATATCATGTTCTTATTTAGTAAGTATGTGCTAAAAGTACAGGCAGCTTCAAATGTGCAAAGGCAACTATAGTTCTTGATGTTTCGACGTCGAAACCAATCCTATTTCTAAAAGTGGCCAAGCAGTAGGAATTTACACAAATAAATTGGTTAATTACTCAACTCTCAAGCACTAATTGTTATCTACCTAATCGCATAGTTGAGGAGTATGATTTTCGATTTTCTACAGTTCATATATCTGTTTCTACAAGATGCATTGTTCATATGGAGCTTAAATTTCACATAAAAAACATGAAATTTCTCCAGATTTAATATTATATCTAATAACTAGCTCTACCAACATGATTTTCTAAAAGTAGCATATCAAAGCATCAACCAAATCACCCAATAGCACGAAACTTGTAACATAAAATAATTCATCAAAAAGTCCATAGTAAAACTTAAGATTCCAAGAGAAAAAACCTTTTATCAATCAATACTCTGCATGATATCCTCGTCGCAACCTTTTTTAGGAGGGCCCGACATTTTGAAAACTAAAATATACGGAGTTGCCACTAATTTTTTTTAAAAGAAAGTATGATTGGATCACTTTTAAAACGAGATTATTTTAATAAAATATTTTATTTATTAAAATAACATTTTTGGTCTTGTGGAAACTAGAAAAATAAGTTCGGGGGTCGATTATGAGTGGGGAAAGATTAGCACCCCACCACACCCAAAATATTGATTTCAAAAAGTATTTTCAAAACTGGAATTTGCAAGTTCACAAAATTTTGATTTCTTCGTCCGTTTTATGAATATAAATCTATTTTAATGATCTTACCGCCCGGAAAATGAACTCCAATCATCGCAACACTCTTGGCGCTAACTCGTCATTTCCGTTTGGTAAGATACCGCATTAGTTAGTTTTCACTTTTTAAACAAACCCAGAGGAATAATTAAATGTGTTGTAATCTTTTAAATAAAACCTAATTAGTGATTAATCTCTAAAATTGTCTATATTTATTTTAACTATTAGGGTTTAAATCAAATTAAGTGTACTTTATTAAGAATATGAAGGAAATTTTACTTCAAAGACGTTTCTAATCTAAGCTTATTAAGGAACCTATTCCTAGGGTTTTAACAAACACATATGTACATAAAAAAACAAAAAGAAGCAACTAAAATATTTAAATTAAATTAAATAACTAAATAACTACTAAATTTTTAAATAAAGAAAAAGGGTAATTAGCTTTTATTTTTTAAAAGAAAATCTGAATTAGGGACTAAATTGAAAGAAATTAGAATGTGATGGCTGAATTGATAGAGAAAAAGAATTTGGTGGTCAATTTAAAATAAAAAAGAATGAAATTGAATGAAATAAAAGATGGAGTGCTGCGGTAAAAGATCCGGCAAAGTAGGACGCGGGTTGAAGGGTGGATACGGGACAAGTCTCGGGTTGGTATATATACCCAAAGTTAGAAACAAAATCATTTTGTTTCCCCTCTATTCAAATGGATCAAGCTGGCCCTCTAAAAATCCTCTGAACATGTTCTTCGTGTTCTTCATGAATTGAAGAACATGATGAACATTCGCCGTGCCGGCCGCCTTCCACCAGTGCCGACCGCCGTTGCCAGTGGTGAAATTTCTCAGAAACTTCTTTTTTTCCAGAATCCGGCAGGCTCCAATTCGTATTTTATCACCAGAGTTATATCGAAACCAAACCCTCGGCGGTGCTTTACAAAAGCAACGATAAAATCTTATCTCTTTTCCTTACTTTAATTCGAAAGAAAATAATATAGAAAAAAAAGTTACCAGAAAAATGCTTCTTATTCCTTTGTAACTGATTACAATTGCTTGCTGCTTCTACAATCCATATGCTATTTGAGTATCTTATGCATATTTTCTCTTGTCTCTATTGTGTATGATGATTGTTTTGTGTTTGTTCTACCGCTTACAGGGGTTTATATAGTTACATATTTGCTTGAATTACAAGAACGAATCCCTAATTTCCTCCACTGAATTGTCTCCGATTTGATTTAGATTAAGCCGAATTAAAGCCATGGCTTCAATTTAGGGATTATATCTTTTGACTTTGCTTTTATCTTGGAATTTAATCAATGTTTGCTTCCTTTTGCATGTTTCTGGTGGCTTTGATTGCCAAGAAAGACGCCGGCAAGGGGTGAACAGTGACAGAATCAGCTCGGGTGCTCGACAGAGAAGATGAAACGACTGGCCGAAGTTGAAACGTCGCGTGCGTGGCTGCCACGTGCGAGCGGTGATCCGCGTACCCTACTTTGAAGCGATCTAGGCCGTTAGATCTCATCCAAATCTAATGGTCGGGAGATGTGGTGCTTAATCTTCTCATGCTGGCGTGATCTACACCGTTGGATCAATCCCCTGATCCAACGGTTATCCTCTAGCTACACAAGAAACAAATAAGAAAGATTAGGTTCCTTTCATTAGAACCGAGCCGAACAGGCCCTTATTATATATATACTTTTAAACAAATTATTATATGTCTTTATTTGTTATTAAAGCTAGGAAAAAGAAAATAAATATAGATTAAGAGAAATCGAACATGACATAATTGGGATGCATAAAAACGTCTAAATCACAGAAATAACTCTAATAATTAAATTTAAGTTGACACACTTGTATTTATATATATTATATTATAGTTAATGCACGATTTAAAATAAAAATAATTTTAAATTTTTTATTTTTAAACTAAATTTAATATATTTTTATTTTTCACATTTATTTTTATAATTTCACATATATAAATAATCAATGGATATGTTTTTAACTTAATTAATAATTTTAATATTTATTACAAAATAATTTAATTATTATATATATACAAAATTATATTAAAAATTATAAGTTTTAAAATCATATCAATTTATTTGAATTATATTCGTGAGTTTATATTCGCTAAGTGAATTTTCAAATTTTTGAATTTTTTAATATAATATCACGTATATAATAATTTAACTAAAATTTTATAAAAAAAATAAAATTATTAATTTAGTTAAAAAATAATTCAATAATTATATATATGAAATTATAAAAAAAATTGTGGAAAGAAAAAATATATTAAATTTAGTTTATAAATACAAGTTTGTCAACTTTAATTTAATTATTAGATTTATTTCAGTGATTTAGATGCTTTTATATATCTCAATTGTGCTATGTTCGATTTACTTTAATCTATATTTATTTTCTTTTTCCTAGTTCTGACAATAAATAAAGACATATAATAAATGTTGTAAACCACAACACAAATGTGCACTTGCCCTAGTGGTAAACAGGCGCCGGATTCTCTAAAAGTGCTCAGATTTGAATCATGCTTCTCCCATATAGCTTCCTTTATTTTCTTTCCTGCGATGGGTGGTGACACATGTCACCAACTAATTGAATTATTAATTTATTTTATTAAATTAAAATTAAGATTAAATTGATAGATTATGTAAATAATGGAGATTAAATGCATAATTATACCAGTTTATTTAACAGCTACGTCCGTCTTTCTGTTATTTTTTAACGGTTGGTGACTTGATTGGAACTAATTAAATAGTTTAGTGTTATATTTGCTAAAATTGAAAGTATAATAATCATATCGACACCAACCTTATAATTAGGTGATCATCTGTGTAGTTTACCCTTATTATTAATTGTGGATTTTAATAGACTAATGACATCTACAAGCCCATAGATCATATTAGGATGCGGCCCAATGTTTTCATCTTCTACACTAGCCCGAGCCGGGTATTATTGTTATTATTTGAAAGATAAAATAAAATTATTTTTCATCAAATAATAATTTGAACCCGATCCGATTCATAAAAATTATTTAAAATGTGCTTTATAAAAAATAAAAATAGTTATTTTTTAAGAAAAAATACATAATTCATAAAAAAATTTGTTGCCATCCTGGTTCTCCAAGGTCACACCCTGACTAATCCGTACCGATCCACGTCGCGCTCCTGGCTTTAGTGAGTGAGTCTCTCAGTGAGGATTTTCTGCATACACAAATAGGGGTGAGCAAAATAAACCGTAACCGTTAGCCGGTATAACCGTTAAATTTTACCGATTAATCAATCTGTCGTTAAAGCTTAAACGGTTTCGATTAATCAACCGTTAAAAGTTATAGTTAATGGTTAACCGTTATGAAATTATTTAAACATAAAATGATGTTTGTGATTAAAAATTCTTTATTTACATTTTTTTTCTGAAAAATTTAATACAATATTTATCGGATAGATAATTTCATCATTCTCAAAAGAATTAGTGAACATCTGGGGAAAAAATATAATAGGTTACAGGTTAACCTGTAACTAAACCATTAAGTAACGGTTAACCGATATAATGGTTAACCGTTTAAAAATTTAATCGTTAACATTTCTTAATGGTTAGATTACAGTTTAATAACCGCTATAATGGTTAACCAATCGTTTATGTTAAATGATATGGTTAGCTTACCATAAACACCCCTATACATAAGGCCTCAAACTTGAGATCTGCTTAAGCGATACCAAGTTGCTTACTGCTTGGACCAACTCGGTTGGTATAATTTATAATTTTTAATACTATATAATTTTAATTTATATTTTACCATATGGGTCTTTTAATTATAAGTTAATATTGTATAATTATAATTTATATTTTATCGTTTATTTTTTTAATAGTCTGAAAGTGATTAACATGCAATATTTATTATATATATTCTTAACCTATTGACAATGTACACACATCTTGCTGATAAAAACGATTAGACTCGAGTCTCCTAAAATAAACATCATTCGCTTTTTCACTGAGATCACTTGTTGAATTTTTTATCGTTCACTTTAACTATATATTTTTAATAATTTATTACATCTAAACATTTCAATCTAATGTTTTAAATGATTGCTTTCTGTACTTTTCATACATTTAAATATAGGGTAAACTACATCAGTGACTACCAAATTAATTAGGTACCTATTTTGACCACTGAACTATCAAAATCGTCAATCAGACCACCAAACTTATTAAATTGACCTATTTTGACCACCGCCGTTAAAAAATTAACGGATGGGTGACGTGGCAGTTAACGAAAATTTATAAAATTACACATTTAGTCCTTTTATTTACCTATAATTTCAAATTGGTCCTAATTTAAATTAAAAAATAAAATTAATCATATAATCTAATGACGACACATGCCTAGGACCTCATGGGTAAAACACCCATGCCTTGACCACTACACCAAACTATTTGTATTGATACAAATTACACCATTTTATATATATCTTATAATATTGTAATTGTTAGGGAAAAATAAGTAAAAATGATTGAGAGGGGGTTCGAACTTAGGTCATTTTGGATGAGTAAAAATATACAAACTACTAAATTAAGTCAATTTTTTAGTAGAAAATTAAAATATTTTGAATATATGTAAAGTATAATTAAAGCAAGACTTAAAATGAAACAAATTTACGATTTTTGAACTTAGGGTGTTTTAAATTAGAGGTTCCAAGTTCAATCCACCCCAAACATACTCATTGTTTCTTTAATTTTCCTTTAACCAAGTGGCGACACATGTCACCCCGTGTTGGAGGAAAATAAATATATTAAATAAATTAAATTAAAAATTAAAATACATTGTCCAATCGGATGATGACACGTGTCGTCATCCGATTGAATGATTAATTTTAATTAATTTAATTTAAATTAGGACCAAATTGAAATTATAGGTAAATAACATGGACTAAATATGTAATTTTACAAATTTTCATTAACTGTCACGTCACCCTTCCATTACCTATCTGTTAGTTTTTAACGGCGGTGGTCAAAATATATCAATTTAATAAGTTTGGTGGTCTGATTTACGATTTCGATAGTTCGGTGGTCAAAATAGGTACCTCAATTAATTCGGTGGTCAAAATAGGTACCCTAATTAATTCGATGGTCACTAGTATAGTTTACCCTTAAATCTAATACATAACTCATTGATTTTAATCTCACGATTATCATATCCAAACTCGTTGTCATGGTAAATAATATCATTATTAGTATTTTTTTAATAATCTTACTGCTCATCTGAATGAATCATGGATGTGAATAGGAATGTTCAATCAATTAATTCGGTTGGTAAGTAAGCAAAATTAATCGAAATTATTTTCTATTTAACAGTTAATTGGACCTAATTTCTTTAAAACTTGTTAACCAGACATAATAAATTTTGATTGATTTTCAAAATAACCAAAATATGTTACTTTTTTTCTATTTTGGGTATTGAAAAAAACAATTGGGTCTCCCTCTTTAATGGGTCTAGTGAATACTTGGGTTAAGAAAGTTAGATCCTTAACGAATCTGGGTAGACTGGGCTAAGGGATATATAAATAATATATATAACAGTGTTAGATTCATTTATACTATGTAAAATTAATTGAGTTTTATTTTATGTAAGTAGATTCTAACATTATATAATATAATATATTAAGCAATTGATATTTTTGGTTAATTCGGTTAATTAACTAATTATCCGACCGAGTAACTGAAAAAACTTTAGTTCTATTTGAAGTTGTATGTTTATTCCTTGGAACCAATGCATCTCTAAATGACTTGAATATGAAAGAGTATTTTGGAGAACAAATTCCAAGACTCTCCTATACGTCTAATATTTTACTAAATTGAACCACAGATTAATCGAACATCAATTCAGTTGAGAAGATATTAAAATATTCTTATTTGAAATTAGAGTTAATTGCACCGCACGTTCCCAAAATATGACATTCATTCTAAAATAGTCCCTAAAATTTTCAACATGTCAATTTTATCCCTAAACTATGAACCCATTCTCATTGGTCCTCAAACTTTTGAATGTTATAGTTTCATCCCTAAACTATACTCTCATTCTAAATTGGTCCCCAAACTTTTGAAAGTTCCAACTTCATCCTTGAATTATCATTTATGTCACATCATAATATTACATAATACACATCAATATTTACATTAAAATTAACAATTTTATAACGATTTTATTAACATGAGATGTGATCTTCAAAAGTTCAGGAATCAATTTAGAATGAGGAGTCATAGTTTGGGGATGGAATTAGAATCTTCAAAATTTTTAAAGTGTATGATTGAGTTTGATGTCATTTATCTCAATAACATCATCTCAAGCGAGGAAGTACGCAAAAATCATAATATAAATAAAAGATACATATTTATAAGATTGTGAGAATCATTTAATTTTTTATACTAATAAATATCTATCATTGAAAATAGTTAATTATTCAAAATTAAAGTAACTAAATTATTTAAAAAGACAACTATTTTAACTAATTTTATTAATTTAAAAAATACTCAATAAGTGAGTACGATATAATTGTAGATGTATTAATGAGTTGGACGAGGTCATAATCACGTCGGGCTTAAAAATTATACTATCATATTTTATTTTTGCCTGAATTCAGCCTAAGCTAAAATATGTGTATAAAATTTTGTTCAATTTTTTTATATTTGTAAACGGTTAATTCAAGTATATTTAGACATTTTTATTAAAATATGTATATATTTTTTAGTTTAATATTTAATAATTTTAAATATTAATTTTTAATTAAAAATTTTAAGCATAGAAAATCTGAACATTTTTCAAGTGTGATGTATTTATCTAAACCTTTTTAAAATTTAGAATGCAGTTTCAGACTTGGACCGATAAGTCAACATTTGAACATTTTTTTAGTTGCAAAGTGAGGCATTTTAATTTGAGTTGTACTTTGCTCAAAAAAACAATATTTTGAGTTGGACTCGGTGGCTGGCGGCTTTACTTAATACTTGGGAGTGTTTGACTACTGAAACAAAGTGAGAAATTAAGACCATCAGGATCGGTTTAAGTAATAAGTAGTTTATTATAAATGAATTTTGTTGAGAGACATACTAATAATATTAAGTGTACGACACGAATTAATCTAATTTAATTAAAATAAAATTACGAAGAATCGAAAGAATAATTAAAAAATGATAAATTAGGCGCAGTCGCATCAGCTATTAATATTATCTCAACGTGCATAGTTTTGAAGACTGAATTATCAAACTGCATCACATCTGACTTTACATGGACTGCCAAAATTGACTTCTATTTATTCTTATTAACTAATGGGTCGTCAATCTTGACTCATACATCTATGCTTTATAATTGTTTTATTTAAAATTTATTTAATGATTCAAATAAAATATGTAAAATATATTTATTCAATAATTTCAATTTTAATATTTTTTTTATAAAATCAGTGAATGACTAGTTAGGGAATTCTATAAAGATTGCTTGGGAAAAAAGTATCATATACCCATTCGATAATTTTGATTTTAATTTTCAAATAAACTAATATATATATATATACACATTGGTGTATACATGTTTGTTAATTTTAATAGTTTAATTTAGGGTTTAAGATATACGAGATCTAAATTGTAGGATTTATAATTTAAAAAGAATTCTGTAATTTATTTAACACAGTTTGTATATTAAAATATAATCATTTATATATTGCTCCTATATAAAAAGAATTGTTGCAGTTTTATCGATTAAGCCATTGAACCAATAAATTTAATCGATTAAGCCATTGAACAAAAAAATTTAATCAATTAAGCCATTTGACCAATTTGACCATTAAATCTGAACAGTTTTTTTCGATCAATTGTTGCAGTGCTTCGTGTCACATTATTTCCACTTGATATTTTTCATAATTTTTTATTTTATTTATAAAATTCTTTAAATATTCTAAAATTTCTAAAATACTTATAAAAATTATAAAAAAATACTTTATGAAAAAAATTGTAAATGCGCATGATAGAACTGTAGTGTATCATGTCCTGATAATATCTAAAGGAAAAATGTCAAGATTTAGTGGTCAAAATTGATCAAAGGGCTTAATTGATTAAATTTCATGGTTCAAGGGTTTAATTGATTAAATTTCTTGGTTCAAGGGCTTAATTAGGTGCAAAAAAAATCAGGAGCTTAATTGATTTTTTTCCAAAAGTTTAAGGACTTCTTACACCTTTAAGCCATTAATTTATAATTTTCTAAAAAATATGTGAGCTTTAATTTAATGAGATGTTTTTCTTAATTATGTAATAATTGAAATTTACATGGTTTTTTAAAAAAACGGGTTTTTAAAATTATTTAGAATGTATTGAACATGTATTACTGTATATTTTGTATAGTTACTGATTGAAATTTTCTTTAGCTTATAGACAATTTACATTTATATTTTAATTCATGTTTTTTATTTTGGAATTCACATTTTTCTCATAACTCGTAATTATTACTTAAATAAACATAAAGTTTTTTTTATTACACATACATCTAATCCTGCAAATTAGTCTAATGAGTATAGGATATTAGTTTTTACCCTTTTCAATGTCACTGAATCAGTATGAAATATGTATGGGAAGCTTCCTTTCGGGAGTCGCTCTGATTTAACTCAACAAATAATTTCAGTGAAAAAATATAGTATTTAATTATTTATTTTAAAAGATTCGAATTTAAAGAATTTTTGTATATAAAGTGTATGTTTTATTAAAGAGTTAAGAAAAAAAAGTATAAAATGACAATACTTTATAATCCTATTTATTCTTTTTTTTCTCAAATAACCCTAGCCACACAGTGACCACTTTTGCTCTTTTTTTCTTTTAAACGCCAGCGGCAGCACCGGTTTTAATACTGGTCACCGACCGTCGAAATCTATCGTTTCGTTTATTTTATTTTTTAGTTTTCAATAAATTATTATGCTCTTGTGGCACGATTTATTCTATCTTTTGGTACGTTTTTTTCTGTCTTTTGACACGTTTTTCTCTTTTTTGTTTTAATTTTCTATTAGGGTTGGATCTGACGACGCCGCGACTAATCAATATGGTGTTCTTTTCATTATGCTGTTGATCTTCATGTCTCGGACTTTCGAACTGGATTTGGATACGCGATTACATTTACCGTTTCTTTTTCGCGATTAAGTTGTGGTAATGACCTTGTTGTCAACTTACCTCATTGTAATATGCATTTTTATATTGTTTGTTGATGGTTTTACCTTTCATCGTCGATCTACGGTGATGTTTGTATCCGTATTTTGTTTCGAGTCTTTGGATTAGGTTTTTACCTTTTATTTGTATGTTCCTCTTATGATCTTGAGACGCTAGTTTTGTTTACTAAAAATATGTCTTGGATTAGGTGTTTTATTTACTAAGTTGTGAACTTTCATTGTAATTTCGGATATATCCTCGTTTAATAAAATTAGTGGATTCAATTAAAAAAAATAATACCTTATAATCACCTTAAAACTAATAAAAAAAGTGACTCTTTAATTAAATTGATTTCAAAATTAGAAATTAATTATGGGGTGTAATCTTGACCAAGCTTATTTATTTAGTGATTCAAATTTGAAGTACGGTAGTTGCTTTTTTCTCATAAAATCTTTGCATAAAGTTAAAAAAATGTATATGTTTGACTGAATAATTATTTTAGCTCATATTTTTTGAACTAATTTAATCCTTCAATGTTTTATTTTGGGTCAAAATGATCCCTATACGGATGAAAACTGTTAGTCAACTGACAATAAACAACTTGGAATGACTTGACAAAATGATACGTCATGAGAAAAAATATTTATATTTTATACAATTTTATAAAAATATTTTTAACTGATGTGTCATTATGTAAAGTCAGCATATTTGTTTATATGGCAATGCTATCGCGACGTGCACTGCCATGTAAAATTTTCGCGTCATTCTAAGTTGTTTATCGTCAGTTGACTAACAGTTAGCATCCGTGGAGAGGCCATTTTACCCAAAATAAAATATTAGAGGTTAAATTAGTTAAAAAAAGAATTTAAGCTAAAATGACTATTCAGCAAAATGTTAAGGGCGTTTTTTTTGGCATTATGCCTAAAATCTTTTCATAAAAGTAGTGACTGATTAATTAGAGATCATTTTATGTTTTAGAATATGATGAGCTTGCGACGCTCGACAAACACCATTGAATACCACTAATGCTGAATATCGATGAACACCATTAAATTAATTAATAAATATTAAAAATTTCAAAGACTCAACATATAATTATAAATTATTTAAAATAAATTTTCAATTAAATTATTTTTCATATATATTATATTTTAAATATTTTTTTAAATAATTTGATCAAATACCAATCTTAGTCAATTTAAAAATAAAAACCCTAAACTATAGACCATAAACCTAAAACTCTAAGCCATAAACCCTAAAAAATATTCAAATTTAGGGTTTAGGGATTATGGTTTATAGTTTATGATTTCAAGTTTTGGGTTTCAAGATTGGAGTTTTAGGTTTTTGGTTTAGGGTTTATGATTTTTATTTTTTTAATTGTCTAAGGTTGGTATTTGATCTAATTATTTAAAAAAGATTAAAAAAAGATTATATATGAAAAATAATTTAATTAATTTTTTAAAAAATAAATTTATAATTATACGTTGAACCCTTGATATTTTTAATCTTTATTAATTAATTTAATAGTGTTAAACGGTGTTTATCATTAATAGTATTCAGCGGTGTTCGTCGAGCGTAGTAGAATTTTCGTTTAGAATAACTTATAAAATAATATTATTGTATTGAGTAAAAATAATATATAAAGTAGCAAACGGTCCGCAATATTTGCTATTAACTAATGATAAATTATATAAAAGTATAACAACATAAGTTGTGGATTGAGATTATATCCATTATTTACGTATCCCTCACATTTTTTTAATCTTTTTTATAAATCATTATAATTCATGTTTGTAAGTCATATTAATTGATAGAAAACAATGGGTAGTATTTGATTTTGCTTACAACATGGATGGAGCTACAAGTTGGGATGACTATTAGGACTGCGAATTCAATTATTTGTGAATATTTAATTCATGTTTTTGTAGTTTTTAATAATTTGTAGGTTCAAATATTAAAATTATTATCCGATGTGGACTCGAAATTAATATAAATAAATATATTTAAATATTAATTGTTCAAATTTATATTATTTATACAGATTACAAATTTGAATATATGAGCCTGACTTCGTATTGCAAAATGAATAACATTTTGCTATTCAACCCTTGATTATCTAATTAATAGTCGTCGTATAATTTTAAATTTTATATTCAAATTTATGTTGATTCGAATTTCTGACAATAATAATATTTAATTCAGACTATAATTTAATGAATTACAGAATAGTTTCATGCCCAATCCATGTGATTGTATGGCATATAGCTTTCTTACTTTATAATATAATTTTAGATATTTGTCATTCCTTGTGTCATGTCATGAGCGCCAATCAAATAAGTTAAGAGATAGAAAATGTACGGGGATTATATTCAGAGTAGGGTAAGATTCTTTTCCTCAAAAACTGTTTTAAAGTTTTATTGATTTATTCTTTTATCGAATTATTTGTTTTTTTCCTATAAATATTATGTTATTTTATTGTTATTTTTGTAATATTTTTTAAAGTTTAAAATTTAAAGTTAGAACTTATAAGGGTAAAATTTTAATACACAAACTGTGTAAAATTTACACTATAAAAACTCAAATCTTAAATTTCTAACTCTAACTCTAAAAAAATAAACCACACACTCTAAACCCTAAATTCTAAACGCTAACCTTAAATTCTAAACCATACAACCTAAACCCCTAAACCCTAAACTAAAACCTTAATCCTAACACTAAAAGACACGTGTAAACGAAAGTTTACACGACTTGTGTATCAAAATTTTTTCAACTTATAATTTATTTTTTTAATATATTTTTTTAATGTGAATCTTAAAAAAAAAAGAAATATATGGTTTTCGTTCAATAGGAATAGGATAGGTGGAAAGCGTGGAATAAGCTGAGCGGACAAAAGGACAGCAGCAGCAGCTGCCTGTCACATTTGATCCGGGAGTTGTTTGTTAGGACTAATTAAAATTGACTACTTTGTCCATATCTTAAAAGATTCTTACATTTTGTCCATTGAAATCAAATTCTATGAAATCGCATCCCGCCCGTCCATTTCTTTTGCGGACACTGCGAGAGTTTTTGTCTGAAAACCACCAAATGCCACCTTACACACCCATGTGTTTTCCCACTTTATCAACTGTATCTGATTTAATCTCTGGCCAAAATTATAATAATAATTTTTTTGACAAATTTTAATTTTAATTATAATTATAATTTTATTTAGAGAAGAGAGAAATATGAATTTTGAGAAAAAAAAGATACTTTTAGTAGGTATACAATTTATGATCTAAGAAAATATGAGGGAACAAATGTGAGTATTTTGGTCAAATTTATATATATTTTTAATTCTTTTACAATATTACACATATATCTTATAGACAACGATTTGAACTCGCGTATTTTAAGATGAACATCATTTACTCTTTTACTTGGACACTTGTTGGGTTCAATAATAATCTTATTTAATTCTCTTGTATCATGGGTTTTGACATCATCATGTTATTAACTCTAGTTATAACTATATAATTATAATGCATTGTATGATAATTATAATTTATGAGTCTTACTAAATTTGAAATACTTAAATCCATCCATATACAACTCTTCAATTCTCTAAGATTTTGTTTAAAAATCATCTAAAAATAAAAATAATTCAATTACACAGATATTTACATTCTTTAATAATAATAATAATAATAATAATAATAATAATAATAATAATAACAACAACAATAGTATTTTTTATAATAAATAAAAGTCATTTTATGCACATACACGTTTTTTATGAAAAATAATAAATAAATTTATTGAACAATATAATAAAAATAAAGAAGGGTTACAAAACTTAATAGGCTAAGAAAATAGTTAAAAAAACCTACCAAAATAACTCAAGAAATGATATACACACAACTCACTATCAGCTATGAAGGATACTCATATACACTAACATAAAAATATATAACAATAAAAATAAATTAATAAAACTAGTTTTATCACAATTAAACTGTTTTTAGGGTGATTGCAAGTTCTTATTAATATAAGAGAATCACCTGACCATATTTTTATACGATAAAAAAATTAATTAAATAAAATAAAACAACGCAACTCATATGTGAAAAATAAAACATGACAAAAGGTGTGTCATATACTTACTTAAATGTTTACAAAATTCTGACATATGGAAGATTAATTTAATTGACACCCATTATCTCAGGTTCTGCCAGTGTATATCACGGCAAATTTCAGTGAAAAAACCCATTTTAAATAACTATTTAAATAAATGACCTCTTCAGAGGTTTATTTAAAAAAATGACCCCAAATCTGCCGACCTCGCTCTCTGCAAAAAGTGAGTTGTTCAAACGTGGTATCACTTTTCAGAATAACGAACTTAACAGGACCTCGCGTTTTACAGAGCGTGAGGTCCCCGAGAATTTGAAGAGCCGGCTGAATTTATCGCGGACTGTTTAATGGAACTCGCTTTCTGCAGAAAGCGAGTTCTTTGTAAATCGGGATGGCAGAACAAGCGTCTATAGACATGTTCGAGTGATATTTTGGGGCTATTAATTGTATAATTTCAGTAAACGACGAGTTTAGGTGCGTAGTACTAGAACTTGTCTTTCATTCGACACCAATATGGACAAGTTCGGCGCGTTGTAAACCGGGTAAAATTCGCGTTGAAAATGGTACCATAGCTTGTTTTTGTGAATGACTGAAAAGTTAAAAGGGCGTGATAGGCTTTTTCGGTTTATTTTTCGGGTTTTTAATCCTAGAAATGTCGCATTTTTTGACCTTGGAGGCGTTGTGGAGGAACTTGGCTTCCATTTGAGACTAATATTGGAACGTGCGATACACAGAGAATGTTATAAAATTTGCGTTGAAAATGGTTCGAAAGCGTACTATACAAGCGAGTAATGGGTTGAAAATTAAAAAAAATAACAACAAATATCATATCATATCATAAGATATCAAACCCTAAAATTAATATGAGCAAATCGTACTTAAAACATAGAAATTAAAAACCAAATAAAAAATTGAGTTCAATATATTCAAATACAATAAATTAAAAACCAAATAAAAAAGTTGAGTTCAATATATTCAAATACAATAAATTAAAAACCAAATAAAAAAATTGAGTTCAAATTCAATAAATTGAAATACAACAAACACTTAGTTGATACGAGGGCCCGAGTGATTAGGACACTTATTAATCGTGTGCCCGGGATTTCTACATGCACTGCAAAGTTTCTTTTGTCCGGTTCCTTCTCTATGTTCGACCATGTCCTCTGCACAATAAATCTGTGTCGATCGTGAACGTCCCTTATTTCGTAGTAGTGCAGGATCCGGGTGTATGGTCGGTTCATCATTAACGGTATATGGATCAATTTCATTTTCGATAGGAGGAAACTTTTTTTCGTAAACCTTCAATACCTTTTTTAGTAAGTATACGGATCAAGCACTTGCATGTAGTGAATTTGTTGGGAAGAACAAGCAGCAATGACGTCTGCACACGAGTATTTGAACGTTTGGAAGACTCCGCAGTCGCAGGTTCTCTTCCTTAGATCTACCACGTACGCGTTGTGTTGTATGCCTTCCAACGGTCTCAAAAATTCGGAAACACAGAACAAATGGCCTTCTCGAGAGAAGAGAGTTGCAGCCATCGCATTTGAATGACACACATAAGTTTGTAATTTTTCAAGGAAGTCCGGGTGGACTTTGTGGCCACATGCCATGTAATCAGTTGCTTGTCTTCCCAAGGTTGCAAATTGGGTAGCTAAATGATAATAGGTCGCTTTGACACCGGAAGTGATAGGCAAATGTCGCACTCCCTTGAGATCTGAGTTGACCGCCTCAACCAAGTTCATTGTCATGTGACCATATCGTTTACCCCCATTTTCCCTCGGGATTTTGGCAAGGTAGCCTGCGTCTTTGTCATTCCTGGCTCTCAGTTCTTCGAACAGTTGGTCTACCTCATGTACGTAATGCGAGTTACCTAGGGAATGACAAACACCTAGTTAGGGGCAAAACAATACATAGAAAGATATCGTAAACGTGGAGGACGTAAAAGACATTCCCATTTGAAGCACCATAGCACGTTTATCTTGGTTCTTATAAATCTACAAGTAGTTGGCCGCAATGTTTCGTAAGCAGTAACAATGGTAAATATGGGGAGGCTACCAAGACCGGCCCAGACCCTGTATTGCGTACTTGATCGCATTGGATCTGTCAGAAATAACACATATCCCATCATCCATTGCCCGCATTGCAGGAGAAAGAACATGTCTCCGTAGGTTCTTAAGGAAGAACTGCCAAGACTCGAGATCATTCTTTTCGACTATTGCGAATGCTATAGGAACGATTTTCCAATTGTCGTCTTATGCAACTGCCAGAAGTAAGACCTGTGTATATTTCCCGTATAACCAAGTACCGTCGATTTGAACCATCGGCTTGCAATGCATTAAAGTACTAAAGAAATATCCAAAATAGCCAGTAGAATTGACAAACACCTGGTACGACACGATCATTTACGTATGCCAGAGCCGTCTTAAGTTTCACAACCGTTCTGGTATGTGTTTCTGCATCATTTTTAGCCATGAGCGTAACTCATTGTAAGATTCTTCCCATTGGCCAAACAATTTTTGTACGGCTTGCGACTTTGCATACCATACTTTTGAGTATTCAGGAATGTAGCCGTACTGATTTTTTGCTGCAGCGATATAGGTGGCAACCGTCACACGAGGATTTGCTTTAACCAGTGGCATGAAGGTATCGCATAGGACGTGCATATCCAAGTTCTTGTGATCCTGACTTAGGTTGCTTACAGTGCATGTATGAGGCCCATCCAGTTTCGTAATTCTCCATAGCCCGTTTAGCATCTTCAAAGATGATACACGAACCCTCCACTCGCATCCCTCTTTCTTGTGGGCGCACTCCGCAATGTAGAAATTTGGTTGGGTTTTCTTCACAGTCGTCGTAACTGCCCGTCGAATGTTGTAGTGCTTAATAGCGGCCACAACAAATTTTTTTGTCAAGAATGTCATCCCTATGGTCAGTTCACCATCGACACGGTGGTTGTAACCGTCAATTGTTGGGGATTGTGAAAATTCCAGAACGTTCAAGGCATCCATATCAACTGTTGTGAAGTGGGATGGTGGCTGATAATAAGAAATAGGTATGGCCGATACTGGAACGTTACTTTCTATCGGGTGTTCTTTGTTGCTTTCTAAATCTTCGAAGGACTGTGCTTGAATGTTTACGTCTGCTGGTACTTCATAGAAGGGCCCTTGCTTGTCGCCGTCGGGTATGACTTCCCTAATCAATTATTCGTCAAAAATATCCCCATCGAATCGGTATAGTTATGCGTCGTCAACTGCTACCCTTTCAGGTGAGAAGACTTATCATCGATCGCAAGATCGTTCATGAGACCGCTCACAAACCGTATTACCAATATCAAAATCGAGCGCACCAGCACAAGAATGTCTCCTCATAGATGGTTGAACGTACTCCGTACTAGGGACATACGTTGAGTATCGTCCATATGAGAAGTCATCGAAGGCGTTGAACGCTTCATGGTCAGACAACCTCAGGTAGTTGTGGGATGATGGCGTTGCCTCCCCTATACTATACGGATTGTATGTTGCATGTCTTCGAATAGGAGATGATGGTGCATCGAATTCATCGTTCAGGGGATGGTTTAAGTCGAAGCCAAAACTAGCTACGCACAAATGTATTGGTGCAGAAGACAACGATGCACCCAACTCGTTGCGTGGACTATATGTAGTTAATAGGTTGAAATCATTTTGTAAACCGGCCGTGGGGCTATCAATATTGGCGTTAGGGTCGAAGTCAAAATTCACCCGTCTCCAGCTTAGGATTTTGAAACCAGCATTAGAATAAAAAAACGACACATATAACTCGATGGGCCATCCTAATGAATATTTAATAGCAATAGAATTCATTAGTAATACAACTTATATATTTAATAAATTTATATACCAATTAAGTTTAAAATTTTAACAAACTTTTAGTTAGGGGCATTAATTAGAAATGCAACTTATATTTAATATAATTTAAATAGCATATGTTTTCCTAAATATAATAAAATTTAAATACCATCTTTTACTTTATGACTATTTGATTTCAAATATTCTACACTAATTTGGATTTCAATTTAAGGAAAATAAGGATTTGAAATCAAATATTTTTAATAAATATTCTTATTTAAGGAATAATATTTGAAATTAAATATTTTAAATACCATCTTTTAATAATAATTTAATGACGGTCTGCGAGAAATAAAGAACCTAGCGTTCCACGTAACGCGAGGTCCCTTTTGACCGTTCAAGATACTCTCTAAAAAGTCAAAGGACATGTCTTTTCAACGGAACTCGCTTTATGCAGAACGCGAGTTCTGTGGATTCTCGCTTTTCCCAAAACGTGAGGTCCTTTAATGTCGCTTCCCAGGCGGTGCGAAGCCTCTTATAAATAGGGCCCTATAGACTCAATTACCCCACACCTTTGTATTCTTCTTCTCCTATTCTAGTATACATATCCTAAATTTTCTATACAATGGCGGCTTTATTGAGACTAGACGAACGACACTTCTTCGACTACTGGCGGGCGAATGAGGAGGTAATATTTTTTTACTTTAAATTAATTTCTTAATTTTTTTAATTTATTTCCTCCTATATATATTTAATTATTATCTTGTACTATTTTTCTTCAAGAACTATGAACGAGCATTGACATGCTATCTAAATTGTATCACGGCCGCGCCGAATGAGGATATCGTTCCATTTATTGTCGAAGCCGATTTTGGCCACGTCGCTACTATCGTTGGCGGTACGAAGTTGAACCGTCCCTTCATTAACGCCTTATTGAAGCGATGGAGACTAGAGACCCACACATTCCATCTTTCGTGTGACGAGGCTACAATTACACTGGAAGATGTTGCATATCATATTGGCTTGCCTACTGACAGCGAGGTTATTACCGGTGTTGTCGAGTGTGACTGGCCGAACCTATGTGCTGAGCTGCTGAGAGTGGTTCCGGACAAGTTCGACGGTGACAAAGTCTTTCTAACTTTTTTGGAGCAGAATTTTACAATCATCCCCCCGATGCGAATGACGAAACAAAACGGGTAAATATATTTATTTTACTATATATTTTGTTTCCTATTTTTTAATAATTAAAATATTTTTATAATGGTACTTATTATTTTCGTAGCGGTTTGCTCGTGCCCACATCCTACGAATTATTGGAGGGATTTTGATGCCTGACAAATCTCGCAACAAAGTCCACTTGATGTGGTTGTACCATCCCCGCAATTTTGCAGAATTTAGCATGAAATGTTGGGGAGCAGCGGTCTTGACCTTTCTGTTCAGGGAGCTTTGCAGAACCGTCGACCCAGATAGAGCTGCAATCGGAGGATGTCTTTTACTGCTTCAGTCTTGGGCTTGGTTTTGGATGTCCTTTTTAAGCCTGCGGCCTAGACAGCCTACCTCATACCTATTCCCGCTTATTCGGAGGTACTATTAAAAATATTTAATTTAATTTATTTTATTTTAAGAATATGTTTTTAAACTATTATATTTTTTTAAATTCTTTTTCATTAATGACAGGTGGTGCCTTCCACCCACTCACCAGGGATTGCCAGAGACACAGCGAGGCTACAGACTGCTGATCAACAAGATACAAAACGAGGTCAGGATTTCAGATATTTTTTTCTTAATTCCTCAAAAAAAAATTGGCCAAAAAATTATATAACTTACATTCAAAATTTTTTGTTCAGTTTCCGTGGACTCCGTACGCTGCTTCTCCGATTCGGGACTGTATTTCATAGGATATTATAGATGGCTCTCACGTCTGGCTGCTGCTAGTGCCACTCATCAACTACGAAATTGTCGAGTGGCATCCTATCGACTGGGTTCTGTAATAATTTAGCTACATCTAAGGGGTTCCAGAGCCGCCACCCAATTTGGACGAATTACATCGGTTGACGCGATAGAAAAAGACGGAAGTCCATTGGGCCATCATCACACTAAATGGGTTGGGCAATGAGTGACAAGGTATGGCAGGCGGTCGCCCATATGTGTACCCATTGTGAACCAGGACGTCACATTCGACTATATGCAGTGGTACTACCAAAATGAGAAGTTGCATACACTGGCTCCGGATGAGTGCCAGCGAGAAATTGTGCTGCCTTCCCAAAACCGCCCGCCCGCACAACGTCACGCAACTCAGTGCCAGCTGACGTAGCGCGGTACCAGAATGGGGCCTGAAAGCCAGAGACGTCGAACACACACTACATGGGCCTCGTCCTCTGAAACAACGCGAGCAACAGATCAGTTCGGGGCAAAGCCTTTGACACCAGCGCCAAGACTGACATTCATGCACTCCGCTTCGTCATCGTTTCTGCATATGAGTGGTCCTCAGATGTTTCAGCAGACGGGGCATCCACCCGAGATTTTTATGACGAACGTATTTCGTCCGTTTATGTCGGTGCCTTCACCATATTACCCGATACTGCCTTTTGCACATGTTTCTCTAGTGTTAGATGTTCCACCATTGGCATCATAGTTCGACTACAACATTGTCGAGCAGACGCCGTCTAGAGTTTGTTCTACACTGGCCTCGGTGTCAGTGGTGATTCGCGTTTCAAGGACGATCATAGCGCCGATGATGTTGTCGATGATGATGAGGACGACGACGACAACGCTAGAGTACATGGCATTCGGAGGAATCCACCACGAGATCGTCGTGCACCTAACTGCGGAACGGGTGGACATAGGCGTCATTAGGACGAGGGGATATCTACAAATATATAACTGTGTCTATGCAAGACTTTATGTATTATTTTATAATTTTAAATATTTTTATTTTGCATCATTTTTTACATAGTTTTAGATTTTATATTTATTTTCTTTCTTTTTCGGATAAACAATAATGTGCATTATTCGATAAATAAACCGAAAAAGCCTATCACGCTCTTTTAACTTTTCAGTCATTCAAAAAAACAAGCTATGGTACCATTTTTAACGCGAATTTTACTCGGTTTACAACACACCGAACTTGTTCATATTGGTGTCGAATGAAAGACAAGTTCCAGTACTACGCACCTAAACTCATCGTTTACTAAAATTATACGATTAATATCCCCGAAATATTGCTTGAACATACCTATGGACGTTCGTTCTACCAGCCCAATTTACAAAGAACTCGCTTTCTGCAGAAAGCGAGTTCCATTAAATAGCTCGCGATAAATTCAGTCGGCTCTTCAAATTCTCGAGGATCTCGCGCTCTGCAAAATGCGAGGTCCTGTTAAGTTCGTTATTCTGAAAAGTGATGCCACGTTTGAACAACTCGTTTTTCGCAGAAAGCGAGATCGGCATACGTGACAGATTTGGGGGTCATTTTTCTAAATAAACCTTTGAGGGAGTCATTTATTTAAATAATTATTTAAAATAGGGTTTTCACTTAAATTTGCCTTATATCACCTTGTATTTTTATTTATATGTGAAGTCATATACATATTACATCTATTTATTTTTCTTTACAACACCTATTTACAATTTATTATTGTTACAAACTAGGTTTTATGATATATATTTGGATGAGTTTACCATATGCAACGAACACTGCTGAACACCACTAACGCTGAACACAACTAACGCTGAACACCGTTGAATACTATTAAATTGATTAATAAAGATTAAAAATTTTAATGACTCGACATACAATTAATAATTATTTTAAAATTTTAATTAAATTATTTTCATATATATATATATTAAATTTTTTATTTTTTTAATAAAGGTAAACTACATATTCAGTACCTCACCTATTTTCGTATTTCTAACTTTAAATTCTAACCACAACCTCTTAAACCTAAATCCCTAACCTTTGAATCCTAAAATCTAATCACAAACCCTAAAATCAAGACACTTGTAAAAAATTTATCCATGTATTGAATATAAATCCTTCATTTTATCCTATTATCATATTCAAAGATAAATTTATAAGAAAGCCATGCAGACGCTGCTGACCTACCAAGAGCAATGGCAACCAAAGTTTAATTATTTTATCAAAAAAAGGCTAGTAGACGGCACAAATCCATGGCGGCCTACGACCCCGTAGGGATGGCTGTCTTAGCTCCTTTGACAAGAAAGAAATTACAGAGAATGAAAGGATAATGTTAGAAAACCTTGTCGATAAATATGCAAAAATAAATAAATGATGAAACATATCTGTGCTTGGAACCCAATAAACACTCAACAATGGATTATATTCAATAGTGAAAGGATTACAAAGGAATCACACCTTAAATATTGGAAGTTTAGTGCAAAATAAAAAATGCAGTAAAATCTAGGGGTGTGAAAGACGTTAAAATACCAAACCTAACACCTTTAGAAGAACTTGAAAAATCATCTGAAATTAAATCCAGAAAACCATTACTTTGCCTTGAGTGCTCTTTGAAGAAAGCAAAATTATTTCCGCTACTTGTTCTTGGCGTATCGGCACAGCCACAAAAAAGGAATCATAACATGTACAGCTCAGCCTCCTTCGTTGACAAAGAAGTTCGATGATACTTGTCACTTGAACTGTAAACTATCAAAAGATTGACTGAAACTACCATACAAGCAGACGAAAAAACTGTCATACAAGCAGATGAAAAAACTACCAAAGAAGCAGATATGGTATAAACCTGACAAAGTAAAACAAAAGAAAAAAGAAACAAGAAAAACATGAAACTAAAATTCATCAGCAAAGATGAATCTTATTTATGTACATAACCAGTAAAATGGCCAACAACAGTCGCAGACGAAGAAGAAATAGTACAAAGAAGAAAAACTTTAAAACTTAAAAATTTTTTGTAACCGCCTCAAAGCAAATGGAAGAAGTGGAGAAGCGATAAGTAGGTATAAAAATTAACAATTTTAAATAGCAACAACATCATTAAAAAATCATGTCTTTGTCCCAATTTAATTAATTTTAATTTTATTTTAATTTCGAAGAAACCCACCACCACACTATTGGGGAATAGGCTATAACAGCACGATGAATATCATTTTTTGCGCTTCTTGCTCTTGTAAGTTTTAGTTGATTTTCACTTCTTCATACTTTGCTTTTTTGTTGTTATTAAAGTCGATATTATTTTTGGAGGAACTAAAAAAAGTAATCGATGAAAATTTGCAAGAAGCTGTAGTGGCAATATTGAAGAAGATGTTCAATACCTAGTTTTTCATAATTCGAATGGAAGAAGAAGAAAGAATAAATTCAGATTTTTAATACAAAAATTAAAAATGATGTTTAAATTGATAATATTTTGGACTAAATTGATAGATTGTATAAGTTTTAGGGACTAAAATTATTATTTGACCAAGAAACATCACTGTTTCTGTTTATTTCTAACAGTCAGGGTACCAAAATAGAAATAATATGTAACGTTAGGTACCATTTTGCTAAAAAAATTAGTTTGGGCACCAAAATAGAAATACGAAAGTATGTGAGGTACTAAATATGTAGTTTACCCTTATTAAAAAATTCAAAATTTTAATATATATGGAAAATAATTTAATTGATTTTTTTTTTAAAAAATAATTATTAATTGTATGTTGAGTCCTTGAAATTTTTAATCTTTATTAATTAATTCAGCGGTGTTCAGCGCTAATAATGTTTAGCGATGTTCGTCTCACGTCGTAGAATTTTCTTATATATTTATAATATGTTTTAACGTAAAAAACTTTTTATATACATATTATTAAAGTTTACACAAGCTTTTTAGTTTTAGGGGTTAAAAGTTTAGTTTATGATTTTAGGATTTAAAATTTAAGATTAGTGTTTAGAATTTAAGGTATAGTGTTTAGAGTTTAAGGGCTAGTTTTCTAGGGTTTAAGATTAGGAATTTATGATTTAAGTTTTATAATGTAAATATGCAGACTTTTGTAAAGTATACAGTCTCTGTATAAAATTTTACCAAAAACTTACCATTTTCATTAGTAATTTTATCGTCTAATACATACTTAAATGTTTACAGAATATATTAGGGTTTAATGTTAATTTTTATAATCATTAATATTTTAACACTTTAAACATATATAATTGTGTAATTTTAATTTTGTACAATCAAATATGATATATGGAATTAATATGTAATTATATTGTGCTTGTAAAAACATATCTAGGTAATTAGAATCCTTATTGAACTCAATAAATGTTCCAGTGAAAAAGCGGATGATATTCATCATAAGAGACATGGATTCAAATCGCTCAAAAATATGTCTAAATAAATACTATTTTCTAATCACTTCGACCATTAAAAATTATAATTCTTAGTAATTTTACGAGATAATAATTACATTCTAATGCAACAATGTCTTGGGTGTCCAAACATACCTCATCGTATTTTAATTTATCTCATATTCTAAATAATTTATCATAATTATAAAAATTAATTTTAAATTCATCTATATAAAATATAAATTCATACACTTTGAAGACTTAACCGCTCGAATTTGAATAATTTAAAAGAAAAAATGCACACTTTTTCAATGAACCAACCCTTGAGTTCAATTTTATTTACCTTTAAAAACTATATTTTACATTAAACTAGTTATGATATTTATTTTAAAAAGAAATGTTTCATGTACTATAGTAGAAAATTTGTTTTTTTTATAAATAGTTCCAATTTAGAGTTTAGATGTTTAGGTCAAGGTTTAAGAATTTAAATTTTAAGGTTAAAACATTTAGATTTTATAACGGGAAGTTAAAATAAACATGCTTGTGTAAAAATTTATATTATTGGTGCATCAAATATTTTTTTTTCTTTTTTGGTTTTCTAAGGTGTCCACTAGAGCGAGCCTAATGACTAATCTTTTCGCGTTCTGTTGGCTCATATAAGGGGCAAACGTTGACTACAATTTTTAAAGCTGCTCCCTGCTTAGGGCGAGGATCAAACCCTTGACCACTAGCTAAAGAAGAAGAGACTCCGATGCATCAAATATTAAACCTTATTTTAATCCATTTTCTTCATTTTTTAATATATTATATGATAACAGGGATGGACACATGTCGGATCAGGCCAAGTTTTTGGTCGACCCGAAAATATGTATCGTAAACTCAAACCCAGCCCGACCTCATTCTTTAAAAAATTTCAACCCCATCAGACCCAAAATTATATACTTAAACCCGAACATGAATCCGATCTGACCCGACCCGATCTATTAAATTCTTTTAAGGACCTAATTATAAAAAAAATTAATTTTAAGGACCTAATTGTAAAAGGAATTAAATTTTAATGACATAATTGTAATATATATATATATGGAGCATTATTGCGGATATCCCTAGAAAATATATGGAAAAGTTACACTATTAATTTCGATTCGAGTCGAATGAGGTCAAATATTTTTTACTTTAAACCCAAACCTGACCTGAAATTACCCTTAATAAAAGTCCGATCCGACCAAAACTTGAATTTTCTAAAAAAATCCGATCTAATCGGGTAAAATGCACAATAATTAAAAAAGTAATAATTTATTTATGAAATAAATTAGTAAAAACCGAAGTCAAAATACTAATATTATTATTTTTGGAATAGTATTAATATTAAAATTTAAACTCAAGGAAAAGAAAAAATGAATAAAGTATTAGAGTAAGACAAGGAACAACAATTTGGCCGATATCATTGCGAGCTATATGCAGAGAGCAGAGACCAAATGTCTCTGCTTATAAATACTTCCTCCGCCCTCTCACTTTCTCCTTCACTACCTTCCTCTTTCTCTTCTCTGCCGCCCCGTCTTCGCATCTCTTCCTCTTTTGCCCTCCCTCTCCGTCGATCCCCCACTCCTCCCTCCCTCCCTCCCTTGAGGGTATCCCCGTCTTTTCGTACCCAAGCTTCAGCCGCCGCCTACACCACCACCATGGGTGACGCTCCCGACGCTGGCATGGACGCTGTCCAAAGACGCCTAATGTTTGAGGATGAGTGAGTTTTTCCCGATTCCGAACTCCCCCATTTCCCGCTTTTATTTACGTTTTTGCCATTGACCTTTGATTGCTGCTATGCCTATGATTGGTTACCGAGAAAATGAGAGAGAAAGGAACGGAAGTTGAAGATAAAGTTAGCTGAGTTTACTAAGTTCCTTTCCCTCTGTTGGAAAATTCTATTATCATTTTGCGACTAACATTACAGAATTTAAAGCTTGTTTAATAAATTGTTGATTGATCCCGGTGTTTTTTTTTTTTACTTCTTTGATCTATACATCCTATTTTCACGTAGACTTGTGTATAGTTTTATACAGTATAGGTATATGTATGTTGTATACAAATAAGCTTTAGGAAAGTAGAGTTAGTTAATTGATAATTGGTTCATGTCAAAGTTCTTATAATTATATGATTTAATGATTTCTAAAACTGGAACTTATGCAATTCCTCTGAAAGCAATTACCTTTCCATATATGGTTGATTTTTGTTTTATTCTTGGCGCCCCGGTCTGCGATTCCTGTTAATTGGAGGGGAAGTGATTGGGAACTTCTTTTGCATCAGAGGCTATTCATTTTTGAGCCATATTTGTATGTTTACTGCTGAAAATTATTTTAATACATCTGGGAGAAGGGCAAAAAATCATTAAAAAACTGATACTATGCACATAATTTTATTCATGTTATAGGAGGATCCCTTTAGCCGGCTAGCCAAGTCATTTGATAAATACGACATATTGCTAGCTAGCCCCATATTATCTTTTATCATCTTGAATGCTATCAATTTTTATCTACTGTTATGGAGCCAAAAACCGTAAGCAGCCTGGCATACATGCTGTTATCTGTTTTGGTTAAATGTGAAACAATTCTTGATTTGAACCCTTATGCGAAGGCAACCGTGTTGGTTTATGAAAAAGGAAAAAAATGTGTCCGGAAATGTTGAAAAAGAATGAAACAAGAGTAGTTTATTTTCTTTATTTCCATTTTACATATTTTAATTAATGTGTGATTTTCGTTTCTTCGATCAAAGTTCTTAGTTTGCCGTGTATTCCTTAGCTGGATTGAATTAGAGGAATGCGATAGTGATACTTGAATGGTTGGTTGTAGTAGTCCCCTAATTGTGGTATCTGTTATTGCATAGGATAACTCTTTCTATTACCAATATTATATCATTTCTATCACACTATTCAAGGTTTAAAACTTTACCGAACATACAGTTCGTTATATGCCTGTATTATTATGAAGCTGTCTTGGTTTGCAATTACAGAGGTCTTTGTATTGGTCCTGTTCTTTTGAAGTGCACGATATTTAGTACTTAATACTAACATATCCCTTTGTTTCAATTTTCTTGTAGATGTATTTTAGTGGACGAGAGTGATAATGTTGTTGGCCATGAATCAAAGTACAATTGTAAGTAAAAAATGCCTATGATGCAGTTTCCTTGGGTCATAGCACTGTTGCGCTTCATTATCTTTTTCCTATTTTTAAATTTTATATGCTCAAACACAAGCGTGTGCACACAGACTCACATATTTCTGAAGTCCATTTCTTTCATTTTGATTGCATATGGTGTAATCTAATCATGGAATGAAATTCTAATATTGTGATGACCTAATAACTATATTAACCATTCAGTCATAAGAGTAGTTATTAACTTAATTATGACATTTTCTTGATCTAGCTATTGTTTTTATGTATTTCCTCTGAATTTCTTTTTTTGTTTGGAATAATTTAGCTTTTGCACCGCTGTGCTCTATTTTCTGTTGTGGCGATCGCTAATAACGAAGATTGAGTATGTTGTGACTTGTGATATTTTGTAAACCAGTTGAGATAAAAGCTGGTAAAATTTCTTACGGCTTCCATAAGTGGTTAAGAGAACTCTCCGTTTATATGTAGGATTAGAAGGATATCAGGAAGTTGCATGGTCTTATTGTATCCCAAATATTTTATTAATTTCACTTTTCTCCTACAAGCAAAGTTTTGTATAGGAATATTAAATGTGCAATAACTGCATGAATCCAGTCCTGATTTGATATTTTGTGTCTTTGATGTTCGATCCTCTCTATTGATGTTGAGATTGACATATATTGCTCATTGCTTTATTAATTGAGTGTTAATACTTTTCGGTTGGCAAATTATCTTGACCGGTGGAAATCATATTATTGTTGTTTTGTTGTTGAAAAGGAAAAGATGATCTGGTATTAAATTTGTAACTGACTTTCATAAACAGTGGGCCCAGTAATGATCTTTCAATTTGTATAGGATGGAGAAGTTTGTTATAAAACTTTTTAGCGCAGTGGAGCCTTATACAATTGGCTGCACCAGCTGAAGGAGATGACATTTGATGCTTTTTAAATTCTTTTATAACATCAGAAAAAAATGCTTTAGCACCAAACTTTAGCAAGAACTTTGTTGTGTAAAATTATTGTGCTTATTCATTAGGCTATAAGATGAATCACTTCATTTGCATGTGGGCCCTTTATTCTGCCTATTTAAGAAGCGAAGATCAAAGAAATGCTTGAATGTCTGGCCTAAATTTGGATCTCGTAGATTGTGTTTTACGTTGCTTTATGGGAATTAAAGGATGTTTAGCTTTACCTTGGATAAGTTCTTGTCTTTTTATTATGGGAATACAATGGACATCTGAATGTCTCTTGGCTTTTTCTTTCTGCTATCAATGTCTTCACTATATTGCTTTTATTTCTGCACTTTTAACATCAGCTTGAAAATTTACAGGTCATCTGTGGGAAAATATTTTAACTGGAAAGATGCTGCACAGGGCATTCAGTGTATTTTTGTTTAACACAAAATATGAGTTACTCCTTCAGGTAACACGGCAAAATATTGGTAGTTGAGATATTTAGAATTGTTAATATTTCGAACTTCAGCATTATAATGACATATGAAGCCAATAAGGTATGCCATTGACATCTCATTTAGTAGAGTATCAACATTGTAATATGCCTCTAAGCACGCCAGTTAACACTAGCTGCTGGTTTGCTTGTAAAAGTTAACTCAACACCTATTGCACCACTTAAGAAATCATATGACTTTATTTTCCTTAACTTGGGGAAAACCTTTCACACTTGTTGAGATGATAAATTCTAATACAAGAGTTTCTCCTTCCTCTAATTTGCATGTTTTCAAGAGCCACCTTACTCAAAAAATGAATTTACAAGTACTTTTTTCCTTCTCCACAAAATAATTTCAACTTCCAAAACTTTTCGAGTATATTATCTCCATAAAATTAATGTCAAAATCTTGTTTGGGTTTTATTTTATAAATATTTTATTTTATGAAGTACTTTATAAAGTATTTTAATTAAAAATATTTTTAAATAAATTTATCTCATATGCTTATAAAAATTTATAAAATTTTTAGCATCTACTTTAATAAAAATAATTTATTCAATATATATATCATTTTAGGAAAAAATGGTACATAGAACTATATTTATAAAATAAACTTTTATAGAATTCATGCACCCCGTCAAAAGGTGCGTGGGTGTATTAAATAAGTTTTTCCTCTTGCTACTAGACTAACCAGCCAAATGAGGTGTAAGTGTATTTATTGACCTCATTTTCTTTATCATTTACATTCATTGGAAGTTATGATTTTGACATCTAAATCTCTGTGCATTTTTATCTTTTGAAGAATCTTACAACTCCTAAACCCCAAAGTAAAATGAGAACATTGGTAAGAGTAGTTGTTAGTTGGACAGGCTGATCACTACAGAGGCAACTTTTGTAGGATCAGTTACTTTTGACTTCGGAATGGGTGATAAAAAATGAGAAATAAAACAAAAATGCGGGGAAACAGGATATTGCTGCAGGTCTTAGGCTCTTAGGCCTAGCTATCACCTTTCTTTATCTAAATCTTACCCTTTTATCATCCTCTCCAGTCTTAATTTCTTCTTTCGTACCATATTTAGCATTGAGTGCATTGCATATGCACACTAGTTATGCTTTGTAAACAGTTGATGAGGAAAGTTCTCTTCACATGTCTTTCCTTTTGGGTACTTTGTCAGCAACGATCTGCAACAAAGGTAACATTTCCTCTCGTTTGGACAAACACCTGTTGCAGCCATCCTTTATATCGTGACTCGGAGCTTATTGCAGACAATCATCTCGGTATATACCTTCTACACCTGTTTCAGTTAAATGCTTTTTTTTTTCTTTCTTATATGACTGATGATTTTTTCCTAATTCCTTTTCTAATCATCTGCTTACAGGGGTGAGGAATGCTGCCCAAAGGAAGCTTTTGGATGAGCTCGGTATTCCTGCTGAAGATGTTCCTGTTGATCAATTCACCCCATTGGGTCGCATGCTCTACAAGGCACCTTCTGACGGCAAATGGGGCGAGCATGAACGTAATACTTTCACTCTTTTCTTTTTCTGACTGCAAAAGTAGTTTTGAAATCTGCATAAGAGGAAAGTTATTACAATTTACAAATTATGCATTTCAATAGCTGGTGTTACAATCCATTTCTTGACCTGATTTTGTGGATATTGTATGAATGAAAGTATTCATTATGCTGCAGTTGATTACCTCCTATTCATTGTCCGAGATGTTAATGTTCACCCAAATCCGGATGAGGTAGCAGATGCTAAATACGTGAACCGCGATCAACTGAAGGAGTTACTGCAGAAAGCGGATGCTGGTGAAGTGAAACTGTCGCCGTGGTTCAGACTAGTAGTGGAAAATTTCTTGTTCAAGTGGTGGGATCATGTTGAGAAAGGGACCCTGACGGAAGTAAGTGAGATGGGAATCATTCACAAGTTGTAGATCAGAAGCAAAGGGGCATGAAATAAAGTGTTTGAATGCTACTTCCAGAAACAGGTTCACTTCCAATAAATGCAGGCTTGAAATAGTTCTAAGCATGTGGTTTCTTAACGTCTGTTGGGTCGATGTTGCTAAATTTTGAGTTAAATGTTGCAAACTTATCAGGGCATGTATCTTAGATTTGGAATTTCAATAAAAGAAGGTATTTCTTGATATACATTCTATGTTAACTTGTTAAGATGGCTAGGGATTAGAGATGACAAAACTTAGGCTATTACCTGGATAGGATGGTAATGGAGCTGTTTTCTCGGACCCGATTTATATACTTATCACCTTTGTACTTGGTTTCTTAATTCAAATTGATACCTATTTGAACTAATAAGTCAACTTCAGGTATCAATCTGAATAAAAAAGAGTTAAGTTCAATTATTCATTTGAACATGTATTTACCTTGCTGATTACGTAATTCAATAATTTCTACCTTCATTCCAGATTTTAGTTATGATTTTGAAGGCGCAGGGCGATGGAGTCAGGCGCTTGGCCTTGGGTAAATGCTAGTTTCCTAAACCCCAAACTTTATTCATCCCATGTAACACTTTTATTTTGGAGATAAACTATTGGATTTTTGGATGAGAAAAACTGTAGGATTGTGTAAATTTTAGTTTCCATAAACCTTTTAGTTTTAAGGTTTAAAGTTATGAGTTTAGGATGTAGTGTTTAGAATTTAAACTTAGTATTTAGAATTTAGGGTTTGGGGTTTAGTTTTTTAGAGTTTATGTTTAGTAATTTAGGATTTGAGTTTATAGTGTAATATGTAGGCTCGTGTAAAACTTCGATAATAGAATAAATGAAAAGATGGTGATTAGAAAATTTTGTGAAATGTGACATTGAAAAGAGAGCTAATGAGAATTCATTTAATTGGGTAGTGATAATAAAAATAATTCATGATACAATTTCTTTCGACACCTAATTATTATAACAAATTAAAAAATTGTCTTATTGTTGACAAAAATAATAATTATGTTAAATTTTTATTCATTATAAATATTCTCGTAACATCAATTAATGTATATATATATATCATTTACAATTTATGTTACAAAACTAAAAGATCAACAAAGAAGAATAAATTTCACCCAATAAATAAATAATAATAATATTTTACTATTAATTAGATTTATTACGCTGATAAATAAAAAGAGTGAAGCCAAACTCAAACATTAATTATTGTTTAACTAATATTATATTTTATGTTATAAATATATACTTGTACTATTTTATGATTTAAGATATAATTACTATACTTTTTATTATTACATTTCTATTCAAAAAAAAGTTGTATTATTACATTTTTAATCTTCTTCATTAATCTTAGTTTTATAATATAAATTATAAATAATATTTATTAAATTAATATATTTTAATTGATGTTATAAATGTAGTGGCTTGGTATAAGTTCCATTCATCGAGAAGACCTGAAAAAAAGAAAGAAAATAACTGATTTTTTTCTTCAAAAAAATAAATGAATTAAAGCAATGAACTTGACGAAAAAAAAATAAAGTTTGCACTACTATATTTAAATGATTATATAATTTGTTTTTATCAAATTATAACTAACAATTATGAGATACGTTATTTTCTCAAAGGTCCGACTTTGTTTCTCTCCAAAACCAAATGCTAAAATCTTTGAAAACATTTTGAAGATTAGAGTGCTTCAAAAACACCCTAAACTTTGCAAATATAGTGTTGATACCGTCGTCGTTGTATGTTATTCTCCATTGTATGTATCATGTTTTGATTGTTAAAATCTATGACTGAACTCTGATTTTATTAAAATCCGGATAAAGTTATTTCCCTTCTTTGTATGGGTTTTTTTTTTTTTTTTTTTTTTTTCAGTTTCTGATTATGATTCTTATTTTGGTTTAACGCAGTTGCTGGGATTTGGTTTGAAATTTTGGTTAGATTACGTAAATTTATGAGAATATTTGGTGATTAGGGAGAAAATTAAGTTGAATGATAGTCGGTGAGGTGTTCAAAACAATGACAATAGAGTCTGGAGTTGAATGATGGTTGAGTGTAGGGGTGATAACGAGTAGAGCTCGAGCTTGGTCAGGCTCGGCTCGGCTCTAAAATAGTGTCATTGGGTTTGGCTCGGATTCGAGGCCTGTCGAGCTCGAAATTTTAGGCTCGAACTCGGCTCGGAAACAATACTATTGGACTCGGGTTCAGGCTCGAAGCTCGTCAAGCTTGGCTCGGCTCGAAATAGACAATTTTGTTATAATTTTTTAATATAAAAGATTCATTAAAAGCTCATCTCGTAACCAACACTAAAATGAAATTCAATAACTTGAAAGGGAAAAAGAGTGCAAAAAATTAGATTAATCCAAATAACCAATACAAACACATAATTAAAGAAAATACAAAATCAAACAACAACCAACTAAGGAAAATGCCCAATTTATTTTAGTTAATTTACTTTTAGAGGACTTTTCTTAATTTGTTTTATTATTTTTTTACTAAACATATTACTTTTAGTGCATATGTAGTATATATATAATTATTCTGAGCATGTTCACGAGCTTTTCGAGCCGAGCTTGAGTAGGCTCGTCTCGGCTTGTTAAAGTTTCGAGCCGAATTTTGTCCGAGCCGAACCCGAATAGCTCACGAGCTGGCCATGCTTATTATCACCCCTACTTGTATTATGATAGTTCAAATACTATATTGGACATCTTTAAAAAATATAAATATGCATTCAATATTTTAAAAATATAAAAAACACATTACATATCTTATTATGTTACAAGTAGCACATTGCACATTTTATTAGAAAAACATGTAATACAGTACACATTTTCTCGGTACAAAATAGATTTACAACCAAATCTAAGAATTATTAGTACTAACCAACTCATCTCGATAACTATAACCTGCATGAATTGTGGCATAGTTACTGTTAATATATTTTTATAACTTCAATATATCGCATACTTGTATCTGAATAAAAATTTTATGCACTTTAAATATATTTTTTTATATCTCATATTAAAAATATATTTAGAAAATCAAATTTTAAATAAAAAATCCCTTTTCATTTCAAAATTTTTATACCTAATTTTATATCCTAAAACTCTAAACATGAGTCGCATAAACGGCTGAAACGGTCTATTTTACATTACACTCTCCATATCCGCCGTTATTTCGCATTTCACTTTCTAAAAAATCCCACGGCCGTGGGCGGATACGCCATGTCATCCTTGCTCGAATCATGCAGGCTCATCGACCAAAGCTCCTCAGCTCTATCTACCGTCGCCGTGGCTGTTGCCGCCCTCTCCTGCGAGGCCGCCAGGGCTAACTTATCAGCTCTCGACTTGACCGATTCCGGCGATGGATCTGTCGCCAAAGACGACATCGGAGTTTCTAGCGACATCAAAGTCTTACTTAACGGCTCCAAATTGGTAGTTAGTTCTAATAAAGGCGATGATAAAGTTAACACGGATTCGTTTTCTAAGATACTTGTTGTTTATGGAAATGTGAGGGAAGCGGTTAAGAGTTTGCATTCTGTGATTCGGGTGGTTGCGAATTCGGGAGAGAAGTTAGGGGGGAAAGTTTTGCATTTGTGCTTTGAATTGAAGAATTTAGGGAAGAGTAGTTTGGAAAGAGTGAGATTGAATTTGGATTCAATTAGCATCGAGGGTTTAAAGGGTATTTTTGAAAAGGACGGTTTAAGTGATGAAAGTTTGAGAAATGGAGTCAAAATGGCAGTGGACGCGGAGCTGGAGAAGGATTATGTGAAGTTGGTGAAGGATGTGGATTTGGTTTTGGGGATTGTGTGGAAAATTGTTGCATGGGAAGCTGTCACTGCGTTTTTTGTGCTTGAAGGCGTTGATGCGTTGAATGAGAAGAATGATGGTAAAGGAGGAGAGGCTGACGGAGGGAATGTTAAGGCTGAAAAGAAGAAGAAGAAGAAGAAAGTTTTGCTGGGGAGGGGAACTAGTTTTATTGTAGAGATGATTAAGGATAGGTTGATGAGTAAGGGGGACGGTTTAGAGAAAATAGTAGTGGCATTTTTATCATTTTTCGATCCAAAAAGTCCAGATTTTGGTGGTTTGTTGAAGAAGGTGAGGGAGATTTTGGAGAGCAATGAAAGTCGAAGAATCCCCAAGACCCCGAAGGTTAAAGACTGATCAATGACTCTTGTTTCCTATTAGCTTCTGCCATAATTTGTTGAGAATATTGTTTAAAAACTAAAACTAGGAAATAGGGTAGTTGCTTCTTGGTTGGTTTATTCATTGATATCATAAAATTAAGAAGAGAAAAAAGAGTCTACATCATTATAATGCTATAATCTTATGCCTTATTCTTCAGTAGTGTGTTTATGTTTCTTCGATTTTTGTAGGGTACTCGGGATTTTGCAAAAGAACAAATGGCGATAAGAAAGAAAGCATTTTCTATTATAACAAAAGTTTTTGAGAGGCATTGTGCCACTGCCCTGGATACTCCTGCTTTTGAATTGAAGGAGACTCTTACTGGAAAATATGGGGAGGATTCAAAGTTGATTTATGATCTTGCAGACCAGGTTAGTAAGAACTGATCCATTAGAATAAAATCATATTTTCCTTTTATTTGGATTTTCCCCCTTTTCTGATCAGCAACCTAGAAATTTATTTATTATGGATTATTTATCAAGAGAAGTGACATGTATGGTTTATTAAGTTTTAGCTCCAACTTTTTATTTTATTTGTTTGCAGGGCGGAGAGCTTTGTTCTCTACGATATGACTTAACAGTTCCATTTTCTCGGTACGTGGCCATGAATGGTCTCACATCATTTAAAAGATACCACATAGATAAAGTTTGGAGAAGGGATAACCCATCTAAAGGGAGATATCGAGAATTTTATCAATGTGATTTTGATATTGCTGGTCAATATGAAAAGATGGGACCAGACTTTGAGGTTGTAAGAATTTTGTCTGAAGTACTCAATGCACTAAACATTGGGGATTATGAGGTAAATCGTCATTTTCTATTCCCTGTCAGTGTGGCCTGTTCAATTTTTTGATGATAAATTGTTAATTATTGTTATCTTGTGTTTTTCAGTTGTGAGACTAAACTAACTATTAGGAAGATGCACCTAAAGTTAACATTTTGGATTTTTTTCTACTAAAAATCATATAGCAAGTTAGTTATATTTGGTGTTTCATTTTTACAATTTCTGTACAGTTGATGCAATGTAAGCATTCATTATCACTAGTTTGTGCAAGGTCATGATGTCAAAGGCACTTTCCAGGCATTATGCTTTTTCCTTCTTTTACTGTCATGTTTTGGTTCCCAAGAGTCCAAGACTGCTTGATTTGCTTTCCAAATTGGTTAATTTCATTTTTATCTGGTTTTGACAGATAAAACTGAATCATCGGAAGTTACTCGATGGAGTGCTGGAAATCTGTGGTGTGCCACCAGCAAAATTTAGAACTATTTGTTCGAGCATAGACAAGTTAGACAAACAATCCTTTGAACAAGTTAAAAAGGAAATGGTGAGGACTGAAGCCTCAAAATCTTTGTGCCTCTATCTAGTAGCTAAAGCTGTTGAAAAAAAAAACGATGTAAATTACCACTGTTCAATTATTTATTATATGTGAACTTATATCGTGCTAACTGTTCCTTATTCTTTTTATTTTGTAGATAAATGATTTGTGTTGCATCTCTTGATTTTTTAGTTACTACGGTCTTACATGTTACAATGGTTTCAATTAATGCTTGCTAGGTGGAAGAAAAAGGGTTATCTGTTGAGACAGCTGATAAAATTGGTACTTTTGTGAAGATAAGAGGACCTCCTCTGGAATTATTGTCAATGATTATGGGAGGAGCTGAGGGTAGTGAGCTTCTTAAACACAATGCTTCCAAAGAGGCATTGGATGACTTGTCACTTCTATTTGATGCTTTGGATAAATCAAGGTGCATAGACAAAGTGGTATTTGATTTGAGTCTTGCCAGAGGTCTTGATTATTATACTGGAGTCATATTTGAAGCTGGTTTCAAAGGAGGTGTGCAGGTAAATATTTTTTCTGTCTTAGGGTTATGAATTCTTTGCATATCTATCTTCCACGTTTCTGCACTTGAAAAAGAACAAAAATAATTACATGTTTAAGAGCATTATGGTGGGTCTAACCATAATAATCAGGTTTTGAACTTTTATGTGAACATTCAACGATAATTCTTTTAGATCTCCCCCCTTCTCTGCTTCCTAACCTAGGCTGATGGAGACTCTACTTTCCTATTCCACAGCAATGGTACGAAATGGCATAGATACCGTCACAAATTATGTGTGTCAGTGTGTGTGTGCTTCATCAACTTGCAAGAATGTCTCCATCATTGGACCTTTTGAGCATGTAACTTTTAACTGAAATGTTATGGAAAGACAAGCAAGTGGATGATATGATATCTCATCACACTGCATCACCATTCATCCTTAAAATATGTTACCTGCATTAATTACTGCAATGGCATACTGCTGTATTTCGTGGTTATTTAGTTTATTGATGATATGATTGACCTATTTTTCAGGTTGGTTCAATTGGTGCTGGTGGACGTTATGACAATCTGATAGGAAATTTTGGCACAAAGCAGGTTCCTTCTGTCGGTATGAGCCTTGGAATTGAGCGAGTATTGACTATAATGGAAGAGAAAGCACAGAACCAGGTGATTTTTATAACATGTTTAGGTTATATTATCCATTGACTCTATCCTGTTATGTTGTCATTTCTCTCAACTATTTGAACAACTTTTAATCAAGCTGATTTCTTGCTTATTGACAGGTGCTAAAATATTGTTTTTAGTTCTATGAATTATTTTACTTTGCACAGTCTACGCGGTATTTGTGTTCGTCTTGGCTTTTATTATATGATAGACAAATTTGTCAGAATTTCATGTCAAGGCTGTCTTTTCCTACTGCCCGCCTTTCTGCATTTTCACTTTGCTTTTTGTTGAATGAATATTTATGCTAATTCCTTTTAAATTCAGAATCTGGTAACCTGAAGTTGTGATACAGCTCTAACCGCGTTGAATGCTATTCGAAACAGAACAACTGTCATACATTACATCTTATCGGCTTCTTGCTGATAGAGAGTGGTGCTAAAAAATTATGTTTTTTGTTCTCTGAATTATTACTTTGCAGTCTACCCGGGCTTTTGTTCCTCTTGGCCGTGATTGAGTAAATAGTTGTTTTGATTGCATTTCATATTAATATTGTTTGTGTTACTCATCTGACATCCTTATATGATACATATTTGAATACGAGTATCGAGGTACAATCCTCCACACACATGAAAGACTTGGAAACAAATGGAGCATACTTAAGTTGGACAAATATCTGAATTTGACACCAAGTAACATATAATAACTATTTTAGTTTCTACCACCGCTCCACATTTTTGTGTGATGTACTAATGTACTTTTGGGACTGCACTTGCAGGTTGTCCGAGCCACAGAAACCCAAGTATTGGTGGGTGTTCTGGGGGATAAACTCTCTGTAGCAGCAGAGCTGGTGAGCGAGCTTTGGGACGTGGACATTAAAGCAGAATACAAGGTTCATAAAAAGGTGATGAAGCACATTGAACATGCAATAGACTCAAAGATCCCTTGGATGATCATCGTGGGCGAGCGAGAGCTGAATGAAGGGATATTGAAATTGAAGAACATCGAAACCACAAATGAGGAAGTGATTCCCAGAAGTAAACTTGTTGAGGAACTACAGAAGCGATTGAGCCCATGAAAACTGAAAAGGGGTCTCTTTTGTCAATTATTCTATTCACACACAGGTAGATTCTCCATATTTTGTCTGAACATACAATTACTTCAGCAATTATTGTATTGGAGATAGAATTGGCAACGCTGTGTTTTTTTTTTTAAAATATCCATAATTATATACTTTATTTAAATTTTGCAATATTTTTTTATTAAATATGGAGATTTGGCTTTGTCTACCAACAAAATGAAGATTTGAGCATGAGATCTAAGCAGAAAGTTATGGCGCCAAATCTCCATAGATTGCAAATCTTCAACAGAAGGGAAGCTGAAGCAGTGTCGGAACCCATAACGAAGAGAAATAAAACGTAATTATTATTCTCTTTAATCTCAATAGTTATATATTCTGAGAACCTCAACAATATTCAATGGAGAGGAAATGAACATTAAGAGATCTTTCTAATTATATATTCACATACTTTGTACTTCAAAGGGAAATAAATTGATTGTATTTTGTATATCATTTCACCATTAATTACTTGCTAAACGTTTCAATTTTACTCTGTTCTGTCTAGATTCAATTACCTTTTCAACACTATAAAATAAATCCACCGTACATCAAGTTAATAGTCACCCAGACCTGCAATTCTCTCAAGTTTTTAGTCTCAATCTTCTTACAAATGGCACTTACTGTTTTAGTTGTCCTTGCTCTCTCAACCCTTTGCCTTATTCATGCTCAACATGGTGGTTTCAGTATTGAATTAATCCACCGCGACTCCATTAAATCTCCCTTTTACAACCCTTCGGAAACCACCTCCGACTGTGTCACCAATGCTGTGCATCGTTCCTCCGATCGTGTTAATCACTTCAAGCCAAATTCTGTCGCAACAAAGGCAGCGGAAGCTGATATCACTGTGAATTCGGGTGAATATCTGATGAATATATCACTTGGCACCCCAGGTTTTGGTGTTGTTGCAGTTGCTGATACAGGAAGTGATCTTATTTGGACTCAATGCAAACCTTGTTCTGAATGTTTCAAGCAAGAAGCTCCACTTTTCAACCCTAGCAAATTGTCCACTTACAGAAAGCTTTCTTGCGGTGCAAGTCAATGTGACGCCTCCGAGGGAGCTCTTGTTCTAGTGATAACACTTGCCAATACTCAGTCTCTTACGGTGATGGGTCTTTTTCAAACGGTGATCTTGCTGCCGGTACACTCACCTTGGCTTCCACAACTGGTCGGTCCATGGCTGTTCCTAAGACGGTCATCGGTTGTGGACACAACAATGATGGAACATTCAATGAGAAAACCTCTGGCATTATTGGCCTTGGAGGTGGTAAAGTTTCACTGATTTCCCAATAGGGAACTTCCATTGCAGGGAAATTCTCCTACTGCTTGTTGCCAATTTCGGAAACAGGGAATTCCAGCAAAATGAACTTTGGTTCCAATGCAGTAGTTTCAGGACCTGGAGTTGTTTCAACTCCATTGGTTAAAAAATCCCCCGACACTTTCTACTACTTAACCCTTGAGGTCATCAGTGTTGCAACCAAGAGAATTGAGTTCACAGGATCTTCTACCGGTTCAGGTGAAGGCCACATTAATGCCGCAAAGGTTGAAGGTCCTCATGGTCTGAGATTATGCTATGAAGCTCGAATTGACATCAAATTCCCTGATGTATCGGTTCATTTCACTGATGCCGATGTCGTGTTGAAGCCATCGAATACCTTCGTTAAGTTTTCTGATACGACTATATGCTTGGCTTTCAGTTGGATCCAAGATTTTGCAATCTATGGAAACTTAGCACAGATGAATTTCTTGATTGGATATGATACTGGAAAGCAGACGATCTCGTTTAAGCCCACTGATTGCTCCAAGAACTAGCTGCCCTTTTATATATGCACCATAGATTCAATATTATGGAGTGATTTTATGTTGTGTTGTTTTAAATATTGATGATTAACATCTGTTTTCCCTTTTGTCAACGGCATTTGTTTGTTCAAGTTGGTTCTTTCTTGTTTTATTCACTGAATTATTGAGATACAATGATTTCTCTATTTTCTATATTTGAAGTCTTTTCTAGGTATCTTTTTTTATATCTCAACACTAAAAATTTAAAATTTTAAGCCTTGACTTTAAATTTTAAATTTTAAACTTTAAGAAAAATATACCCTACCCAAATTCTTTAAACTCTAATCTTAAACATCAACCTTAACCCTTAACCTTAAACCTAAGTTTTTAGTGTGAGGGCATAAATAGAGGCACCAAAAAGGACAAATGATTTTTATACAGATGGGGTAATATGAACATTTTTTACCACTTGATCAATTAATGAATTATATTGTTTTTATTTAATTAACCATGACGTTAATTAAACGGTGAAAGTACATGAGATTAACAGCTAGTCTTGATATTACAAGAAAATGTCTAAATTATATATTTAGTTTACGATAATAGTTGTAAATTTTATTATAATTTTAATTTTTTTAATAAAACTAACTGCTTCTATTAAAAAAAATGACATATATTGAAATTTATATATATAAAGTGGATTTGTGAGGCATTAAGTTTGGATTATCATTTTAAAAAATAATAACACTTCACATCAGTTTAACGATAGAATCCTATCCTTTTCGACACATTGTGTTTGGTAGGGTTGTTCTAATATGGGTGCCAGGTTCTTCGGGTAGCATATTTGCTGGCCTATAATTATTGAATATTTGTAAAATTTGAGTACTAGTAAAATTAGGTATTGTGTACTGGTTTACTTTTTAAAAAGGAATTTTAATTTTTTTGAATATGTTGGTGTGATTACAAGGTATTATTTGTTCAATTTTTTTAGTCTTTTAATAAAGCACACACACCGTGGACACATGATGCTCGAACCCGGGTCACCTAGATGTAATACATCATCCTTTACCACTGAGACCACACCACGGGTTCAAAAAAGAAAATTAAATTAAATTTTTTGTTGAGATAATCAATCTGTTGTGGAAGGCCAAGAGGGGGTAAATTGGCATATAAAAAATTTGATTGAAGCAATTGAAAGATAGAAAAAAGTTGGACACAAGGATTTATAGTAGTTCAAGTTTCTAACAAGCTATACATCCACTACCTTAGCTCACTACTAAGGATTTTAAACAATTCACTAAGAATTCTTCCCCTTTTCTAGGCTAAGGAGGCAACTGTTACAATCGATCAAGTAGTTCAAGTTTCTAACAAGCTCTACATCCACTACCTTAGCTCCCTACTAAAGATTTCAAACAATTCACTAAGAATTCTTTCCCTTTTCTAGGCTAAGGAGGCAACTGTTACAATCGATCAAAGCTTTCTACTCAAAGCTTGATCCAGTTCACTCTTTTACAAGAAGTTTGTTTGCAAACAAAAATATCCTCACAAAGATAGGTGTTTGCCCAATTACAAGTACACTCAACCAAAAACTTGAATAAAGTGGATACAATTGAAGGATACTCAAGTGAGTTACAAAATTTGACTCTAATAGCTCAAAGATGGTTGGATTTGTGCTTGAATGCTTTTTACTTGTTCAATAGTTGTTGTTAAAGCTTTGGAGACTTGATTTTATATTCCCTCATTGATTTCTAACCGTTTAGGTGGTTGAGATAATCAATAGAGCCGTTGGGTTGTTTTTTTCCCGCAATAAATGATGTTTGATAACCTACCGTATCGATACACGAGCAACCATAACGGTACTTGTCAAAAGAAGAAATAGCCGTTGTACAAGGGACATCGATACGCTTGAGGGGCGTACCGAAACTAGTATAGTGTAAAAACATATATGTATCTAAACGGTTAGGCCGTATCGGTACGATTTTTGCTCATTGGAATTTGAGGTAAAAGTCCAAGAAAAATTGCGTCGGTACACCTAAGGGGTGTATCAATACGATTTAACTGAAATTCAAAGTTTGTTGATTCCAATAATTGACAAGGCAACAGTCATATATTAAATACAAAGATTTTAAAAATCATAACACCCCGTATCGGTACAAATGAAGCCATATCGATACTCATTGTTTAAACAAAATTCCCAAGTTGAAGGCCGTATCGAAACGAGATCAACCGTATCGATACGATTTTGCAATTAAAATTCCAGTAGTTAAAAGTCATATCGAAACACTAAAGGGTGTATCGATATGCCTGGACGATTTTGGATATTTGAGTATCAAAATACTTAGAAAATATTTTGGTGTTTAAGTTTTTGACTTACAAACATTTTAAGTTCAAATCCTTGTCATTTTGTGAGACTTTTTGAGTACTTAAAAATTTATCTAATATTACAAATTAGTCCTTAAACACTTTGTTATATCAAAATCAAATATAGGTTTTACTATCTCCCCCCTTTTGATATAACAAAACCACAATAAATTTTTAAGTAAGTTTGAGAAATACTTTCCTTTCTTTAAGGCTAAAATATTTGATTTTGAAAAACTTTAAATTTTTTTAGCTCTTTTTACTTCTCTCCTTTTTGTTAGATCAAAATCAATAGGATATAAAGCAAGATATAATCATTAAAGGTACTCCAAGCATTAAGGAAACAACATAAATATCATTAAAATTCAAAGCATAATATTCAAAGCAACATTAAAATCCAACTTAATTCCTAAAAACATAAACCAAAACAAATAAACCAAAGCATAAGAGTTCATAAAATAAAGACATAGGTGCATAAAACATAAAACCTAATATGATATGTCATAAGATGCAAGACTCCTAAGAGTCATCTTCACCGTCTTTTTCTTCATCCTCTTCATCTTCATCCAAGGTGTTGGTTCTAAGAGATTGTCCCCACTCTCCATCGAGGTATGTCCATAGAAGCTTGGCGATTCTCGATCGAGGTAACTCTCTCCTTCAAGGATGCCATACGAGTGTCAAGACATGTCATACGAGTATCAAGAGTAGTGAACCCCGAGTTCATACTTGTATCCAAAGAGGCAAACTTCCCATCAAGATAGGCCATAAGCGCATCAAGAGAAGGTTGAGCAACCGGAGCTTGAGGAGTCACCACTGGATCGGGTTGAGCATTTTGAGAGAGATCCGCAATACAGATCCGTTGGCCATTATAGATGGTGAACTTAGCTTGGTAAAGAGAACGTTCATCAATAGGATCGGTGAGAGGATCGACAAGATCATAGGAGCAATCAACACCAATATTGTGAAACAAGTAGCTCAAAGCGGTTCCATAAGTGAAGGATTAGACAAGAGTTGTATGGCGATTTTGCACGGTGAAGATAATCTCGACAAACATAATTTGAGCAAGTTTGAGACGCTTACCCTCATGAAAGCAACGAAGCCAAAAGTCATCGACTTGGTGAATCGTGGAGAATTTACCACCGGATGGTCAAAACCACCAAGTGATAAGAAGGTGAAGGAAGCGATCGAAAGCATCGAGCGCTGTCACAGAGCCACTTTGAACATGTCCCAAAAAGTCTTCATCATCTATTCCCACATCCTCAAAACCCAAAAGTTTGCTAAAACCAAAGAATAAATTTGAAATTTCTTTCCCATGAGATAGGATTCAATAGCAACAACTTTGGATTTATCTTGGTTATAAATTCACCGGGCATTTGAGTAAAAAAATAAAGACAATGTTTTGGTATAAAATCTCGGGTATGCTTAAAAAGTGCATGAACTTCCATTGATTCATTAAATCAAGATATCTAAAATTAAATTGTTCGGAAGTCATAAAAGGGATAGAAACCACATGTTCATGGCTGATTTTAACACTTTGATATTGTTTAAAATGATCCATGTCATTTGGATATCTAGGTTCATTAAAACAAATTTGAAAAATATAGGTAAGGTTAGGTTTAGTACCATCGTTTTCGGAATTGGGATTTGGATTTGAGGAACTAGACCTAACTTCTCTTCTTGCTCATTTCTAAGGTGCCATGGTAAAACCCTAAAATCGAAATCAAAACACAAAAATAATGTATGCATAAACATCACATTCAATCCAATAATTAATCTAATGATCAAGGTATATTAAAAACCTATATTGTATAGTTTAAAATCATATACAAGTATAAAAAGAATTTGGTAAAATAAAATCTAAAAACAATGTTAAAAAATATACGAGTATAATTTTATATTCGAATAAAAAAAATTCAATTTTGAAAGAATTTTTGTAAAATCTTTGAAAACTATGTTATATACATACTAAATATATAATTTTGAAACATAAACAATATATAAATAAGAGCAAAATCAAAAAATAAAGAAAGCAATGTTTATACCTTGAATGAGGATTGTGGATGAATGAGGAGATGATGATGCACAAAATTTGATGATTTTGCTTGAGTTTGATGAGAAAATCAAAAGCCCTCAAAATATTTTGATGATTTGTGTGAAAATCAAAGGGTTTTGATGGGATTATATAAGGGATTTTTGTATCTAGGGTTTGAAAGAAAGTTAGAATTTGATTTAAAGTTGGAAACCCTCTTTTAATGGCCATTTAACTCTCCAGCGGCTACGCATATCGATACACATACGTGGCGTATCAAAACACCTTGCATATCCTTGATGTACTTAGCTTGATTGATGAAGATGCCATCCTTCCTTTGTTTGATATAGAGTCCCAAAAATAATGAGAGCTCCCACATCATGCTTATCTCAAACTCACCTTGCATCAGTTTAGCAAAAATCTTGGCAAAACAATTCATTAGTAGAACCAAAAAATGATATCATCAACATAAATTTGAACTACTAAGATGTCTTTGCCTTTTATTTTAATAAAAAAAATGTAGTATTTGTTGGGTCACGCTGATACACCCCATGGTGCAGCGAAAAAATTATCCGACGATTACCACTAGAGATCCATGTACGAGTACCGGAGGTACTTTTTTGTTTCTTTGAAAACCACAATATGAGCATACTACCTAGGAATTGACAAGTATCGAAGGTACTTTTTCTATCTATCTTACAACCTCCATAATCCACATTCGAATAAACATGCAAACTAAATGAGGAATCTCTAAGATACCAAAAGCCTAAACAAGGTGTGTCTCTAAGGTATCTAAAGATTCTCTTAACGGCTGTAAGATGTGATTCTCTAGGACTAGCTTGAAATCTAGCACACAAGAAAACATTAAACATGATATACAGTCTACTTGCGGTAAGATAAAGCAAAGATTCTATCATTGATCTATAAAGCTTTAAATCAACACACTTACCTCCTTCATCTTTGTCAAGCTTTGTAAAAGAGCTCATTGGTGTGGCTTGAGGTTTCACATTCTCCAAGCCAAACTTCTTGAGCATGTTCTTGATGTACTTAGCTTGATTGATGAAGATGTCATCCTTCCTTTGTTTGATATAGAGTCCCAAAAAGAATGAGAGCTCCCCTATCATACTTATCTCAAACTCACCTTGTATCAACTTAGCAAAAATCTTGGCAAAGCAATTCATTAGTAGAACCAAAAATGACATCATCAACATAAATTTGAACTACTAAGGTGTCTTTGCCTTTTCTTTTAATAAAGAGTGTAGTATTTGTTGGGTCACGCCGATAGACCCTATGGCGCAGCGGAAAAATTATCTGATGATTACCACTAGAAATCCATGTACGAGGAATGAATTGAGGTGAAAAATGTGAAGAATTACCTGTTTAAATCTAAAATTTTGAATTTGGGGAAGATAAATATTCAATCACGATTCTACGATGCTGATTCTTAAGCAGCAACGATAAAGCTCCGACCTCTACGTAGTTCACCCAGTTGAAACGAGCATATAAAACTCTCTAAACTATTTAGAAGGGAACGAGCATATAAAAACTCTCTAAACTATTTATAAGGTTTTTCCCAAAAAGCATTAATAATTGCTAGATCTCTTATGCCTTTATATAGCCTTTAAAATCCTAATTCAACTCATATTAGGATTTCAATATATATATATATATATATTAAATATATATAATCCTAATTTAACTTTAATTATGATTTCAATATATATATATGTATATATATATATTAAATATATATAAATCCCAATTCAACTTAATTAGGATTTCAATATATATATATATATATATATTAAATATATATAATCTCAATTCAACTGTAACTAGGATTTCAATATATATATATTAAATATATTTAATTACAATTTAACTTAATTAGGATTTTTAATGTATATTAATATATATAATCCCAATTCAACTAATTAGGACTACAATATATATTAATATACATAATTCTAATTCAACTTTAATTAGGATTTTAATATATATTAATTTAAATCGAATTATATTATTTATCTATTAAAAGAGTCATAATTACAATAATAATTTTCTTTTAATATTTATCCAATAGTTAAATTATATATATATATATATCAAATATATATTAATTTAACTAAATTCGTGTATAACAAATTTGTATATATATAATTCGTTTAATATATACTAAATTCAACTGTGGGTGTGACCCTATAAGTTCATGTAACGTTAGTAGTAAATATTAGAACATTTCTAATATTACAAACAAGGAGTGGCATCTAGCAATATGTCATTGTCACCTAAGTTACAAGAAATCATGATTTGACATAACTTTTTCGTGATTAACTTTTTTCATGTATTACATTCTTTTGTCCTTTATATCTAGATTGGACACAAGTCATGGAACAATCACACTTGTATAGTCCATCTAATATTTCTTGATATCTTGAGTATACTATTATAAACGAATAACTATGATATCTCATATCAACTTATTCGAGCATGACCATGCATTTCTAGTCTCACTCAATCAAGTGGCCTACGATATTACTCCTATTATGTAGGATGGACAAATTCTATCTTGATCAACCATATCCCACTACATAGATTGTGGCATATCCAATATCAGTTTTTATAGAGTAGTCAGTTACGACACACGTTTGACTGTATCAAAATATGTCACTCACGATGTTAAAATAATGATGATCTCAAGTCTGAGGATCATACATGTAGTTATCACTATGAGCAATGTTGGGAATGTCACATAATAATCCAAGAAACATTCTCATAGCGGGTCAGTCCAGCATGTCGTTCTCTAACACATACTTATGTATTGATTTTGACATCTTCATGTCAATGACAACACTTTGTCATCAATCAACTACATATCAGTCTTAATGCATTATTGTTGTCCATTTCCACAATAATACTTGACTAAGGACATTTAAGAATAATCATATTATTCTAAGGACTTTATTATAATTCAGTTTATTTATGCGCGTAAAATTGTAACTAAAAATAATAATGGCAATGCCTCTTTATGAATAAACAAGGTAAAAACAAATGTTATTTACAATCATCTTATGATTGGTCTCTAGGCATACTCTAATAGTATCCACATTTCCTTTGTTAAATATTTTTTAATTAAAAAGTTTAATAATCTTTCATACCAAGCTCTAGGAGCTTGTTTCAAACCATATACAGCTTTTGAAAGTTTGAAAACATGGTTTGGATAGTTTAGATCTTCAAAATCAGGTGGTTGTTCTACACACACTTTTTCATTTATAAAACCATTTAGAAAAACACTTTTTACATCCATTTGAAAAAGATTGAATTCATGATAACATGCAAATGCAATAAGTGTCATAATAGCTTCCATTCTAGCTACGGGTGCATAGGTTTCATCAAAATCGATTCCTTCTTTTTGAGTGTAACCTTGAGCAACAAGTCTAGCCTTGTTTCTCACTATGTTACCACTCTCATCTAGTTTGTTTCTAAAATCCCATTTAGTTCCTATGGTAGACTTATTACTAGGCTTATCAACTAATGTCCATACTTGACTTATTTCAAATTAATTTAACTCTTCTTGCATGACCAATATCCAATATTCATCATTTAATGCTTCTTTGATATTTTTAGGCTCTATGCATGAGATAAATGCAACATTACAAGTATTCTTAAGAGAAGATCTAGTGGTTACCCCTTTGGATAGATCACCCAAAATTTCACCACCTTTGACATAGTTAAACTCCCTTGGGTAGCTCATTTCTTTTTCCTCTAGATTCATGTCCTTCAATACTTCTAGAGGTAGATCTTGTGCTTCTTCTTCTTTGGATGGAACTTCATCTACCTTTGATAATTAACCACTATTATTGGCTTCAAAAATTCCTACATCATCATCATTACAAGAATCCTTCATCTGAAGGAGGTTATCATCGAAAACCACATGAATAGACTATTCAACTACCAAAGTTCTCTTATTAAATACTCGATATGCTTTAGAGTTCAAAGAATAACCTAAGAAGATATCTTTATCACTTTTAGCATCAAATTTTCCCAAATTGCCTTTTTTATTATTTAAAACAAACATTTACATCCAAAAGGATGAAAATAGCTAATGTTAGGCTTTTTGGATTTTAAAATCGCATAAGGTGTTTTCTTTAAAACCGGCCTAATCATTACTCAGTTGACAATATAACATGCGGTATTTGTGGATTCCGCCCAAAAATACTTAGGCAAATTGTTTTCACAAAGCATGATTCTATCCATTTCTTCTAAAGTACGATTTTCCTCTCAATAATCCCATTTTGTTGAGGAGTGCGGGGAGAGTTACAAAAATCCTCAAAACCTAGATTTTTGAAATTCAGTTCCATGATCATTTCTAATGTGAGAAATAGAGTGACCAACATCATTTTGAGTAATTTTTGAAACCGTGATGAATTTTTCTAAAGCTTTATCCTTGGTACTTAAAAATAGAACCCAAGTAAATCTAGAGTAATCATCAACTAAAACAAATGCATATGATTTTCCACCCAAGCTCATAGTCCTAATAGTGCCAAAAAGATCTATGTGGATTATTGAAAGCTCTACTTGTAGAAACATCATTTATAGGTTAAAAAAAACTCTTTTGTGTTTGTTTTTGCACAAGCATCACAAATTTTGTCAAAAGAAAACTTTATTTTTGACAACCTCTTACAAGATCATTTGAAAATAATTTTTTTTCTAAAATAGTCATGCTTGCATGCCCTAGTTTTCTATGCCATAACCATGAGTCATGTGCATCTTTTGCAACAAAACATGCATTTGAAATATGAATGTCATCTAAATGCACCATGTATATGTTTCCTATGCCATGACCAATAAGCATAATTTTGTTAGTTTCAATATTGATAATTTTACAACCATTTAAATCATAAATAACATTGAAACCTTTATCACAAAGTTGGCTTATGCTTAAAAGATTATGTTTTAGATCGTTGACATGCAAAACATTGTCAATAAGTATGGAAGAGTGATTACCAATGGAACCAATTCCTTTAATGTGACCTTTGGAGTTGTCACAGAAAGTCACTACTCCTCCACTCTTTGGTTTTAGCTCTAAGAACCGACTCTTGTCACCGGTCATATATCTCGAGCCTCCACTATCAAGGTACCATAAGTTTGCACATATAGCTTTGGCCTTGTAGTAATGCTCCCCCTATAAACAAAGATTAAGTCTTGATTTTTGGTACCCAAATCATTTTGGGTCCATGAGCATTAGCTCTCAAAATCTTGGTTCCCTTGGGAATCCAAGAAGCAATGGCACTAATATCATTAGATGTAATGAGTTCTTTTGGAGCCCAAACACTTTTAATCATCTTTCCTCTAAAGGGCCTTGGGAAGCTTCTTTGTTTGTAACCATTAAAGTTTCTCTTCACATAGTTGGGTTTTGAAGAACTTCTTTTTTTAAAACCTTGTTTCCCAGCTTTGTTTAGAGAAACTTTGAGATCACTGACTTCCCTTTGGTGATCATCATGAACCTTGTAAAGAAGGTTGTTTAAATCATGATTTTTCTTTTCAAAAACATTTTGTTTTTGTTGTAAATGAAAAACCTTATTTTCAAGTTCAGAGTTGGTTTTGGATAGAAAACTGTTTTGGTTTTTTCAAATCGGAAATTGTTTTCTTATTTTTCAAAATTGATTTCTTATATTTTTACCAACTCGTCATAAACCTCTTGTAACTCATCGTAAGCTTCTTGAAGCTCATCGAAAGTGAAATCAAATGTAGATGAGTTAGAGGTTACCTTAGGATCCTCCTAAAGAGCTATGAGGCAAATATTGACAACTTATTGCTCATCTTCATCGAATGATTCCTCATTACTCCAAGTAGCAACATTTTCCTTGAGCTTTTTCTTCTTCTTGAAGCTCTTCCTTTTGAGTTGGGGGCATTCGGTTCTTATGTGCCTCGACTTCTTGCACTCAAAGCAAATAAGTTAATCATTCTCTTCCTCCTTGTTCTTGTTCTTGAAATCCCCACTTCGATGGAACTTTCTTCCCCGGTTGGATTTCATGAACCAAGTGAACTATTTGGCTAGTATAGCCATTTTTTCATCTTCCTCCTCACTCGAATCGCTCTCTTCTTGTGAAGCTTTGAGAGCAATTCCTATTTTCTTCATTTCTACTTCCTTCTTCTCTTCTCTCTTCTTCTCATCTTCTCTACCTTTCTTCATGATCTCATGGATACGGAGAGAACCCATAAGAGCATCGAGCTTCAAGTTTTTAAGATCCTTTGCCTCAATGATGGCGGTTCTCTTTTTATCTCATGACTCGGGAAGAGAGTAGATGAGCTTCTGAACAAGCTTGTCTTTGAGGATGACTTTTTTAAAACCCTTGAGACCGTTGACTATAACAGAGAACCGATCGAACATCTTGGTGACGCTCTCATCCGGTTCCATCTTAAAATTCTCTTAGCTCAAATTGAAGAGTTCAATCTTGGTATTCTTTACATCGTTGGTGTCTTCATATGTGGTCTCGAGCTTGTCCTATACCTCATTTGCACTCGTACGATAATACATCTTCGAGTACTCAACCGGTCCAAGTGCACAAAAGAGCATGTGTAATGCCTTATTGTAGCACCCTTAACTCGGTTTAAGAGTAAACCGAACTAGGAAGTGTTACAGAACAAATAAGGATTGGCTTATCACAAGTACGCCCCTTAATTCGAACCCTGAAAGAAATCTAAGGTCGAGGTTATACAATTATTTACCCACTCAGGCTTAGCTACAATTTTAGATTTTAATGCAAGTAGTCTTATAAGGTTTTAATCACTTAGCTTAAAGTTTAAGAATCGATTCGAGACCCTTCATTTCACAAGCATTCAAAATCTTTTACCCTCTAAGAACATCCAACCATTCTAATCATTATAATAATGCAAGTCTAACTCATAAATCTTTACTTGTTCATTTTTAGACCATATTTGAGATAAGTGAAAATGAAGAATTTGATTAGGGGCAAGACTACAAGGTTCGGCTAACAACATATACTAAGGAAGATAAGCTTATTAAGGCCTAAGGTCTAAGTTGAATTAACAAGAATAATTTACCAAGTTTTATCTTAATTAAAGTATTATGGCTATAACATACTACATTACATAATCCAACCATAAACTATACCTAAGCATTCGCATAGCCACAACTATACACATCCATAGTACACCCATTGGATTATCACATATTTACCAACAAGTAACAAGCAACCATAAAATATTACAAGGTCCTTTTACAAGATAGAAATTACTTTAAGCCTTACATACATATAAGTCATAATGGTATTCTAAATGCACTATGCATATATATGTATCTATGTGCCACCATCTAGGAGTTCTAAAGGAGGATTACGAAACATACTTCTTGTACTTGTAATCTGACCGAAGCTCGAAAGGTAACCACAAGCAAAGCTTTACCCTGAAATGTAGTGAAAGGAATGCATTAGTATACACTTAGTGAGGCAATTTAAAGTAATTTAAATAATGATAAAATAATCTATCCTTTCACCAAAATCTACTAATCATGTATAGTTCTAAGCTTGAACAAGAAATTAGCTATTTTAGAATAAGGCATTCGAATCAAGAATATACATAAATACATGTATAATTGAACAAAACATATGTATTTAAACGATCAAACAAAACACATATACATATAGGTATTCTAACAAGGCATATCTATTCACCCAAAAGGATATTCAATAATCAAATAGATACATATTACTTGTTATGCAAGTTATCACAATAATTTATTGATTTAACTTATAAACTTTCATGGTTTCTTTTAACTTAGCCTTGGGAATCAAGTAGCCTAGGTACGCGAATTCCTAACCAACTGTCGCCAATCAAAACGGTACTCGAAGTACCGGTCAATCCCTCCTACTATAGTCAAGTGACCAAAATATATCCCTCTTATTGTTGCCTCATAATGACCGTAGTCCACCCCAAACACGAGCTCTATAGACTCTATGGCATGCCAATTATACCTATGTCTGACTCGAAACCAAGGCTTTTCATTTAAATCTTATCACATCTGAATCATAGTTGAGCTTGGCTCCAATGTCATATAATCACATGAGCAAGGCTTATAACTTATCATATCTAACATATATCATGAATTCACCAAGTATTGCATATCATAGGGTACTTTTCATTTAAGTACTCACCTCAATTCCAAGCTTAACGTGCAGGCATCACTTAACTTAATGAACAAGCAATGCAAAATAAAATAAATAAAGATGCTCGAGTTAGTTTCAATCTATCCCGAGACTTTAAAATACACTTACAGTTTTATCCAAGCTATATCTGCTCCCGAATCACAATCCCCTTTTGCTTTTCTATGACTTGATCAACCTTAGATCTTACTTCTTCAACTCTTTCTTGGTCTACGTATAACAAGGAATATAACTACATATTAGAACAATCCCTAAGATTCATTCACTTACCAAACAACTCAAATACTCATGTATTCATATAAATTCACACAAAACAGTCCACTAGTGTTCTTAAATATGCAAAACAGTCTATTACACATATACACACTTATATATATATATATATATATATATATATGCATAAAACACTCCACAAGGCTCATATATATGCAAAACAGTTTCAATTACATAGTTACACAAATACATGTACAAAACAGTCCACTAAGGCTCATATATATACAAAACAATTTCAATTACATAGTTACACAAATACATGTACAAAATAGTCCACTAAGGCTCATATATATACAAATCATTTTCAAACAACTTATTTCATTGATAAAACGGTCCTAGCTAGATCACCAAACAATCTATATTTCTAACTCACAAAACAGCCCCTATGTTTAAGTTTATAGAAACAACCCATATATTACATTAACAACCCACATTTGATCCTATAACTTCAGTTTCGGTTATTAACTAACAAACTGACTTTAAAACTCAAGATGTTACCACTTTTGATACATGTAAACAATAATTTAGGGATGTCCAATTCATTCTAAAACAAGGCACTATCATGACAAATATTTGTTTAATTCAATCGAACAAGCAATCCACAACCAACCAAGAATTTTATTGTCAAACAAGTTTAACCTCCTATACTAGTCTTAAAATTTCACATGGATTCGATAGTGCCCTTATAACTAGAAATTCTCAAGCAATTCACATATTAAAAATGGCTACTCAAAAATATATTCAATTTGCACGGCTCTATCATACAAGAAAACATATTCAACAATTTTGAATACAAGTGTTCCTAAAGAAATTTAGATAGGATTTCAAGTTTTTAACAAATTTCAACGAAAGAAAAGAGTTTTTTTACCATCTCTACTCAACCGATCAAAGGAAGCTCCAAGCTTGATCCAAAATTTGGTGTCCAACCAATATACAAAGTGAAACTCTCTTGTTTCTCTCCCTCAAACAACTATGGGGTTCAGTTTTCATTTAGGGGAAGAAGGGGATAACCAAAAGCTTCCCCCCTTTTTGGCCGAATCCCCACACACATGCATCTCCAAAAATTGCATGACATGTGTGTATCTCCCTCAACTAATCTTTCTTTTATATGCAATCCCATTGTTTCTTCTAGAATTCAGTTTAGTCCTTCCTAATTGATTATTCAAGTTTACTTCATTTCAAATTTGATCCTAATTCACATAATTAGTCTAATAGATTATAATTCTATAACAATTTAAATAATGGTCCAATTTAGCATACTCCTAGGCCAAAGTTTGGGATATTACACTTGTCGTTTATTTGCAACTTCCTCCTTTCTTCATCGGCCATTTCTTGCTTGGACTTGGGAACTTGCCTTTCTCCTTCTTTCTTCATCGAGATAGATGGTTCGTCTTCGATTAAATACCAAAAGAGGTAATCGTTGGATTTGATGAATAGTCTCATTCGATTCTTCCAATAAGGATAGTTGTCCTCATTGAAGAAATACAGTTTAGTGGTCGATTGAGACTCGTACAAGTTGTTGCCGAAAGTAGATGCCATGACCTCTATTGTGGATTGATGTATCTCCTTCGGATCGACTCAAGAGGATGTTAATCCTTCTAATGAATGTAGCTCTGATACTAATTGTTGAGATAATCAACTAGTTGTGGAAGGCCAAGAGGGGGTGAATTGGCAAATAAAAAATTTTATTGAAGCAATTGAAAGATAGAAAAAAGTTGGACACAAGGATTTATAGTGGTTCAAGCTTCTAACAAGCTCTACACCCACTATCTTAGCTCCACACTAAGGATTTCAAACAATTCACTAAGAATTCTTCCCCTTTTCTAGGCTAAGGAGGCAACCGTTACAATCGATCAAAGCTTTCTACTTAAAGCTTGATCCAATTCACTCTTTTACAAGAAGTTTGTTTGCGAACAAAAATATCCTCACAAAGATAATGCTTGCCCAATTATAAATACACTCAACCCAAAACTTGAATAAAATGGATACGATTGAAGAGCACTCAAGTGGGTTACAAAGTTTGACTCTAATAGCTCAAAGATGGTTGGATTTGTACTTGAATGCTTTTTACTTGTTCAATAGTTGTTGTTGAAGCTTTGGAGACTTGATTTTATATCCCCTCATTGATTTCTAACCGTTTGGGTGGTTGGGATCATCAATAGAGCCGTTGGGCTACTTTTTTCCCGTAATAAATGTTGTTTGGTGACCTATTGTATTGATACACGAGCAACTGTATCGGTACCTGTCAAAAGAAGAAATAGCTATTGTACAAGGGGTATCGATATGCTTGAGGGGCGTATTGAAACGAGTATAGTGTAAAAACATATCCGTATCAAAACGACTAGGCCGTATCGGTACGGTTTTTACTAACTGGAATCTGAGGTAAAAGTCCAAGAAAAATTGCATCGGTACGCCTAAGGGGCGTATCGATACGGGTTAACTGAAATTCAAAGTTTGTTGATTTTAATAACTGACAAGGTAACGGTCATATATTAAATGCAAAGATTTTGAAAATCTTAACACCCCGTATCGGTACAGGTGAAGCCGTACCAATACTCATTGTTTAAACAAAATCCCCCGGTTGAAGGCCGTATCAAAATGGAATCAACCGTATCGATACGATTTTGCAATTAAAATTCCAATTGTCAAAAGTTGTATCGAAACACCTAAGGGTGTATCGATACGCCTGGGCGATTTTAGATATTTGAGTATAAAAATACTTGGAAAATATTTTTGGTGTTTAAGTTTTTTGACTTAGAAACATTTAAGTTCGAATCATTATTATTTTGTAAGACTTTTTGAGTACTTGAAAATTTATTCAATTTTACAAATTGGTCCTTAAACACTTTGTTATATCAAAATCAAATATAAGTTTTACAAATTCACATAAGAAACACTTGAAATTTAAATATTTAATACAAAATCCAAACACAAAATTTAGTGATTTGGAGTTAATTTTAAAGGAAAAATATTTGAATACAATTACTTTACTGGCACTGACATTTAAACATTTATCAAGAAAGTTTCCATGCTCAATGAGTCATAATTTAATACATATTTGCTAATTCAAAATTCAAGTACACTGTTGAATTGCTGATTTATAAATTGTCTTTAATTTTTTATAAATACTTTTTTTTTGGTTCGGATCATGAATAGTCTTCATTTATTAGATGGAAGGAAGAACAACTCTTCAATATCTCTATGCAGGTCAGCTACTTCATTCATAATTATTACGGGATTGAAGGAAAAAATGAGATTTTTTCATTTATTTGATGATGTATTATAAACTTTTAAATTTAAATATTTTCTCTTAAAATTTAATATATATAAATTAGTACAAATATTTTTGAAAAAATTAAAATTTAAAAGTACATAATACAAACATAAAAATTTAGATATATAAATCTAATTTTAGAATAAAAAATTATAAAACCTAAAATAAAAATATATTTATTAAAAGTACTAGATCGATTACCCGATTACAAAAAATTCGGTCCAAACTCAGCCTCATTATCGAAGAAAAACTACAGGTCGAATACCCGGCCTAGTCAAATATATTTTTTTAATAAAAATACTTGATTGTTTAAAATTTGAGTCAGTAGGTCGAAGTCAACAGGTCCAGTATTTTTAAACACCCCATGTCTAGTGATGGTCAAGTTTTTCTTTGGTGTTTCCAAGTATGCAGTTAGTTGGTCGCTCAGCTTAGATTCTGTTCAGGAATAATTTTGAAACAAATTTTTAGTAAAAAGTGGTGAGAACGATGATTTAGGGATATGCTGAAAATTTCAGTTTTACAAAGTTTAGTTTGAAAACCAAAACAAATGCAAAATCTGGTTAAAAAAACGCAATTTTTGAATAGTTTGGCACAGCTTTTTCGTTGGCAGTCAAAAGCTACTCAATGTTGAACGGGCCCTTAATGGATGAAGCTGACTGTTAGCATCCACAATTCTGATAAAATTGATTCCTACGCTGATTTTCAATTTCCAATCTTCTAATTAAATGTCATTAGCTAACACATGAAAATAGGCTTGAAACATAATTGGTTGCTGCTCCCTTAATGTTTTAGATTATCCTTGTACAAAATTGCCATGCTTGCCCTCAAGCCTTTGACAGACTGCATTTAATGGAATAAAACTGATAAAAAGAAGCTTTGTTGAAGTGTGAGTTACACTCCAACGCAGCATCCGAATCATCGGGTTTACTTACCACTACGGAAGCGATGCAAGAACACAAGTGTGGTGAAGTGGTTCAAGAAATACACTGGCAAACGATGTGAAAGATGCGAAACTGTCCATAATAATAATAATGAAGAATCCCACTGCTGCTATAAAAGCAATCACCCTTTAGGTTTCCTATATAGTTTACCAAATTCCAGTTTTAGAAAAGCCACTACCTATAATTGTTCGTTTTCATAATTTCAGAGCAGCCTTGTGAACCATGGTTTCTTTGTGTATCTGGTGGCAGCTCTTTTCAACGAGATCGAGAAGTTTCTCCAAGTTCACAGCCCACGCGTTGAGAACTTCATTGCTATCTTTTGCTACCTGGAAGCACACTATACCCATCGGTCGGTCAATCTTTGCCACCAGTGCCTTGGAGACCACCATTTCAGAAAGATGCTTCTCAGCTTCCTGTGTTAAAAAAGATCATTAATTAGCTTGGAAATAGCTTTATGGAGATCTTTTGTTTTTATATTCCCAAACAAAGTCCTGGGTACCTACCGACTAGACATCTCAAGAAAAAGAAAAGAGCAAACCTGGACAGTGAGACACAACAACTCCGCAAGTCTCTTCAACGTGATCCTTGAGTAGTACTTTGAAACAACAAGGATATTCTGAAAAGCATCATATTGGTTTCAAGTGAGAAATGGTTAAGAAATCAATAAGTGAATAGAAATTTTATGACAAGGGGGGCAAATTTACATGTTCAATAATTCTCATTCTCAAATCTTCTGCAGCTTTGTCACCCAAAGAGCCTCCAAGCATATTCTTCTCATTCTCAAATTCATCCTTATATAAATTCCACAAGGACGTCCACTGGATAACCTCCATTGTAACTAACTGTTTCAACAGCAACCTATAACACAAGATTAAACAAAAGTGGTCACCAGATATAAAACATTTTAAAACAACCCACCTAGAGCTTGAAACATTCATGTGTATCAAATCCATCAAGGACATACTTAAATTTTGGAATCTCAGACAGATTCTTATCTTCCAATGTAGAATTGAGAAGGCTTGACTGCATTGGATCATGCGGGGCAAGGATTAAGTACCAACAGATTTTTCTCAAGACCTGCAAGTAAAACAATATACATGAGAACAGCTCAACAGAACTTGGAAATGAGATATACTGAGATGAGCTTTACCGGTATCCACTGAGATGGATCTTCCCTGATGGATGGAATCTCATATATTGCCTTATAGCAACGGCAAATTTCAAGGTAGTCATTGTTATGAAAATAATACCTATGGATACAAGGAAACCTCATTAATAAGATAAATCCCCACATAGCAGCGGATAAGATAATTCATGAAATTCATTTACATCCAATCACTTCACAGTTGGTTGGAAGTTGGAACTTTACAGTGAAGTAAATATGGCTGATATTTCTTCCTAAGTTGCTTAACTATAATGGTAAGTCGGTTCTCATTTTGACATCCAATAAAAATTGAAATTTTTAAGGATCTTGTTTTCAAGTAAATGTAGTCTGTAAGCTCTGTTGCATGAATTTATCTCCAGAATTAAATTTCCAGAAAAGATTTAGATCTCTAGCCCCAAACTCTAGAAGAAGAAAAATACTTTCTCATCACCTTGAAACATAAGGATCATACCTTCCAAGTTTCAACATATAATATATCTGAAGTAACAACCAACAGAAAGAAAACATTCACCCTTTGATTTTGCAGATGTCATTCTTGAAAGAAATACTAGGTTAAGCAATTCTATCTTGAGGGCTTTTCCATGACCGAAAGCAACTTAATTGAGATTCCCTAACATTCAACTTATACAAAAATCAAATTGCCAACGCAACTAAAGCACATTTAAATTGCTTGGAAAGTGCTTCAGGAATTCAATACAACAACGTAGAGTGTAGCGGTGTCCCTTTTAAGCTAAAAAATGAAGTTTCAATGTGTTTGGAGGTCTTTCGAGTATTTAAATGTTCCGTGGGGTTTTTTTTAAAAAATAACATTTTATTTTAAAATTGGAGTCGCCACCGGCCACTTAAGTAGGTCGGACACCACAAAAAACTAGAGATTTAAAAAAATTTGAGTTCGAGAGTCGATTACAGATGGGGAAGGATTAGCACCCCCACCACCCAAAATTGGTACTTTAATAATTACCGCTTTATTAATATTAGACTTTCCGGATTAAAGTGACGATTAGATTAAAATTCAGCTATAAGTGCGGGTAAATTTTAAAGGCTCTGTTATCCGAGAGTAAACGCTCAACAACCATCATTACGCCTGATACTAGCCCCGTTTATGCTAGGATAAAAGGGCACTGCATTGACAATTAATATCTCGAAATGCAACTTAAAACATGACAAATATAAATAAATACAAAACGATAAAAATATAAATAAATACTAACATAATAAAATACTAATATAACATAAATAAAATACTAATCTAAAACATAAATACATAAATATTAATCTAAGACAAATAAAAACAAATTTAACATAAATAAAAACATTAATCTAAAACATAAATTTAAAACATAAATAAATACTAATCTAAAATATAAACAAACATACAAACTAAAAAAGAACACAATTTTAAATTAACTAATACTTCATTTAATCATAAAAATTATAACACAAATAAAAATGGAAAAAAAATATACCTAACTAGGAACTCGAATGACGAACCCCACCAATATCTACCACGACCTCTCCAAAAATTAATTAGATCAGATCCAAAATAAGACCCCAATCGAATGTTGAATCGAATCAACTAGGGCCGTGGGCACTGCCCCCACCCCCAATTGGGGAGCCAATTCAATTGCCAATTTATGGCAATTTTCTTGTGTGAATTGTGGGTCAATTGTGGCTGCCCCATGCCTCTATTTATAGGCAAATGGGGGAGGCTAAGGGTGACGTAGAGCACCCTCCTCCATGCAATTTCCTCTATTTTTTTGCTTTTTGCTTTTTAATTTAATTATTTCTTTTACTTTTTTATATTATTATTATTATTTATATTAATAATATTACTATTAAAATAATACTAATAATTCTAAAACTCAGACAAAAATGAGTGATTACAAGTGTCACTCTTTACTTGTTCTTGTGAAACGAGAACAAAACAAAGATCAAAAGCACTCATTTTTGACCTACTTCCTTGTCTTTGGCTTCGAAATCACGTGTTCTTCTGGAACTCTCCGCTTTTCCTATACAGAACTTTGTCACCTTTTGATCTTGGAGCTACAGGCTCTTTCTATATAGAACCTTTAATTCTGAAGCCTCGAGTTACGAGTCCCTCCTATATAGAACTTTTTACTTTAAGACGGTAAAACTCGGAGTCTTTCCTATATAAAACTTTTCGCCTTCAACGCGACAGGTTTTTCCTATATAAAACCTTCTGCGTCACGGATGGATTCTTCTGACTGGGAGTTATTCCTATATAGAACTACTAGTCTTCAAACCATGGAGACGCCAGTCTTTCCTATATAGAACTTTTAGCTTCTGAAATTTCGTAGTTACGGTTTCTTCTTATATAGAATCTTTCACTGCGAGGGCTCGAAAATACATGCCCTTCCTATATAGAACCTTTATCTTCGAATCTTTCAGGGATTCATGCCAAAATAGCTACCAATCTGGCCTTGCGCTACTGAGGATGCCAAGATCTTTCTTCAAATTTGAGGATTCACGCTATTAAGGCTGCCTGTCTTTCTAGACTCACGCTACTAAGGCTTCCGATCTTTCTGGACTCAGGCTACTAAGGCTGCCTAACTTTCTGGACTCACGCTACTAAGGCTACCGATCTTTCTGGACTCACGCTACTAAGGCTGCCGACATCTAGCCTCACGCTACTATAGCTGCCGCATCATGCCCGAATGACTTATTGATGGCCCGAAGGACTTATCACCATGCTCGAAAGACTTACTGGTGGCCCGAATGTCTTATCATCATGCCCGAAGATCTTACTGATGGCTCGAAGGACTTAATATCCGGCTTTACGCTCCCTTGGCTACCGTCATCTGGCCTCACGCTACTATGACTATCGACATCTATCCTAATGTTACTATGGCTGCCGCATCATGCCTGAAGGACTTATTGATAGCCCGAAAGACTTATCACTATGCTCGAAAGACTTACTAGTGGCCCGAAAGTCTTATCATCATGCCCAAAGGTCTTACTGATGGCCCAAAAGACTTAATATTCGGCTTTACGCTACATCAGCTACCGTCATCTAGCCTCACGGTACTATGGCTGCCACATCATATCCGAAGGACTTATTGATAACCCAAAGGACTTATCACCATGCTCGAAAAACTTACTAGTAGCCCGAAGGTCTTATCATCATGCCTGAAGGTCTTACTGATGGTCCGAAAGACTTAATATCCGGCTTTACGCTACTTTATCTATCGTCATCTGGCCTCACGCTACTATGGTTGCCGATCTTTCTTTCTTTAATGAAATCTGCTTCTTTAAACTTTTTGACAATTCTTTAAATACCAGTCTAAAACAAGCAAAAATCGACATGCCTCTATTTATATGATGCATGCAATGCAATACTTTTTTCTTCTTCTTTTCTTTTTCTCTTTTCTCTATTTTTCTGTTCTTTTCTCATTTCTTTCTTTCTTCTACTTTTTTTTCTTCTTTTTTCTCTCACTCTCTTCTCTCTTTTTCTTTTCTCATCTCTTTCTTTTCAATCTTTCTCTGATCAAAAGTCTTACACCCTGAAAGGTCGTTCCTCAGATTTCTTCATATCTTTACTTCTTTACAGTATGCTTTTAAATCCTTATTTGATCAATCACTTCGAATTTAAATTAACATGCTTTCTTATCTTTCGTGGGGAAGGCTTTCTTGTCTTCAGGGTTATCATCTGTCTTCATAAATGATATTCTGGTCCTTATATTATTCTTATAAGAACCCTTGTCATCCCCTTCGCTTGGCGTTGCCCCATTCAATCACGGACTCCACTGCTTTGAATTTCCTGACCCATCATACAGAACCTTGAATTATTTCTAATCACTAGGGTAAGTAAAAATGCTTTCATCCCCTGAGCTCATCCTTGATCTTCTCGTAGTATTTCGACGAGAATTAACTCTCGATCTCTGTGCTTTAAATTTCATCATCATTCATTTTTAAAGTAATGCAAAAGGCAATTTACTTATGTATATTTTAATAAAATAATGATTATTTGAAAAGATAACAGTTATTTTGAAAATCACAACTTAAAAGGAATACAAAAAATTTTAAAAATATTGTTTGGAACAAATGGTAAACATCTTTTTTTTTCTTCTTTTTTCTTTTTTTTAAAAAGAAGCCAAACATTTTTTAAAATTAATATTTGAAGAATGGTAAACAAAATTTGAAGTATATTGCCAAACATTTTAAAAACTAATGTTTGAAAGAAATGAAAAACATCAAAACTTTAGGAGAAAATGTTAAACTTTTTAAAACATGTTTGCCCCCAAAATATCAAACATCATAGCACAACTGCTTCAAATTGCTAGAAATCAACTCTAATGAAGCGTATATTTAGAAGATCTTGACTATTGTTGAGATATACGCAAATGTATGGTTTCTTCTAATCTATTAGGCTTTCAAGAGGCACAATCCCATACCTAATTTCTAACCATTTAAGGTGGCTCTTCTAATTTCACTAACTCACTATGCCTCATTCTTCTCTCATTTGGGTATCGATCAAGCACTTCGAAGTTTGAATTTCCTTGAAACAATGTTAATCCTTATAAGCGGAATGAAATCTGAAGGCATTCTCATTCAACTTGGATATCTATGGATGATTAGAATGATCTTTGGAGGCTTGTAATTTAGGCCTTTGGTTAATAATTAGATTACGTCGTATCTCTGTGCTCGTATGATCTGGATATGCTCACATGGAGTATTCTTTTTTTCTTTTCCTTTTTTTCAGGATCACTCTAGACTGTCTGTTTTCAAGTTTTCACCCTAGAGTTCATTTCCTCACTCTCTTTCTTTTGGTCTATCTTGCAAAATAATTGATCCTCCAAAGTTCTTTGAATGAAGAATTATGTACACTTTTGAGAGTTCTTGTGATTGGTATGTCCAGATGAAAGGTTCCTCTTTCTTTTTTTCTTTCTTTTTTTCTTTCTTTCTTTTTCTTGGATCGCTCTAGAATGCTCATTTTTTAGTTTTCACCATAGAGGTTACTTCTTTCTTTTGTCTTTAGATTCACGTATTTTGGTGGGATAGTGAAGCCAACATGCTCTGGCAGACTACTCCTTCCTTTTTATTTTCGGGATTGCTCTAGGCTACCCATTTTTTAGTTTTTACCCTAAAGGTCATTTTTTTTTTTGAAATTGGCAATCTTCGGGCCGACTTGTCTTGGCTTCGATTTAAGTTTCTATACAAATCTTCAAAATTGTAGATTCTTTATGTATCTCTTGCTCATTTCTTACAGTTAAAGTCTCGATCTTGTATTGTTTGATCTGTGTGTGAAGTATTTTCTTTTCATTCCTTTTGTCTTTTTTCTTTCTTCTCTTTTTCTTTTTCTTTTTTTTCTTTTTTTTTAAAGAATTCAACTCATCATAATTTTTTGTCTCGAGAATAATGATGGAACATACAATAGAACCCCGAGTTACTTGGCATAGTCATCATTTAAATATATCACTCATGTTGCTACTCCACTTTTGACTTAAAAGATGGATGGAGCATACAACCACCTTCTAAGCTTTTTACTACAGCGGAGTACCCCAGAAAATTCTACTCATTTCTCTCTTTTTAAAAACTCTTATCTAAAAATACCCTTTAGTAAACTCAAACAGTGGAGTGTAATCTCTTTTTTCTTTTTTTCTCTCTTTTTTTCTTCTCTCTCGTCTATTTTGAAATTTCAACCTAGAGTCTTTTTTCTCTCATTCGAGTCTGTGGATGTATCCTCGAATCAAACTGTATCTATACCAGACATTGTCGTTTGTTCCCGCTTGAACGTAATCAATTCTACCCACCTCTTTTAAACTGGTGCCTATCGAACGATGGAGTCTTCATGTTTCTTCTTACACTATTTAACTTAGTGTACTCGCTCTTGATTGCTTCGGCCTTCTAATTGTCATTTCTTATGTTGCTTGGTTTATTTTCTGAGCTTAAACTTGTCTTCATTCATTTTTCCTGGTAGTTTTATGGCCTTCATGTCCAATCTATCTGGTTTCATCTCTTTCTCTTAGTAAAGTGAAAGAATACCATTCGTCATTTTATTCATAGATGTCCTGAGAAAGCCTTCAGGGGTAAAGGTTTAGGGTCAACTCTCGATTCAAGGATCTTAAACGACAAGTGCCTAAGAAGGAAAATTTCTAAAATGAGAACTGTCCATTATCTAAACACTCGCTTTGTTCCTTTGTTGGCTTAAGTAAACTAGCAGATACTCACATTTACAGTATCCTCACAACATTCAATCTCTTCTGAATATAAGCAACTTAGAGTTAATCTCTGGATCTGAAACAAATGTGTTGTTGCATTCAAAATTCAATGACCTAATATAAAAATGATATATACATATGTCCATTCAAAAATGCGTGTATATGCATATAAGAGAACAAAAACTACCCTATAAAAATAAAATGTTTAAAGAATAAAAAATGTAAAAAATACTCTTTAAACGGAAATATGATTTGTTATTTTGACAAACAATGAGTTTTTTAAGTTGAGAATTTCTTTGTGAAATGATGAGAAAATCGTAGGGACCTTCGGACTATCTCAAGGGTACTAACTCATTCCGGCCCTTTCAAGGTAGTGTAGGCTTGAGCCACTTTTCTTGTTTTTTTCACCGCTAGATCAACTCTCTCGTCAACCAGCTTCTTAATTTCTTCTATTAACGGCCCCAAATTTCTTGGTTTCATGCTCGACGCCTTAATGTAAAACTCTCATGTACATTGACCAAATGAGGCTATATGTCCGAGATGGAATACTCCGAATACTTCTAAATATGTACTTGTTCGAGGAATTTTTCTCGATAATTCGGAGGAATTTGTCTTCTCTTACAATCATGAGAACCTTAAAAGTGGTACCCATTTGTCTATTTTTTTCCTTCTGCTCCTAGGCATGTTTGGTTTGTTGAATTAATACTCAATTTTCCTTCTTGGATCTGCCCCTCAATTTCCCGAGCATCTTATCAAAGAGGAAATACTGAAGATGGCTTGAGACATGGAAGTCATTTTCCTCTTCAGCAATAGGAGGCTGCACTTGAGCGGCTAACCTCCGCCATCTCAAAGCATATTCCTTGAAACTCTCATCAGGTTTCATCCTCGTACCTTGGAGATACTAACGATTTGACACTAGGTCTAAAGCATATTTGTATTGCCCATAAAAACGTTGGTTAAGTCTCCACATGACTACACTTAGTCTCTACTCAAACAGTTGTACCATATCATGTTAGGTCCTGCTAGACTATCATGGAAGTAGTGGATCGGTGATTTTTCATTCTCCATGTAGCCCTCTATCTTTTTTCAGAACGTGGTCAGGTGCATTTTGGGGCAGCTTGTTCTGACATACTACATAAATCGTAGAATCTTGAAATCCGGTGGAATGATCAAATTAGGGCTTTCTTGCGTCGAAGGCATCACTCTTTTTTTCGAGCCCATCTTCTAACTGCTCGAATCTTGATTTTTTAGTGTTTTCAATTCTTTTATCCATGATAAAACCCTAATTGGTCTTTGAATTACTCCTCATAAAATTTATACAAGGTAATGATAATTTCATGTAAAATATGTCAGGATCGTGCAAAGTAATATGATGCAATCCTAAAATATAAACATGAATGCAATAAGGTATTGATTTCAAAAGTGATCCCCATAAAATGACGTTCATTGAGGCCAAAAGATTTCATTACATTAGATATTAGATATTTACAATTACTGATGAGCTCCAGTGTCTAATTTCTTAACTTCATCCAATAGTCCGGTCAGCTTGCCCCAAAATGTAACACTTGGTTCATGTTCTGACTCAATGCCATCGATGTGTCAGCTAAGTCTGCCACCTTGTTGAGCCTCTTTGCCTGCTCGGGTAATATTAATCTTTCACAGCTTAGAAGTTATATCTACAACATTTTCAGCAGCAACTTGTTTGTTAACTTCTACACGAACCTCACATTCACGCAAAGAAGTCCCGAGCTATTCCACTTGCTCCTTACTTTCCAATTGAAGAGTGTTGGATCGTCCTCGTTCTGGTGTAAACTTGTTTTCAACACTCTTATTAATAGCTAGGTTATTCTGTAACTCGTCTCTGAAGACTGTTGTACCTACTCAATTTCCTCAAACTTATCTGATATCAGCCTGACTTGATTCTCGTTTGACTAGTTTCTCTTTTTCTAATATTCTGAGTCGTCCTTCAACTGAACAATACTGTTCATCCACACAGTAAAGCTTTTAGTGATCATTTTGCAAATTCAATTTCATCCAAATTATTTCTCTTATCTGAGCTGGCTGACCTCGAAAGAATATCCCTTTCCTGGGATGCCCTTATCTCCGATCTTAAAATTTAACTCGCTTGAGTGACCCACTTCGGTATTACTCGAACCTTGTCTTAAATATCGATTTTGCCCCTTGGATGAATGTTAGCTCATTATAAAATTGGGGTATTTCGTCTTCGAAACTCAAGACTCCCATCGCAATAAGATCTTGAACTTGTTCCTCAAAGCCCCGCAATTCTCTATAGTGTGACACAAACTTCCTAAACGGTAATTGTGTCGTAACCTCTCAGATAAGATGGACTTTTAGGTAGAAACTTTACCGAGGTAATAAGGCTATTCTCGATGAACATTAAGAGTAGTTCGGTGTACCTCACAGGAATCGAGATATACTTTTTATTACTTGCTTCTCGGGTTTCTTCTAGACCGAACTCTATTTTCTAAAAGTTCGACTCAGACATACATTCCGCCTGTCTATTGATGCGGATCACAAAAGGGTTCGACTTATCGTATTTGGCTGGCTTAGAGGTAGAATTCTGACTATCACGTTCTCTATTCTGATCCTTAATCGATTTTTCTTTCAGTTCGACGGATCGCTTATTAGTACCGTGTCGCCTAATGTGTCTGAACTGAAGTCTTCAGATGATTCCTCTTCTATTTTCTCTGATCTTGTTCTGGGACAAAACTCGAGATCCGTGCCCTTTAATATCTGACCAGACAACCCTTTGTCAATTATGAACATTTTTTGAGATTTAAAAAATCACTTCGAAAATCAATACCCTATAAATGCGAGAATGCATGCAAATGCGGTGTTGATTCTCGAACAGTCTTTAAAAAACTTTCAATAGAGAAAATGTCTGATTGCAAGAAACTAATAACAAATTACAGGTAACAGTTGGATTCCTTCTAGAGACCTTGACTTCGGAAAACAGAGCCACGTCTCAACGTTGTCTTCAGGATGATGGATGACCTCGTCTTCTCCTCTTATTCTATTCTATAGACTCGCGACGTCATGATCTTCATTTTGTGGCTTCTAAAAAGGATATCAACAAGTGCATGCATAATGCAGACAAGAGCTTATTCTATAGAACTGAGTGCAAATGAACCGATCTTCGAATAATGCGTCCAAATAGAGTTGAATTCTAGCGATCCTAAAAGGGGTCTACTTAAAGTCTTTAAAGCTTTTAGATTTACATAAAAATTCTTAAAGATCATTTGGTTTAAAGATTTCCCCTTTTTATTATTAAAAACTTTCAACTTATTTAAAAAATGAAACTTTAAATTTTTTTTTAAGTTTTAGGAGGAAAAAGAATTTAAAACACAATAATTTTTTTTAGAGTTAAATTAAAATCTTTGAGATTTTTATAAAAGGCTAAATGTGAAGATTTTAAAATTAGTGTTCTATAATCCCCACTGGATCCTCTGCGCCGCACGTGCCTTACTATCCGACCGTCTTATTTCTCGATTGGTCTTTGCTCGATCCAACTGAATACTGTAGTATTATCGTTCTCGATGAAGCAAACTTCTTTTCTATTTTGAATGTCTTTTAAATGAATTGTTCTTGAATCAACACCATGTAATGATATGCAAAATGAATGCAAATAAAAGCGTTGATTCTGCTGGTAATCACTCTTTCAAACGACTTTATAAAAATTAAAAGGTCCAGATTTTGGAGCCAAAAAAGAAAACTTCTACAGATATGCCCATCTACATGTTTTTAAGTCGCACTCAAAAAAATAAAAATTTCGGTTAAAATCGCTGGTACCGGGTTCGCCTCCCGCTTCATGCATTCAAATAGATCTAAAATAGCTATATCGATGTTTCCGAATACCCTCGGAAAGATTATCAAACATGTCCCAAAAATGAATAGGTCTATCTTTATTACCTCATTCAGGTGTACTATATCGGACACATTCCCATGAAGATGCTAGGTTGTCTTTTCAATTTTGAATCAAATCGTTGGTTCAATACTCACTTATCAAAAAATTTCGAGCTTCAATGGATAGTTCTGATTCCTCAAGACTTCGCGTAGATCTAATCTTTTTGTACATTCTTCTGGTTGAGCAATGCTGTATATTCTTCTACCGTGGTCATCATGTCTTGGTCGTTGAAGGTAAAGTTGCAAAAGAGAAATTCCAAAATTGAAAAATGACTCGGAGTAAAGGCTGATTGACTCGAACATACATTAGCTGGGCTATGTCGCCATAACTGTCAAAAAATAGGTCCTAGTTTTCGGTTTCATCTTTCCTAAATCTCTTTAAGCTCTCACGGATCATTATGTTATAGGCTCTCGTGTGTATACTTTGGCACTACATGCTTACTCGACAAACTGTTACCTCGGACCCGTTGATTAATCCCTGACCAATGTCGCACGATTAAGTTGTTGTCGTCCTCCTTAAGATATCTTTTTTCTATGGTAAAAGATTTTCTGATCAATCAAACCACTTAAATCAACACCTTTATGTAATGTGGATGCAATGATAACGCAACAAAAGTATGTGTAAAATAAAAATAAAATAAAACACAAAAAGAAATGAGTTAGTACCAGATAAAAATAATAAATACATAAATAAAAGGTAAATTTAAATAAAGCAAACAAACAGAATAGCCTTATATATATCCTGTCTAAACACTTAGGTTATCCGCATGGCTCTAAAGAGGTAGGCTTTCTATATTTCGTACATGTAGTGTTGGTGCTAGGAGGTACCCGAATTGTCCTTGTTGCCTTATACTAAGAGTAGCGAGGCCCCCGATAATCACCCATTATAGGCTACTTTCAACCGGGTTCAATTTAAGGGGACCCATTCCCTTATACTCATACGAAGGAACGATATCCTCACGAAAGCATAAGGTACTCGAGCTCCAAAGTTACTTGCTAGGCCCATACGGAGGAATGATATCCTCACGAAAACATTAGTGTTTTCCCCCACTTAAAAATGACGGGTTTATATGCCAAGTTTTAAATGCGTTGAAATAAACAAGCAATTATAACCGAATGTTAATTTAATAGTCACTTTAATCCGAAATTTCTAATATTAATAAAGCAGTAATTATTTTAAAAACTTGACTCTTATTTTTTTTAAAAAAAAACTAGGTTCCCAGTGAAGTCGCCATATGTAGTACGCTAAAAAACGAAGTTTTAATGTATTTGGAGGTCTTTTGAGTATTTAAATGTTCCCTGGAGTTTTTTTAAAAAAACCGCATTTTATTTTGAAATTAGAGTTGCCACCAACCACTTAAGGTAGGCCGGATACCATAAAAAATCAGAGATTTAAAAAATATTGAGTTTAGGAATCGATTACGGATGAGAAAGGATTAGCACCCGTACATTGTGCAAAATTGGTACTTGAATAATTACCGTTTTATCAATATTAGACTTTCCGAATTAAAGTGACGATTAGATTAAAATTCGGCTATAAGTGGGAGTAAATTTTAAAAGCTCTGTTATCCGAGAATAAATACCAAACCACCATCACTACGCATAATACTAGCCACGTTTACGCTCGGATAAAAGGGTACCACAGTGACAATTAATATCTCGAAATACAACTTAAAACATGACAAATATAAATAAATACAAAGCGATAAAAATATAAATAAATACTAACATAATAAAATACTAATCTAACATAATAAAATACTAATCTAAAACATAAATACATAAATATTAATCTAACACAAATAAAAACAAATTTAACATAAATAAAAACATTAATCTAAAACATAATTAAATATTAATCTAAAATATAAAAAACATACAAACTAAAAAAAACACAATTTTAAATTAACTAATACTTCATTAAATCATAAAAATTACAATATAAATAAAAATGAAGAAAATATACCTAACTAAGAGCTCGAATGACGAACTCCAACTGACCCCACCGAAATCTACTACGACCTATCCAAAAATTAACTAGATCGGATCCAAAATAGGACACTGATCAAATGTTGGATCGAGCCAACTGGGGCCGAGAGCACCGCCCCCAACTGAGGAGCCGATTCAATTGCCAATTTATGGCAAATTTCTTGCGTGAATTATGGGTCAATTGTGGCTGCCTCATGCCTCTATTTATAGGCAAATGGGGAGGCTAAGGGTGACGTGGAGCACCCTCCTCCATGCAATTTCCTCTTTTTTTGCTTTTTAATTTAATTATTTTTTTATTTTATTATTATTAATAATATTACTATTAAAATAATACTAATAATTCTAAAACCTAGACAAAAACAAGTGATTACATAAAGAAAACAAATTATCAAAACTCAATTAAAAAGATCACACAAAAAGTCATAAAAATATGAATGCCACGGAAAAAAGAAAACAAATACCGTATCATCAGTTCATAGTAGATACGCTTCAACTCCAATAGTGAAGGTATATCAGCAGGAGCCTCTTCTACAACATTGTCACCTTCCTTAGGTTTCTTCTTTTCCTTAGATGGATCAACATCAAATACTCTAGGACTAATCTTCCTTGACAGAATTTGAGCACGAACATAATCTTGGCGATCTAAGCAAAGGCGAACCTGCAAAGTTTAATTATTGACAAGTTGACACAATTAATACTGCAAAATATAAAAGATACATTAATATTAAAAACAATTAAGGGCAATGATCAAAATAAGATGCCCATACTTGTTCAAGAATGAAGGCAATTTTCTCAGTTTTTGCCATGGCACCAAAAGTTTCCACCTGAAGACCAAACAAATCAAATATTAAAAGGAGATAATAGAAAACGAGACTTAATGACACCAAAAGTTGTCACCTTGCTATATCTTATCTTATTACAAACAAAACTTACCGCAACTTCCTGCATTAAATCCGCAGCTTCCGCAATAAGGCCTTGCTCCTCTTTAATCTTTGCAAGTCTCCAAATCAATCTTGCTCTCTCAATTTCAACATAAATCTACAGATGGAAAGAAATTTGTTTAGACAAAAAGTTGTACATTACACTAGTTATATCGGATAAAAAGAAGACTTCATGTTAGAGTCAAAAACTTACCTTTCCAGCAGACACACTGTTCAGGGTCTTGATAAGCTCTATACGAGTTTCAAGATCTGGTGTCTGATCAATGTATTGCATTGCTTGCTGAACCATTGCAGTCACTGCCTGCGATCACAGATAAATAAACAGTTATTTTAAGAGAGAACATCGGTTAATCATAACCTCCCACAAAATGTTCTAATACTAGGTAGAAAACTTTAACAAGGATATGAAAAATTCTCAACCAAATGACTGATGCCTTTCTAGAAAAAGTAGTCTAAAAAACTAAAAGGAGGGCAAAAAAAAAAACTTAATTAAGGGGCTCAATCAAAAGGATAAGGTCAGAATTACAGTCAACAATTTGGTTCAGTTAATGCTTTTCTTCTATGATGGGTCTAACTTCAAAAGAAACAACCATTAAAATAGAAATTCTAATTCTGATTAACATGAGTGGAATAGAATCATAAATTTAAACACAAGGCAAGAATGAACTTCAGCCAAATTTAACTAAGAAATGCTTGGCATTTTAATAAGCCCACATCCCCAATAGCAATTGTAACTACCAAAAACGTATGTATACCCCGAAAAACGCTCAGACTGGTTACTCATCCACTTGCAAATAAGCGAATTAGGTTCACCCACAATGATACATAAACCCTAAATATCAAAACACAAAGCGTTCAAAAAAAATCGAATCCAGTAGAGAGAAAACATAAAAAAACACTTGTTACCTGCTTAAGTTGACCCCGTTTCTTAGACAAGTTAACGATCTGTTCATTGAGAGACTTCCAATCCTTAGCCTCAAAGCAAAGCTGCAAAATCTCAGTGACGGCTTTCTTGGTAGCGGCCACATCGCCGGCCAACCGCATCTGCTTTTCAACATTAAGCAGCTGGTCGATCGCCGCCTCCAGATTCACATTTTTACCCTCCTACAAACAAACAAAAATCAGTGAGATATTAAAGAAATATAAGGAATGGAGATTTGAGATCTGAAATGAGAAATAAAAAGGGGAAACTATTAATTAATTAGTAAATATAAGAAATGAAGTTGTACCATAGCTTCAAAATCAGAATTCAGATGACAAAACCTAGCAGAGCAAAATGGAGAATACCAACTGTGTCTGTGTAGAAGTAAAACAAGAAATAAACAAACCCTATATAATGCCGTACAGGACACCCATGTTTGAACCAGGTTTTGGTTTTTAAATTCAACAATGTCCTGTTTATAGGGCCAAACTCTCTGTTCCTTTCTTTTCGAACAAGAAAAAGAATAAAACATATAAACCAACCATTCTCGTTAAGCTTGTCTGTGGGCCGATCCAAGTCGAGGTCTAGACCCGATTTTAAAATCTTCTCATGCCTAGGCCCAATATGCTTCATAATTCATTTTATTACAGAGTAAATTACCTCCAAGATCACTAAACAATTGGTCCATTTCTATTTGAACAACTGAACTATTATTTTTTCAAGTGGATCATTAAATTATTAAAGTGGTTTCAATTATGGAATTGATGAAAGTAAATTTATATAATTATATATTTAATCCTTTTTATTTGTACATTTTTTCAGTTTAACCTTAATTTAATATAATTCAATAAATTAATTATTAAATAAGATAGTGACAAGTACCACCATCTTATGTCATTATCTTAATATTATTTTTTATTTAATTTAATAGATTTATTTCCTCCAATCAGAAGGTGACACATATCACTATCTTATTGTAGGAAAATAAATAAATGAAAAATGAAATTTTTGAGAATCAAATTTGGGCAAAGCGTCGGAGCTAAACATCTAGCCTTTAAATCAAACTCCTTATTTAGTTTAAAGTATACAACATATTATGTATACATCTTATTTAATTAAAATTACTTTATCGTCTAACATGATCATAGGTCTTTGAGTTGCTTATGCTACCATAGTTCTTTTGGCTTGAGTTTCATGCCCTAATATGATTTTCCATTGCTGCTTGAATTCTTCCTTAAATTCTTAAATCAATGAGTGGCCTCTAAATTTAGAAATCTCAAGAGCCACGAATGATGGTGCATCAGGACGTTGACCACAAGCATATTGTAGTACCGTGGATATATCATCGACGAATGATAATGATAAAACAAACGAAGATAGTGATCGCAAACAAAACAAGAAAATAAATAGTACCAAAATTTATGTAGAAAACTCAAAATAGTAAAAACCACGGGCAAATGATGATGACTTTTATTATGACGAAGAATAAAATATTATAACTTGTTTGTGGCTTAACGCTCTGTAGAGTCCTTGATCTACATGTTATATCTTATGTTGTGTTTAAAACACTAATCCTTAACATCTATTTATAGGTATATGTTGCTTGTTTACACGGAAACTTGCATAGAAAGTGATTTTACTCGACATAGGTTTTTCACCTTTAATTAATGTAAAGTAAATCAAATATACTAAAAGTAAGATTATTACGTTAAACCAAATCTTAAAAAAATTGGATCACAACTCTAGCACATGTGTTAGAGTTGTTTTGAGCCGATTAAATTCGTGTGAAACTTTATTTTTTTTTCATTGTTGTGTTCGATGAAGAGTAGAAAACTCAATTTTGAGTTAAAATTTAAATTAATTGTATATGAGTTTTTGATTGAGTTACATTTCTAAATATTTTTAAAAAGTAAAAATCATGACAAAAATAGTAAGTGAAATGATAAATAAAAAATAATTGATTTTTTTGTACAGTTAAAAGAATCAAATTCTTTAAAATCACTTTAATTTTATGCATTTTAAATGAGTTTATTTTATCATTTAATTGTTTTTTCAGTTATCTCATTTTTAGGGTAAAACTTTGATACACAAGCTGTGTAAAACTAATTTTACACAAGCTGTGTAAAACTAATTTTACACAAGCATGTGCTTTTACCTTATAAAATATAATTTCTAAATTTCTAACTCTAATACCCTAAACTTTAAATTCTAAATACTAACCTTAAATTCTAAACCCTACAACTTAAACCTCTAAACTTTTAACCCTAAATTTGAAAAGCACGTGTAAACGTTTGTTTACACGGATTGTGTATCAAACTTTTTCTCTTATATTTTTATGTGTCTGGTCTAATAATTTTTTAATTATTTAAACTCCAACTTAACTCAAAATCTATACACAACTAATATAGTTAATTTAAATTATAATTTATTTTTCCAATTTTATACCAAAATGTATGTTCTCAATCTTATAACAAATGCAATTGGTGGATTTAGTGATGTATCGGATTTGGGCCGATATTTAGGGGTGTCACTGCTTCACCGGAGGGTAATGAAAGCGACTTATTAGTTTTTGATTCAGAAGGCTAGTGACCGTTTATCCGGGTGGTCGGCTAAAACTTTAACTTTAGATGGGCGCATTACACTAGCTAAAGCGGTGTTAGAGGTCATTCTGTCTTACACTATGCAACTGACTCTTCTCCCCAAGTGTTTTTGTGTTGAGATTAAAAAATTGATCTGTAAGTTTATTTGGGGTAATTGCAAATGATGACCTACATATTCACTTGGTCAATTGGGTTGAGATGTGTAAGCCAGTGGTGAATGGGGACTTGGTTTTAAGCATTTGGAAGAGCAGAATGCGGCTTTCCTAATGAAGCCGACGTTTGGTCTTGTTGCGCAGCCGGATCATTTATAGGTAAGGATGTTGCGTTCGAAGTATAAGTGTCAAGAGTTGATTCCTAAGTATCCTTTTGCATGATGTGCGAGATAATTTGACATGGACTGTGGGTAATAGGGAATCTATTGATTTTTGGAATGACCCTTGGATTGAGGATATTGGCTGGCTGAGGGATGGGTTGTGCCGAGTTGCAATGTTTCTAATTGTCTGACGCCCCTAGTTTTGATGGTTAACGAGAATGGTGACTGGAATTGGCCACAGTTTTAGCAGCTATTACCAATGCATGTTTTGTTGCGCATTGGGGTCATTATCCCGCTGTTTGAGCAAAGACGGGGATTGTTTGGGATCGTCGATTTTTGGTACGCTCCGCTTATCATGCCTGTGTTCCGCATTTAGTCTTGATAGATGAGCCTTTATGGAAGGTGATTTCGTGTTTTTTAGGGTTGCATCGGATCAAGATATTTCTTTGGCTACTGGCACATGGTCGGTTGCTAACCAATGTTGAGCGGGAGCGCCGCCATCTCACGCGTGAGGTGAGTTGCGGGGTGTGTGGTGATGAAGCGAAACTTTTGATCATTTATTTAGGCAAAGGCCCGGAAACAACGTCGTGGCATGGAAATGTGTAGTTCGAGTGGATAGATGATTAGACTTTTTTTGCGATGAATTTTAGAGATTGGATCACTTTCAATCTACGGCAATCAGACTTTGCAGCTGGTGAACCTCGGAGTGGCCGCCATTGTTTGGATCTATGTTATGGATGTTATGAAAGAACCAAATCAATTCGTTTTGATCCGTCGAATGCTGGCCAAGAATCGATCATTGTGGCTAGTCGCAAATTGGCTCAAGAGTGTATCACAGCCAAAAGGTTATAACGCAAAGCTTGCTCGCTCGGTTGGGTCGAGGTGTTGCGTCTAGGAAACGATCGCGAAAGGGTGGTGCAAACTTAATTCGATGAGACTAGATGTCGGTTGGATGGTCGAACAACATGTGGAGGAGTGATTCGAGGTGATCAAGAGGAATGGTTTTGAGTTTCTCTAAATTCATCGATATTTATTCGATTTTGGAAGCGGAGGTATGAGGAGTTTTGAGGGCCTCCAACATGCATGAGATTTTGGTGTCCGGCGTGTTTGTGTGGAGGTAGATAATGGAAATTGGTACTTGAATAATTACCGTTTTATCAATATTAGACTTTCCGAATTAAAGTGACGATTAGATTAAAATTCGGCTATAAGTGGGAGTAAATTTTAAAAGCTCTGTTATCCGAGAATAAATACCAAACCACCATCACTACGCATAATACTAGCCACGTTTACGCTCGGATAAAAGGGTACCACAGTGACAATTAATATCTCGAAATACAACTTAAAACATGACAAATATAAATAAATACAAAGCGATAAAAATATAAATAAATACTAACATAATAAAATACTAATCTAACATAATAAAATACTAATCTAAAACATAAATACATAAATATTAATCTAACACAAATAAAAACAAATTTAACATAAATAAAAACATTAATCTAAAACATAATTAAATATTAATCTAAAATATAAAAAACATACAAACTAAAAAAAACACAATTTTAAATTAACTAATACTTCATTAAATCATAAAAATTACAATATAAATAAAAATGAAGAAAATATACCTAACTAAGAGCTCGAATGACGAACTCCAACTGACCCCACCGAAATCTACTACGACCTATCCAAAAATTAACTAGATCGGATCCAAAATAGGACACTGATCAAATGTTGGATCGAGCCAATCAATGAGAGCACCGCCCCAACTGAGGAGCCGATTCAATTGCCAATTTATGGCAAATTTCTTGCGTGAATTATGGGTCAATTGTGGCTGCCTCATGCCTCTATTTATAGGCAAATGGGGAGGCTAAGGGTGACGTGGAGCACCCTCCTCCATGCAATTTCCTCTTTTTTTGCTTTTTAATTTAATTATTTTTTTATTTTATTATTATTAATAATATTACTATTAAAATAATACTAATAATTCTAAAACCTAGACAAAAACAAGTGATTACATAAAGAAAACAAATTATCAAAACTCAATTAAAAAGATCACACAAAAAGTCATAAAAATATGAATGCCACGGAAAAAAGAAAACAAATACCGTATCATCACCATAGTAGATACGCTCAACTCCAATAGTGAAGGTATATCACAGAGCCTCTTCTACAACATTGTCACCTTCCTTAGGTTTCTTCTTTTCCTTAGATGGATCAACATCAAATACTCTAGGACTAATCTTCCTTGACAGAATTTGAGCACGAACATAATCTTGGCGATCTAAGCAAAGGCGAACCTGCAAAGTTTAATTATTGACAAGTTGACACAATTAATACTGCAAAATATAAAAGATACATTAATATTAAAAACAATTAAGGCAATGATCAAAATAAGATGCCCATACTTGTTCAAGAATGAAGGCAATTTTCTCAGTTTTTGCCATGGCACCAAAAGTTTCCACCTGAAGACCAAACAAATCAAATATTAAAAGGAGATAATAGAAAACGAGACTTAATGACACCAAAAGTTGTCACCTTGCTATATCTTATCTTATTACAAACAAAACTTACCGCAACTTCCTGCATTAAATCATGAGCTTCCGCAATAAGGCCTTGCTCCTCTTTAATCTTTGCAAGTCTCCAAATCAATCTTGCTCTCTCAATTTCAACATAAATCTACAGATGGAAAGAAATTTGTTTAGACAAAAAGTTGTACATTACACTAGTTATATCGGATAAAAAGAAGACTTCATGTTAGAGTCAAAAACTTACCTTTCCAAAGAGACACACTGCTCGGGGTCTTGATAAGCTCTATACGAGTTTCAAGATCTCGTGTCCGATCAATGTATTGCATTGCTTGTTTGAACCATTGCGATCCACCGTCTGCGATCACAGATAAATAAACAGTTATTTTAAGAGAGAACATCGGTTAATCATAACCTCCCACAAAATGTTCTAATACTAGGTAGAAAACTTTAACAAGGATATGAAAAATTCTCAACCAAATGACTGATGCCTTTCTAGAAAAAGTAGTCTAAAAAACTAAAAGGAGGGCAAAAAAAAAAACTTAATTAAGGGGCTCAATCAAAAGGATAAGGTCAGAATTACAGTCAACAATTTGGTTCAGTTAATGCTTTTCTTCTATGATGGGTCTAACTTCAAAAGAAACAACCATTAAAATAGAAATTCTAATTCTGATTAACATGAGTGGAATAGAATCATAAATTTAAACACAAGGCAAGAATGAACTTCAGCCAAATTTAACTAAGAAATGCTTGGCATTTTAATAAGCCCACATCCCCAATAGCAATTGTAACTACCAAAAACGTATGTATACCCCGAAAAACGCTCAGACTGGTTACTCATCCACTTGCAAATAAGCGAATTAGGTTCACCCACAATGATACATAAACCCTAAATATCAAAACACAAAGCGTTCAAAAAAATCGAATCCAGTAGAGAGAAAAACAAAAAAACACTTGTTACCTGCTTAAGTTGACCCCGTTTCTTAGACAAGTTAACGATCTGTTCATTGAGAGACTTCCAATCCTTAGCCTCAAAGCAAAGCTGCAAAATCTCAGTGACGGCTTTCTTGGTAGCGGCCACATCGCCGGCCAACCGCATCTGCTTTTCAACATTAAGCAGCTGGTCGATCGCCGCCTCCAGATTCACATTTTTACCCTCCTACAAACAAACAAAAATCAGTGAGATATTAAAGAAATATAAGGAATGGAGATTTGAGATCTGAAATGAGAAATAAAAAGGGGAAACTATTAATTAATTAGTAAATATAAGAAATGAAGTTGTACCATAGCTTCAAAATCAGAATTCAGATGACAAAACCTAGCAGAGCAAAATGGAGAATACCAACTGTGTCTGTGTAGAAGTAAAACAAGAAATAAACAAACCCTATATAATGCCGTACAGGACACCCATGTTTGAACCAGGTTTTGGTTTTTAAATTCAACAATGTCCTGTTTATAGGGCCAAACTCTCTGTTCCTTTCTTTTCGAACAAGAAAAAGAATAAACATATAAACCAACCATTCTCGTTAAGCTTGTCTGTGGGCCGATCCAAGTCGAGGTCTAGACCCGATTTTAAAATCTTCTCATGCCTAGGCCCAATATGCTTCATAATTCATTTTATTACAGAGTAAATTACCTCCAAGATCACTAAACAATTGGTCCATTTCTATTTGAACAACTGAACTATTATTTTTTCAAGTGGATCATTAAATTATTAAAGTGGTTTCAATTATGGAATTGATGAAAGTAAATTTATATAATTATATATTTAATCCTTTTTATTTGTACATTTTTTCAGTTTAACCTTAATTTAATATAATTCAATAAATTAATTATTAAATAAGATAGTGACAAGTACCACCATCTTATGTCATTATCTTAATATTATTTTTTATTTAATTTAATAGATTTATTTCCTCCAATCAGAAGGTGACACATATCACTATCTTATTGTAGGAAAATAAATAAATGAAAAATGAAATTTTTGAGAATCAAATTTGGGCAAAGCGTCGGAGCTAAACATCTAGCCTTTAAATCAAACTCCTTATTTAGTTTAAAGTATACAACATATTGCGTATACATCTTATTTAATTAAAATTACTTTATCGTCTAACATGATCATAGGTCTTTGAGTTGCTTATGCTACCATAGTTCTTTTGGCTTGAGTTTCATGCCCTAATATGATTTTCCATTGCTGCTTGAATTCTTCCTTAAATTCTTAAATCAATGAGTGGCCTCTAAATTTAGAAATCTCAAGAGCCACGAATGATGGTGCATCAGGACGTTGACCACAAGCATATTGTAGTACCGTGGATATATCATCGACGAATGATAATGATAAAACAAACGAAGATAGTGATCGCAAACAAAACAAGAAAATAAATAGTACCAAAATTTATGTAGAAAACTCAAAATAGTAAAAACCACGGGCAAATGATGATGACTTTTATTATGACGAAGAATAAAATATTATAACTTGTTTGTGGCTTAACGCTCTGTAGAGTCCTTGATCTACATGTTATATCTTATGTTGTGTTTAAAACACTAATCCTTAACATCTATTTATAGGTATATGTTGCTTGTTTACACGGGAAACTTGCATAGAAAGTGATTTTACTCGACATAGGTTTTTCACCTTTAATTAATGTAAAGTAAATCAAATATACTAAAAGTAAGATTATTACGTTAAACCAAATCTTAAAAAAATTGGATCACAACTCTAGCACATGTGTTAGAGTTGTTTTGAGCCGATTAAATTCGTGTGAAACTTTATTTTTTTTTCATTGTTGTGTTCGATGAAGAGTAGAAAACTCAATTTTGAGTTAAAATTTAAATTAATTGTATATGAGTTTTTGATTGAGTTACATTTCTAAATATTTTTAAAAAGTAAAAAATCATGACAAAAAATAGTAAGTGAAATGATAAATAAAAAATAATTGATTTTTTTGTACAGTTAAAAGAATCAAATTCTTTAAAATCACTTTAATTTTATGCATTTTAAATGAGTTTATTTTATCATTTAATTGTTTTTTCAGTTATCTCATTTTTAGGGTAAAACTTTGATACACAAGCTGTGTAAAACTAATTTTACACAAGCTGTGTAAAACTAATTTTACACAAGCATGTGCTTTTACCTTATAAAATATAATTTCTAAATTTCTAACTCTAATACCCTAAACTTTAAATTCTAAATACTAACCTTAAATTCTAAACCCTACAACTTAAACCTCTAAACTTTTAACCCTAAATTTGAAAAGCACGTGTAAACGTTTGTTTACACGGATTGTGTATCAAACTTTTTCTCTTATATTTTTATGTGTCTGGTCTAATAATTTTTTAATTATTTAAACTCCAACTTAACTCAAAATCTATACACAACTAATATAGTTAATTTAAATTATAATTTATTTTTCCAATTTTATACCAAAATGTATGTTCTCAATCTTATAACAAATGCAATTGGTGGATTTAGTGATGTATCGGATTTGGGCGATATTTAGGGTGTCACTTTAACTTCACCGGAGGGTAATGAAAGCGACTTATTAGTTTTTGATTGAAGGCTAGTGACCGTTTATCCGGGTGGTCGGCTAAAACTTTAACTTTAGATGGGCGCATTACACTAGCTAAAGCGGTGTTAGAGGTCATTCTGTCTTACACTATGCAACCGACTCTTCTCCCAAGTGTTTTTGTGTTGAGATTAAAAATTGATCTGTAAGTTTATTTGGGGTAATTGCAAATGATGACCTACATATTCACTTGGTCAATTGGGTTGAGATGTGTAAGCCCGATGGTGAATGGGGACTTGGTTTTAAGCATTTGGAAGAAGCAGAATCGGCTTTCCCTAATGAAGCCGACGTTTGGTCTTGTTGCGCAGCCGGATCATTTATAGGTAAGGATGTTGCGTTCGAAGTATAAGTGTCAAGAGTTGATTCCTAAGTATCCTTTTGCATGATGTGCGAGATAATTTGACATGGACTGTGGGTAATAGGGAATCTATTGATTTTTGGAATGACCCTTGGATTGAGGATATTGGCTGGCTGAGGGATGGGTTGTGCCGAGTTGCAATGTTTCTAATTGTCTGACGCCCCTAGTTTTGATGGTTAACGAGAATGGTGACTGGAATTGGCCACAGTTTTAGCAGCTATTACCAATGCATGTTTTGTTGCGCATTGGGGTCATTATCCTGCCTGTTTGAGCAGCACGGGGGGATTGTTTGGGATCGTCGATTTTTGGTACGCTCCGCTTATCATGCCTGTGTTCCGCATTTAGTCTTGATAGATGAGCCTTTATGGAAGGTGATTTCGTGTTTTTTAGGGTTGCATCGGATCAAGATATTTCTTTGGCTACTGGCACATGGTCGGTTGCTAACCAATGTTGAGCGGGAGCGCCGCCATCTCACGCATGAGGTGAGTTGCGGGGTGTGTGGTGATGAAGCGGAAACTTTTGATCATTTATTTAGGCAGTGCCCGACAACGTGCGTGGCATGGAAATGTGTAGTTCGAGTGGATAGATGATTAGACTTTTTTTGCGATGAATTTTAGAGATTGGATCACTTTCAATCTACGGCAATCAGACTTTGCAGCTGGTGAACCTCGGAGTGGCCGCTACTGTTTGGATCTATGTTATGGATGTTATGAAAGAACCGAAATCAATTCGTTTTTGATCCGTCGAATGCTGGCCAAGAATCGATCATTGTGGCTAGTCGCAAATTGGCTCAAGAGTGTATCACAGCCAAAGGTTATAACGCAAAGCTTGCTCGCTCAGTTGGGTCGAGGTGTTGCGTCTAGGAAACGACTGGCGAAAGGGTGGTGCAAACTTAATTCCGATGAGACTAGATGTCAGTTGGATGGTCGAACAACATGTGGAGGAGTGATTCGAGGTGATCAAGAGGAATGGTTTTTGAGTTTCTCTAAATTCATCAGTATTTATTCGATTTTGGAAGCGGAGGTATGAGGAGTTTTTGAGGGCCTCCAACATGCATGAGATTTTGGTGTCCGGCGTGTTTGTGTGGAGGTAGATAATGGTGAGGCCGTTCAGCTTTTGCGACAACAATCGATGAATGGAAGACATTGCGCGCTAGTCCATCATATTCAGACCTTGGTGGCACGGGACGGGAGGTCCAATGTGCAACTTCCAGATATGGCGTTAGTCGCGGTTCATGTGGATCTTATTGGTGTTTCGACTTGATGTATTGCTTTTGATTTTTTTTTGTTGATTTTACCATGTTTGTAGGTTATCAGGTGTATTTTTTTCTTCTAATTAAGTTTAAAGAGGTTTTTAATAAGCGGATAACTCATTTTTTCATAAAAAATGCAATTGGTGGATTTTGAGGAGGCTTGACTTTGAATCTAAGTCTATCATCTAAATTCATTTTTTTATTTTTTAAAAAAAATATTTCGAACGACTAAAATAACAATAAAATTTAAGATTAATGTTTAAATGAAATTTTTTAAAGTTAAACAACTAATGATATAATTTGAATGGCGTAATCGTCGAACCTTAAACAATAATATTAATACTAACAAATCGTTTTTTTATAAAGAAAGAAACAGTTAATCGTTGTACAAATTTAAGCCTGGCGAGGTTGACATTCCAATTACAAATCATGAACAAACATTGTAGCTTCTTCAAGTTCCTTTTTAATTTGTTGTTGACCGGCACCGGCCGGTTCATCAAAGTTCGAATGGGGACGGCAATGGCTAACCACAATGCTGTCAAGATTCAATGCAGTTTTACTGTTTTAGTTATGTAAATGAGGAATATAGTGTCTACTTTACCCCGACAAAGCCAATTATTTCCACCTCCCTTAGACTCAGCATCTCCTGCCTTTTTCTGCAAGTAATCGCCGTCTCCACTTCCTCGATCAAGCTCTTCACTTCGATGCTTCCTCTTTCCAGTATATCGACGCCTTCCACCATTTCCAGCTGATATCATAAAGCTTCATCAGTATTCAACCACGTTTGATAATAACTAAATTAAGTACAATTAAAACATTTACCTTGACTTTGAATCTGTGCAGCAATGGCGAAGCAGCTACAAGAGGTAACAGATTTAGAAGCATTCCTTTATATGGAAAATATATATTCCCAACTTCAAATGTCAAGTATCGAAGGTTCGGTAATGTCGGACATCATCGGATCTGAAAATTGATTCAACCAAGCAATCAACATTACTTGTACCATAAGGTAAAATCAAAACAGGACATGTATGTATGTATGTATGTATGTATGTATGTATATCAATCTGCTATTTAGATTAGCTTACAAGGGGTATGATGAAGTCAAATCGTACCGACAGATTCACTAATTGAGAACAAGTAGCTAGGCAGCTGGGGAAGGCTTTGTGAAAGATATCCAATGGCATCACATCCCATTGTGCCCCGTAAGATACATCACGAAGTCGGGGAACAAAGTTTAAATCAATCTGCAATTCCATGTATCTGTCTCCACTATATTCAAAAGACACCAAATTTGGTGCATAAACCTCAATCTTTTTGATGCACTTGCAGAAGGATATATGTAGGTGTTGCAGCCTCAGTGATGACCCGCAAACTTTTATATCTTTAAGTTGGTTCGAGTGTGAAACGTGCAATGTTTCAAGCAAGGGGCAATTGGAAAGGAAAGACTCCAGAATCTGACCACCGACTTCCACATGTTTCAAACAAATACTGGTCAGCAACTTGATTTCAGATGAACGGCAAAATTTCCATCCGAACCGGTAATAATCTTATTCGCTCCGAAGACTCGTTCGACATGGTGTGAAATCCAATTTCAGCCGTTTAACACTCTTCATTAATGCAATACCAATCCATCTATCAATATCTCTCCTGTATTGTCCGGTTAAGTCACAACGGACTCTCAGCTCATCAATTGTTGAAGCTTCATGTGTGGTTAAAACTCGAGTAATCCATCCTACGTACCCATCCCTTTCTTTTCGCAATGTCTTGGAAGCATCAAAGTTCAGACAACCGGTGTAAATCTTCCACAAGTCAGAATACACTTGAAACAACGCTAGTTCTTAGCGATGTTTATTGAAGTTTCTGCAATAACATGAAAGGGAAACTAAAGAAACAAATGTTATGATATCCCACAGTTGAAACAGAATAAAGATTAGGGTTTTACCGGACTGTAGTCATGTTTTCCGGGTTTCTTCTGCTCAACGGTCGACATCTTCAGAGAAAAATTTAAAATCTTGAGAGTAAAGTTGTGATTGTGGACTAATAAGATTGTAAGGGTTACCGTTCTATTTATACTGTTATTCGGAGCTGCATAAAAGTTGAATCTTGGGGAGAAAATGTATTGACCGAGTTAGATGTTTGCGATGCAAGTAGTATAATTCTTTTGCTAAAATTAAGAAAATAATAAATTATTCATTAGTCTGAATATTTATCGCTTGTCAGTAGAGGTGTATTTATTAATGGTTTTTTAATTAAAGTATTTATGAATAGTTAATTCTTTGTATGTTAATACATTATTTTCTTGTTCAAGCTCTATTTAGTTCGACCTAAACAAGAGAGAAGATGTTAACGAGAGGTTAACCACTTCCTCCAACATTTACCTATTTTAATTTGGGGTTATTTTGTGAAATTTTGAAAATTTGGGGTTATTTTTAAAAAAATGAAAAAAGTGATGCAAGGTGGCATTATCTTATTGGTTAAAATACATATAAAAAATATATTTTTAATTTTTTATAAAAAATGTTATGCCACATCAGCAAAGTGCCATGTGGCATCGCCACGTCTTCTCCCCATGCCATGAGACATGCCACATCAGCCTCAGGCGTTGACCGTTAGTTGACTAACGGTTTCCATCCAACGAGGGCGAAAGTTGGACGATAATGAAACGTTGGGTGCTTGTTTGCACCAAAAAAGAATAAGGCTAAAATGATCAAATGGTGAAACGTTGGGGGCTATTTTTGACCTTCTGCCTTCTAGATATTACTGCTAACGTTACATAAACCTACAAGGGTTACACCATATGATTGAAACAAACAAATATCGACTAGATATCATGTGTACAAACTTGTTGTACACGAAATTAGTAAAAACCAAAATTATTATAGTTATTGTAATTATAGATAATTTCGTTTATATATTTTAATACTAGATAATTATTGTAATTATCAAATACTATTAATATATATATCCCTAAAGAAACTTAATTAAATTAGATTCGGATTCTACATATTTAATTATATTCGGTTAAATAGATTATATATTTGATGAATTCGAAATTTAATTAGGATTAGATTTTTGAATGCTATATAAAAGCATAAAGTCTAGCAGCCAAGTACATGCCTATTTGCGAAAAACCTCTCTAATAGGTAGAAAAGTAAGATATTATTCGTTTCATTCGGATGGACTGCGTAGAAGTCGGAAAGCTGTTATGACGACTTGGATTCGATATCGTGCGTAGAAAAGTAAGATTTTTGAACGCTCTATTAAGTCTCTCAATTATGAAAAATTTACAAAAGGGTCATATAACTTAAAACAACTAATATATTGGTCCTTTGCCATTAAAATTTTAATGACAAATGATGTGACAATTAATAGAATTGGTATAATAATAAATTTAGTCCTTAATTTTTATATTTTATTTTAATTTGGTCCTAACTCTAAAAAATTAACACTCAACATTTAAATATTCTATTAATTTAATCCTTAGTTCCATCTTTTCTTCAAATGTGTCTCCCTATCATCACCATCTTCTTCATCAATTCAAGTGTCATTTAACTTACCTTAGCAACACAACTATCACAAATAACCCATCGAAACACAAAAAAAAGCATATAAAACTAAAAAAAAGTCCTAACAGTACAACTAAACCAAAACTAAATTGTTGCTTCACACAACTAATTGTTCACATTTCATGATAGAAACATAATTCAAAGGATGCATAAATTGAATTATTTTGTCAGTTAGTATAAACTCAAATAATACATCAAAATCGATGGTTTGAACGCTATATTTTTATTAAGAATAAAAATTATTTTTATTGATTTTAAAATTTTCTTTGTTTAATAATATTTTTTATTAATTTAATAATATTTTCTAATCGTTATATTTTATTTTATTATTTATTAATTATTTATTCGCTTTTATTGTGAAAATCTATATATCAAATACATTTTCACTTCTAAAAATAAATCTTTATTTTTATTAACCAAACATGATTTATGCTTTTGGAAAATTGAAAATAAAAATTGTTTCCTAAAAATGAAAATAAAAAACAAAAAATAATTTATAGAACCAAACAAAAACACATAAAAAATATGATGTATCTATACAACACACACATATATGGTTATTGTTGAGTGGATCAATCGACGTGTAACGAAGAGGGGGTGAATTGGCTTTTTGAAATTGGAAGAGCAAATTGAAATGATAAAAATTGAAGACAATGTGATTTATAGTGGTTCAAGCTTCGAACAAGCTCTACATCCACTACCTTAGCTCCCAATAAGAATTTTGAACCAATATCCACTAGATATTTTCCCCTTTTCTAGGCTTAGGAGGAAACCTTTACAAATCGGTTAATCTTTTTACCCAAAGATTAACCAAGACTCTCTTTTTACAAAGAAGAAATGACAAACTTAAAAGTATCTCTCACAAGATTGATTTGTTGCCCAAATTACAAACAAACTCTCCCCAAACTTGAAAGAAATGTATACAATAAAAATTACAACAAGTGGGTACAATAATTTGACTCTTTAAGCTCAAGGGTTTGGATATATGCTTGGATGTTGCAAATAAGTTCAATAGTTATTGCTAAGGCTTTGGAGACTTGCTTTTATACCTTCTCATTGATTTCTAGCAGTTTGGGTGGTTGAAGTCATCAATATAGCCGTTGGGCCCTCTTCTTCCCACCATAAATGCACCTCTGCAACTACCCGTATTGGTACACGAACAGCCGTATCGGTACCTGTCTCAAAAAAGAAAGAGCCATTGTGTACAATTATACAGGAGCGTATCGATACGCAAGGAAGCGTATCAGTACGATCTCAGTGTAAAACAAAGGGGCGTATCGAAATAGGCAAGGCCGTATCGATGCAATTTTGCTCACTTGGGCTACTATTTGAACTTGTTTCGGTACGCCTTGAAGGTGTATCGATACGAGTTAACTGATTTTCAAAATCGCATGTTCCCAATAACTAACGAGGTAACATTTGAATCATAAATGAAAAAAATCTTAACCACGGTATCGATACGCTAGTAGACGTATTAGTACGTTGTTCTTAAATCTTAAACCCAGTATGAATGCCGTATCGAAATGGATGGCACCATATCGAAACGCCTAAGTAAAATACTTAGCCCATATGAAGGTCGTATCGATACGGGTGGAACCATATTGAAACAGATTCTTATAGTGGCCTTTTAATTTAGGCCCGTATCGAAGCGCTCGAGGGCGTATCGATACGCCCGGGCGTAAAAGTTGAATTTAGCTTTAAAACACTTAGAAAATTTTATAGGGTTTAAGTTTTTGATTTTGAATAATTTTGTACTTGAAAAATTCTTGTCAATTGTGAGTCTTTGAGATACTTAAAAATTTATTTTCTTTTACAAATATGTCCTAAACAATTTGTTATATCAAAATTAAACTTTGGTTTTACAATCTCCCCCTTTTTGATATAACAAAACCGAGTTAAATTTTTAAGTCTTTTTGAAAAACTCCCCCTTACTTTAAGATAGGTTTTTGAAAATTTAAGCTCTTTCTTCTCCACCTTTTTATTAGATCAAAATCAATGATAATAAAGGATAGAAACAAGAAATATAACAATGAAGCAGAATTCAAAGCAACATAATTATCATTAAAAGTTCAAAGCAACATAATCCAAATCCAACTTAAAACTAAAAAAACAAACTAAAATCAAAGCATAACTTCTTAAAGGAAATAACATATGTGCATAAAATAAAGATCCTAATATGTTATGTATGCAATGAATGTTTAAGGAGCATCCTCATCATCCTCGTCTTCTTCATCTTCGTCATGGGTTTGAGTAGCCTGAGATTGTCTCTATTTCACATGGAAAGCCGTGAGAGATACGTCCATCGAACCTTGTTGGCTTTCAATGGCTTGAACTCGATCCTCCAAGGAAGTAAATCGAGTATCAATGGCCGCAAACCCTTCGTTCATGGTTGTCTTCAATGAGGTCAAAGAGGTGTTCAATGTAGTGAATTGCTCATTGAGATAAGTCATGCGAGCATCCATAGCCGGTGGAGCTATTGGAGCTTAAGGGTCAGCTTGTGGAGGAGCTTCTGGTTCTTCAGGGATTGTATCATGTGGAAGCTTGGCGAGACGTAGCCACTCACCACTAAAATAGTAAAACTTTGAATGAACAAGAGAGCACTCATCAATAGGATCGGTAAGAGGCTTGGGAAAGTCTTGCGAGCAATCGATCTCCAATTAAGTAAACAGGTAACTCAATGTTGTTCCATAAGTGAAGGATTAAACTAGAGAGGTATGACGATGTTGAATAAGGTAAACTAGCTTCGCGAACATAATTTTAACAAGATTAGGCTGCTTCTCTTCACGAAAACATCTTATCCAAAAGTTGTCCACTTGTCGGATAGTGGAAAACTTACCATCGGATGGCCGAAACCACCAAGTGATTATGAGATGCAAGAAACGATCACGAGCATCAATAACTGTGACAAAACTGCCAAGAACATGTCCCAAGGAGTCTTCATAGTCGATTCCCCCATCTTCTAACCCAAAAAACATTGACTAGAGTTTGAACATCAATACGAAATTTCTTCCACATTAAGAATAACTCAATAGCAATGACTTTAGTACGGTCTTGGTTGGGGATGCATCGGGCATTAGCAAAGAAGATCAAAACAAGATTACGGTACAAAAACCCGGGGATAGCCAAAAATTGCATAAAGTTCTAACATCTCAAAAGATGAAGATATTTAAACTTGAAATGTTCAGAGTCTAAAAATGGAAGAGATGTTACTCTTTCGCGACAGATTTTGTAGTTTTAGTATTGCTTGAAGTTATTTAAATTAAAGCCGCTGGGATTGGAAAACTCTTTTGATAAATAACATTAAGGTTGAGATGAGTCTAATTGTCTTCGGTTGAAGACTCGCCAACATCGCTTGTTCTAGCTCTTTTTCTTGGTGCCATAGATAATCTGAAAAAAAAAACAATTTTAAGGAACAAAATAATGTATGCATAAATCATCATATTCGATCCAATATTCAAGATATTAAAAAATAGTTTTTTAAAAAAATTTGCAAGTATAAAATATAATTTTGGTAAAAAGAATTTCGAAAAATAGTTTAGAAAAATATACGGTATAATTTTATATTCGAATGAAAATTTTCGGATTTTGGAAATTTTTTTACAAAAACTTGAAAAACCATAGTATGTATATGTTTAAAACACAAAAACAAAGTAAAAACATTATATAAATGAAAATGAAATTAAAAAGGAAAAGAAAAGAAAAGAGTTTTATACCTTGAAGTTGGGATTATAGATGAATGAGGATGAAGTAATGCACAATCTTTGATGAAATAAGCTTGGGATGATGTTTAGAGTAAAACCCCTCAAAATCTTTGATGAATTAATTTGAAAAATTTAGATTTAGGTGTGTATTTAAAGGGAAAAATGGCTAGGGTTTTAAGAAGAAGAGTTTAAATAAAAGTTAAACCCATTGAAAGACTCATTTAAGGATCTACGTCGGCGCGTACCGATATGCCATGTGGCATATCGATACAAGTATATCGAAACACTGATACCGCTTTAAAACGAACTCACATGTATCGAAACTTGTTCTTGAACCCGTATCAATACGGTTGGGCCCGTATCGATACACTTGTGCTGAAAAATACAATCTGGGTTGAGACAAGAATGGTGTATCGAAACACCTTAACCCGTTTCAATACGGATAACCCAAAAAATACATTTTAGGTCACAAGTTGCTCAAAAGTTTGATTTTATTCGAACTGAAATGCATGTGTATGATGTATGAACAACATGAATAGACTAAGATAGATGCAATACTCCCCCTAGCAACAAGCATAGACGCATCAAGAAGCAAAATCACAAAAGCATGATCATCATTCAAATTCAAGCAATTTTTTGGCACTAAAGGGCTCTAAAAGGTCAAGATAGGCTAGTTAGACCAAAAATGCTCTTTGTATAATGGTTTGGTAAATATGTTCGCTAGTTGGTTTGAGGTATCAATATATTCTAGAACAACATCATTCTTTAAGATATGATCCCTAATGAAATCATGTCTTATCTCTATACGCTTGGTTCTAGAATGTTGGATGGGATTCTTAGTGAGACACATGGCACTAGTGTTGTCACACTTAAGGGGTATGTCACTTACATCAATTCCATAGTCTAGAATTTGTTGCTTCATCCAAAGGACTTGAGCACAACAACTTCTGGCCAATATATATTCTGCTTCGGTGGTAGATATAGCTACACTATTCTATTTCTTAGAGAACCAAGATATGGGCATACTACCAGGAATTGGCAAGTCCCGGAGGGACTTTTTCTATCTATCTTACAACCCCCATAATCCTCATCGGAATAAGCATGAAGGTCAAATGATGATTCTCTATGATACAAAATACCTAAACATGATGTGTCTCTAAGGTATCTAAAGATTCTCTTAATGGCTATAAGGTGTGATTCTTCGGTACTAGTTTGGAACCTAACACACAAGCAAACACTAAACATAATGTCAGATCTACTTGCAGTAAGGTAAAGCAAATAATCAATCATAGAGCGATAAAGTTTAGAATCAACACACTTACCTCCTTCATCTTTGTCAAGCTTTATTGATGAGCTCATTGGTGTGGCTTGAGGCTTCACATTCTCCAAGCCAAACTTCTTGAGCATATCCTTGATGTATTTAGCTTGATTGATGAAGATGTCGTCCTTCCTTTGCTTGATTTGGAGTCCCAAGAAGAATGAGAGCTCCCCCATTATGCTCATCTCAAACTCACCTTGCATTAACTTAGCAAACTCTTGACAATACACCTCATTAGTAGAACCAAAAATTATATCAACAACATAAATTTGTACACTAAAATGTCATTGTCATTTCTTTTAATGAAAAGTGTAGTGTCCACCTTGCCTTTTTCAAAACCTTTTTCAATCAAAAAGTTTGAAAGCCTTTCATACCAAGCTCTAGGAGCTTGTTTCAAACCATATAAAGCTTTAGTTAATTTAAAAACATGATTTGAAAATTTTGGATCTTTAAAACCATATGGTTGTTCAACATACACTTCTTCATTAATAAAACCATATAAAAATGTAGTTTTTACATCCATTTGAAAAGGCTTGAATTCATGATAACATGCAAATGCAAGAAGCATCATAATAGCTTCCATTCTAGCTACGGGTGCATATGTTTCATCAAAATCAATTCCCTCTTATTGAGTGTAACCTTGAGCAACAAGTCTAGCCTTGTTTCTCACTATGTTACCACTCTCATCTAGCTTGTTTCTAAAAACCTATTTAGTTCTTATAGTAGATTTATTACTAAGCCTATCAACTAATGTCCATACCTTACTCCTCTCAAATTGATTAAGTTCTTCTTCCATGGCCAATATCCAAAAATTATCTTTTAATGCTTCTTTGATATTTTTAGGCTCAATGAATGAAATGAATGCAAAATTATTCATTAATCTAAGAAATGATCTAATAGTTACCCCCTTGGATGGATCACCTAAGATTTCACCACCTTTGACATAGTTGAGTTCCCGTAGGTAGCTCACTTCCTTTTCCTCAAGATTCATGTCCTTCAAGGCTTCTATGGGAGGATCTTGTGCTTTTTCATCTTTGGCTGGAATCTCATCCACCTTTGATGATTGTCCACCATCATTGGCTTCAATGACCCCTACATCATCATAATCACAAGAATCATTCTTTGGAACGAGGTTATCATCGAAAACCACATGTATAAACTCTTATACAACTAAGGTTCTTTTGTTAAAAACTCGATAGGCTTTAGAATTTAAAGAGTAACCTAAGAAAATAGCTTCATCATTTTTTGCATCAAATTTACCTAAACGTTCTTTTCCATTATTTAAAATAAAACACTTGCATCCAAAATGATGAAAATAGCTAATGTTAGGCTTCTTTGATTTTAAAATCTCATAAGGAGTTTTCTTTAAAATTGGCCTAATCATTACTCGGTTAATAATGCAACAAGCGGTGTTTGTGGCTTACGCCCAAAAATACTTAGGTAAAATGTTTTCACAAAGCATGGTTCTAGCCATTTCTTCTAAAGTAAAGTTTTTCTTCTCAACTATCCCCATTATGTTGAGGAGTGCGAGGTGCAGAAAAATTATTGCTAATACCATTAGAGTTACAAAAATCCTCAAAACCAGGATTTTAAAATTCCGTTCCATGGTCTCTTTTAATATGTGAAATGTTTTGACCAAGGTCATTTTGAGAGATTTTTGAAAACGTGATGAATTTTTCCAAAGCCTCATTGTTAGGTGCATAAAAGTACTACTATTCTAGCCTTTTTACTCGTTATAGTTGTTAGACTTAGGCCTATTTTAGTTGCATTTGGTTAGTCATTCATGCATTTTGCATTGTTTCCTCTATGGTGATGCTTGAGTACATATTTCGGTTATTTTTTGTGGAAAAAGGTACTGCTGGTGGTTGTTTTATATGTGCAGAATTAAATACCCGGGCAAGCTGGAAGTTGCCGAAGCAACTGGAAATGAAGAAAATGGAAACCTGCAACTTTTGGGGATTAAGCCATGTAATTCGGATAAGCTTAAAGGACAGAGACAAATCCCAAAGGAGTTAGAATTCCATGAAGGAGTCAAAGAGAGATAAAAGCCCAAGAAAATAGGAGGAGTTTTTGAAGGAATAAATAAACAAAAGAGTTTATCTTTTTTTTATCTTATTTGAATCCAATCAAAACTCTTCCTTATCCAACCAAACCATCTCTTATAAATCCAAAGACCTAGCCGCAGCCAAATGGGGGTTTGATAGAGAGAGAATTGGATAGAGAGTTGCATCGACTTCCTCTTCTTCCTTTTGTTTTGGTTTATTTTATGTTTGGGAATTATTGTTTTGAGTTTGCTTTGAACCCAGCCATGAACTAAACTATTTTGGGCTAGGGTTATTGTGTTGAATAGTTGTGAGAATGATTGAAGTTTATTTTAGGTAATTGTATGTTATTTAGTTTGAGGTTTGCTTATTCTTGGTTTTTACTCTTTGATTACGAGTGAATTGGGAGAGGATCTCGTGATTGCATATATTTATCTAATATCGGGAGAGTTAGATACAAAAAATGAATAAGCATGGTTTTCACACAATCAATCGATGGTGAAACTAATTCAACTTAGGAATAAGTTGCGAATTTCAACGGCTAAGAAAAGCACAAGATTGGTTGAAGTTCACCCAAGGTTAATGCATGAATGTATCACCAAGGCTTGTTCTATTGACTAGTGTTTCGAATTAGGGATAAGGAGAAACCATTGAAGAACGCTTCACCGAATCTCAAACGAAGTCGCCCAGTTGCCCAGGCAATCATATCATCCTCAGATTGCCCAGAGAATCGTTGTACCCGTTGCCCAAGCAATTGCTATCCCAGTTGCCTGTGCATTCGCAGTTGCCCAGGCAGTCCGACTGTTGGAGTTGTCAAGACAACCGAGACGACCTGACATTCATTTCCTAGATGAATTCAATCAATTATCACACCATGATCCATGATAATCCAGCTTGTTCTCTCAATTGATCAACTTCTCTTTAATTTACTTACTTTTTTATTTTACTCGTTTAAGCAAAACTCTTCTTATCACCATTTGTGTTTTCTTACAGTGTAAGACGATAGATTCTAGAAGTAGCACCAATCCCTGTAGAGACGATATCTAATCTATTCTATAACTTGCTACATGTAAACTTGCTCTAATTACGAAGCACTCTAGACACACAACAAGTTTTTGGCGTCGTTACCGGGGATTGGCAATAGCGACTTTGTTTTTATTTTCTAGCACCGTTATTTCTTTTTATTTTTGTTTTATTTATAATCGATTTCAAGGGACTTATAACTTTGGTTTTGCATCTGTGTATGACCAGGGCGAGACCAACAGCACAAGACTACCAATTCAAACCCGAGATAGAATGAGTTCTTCTTAGAAGAAGACGAGAACAACGAGCAGCAATGGCAGAACAACAAGGTAACCCAGTCGATAATTTGAATGCCAATGGCAACCAGAACATCGTAGTAAGAGGAGGAGGAGATCAAGTCATACAACATGTTCGTAACAAACCCATTCAAGACTATTTAGAGGAAGATTTCAACGGTCTCAATCCAGGGGTTGTCACACCAGAGATAGAAGCTGCCCACTTTGAATTAAAACATGTGATGTTCAACATGATCAACACAATTGGTCAATTTGGCAGCTCGACAACTGAAGATGCCAAACAGCATCTCAAATCATTCATGGAGATTTGTAATTCATTCAAACTACAAGGAGTCCATGAAGATATCCTAAGGCTAAAATTATTTCCCTATTCACTAATGGATAGGGTAAAAACATGGTTGAATAGTATTCTATCCGGATCTATATGATCTTGGATGGATTTGTGTCGTGATTTTATTGCTAGATTTAGTTCTACAAACATGACTGATAAGTTGCGTAATGATATTACTTCTTTTCGAAAGGCAGATGATAAATCCATGTACGAGGCTTGGGAGCGATACATAGAGCTTTTACACAAATGTCCCATGCACGGATTCCCATTATGGACGCAAGTGGTGATGTTCTACAACTCAATGAACACGCCAACAAGGATGATGCTAGATGCCTCAGCAAATGACAAACTCTTCGACAGGTCCCCTGAGGAAGCAATAGAGATTTTGAACCGTCTTGCCAAGAATGACTATCAGTTCCCAACCACCCGAAGGGGAATAGTCAGATGCAACGCCACAATAAACGAGCTTGATTCATCGGGATCTATTTTTGCACAATTAGCTGCCTTAACTAATATGGTTAAGAACATGTAGCGACCTAGAAACCCACAAGAGGTCAAGGTAGTTGGTTCATTTTGTGAATTATGTAACGATAACCATGATTCTTCTAAATGTCTGCAAAATCTAGTTTTTACGTTGAAAACTACAACCGGAACAGTAATGTGATGTCCAACACTTACAATCTAGCCTAGAGAAAGCACCCCAACTTCTCATAGAGTAATCTCAATAATGCTCTCAACCAGAGCAGTCAGAATACACAAGCAACAGGATCCAGTAGAACTTGCCACAGCAACAAATGCCACAGATGCCGCAGCAACAATCAACACCATCCAGTTCTTTGGAAAATTCTCTCAATGCTTTCATGTTAAAAACTGAATCTTATATGGTAGAGAATAGTAATTTCATGAAAAAAACCGATGCTTCCATGAATAGGACGGAGATGAGATTGCAAAATCAAGAGGTAGCCTTGAAAACCTTGGAGACACAAGTCGGGCAATTTGCCCAAAACTTGAATATGAGACCACTAGGCGATTTACCTAGCGATACTGAAGTCGCCAAATGGGCAAACCACGAGCAATGCAAAGCAATCACCACTCGAAGTGGCCGACAACTTAAGGAGACCCAAGCCCACTCAACAGAAAATACTCAACCAAAAGAGCAGCCCCTTATCCAAATAGATGAATCCAGCAACAAAACCTCTAATAAAAATGATGAGTTGGAAATTGCCAAGGCAATTCCACATGCTCGTGCTTCGGCAAACCCTGATGCCAAGGTAATACCAGATACACATGCCTCGACAAGTCCTAATGCCTCGACAACTCCGTCAATCAAATTCCAAACCAATAAAAAGATTGAGGATATCCGACTTCCACCACCATTCCCACAGAGGTTGAAACAGAAAAAGCAAGAATACCAGTTCAAGAAGTTCTTTGACATCTTAAAGCAAGTCCACAACAACTTGCCACTGGTAGAAACAATAGAGCAAATGCCAAACTATGCGAAGTTCCTTAAAGACATCGTCTCTAAGTGAACAAGGCTAGGAGAATTTGAAACTGTTGATGTAATAGAATGATGCATGGCCATGTTGCACAACCGCATGCCATAGAAACTCAAGGATCCTGGCAGTTTCACAATATCGTGTTCGATCGGAAATCACTATGTTGGGAAGGCATTATGTGATCTTGGAGCAAGCATAAACCTTATGCCGAAATTTGTTTTCCAACAATTAGGAATAGGGAAGACAAGGCCAACAATAGTGATGCTACAACTTGCAGACAGATCCTATGTGCATCTAGAGGGAAAAATCAAGGATATTCTAGTAAGAGTTGATAAATTTATTTTTCCCACCGATTTCATTGTTTTGGATTGTGAAGCAAATGAGTTCGTACCTATTATTCTTGGGAGACTATTTTTAGCAACGGGAAGGACCTTGATCGATGTCGAGAAATGAGAACTCACCATGAGAGTAAACGACCAGCAAGTGAAGCTTAATGTTTTCCAAACCCTCAAGCATGTCGATGATCCAGAAGAGTGCCAAGTCATCCGAGCCACAACTAAATTCAATTTTGACATGGAGGAAGATTGCCTTAACAATTGTCTCAGCAATTGTATTGTCGAACTTGGAGAAATTGAAGAGTCGGATGATGAAGGGCAGGATGAAGGCAATTGGATAGCAAATTGTCCAGGTAAGTATTTTGAACCATTGGACTACTCAGGTAAGGAAGGTAAGATCAAAAAACCTTCTATTGAACAACCTCTTATTCTTGAACTAAAACCATTGCCAAGGCAATTGAAATATGCTTATTTGGGAAACGATAATACTTTGCATGTAATAATTTCTTCTAAGTTGCAGGCTGAACAGGAAAAGAGGTTAATCGACATATTGACATTTCACAAGAATGCAATACGATGGACAATTGCTGACTTGAAGGGAATTAGTCTGGCAATGTGTATGAACAAAATCCTATTGGAGGATGATCACAAACTGACAAATGAGGCAAAAAAGAGGCTTAACCTGCTATAAAAAAAGGTCGTGAGGAAGGAAATCATCAAATGGCTTGATACTGGTATCATATACCCTATCTCCGATAGTACATGGGTAAGCCCGGTACAATGTGTACCGAAAAAGGGGGGTATAAATGTGGTAAGCAATGAAAGCGATAAACTAATCCCAACGAGGACCGTGACTGATTGGAGGGTTTGTATAGATTACCGCAAGTTAAATAAAGCTACTAGGAAAGATCACTTTCTTTTACCATTTATTGACCAAATGCTTGACCGACTTGCAAGTAAATATTTTTATTGTTTTCTTGATGGTTACTCAGGTTATAACTAAATTGCCATAGCACCAAATGAACAGGAAAAGACCACCTTCACATGCCCGTATGGTACCTATGCTTTTCAAAGGATGCCGTTTGGATTATGCAACGCTCCAGCAACTTTCCAGAGATGTATGATGGCAATTTTTTCTGATATGGTAGAAGATTTCCTGGAAATCTTCATGGACAATTTTTTAGTATTCGGAGACAACTTCGACAATTGCCTCAGCAGTTTGGAGAGAGTGTTAACACGATGTGAAGAATCCAATTTAGTGCTTAATTGGGAGAAGTGCCACTTTATGGTAGATGAAGGTATAGTGCTCGGTCACAAGATCTCATCCAAAGGAATTGAATTCGACAGAGCTAAGGTTGAAGTGATCGAAAAATTGTCACCACGAAATTCAGTCAAGGGGATCCAAAGTTTTCTTGGGCATGCAGGTTTTTACAGAAGGATTATTCATAATTTTTCTAAAAGTACTAAACCCTTGTGTAATTTACTTGAACATGATAAAGTCTTCGATTTTGATGACTCATGCACTCAGGCCTTTGAAACCTTGATGAAGAAACTCGCCTCGGCACCTATTATCGTTCCACCAGATTGGACCTTACCATTTGAGATTATGTGCGATGCAAATGACTTTACAATAGGAGCAATTCTCGGTCAACGAACAGGTAAAATTCTTCATGCAATATACTACTCTAGTAAAACTCTTAATGACGCACAAGTGAACTACACCACTACAGAAAAAGAGTTACTAGCCTTGGTATTTACTTTTGACAAGTTTCGCTCCTACTTGATCGGGACCAAGGTAATCGTTCATATTGACCATTCGACAATTAAGTATCTTTTCGCTAAGAAAGATGTCAAACCTCGTTTGATTCGTTAGATTCTACTTTTACAAGAATTTGACATTGAAATTGAGGACATGAAAGGAACAGAAAATCAAGTTGCTGATCATTTGTCCCGCTTAGAAATCGGCAACAAAGAGGACACGGATATTGAGATATGCGATACATTCCCAGATGAGCAAATGTTAGTTGCCTCGGCAATACCATGGCATACAGATTTAGTTAATTTCCTTGTTAGTGACATTTTATCTTATGGCCTTACTCACCAAGGAAAGAAGCGGTTTCAGAATAATGCTAAGCATTATTATTGGGATGAGCCTATTTTGTTTAAACAATGTGCAGATCAGGTAATAAGGCGATGTGTGCCCGAGGAGGAACAACAAAATGTGCTCCGACAATGCCATGATTCACCATATAGAGGCCATTTTGGAGGCACTTGCACGACGGCCAAAGTCTTACAATCCAGTTTGTATTGGCCCACACTTTACAAAGATGCCCAAGAGTTCTACCAACAATGTGATCGATATCAACGAATGAGAAATATCTCTAGACGACACGAGATGCCATTGCAGAACATCCTCGAAGTGGAGCTATTCGACGTTTGGGGGATCGATTTCATGGGGCCTTTTCCTTCTTCTTATGGAAACCTCTACATCCTACTGGCGGTCGACTACGTGTCCAAATGGGTCAAAGTAATTGCAACCCGCACAAATGACTCCAAAACTATGCAACATTTTTTACAAAAAAATATATTCACATGGTTCGGCATGCCAAGGGTAATCATTAGTGATGAAAGCAAACACTTCAACAACAAACTCATTGCCAAAAATCTTCAACGTTTCGGAGTAACACACAAAATTGCCACGGCATATCACCCACAAACCAATGGGCAAGCATAAATTTCCAACCAAGAGCTAAAAGGAATACTTGAGAAGGTTGTCAATCCCTCTCGCAAGGATTGGTCACTAAGGTTAGATGATGCACTTTGGGTCTACCGAACTGCATTCAAAACTCCCTTGGGTATGTCTCATTTCCGACTTGTCTATGAAAAAACTTGCCACTTACCGGTGGAGATCGAGCACAAAGCATATTGGGCAATCAAAACTGTAAACATGGATAGAGAGAATACCAGCCGAAAACGTCTTTTGAACCTTAATGAGATAGAGGAATTTCGTGCCTTAGCTTACGACAACATTAGAATTTACAAGGAGAAAACGAAGCTTTGGCATGACAAGAAACTATTGCTGCGACAATTCTTGCTAGGGCAATTAGTTCTCCTCTTCAACTCTCGGCTAAAACTTTTCCCAATAAAATTACGATCAAGATGGTCCGGACCCTTCGAAGTAGTAAAATCATTCTCCCATGGTGCTATGATAATCAAGTCCACTATCGACGGTCATGAATTCAAGGTTAATGGACAAAGATTGAAGCATTATGCCAGCACCCATACAGAGCGCGACAAATAAGTGGTCACTTTAGGAGATGCATGAGCATGCTCTCTTATTGTATTTTTATTTATTTCTAGCCTTTCTTTTTATTTTCTTTTCGTACTCAAGTTTTATTTTTTTTGTTTTATTATTATTTTCTTTACCATAATTTATTTGCTTTTTATTTGTTTTCTTTCCCACATATCTTGTTTTTAGGATAGGGTATCTTTTATTAATTCCTATTTATCTTTATTTTATTCTTTATATTTAATTAATATTTTATTTCTTTTTATGTTTGATTTTTCTTTAGGATAAGAGTTAAAGATCAAGAAGAGTTGCATCTAAGATAGAAGTTCTTTAAACAATGGAGTTTATGAGTTGTTTTTAAGGCTTATGAAGAGCCTAATATTTTACCCCTCACCCCACACTTATTCTAGTTGTCCAAGCCATAACCAAGACTCTTCCCATTCCCAATTCTTTGTGCCGCCCATTACACTAAATCACACATTTTCTTACTTTCTTTCACATCCATCTCACCTACCCATCTTTACTACCCATCCTCTCACTTTCCCATCACCATTAAAACTTCCAAATCCCTCTTCATCTCTTTCTTTCCCTTTTGCAACTCTTAAGCTTCTTGAATTTTCTGTTGTTTTCTTTTCATTCAACTCAACCATTCACCAAGAGCATCAATAGCTTTGAAACTCAAGACTCTTGCCCATCAAATCTCCTTCGCTGAACCACCGTTTAAGTGCTACACAACTTCATCCATCGAGGAGAGATATCTGTCCAAATTTGCTAGCCGAACGATTTGGCAAGAATAAGGTTTTTCCTATTCAGATTCCCACCAGGATACCGGCCTTGATCCTGCCATTTTTCGGGTAATCGAGCACCAGAAGTGGCAAATCTTTTGTTGCCAACCAAAGCCGGGCAACACCACATGGGGACGAGAATTCTACGCCCATTCTCCTAACCTCGATAACCCTTATGTCTTTGTACGCGGCAGAGCAATCCCCATAGATGCTAACCACATAAACACCTTCTACGGTGTATACATAAATACGAATGAGCACTAAGATTTTGTAGACAAGATTACACCAAAGATGCTTGACAAGGTGATGCACGACCTCACACTCCCCGACACTCAGTGGAACGAGGGCTCGAACAAGGGAATGGTAAATCGCCTTTGGCTTAAGCCCGAGGCCAAAATTTGGAACAAATTCATTAAAACTTGTTTAATGCTTTCCACCCATAATACCACTGTTGATACACCACGTATTCTCCTTATTCACTCCATTTTACACAAACAAATCATTAACATTGGCAAGATTATTTGTGATGATATTTTTGTGTATAGTCAAAAGGATAAGGGCTCTCTTTTCTTCCCGAACCTCATATCCCAACTTTACGAAGAACAGAGAGTCCCTACCGACCCAACAGATGAGAAGGCACCCGCCAAGACCAGATAAAGCCAAGAACAATACCGAAAAATCATGGGAGAAGTGCCATAAAATTCCCCTGCACTGAAGGTTGCCCCGGTAATTCATGTCGACTCGGTACTACCAGACACTGATGCTCAGGCAAGTACACTGGCTGAAGCTGGTAGACTCGATGCCCTAGTGCGTCCATTAGCACTCCGCTTGAAACAAATTGAGTCACGCAGTTGCTATTCATGAGGTATATGAAGGACCACACCACTGCCATCACACAAGTCATACTGAAAAAATACACAGCATAGTATCGTTCCCCACATTTTCTGCCATAATACTTACACAGGCAATATAAACTGGAGATGCCCAGGCAACAGCAAAAGACGATGCCCAAGTAATGAATATAGACGATGTCTAGGCAATTGACACTAAATATGCCCCGGCAACCACCTCGAAAGAGAAAGGTAAAACCCCTATTTATGAACCAACTCGTACTGAGACTCTCTCTAGTTTTTTAGATTATGAGGAGTCCTCCACTGCATCCATGAAGTTTCCTCCACTCACGTCCTCCTAACCAAAGTGTAAAGCCCTCATCATTGAAGAAGTTGACGATGAGGAAGATGAGGAAGCATGGGAATCGGTTCCACCACTGCCCACAAGGCAGCAACCAACACGCTCAAGCAAATGACTCAAGTAAACCGCCAACCAGAAACTCATCATACATGATGACGAACCCTCCGAGTAAGTCATCAACCCCCATTTTTCATCATTTAGTTTCATTTTCTTTATTTTGCATGTATTGAGGACAATGCTTCACTCGAGTTTGGGGGGATTGTTATTAGTTGGTTCATGTTCATTGTTATTAGTGATAGTTGCATATATCCTTAGGAATTGCATGTAGGTCTCATAAATTACTTGCTTTGCCTTTAGTTGGATTGAGCCTGAATAAACTTGATGAGTATCCGATGATGACATTGCCACTGTACTTAATTGATGAAATTTCAATTCTAGGATGCACTTGGAAAACACTTAGGCTTTAGAATTTAAAGACTCGATAAGCTTTAGAATTTAAAGACTCGATAGGGTTTAGAATTTAAACACTTGGAAAACCACATGTATAGACTTATCTACAACTAAGGTTCTTTTGTTAAAAACTCGATAGGCTTTAGAATTTGAAGAGTAACCTAAGAAAATAGCTTCATCACTTTTTGTATCAAATTTACCTAAATGATATTTTCCATTATTTAAAATAAAACACTTGCATCCAAAAGGATGAAAATAGCTAATGTTAGGCTTCTTTGATTTTAAAATCTCATAAGGAGTTTTCTTTAAAATTGGTCTAATCATTACTCGGTTAATAATGTAACAAGCGGTGTTTGTGGCTTCCGCCCAAAAATACTAAGGTAAATTGTTTTCACAAAGCATGGTCCTAGCCATTTCTTCTAAAGTACAAATTTTCCTCTCAACTACCTTATTTTGTTGAGGAGTGTGAGGTGCGGAAAAAATTATTGCTAATACCATTAGAGTTACAAAAATCCTCAAAACCAAGATTTTGAAATTCCGTTCCATAGTCACTTCTAATATGTGAAATGTTTTGACCAAGGTCATTTTGAAAGATTTTTGAAAACATGATGAATTTTTCCAAAGCCTCATTTTTAGGTGCATAAAAGTACTATTAATTTAGCCTTTTTACTCGTTATTATTGTTAGACTTAGGCCCATTTTAGTTGCATTTGGTTAGTTATTCATGCATTTTGCATTGTTTCCTCTATGGTGGTGCTTGAGTACATATTTCGGTTATTTTTGGTGGAAAAATGTATTGTTGGTGGTTGTTTTATATGTGCAGAATTAATTGCCCGGGCAAGCTGGAAGTTGCCGAAGCAACTAGAAATGAAGAAAAATGGAAACCTACAACTTTTGGGGATTGAGCCATGCAATTTGGATAAGCTTAAAGGATAAAGAAAAATCGCAAAGGAGTTATAATTCCATGAATGAGTCAAAGAGAGATAAAAGCCCAAGAAAATAGGATGAGTTTTTGAAGGAATAAATAAATAAAAGAGTTTATCTCTTTTATCTTATTTGAATCCAATCAAAACTCTTACTTATCCCACCAAACCATCTCTTATAAATCCAAAGACCTAGCTGCAGCCAAATGGGGTTCGATAGAGAGAGAATTGGATAGAGAGCTGCATCGACTTCTTCTTATTCATTTTGTTTCGGTTTATTTTATGTTTTGGAATTATTGTTTTGAATTTGCTTTGAACCCAACCATGAACTAAACTATTTTGGGGTTGAATGGTTGTGAGAACGATTGAAGTTTATTTTAGGTAATTGTATGTTATCTAGTTTGAGGTTTGCTTATTCTTGGTTTTTACTCTTTGATTACGAGTGAATTGGGAGAGGATCTCGTGATTGCACCTATTTATCTAATATCGGGAGAGTTAGATTCAAGAAACGAATAAGCATGGTTTTCACACAATCAATCGATGGTGAAACTAATTCAACTTAGGAATAAGTTGCGAATTTCAACGGCTAAGAAAAGTGCAAGATTGGTTGAAGTTCACCCAAGGTTAACGCAGGAATGTATCACCAAGGCTTGTTCTATTTACTAGTGTTTCAAATTAGGGATAAGGAGAAACCATTGAAGAACGCTTCATCAAATCTCAAACGAAGTCGCCCAGTTTCCCAGGCAATCATATCGTCATCAGATTGCCCAAACAATCGTTGTACTTGTTTCCCAAGCAATCGCTATCCAGTTGCTCGTACATTCGAAGTTACACAGGCAGTCCGACTGTTAGAGTTGTCAAGACAACCAAGACGGCCTGACATTTATTGCCTAGATAAATTCAATCAATTATCACACCATGATCCATAATAATCCGACCTATTCTCTCAATTGATCAACTTATCTTTAATTTACTTACTTCTTTTATTTTACTCGTTTAAGCAAAACTCTTCTTATCACCATTTGTGTTTTCTTACAGTGCAAGACGATAGATTCTAGAAGTAGCACCAATCCTTGTGGAGATGATATATAATTTATACTATAACTTGCGATGTGTACACTTGCACCAATTGCGAAGCACTCTAGACATGCAACATTCATCTTTAGTACTTAAAAAGAGAACCCAAAAGTATCTAGAGAAGTCATCTATTAAGACATATGGATATGATTTTCCACCCAAGCTAGTAGTTCTAATTGGCCCAAAAAGATCCATATAGATCAATTGTAATACCCTACTAGTTGAAACATCATTAATGGATTTAAAAGAGACACGTTTTTGTTTACCCTTAGCACAAGCATCACAAATTTTATCTAAAGAAAATTTTAGCTTAGGTAAACCTCTTACTAGATTTTGGGAAACTAATTTATCTAAAACTCTTATGCTAGCATGCCCTAGTTTCATAGGCCATAACCATGTATCATTTTCATCTTTAGTAACCAAACATGCTTGGGATGTATAAATGTCATCTAAATGCACCATGTAAATGTTACATATGCGATGACCAATGAGCATTATCTTATTTGTTTTAATATCCACAATTTGCAACCATTAACATCAAAAAGAACATTAAAACCCTTATCACATAATTAACTAATATTCAACAAGTTATGTTAAATACTAAACCCTAAACCCTAAATGATGCCCTAAAACTTGAACCATGAACCATAAGCAATAATCTAAATCGTAAACCATAAAACACTAAACCCTAAATGTTAAACCCTAAACCCTAAATTCTAACCTAAATCCTAAACACTAAAAAGTAACCTAAACTTTAAATCCTAAACACTGAAAATTAACCTAAACCCTAAATCCTAAACACTAAATGCTAAACCCTAAATGTTAAAACCTAAATACTAAATCCTAAATGCTACTATAAATCTTAAATCCTAAACCCTAAACCCTAAACACTAACCTAAACTCTAAACACTAACCTAAACCCTAAATATTAAACCCTAAACACTAACTTTAAACCCTAAGTGCTAACTTAAACACTAAACCCTAAATGCTACCCTATATCCTAAACCTTAAACACTAACCTAAACACTAAACCATATTTTGGTTGGAACTTGTTTTTAGCATTATCGATGCTTGTTTGTGGATTGTTCATGAAACTCTACCAAACAGCTAGAAATGAATTACACAACATCATCCAAACACCAGAAAATACTTTCTGTAGTTTGTTTTCTAAAAAATATAATTTATTTTCCATAATTCATTTTCCGAAAACAGATTTCAGTGAAACAAACGAACTTTTAGATTTAAAAATCCAAATCCATTTGCTCATACTGTTAACATTCTTTTATTAAATTTGTTGATGTGACATATTAAAATAAAAAATACTAGCTTGAAAACAAGTTGTAATGGATTTGAATTTAAATAAAGAATTTTAACAGTGTTAATAACTAGCCTTGGATTTTTTAATTTGAAAAGCAGAGGGATTAAATTTCTAAAAGTAAAAGTTGGTACTAAATTTTAAATGTATTAAGAATACATGGAGTTGTAGCATAACCAATATTGATAAGCCCAATTAAAGCAAAATGGGGGCACAAAAAGAAAATAAAAAGGTATTAGAAACTAGAAAGTAGAAACAATGGAGATTCAAGAACCGAGTCCACTCACCTACTACCCAGTACTACCAACCAAATTAAACAGTTCTTTTCCACCAACTACCTCCATTTCTTCCTTTTTCTCTCTCCCGTGCTTAAACCAAAGAAGAAACAAACAGTTGAAAATTTGAAACTAAGCAGAAATGTCAGCCTCCATTGATCAACCTAATTTCATCACCTGCAAAGGTAGCTCTTTCACACCCATCTTTCATTTTTCTTAATGTGGGTATTTACGGTTTGGGTTTTGATTTTTTTTCTTCAATGAAAGCAATGGTGGCATGGGAAGCTGGAAAAGATCTGGTGATGGAGGAAGTGGAAGTGAGCCCACCTCAGCCTCATGAAATCAGGGTCAAAGTTGTTTGCACCTCTCTTTGCCGCACTGATATCACTGCCTGGGAATCTCAGGTGATTTTGATTAACCAATTTAATAGATACCATGCTCAATGTATGAGAATGATATACCATTATAAGAGCTCCAAATGTGAACAAATTTGGGTACTAAAAGTTTAGTTGATTGCAGGCTATATTTCCTCGGATATTCGGCCATGAAGCATCAGGGTCAGTTCAGCACCCTTTCTGGTTTCAAGTGTTCTTTAAGTCCCTACAGTTATTTAATCTTCAATCTGTTTGAAAAAATGTTGAAGAGAACTAGTTAAACCCGTAATAAAGATTTCGTATATACTACAGATTAATGGTTGTTGTTTTTGGCATTACTTTTCTTTATGGTTTATGTTAATGGTCATAAATGGTCATTACACAGTTGAAAAGAGAAATGGGGATTGGACTTTATTGTTGCTTTTTGCAGGATTGTTGAGAGTGTGGGCAAGGGAGTGACCGAATTTGTGGAAGGAGACCATGTGCTTACGGTATTCACCGGAGAATGCAGGATGTGCAAGCACTGCGAATCCGGGAAGAGTAACATGTGCCAAGTTTTAGGCCTGGAAAGAAGAGGCGTGATGCACAGTGATCAGCGTACACGCTTCTCAATTAAAGGGAATCCTGTTTATCATTACTGTGCTGTTTCGAGTTTCAGTGAATATACGGTCGTGCACTCTGGATGTGCGGTCAAAGTCAGCCCGCAGGCTCCTCTGGAAAAAATATGCCTACTGAGTTGTGGTGTAGCTGCAGGTATTACAGAACTTACTATTCAACTCTCTTTCAATCTGGATTTTTTGATGATGTAGTAAGAGCGTATACGAACACCTAATGCTTGAATGAAAGTACTAAAATATTCAGTTTACACGAGTTTCTTTAGCTAACTCTCATACAGTCTTGAGTGTTATAAGTTAGTCTCATTCAGATGTATTCACAAGAATCAGAACCCGTAGTTTACCACACCTGACAGTCAAGGCTATGATTTTAGGTCTTGGTGCAGCTTGGAATGTCGCTGATATATCTGAAGGATCAACTCTGGCGATCTTTGGACTTGGAACCGTAGGCCTCGCTGTAAGTATAAGTTGAGTGGTTCAGAAAAAGCTCAGTGCTGTAATGGTATTATTAATACGCTCGTGTGATTAGGTTGCTCAAGGTGCCAAACTTAGGGGAGCATCTCAGATAATTGGTGTTGATATTAATCCTGAAAAATACGAAAAAGGTAAGATTAATATTGCATTTCTGATACTGGGTTTACAAGTCCTGAACCTGTTGTAATTTCTCTAAAACGATATATTGTTACGGTTGCAGCAAAGGCTTTTGGAGTCACTGACTTCCTGAATCCAAACGACTGTAAAGAACCTATTCAACAGGTATCCATTCAATTGATAACAAAATGCAATTCATATGTTTCTTTTCATTATCCTTCTTGTTTTTCCGAAAATTTCAGGTTATCAAGCAAATATCTGGTGGAGGAACAGATTACTCCTTTGAATGCATAGGCGATACTGGAATGGTAACGACCGCCCTGCAATCATGCTGCGATGTAATTTCTCAACTTATTATGATTTGCTAATACTTCTCTGTTTTAAAGAAGATTTTATTCATCAAAATGGAACTCACTAGTTCTTTGCTATCCATTCCATAGGGATGGGGTTTAACAGTCACACTCGGTGTACCCAAAGTGAAACCTGAAATAACATCTCACTATTCGGCATTTCTTTCTGGAAAAACATTGAAAGGGTCCCTATTTGGAGGATGGAAACCTAAATCTGATCTTCCTTCATTAGTGAACAAGTACATGAACCAGGTAAAATTTCCATAACGACCTCTAGATTTATTCAGTCATTACAAATACCATAATGTTCTTTTCTTTTAGTTGATATTTTGGACTGTGTTATCATTTTGGGTTCTAGATTTATTTTTAGGGTTCGAATCTACGGTTATAGAAAAGCTTTACTTGCAAGAAAAGAAGTCTATATAAATAAGAGGTTGGTTTTCCAGCTAAGACACTTAATCTTATTATTTTCTTTGAATTATCGTAAAGGAACTAGATGTTTTTTTTATAAAACTAAAGTTCCAACTTTCGAACTCGTTCGGCATTATTTCCTAAAATTGTTGCTTTTTTTTTTCTTAACAATATCGTTTTTGGTATCAAGGCCTCTTTAAATCTTAGAGTTTAGAGTAAGATTTACTTTTTAGGATATGATTTAGAGTAAGATTTTTTTTTTATCAATGACATCTGGATTCAATAAAAAACAAAGAAAGGAATCACAAACAGTCGAACAAAAAAGAAAAAAAAGGGACTAAGTCCACTAAAAAACTCATACAAAAGAACATAGAAACAAATCGGCTGACTAATTGAAATTTTTAAGGGAACCGGTGATTTGGTCTAAGAAAAGGCAAGACTTGGGTGTTTTACCATAAACCTTGACTTCCCTTGGTTGTGAATCCGTAGAACATTTGGTTGATAATGGCAAGCATGTCTATTATATGTAATACTTCATTATTGTTTTTCGCAGGAAATCCAGATTGACGAGTTCATCACACATAACCTGCCATTTGAAGACATCAACAAAGCTTTCAGTCTGATGAGAGAAGGAAAATGCTTGCGGTGTGTCATTCACATGCCGAATTAGTTTCCCACTTATGGGATTCACAAGTTTACATTAATAACTAGGGAAGCAAACATGATCCATGTTAGATGCTTGTTAAACCGGCCTATTCATGTTATTTTATTGGGTCATAATCTCATCTCTTGTAAGTTATTTATTATGGTAATGAAATTTAACATTTGTATAAGTATTATATTTGAGTTAACTTTTTTTCTATGTTCTAATTATTATTATTACTTACTTGAAGAGCATTTTAATTCCTAGACTCGCACTAAATAATTAATTTAGTCACTTTATGAACTTGGTTTAGCAGCAAGGCTTGTTCATACTCCCCTATAGTTCTTGGGTTCAAGTCTCCATCTCATCATTTTCTTTATTTTTCACCAGTAAGATACTGTTTAACATGTATATAAAATATTTTAAACCATAAATCAATTATCCGTCTTAGTTTAGTGGTTAGGGGGCGAGTCTAACGTGCGGCTAAAAGACGGTAAATTTCAAAATTTGTCTTCAAACTAAAAATATTAGACTTTTTTATAACATTCTTGTTGGTTTTTTGAGCTTTTTTTTTTTTACAAATTTTAAATACTTATTTTGTAAGTATCATTTTCAGTTCGAGGACAAGTTTCGAAACTTGTCGTCTTTTAGCTGCACTCTAGATATGCCGCACCCCAGACCTTCCCGTGGTTAGGGCATCTCTCTTCTTATCTAAGATGTCTAGGATTGAGTACCCTATTTTTTCATTTATTTTTTTCTAATAAGATGGTGACGCGTGTTACTGTCTTATTAGAAGAATAAATTTATAGAGTTATTTCTGATTAAAATTATGACCAAAATAATAATATCAAATGTCTTATTATACATATTTGTTTAAATGTCAACAATTCCGTTAATATTTAATTACCGCTGCTTGATTTGAATCAAATTGGAAGTTCCGTAACTTAATTGTTAAAGCTTTAGTTCAATGATAAAATTAAAATAAAATCAACAATTTAATGATCTCAGGATAATTTACCCTAGAAAATAAAGAAAGATACAAAAACCAACCAAACAATTATTTGAATTTTTGTTCTAAAGTAACACTGGAAATAAAAGAAAAATAATAGGGACGAGCACGATCGGGTCAGGTTTTTGGTCAACCCGAACCCGATTCAAAAAATTATATACATCAACTTGAACTTGACCCGATATGTATACAAGATATTCAATTTTGGGGACTAATTATAAAAATAAATAATTTTAGAAACGTAAAAAAATAATTTTAAGGACTTAATTATAAAAAATATATAAAGAGAAGCATTATTGCAAATATCTCTAAAAAATATAGGGAAAATTACACTATTAGCCCCAAGTCGAATAGGATCAAATATTTTTATCCTAAACCTGAACCGACCTAATTTAAAAATAATATTTTTTTTGTTTACACGAAAACACGGCCGGTTCAGGTTAGGTCGGAACCCGATCAGGGCGGGGTGAAATGCCCACCCTTAGAAAATAATGCATGTCTCGCGTAGATAGTTAAAAAGTTCTATCACAAGTATAAATTAAGTTTGTCAAAAAAAAGTATAAATTACGGGAAAATATATTATACACTGGCGGTGAAAACTTTTAGTTTTCACAAGCGCCTTAATTTTAGGGTTTAGGGGCTTAGTTTATAGTTTAGGGGTTTAGGTGTAGAAATTTAGAATTTAGGGATAGTGGTTAGAATTTAGGGCTTAAGGTTAGAATTTAGGGTTTAGGGATTAGTTTGTAGGGTAATATGGTGATAATTTAGGTTTTAATCTATAAACCTTAAATTATAACCCTAAATTGTAAATTTCAACCACGATCCCTAAATTCAAAACTCATACACCAAAACTCCTAAATCATACACCCTAAACTAATTTCTTAAACCCTGAAATTAAGGCACCGGTAGAAACTTTTAATTTCTACCTCAAATAATTACCCATAAATTACACTCTTAGTAACTAAACTTTATAGCTTTTTATTCTAATTATTGAACTATAGAATTTTAATTATAAATAGTAAATATTTAAATTGATTTTTAATGAGTACTATTTTTAGGGTAAACTACACTAGTGACCACTAAACTATGAGGTGGGTCTTATTTTGATCACCGAATTATGAATTTTGTCAATCAGACCACTCAACTATTTAAATAATATCAATCAAGTCACCGACCGTTAAAAACTGACGTGACAGTTTAAAATTTTTGGTATAAATATTCATTTGGTCATGTTACTTGCATATTTTATCAATTTGATCTTAATTTTAATTTAATTGAAAATTTTAATCATCCAATTAAAAAAAGAAATACTGAATAAATGGCCCAAATGGATTCCGAACCTAGGCACTATAGGAGAAAGGGATGCAACTTTGGCACTTTGCCACCAGGCCAAAAAGAAATTTCATAATATGGATTGCAACATACATAATATATCTTATATTCTGGTTATAAAATGCCATGTAAGTTTTTTTCGTTGGTTTTTAACGTTATTGGCTTGATTGATATTATTTAAATAGTTGAATAGTTTAATTAAAAAATATATAATTCGGTGGTCACAATAAAATCGATCCTATAATTTAGTGGTCACCAATATTATTTATTTTTTTATTTTATGTACCATGTGAAGTGAAAAATAATTTTTATTCATTTTTATATGTCGCGATGTCTTTTTATTTTTTTTCATCTTTGTCGTCAAACTTATGAATTTATTTCTTCTTTTTATTTTTAAACGTTGTTGAAATCATCATTCTCAAAAGCGTCTCTTACAACCACTCTACCCCCCGATGAGTTTACTCCATCAATTTAGAACTTTTTCAGAACTCATTTAATTCAACACAAAACTTCTCATTTTGAAGAGATGGTGCTGTCTAAAAATCTGAACGGTAAAAAATATTATTTTGAGGAGATGAACAAGAATAATATTTTTCGAGAGTAGCTTCATCAAATGATAATTGACAGAGATCAAATTAGAAATTGAAGCTTTGACTGAATTATTGTCAGTTTTATGTGAGCTATTTAATATTAACTGTCAGGTTTTAGGGTCGGTTCATCTTAACATTAAGTTTTTTTTTTAAAAAATATTTATTCAAGTCCTTTTAAGGGTATATTATTTCGAGTTTGAATAATTTATCTTAAATAATTTTTTTTTTAAATTTAGTGTGGATTATCACTGTAATTGATCGTATTGAATAAAAAAATTAAATCCAAATTTGGATTCACAATTTGACAACTCACACTATTATTTTCGTTACGATTTGGTTTAATTAAAAAAAATAAAAAATAAAAAGCCAAAAAATGGGGGAAAAGAAAACTACTATCATTTTACCTTTTCAAACTTAAGGTGTATGCATGTGAAGGAGTAACCGACCGTGTGGGAGTGTAACCAATTAAACCGAAATAAAGAAAAAGGCAGCAAAAAACATTCGGATTTTCCCGCCTCCCCCGCACGTTGAAACTTGAAATCACACACTGTTGGATTTCTGGATCTGAATCCAAACAGACAAAAATGGTGAGAGCCTCCTCCTATTCAAAGAAGCCACCCATTGCACAAACCCCAGATGGCACTGAACGGAAAAGACTGAAGAAACGACGTCCTTTCCGAGAAACCGCCCGCCCCCAATTCTTACGTTCCTCTCCGCCCATCAAACCAAGTTATCAAGCACCATGGCAAACATATTCTCAGGAAATCTCAAAGGAAAAACCGTTTCCTCTTCTCTTTCCCTGGTCTCCTTGCTCCCATTTCTGGTGGCAGGATCGGCGAGCTCAACTATTTGGGCTCCCAAAACCCTATCCTCTACCTTGATTTCCCCCAGGTTTTAATTTTTCAATTCAATTTCTCTTTTGAATTGTTTAGAGACAGAGTAATGTAATGGAATCTAATAATACTTGAATTCTGCTTGGGTTTTTAGGGTCAAATGAAGCTGTTTGGGACCCTTGTGTATCCCAAAAATAGGCATTTGAGTTTGCTGTTCTCTCGCGGTGGAAAGAATGCTATGTGTGAGGATTATTTTGACAACATGGTTCGTACTTTTCATTCTATTTTCGATGTTTGAACTTAAGAGTTGAGATCATCAAGTTAAAAGGTCCCTGGGCCTGGCTTCTAACTATTGCTTGTGTTTTTCAGGATATTAGGAGATGTTGATGCTATAACTGATGTGTATGCTTTAGTATTTAACCCGATGTTTTATTTTCAATTTTTATATATCCTTTTTACTACTTAGAGTAGATTATGTGTTCTAATTTTGGGCACCTATAAACTATAGCCTCCTTTTTTTTTTACTTTGTTGAATGCTTAGCTCCGGGATGCTATGTTAATATTGTCTTCCATATGAAAGTTCCAGGCCTTGAGTCTGACAATTTGTGATTCTTCTTTACCCTCAAGAGTCATCACTAATTCTTTGTATTTTCAATTCATGCTAGCATTTATCCTATTAACATTTCTCAACTATCTTTTGTAGCATGTTTCATATTTTTTCTAATCATCACTAGAGTGATATTTTTAGATTGTATTCTCCGATGCATGGTGGATTGGAAAAAAAAGATGAGAACCCAAAAGAAGAGCAACTTGATTTTCCGGAGGAAATGTTTGAGGTTGTTTCCTTGTAATATTTTTTGAATGAGTATTTTATAGTGTGTTTCTTTGACTTGTGGATAAGCCCCCATGTTAATCTTCATCACAGTAAATTACCGTTTCAGGGACAGAAGATGGAATATGACTTTAAAGGTGGTGCTGGGGTGGCATCTGTTAACAAGCAAGGCATTCCCAAAACAGAAATAAAAGAGGTTGACATGGAGTTCCTTGATACTGATTCAGGAGATGCTTTATCAGATGAAAGCAACTTGAAAGTTAAGATAGAAGTGACACCAACTCGGCACTCTGCAAGAAATGCTGGAAAAAGATTCAAGTACACTTCTAAATGTTTGTTTTATTTTACATGCAGTCTTTTATTATTATTATTATTATTGTTGTTGTTGTTGTTATTTTACTGCTAGACTAGAATACTATAATTATGTTGTCTGTAACTCCATATGATAGAAGTGTCATGAAAAGTTTTATCGATTATTAATACCAGATCACATAGAATGCTTTTCTGGTCACATAAGGTTCCCGGGGATTATCATGTACTTCTATTGACATTTTTCTGTACGAATATTTAATTTTGTTGTCCATTTATTTAGGCCCTATTGGTGCTTCCTCTTGTCAATAGTTTCTCTTTTCTAATTGATTCCATTTATTAAGCTTAAGTGTATATAAGTTAGCATTTATATATGTTTACCGTTTTTGGAAGCTGAGTTCTTCTTTGACTTCTTGTGTTAATTTAGATTTGCTGAGGTTTCTTCCGAGGATGACTCTATTGGAAGTTATGCTGAACCATTTGATGGTGAAGAAATGAAAGTTAGACTGAAACTTGATTTAACTGATGATGATACTGTTGCAAATATCCTGATTTAGCATATCTGGATTATTTTGTGTTATCCAACTGCATACTCCTATTGTTCTGTTGGTTAGGATATTAATTTTTAGTCCATGTATTTACTTAAATTATTCCTAAGCATCTGGTTTTTTGGTTCCTTAACTGATAATTACAGACTATTAGTTCTGTTCTGGTGGACCTTGGTTCTGATGATACAGAAGATAACCAGGTCTCTGAACAAATTCAAAGTAATCTAACTTCAGTGACCAAGTCTAGAAAAACATCTCAGTCAACTGCTACAGTGACTAAATCCAAGGAAAATTCAAGCTCAAGCCATGGTTCACTCGTTCAAGCTACTATATCTACAATGTTTAAGAAAGTGGAAGAAAAGGTATGGCTAAATAATCATTATTAAGATAAGAGAAGTTGCTTTATTTAGTTTTACTTCATTGGGTACTCTTTTTCTCCTCTTACCCAAAATTATGACATAACACTAGCTATGTAATGAATTTAGAAGCATACTGAGAGGTTTACGTGGTTGGTTGCTTCATGGATTTTCCAATGTTTATCTGTGCATGTTAGTAAGATTGTTTCCACTTGTTTATCCTATGCTATAGTGATTTTATAGATCTAATTTATTTATCTATTGCACACTTCTCATTTGTTTATATTTCACATGGATTGTATCCTTCCATGTGCTTGACATTTCTGATCACGTAATACTTCACTGGTTGTATTGAAAAGCTTAAAAAATTTCCTGCCTAATTAGCTATTGATTTACTTGGAACAAGCTGTTGTTTTGCATAACCATCCGTAATCATGTATGCCAAATTTGGTTAGAAAGATTGTTGATCCCTGTAATTAGCAAAGAAGAAGCATGGAAGTGATGGGCTATTGTGCAGAGTACAGATGAACCTCAAAACAAATGTATGAAGCATATTTTTGCATATATCACTATTCTTTTGGGTACATAATCACATTTCAAGTGTAATGATGTCAAATCAAACTTCTAATTGGGTGAAAAGTTGAAATTTGTGATTACCGAAGTTCCATGAATTTATGTAAGGAAATATTTACGTAACTATATTTACAAGTTCAACCATCCTTTCACTTCTCTTTTTGGTACAATATCATACTTTCAAGTTCAACCCTGCCAAATCAAACTTCTAATAAAGTGAAAGTTGAATTTGTAGTTGTCGAAGTTGCATGAGTTTATGTAATTAAGTATTTGTGTATGTAAAGCATTGTTTTCCATGATTTTAAGGATCTTAGTATTTTGTGTGTAAATTTCTGGCTGGAGATTTGCTAGGCATCCTTGTACCTTTCCTGCTCCAGTTGGGTGAGTGGTTGTACTTCAAAGATTGGAATCAACTCTCTTTCTTCAAAAGAAAAAAAGAAAAAAAAGAACACTCCCTCTCTCTCTCCCCTTTTCCTTTAAGGTTTCTATGTTGAACATAATAATTTTTACAGCCCATGGTTTTATGCTATGCAACTACAAGAATTTGCCTCTACTCTGTTGAAGTTAATTGCAATTCTGTCTTAATCCTAGTAGGCTCTTTCTGTTTTCCTTATAGGTAATGGGTCATGCATTCTTTTTGCTGCCACCGAGTTTGTATAAGTACTCTTTGGATTTGGTTTGGCTGTAAATGTATTTTTCAATAGTAAAAGTTCTTATGTTCTTATAGTATTGCTTTAATTCCTAAAGGGGCCAAGAGGTTCAGAGAAATCTTCATCCTCAAAAGGTTGGACATATTCCTGCTTTCTGTAATCATAAAATATTGGGCAAGTCTGAAAGATTATTAACGTTTATGATTTTATCCCTATTGTTCACTATCATCCAGTTTCTGGCAAGAAGTTGCGGTGTAAGAATTCAGGAAGGAAGACTGATCAGGTTAAATTGAGCTTAGATATCTAAGGTTTTGATTTTAGTTTTTCTTTTCTGTTTTCCTAGAAATATTTATATTTTCCATCTTTTTGCTTGTCATTTAACTGCTGAATTATGCAAAATTTTGGAAATTATTGTGGATGAAAGTACTGACAAGCGGCATCTGCTTTTGGTGTTGCCAAAGGATGGATCTAGCAAAAAGGGAAAAATAACTGAGCGAAGAACCACTGGTAATAGTTTCTCTTCTCCTTTCCTGCTATGTGCATGTGCAATCTGTTGTACTCTCAACAAGAGAGTCTGAGAACCTATAATGTTTTCATGACTTTTCACCATGGACTATTAATACCCATTCATGTAAAAGGGAGGGGGCTATATATCTAATTTTCATAGAATCTTCCATTTGAATGAGTGATAAAGAGGGCATGGTTTGGGTGAGGCTGGGAAACTATCTATTACCACTGGCTGGACTTCATGGAGATGGATGAAGCACTGCCAGCAGTTGGACGTAATGGTTTATTTATAAGGTTCTGGAAATGTGTTTAGTTTTGTAATGAGGTCATGCAGATGAGTTTCAACCGGTTCTGCTAGTGCATATAAGCATTTTCTAATTTGGTCAACACTTTCTATAAGATAAGGTGTGCATTAAGCTACGACATACAATGATGATAATTGTCATTTTGAGTTACTCGATCGACTAATACCTAAGCGGGAGAGGTTATGAAATAGCTCGACTGAAAGAAAGGAGAGGGAAAGAGCCTTGAGTCTTTGTTTATGTTGATTGTCCGGAGTCAAGCGTTGAAGCCATCCCATTTTAAAAAGGAGAACCGGGCTCCATCTAACTACAAGAAAAACAACCTTAACGCACGCAGCTATAATGCGCCTGTCTTCCGAGCCCTTCCCTTTCTTCACCGGTAATTCAGTAAAGCTCACTTCGCTTGACAAATATATAATTGATCTTTCTACTAAGAAGTTAACCAAGTTGGCACCGATATCATAATGACTCCTAGTCACTTTTTACCATGCTTTTTATCACTTTTGGAATCAAACTTCACAGATTCTTTATCAAGGGCTACTCAAAGTTAATTGACCTTTTATCAAGGGCTACTCAAAGTTATCTTAGGTGCCATAATTTTGTTGTTTAATTTATGAATTTTGTTCATATGCCTTTCCTAATTGAATAAGATTGTCTAGTTATTTATTACTATGGAAAGGTCATGAATGTACTGAAAGGCAGAATATTTTTTTACCGCTGGTAGCTTTCCCTTTTTCTTGTCTTTGTGCATATGCTTTGTATTTTATCATCATCTTCAAGAACTTTGGTAAGAAATTAGAGGTATATGTCTGACTCATGTTTAATTTTTTTATACAAGTTTTTTAATGTAGTTTGTGGCCCCTTGGAGGGTCCTGTTCTTATATCCATGTTTGAATATGCGTTGGACATGGGTGTTGGATACGGGTACTTCAAGAAAAATGAAGGGCCGGAACAACATAGGAATCAATTGTTGTGCCAAATTATATAGTTAATCTCTCACAAAAATTAGCTCCAAGTTTACCTATTCCTATTGTTTCCAGAACTTATTCCCCGTGCAGGTTTATCTCTTGACTTTCAATTGCCTTTGGCATTTTCTTCCTAAGTTAAGAATTTGATGGAGTCTCTTTTTTGTTTTTAAATTGCTGGAACAGGAATCAAAAGAAGGAAGAAAGAATATGAGGTAGCATGTATGTATTTCAAAATTCTGTTTTCTGTCTGTTTGTTTTGCTGAAATCTGTTTCCGGAAAATGAATTCTGGAAAATAAACTACATTTTTTAGAAAACAAACTACAAAAAGTATTTTCTGGTGTTTGGATGATGTTGTGTAATTCATTTTTCGTTATTTGGTACAGTTTCCTGATAATTTCATGAACAGTCCACAAACAAGCATTGATAATGCTAAAAACAAGTTCCAATCAAAACATGGCTGAGGGTTTAGGGTAGCATTTAGGGTTTATGGTTTAGTGTTTAGGTTAGCATTTATGGTTTAGGGTAGCATTTTGGGTTTAGTGTTAGGGTTTAGGGCTTATGTTATCGGTAAGGGTTTAGGGTTTAGGATTTAAGATTTATGGTAGCATTTAGGATTTATTATTTAGGGTTTAGGGTTAGTGTTTATGGTTTAACATTTAGGGTTTAAGGTTTAGCATTTAGGATTTATGTTAGCTTTTAGGGTTTAGGTTTTAGGGGTTAGTGTTCATGGTTTAGGGTTTTGTTAATGTTTAAGGTTTAACATTTAGGGTTTAGTGTTTAATGTTTAGGTTAGGGTTTAGGGTTTTGTAGTTCAAGTGTTAGGGTATCATTTAGGGGTTAGGGTTTATGGTTTAGGTTAGTGTTTAGGGTTTAGTTTTTAAGGTTTAGGGTTTAGGTTAGTAGTCATGGTTTAGAGTTTAGGATTTATGGCAACATTTAGGGTTTAAGATTTATGGTAGTATTTAGGGGTTAAGGTTTAGGGTTTATGTTAATATTTAGGATTTAAGGTTTAGGGTTTAGATTAGTGTTTAGCGTTAAAGCTTTAGAGTTGAAGAGAATGTAGTTTGTTTTACGGAAAAAATATGGTAAAACAAACTGCAAAAGAATATAAAGAAAAAATAGTCAACTGTAACTCAAACTCCTTTGACCATATGAAACTACATGAACCAAACACCGTAAATTACGAAAATTGAATTCTGAAATTCAAATTACATGAAACAAACACACCCTACTCTCAAACATATTATCTAATTTCATTTTCACATTTCATTATTTTCATGTTCCCCCTCAAATCTGATAAAACTCACTAACCTTGTGAGACACTACCAATTTACTTGCGCCAACTGACAGTTCATGTTTGGTTTTAAAGTTGAAGTGATTCATAATAACTTTAAGGGACCTACAACATAATTTATTGCTGTTGTTGTGTTTAGTGTATGAAATGATTTCCAAATTTGTCAAATTAAAATTCCATCAGTGTTCTTTTACCATGAGATTTCCCTGCCCAAGCAATCATAAATGAATTCTTACTGATGTAAGTATTTGCTATCTCATCATTGCATTTTACTATGAGTTGCATCAACTTGTATAGAGAACAAGATGTGTAGAGTTCACTCAATTATGTAGAGGATTGTTCGGTAATTTTAATTTGATCAAGGATAGAAGTCATAGTAATAAGAGAGGTGTTTTTGGCATAAATCAGGACTTGCTGAGTTTCATAAGAGACAAAAGAAGAAAACAGAAGTTATTTTGCTAGTTATGTATATGAGAAGTATGTAGTTGGAGATATTGCGGTTACTGTTTTAGGGAATTACGATACTAAGTTTTGCTTTATTCCCCCCCACCAAATTGGTAGGAATTGTATACAATTTTGGAATGTCAACAATGTAGTCTTTCCTTGAAAAAAAGAAAAGAAAAGGATAATGTAGTCTTTTAAGCCTTTGTCCTATGAATGTTGACTGCTATGGTCGAACCTGCTTATTCCTTTGTGTTCTTCTGAACTTGCCATCTCGGACTCTTTTCTTGTAGCATTCATAGGGACCTATTTCTGTTGAAATACTTGCACATTTTATGTAGAAATGATAGTGAATGTGATCTTTTGCAATGCCTTTCTCCCCTTACTGCAATCGGAATTCTTGAAACAGATTTGTGCTTTAGTTGCTTGAATCAGCTTACTTCCCCCTTTGCATCAATGTGGTTAATACTGCAAACAAACTTTGCAGGTTGAAGATGACATTGAAGAAATCTCTAGCACATCACAGGTGAGACTTTTTTGTCAACACCCACTTAGTTTTTTCGGCTTTTTCTATAATTGCACAATTAACTTCCTTACAATACCCATATCCGACTCCTATTGGGACATGGGTTTTGGGGTACAATCCTTTCAATATATGTAAAAACCTAAAAAAAAATACCCATATTTGATAATAATAAATATATGTGAATAAATTTAAATGAATATAAATGAACGAATTACTGTGCGTTCACGAACGTAAATAAACGAATAAGTCTTTTGTTCGTGTTTTTTCATTTAATTAAACAAACATAAAATCGTGTTCATATTTATACTTTTAATAAATAAATAAACATACTGCTGAACGGTTCGTTGAATATTTGTTTCGTTTACCCTTATTTGACACTCATCATCAAGTCTAGATAACATAGGAAGTAAATATTAAAAAAACAAAGAAGAGAACTTTCTCCACTGCCCACCTCTGGCATATTTTTCCAGAAATGGCATGTCTATGTATCGCTTGTACTGAATTATTCTTATTGACCTTATTTAGGATACTAATGGAAGTGATGAAGATTGGACTGCTTAAAAATATATTACCTCTATGGCAAATATAAGGATTAACAAAAGTAAAATCAAGCAGACACTGAAGTAATAAAAGAATAAAGAGAAAAGTCGACAACCGGCGACGATGACTGGGGCGGAACACAATAGAGACTAGTGGGTAGTAGTTGGGTCGAGTTTTCAAGCAAATGGTTTCTCTTGCTTAAAAGGGTATACATTAGAACTTAAGGCCTAGCTCAATGCTAAAAGAACTTGTGTTGATATGAAACTTTGGTTGACATTAACTTTTGGGTTTGATTTCAAATTACTGTAATAAAGAAATTAATGGATTTTTTAACAAAATAAACACATGATGTGGATCATTGTACACTCACCGGGGGAAACAATTTTATAAAAAAGAATTTATATAAAAATATACTTTAAAAATAAATATTTTCTTTTTACATAGAATTCGACAAAGATGTAAATATCCATCCTCACTGGTTGCTACTTGAGCTAAGGATTCAATTGTTGTTAGCTAGCAAAGTTGCTTTTAAGAAGTAACATATAATAAAACTAATCTTAAAATATTATTGAATAATTTATAAAACATTAGTCTTTCAGTAAACTTTTAATTAAATTAATACTTTATTATTAACACGGTGAGATTTTATGCAGTACAAATAAACATGTTTTTAACAATTCAAAAAGAAAAAAGAAACAAACAAATATGTTCTTAAGTTCAAGATAATGAAGATAATATTTTCAACTGAAGATAATATTTTCAAATCGATTTTAAACAGTTTATACGAATATAAATGAATTCAAACATATTGTGTGAGTTTTTTTTTTTCATTCAAAAATTTGTTTATTTTGGTAAAAGGAAAGAAGAAACAATTTTTTTATAATTGAGTTTCATAGTTCATATTGATTCACAGTTTTTATTTTTTTTCCAGTAATTTAAAAACACTTAATTATTACTCAAACCGAGATGAGTGTAATTCAATAAAAGTTGAACCGAAGGGCAAATTAGAATCTTGCTTAATGATCAACCCCACGCAGAGATTCATAAATGACCTAACTTCTAATAACTTCAATTGAAAAGACTAAGCAAAATAAAGTATTTTACACGTTGTAAACCCTAAACTCTAAATTAAACTAAGAAAAAAGGGAAAACAAGGAAAAATAACATATACTACTAAATACTTTGATGGTGCTGTTTAACCTGGCTATTGTAAGCATCTATACATCTTGCATGCATGCATATGTTCACTTGGTGGGTGGCCTTGAATTCAAGTTTATGTTGTTAAGAAATTATCGACCCTAACGTTTGCTCCCCTTGAGAGAAATTTCATGCAAATCGGTGGTTGAACCCCGACTAAAGCGAGTATTGAGTTAGGCAAAGTCCATATACCATCGCCACAGATCAAACCAGAGGCAACTGCTGCTGAAAATGCATCCGCCTTCTCCTTGTTTAACTTTTGCCACACGAACAAAATCAAACTTCCAACGCACATATCGATGGCAAAGTATGAGCCGAGGTAGAAAGGTATCGCCATCGCCATTGGAAGAGGGACGAATGATCCCCATTTCTTACCCAGCATATCTTTAGTGAAGTTTATCAACATGGCTGCACCAAAGAACACACAACATAACAAGAGGCATTCTCTTGGTAGAGAAGAGAAGCCCTGCACCCCTAATATAGACATGTTGCGATAAACGGTTGCAAAAGGAGCAGGATATTGGCTTTCAGGAAGTCCAAGGTCATGGAACGCCTTGTAGAATATCCAGAAGACACAGGGTGAAACTATGCAGCCCATGGCAGTGCCGATAACTTGGCTCACAAACATGGACCTAGGAGAAGTGAGGGTCAAGTAACCGGTCTTAAAATCCTGCATTAGGTCAGAGGCTGTAGAAACAATGTTCATCATTACACCACATGCTATGAGGCCTGCAAGCACTCCATCATTCTGACCTGCCCAAGCTCCGATCGTAAAGATTGCTAGCTTGCCGTAGGTCGAAGCAAGGGACCAATCGGTCAGTCCAGCTCCATACGCATTACAGAAAGCCAGTGTGGGTGCAAAGATGTAGATAACCAAAACATAATACCATTTGAGTTCGTGAAAGATGTGTGGAAGAACGATGGTGGAGATGGAAGCAATTGTTACATAACCTGCAATAGAGAACCATGTGGGAATCCGATCTTTTAGAAAGAGTTCGGTTCGGCACTGGTCATCGTAAGATAGCTTATCTGAGGCATCAGGAGACTGCTTGTTTGCAATGGGGAGAGTTTGTCGTCCTCGAAGTTGATAAAACAAGCCTATGATGGTTTTGATAAACACCTTAACAAAGTTGTATAGCCCATCACCCAGAATCATGGCAATGGCAATAAATACCTGGAATTAGGGAAAGTTCAAAAGAGTCAATGAGGAAGAATGGACCTTGATATCAATGTAATGGTGTCAGGAAACTACATTTTCAATGGTTTTATCAGAAACTAACCTTGTAACCTTGCAAGCCATGCATATTGCTTGAGGAAAGACCAGCAGGATACCAATCACCCTCTCTTTTTTCAATGAGAGGCCACATTAGACCCCATGAAAGTATTCCTCCAAGCAGAACTGATATGTTTATTATGTAGGGGCAAATCATCCCTACTCCCACATATGTTGATGAGAAATCGAAGTAAAACCTGAAATATTAGCAAAGTTGTCACTTTCCAAAATATCCTAAAATCTCTCATCAACTCTACATGTATTGTGTTCACTAAAAAATTGAACTGATTTTGCACACCTGTTCTCATATGCTTTAAGCCCGAACGTTGGGAAGCTAGCAAATCCACAATCCTCTCCAGCAGTGAAAAACCACTGAAAGAAACCCCACAAAAAGCTGAAAGAAAAGAACTTCCCCAATGTTTTAACTTGCTTCCTATTAGTAAAAAACATGAAAAAGATTAGAATGTAATAATGTTGAAAGGATCAGCTTTAATTAGAAATCAAAACTATGACAATGATTTTACTTTGCTAGCTTTGCTCCTTGAGGAGTGTGGAAGCTATTGATGAGATGTGCTGTTGCAGTACCACTTGGATATGTCAACTTGAAGTCTATGATCATGATCTGAAAAAAAGAGGACACAAAGTTGGTTATGGAGGTTAACACAGACAAAGAGAAAAACCTTTCCTTGCAAAAGTATCAATCATTATCAACTCAATGACTTCAATCCTATGTATAAACAATTATATATGTACAATTATAGAGATCATGCATTTGGAAACCAACATTTCTTTGTCCATTCAACACTTTGGTGCTTAAGTTTGCAAATATGGTAGGGCGCAGTGTAGTGTACCTTCCGAAGAGGCACCACAGAGAAGAGACCAAGAAAGCTAACAACAAAGAGAAAGCCAATAATCCATCCTAGAGACGGATTCTTGAAACCGCCATCATCCCCGGATTGTTTGGCGATGCGTTCACTCATTCCGAAGAGGTAACTTCCGAATCCCCCTGTTTGTCAGCAAGTAAAGTAAGCATAAGAGTTTCAGCAAATGAGTTGAGGTTGTAATTTAGGCAAAATGAATGCTGATATGATGCATCATAGATTACCAAATTTTAAATTCAAAACATGTAAGTCTTATACCATAAATGAAATATGTTGTGTAATTAATATAAGATAAAATCTGTTATGAGTGAATCTATCGCTTTGTTTTAACAAGGCTGATTCTTTTGTTTTAACTATGTTCTCTATGCTTGAATCTTGTACACTAATGGCCTCTTTCATGCACTAAACTCACTGGATCCTTCGGTCCCTCCACTGAAATCGGAAATACATGGTGCAGTTGATTTTAGCAACCCAACCCGAATATTCAGTGTTCGAATTCCTCAGTAATCTGATTTGTGTGATTGTTTTTAGGGTGGACAAAACTCGATTCAACTAAAAAATATCTAATTATTTGACTCTTGTCAACACAAAAATGCTTCCATCGTTTTAACTTAACTCTTTATTTAATAAACTCGACTTATAATTTCATAAATTTAACTGAAAAAATTTTAAATAATGTTTAAGTTATACAATAAGAATTTGAATAACTCGAAAATTTTAATAATTACTTTAACAATTTTCAACCTTAAGTCGAGTATTTCAATTCTGGCTGATATACTATCAAAGCCGTTTAAAATGGAATCAATTTGTAATATAATATTATAAATAATTACAATTATAACCAAATCAGACGAAAGGAAGTTACCGCTGAAGGCGATGCCGGAGGAGGCGACGACGCAGGTCTGAATGACGGTGTTCTCCTGGCGAGTGAAGGGCTGGCCAAGGAGGCCGGATTTCTGGAGCAACTTAGTCCATGTCTTGACGAAGAAAAACCCTAACAATCCGGCGGAGACATTGAGGGAAGGGATGATTCCGGTTGTTAAATTGAGCTTCATTACTATGAAACTGAACAATACGCTCAACACGAAGCTAACGCCCAAGGCTCTCGTCGTCAGCTGATTCCTCCACGACGGAACTTGCCTTCCTTCGAACATTTGCTCCACCGACATCTCGAACTCACCTCCCTTGTTCTTGTTAGCATCGCCGTTTTCTCCTTCTTCTTCTTCTACATGGTCGAACCCATTCTCCAACTTATCCTCGTCTATTGCATTCCCAACCATCTCTCTACTTTTTAAAAAAATTTATTTAAGAATCTTTTATCCTTAACGATTGGAATGTGAATCCTGTGATCGGGAAGTGGGCTGGTTTTATAGGCAAAAAAAAAGTGTGTGGCCGTCGGGAAAATTTAGAGTTGGAAATAAATTATAAATCCTACGAAAGAACTAACTCTACTGGTGATAGGATAGGGATGGAATAAATAAGTTGATATATAATACCAATTTGAATTTAAACAGAATTCATTTAAAAAATAAATAATTGAGTTTAATGCTGGAAAGGAGTGTTCTCATGATGTATATAATCGATATAAATTCAAATCGATAAGTATGTTGAGTTTTATTGTAATTCAAGTGGTGAAAAAATATTTGGTAATTTGTTTTATTTGATATTAAGTATTTATATATTAAGTTATTTGATTATATGTGATATTATATATTTGTATTTTTCGTGTTCGAGAATGCTAAACTATGTTAGATCTCATCTGTCTTATGTGCCTTGATTTATGTTATTATCGCTTTGGTTACTTTTTCGTATATCAAATTACTAACAAATGGTATTATAAGCTATGGTTCAAGTTAAGCGATTTTGAAGCAATTTTTTTGTTGCGGATTTTGTTAGCCATATTAAAGACATGCAAGATGTGTTATGAATATCTTTATTTATGGTGGATAGCTATATATTAAAGGAGACTTTGATGTACTTTATTATTAGGATTTAATACCCATTAAAATTCAATTTTAATTCATTTCAAAGGGCTTTAAAACTACCCAAAACATGTTACTATAGTTTCACACTTGTTAGAACTTGTAACCCCCTAGACCGGCCTATGCGGAAGGACCGAGTCAAATGGGCACACCTCAACTTAAATATCTAAATTAAAAATCTGTCAATTATTCAAGTATTTAATTTGAATATATATATATATATATATATATATTTACGTAAAACTGATAAAGTCATCTATAATAACCTGACATATAATGATTACAAAATAGACAACATCAAGTAATGTATCAAAAAGATCGTAACAAAACGTCACATGTCTCAAAATATAGGCACATGTCACCCTGAAATAACAAAATGGTGGATGGAAACATTACAATCTATATAGAATACGGAATGTGTCGATCCTCCGAGTGTCAGGTACAGGGTAGCCTATCCAAAATATCTGAAAAGGGAGAAAGAGGGGGTATGAGCTAGACAACTCAGTGTGTTCCAACAGTGCAAGTAAAAGCATTTATATCAATAGCATAGTAAAACATTTCAGTAAGACATGTTCATACGCATACAAGTTTCCATAACTTAACTACCCTTCAACCAAACTCCATGATACGGTTCCCCAGAGCGTTATCATATACATGCGTTGACCCGATCCCATTGGGCATGGGTACCATCCTAAGGAAATACCTTAGGTCCGGGAGGAATTACCCTAGCCGAAGCGTAGGAACCGTATACAGGTGAAATTACCCTAGCCGAAGCATAGGAACCTCATACGGGTGGAATTACCAATCGGATCAGGGCTGAACCTTACGATACTTCATATCATAACCCAAGTACCCCTATTAATCAATCCGGGCAGCATCATAGTATGCAGTAGTAGACAGTAAGAACAACACTCGATGAATACAATTCTATACTGATAAACGGTAATCATAGAACATGATTGTCATATCGGGTACTAGGGCATATATCAATCATATAGTATAATCATGCTTACTTCAAAAAGCATGTTATGTTCGTGTGAAATCAAGTAAATAATCATGTGCACATAATCGGTTTAATAGAACATATAAAGCAGGTATAACAATTAGAATCAGTCATATGGCACGTAAGGAACACACCTCAAAAGTCAGGCAGGTCCGATAATCTACTAGGCACCAGGATTACGCTCCGTTACGGTACTGGAACCTAGATTGACAAGGATTACGGTTACTAACAGATTTACATCTTGATTGTAATAAAATACTAAGTTATGAAACTGTACGGGTGACGATGGACTTACGGGGCAGTACTGATCAGGACGAGCTGGGCTGGGCGAAAGCACGATCGAGAGATCCACAAGTACCTTTAATCAAAAGATCAATGTCAATCATTTGTTCTACAATCTTTCTCAGATGATTTAACTTAAGACAACTGCATGTTCGAGTTCAACATCCCCATTTGAAGGCTTTCAGGTTAGAATTTCATGAAACGGGCTTCAAAATCGAACTCAGGACGTCAAAAACATAAAATAGGGCTTTTCGGGGAAAATTGACTTTTTGGTCAAAGTCAACACTAACGCCAGTAGTCAAAGTCAATGCCATGCTGACATCACTGGTCAAAGTCAATGTTGATGTTAGCAGTCAAAGTCAACGATGACATCATTGGTCAAAGTCAACGCTGACGTCAGTAGTCAGTCAATGCTGACGTCAACATGACATCACAGGTCCACTCGGTGAGTTGACTCACTAGGTTGACTCTGACGAGTTTACTTATTGGGTTGACTCGCTCGAGTTGACTCACTGGGTTGACTCGGGCGAGTTGACTCACTCGGTTGACTCGGGCGAGTTGACTTACTCGGTTGACTCGAGCGAGTTGACTCGGTTAACGGGTCAAACTCGGGTCGACTTTGGGTCAACTTGGGTCGGGTTCACCAATAGGCCCAGACCGGTTTGGTCTGGACCGGTTCGGGTAGCTTGATCTACGAGTCAGGCCAGGTCTGGGTAGGCCGGCTCAACGGCCACTGTCACAGGCGATTGGGGATCGTCAGCAACGGCGCATGGATGCCACACGCGGCTTGAACGGTCGAAAATCGAACCAGAAAAAGCCTAGAACTACTACAATCACCTTAATTTCAAGTTTTAATATGTAAAATACCTTCAATCTTACCCTGTACTTACCCAAAACGGAGGAGTTACAGCCTAAACTGACGAAGCTCCGACGAACAAACGATTCAAAGACAATGTTCTGATAGGCTCAACCTCCTAAAGGCGGCGGCGGCCTCGAAAAAATACAATCATGGGATATTTCATTATTATTTATTTTAATTAAATTAATATTCGATTAATAGATGATAACAAATAATGGAGTTTGAAGGAAAAAATATATAATAAAATAATATTAATAATAATATATATTTAAATAATATTTTAAAAGTTAAAGTAAGGCAGCCAAAGAGAAATAAAATCCTAACTTTACACCAAAATCATTAGGACGCTTCAGTCCCTCCATTGAAATCGGAAATACATGGTACAGTGGATTTTTGCAACCCGACCCGATTATACAGTGTTCGAATTCCTCAGTAATCTGATTTGTGGGATTGTTTTACATTAATTTTAATGAATTTAATACATGGAATTACTTCTTTTCCTTTAATTATAACAAAATCAGACGAAAGGAAAGAAGTTACCGCTGAAGGCGATGCCGGAGGAGGCGACGACGCAGGTCTGGATGACGGTGTTCTCCTGGCGAGTGAATGGCTGCCTGAGGAGGCCGGATTTCTGGAGCAACTTAGTCCATGTCTTGACGAAGAAAAACCCTAACAATCCGGCGGAGACATTGAGGGAAGGGATGATTCCGGTTGTTAAATTGAGCTTCATTACTATGAAACTGAACAAGATGCTCAACACGAAGCTAACGCCCAAGGCTCTCATCGTCAGCTGATTCCTCCACGACGGAACTTGCCTTCCTTCGAACATTTGCTCCACCGACATCTCGTACTCACCTCCCCTTACCTTGTTCTTGTTAGCATCGCCGTGTTCTCCTTCTACTTCACGGTTGAACCCATTCTCCAACTTATCTTCATCTCTCGCATTCCCATCCATCTCTCTACCATTTTTAAAAAAAGTTCTTTAAGAATCCCTTATCCTTTACAATTGGAATGAATCTTGTTATTGTGAAGTGGGCTGGTTTCATAGGCAAAAGGTGTTTGGCCATCGGGAAAAACTAGAGTTGGAAACAAATTATATATCACACGAAAGAAAATATTAAAATACTGTAGTGGCGATAAGTATGGAAATAAATAGGCTAAAATAAAAAATAGGCTCTTAAATTATGTGTTTTTGTTTGTTTTTATCTTTAAATTATTTTTGGTCAAAATAAAATTTTGGATTATTATTTTATCATTGTAAGTCCTTAAACTATTTTTTGGTCAAAATAAGTACTTAAACTATGTCATTTTTCTTTTTAATCTCTAATTATCCATTGGTTAAATTTTTTTATAATGTGTCAACATCTTACTGGCAGAAATAATTTTTTTTGACTTAGATAACTGTCGGACATAAAGTGACCAGAAACAATAATTTAGATACTAATTTTAACTAAAAATAGTTTAAATGCTAAAAACAAACAAACAGTATAATTTAAAGGTTCATTTTTCATTTGAGCCAAATAAATAAGTTAATCTATAATACCAATTATAGTTTAAACAGGATTCATTAAAGAAATGGATTGACTCTAATACTGGAAACAAACACGGATTACATCGGCTGGTTTAGTTGGTTTTACAGGAATTGGTAACTTCAATGATGTATACTATCGAGAGCTTATAGAAAAGGAAAGAACCGATAAAAATGAAAACTCCAAGATAAATAAACCATTTAAAATTTGGGTAAAAATGCATCGCAAATCACTTAATTATAAGCTTGATAATGAATATATTATCTTTTTATAATTTTATTACAATCGGATTATTATATCGTTAAGATTGAAACGAAAGTCTTGATACAATAATAATTTTATTCCCAAAATTTTTATATTTTTATTAATTTAGTCTTAATTCAAAATAATTTAATAAATTTAACTGATTATATTTGAAAGTTTTATTTGTGAAGTGACAATGTCTTCTAGGAGATGATTTTAGGGTCGTAATAAATTTGTTCTATTAGTCAGTCAATTGTCCAATAGTAAAGTGAATATATTTGTCGAATTATCACATTTGTGGGTTATTGAGCTAATGAAAAATAGGATGGAGTGCGACAAGTGGTCAGGGTGTTCAAGGAGGGTGTAGTGTTGAAAATTTTAGATATGAAAGATTAAATTTATTAGATTATTTTTTAATTAGGATAAAATTCATAGAATATATAAATTTTCAAACTAAAATTGTTATTATAGCGGATCATGTTTTAATTTTTAACATTAAAGTGACTCGTTCTAATAAAATTTTACTTAAGTGACTAAAGTGTAACTTTTAGAAGAAAAGTAAAATGTTTGTTGCCATAGTAAATCTTAAACGACTTGTGATTTATTTTACCCTATAAACTCTATATAAGAGAATAAAATAAAATAAAAATATTTTCAAAATTCATGGTTGGAAAATAATTATTTAATTTTATAAATATTAAAATTTGGTAGGAATATTTATTCAAATAATGTTTATTATGATTAGAACTCTATGTATTAAACAGAACTTTGATATACTTCGTTAATGCTAAGGGTTTTAATGTCGGTACGATTGTTTTATATTAAAATCAAAAGAAAAAGAAAAGTAAAGCTTTAGGACAACTTAATAATGAGGAAAAAAGAAATCGAGATTTGCAACTTTGGTAGCCAAGAAAGATATAAATCTAATTTCAATGAGGAAAAAAAGAAGATAATGGCAAGAAATATCTCTTTATGGTACGAAAATAAGTAAATCGGATAAGCTTATATAATTGGTATGACTTGATATATGAAGTCTTATATTTTGTATGTCTTGTTTTATTTACTAATATATAACGGTTATGTTTTGGTATATCTGAATTGTGAGAAATGTGTTTTAATGTTTTAGTTAAACAGTAGTTTGAAAACAAATTGTCGATCACTTAAGTAATCTAATGTGATATTTTAGGTCTTGCCAATCAGTCTATTGAGTTTAAGGTGTTACATGACAACTATAAAAAAAAAAAAACTTTCTTAGCTCTCTATGTTTACTATTTTTAACATCAATATTTAAAATTAAATTAATAAATAACTAGCTGCCACTGCTCTCATTTTTTTGCTCTCTCAAAATACCTAACAGCGCCGCTCTTTCTTTTCTTTAAATACCGACGACGACACTAATTTTAATACTGGTCGTCGACCGTCGGGATCTATCGTTTTGTTTTGTTTTTTAGTTTTCAATTAATTATTCCGCTTTTGTGGCATGATTTTACTCTGTCTTTTGGCACATTTTTTTTGTTTTAATTTTTCATTAGGGTTGGATCTGACGACGTCACGACTAATTAAGATGGCGCTCCTTTCATTATGTTGTTGATCTCCCTGTTTCGAACCTCAAACTGGATTTAGATACGCGATTATATCTACCGTTCTTTATTTGCGATTGAGTTGTGCTAATGACCTTTTTGTCAACGTACGTTCATTGTAATATGCATTTTTATGTTGTTTGTTGATGGTTTTACCTATTATCGTCGCTTTTGGTGATATTTGTATCATTCTTTGTTTCGAGTCTTTGGGTTAGGTTCTTTCCTTTTCTTTGTTTATTTGGAATATGTCTGGTTTTAAGTGTTTTGTTTACTAAGTTGTAAACTTTTATTATAATTTTAGATATTTTCTTGTTTAATAAAATTAGAGGATTTTAATCATTTACTGAACAAATACAAAATTTCAAATTATCTTCAGCCTTTAAGGATTAAATTAATAAAAATATAAACGTAAAAACTCAAATTTATTTTAGCTTTTTTCTGTAACTAGAGATGAACAATTAATAATAAAATTTTAAAAAAAATTAGGATCCCAAAAACTTTCAATGAAAAACAATATAAAAATTTAATTTCGTAAAAATTAAAATATAAAGACTAAATTTTAAATTTTAAAATACAAAAACTTTAGCATGTTTAAAACTCCGTTTCTAAGCGTCTAAGCCACTCTGCGCTTCTAATAACTATCAAAGATGGAGAAATAAGATATTTATTAATTGATCTAGTGATTAAAGGTGTTTATGTTATTTTATTTTTGTAATTTATGAGCTTGATTTTCGGTGTGAAAATATAACAATTCTTTATTTAATCAAAAAATAAATAAACAATTCAAGCATTTTTGTGTTTTTATTGGATTAATTTAAAATTAAAATAAATGAAAGGCTTAATAGTAAAAAAGGTGTCCAACCTATACTCTTTTTTTCAGTTTGGAGCCTAACGTTTTTTTCAGGCTACTTTGGTGTCTAACGTTTCATTCCGTAATTCAAATTGGGTCTTCCCGTGACAAACGTTAAAAACTTTCCGCTACATGCGACATATTCTGGTATTTTCTTTAATTTTTATTTTCTAAAAATAAGAAAATCTTTAATTTATAAAAAAAACTCAAAATCTTTAATTTCTCTAAAACCCTAAACCTAGATCCTAAATTCCCTCCTCCCACCACCGATTCAACAACCACCGACCACCCTTGCCTTCGTCGGCCCCCGCGACTAAAAGCCCTAGATCTCGTTGTCTAAAACTGGCGAATAAATCATCGATTGTTCCGTCGACGAACATTTAAAAATGAAGAAAAAAGAGCCCAATTGGGTTTCTAACAAACGACTAGAGGGTAGGGATTTTGAACAGTGAAGTACTCGACTTTTGAGTGGTGAACGATGAACCGTCGGTGCGTGGGAGATGCCGGACAATGAAGGAGATGTGATTTGAGAGTTTGTTTAAAAAAAATAAAAATTTGAGTTTTTTTAAGAAATACATAATTTTAAAATAATTTAAAAATTAAATAAATAAATAAAACATATCACATATTATGTTATAATTAGTTAACAAAAAAAAATTTTAACGAAAAAATCAAATTTAAATTATAGAATGATATATTAGGCCTTAAAATGACTTGAAAAAAAACGATAAACACTAAATTAAAATGGCTTGAAAAAAAATATTGGTCGGCACTTTTTTACTATTAAGCCTATAGGAAATACCAGAATCTCTTTCAAAGTCTTGGAAAGAGCAATTTGTCTTTTGATTTGATATTTCACCTAGTTGGCACGCACTCCCTCGTAGACCATGATCCAAATCCCTAGTTTCATATTAAAAGCGACCCTAACGGAATTAGGATGGAATAGAGTTGATGGTTAAAAAAGTTTAAAAATCTAAAAAATATATATTTAATTTAGAAAAATATTTTGATGCAAAAGTTTATTTACACAAATTTTTAATTTTAAGATTTATGATTTAGAATTTTAGTGTGTAGGGTGTAGAATTTAAGGTTTATAGTTAAAATTTAAAGTTTAGGATTTTAGATTTAAGTTTTAGGGTGTTAGGGTTTAGAATTTAAGTTTTAAATTTTATTGAAAGATTGTGTAAAAAATTTATACAGTTTGTGTATTAAAATATAATTCTTTAATATTTGATAATAAACAAATTATTTTTTTCTAACATTAATTTACTCACCTAATTAAAATTGTGTGATAAATATGTCATTCTGCTATTAAAATTAAAACATAAAATAATATAATAATAGTTTTAGTCCTAAAACTTAGATATTTTATTAATCTTATCTTGATTAAAAAATAATGTAATATATTTAACACTTCACATATTAAATATTTTAATATTATTTCTTTCTTACATACCCTCTTAACACATCTTCCTTTTATTTATCGCACTTCGTACTATTGATCATCACTTCAAAAATCAACATAAAAATTATAAAAATCTTGATCGGAGGCTCATTCTTTCTCTATAGTTGTAGGTACGACACATGAACTCCTCATAGAGGAAAATTTTATAAAATACATTTTTCGAGACTTTTTTGTTTTGACTTGAGCGAATTCTTCGTTCTGGAAACAACAAAATATAAGTTTTTTTGTTCATTTTATACTTAATATTAAAAAATTAAATTTTAAACTTTAATTGTATATTTTAAACATACACATCGTACCTTATATTCTATATTTATTTTTTAAATGTTAAAACATAAATAAGAGCACAAAAAAAGTAAAGAATTTTTACTCTAATTTTGGAATGGTGTACAAAAGTTCCATCTTGTCTAGTTAATATATTGTAACGACGTCTTTCCCTTTTGCTTCTTTATAAATAGGGATTGAATTATTTTTAAAATTTTGGCTTAAAGGAATTTCTTTTGGAAACTTTTGTTCCTTTGAAAAATGATTTAAAACTTGGAGTCGCCACCGGCCACTTAGATAAGGTAGGCCGAACACCACAAAACCATATATTCATTTTGAAATGGGTCGTGTGGGGAAGGATTAGCATCCCCATCACGCCCGGAAATTGGTACCAAAGTATTTGTTGCTTTTAATTGAAAGAAATTATCGGAATTTGAAAAGAATTTAATTCGGTGACCTTAATTGAAAATTAACCTTAATTGAACGAGCTTTGTCAAATTGGTGGGTTCAAATTAATTGGACATTTAATTAATAAGGTTGACGATGCATTGGACCATAGATTAAACCGACATCGAATAAGCCTGACTGCCGTGTTAATTTATAGTTCGAATCTCGCACGTCACATTTATGCATGGTGCAAGCAGTTAATATATGATGTGATGATTTTATCAACTTTTAACTTTACCTTGGAATGGTAAGAATTAATTTAAATATTTAGTCAACATCCTTTAAGCTCGGATTGTTACAACATAAATATTGAAATTAATAAATATCTTTTTTTTGTGATTTAGATTAATTAATGCAAAATTAATGTGCCGTATGAATAACAATTAAGGAAGGACAAACAAAAGCATAAAAGATAAATACAAAAGGCCCACTTCAAGACCTAACCTATAAGGGTCCAAATTATTGGAGTCCAATTAGTGATCTAATTATTAGCTAAATGAGTCTAATATTAACCTGTTATTAATTAAACTCTAAAAACTTGCAAAACCCTAATAAATTATAGATTATCTTGTATCATAATAATTAATTTGATCAACTTTAAACTAGTATCTCAATGAGCCAATGATACTATTTAAAATGAATTGAATTAATTGAGCATGATTTTTAGTTTAGATGTCCATCTAAGTTCAAGGTTAATTTTATCCTAAAAGAGCAATTCAGAGGCGTTCAATTAACTTAATGAATTTAACAATTACCCCAATGAGCCAAGGGTAAATTTAAATTCATTAAACCAATTTAAACATTAATCTAACTAAGACTCTAAGCTTATCCTAAATTAATCTAATTAATTTAAATGTCGCGCCCGTATGAGATGAACACACGACTTTAAATTAAATAAATTAATCTTACCTAATCTACAAGCCCAAAACTCTAAAAAGGATAACAAGGCCCAAACCATAAACATATATATAAAATCATGTTGTATAATGCTATAAAAATATCTTACATATTTAGAACTAAGTTATAAAAGCTTTATATATCATATACACTAAAAACTTAGATATTATATGCTTTTGAAAACCTTATGTGTATGTATTTAAAAGAAACTATATATTACATTATAATATGGTATATTGTGCTCGCATAAAATAATTATATATTTTAAACTTTTTAAAAAACTATAGATTAAAAGGAAATATATATATATATATTAAGAAAAGTCAAATATTATACACATGTTAAGACTTATATTATATATAACGTAAAAATCTTATATCTTATACTTTACAAAAAACTATAATATATATATATTGTTAAGTACTATTTTATTCACCCTTTTTGTTATTAGTTATTGCTAGACTTAGGCTCATATTAGTTGCATTATATCCATTCATGCATGTTTGCATTGTTTCCTTGGTGGTTAAGCTTGATTTCATATTTTGCTTAATTTTGTGGATAAAGGGTGCTGCCGATAGTTGTTTTTGTGTGTGTGCAGAATCACTTGCCTAAACAAGGCTGGAACCAGTTGCCAGGGCAGTGCATGAAGGAGATGCCGACGCAGTTGCCAGGGCAATGCATGAAGGATATGCCGAGCTAGTTGCCAGGGCAATTGTCGATAAGGGATAAGATGATATGGCAGTCGAAATTGATGACTAGATAAGCCCAAGATGACGTGGAGCAAAGTTAAATCCCAAAGGAGTTTGATTTCCATGAAGAGGTCAAAGAAAAATTAAATCCTAAAAAGATAGGAGAATATCTAGAAAGAATTTAAGTATAATAAAGAATTATATTCTTTTAACGTATTTAATTCCAACTTAACTTCCTCCTTAAGAAGGACTTTGACCTAGCCATCTCCTATTTAAAGGAGACCAAGCCGTCAAACTCAAGGAGAGAGCAAAGAGGAGAGATTTCGACAAGAGGCTTCAACCATTCTTCATCTTTTTCTTTCTTGTTTGATTAGGTTTATGTTAGGGATTCTTTGTTTTGTGTTTCTTTGGAACCTAGCCATGAACTAAATCTATTTGGCTAAGGTTATTGTGTTTTGTGGTTGTGAGAAACAATTGGATTTTGTTTAGGTAATAAGAGTTTGCACTTTCAATTCAAGGTTTACTCATTCTTGGTTTTTTATCTTGTTTGCAAGTGAATTGGGAGATGATCTCGTAACTTCATCTATTTATCTAATATCGAGAGAGTTAGATTCAAGAAACGAATGAATATGGTCTTTATTCAATCTATTGATGGTGAAGATTAATCTGGCTTAGGAATAAGTTAAGGATTTCAACGGCTAAGAGGAGCGGAAGATTGGTTGTTGTTCACCCTTGATTCACGTAGGGATGTATTGTCAAGACATGCACAATTACCTAGAGTCTTAGGGATAAGAAGAAACCATTGAAGAACGCTCTGCCAAACCTTGAAGTTGCTGCCCAGCCACCCAGTCAGTTGCCCAAGCAACCGTCGATTAGTTGCCAAGGCAACCCCGCTGCGCAAGTTACCACGGCAACTGAGTTGCCCTTGCACTCTTTTACCAAGATGATCCAATTGGCTATCACACCTCAACTCACGATAACCTGGCCTATTCTCTCTCATTTGATTACATCTTCTTATACTTTATTGCATTCTAGTTTAGTTGTTAGTTAAACTCCTACAATCTTCTACTTGTGTTCTTTTACTTTTTACAGTGCAAGAGATTAGATTCTTGAAGTGGCACCAATCCCTGTGGAGACGATATATTTTATACTATAACTTGCGACATGTACACTTGCACAATTGCGGAGCACTTATTACGCGCAACAAATTTTTGGCGCCGTTGCCGGGGATTGACAATAGCAACTTTGTTTTTATTTTCTTGCACTTTTTATTTTTATTGTTTAAAGATTCGAACGGCTAATAAACTTTGGTTTTGCATTGGTATATGACCAGGGCGAGACCGATTACACCAGAATATCCCTTTGATCCAGAAATCGAACGAACCTTGCAAAGACTCAAACAAAGGTTAAGAGTAGCAATGGCTAATCAAGATGGCAATATGAATCAGGATGTTCCAGCGGGAGGAGGAGTGATTCTTGCACGAAACAGAACTATTCGAGACTATCTTGAAGAAGATCTTGAAGGACTTAATCCAGGAGTTGTCACACCTGAAATTGAAGCCGACCACTTTGAGTTGAAACCGATGATGTTCAGTATGATCAACACAATTGGTCAATTTTGCGGCTCAGCAACTGAAGATGCACGACAACATCTTAAATCTTTCCTCGAGATTTGTAATTCATTCAAAATACAAGGTGTCACCCCCAATGTTTTACGACTAAGATTATTCCCCTATTCACTGAGGGATAGGGCGAAAGCATAGTTGAATAGTATTCTTGCCGGATCAATAGGATCTTAGACCGATCTTTGTCGTGATTTCTTTACTCGATTTAATCCTACAAATTTGACTGATAAGCTTCGTAACGAAATTACTTCTTTTCGGCAGGTAGATGACGAATCCATGTACGAGGCTTGTGAGGGATATAGAGAACTTCTACACAAATGCCCCTACACGGATTCCCAGTGTGGACACAAGTAACAATGTTTTACAACGCTATGAATACACCAAGAATGATGATGCTAGATGCCTCGGTAAACGACATACTCCTAGATAAGTCACCGGAGGAAACAATGCAAATTCTAAATAGGCTCGCCAAGAATGATTATCAATTCCCATCTGCTAGAAGATGAGGAGTTAGACGCCAAACCACAATACATGAACTGGGATCATCAGATTCAATTTCGACACAATTGACCACTCTAACCAAGATGGTCCAGAACATTCAGAAACAAAACAACAAACATGAGGTCAAGGTAGTAGGTTCCTTTTGTGAGTTATGTGGTGGTAACCATAATTCTTCTGAATGTATGCAGAATCCAGAATCCAGCTTTTATGCGGGGAATTACAACCGGAACAACAATGTGATATCCAATACATACAATCCAGCTTGGAAGAAGCACCCGAATTTTTCATGGAGTAATCCCAACAATGCTCTAAACCAGAACAATTAGAATGCACAAGCATCGGGATTTCAACAAAATATGCCACGACAACAGTTACCGCAGCACCAACCGACAACATCTAGTTCTTTGGAAAATTCTCTCAATGCTTTTATGTTGAAAACTTAATTTTATATGGCTAAGAATAGTAACTTCATAAAAAGAACTGATGCTTTTATTAACAGGACCGAGATGAGATTGCAAAACTAAGAGGCATCAATCAAATCATTGGAAAATCAAGTCGGACAATTTGCTCAAAACCTAAATACTAGACTGCAATGAGGTTTACCTAGCGATACTGAAGTCACAAGAGGAACTGGCCATGAGCAATGTAAGGCGATCGCTGCTAGAAGTTGCCAACAACTTAAAGAGTCTTAAGCTCGCTCATCAAACAAAACTCCACAAAAAGAACAAGACGAAATCAGCAGTAAAACCTCAGATGCTGAACCAGGAATTGCCGTGGCAACCAGCGATAAGCATGCCTCGGCAACCAACAATAGGCACGCCACGGCAACCCTAGTTGACGATGCCTCAGCAACCCTAGTTGCCCCGGCAATGCCATCAATCAAGTTCCATACCAATGAAAGGATCGAAGATATCCGACTTCCACCATCATTCCCACAAAGGTTGAAGTGACAAAAGCAAGAATATCAATTCAAGAAGTTTCTTGATATCCTAAAGCAAGTCCACATCAACTTGCCATTGGTTGAAGCAATTGAACAAATGCCAAACTATGCCAAGTTTCTTAAAGACATTGTTTTCAAGAGAACACGGCTATGGGAGTTTAAAATAGTTGCCGCAACAGAAGGATGCATGGCCATGTTGCAGAATCGTATGCCACCCAAGTTGAAGGATCTTGGAAGTTTTACAATACCTTGTTCTATCGAAAACCACTATGTCGGGAAACCATTATGTGACCTTGGAGCAAGCATAAACTTGATGCCTAAATCCATTTTCCAGAAACTAGGAATCGGGAAGGCAAGACCTACAACAGTTATGCTACAACTAGCTGACAGATCCTATGTGCATCCAGAGGGAAAAATCGAAGATATACTGGTAAAAGTTGATAAATTTATTTTTTCCGTTGACTTTATTGTTTTGGATTGTGAAGCATATGAACATGCACCTATCATTCTCGGGAGACCCTTCCTAGCAACATGGAGAACCTTGATCGATGTTGAAAAGGGAGAACTCACAATGAGGGTGAGTGACCAGCAAGTTACACTAAATGTGTTCCTAGAAACATGCACCTATCATTCCCGGATGAACAACTGTTAGTTGTCTCGATAACCATGGAAGCAGTTGCCATTGCAACCCTTGACGCGCACGCCTCGGTAACTCCTGACGTGTATGCCTCGGTAACCACTAATGTACACGCCTCGGCAACTCTAGATGCACACGCCTTGGAAACCATGGAAGTAGTTGCCACGGCAACACACGCCTCGGTAATACCATGGTATGCAAATTTAGTTAATTTCCTTATTTATGGTATTTTACCTTATGGCCTTACTCACCAAGGGAAGAAGCGGTTCTGCCATGATGCTAAGCATTATTTCTAGGACGAGCCTCTTTTGTTTAAACAATGTACAGATCAGGTTATACGCCGATGTGTCCCTGAAGAGGAGCAACGAAATTTACTTCAGCAATGCCATTCTTCACCCTATAGAGGACATTTTGGAGGAACACGTACCGCGGCCAAAGTTTTGCAATCCGATTTGTATTGGCCAACACTATACAAAGATGCCCAAGAGTTTTACAAGCAATGTGATCGTTTCCAGAGGATAGGCAATATCTCTAGACGACATGATATGCCGCTCTAAAACATCCTCGAGGTGGAATTGTTTGATGTATGGGGGATCGATTTTATGAGACCTTTCTCATCTTTATTCGGCAACCTCTACATTCTACTTCCCGTCGACTACGTGTCTAAATGGGTTGAGGCAGCTGCAGTACCCGCAAATGATTCCAAGACCGTGCAACGATTCTTGCAAAAAAATATATTTACGCGGTTTGGGATGCCGAGAGCAATTATCAGTGATGAAGGCAAGCACTTTGACAACAGACTCACCGCCAAGATGTTACAATGCTTTGGTGTATCACACAAAATTGCCACGGCATATCACCCACAAACCAATGGGCAAGCAAAAATTTCCAACCGGTAATTGAAGGGTATACTCGAGAAAGTTGTAAATCCCTCTAGGAAGGATTGGTCAGTAAGACTAGATGATGCACTTTGGGCATATCGCACTGCATTCAAAACACCCTTAGTTATGTCTCCCTTCCGACTTGTCTATAGCAAAACATGCCATCTACCGGTGGAAATCAAACACAAGACATATTGGGCAATCAAGACCGTGAATATGGATTGGGAAAGTGCTGTGCAAAAACGTTTGTTGGACCTCAACGAGATAGAAGAATTCTGTGCACTCGCCTATAACAATGCACGAATCTACAAGGAGAAAACAAAGCAATGGCATGACAAGAAACTATTGTCGCAGCAATTCACGCCAGGACAACTAGTTCTCTTATTCAATTCTCGGCTGAAACTTTTCATGGGAAAACTAAAATCAAGATGGTCGGGACCATTCAAAGTTGTCAAACCGTTCTCCCATGGTGCCGTGATAATCAAGTCCATCACTGACGAACATGAATTCAAAGTTAACGGACAAAGATTAAAGCACTACAACGGTGCCCATGTGGAACGTAACAAAGAAGTGGTCACCTTAGGAGATGCATGGGCATGCCCTCCTTTCGATATTTTCTTTTTATTTTTTTCAAACTATTTAATTTTTTTATTTTACTAATTTTTATTTATTAATTTCAGTTATTTCTTTTTTTAGGATAGATTTATTTATTTTCTTTAAGATTAAGACTACATCTTTGTTTTCATATTTATCTAATTGTTTTTAAATTTTAAGTTTAAAAATTTCTTTGCACATCTTTATTTATTTTGTTTTATTAGTTTATCTTTAATTTTAATCCTTATTTTATTTGTTTTTGAATTGTAGGAAAAGAGTTCAAGATAAAGAGGAATTTGATTCAAGAAGGAAACTTCTTGAACAAGGAAATTAATGGGCTAAATTTAAGGCTTATATTAAGCCTCCAATTTACCCTAAATAAACCCTACATAGCCGGTCAAACCCTTCTCCTCCCCCAAATCCCCTAGCCGTCCCCTACCCCCAATCAAAACCCTTGTTTTCTTTCTTTCCAAATTAATCCCACCCACCATATTTGCTACCTATCTTTTCTATTTAACCCATCACTCTTAACTTCCAAGAAACCTATTCCTACTTTTCATCTTGCATCTCTTTAGTTTCTTTTGCTTTATTTTCTTTGTTTCTACCAAACTCACAACCAAGATCATCCATGGCATCCAAAATTGAATTTTTGGTTCATCCAAGTTCCTCCAAAGAACCAAGATACAAGAAATTTGCTACACCGGTGGTTTAAGAAAGATTTCACTCGAAGTTTGAAAGCCGGAAGATTTGCGAAGAACAAGGCTTCGAGTACTCCAACTCTCATCAAGATTTCGGCCTTGAACTATTCATCTTCGAAAGGATTGCACATCAAAAGTGGTAAATCTTTTGCCATCAATCGGAACCGGGTAACATCTCATGGGTAAGAGAATTCTATGCTCACTCACCTAACCCGGATAATCCTTATATTTTTGTTCGTGACAAGGCTATACTCATAAGCCCCGAAAACATCAACACCTTTTACGGGCTCTACGTTGAGAAGGACGAGCATCAAGCCTTTGTTGATCAACTCACACCCAAACACCTCGATAAGGTACTTCAAGAACTCACTCTACCAGGAACTCATTGGAACGACGATAAATACAAGGGCACGGTAAATCGTCTTCGGCTTAAACCCGAGGCAAAATTATGGAATAAGTTTGTTAAAACTTCTTTAATGCCCACAACACACAATACCACCGTTGATACACCTCATCTTTTGATCATAGATTCGATCTTGCATAATCGTATCATTAACATTGGAAAAATTATTTGTGATGAGATTTTTGTATGTAGCACAAAAGACAAGGATTCTCTTTTCTTCCCTTGCTTAATTTCCAATCTTTACAGGGAGATGCATGTCCCAAGTGAGTCTATTGATGAAAAGGCCCTACCAAAGTCCGGTTGGAATCAAGCACAAATCTGAAAGCTAACGGGAGAGGCACCGGTAAAATCCCCAATGCCTTCAATTGCCGCGGCAACTCCTGCCGCCTCGGTAACTCCTAATGCTTGGGCAACTCGGACAGTAACCCCGGGACAACTTGAAGCACTCTTACAACCGTTGGCGAACAACCTTAGGCAAATTGAAGACCGAAAACTAATGTTCAGGCGGTACATGAAGGATCACAACAATGTCATCACCCAAGTCATCCTAGAAAAGTACCCTGATAGCCACGACATCCGCAATAGATGATGCCGCAACAACCTACACTGCGTCTACCCAAGTAGTTGCCCCGACAACCAACACTGAAGATGCCATGGCAACCAAAGCTAAAGACGCCCCGACAACCACTGCAAAAGTCAATGGTAAAGCGCCTATGCCCGAATCAACTCGTAATGAATCATTATCTGATTTTTTATATTCGGACGAGTCATCCATTGCACCAACAAAGACCGCACCAATCAAATCCTCCAAGCCCAAGCGAAAGGCCAATGAAATTGAGGAAGATGATGATGAGGACGATGAGGACAACCTCGTACGAGGACCGATTCCACCATCGGCAACAAGGAAGCAACCACCGCATTCAAGTAAAAGAATCAAGACACGGGCTAAAAGGAAACTAATCATCCACGACAACGAACTCTCGGAGAAAGTCCTCGTTTGCATTTTACTTTTCTTTATTGTTATATTTGTTTTATTTTTATTTTTCTTTGTTGCATGCATTGAGGACAATGCCTCACTAAAATTTGGGGGGATTGTTATTAGTTAGTTACAATGTTTAGTTGCATTCATCTTAAGTATTGCATTTAGGATACATAACTTGCTTGCCATGCCTTTAGTTGGAACAAGAATTGCCTAGATTTGATGAATATCTGATGATGACTTTGCCAGTGTACTTAATTGATAGAACTTTTACTTCTAGGATAAACGAGGAAGCACTTAGAATCTTACTATGATGCTAAACTTGATGAAACACTGTTGTGGCTTGATTGATTTAAGGAATCCTAGCGAACTTATGTTGATAGTTAAAAAATTGGGGGATTAGAATAAAAATTGGATGAATGCTAGAGGTGCCTGAAATTGGCTGTAGTATGTGCTAAAAATTGATCGCTAGAGGTGCCCGAAACCGACTCTAGTCAAATAAATTAATTAACTTGCACACAAGTAAAAACAAAACACTAGAGGTGCCCGAAACCGGCTATACTTAAAATATGTTAAAATAACCCAATGAAGTAATTTGAAAACCTCTTGTTTATAGAATCCGAAATATCAACTTGCACACAACTCCTCACACACTCACAAGCATTATAGTTTGATTCTGAGTAACTCCTAAGTTTTTCGAAAAATGAAAAGCCAATCATTCTTTGTGCCACGGTTCTGAGAATTGAAATCAAGTTCAAAGCTAAGTTTGTGAAAATTGAAGTCTTGGCGGGTAATTATTAGTTTGCATTACTTGAGGACACGCAATAGTTTGAGTTTGGGGGTGTGTTAAGTGTCTAAAAGTACTATTTTATTCACCCTTTTTATTCATATTATTGCTAGACTTAGACTCATATTAGTTGCATTATTAGCCATTCATGCATGTTTGCATTGTTTCCTTGGTGGACAAGCTTGATTTCATATTTGCTTAATTTTGTGGGAAAATGGTGCTGCCGATAGTTGTTTTTGTGTGTGTGCAGAATCACTTGCCTAAACAAGGCTAGAACCAGTTGCCAGGGCAGTGCATGAAGGAGATGCCGACGCAGTTGCCAGGGCAATGGATGAAGGAGATGCTGAGCTAGTTGCTAGGGCAATTGTCGATAAGGGATAAGATGATATGGCAGTCGAAATTGATGACTAGATAAGCCCAAGATGACGTGGAGCAAAGTTAAATCCCAAAGGAGTTTGATTTCCATGAAGAGGTTAAAGAGAAATTAAATCACAAGAAGATAGGAGAAGATCTAGAAGGAATTTAAATATAATAAAGAATTATATTCTTTAAAAGTATTTAATTCCAACTTAACTTCCTCCTCAAAAAAGACTTTGACCTAGCCCTATAAATTGAGGACCAAGCCTTCAACTCCAATAGATCAAGGGAGAGATTTCGACAAGGAGAGCAAGGGAGAGATTTCGACAAAGGCTTCAACCATTCTTCATCTTTTTCTTTCTTGTTCAATTAGTTTATGTTACAAATTCTTTGTTTTGTGTTTCTTTGGAACCTAGCCATGATCTAAATCTATTTGGCTAAGGTTATTGTGTTTTGTGGTTGTGAGAAACAATTGGATTTTGTTTAGGTAATAAGAGTTTGCACTTTCAATTCAAGGTTTACTCATTCTTGTTTGCGAGTGAATTGGGAGATGATCTCGTAACTTCATCTATTTATCTAATATCGGAAGAGTTAGATTCAAGAAACAAATGAGTATGGTCTTTATTCAATCTATTGATGGTGAAGATTGATCCGGCTTAGGAATAAGTTAAGGATTTCAACGGCTAAGAGGAGCGTGAGAATGGTTGTTGTTCACCCTTGATTCACGTAGGGATGTATTGTCAAGGCATGCACAATTAGCTAGAGTTTCGACTTAGGGATAAGAAGAAACCATTGAAGAACGCTCTGCTGAACCTTGAAGTTGCTGCCCAACCGCCCAAACAGTTGCCCAGCCAGTTACCCAGGCAACTGTCGATTAGTTGCCAAGGTAACCCCGCTGCGCAAGTTGCCACAACAACTGAGTTTCTCTTGCACTCTTTTACCAAGACGATCCAATTGGCTATCACTCCTCAACTCACGATAACCTGGCCTATTCTCTCTCATTTGATTATATATTCTTTTACTTTATTGCTTTCTAGTTTAGTTGTTAGTTAAAACTCCTACAATCACCTACTTGTGTTTTTACTTTTTATAGTGCAAGAGATTGAATTCTTGAAGTGGCACCAATCCCTGTGGAGACGATATCTTTTATACTATAACTTGCGACGTGTACACTTGCACAATTGCGGAGCATTTATTACGCACAACAATGCACTTTGGGCATATTGCACTGCATTCAAAACACCCTTAGGTATGTCTCCCTTCCGACTTGCCTATGGCAAAACATGCCATCTACCGGTGGAAATCGAACACAAGGCCTATTGGACAATCAAGACCGTGAATATGGATTGGGAAAGTACCGGGCAAAAGCGTTTGTTAGACCTCAACGAGATAGAAGAATTTCGTACACTCGTTGTTGCGTGTAATAAGTGCTACGCAATTGTGCAAGTATACACGTTGCAAGTTATAGTATAAAAGATATCGTCTCCACAGGGATTGGTGCCACTTCAAGAATCTAGTCTCTTGCACTGTAAAAAGTAAAAACACAACTAAAGGATTATAGGAGTTTTAACTAATAACTAATCTAGAAAGCAAATAAGTACAAGGCGATGTAATTAAATGAGAGAGATAGGCCAGGTTATCGTGAGTTGAGGTGTGATAGCCGATTGGATCGTCTTGGTAAAAGAGTGCACGGGCAAGTCAGTTGCCTTGGCAACTAATCGATGGTTGCCTAGGCGACTAGTTGGGCAACTACTTGGGCGTTTGGGCAGCAACCTTCAAGGTTCGACAGAGCGTTCTTCAATGGTTTCTTCTTATCCCTAAGTCGAAACTCTAGCTACTTGTGCATGTCTTGATAATACATCCCTGCGTGAATCAAGGGTGAACAACAACCAATCTTGCACTCCTCTTAGCTGTTGAAATCCTTGACTTATTCCTAAGTCGGATTAATCTTCACCATCAATAGATTGAATAAAGATCATATTCATTCGTTTCTTGAATCTAACTCTCCCGATATTAGATAAATGGATGAAGTTACGAGATCCTCTCCCAATTCACTCGCAAACAAGAATAAGAACCAAGAATGAATAAACCTTGAATAGAAAAGTGCAAACTCTTATTACCTAAACAAAATCCAATAGTTTGTCACAACCACAAAACACAATAACCATAACCGAATAGATTTAGTTCATGGCTAGGTTCCAAAGAAACACAAGATAAATAATCCCTAGCATGAACCTAATTGAACAAGAAAGAAAAAGATGAAGGATGAAGCTTGTCAAAATCCTCTTGCCCTAGATGCTTAGCGAAAATTCTCTCCTCTTGCTCTCCTTTGAGTTGTCGAAATTCCCCTCTAATTTATAGGGCTAGGTCAAAGTCCTTATTTGAAGAGGAAGTTAAGTTGGAATTAAATTATCTTTAAAGAATATAATTCTTTATTATAATTATATTCCTACTAGAACTTCTCATATCTTCTTGGAATTTAATTCTTCTTTAATCTTTTCATGGAAATCAAATTCCTTTGGGATTTGGCTTTGCTCCACGTCATCTTGGGCTTGTCTAGTCATCAATTTCGACTACCATATCACCTTGTGCTTTGTCGACAATTGCCCTGGCAACTGGCTCGGCGTCTCCTTCATGCATTACCCTGGCAACTAGCTCTAGCCTTGCTTTGGCAAGTGATCCTGCAAATACACACAAAACACACCAAATCAGCATCTTTTCCCACAAAAACTACCAAGTTATGTAATCAAGCTCAACGATGGAAGGAAACATGGATTAATGCATGAATGGCTAATTATGCAACTAATATGAGCCTACGTCTAACAATAATATGAGTAAAAAAGGTAAGAAAAATAGTACTTTTGAACACTTATCACACCCCAAACTCGAACTATTGCTTGTCCTCAAGCAATGCAAACTAATAATTACCTGCCAAGACTTCAATTTTCACAAACTTAGCTCTGAACTTGATTTCAATTCTCAGAACCGGGGCACAAAGTATGATTGGCTTTTCATTTTTCAGAAAACTTAGGAGTTACTCGGAATCAAACTATAATATTTGTGAGTGTGTGTGGAGTTGTGTGCAAGTTGATTTTTTGGATTCTATGCAAAAAAGAGGTTTTCAAATTACTTCATTAGGTTCTTTTTAACATGTTTTAACTAGAGCCAGTTTTGGGCACCTCTAGTGTTTTGTTTTTAGTTTTCTTAAGTTAATTTATTCGACTAGAGCCGGTTTCGAGCACCTCTAGCGATCAATTTTTTAGCACATGCTAGAGCCAATTTCGGGCACCTCTAGCATTCATCCAATTTTTATTCTAATCCCCAAATTTCTTTAATTATCAACCTAAGTTCAATAGAATTCCTTAAATCAATCAAACCACAACAATGTTTCATCAAATTTAGCATCATAGTAAAATTCTAAGTTTTTCCATGGTTATCCTAAAATAAAAATTCTATCAATTAAGTGCATTGGCAAAGTCATCATCGGATATTCATCAAATCTAAGCAATTCTTGTTCCAACTAAAGGCATGACAAGCAATTTATGTATCCTAAATGTAATACTTAAGATGAATGTAACTAAACATGGTAACTACTAATAACAATCCCCCCCAAACTCGAGTGAGGCATTGTCCTCAATGCATGCATTAAAGAAAAATAAAAAACGAAAAATAAAATGCAAACGAGGACTTACTCCGAGAGTTCGTCATCGTGGACGATTAGTTTCCTTTTGGTCGGTGTCTTGATTCTCATGCTTGAACGCGATGGTTGTTTTCTTGTTGCCGGTGGTGGAATCGATCCTCGTACGGGGTTGTCCTCATCGTCCTCTTCATCAATGTCATTGGCTTTTTGCTTGGAGGATTCAATTGGTGCGGTCTTTGTTGGTGCAATAGAGGACTCGTCCGAATCTGAAAAATCAGAAAATAATTCCGTAGGAGTTGATTCGGGCATAGGTGCTTTACCTTTGGCTTTTGCAGTGGTTTCCAGGATGACTTTAGCTTTGGTTGCCGTGGCATCTTCAGGGTTGGTTGTCGTGGCATCAGCTTGTGCAGGCACGATGTAGGTTGTCGTGGCATCATCTGTTGCGGTTGCCGTGGCGACTACTTTATTGGGTGCCGGGGCAAGGATCTCGGCAGGAAATATTGGGAACGACACGCGACTGTCTGGGTACTTTTCTAGGATGACTTGGGTGATGACATTGTTGTGCTCCTTCATGTACCGCATGAACATTAGTTGTCGGTCTTCAATTTGCCTTAGGTGGCTTGCCAATGGTTGCAAGAGTGCTTCAAAGTATCACGGGGTTGATGGTAGAGTTGCCCGGGCGTTAGGTGCTTGGGCATTAGGGATTGCCGGGGCGGCAGGAGTTGCCACGACAATTAGAGGCCTTGAAGATTTTCCCGGTGTCTCTCCTATTAGCTTTCGGATTTGTGCTTGATTCCAACCAGACTTTGGTAGGGCCTTTTCATCGGTGGACTCATTTGGGACATGCATCTCCTTGCAAAGATTAGAAATTAAGCAAGGGAAGAAAAGAGAACCCTTATCTTTTGAGCTACAAACAAAAATCTCATCACAAATAATTTTTCCAATGTTAATGATGCGATTATGCAAAATAGAATGTTTGAGCAAAAGACGTGGTATATCAACGGTAGTATTGTGTATGGTGGGCATTAAAGAAGTTTTAACAAACTTATTCCATAGTTTTGCCTCGGGTTTAAGCCGAAGGCGATTTACCGTGCCCTTGTATTTACCGTCGTTCCAATGAGTTCCCGGTTGAGTGAGTTCTTGAAGCACCTTGTCGAGTTGCTTGGGTGTGATTTGATCAACGAAGGCTTGATGCTCGTCCTTCTCAATGTAAAGCCCGTAAAAGGTGTTGACGTTTCCGGGGCTATGAGTATGGCCTTGTCACGAACAAAAACATAAGGATTATCCGGGTTAGGTGAGTGAGCATAGAATTATCTTACCCATGAGATATTGCCCAGTTCCGGTTGATGGCAAAAGATTTGCCACTTTTGATGTGCAATCCTCTCGCAGATGAATGGTTCAAGGCCGAAATCTTGATGAGAGTTGGAGTATTCAAAGCCTTGTTCTTCATGAATCTTCCGGCTTTCAAACTTGGAGTGAAATCTTTCTTGAACCACCGGTGTAGCAAACTTCTTGTATCTTGGTTCTTTGGAGGAACTTGGATGAACTAAAAATTTAATTTTGGATGCCATGGATGATCTTGGTTGTGAGTTTTGTAAAAACAAAGAAAATAAAAGAAACTAAAGAGTTGCAAGATAAAAAATAGGAATAGGTTAAGGGTGATGGGTTTTTGTAGAAAAGATAGGTGGTGAATATGGTGGGTGGGATTAGGGGAAGACGAAAAAAGGGTTTTGGTTTAGGGAGAGGGTGACGACAAGGGGGTTTAATTAGGGTAAGTTGGAGGCTTTATATAAGCCTTAGATTCAGCCCATTAATTTCCTTGTTGAAGATGTTTTCCTTCTTGGATTAAAATTCCTCTTTATCTTGAACTCTTTTCCTACAATTCAAAGACAAATCAAATAAGGATTAAAATTAAAGATAGACTAATAAAAGAAAAATAAATAAAGATGTGTAAAGGGATTCTTAAACTTAAAAAGATAAAAAAGAAAATCTATCCTAAAAAATAATAATAATTGGAAATAATACAAAAATAAAAAATAGTTCGAAAAGAAAATTAATCGAAAATAATAAAAATAAAAAAATAAAAAAAAATAAAATATCAAAGGGAGAGCATGCTCATGCATCTTCTAAGTTGACCACTTCTTTGTTACGTTCCACATGGGCACCACTGTAGTGTTTCAATCTTTGTCCATTAACTTTGAATTCATGTTTGTCAGTGAAGGACTTGATTATCACAGCACCATGGGAGAATGGTTTGACAACTTCGAATGGTCCCGACCATCTTGATTTCAGCTTTCCCGGGAAAAGTTTTAGCTGAGAATTGAATAAGAGAACTAGTTGCCCTGGCATGAATTGCCGCGGTAATAGTTTCTTGTCATGCCATTGCTTTGTTTTCTCTTTGTAGATTCGTGCATTGTTATAGGCGAGTGCACGAAATTCTTCTATCTCATTGAGGTCCAACAAACGCTTTTGTCCGGCACTTTCCCAATCCATATTCACGGTCTTAATTGCCCAGTATGCCTTGTGTTCGATTTCCACCGGTAGATGGCATGTTTTGCCATAGACAAGTCGGAAGGGGGACATACCTAAGGGTGTTTTGAATGCAGTGCGATATGCCCAAAGTGCGTCATCTAGTCTTAATGACCAATCCTTCCTAGAGGGATTTACAACTTTTCAAGTATACCCTTCAATTCCCGGTTGGAAATTTCTGCTTGCCCGTTGGTTTGTGGGTGATATGCCGTGGCGATCTTGTGTGATATGCCGAAGCGTTGCAACATCTTGGCAATTAGTCTGTTGTCAAAATGCTTGCCTTCGTCACTGATAATTGCTCTCGGCATCCCAAACCGTGTAAATATGTTTTTCTGCAAGAATCGTTGCACGGTCTTGGAATCGTTGTTGGGAACTGCAGCTGCCTCAACCCATTTCGACACGTAGTCAACAACAAGTAGAATGTAGAGGTTTCCGAATGAAGATGGGAAAGGTCCCATAAAATTGATCCCCCATACATCGAACAATTCCACCTTGATGATGTTCTCGATCGGCATCTCATGTCGTCTAGAGATATTGCCCGTTCTCTGGCAACGATCACATTGCTTGTAAAAGTCTTGGGCATCTTTGTACAATGTTGGCCAATACAAACCGGATTGCAAAACTTTGGCCGCGGTACGAGTTCCTCTAAAATGTCCTCCATAGGGTGAAGAATGGCATTGCTGGAGTACATTCTGTTGCTCTTCTTCTGGGACACATCGGCGTATAACCTAATCTGCACATTGTTTAAACAAAAGAAGCTCGTCCCAAAAGTAATGCTTAGCATCATGGCGAAATCGCTTCTTCCCTTGGCGAGTAATGCCATAAGGTAAAATACCACAAACAAGGAAATTAACTAAATCCACGTACCAGGGTATTGCCGAGGTATGTGCTACCGTGGTGACTCCTCCCAAAATTGTCGAGGCGTGCGCGTCAAAGTCTGCTGCGGCGTCGAGAGTTGTCGAGACGTGCGCGTCGAGGGTTACCGAGGCATGCGCGACCATGGTTGCCGAGGCAACTAAAATTTGTTTATCCGGGAATGCATCACATATCTCTAGATTCGCGTCCTCCTCCCTATTGCCTTCTTGTGTAGCATCAACATTTTGATCAGCTTTTTTTCCTGGTCGATTGACTAACCAATTTGCCTTTTCTTGTTGTTCCTCCTTGACCGGTTCTTCATACTCCTCAGGTTCCTCTTGTTCGGCATTGTAGTTGCTGAGGCAACTAAATTCCTCGTCGAAGTTAAACTCTGTCGTGACATGAAGAAGTTGGCATTCTTCTGGATCATCGGCATGCCTTAGTGTTTGGAACACATTTAGTTTAACTTGCTAGTCATTCACCCTCATTGTGAGTTCTCCCTTTTCAGCATCGATCAAGATTCTCCCTGTTGCTAGGAATGGACTCCCGAGAATGATAGGTGCATGCTCATCTGCTTCACAATCCAAAACAATAAAGTCAGCAGGAAAAATAAATTTATCAACTTTTACCAGTATGTCCTCAATTTTTCCCTCTGGATGCACATAGGATCTGTCGGCTAGCTGTAGCATAACTGTTGTAGGTCTTGCCTTCCCGATTCCTAGTTTCTGGAAAACTGATTTAGGCATCAAGTTTATGCTAGCCCCAAGGTTGCATAATGCTTTCCCGACATAGTGGTTTCCAATGGAACATGGTATTGTGAAACTTCCAAGATCCTTCAACTTGGGTGGCATACGATTGTGCAATATTGCCATGCATCCCTCTGTTGCGGCAACTGTTTCAAACTCTCATAGCCTTGTTCTCTTGGACACAATGTCTTTAAGAAACTTGGCATAGTTTGGCATTTGTTCAATTGCTTCCACCAATGGCAAGTTGATGTGGACTTGCTTTAGGATATTAAGAAACTTCTTGAATTGATATTTTTGCTTTTGTCGCTTCAACCTTTGTGGGAATGGTGGTGGAAGTTGGATATCTTCGATCCTTTCATTGGTTTGGAACCTGATTAACGGCATTGTCGGGACAACTGGAGTTGCCGAGGCATTATCAATTGGGATTGCCGAGGCATGCTTATCGTTGGTTGCCGAGGCATGCTTATTGCAGGTTGCCGAGGCAATTCCTGGTTCAGCATCCGAGGCTTTGCCGCTAGGTTCGTCTTGATCTTTTTGTGGAGTTTTGTTTGATGAGCGGGTTTGAGCCTCTCTAAGTTGTTGGCCACTTCTAGTGGTGATTGCCTTACATTGCTCATGGCCAGTTCCTCTTGCGACTTCAGTATCGCTGGGTAAACCTCCTTGCGGTCTAGTATTCAGATTTTGAGCAAACTGTCCGACTTGATTTTCCAATGATTTGATTGTCGCCTCTTGGTTTTGCAATCTCATCTCGGTCCTGTTAATAAAAGCATCAGTTCTTTTTATGAAATTTCTATTCTCAGCCATATAAGATTCAGTTTTCATCATAAAAGAATTTAGAGAATTTTCCAAAGAACTAGATGTTGTCGGTTGTTGTTGCGGTGACTGTTGCCGTGGCATATTCTACTGGAATCTCGATGCTTGTGCATTCTGATTGTTCTGGTTTAGAGCATTGTTGGGATTACTCCATAAAAAATTTGGGTGCTTCTTCCAAGCCGGATTGTATGTATTGGACATCACATTGTTGTTCCGATTGTAATTCCCCACATAGAATCTGGATTCCGGATTCTGCATACATTCAGAAGAATCATGGTTATCACCACATAACTCACAAAAAGAATCCATTACCTTGACTTTATGTGTGTTGTTTGGTTTTTGCATGTTCTGGACCATCTTGGTTAATGTGGCCAATTGTGCCGAAATTGAATCTGATGATCCTAGTTCATGTATTGTGGCTTGGCGTCTAACTCCTCCCCCTCTAGTAGAGGGGAATTGATAATCATTCTTGGCCAGCCTATTTAAAATTTGCATTGCTTCCTCCAGCGGCTTATCTAGAAGTATGCCGTTTGCCGAGGCATCTAGCATCATCCTTGTTGGTGTATTCACGGCGTTGTAAAACATTGTTACTTGAGTTCACACCGAGAATCCATGTAGGGGCATTTGTGTAGAAGTTCTCTATATCGCTCCCAAGCCTCGTACATGGATTCATCATATGCCTGCCGAAAAGAAGTAATGTCGTTACGAAGCTTATCAGTCAAATTTGTAGGATTAAACAGAGCAAGGAAATCACGACAAAAATCGGTCCAAGATGCTATTGATCCTGCAGGAATGCTATTCAACAATGCTTTCGCCCTATCCCTCAATGAATAAGGGAATAATCTTAATCGTAAGACATCGGGGGTGACTCCGTGTATTTTGAACGAGTTGCAAATCTCGAGGAAAGATTTAAGATGTTGTCGTGCATTTTCAGTTGCTGAGCCGCCAAATTGACCAATTGTGTTGATCATATTAAACATTACCGGTTTCAACTCAAAGTGGTCGACTTCAATTTCAGCTGCGACAACTCATGGATTAAGTCCATCAAGATCTTTTTCAAGATAGTCTCGAATAGTTATGTTTCGTGCAAGAATCACTCCTCCTCTTGCTGGAACATCTTGATTCATATTGCCGTCTTGATTAGCCATTGCTACTTTTATCCTTCGTCTAAGTCTTTGTAAGGTTCGTTCGATTTCTGGATCAAAGGGATATTCTGGTGTAATCGGTCTCGCCCTGGTCATATACCAATGCAAAACCAAAGTTTGTTAGCCCTTTGAATCTTAAGCAAGAAAAGTAAAAAGAAAGTGCAAGAAAATAAAAACAAAGTTGCTATTGCCAATCCCCGGTAACGGCGCCAAAAACTTGTTGCGCGTAATAAGTGCTACGCAATTGTGCAAGTATACACGTTGCAAGTTATAGTATAAAATATATCGTCTCCACAGGGATTGGTGCCACTTCAAGAATCTAGTCTCTTGCACTGTAAAAAGTAAAAACACAAATAAAGGATTATAAGAGTTTTAACTAATAACTAATCTAGAAAGCAAATAAGTAAAAGGCGATGTAATTAAATGAGAGAGATAGGCCAGGTTATCGTGAGTTGAGGTGTGATAGCCGATTGGATCGTCTTGGTAAAAGAGTGCACGGGCAAGTCAGTTGCCGTGGCAACTTGCACAACGGGGTTGCCTTGGCAACTAATCGATGGTTGCCTGGGCGACTAGTTAGGCAACTACTTGGGCATCTGGGCAGCAACCTTCAAGGTTCGGCAGAGCGTTCTTCAATGGTTTCTTCTTATCCCTAAGTCGAAACTCTAGCTACTTGTGCATGCCTTGATAATACATCCCTGCGTGAATCAAGGGTGAACAACAACCAATCTTGCGCTCCTCATAGCCGTTGAAATCCTTGACTTATTCCTAAGCCGGATTAATCTTCACCATCAATAGATTGAATAAAGATCATATTCATTCGTTTTTTGAATCTAACTCTCCCGATATTAGATAAATGGATGAAGTTACGAGATCCTCTCCCAATTCACTCGCAAACAAGAATAAGAATCAAGAATGAATAAACCTTGAATAGAAAAGTGCAAACTCTTATTACCTAAACAAAATCCAATAGTTTCTCACAACCACAAAACACAATAACCATAACCGAATAGATCTAGTTCATGGCTAGGTTCCAAAGAAACACAAGATAAATAATCCCTAGCATGAACCTAATTGAAAAAGAAAGAAAAAGATGAAGGATGAAGCTTGTCGAAATCCTCTTGCCCTAGATGCTTGTCGAAAATTCTCTCCTCTTGCTCTCCTTTGAGTTGTCGAAATTCCCCTATAATTTATAGGGCTAGGTCAAAGTCCTTTTTTGAGGAGGAAGTTAAGTTGGAATTAAATTATCTTTAAAGAATATAATTCTTTATTATAATTATATTCCTACTAGAACTTCTCCTATCTTCTTGGAATTTAATTCTTCTTTAATCTTTTCATGGAAATCAAATTCCTTTGGGATTTGGCTTTGCTCCACGTCATCTTGGGCTTGTCTAGTCATCAATTTCGACTACCATATCACCTTGTGCTTTGTCGACAATTGCCCTGGCAACTGGCTCGGCGTCTCCTTCATGCATTGCCCTGGCAACTAGCTCTAGCCTTGCTTTGGCAAGTGATCCTGCACATACACACAAAACACACCAAAGTAGCATCTTTTCCCACAAAAACTACCAAGTTATGTAATCAAGCTCAACAATGGAAGGAAACATAGATTAATGCATGAATGGATAATTATGCAACTAATATGAGCCTAAGTCTAACAATAATATGAGTAAAAAGGGTAAGAAAAATAGTACTTTTGAACACTTATCAGTCGCCTATAACAATGCACAAATCTACAAGGAGAAAACAAAGCAATGACATGACAAGAAACTATTGCCGCGACAATTAACGCCAGGGCAACTAGTTCTCTTATTCAATTCTCGGCTGAAAGTTTTCCCGGGAAAACTGAAATCAAGATGGTCGGGACCATTCGAAGTTGTCAAACTGTTCTCCCATGGTGCCGTGATAATCAAGTCCATTACTGACGAACATGAATTCAAAGTCAACGGGCAAAGATTGAAGCACTACAACGGTGCCCATGTGGAACGTAATAAAGAAGTGGTCACCTTAGGAGATGCATGAGCATGCTTTCCTTTCGATATTTTTTTTATTTTTTGAACAATTTAATTTTTTTCATTAATTTCAGTTATTTTTCTTTTTAGGATAATTTTTTTTAAGATTAAGACTACATCTTTCTTTCATATTTATCTAATTGTTTTTTAATTTTAAGTTTAAGAATTTCTTTGCACATCTTTATTTATTTTGTTTTATTAGTTTATCTTTAATTTTAATCCTTATTTTATTTGTTTTTGAATTGTAGGAAAAGAGTTCAAGATAAAGAGGAATTTGATTCAAGAAGGAAGCTTCTTTAACAAGGAAACTAATGGGCTAAATCTAAGGCTTATATTAAGCCTCCAATTTACCCTAAATAAACCCTACATAGCCGGCCAAACCCTTCCCCAAACCCCCTAGCCGTCCCCTTCCCCCAATCAAAACCCTTGTTTTCTTTCTTTCCAATTAATCCCACCCACCATATTTACTACCTATCTTTTCTATTTAACCCATCACCCTTAACTTCCAAGAAACCTATTCCTACTTTTCATCTTGCAACTCTTTAGTTCTTTTGCTTTCGTTTCTTTGTTTTTACCAAACTCACAACCAAGATCATCCATGGCATCCAAAATCGAATTTTTGGTTCATCCAAGTTCCTCCAAAGAACCAAGATACAAGAAGTTTGCTACACCGGTGGTTCAAGAAAGATTTTACTCCAAGTTTGAAAGCAGAAAGATTTGCGAAGAACAAGGCTTCGAATACTCCAACTCTCATCAAGATTTCGGCCTTGAACCATTCATATTCTAAAGGATTGCACATCAAAAGTGGCAAATATTTTGCCATCAATCGGAACCGGGTAACATCTCATGGGTAAGAGAATTATATGCTCACTCACCTAACCCGGATAATCGTTATGTTTTTGTTCGTGACAAGGCTATACTCATAAGCCCCGAAAGCATCAACACCTTTTACAGGCTCTATGTTGAGAAGGACGAGCATCAAGCCTTTGTTGATCAACTCACGCCCAAGCAACTCGACAAGGTGCTTCAAGAACTCACCCTATCAGGAACTCATTGGAACAACGGTAAATACAAGGGCACGGTAAATCACCTCCAGCCTCAACCCGAGGCAAAATTATGGAATAAGCTTGTTAAAACTTCTTTAATGCCCACAACACACAATACCACCATTGATACACCTCGTCTTTTGCTCATACATTCTATTTTGCATAATCGCTTCATTAACATTGGAAAAATTATTTGTGAGAAGATTTTTGTGTGTAGCACAAAAGACAAGGGTTCTCTTTTCTTTCCTTGCTTAATTTCCAATCTTTGCAAGGAGATGCATGTCCCAAGTGAGTGCACTGATGAAAAGGCCCTACCAAAGTCCAGTTGGATTCGAGCACAAATTCGAAAGCTAATGGGAGAGGCACCGGTAAAATCCCCAACGCCTTCAATTGCTGCGACAACTCATATCGCCTCGGTAACTCTTAATGCCCAAGCAACTGATGCCCTGACAACTCGGCCAACAACCCCAGGACAACTTGAACCACTCTTACAACCGTTGGCAAACCACCTTAGGCAAATTGAAGACCGGTAACTAATGTTCATGCGGTACATGAAGGATCACAACAATGCCATCACCCAAGTCATCTTGGAAAAGTACCCAGACAGTTGTGTGTCGTTCCCCATATTTCCTGTCGAAATCCTTGCTACGACAACCAATGAAGCAGTTACCACGGCAATCACAACAGATGATGCTGCGGCAACCTACACTGCTCATGCCCCAGCAGTTGCCACGCAACCAACACTGAAGATGTCGCGGCAACCACAGCAAAAGCCAAAGGTAAAGTGCCTATGCCCGAATCAACTCGTACTGAATTATTATATGATTTTTCAGATTCGGACGAGTCCTCCATTGCACCAACAAAGACCGCACCAATCAAATATTCTAAGCCCAAGCGAAAGGCCAATGACATTGAGGAAGAAGATGATGAGGACGATGAGGACAACCCTGTATGATGATCGATTCCACCATCGGCAACAAGGAAGCAACCACCGCATTCAAGCAAAAAAATCAAGACACCGGCCAGAAGGAAACTATTCATCCACGACGACGAACTCTCAGAGTAAGTCCTCGTTTGCATTTTACTTTCCTTTATTTTTATTTTACTTTGTTGCATGCATTGAGGACAATGCCTCACTCGAGTTTGGGGGGATTGTTATTAGTTATTTACCATGTTTAGTTGCATTCATCTTAAATATTGCATTTAGGATACATAAATTGCTTGTCATGCCTTTAGTTGGAACAAGAATTGCCTAGATTTGATGAATATCCGATGATGACTTTGCCAATGTACTTAATTGATAGAACTTTTACTTCTAAGATAAACGTGGAAACACTTAGAATCTTACTATGATGCTAAACTTGATGAAACATTGTTGTGGCTTGATTGATTTAAGGAATTCTAGCGAACTTAGGTTGATAGTTAAAAAAATTGGGGGATTAGAATAAAAATTGGATGAATGCTAGAGGTGCCCGAAATTTGCTTTAGTATGTGCTAAAAATTGATTGGTAGAGGTGCCCGAAAACGGCTATAGTTAAAACATGTTAAAAGAACCCAATGAAGTAATTTGAAAACCTTTTGTTTGCATAGAAACCAAAAAATCAACTTGCACACAATTCTGCACACACTCACAAGCATTATAGTTTGATTCCGAGTAATTCCTATGTTGTCTAAAAAATGAAAAGTCGATCATACTTTGTGCCACAATTCTGAGGATTGAAAACAAGTTCAAAGCTAATTTTGTGAAAATTGAAGTCTTGACGGGTAATTATTAGTTTGCATTGCTTGAGGACAACCAATAGTTCGAGTTTGGGGGTGTGTTAAGTGTCTAAAAGTACTATGTTATTCCCTCTTTTTGTTATTAGTTATTGCTAGACTTAGGCTCGTTTTAGTTGCATTATAGCCATTCATGCATGTTTGCATTGTTTCCTTGGTGGTTAAGCTTGATTTCATATTTTGCTTAATTTTGTGGAAAAAGGGTGATGCCGATAGTTGTTTTTGTGTGTGTGCAGCATCACTTGCCTAAACAAGGCTGGAACCAGTTGCCAGGGCAGTGCATGAAGGAGATGCCGACGTAGTTGTCAGGGCAATGCATGAAGGAGATGCTGAGCTAGTTGCCAGGGCAATTGTCGATAAGGGATAAGATGATATGGCAGTCGAAATTGATGACTAGATAAGCCCAAGATGACGTGGAGCAAAGTTAAATCCCAAAGGAGTTTGATTTCCATGAAGAGGTCAAAGAGAAATTAAATCCCAAAAAGATAGGAGAAGATCTAGAAGGAATTTAAATATAATAAAGAATTATATTCTTTTAAAGTATTTAATTCCAACTTAACTTCCTCCTTAAGAAGGACTTTGACCTAGCCATCTCCTATTTAAAGGAGTCCAAGCCGTCAAACTCAAGGAGAGAGCAAAGATGAGAGATTTCGACAAGAGGCTTCAACCACTCTTCATCTTTTTCTTTCTTGTTCGATTAGGTTTATGTTAGGGATTCTTTGTTTTGTGTTTCTTTGGAACCTAGCCATGAACTAAATCTATTTGGCTAAGGTTATTGTGTTTTGTGGTTGTGAGAAACAATTGGATTTTGTTTAGGTAATAAGAGTTTGCACTTTCAGTTCAAGGTTTACTCATTCTTGGTTTTTTATCTTGTTTGCGAGTGAATTGGGAGAGGATATCGTAACTTTATCTATTTATCTAATATCGGGAGAGTTAGATTCAAGAAACGAATGAGTATGGTCTTTATTCAATCTATTGATGGTGAAGATTAATCCGGCTTAGGAATAAGTTAAGGATTTCAACGGCTAAGAGGAGCGCAAGATTGGTTGTTGTTCACCCTTGATTCACGCAGGGATGTATTGTCAAGGCATGCACAATTAGCTAGAGTTTCGACTTAGGGATAAGAAGAAACCATTGAAGAACGCTCTGCCGAACTTTGAAGTTGCTGTCCAGCCGCCCAAACAGTTGCCCAGGCAACCGTCGATTAGTTGCCAAGGCAACCCCCCTGCGCAAGTTGCCACGACAACTGAGTTGCCCTTGCACCCTTTTACCAAGACGATGCAATTGGCTATCACACCTCAACTCACGATAACCTGGCCTATTCTCTCTCATTTGATTACATCTTATTTTACTTTATTGCTTTCTAGTTTAGTTGTTAGTTAAACTCCTACAATCTTCTACTTGTGTTCTTTTACTTTTTACAGTGCAAGAGATTAGATTCTTGAAGTGGCACCAATCCTTGTGGAGACGATATCTTTTATACTATAACTTGCGACGTGTACACTTGCACAATTGCGGAGCACTTATTACGCGCAACAAGTTTTTGGCGCCGTTGTCGGGGATTGACAATAGCAACTTTGTTTTTATTTTCTTGCACTTTTTATTTTTATTGTTTGAAGATTCGAAAGGGCTAACAAACTTTGGTTTTGCATTGATATATGACCAGGGCGGGACTGATTACACCAGAATATCCCTTTGATCCAGAAATCAAAGGAACCTTGCAAAGACTCATACAAAGGTTAAAAGTAGCAATGGCTAATCAAGACGGCAATATGAATCAGGATGTTCCAGCATGAGGATGAGTGATTCTTGCACGAAACAGAACTATTCGAGACTATCTTGAAGAAGATCTTGAAGAATTTAATCCATGAGTTATTATACCTGAAATTGAAGCCGAGCACTTTGAGTTGAAACCGATGATGTTCAATATGATCAACACAATTGGTCAATTTGGCTGCTCAGCAACTGAAGATGCACGTCAACATCTTAAATCTTTCCTCAAGATTTGTAATTCATTCAAAATACTAGGAGTCACCCCCGATGTTTTACGACTAAGATTATTCCCCTATTCACTAAGGGATAGGGCTTGCCGGTGTGGCTATTGAGATGACGTTGATGTGGCGAGGCGGTGGTGCGTTGGCGTCCACTGGTTGCTTCAGCCGACGTGGTGGCAGATGTATAACTAGAGGAGCTGAAAGGTCGGGCGTGTGAGTTACACGTGCACGTGGCAACACTAAAGGTCGCGCGTGCTACGCGTGACAAGTTCTGGAAGCTTTCCTGTTTCGATCTGAGGCGTCTGATGAGATCTTGATCCAACGATGGATATGCAGTTGCGCAGAAGCAAGGGGTTAGGGTTTCTGATGTAATTAAGGCTAAGGGTTTAATTAGGTTGGGTCCAATCGGGCCAGATATGTATGGACTGTTTTATTTTAAAGACTTGGGTTATATTTATTTATTTATTTAATGGGCTTGTTAATTAATTTAGATGTTGGGCTTCCAATTATGAAATAATAGTTTATAGTTTTTTAACTCTTTTCTGATTTTTAAATAACAACATAATAATATTAAAAATAATAATAGTAACAAAGCATAATAGATAATAGCAAGTGATAATAATGGCAACATATACCATAAATGATAGTTATATATAATTACAATAACAACGTAATAATAGTAGGATAATAAGATAATACACTGTAATATACTAGTAATATTTAGGTTTTTTTTCAAATATAACAATAATACAATGATAAATAGCATACTATGATAGCAAATATGAATGCTTAATTAAAATAGGATTAGTAACTAATTAATTTTTTGAGTTTTTAAGTTTTAGTAAAAGGATAAAGTAAGCAAAGTCCATAACATTATTTAGAAAGTAGTAATATATATATATAAGCCCGTCATTGTAAAGAATAAAAACAGATCCATCCCGGATAAAATTAGTGATTACATATATGAGATTATGTTCTGATGTGAGAATTGCTATGCTTATAACATGATGTGGTTTGTAATTCTATTTTACATGATTCATGACGATGATTAGTTTATAGTGGTATATGGTATGATAATATGCAAATGCATGTGATGGGTATGCTATGGTAAGAGAGTGGATTTTTTTACTGTAATAGCAGTTTTTATATGAGTCTCAATCAAGATTAGTTTGTGACGCGAATTCAAATAGACTTTAGTTTAAAATGACAAACCTAATTTGAGTAATTTCTTCTACTTTACATTAATTAAAACTTTTGCCTCCGTTTTTTTTCCGAAAAATTTTTCATGTAAAATTTTAGCGTTCGTTTGGTTTTAGAAAATATCTTCTATTTTTGTTTTTATTTTATTTTCAGAAAAATAATTTTTAGTTTTCTAAAAATTAAAAAATATACTTGGTTAATAGAGATGAAAACTTATTTTCAAAAATGAAAATAATGAAAATGTGTTTGATATCTAGTTTTTCAAAATAGAAATGAAAAAATAATTATTAAATAATTAAAATAAAATATAGTTAGAAAATATAATAATAATAATAAATAATAATATAGAACTAAATACACTAAGGTTTTAAAAAAATGACACTAGAAAGATTCGAACTCACGTTAAAATGAAGTTAAAACTAAAAATCCCTTGTTTACATATTTTTCACTTTCCTAAAACATTTCCAATGAAAATATTTTTGTTATGTTTTTAAATTTTCACTTATTTTAATTTTTATTATCTATTTTTTAATTTTATAATCAAACACGTTTTTTCATTATTTTTTATTTAAAAAAAATAAAAACAGACTTTATTATCTACAATTAAACGAACCCTTAATGTCTCTTTTTATTGTGTGATAATCATATTTAACGTTACCATATAACAAAACAATTAGATGATTGTACTTGTTTTTTTTTATGTATATTTCAAACTTTCCATCCATGTCCCCTTGAAAGTGAGGTCAGTTTTGTAATATATGTATATATATAATGTTTAAAACAAAGTATGTTCATTGCTTTCGCACGAAAAAAAAACACCTTCTAAGATATCACTGTCAACTTTTGTCGAGAGGCAATCGAAAGGAATTATCAAAGTTTCCCATATTTTTATTGATTATAATTAAAATTTAAAAGAATTCTTTCATTGGTTGTTCCCTGAATTTGAGAAGAAAAAAATACAACTATCAAGTGGGTCCAGTTAATGTCCGAGCAGCGTGTACGTGGGGATGCAAAAGACTCTTTAAATGATTTGACATTAAATTAAATTAAATTTTATTATTTAATTGAGTTATTAAAAATATTTATATTATATTATTTTATAAATTTAAATTTTAATATTTATTATTTATTATTTAGAATATAAAATCTTTTTCTTTAATCAAAAGAAAAAAGTCAACTTTATTATTTTCTGCAAAATGATGTTGAATTTAAAAACAATTAACAGGACAAAATGCTCACAAGGTAATGGACTATAAACAGTTGAAAGAAAATTTAGATTTTAATGGATGTTTTATTTTAAGAAAATGTTTTTTTTTTAATTTATTTAGAAATATTTAATAATTTAACGTAACAGATGGTTAGAAGTTTGTTGTTGGTATACGAAGATTTATGATATTGAACTGTTATAATCGAACAAAAATTCACTCTTTTTGGTACGCTTTTTATGCAATAACACAAAAAAATTAAATTTTAAATTTTAGATCCTATACCATAAACCCTACAAATACACCATACCCCTAATTCCCTAAACCCTAATCTTAAACCTTAAATCTAAACTTATTTTTTAGTATGGAATATACATAGGGATACCCAAAAGGCTAAATAATTTCTATTCTTATAACTTTCTCTTCCGCTTAATTTGTAAACTTTTAATTGTACCAGCCAAAAAGTAAAAGAAATTTAATTGATTGTTGATGATGTTATTCTTGGAAAATATTATTTGAAGCTTTGAGGTATATTTTCAACGAATAAAGATGGAGATTCGAATCATAAAATTATAATTTCGTATTTCTATTCTATGAGACATTTATAATTGTATTTCATATAATCAAAATGGCTGAATGATAAATAAAAAATTGATGCTCAAAATTGACTACTTATAAAATGTGTTAAGAAAAAAGAAACAGTTTGTAAGACCCAAAACAAATGATATATTAAAGTGCATTTGAGTCAAAAAAAAGAAAAGAAAAAGAAAAGAAAGAAAGAAAGAAATGATGGGAATGAAAAATATAGAGACTATAGTTGTGGGGTTAACTTTATCTTGGTTTTAGTTTACCTCGACTTAACTTTATCTTGTGGTTATTTAGTCTGAGCCAAATAATTAAAGGCTTGTTATACTCCCACCCTCATTATTGGGGTTCGATATCGAATAAAAAATGGAGTATAGAAATTCTCCCCCAACCTTTCACCTCCCCACCAGCCACCAGTCCGATCTGCCCCACCGCCCGGCCGTGGTGTGCACCGCCAGCACCAATCGAAGCTCCGTCTCCGTCTGACCAAACCCCTCTCCCCACTCGCGCATAGGAGACACCATTTGTCGTAGGGATTGAGTTGAATCCTCGTCGAAACCTTCCCTGGGACATTTGTTATTTTTCTTCATTTCTGGTCGTTATCGTCGCCGGCTGAGCGCGTCGTCAGTGCAGACATGACCAACGTAAGGAGGCGGCCAAAAACCCCCATGGCAGATTGTCCCTCCGACATCGGTAAAGGCTTTATCGGAGCAGCGCTTTTTTCCGGCCATTTTGTTTCGGTTTGGGTAAGATCTGGGGAGTATGTTGGCTTGTTTTATGTAGTTATCGAATGGGTTGAATTGTTGAGTTGACGGGCTTCTGTTTTTCGACAAAATTGGTGCAATTGGTGTTTTTAGTGACCCCTCTGACGACCAGATTATGTGGGGTAAGTGAACAGTTCAAACCAATAACCCGAGTCAACTCGTCCGAGTCAGCCCACTGGTCAACCCATCTGAGTCAACTCATCTGAGTCAACTAAGTGAGTCAACTCATCCGAGTCAACTCAGTTGATCTGTTGACTGATGATGTGAGCATTGAATGCTGATGTTACGTGTAATAAGTGCTACGCAATTGTGCAAGTATACACGTGCAAGTAATAAAGTGATACGAGTATCAAGTATCGTCTCCACAGGGATTGGTTTGGGCCACTTTGCTTAAGTTACTACGTTGGAAAAGAAAAACACAAGCAGGTGATTGTAGAAATTATAACTAATGAGTAAATTAAGAGCAATAAACTAAAAGAGTAAATGAAATCAAATACGAGAGGGAATAGGCCAGGTTATCGTGAGTTGTGGAATGATAGCCGATTGGATCGTCTTGGTAAAAGAGTGCAAGGGCAACTTGCACAGCGGGGTTGCCTTGGCAATTAATCGATGGTTGCCTGGGCGACTAGCTGGGCAACTACTTGGGCGTTTGGGCAGTAACTTCAAGGTTCGGCAGAGCGTTCTTCAATGGTTTCTTCTTATCCCTAAGTCGAAACTCTAGCTACTTGTGCATGCCTTGATAATACATCCCTGCGTGAATCAAGGGTGAACAACAACCAATCTTGCGCTCCTCTTAACCGTTGAAATCCTTAACTTATTCCAAAGCCGGATTAATCTTCACCATCAATAGATTGAATAAAGATCATACTCATTCGTTTCTTGAATCTAACTCTCCCGATATTAGATAAATAGATGAAGTTACGAGATCCTCTCCCAATTCACTCGCAAACAAAAATAAGAACCAAGAATGAATAAACCTTGAATAGAAAAGTGCAAACTCTTATTACCTAAACAAAATCCAATTGTTTCTCACAACCACAAGACACAATAACCTTATCCAAATAGATTTAGTTCACGGTTGGGTTCAAAGGATATACAAAGAATAATCCCCAAACAATGAATCTAATGGAAGCAAAGAAGAAAAAGAAGAAATCAAACTCTCTCCCCCTTGCCCTCTTGTCGAAATCTCTCCCTTCTTGCCCTTTGGAGTTGTCAAAAATCCCATCTTCTTCCTCCCTCTCTTTGACGGCTTGGTCCTTTAAATAGGAGATGGCTAGGTCAAAATCCTTCTTGAGGAAGAAGTTAAGTTGGAATTAAATATCTTTAAAGAACATAATTCTTTATTATATTTAAATTCCTTCTAGAACTTCTCCTATCTTCTTGGGATTTAATTTCTCTTTAACCTCTTCATGGAAATCAAACTCCTTTAGGATTTAACTTTGCTCCACGTCATCTTGGGCTTATTTAGTCATCAATTTTGACTACCATATCACCTTATCGAAAATTGCCTTGGCAACTAGCTCGGCATCTCCTTCATGCATTGCCCTGGCAACTGCGTCGGCATCTCCTTCATGCATTGCCCTGGCAACTGGTTCTAGCCTTGTTTAGGCAAGTGATTCTGCACACACACAAAAACACACCAAAGCAGCATCTTTTTCCACAAAAATCACCAAGTTATGTAATCAAGCTCAACGGTGGAAAGAAACATGAATTAATGCATGAATGACTAATTATGAAACTAATATGAGCTTATGTCTAACAATAATATGAGTAAAAAGGGTAATAAAAATAGTACTTTTGAACACTTATCACACCCCCAAACTCGAACTATTGCTTGTCCTCAAGCAATGCAAACTAATAATTACCCACCAAGACTTTAATCATAAAAGACATGGTTCAAACTTAAATTCAAACCTCGGAATCGTGGCACAAAGTATGATCACCTTTTAATTTTTTAGATAGCACAAAAATTACCTTGAACCAAACTATAATGCTCATGACAATGTGTGTGCGTAGTTGTGTACAAGTTGATTTTCAAGATTCTATGTGAACAATAGGCTTTTATCAATTTAATTACCAGGGCATTTATTTTATTTTCTCTAGAGCCAATTTCGGGCACCTCTAGCAAAGTAAGCAATTTCTCATTTTATTTTAGTTGACTAGAGCCAATTTCGGGCACCTCTAGCGACTTTTTAATGTGCTTTAACTACTAGAGCCAGTTTCGGGCACCTCTAGCAAGAAAGTGCATTTACTACTAGAGCCAGTTTCGGACACCTCTAGCAAGAAATTAACTTTTAATTTTCAATTTTAAATTTACCCAAATTTTAAGCAACCGAATTTCACTAAGTCTCTTTCAATCAACAAGCCAAAACCGTGTAAAAACAATTTAGCATCATAGTAAAATTCTAAGTTGTTTTCATGCAATCCTAAAATTAAAGGTTCTTTCAATTCAGTGCAATGGCAAAAATTCATCATTGGATATTCAACAAGTCTTAAGCAATTAAATCCAATTAAAGGCATGACAAGTAACATATGCAACCTATATGTGATTGCTAATGATGAATGCAACTAAACATGAAACTAACTAGAAACCAACACCCCCCAAACTCGAGAGAAGCATTGTCCTCAATGCATGTAAAAGTGAAACAAAATTTAAAAGAACTAAATGAAATGAGTTACTCGGAGAGGTCGTTACCTCGAGTGATAAGTTTCCTTCGTGCCGTTTGCTTGATTTATTTTCCGGTCAGTGGTTGAATGCTTGTGGCTGGTACCGCGTGAATAGCATTGCTTTGATTTGATCCATGTTTGCCGAGGCAGGTTCACTTGCCTGGGCATCAATAGTTGCCAAAGCCATTGTTGTTGCCTGGGCATCGCCAGTTTCTGTGCCGTGGCTACTACTGAGGTAGTTGTAGGGGCGTCCTCTGTTGCGGTTGCCGTGGCAAGTAGTCGGCAGTGAATTTCCTTAGCATGTTGGTTGTGAGTCTTGTTGTGGAAAAGAAAAGAAAACAAAGAAAACCTGGAAACTAAAGATAATGAAGAAAAATAAAATAAAATATCTTCTAAAAATAAAAAGAAAAAAAGAAAAAGAAAATATTGAAAGGAGAGCATGCTCGTGCATCTCCTAAGGTGTCAACTTCTTTGTTACGTTCTACATGGGCACCATTGTAGTGCTTCAATCTTTGTCCGTTAACTTTGAATTCATGTTCGTCGGTAATGGACTTGATTATCATGGCACCATGGGAGAATGGTTTGACAACTTTGAATGGTCCCGATCATCTTGATTTTAGTTTTCCCGGGAAAAGTTTTAGCCGAGACTTGAATAAGAGAACTAGTTGCCCTGGCATAAATTGCCGCGACAATAGTTTCTTGTCCTGCCATTGCTTTATTTTCTCATTGTAGATTCGTGCATTGTTATAGGCGAGTGCATGGAATTCTTCTATCTCGTTGAGGTCCAACAAACGCTTAACCGGATTGTAAAACTTTGGCCGTGGTATGAGTTCCTCCAAAATGTCTTCCATAGGGTGAAGAATGACATTGCCGGAGCACATTCCGCTGCTCTTCTTTAGGGACACATCAGTGTATGACCTGATTTGCACATTGTTTAAACAAAAGAGGCTTGTCCCAAAAGTAATGCTTAGTATTATGGCGGAACCGCTTCTTCCCTTGGTGAGTAAGGCCATAAGGTAAAATACCACAAACAAGGAAATTAACTAAATCTGCGTACCAGGGTATTACCGAGGCATGTGCTGCCGTGGTGACTGCTCCCAATATTGTCGAGGCGTGTGTATCAGTGGTTACCAAGGCGTGCATGTCTAGAGTTGCCGAGAGCTGTTGCGGCGTCGAAGGTTGCCGAGGCATACGCATCCATGGTTGCCGAGGCGTGCGCGTCAAGAGCTGCTGCGACCTCAAGGGTTGTCGAGGCATGCACATCCATGGTTGCCGAGGCATGCGCGTCAAGAGCTGTTGCGGTGTCGAGGGTTGCTAAGGCATGCGCATCCATGGTTGCCGAGGCGTGCGCGTCAAGAGCTACTGCGGCGTCGAGGGTTGCCGAGGCATGCGCGTCTATGGTTGCTGAGGCAACTAAAAGTTGCTCATTCGAGAATACATCGCATATCTCTAAATTCGTGTCCTCCTCCCTGTGAGTTGGCCTAGGACTGCTCCTACCGCGAAATCACTTGCATCACACACGAGCTCAAAAGGTGGTGTCCAATCTGGTGGAACGATAATGGGTGCCGAGATAAGCTTTTCCTTTAGGGTTTTGAATTCTTGGGGCCCAAGAATCATCAAAATTGAAGACTTTATCTTGTTCAAGCAAATTGCGCAAGGGTTTAGTAATTTTAGGAAAATTTGAATGAACCTCCTGTAAAAACCTGCATGTCCAAGAAAGCTTCGAATTCCTTTAACCGAACTTGGTGGGGGTAATCTCTTGATCACGTCCACTTTGGCTTTGTCTACTTCAATCCCCTTGGATGAAATCTTGTGGCCGAGCACCATTCCTTCATCTACCATAAAATGGCACTTCTCCCAATTAAGGACTAAATCGGTTTCTTCACATCTTGCCAACACCTTCTCTAAATTGTCGAGGCAACTGTCGAAGTCATTACCAAAAAAGAAAAAATTATCCATGAAGATCTCAAGGAAGTCTTCAACCATATCTGAAAAGAGTGCCATTATGCATCTTCTAATGTTACTGCATATCTGAGAAAACTTGAGGATTGTCGTTTTTGATACTTCTTATAGTCCATCCACACCCTCCATCGGGAAACAATATTGCCCAAAAAGAGTTTGGCCAATGTGCTTGCCACTACTCCCTTTTGCATTACCATGGTGGAGGTGTCTTTCTTTTGTGTTCCCTTGTAGTCCATGCACATCTTCTATCTTGCTACTGTTCCTGAAGGCATGAATATATTATTAGGAAAAATTATATCCATTCCCAACCATTCAATTACCTCATTCTTGTCGACTTCTATCATGGTTGGATATATCCTTTGTTGTCGTGGCAATTGCTGCTCAAGCCAATTGCCGTGGCAATCAATTGCCAAAATTTACTGTAAGTCAAGGGAAGAACCAATTTTCTAAAAAGCTTTACGAATCCAAACACCTTTTTCTTTTGGTCTCTCAAACATCTCCATCAGTAGAGATTTCGATGGCTTCAAATCTACCAACATCGGTTCCTCAAGACATACCTGCAATGGACGAGGTGAGTTTTTAAAGAATTCAAAAGGTTCAACCATTACCTGCTCATATTCCATTGGCAAAGTATTATCATCTCGTTGATCTTGCATGTGGTCATGCAATTGTCGTGGCAACTGTAGATGAGAGCAATCTAAAGATTCATGCTTCAACATCAACGTTGTAACCTTCTGGGCATCAGGTTCCTCAGAATTTGCTGTAGTATTGTTGTTCTCAGCTTCACTGAGTGTTGTCGCGGCATTGCTCTGTTCAGGTTCCTTAATCATTACCGAGGCAATTTGTTGCTCGGGCTCATCATGTGTTGGACAGATTTTCTCATCAACATACTCTCGACTTTGAGGTTTTAGTTGTTCCTCACACATCAGAGAGCTTTCCTTGCATTGTTCCTTATCCTCTTGCCTTGGGACTTCAGTATCCCTAGGAATGAATTGTTGGTGCATGTTATCCATGACAGATGTGGATCTCCTCAATTGATCTTCTGAATCCCCCAAGGTTGCATCCTACTGAGCTATCCTCGTATCCATGGACTTTGATAGCTCTCGAATCTCTTCAATTGATCTGTCAAGTCTAGCCAAGGAAGCTAGCAACGTTTCCTCCAAGGAATTGGAATGCTCTTGAAAAGGACTACATTGCCGTGGCATATCTGTTGCTGCGGCAAAATTGTTATGGTAAAAAAAATTTGACTTTTTGACCATACCATGAAGAATTTTGCTGCTGGTTCCCTCTATGGTCCTCCATGTAGTCATATGCACCGAAAATGTGAGGGCAATTTTCAAACACATGATGTTCTCCACACATAGCACAAGATTTTTCCATAGTATAGGCTCTTTGGGCTTTTCTCGGTTGGTATAGGTAATCATCAAAGCGTGCAAGAAACTCTTGATTGGATTGATTCATATCTTCCAACATCAACTCTCGAATAGATCGGCTTTTATTTCTCGACATGTTGATGTCCCTTAACTTGTAGCGCAGCTAATTTTTTTTGATAAAACCAACAAAAAGAAAAGTTAGTAAAACTAAGAGAAAAAAATGCAATAACAAAAACAACTAACACCAATTGCCAATCCCCGACAACGGTGTCAAAAACTTGTTGCGTGTAATAAGTGCTACACAATTGTGCAAGTATACACGCCGCAAGTAATAAAGTGATACGAGTATCGAGTATCGTCTCCACAGGGATTGGTTTGGGCCACTTTGCTTAAGTTACTGTGTTGGAAAAGAAAAACACAAGTAGGTGATTGTAGGAATTATAACTAATGAGTAAATTAAGAGTAATAAACTAAAAGAGTAGATGAAATCAAATAAGAGAGGGAATATGCCAGGTTATCGTGAGTTGTGGAGTGATATCCGATTGGATCGTCTTGGAAAAAGAGTGCAAAGGCAACTTGCACAGCGGAGTTGCCTTGGCAACTAATCGATGGTTGCCTGGGAGACTAGCTAGGCAACTACTTGGGCGTTTGGGCAGCAACTTCAAGGTTCGGCAGAGCGTTCTTCAATGGTTTCTTCTTATCCCTAAGTCAAAACTCTAGCTACTTGTGCATGCCTTGATAATACATCCCCACGTGAATCAAGGGTGAACAACAACTAATCTTGCGCTCCTCTTAGCCGTTGAAATCCTTAACTTATTCCTAAGCCGGATTAATCTTCACCATCAATAGATTGAATAAAGATCATACTCATTCGTTTCTTGAATCTAAGTCTCCCGATATTAGATAAATAGATGAAGTTACGAGATCCTCTCCCAATTCACTTGCAAGCAAAAATAAGAACCAAGAATGAATAAACCTTGAATAGAAAAGTGCAAACTCTTATTACCTAAATAAAATCCAATTGTTTCTCACAACCACTAGACACAATAACCTTAGCTAAATAGATTTAGTCCATGGTTGGGTTCAAAGGATATACAAAGAATAATCCCCAAACCACGAATCTAATGGAAGCAAAGAAGAAGAAGAAGAAATCAAACTCTCTCCCCCTTGTTCTCTTGTCGAAATCTCTCACTTCTTGCCCTTTGGAGTTCTAAAAAATCCTCTCTTCTTCCTCCCTCTCTTTGATGGCTTGGTCCTTTAAATAAGAGATGGCTAGGTCAAAATCCTTCTTGAGGAGAAAGTTAACTTGGAATTAAATATCTTTAAAGAATATAATTTTTTATTATATTTAAATTCCTTCTAAAACTTCTCCTATCTTCTTGGGATTTAATTTCTCTTTAACTTCTTCATGGAAATCAAACTCCTTTACGATTTAACTTTGCTCCACATCATCTCGGGCTTATCTAGTCATCAATTTCGACTACCATATCACCTTATCCCTTATCGAAAATTGCCTTGGCAACTAGCTCGGCATCTCCTTCATGCATTGCCCTGGCAACCGCGTCTGCATCTCCTTCATGCACTGCCCTGGAAACTGGTTCTAGCATTGTTTAGGCAAGTGATTCTGCACACACACAAAAATACACCAAAGCAGCATATTTTTCCACAAAAATCATTAAGTTATGTAATCAAGCTCAACGGTGGAAAGAAACATGAATTAATGCATGAATGACTAATTATGCAACTAATATGAGCTTAAGTCTAACAATAATATGAATAAAAAGGGTAATAAAAATAGTACTTTTGAACACTTATCAGCTGACGTTAGCGTTGACTTTGACCTCTGGCCGTTGACCGTGACTGTTGACCAAAAAGTCAACTTTTCTGAAAACCCTTATTTCATGTTTTTCGACGTCCTGAGTTCGATTTTGAAGTCTGTTTCACAAAATTCTGACCTGAAAGCCTTCGAATTTGACTTTGAGCCGAGAGTGCTTATGTATTTAATTATTCAGTTAAGAGCAATAAATAAAGTCTGATCTTAGAATTTGTGTAATTGAAGGTATTCACAGTTCCTTGTATTCGGGTTGTTGAAGGACGTCGAATTCGGGTTCGAGAATGATTAAATAGAGTATCATGGATCGACCGATGTAGCTCGAAGCTGAGGTAATACTTTACTAGATCTTGCATTTCTTTACGTAATTTACAGGTATTGGTTAATGCATGAACGAATTTGATTAATGCCGGAATATTTTAAAGTCATACGGATTACGATGGAGATATGCAAATTTATATAAGACTTGAATGACTTGAGTAAAGAATTGATGATCTGTAAGTAATCCTAGTTCTGTGAATAATCGATAAAACGGTTCACCTCAAAACTTTCAATTCAGATTAGTTCTTGATAAAAGATCTAGTGCTCAAATTGCTTGGATGAGAAAAGACAAAATGCCCTCGAGGTAAAAGACATACTAAAATACCCATGACAATGAAAGCTACCCTAGACCTGGTAAAATAATAAATTCATCTGAAAACCTCGTTTTGCTTGAAAAGTTATGGTATTAGGGCTTAAACCTTCGAAATTGTAAAGTACTTAGATTTTCTTAAATTTTGAACGAATCTCCGAAGGTAAGTTTAAGGAAAACTATTCGTATGTCCGAATTAATCAAAGTGACAGAAAAGATTGAATTGATTGAAATGACTAAAAGGATTAGAAATACTGATAAGGTTGAATTGATCGGTATGACCGTAATGACCAAAATGTCTAAAATATTTTCAGTACCAATTTCCAAATTAACTAAAATGATGGATATACCCTCGAGACTTGAAATGAATTAATAGTTAAAAGGATCGAAAGGCTCAGAATAATTGAAACACCTTTGGGCATCAAAGTGTATGAAATACCTTCGAATACTAAAATGACTGAGAATACCTCTAAAACATGGAATAAGAAATACCAATAAAGCCAAACAAATGTAATGGCTCTGAAAGTGGTAATATACGATTCGTGTTTGTTGGTCGTTTTCGATACTAAAGTGATATTGGAAGAATACCATATGAAGGTAGGTTCGATTTATTTGGAGAAAGTACACAGTTAATAGTAAGAGAAATCTGTTCTTCAAAGGTATATTTGATGCTATGGATCGAGTTCGGGTGCAATGCACATGTTCGAATACTTGGGAAATACCGATTGATTACATGTTCAATTTCTCGTATACATTCAGTGGTTGTTTGGTGAAGGCAAACTATTTTGTTATATACTGTTGTCGGCTCTAAAAAATGAATACTTAAGGTGTGCCTATCCGGTCAAATAATAAACATTGTAATGATGGGTTCCGATTAGTTCAAAAGGGACACGAAAACCTGATGAACGACTAGAATTCCTGAATTATATACATCATCGTTTATACCTTGTTGGTCTAAATTACCAAATTACCCTTGAAAGTCGAAATAACCATAATGCCTTCATAGGCTTTAATGATTGGATCGCTCGCGATATATCTGAAATTGCAATGATCCTGATGTACCAACTTTTGAATGTCTGGTTTGAGCTGATAGTATCGAATTCCCCTTTTCATAGGGACCTCGTTCTGGAATTATTCCAAAATTGTTAGATGTCCAATGTTCTCTTTCTGATAATTACCAACTACGAGGAATAAATTGGACCATATAGAGTGTTCGATGTGTCCATGAATATTTTCTCTGTTTTAATCAAAACTATCTGCTCTGAATTAAAATTTTACTCTGTTATCCGTAATGAAAGCACAATTCTTGGCTTCTGTCTTCTGATAAAAGTATACATGATACACGTTTTCTAATATTACTGTTTGCTGGATAAAATCAATTTTATCTGAGGGTATGCTATATGGGATATGACTGAAGTTATGTAGGCTCAGCGCTGGTAAGTTCTTCTAGACCTAAGATCCTACGCCCAATGGGCCTAGGGTAAGCATTTCTATAAGCTCCTACTCCCAATGGGCCTAGGTCAAGTCTTTTTGGGATACTGCATATTGGTGTATGGTTGGAGGGTAGTCAGGTAATTAAAATGAAACTTCCCATTCCCTTCTATAATTCTAACATACTGAATTAATGTGCCAAAGTTTGAAACTCTCAGTATGCTTCCAAACTGCTCGCTTCAACTTTTGAAATCTAGATCTCTTTTGAATCTTCGGCTATAGGCATATCTCCTGATACTCGTGCAACCAAAATAAAAAACAATTGTTACCTCCTATCATAACGCTTTACTGAGCTGCTGAATCGTAATTTGAGCTCCTTGTCGCTTAGTACGTCATGATAGTGTTATGCTTGCCATATACCTGTTTGTGCTTTTAGTATCTCTTGGTAGTTCTGTATTACTGAGCTTTCCGAAGCTCACGTTGTTTTACCATCGCAGGTTAAAAAAGGGATCCATCATGGTAATGACCGACATCAGTGTTCAGAGTCCTCTCGGCGTCGCTTTTAGGTTACGGTACTGGTACAGTTAGTGGGCATGTATGTCATGTATTATTTCACGATAGTGTCTATAAAACGTTTTCTGAAATATTGTCATATGTTTAAATAATTTCTTGAAAGGGTATTTTAAAGAGAAGTTAACGTTACAGTTTAATAAGTGTTTTAAGGAAAATGTTTTTATGTTAATTTTTTTTTCTTCTGTGGGTTGCTCTTGTGACCCTAATGTGACTTCCTAGGTTCCATAGTAACGCATAGGCGGGTCTAGAGGATTACACAGTTTATATCTCGCATTGATGGGATAACAAGTGTGAGGCATGTTTATATATATCAACCCATTTAGCTATAATTTTAACTTTTTGGTTTGGTTAGAAAAGGAGGTTTACAACGTTAATTTTTGTTCAAAATTTTATCGTTTTTGATTGATTATGCATGGAACGACTGATACTTTTCATTTCATAATTTTCTTCTTCCCAAAAACCCTAATTACAATCCATATATAATAACGATAATTCTTTTACCTTTTTGTTCAAAATTATATTGTTCAATTAACGATCATTTTTTATTTCTAAAGGTTAAGGGTCAAATTAGTTAAAAAACTGTAAATATAAAGAACTAAAAAATTATTTTACCTTTTTATAGCTATCAATTCAACAATTAACAATATAATTTAATAAAGATTTAGGGAAAAAGCACGATTTTTAAATAGAAATAATACATGAATACGATTTTGTAAAATAAAGTATATACACTAAAATTTAAATTTTAAAATAACATAGGAATCCTTGACACATTTAATTTTAAACCTTAAATGTAAGATTGTTACAAAACTAATAAAATAAGTTTTTTATTTTTTTAATTTTTTAAAGTTTTTTATATATTCTATAATTTTAAAATATTTGCCGACATGACACGTATTTTATTGATAGTATGACATGTGTGTCACATGTAATTAGATCATACATGACAAATAATTCAATTGATATCATATCGTGTATGTGTGTTACGTGTAATTACATCATTAATTGTTAAAGTTGTCGCAGCAGTATTAAAGATGCTAAAACATGTGACAGAACAATTTAAATAAAATAAGAGCGTGTAAATTAGTTTGAAAATTGAAATCAAATCCAAACGTTTAATAATATATACATCTTTTAAAACAATGCCTATCAGTAGCACCCATTGATAAAGTAAACAGAGGTTTGGCGAACACAAAAAATGATAATTTTTTTGTTGTTGCGAGAGAGAAACTAGACGGTCTCTTTCAGACAACTTTAATTTTGATTTATGTTTCTATTTAAATTTTTAGTTTGATTTGTGTAATTAAGGCTTCGTTCAGTAATAAGTGTGAAACGTTTGTTTGAATAAAAAACTCGTTTGGGGAGAAGTTAAATTCTTCAACTTTTTGCGAAACATCCATTGAGAACACAAATTAAGAGAAAAACGTTCAGAAACTATACTTAGAGCGACCGTTTAATATTTCTTCTCCATTCGACAGCCCAACGTCCCTTGGAAAAATATTGTCGAACGGGCCTAAGTATAACCGCATCACTTGCATTGCTTTGAATATATACATAGTTGTTCCAATTAGACCCATACAATTTCTGTCCTACCGAGTAATTGATTCTCTGAAAAATCCAGTGGTAATATCTTTGTAGCTTCTGCAACTTCCCATTTTGATTGTGGGATTTTCTCTTGTGATTTTGCAGCTAGAAAAAGGAGGATTGTCGCCAAATAGCCTTGGAGAGAAACATTTGGGGTCGAATTAGGGGTAGGCATTTGATCGAGTCGAGTCAAATTCTTTTGAGTTATTCAAGTTGACACGTCATACTTTACAATTCAAACTTTATTTAAAATGTTTTCGATTCGAGTTTATGAAATTTAAGTTGAGTTCGAGTCGAGTTTTCGAGTTTCTATACAAATTTAATTGTAATTATTTATGGGTAAAGTACACAAATGGTCACTAAACTATCCCAAAAAATACAAAATGGTCATCAAACTTTCAAAAGTTATATAATGGTCATTAAATTTTAATCTTTGTTACAAAATGGCCACTGAGCCGTTTACTGAATTTGAAACTAAACTTTTATGGGTAAATTACCTAGCAATTTACTGAATTTTTGTATAGTTTTCAACTAGTATTTAAACTTCTTGGAACATAAATTTTTAAGGCAACCACCGAAAAATCATAAAGGAATTTATATAAAAAATAATGAGCTGCTCACAAACTTATCGAATTAAGTTGGGCCTTACTCGACTCGACTCGACTCGCTAAAATCTTGAGTCAAGTTAACTCGAGTCGAACATTAACTGAATTTTAATTGAGTCGAACTCGTGTTGTTTGCGAGCTGCTCAACTCAATAAGCCCTTATTCATGCTGGGAGAAATTCCTTGCTGCGTGTGCAAGTAACGAAGATAAGCCAACATTTGTCCAAGACCACTTCCCTTTCAAAGAGTTCTTCTCCAACACCCCTCAGGCAGTCTTTACTGGCCAATCATTTGAGAAAGACATGCGGGCAGCCCAGGGTTGCGTTCGTCATCTTAAGACTATGTTCCAAGAGCTTGAAGAGTGATGATCGTGCAAATTACCTGATGACCAAGCAGGCAAAGATTGTGGCAATGACATGTACCCATGCAGCCCTAAAGAGAAGATTTTCTTCAACTTGGTTTCAAGTATGAGAATTTATTGATGGAAGAAAGTGCTCAGATTCTGGAGATTGAAATTTTCAACCCAATGTTGCTCCAAAGGCAGGACGATGGTTATGCACGGCTGAAACGCTGCATATTAATTGGAGATTGAAACTTTGATCCCAATGATTTCTCGCGCCCGCCTTGGCTTGTATGTGTTGTGTCGTCGTTCTCTGTTTGAACTCCAGCCTACTTTCCAGCCTCTGCTTCAAAGATCCCATCATTTACTGAGCGACATGTTGATGATATTGGGCATCCCTATCTTGTTAGCGGCGTTGAGGAGATGCCTAACAGAGTTTTTGGGGGAATAAATCAATTACAACAGGCGAGTCTCTTTGTTTGTCGATATTTCGAGTCTGTTATTTTTGTATTTGGCTATCAGTGTTTTCAATGCTCTTTTTATGACATGCAGCAACAGCAACAGCAATAGCTTTCCTGTTACAACCACCCCATCCCCTTTCCTCCAGCCAACATGCATGGCTTTTATCTTAACCATAGAGCACCGCAACATAGCCTTCGATTGGAGGGATGACGGAATCTTATGTTATTGGTCGGACACTGTTACATTACATAGAGGTGAGCAAAAAATAAAACGTATAATTAGTAATTACAAATCGAATTGAAGTGAAATGTTTGGTCATTTAATGGTCTACAAGTTTAAATTAAATTAAATTAAATTTTAATTTTTATTTAATTAATAAATATTTGTCAAATTGATCCAAATGTGACCGGACAATAATGATGTTAATCTGACAAACTTTATCATTTCTTTATGTCAAAAAATTCGGAAAATATTTATTTTACCTTTACTAATTAGAATATTGATAGTACTAACTATTTTAAACCATTTATAACATTTTTTATTTTTTATGATATGATAAAAGAAATAGAATTTAGTATTTAATTGAGTCGAATAAAATATCAAATTAGTCGAGTTGAAGAAAAATATTTTATTATTAAAATTTATTTAATTTTTTTAGTAAACTTTAACGGGATGACTTATAGGCTCGACTCGATAAATATTACTCCTAATATCAAACGCACCGCTTCCTGAAGACAAGCCTACAATTTCCCCACACGTTTTCCTACCCTTTTCGCGCTTTTCCCGCTATAATTCTAACGCCAAACCCCACCGAATAAAACACCAAAGCTCCCCTAATAACTGAGATTTTTTGGTTCTTCGGTTTCGTAATTATCATCAGTCATGACAGGAAAAGCCAAGCCCAAGAAGCACACGGCCAAGGAAATCGCCGCCAAGGTCGACGCTGCCACCACCAACCGTGGCGGCGGAAAAGCCGGATTAGCTGATCGCTCTGGGGTGGAGAAAGGTGGGCATGCCAAATACGAGTGTCCTCATTGCAAAACAACGGCTCCAGATTTGAAGTCGATGCAGATTCATCATGATGCCAAACATCCCAAGATTCCCTTTGAAGAGTCGAAGCTTGTGAATCGCCATGCTGCAGCTGATCATGTTGCTGAGTCTTCCAAGCCTCGTCCTGGTGTTAGGGGTAGCCTTAGAAAATAAATAAATTTGTTGTTCTGGATAATGTTTTGCTTTTTGGGGATGTTTTGAAATCTGGGTTTGCTTCCTTCTTTCCTTTTTTGTTTGTTTTGTAACCATTTGCGATGGTAAAGATAAAAGAGGGGCGTTTAGGTGAAAAAAAGGTTGGTTTTTTTAATAATATTTCCCTTGGTGATGATGATGGTGATATATATACTAATTTATCTTGATTATGATGATATAGTTCTTCATTTAATGCTAATGAAATGTTTGTGCATATATAATTCTTGTCATATAGTAGTATAGGCTTGTTTTCTTTGTTTGTTTTAATGGTTCAAGAGTTTGTTTCTTATTATAAAAATTATTGCCTAAGCTTAGAACAATAGCAAGTAGGTTGAGTTTCTGTGACCATGCTTAAGAATGAGAATTGTGCATTTGAGATTGCTAAGATGGGATTTAGAGAAGCTAAAAGAGTGTATTTCCAACGAACGGCTTTGTTTGGTTAACTTATCATGGGATGCAGGATTGAACAGATGCTTTAAATTGCTGTTATTAGTTTTCATTTTAACACAATTGCGATTGGATTTATGAATTTTATGTTATTGCTTATCGAGTGTGGAAATGTTCTGTTCTTGATCAAAACTTAATTTTTTTATAGATAGCATTGTACTCAAAAGTTTTGAATGTGATCTTTGTGGTAGGTCATGGTTTGCTGAGAGTTAATTATGTTGCTGCTGGATAGACGAAAGCTGCATTTCGGTAAGCTTACCCTCTTCATCCTTGCTTTTGTATGATTTTTTATGTTTTTCTGCAATGTTAGAATGTGATCAATCATTGGTGTTGTTATCTGATGGTGATTAGGAAGGGTTATTTTATCACTAGATCTTTGTTTTTGTGATCTGATGATGCCTTTTTCTTCCTAAATCTTTGATGTTGTTATCTGATTTAGGGTTGTAATTGAGTTGAGTCGGGTTTGAATAGTGAGAAGCTCAAGTTTAACTTGAAACTTGCTGTTCGAAGTTCGACTTGATAATGACCGAATTGAATTTGATTAGCTTGCGAGCTTAAGTGTCTCATTTACACCCTAATCTGATTGTGGTTGGGAAGGGTTATTTCTTGGTAGTTTTTCATGTTTGCCCTGTTATTTTGCTTTTCCAAGCCTGACTGAAACCTTTCTGCTATATTTCGTTGACTCTAGTACGAGGAAGGATTCATGATATAATTTCTCCCGGTACGGGCACATTTCCCAACACAGATATATTCAAAATTTTCAATGTTTTTTCATGTATTTGGAGGATCCTTGGAATGATATATCCCCATTAGCGTGTTCATATACCCATCAAATGGGATTCTTGGCCCTTTATATTCACATTCATATCAATTTTTCTTTCTACAGATCCCTTATTTTCTTCAACATAGGGAAGTAGGCAAATTCTTAATTTATTTTTGTTTCACCATTTTTTCCATTATGACTTATGAGAGTGACCTAACCAACTCACTTTCCTCCTTTCTTTACCCGAATATCTAACAATGTATAGGTAATGTATCTTAGAATTTTTTTTCACATGTATATTTTCGATTATATTTTCTCATAAGATTTCTTGTTTTTTTTTTTTACATTTTAGAATTTTATTATATTTTAAGTTACGTATTCAGATCAATTCTTTATACGTCACTTGTGTTATTTGCATCAGTGAAAACTCAAACTCAGTGTATGGTTATGAAGTGAGGCATGATGAGAGAGATCACACCATCATGCGAGTCACAACGACCTTGATTTTATATAATAATAATAAATTTTAGGGTAAACTATACCAGATACCATCAAACTAATTGATTATTTATACCACTATACATTTAAATTGTTCAAATCTAACACTAAATTTTAATTCCTGATTCGTTTGTGTTAACTCATTAACGGACGGTGTTGTGGCCAACGACTACCCACATGGATGCAAATACTAAATCTTACCAACTAAACCAACATAAGATTAAGTAATGTTTTATCACAAATATTATATATGTCAAAATAAGGTTGAGATTAGTTTAAATTATTTTATAAAATAAATAATTATATAAATAATATAAAAATATATTATTTACATACATTAATATATAATAATAAAATATATTATTTTTATTTTTATATATTATTTATAATATATATTGTTTTTTAAAACAACACAAAATATTCAAATTTTAAAATCTAAAAAAAGTTAAAATTAAAAAAAATCCTAAATTCAAATCCCTCAAATTATTTGTCACTGATTGCAACATCACTTCTTTCTTCATTTGATCCCCACGACCGATTGCCGCACTCTCATGTTGCTGATTGTCGTGATTATTTTTAAAATCGAATATGGAAAAATAGCCTGACGATTGATTCTTTTGGGAAAATAGGGTTTTATCCATTTTAAATTCATTTAGCTCTAAAAGTTAGAGTTTTCCTTATATTTATTCTTGAAAATCAATTTGGAGTTGTCACCAATCACTTTGGTAGACCGGGTACCATAAAATCAACCAGTGTTCTTTTCTTAAAAAAAATGGGGTTCGTGAGTCAGTTGCGTGTGGAGAAAGATTAGTACCCCATAAACGCCCATTACCGGTACCTTATTAATTTCACGTGGCATTGTGACATTTCGAGCAATAATTGGAATTTATTTAAATCTTTAATTGTTAAACAAATCTCATTTCGAATGAAGATATCATTTTTGTAAGAAAATACATTTATATACGAATATGAGTTTTGAAACACCCAGTTGCTTTAAGATACTTCAATTCATATTCAAAAATATATTTCAACACAAAAGGTTTACAATGCATGTCAATTTATTTTCTCATCAATTTTAAGTTTAAACCTAATTAGGGCTCCATTTAATTAAGTTACTTAAGAATCTATGAATATTACTAAATTTAGGGATTTATGTGATAACACCCATATGCTTGGGTACTATCCATATTAGGCCTTAAATCGATAATATTCATAATCATTAATGATTCTAACTATTTAAACCTGCTCTTAATTTAACTTTAATTAAATTAACTACATGTGATTACCATTTTCTAAGTTCAAATAAAATTTTAAATTTTCACTAAAATGCTCCATTGATTAACCATCTCATTGCAATGAGACACTAATCAAATTAGAACATTTAAGCTTTCATTTAATATTCATTTATTTTCTACAATTTACTTCTTAGTTCAATTAATTAATTAAAGAATCTAAGATGCTAAGGCTCTAATTACTTATTAATCTAATGATTGAAATCCCAAAACAATTATACTATAGGCTTGACATTAAAACATGTAACACAAATTTAACAAAACAAATAATTAGAACTGAATTAAGGACTAAATTGAATTAAATTGTGAACTATAGGGCCAAATTACATGGATTTGGTGACCAAATTGTGATAAATGAAGACAGAAGGGCTGCGGTATAAAGCCCATGAAAGAAGGGCGCGAGCCTTTGCGGGGTTCGCGGGCTCCGAGGCCCGACTTTTGGTCTATAAAAAGACCTCATTAAACACCTTTTTTTTTTCTTTTTCCCATTTTTTGGATTTCATCCTCTCTCTATCACTTTCTCTCTCTCAAACTCTCTCGGCTTAAACTCTCTAAATCCAAAAAAACATGCCTTGTTTCAATCAAAAAACCAAGTTCTTCACCAATTCATCACCAGTTCATCCCATTTTCTTCGTTTTAATCCATGATAAACACTGAAACCCTTAATTTCCTTTTTGTAGATTAAACCCTCTTATTCAGCCGAAAACCAAACCGTGTTCTTCCATCCTTCTCACCTTGATCCATCGCCACCACTTAAACTTAGCCCTGACCTGTTCGCCGGTCGCCGGAGGTGATGCTGACCACCACCAACTGTCGTCTCCGATCATCTTTTTCGACCTCACCTTATCCATGACCACCATCTGGTTCATCTCCGGTGACCGGTCACCGTCGTAAGGCGATTTCTGGCCATCGTCTATTGCTAACCAAAACCAAACATTCTTCCCCCTCCTAGGTCCTAGATCTACCCAAAACCAAACATTCTTCCTTCATTTTCGACTCTGTCGCTTCCTTAAACATTCCGGCCAACTCTCTACCAGTCTCGAACAACAAGATAAGCTTCCAATCATTATGTTTTAACTTTTAATTTTAGCTATTATTTTTTTTACTCCTAGATCTGATTTATTTTCGTTTTGTGTAGGGAATAAAAAGAGAGGAAAGAGAACTACCTTCCGATGAGCTTTAACGGCGGCGTGACAACTTTGATTGTCTTTTTCGGCGTTTCCTCGGTGACTGGTAAGACCTTTGGATTTCTTTTCTCTCTCTTATTCAATAACTGCAATAATTATTGTTTAATTGCTTAATGATTGCGCTATTATTGTCTAATAATTGCTTCTCTTTCCCTATTTATAGCTAGCGACGAAGATGACGTCAACACAGTGGTTATCCCCGTGAACCCTGAATGGGCAAATATGAGAGTGCTACGTGGCACTTTTGGTGGGCTAAGAAAATACAGTTGGGCCATTTTGTGTTTGTTTGGACGATTTGGCCTGTAAATGGGCAGTAAATGCTATGTATTGGGCTTAAAATTTGTAATTTGGGCTTTTTTGGATGTAAATGAGGATTTAATGTATTGTAAGTGGATTTATACTAATTCTTTGTATATGGACATTTATTCTATGGACTAATTTTTACTTTATTTATTTATATTCATTTATTGTTTTTATTTACTTATTTATTTGGCTATACTTATAGTGAGTTATATATATACCCGGGCAATATTAGGGTATTACAGCTGCCCCTCTTTGCTCATTGCTGTGGAATAGGAATAGGGCAAAGACTGAAAAGACACGAATTTTGTCCGAACTTGTCAGCTGTTTCTCTGAGTTGCAAGGTCTTATTCTCATGAACTTTCTTTGCTTCTTCCCCTCTAGAAGCTTGAACAAGTTTTTCTCATTTGGAACCTCTCAATCCTCTTGCCAAGGGTGACCGTAAGGTCTGAACTAGCTCTTCTCATTAAGAACTCTAACTTCTTCTCATTATGAATTCTATCTTCACTGGGCGAACTCTTCTCATTAGGAATTCTTTCTTCGCTGGGGTTGAACTCCCCACATTATAAGCCCTATCTTTGCTGGGTGAACTCTTCACATTAGTAGCTCTTTCTTCGCTGGGGTTGAACTTTTCACATTAGGAGCCCTATCTTTTCTGGGTGAACTCTTCACATTAAGAGCTTTTTCTTTGTTGGGTTGAACTCTTCACATTAGCCATATCTTTGCTGGGTGAACTCTTCACATTAGGAGCCATATCATTGTTGGGTGAACTCTTCACATTAGGAGCTCTTTCTTTGCTGGGTTGAACTCTTCACATTAGGAGCTCTTTCTTTGCTGGGCAAACTCTTCACATTAGGAGCCCTATCTTTGCTGGGTGAACTCTTCACATTAGGAGCTCTTTCTTCGTTGGGTTGAACTCTTCACATTAGGAGCTCTTTCTTTACTGGGCGAACTCTTCACATTAGGAGCTTTCTTCGCTTCGTTTTCTTGTCAAAAAAACTAAAATGATTGATTGGGGATTAATATGATCCTAATTTCCTATATGATGCATGAACTATGTCTTACTAGGATTAATCAATTAGCCTTTGCTTCCTAGGGATTCATCTCGATGCTTCCTTTCATGTTTAGTTTTCTTTGATATCTCATCTCACATTCAGGATTAGCCTTCAGAATCTCCTTTCTACATTTCTAGCCCTTTGCTCTAAAGCGCCCTTTCGGGTTTTCACTTTAGTTTTTCTTTCTTTCTCTTTTTTCTCTTTTCTCTTTTCTCTTTTTCTTTTCTTTTTCTTTCCTTCTTCTCTTTTTTTCTTTTTTAAGGGTCACATCAATGCATTGACAATCAAAGGGCTGTAAATATGACAATAACAGCTCCTCATACAAGGGTATTATCAATGCCTCAAAACCTTCTACGAACTTTTTAAATTGTCCCAACTAAGATACTGCCAAACGATCATGATCAGCAATACAATTCTCCTTTGATACACATAAGATAGAGAATGGACAAGTTCCAATCATGATAATGTGTTGACCTTGTGGTTCTAATTATCCCACCATGAACACAGAGAAAAAAATCATTGTTCTTCGAGTGATAGACTTTGTTGTCAGTTTCACGTCAATTTAGGAATCTCTGTTACAATTATCATGGCACTTTTCTGCCATAGTTTTTGTAAATCTTGAATTCTGCTCTTTCTTATCCCTAAATTCTTGCCATTATAGGATTCAAAACCATCTTTACTTTACACACTCTTCTTCAATAACCCAGAGTGCTAAAGTTCTCATGCAACTTTTAAAACATAGCAATACCAAGAAATTATCTGCTTTTATACATTATATCAGCCATTTTATGATGCTTTAGAATAAAAGAAAAGCTTGGAAGTGAATTCACGAATTTTATTGAAGCTTATCAATAGAAATACACCAAAAATTTGAAATGAATCATGGAAAACTGAAACAACAAAATCAAGAAACAAAACCAGATCTTCGGGCATCCATAACATGAAGGATACAGCAACCCCATCGACCAGATATAACCTTGAACTTGAACATTTGTCCAACAGACTTTGAACGTTGTCAGAATGTTTACAGATGTGAAATCCCTTCCAAAATACTAGGTGTCTGAGAGGTTCTGATTGCTGGATGCCTATTCTCATTTTTTGAGTCGCCCTTTACGGGTTTTCGACCCAGATCCTCATTTGGTTTCAAGACGCCCTTTGCGGGTTTTTGTCTTAAACCCCCATTTTTTTTCTTCTTTTTCTTTTTTTGATCTCTAAGGCAACCTTTTGCGTTTTCACCATAGATATTTCATTTTGTGAAGTGCCCTTTTTGGGTTTTTACTTCGCTTTTTCTTTTCTCTTTTTTTCTTTTTTTCTCAAGCATAATATTTCTTAACTAAATCTGAGTTCACCGACTTGCGCAGCTCCTTACCATCCATTTCAGTTAAGATCAATGCTCCTCTAAAGAAGGCCTTTTCGACAACATATGGCCCATCCCAATTAGGCATCCATTTCCCATGAAAATCTCGATGTTTTTGCAAGATCTTTTTCAGCACTAGATCGCCATCTCAAAATTCTCTGGGCCGAGCCTTCTTATCATGATCCCGCATCATTCTTTTTTGGTACATTTGGCTATGACAGATAGCTTTTAGCCTCTTCTCCTTGATGAGATTCAACTGGTCAAACCGAGCCTGCACCCATTCCGCATCATCCAGCTTTATTTCAGATAAAACTTGAAGTGATGGAATTTCAACCTCTATTGAGAGTACTGTCTCTGTCACGTAAACCAGGGAATATGGTGTTGCCCCAGTAGAAGTTCGTACAGAAGTTCGATATGCGAACAAGGCAAATGAAAGCTTCTCATGCCAATCTTTGTATGTGTCTGTCGTTTTGGTTATAATCTTCTTAATATTTTTCTTTATTGCCTTCATTGCCCCATTTATCTTAGGTTGGTAAGTCATTGAATTGTGATGAATAATTTTAAACTGCTCACACGCTTCAGTTATTACTTTGTTATTGAAGTTGGTGGCATTATCAGTAATAATTCTTTCTGGAAATCCGTATCGACATATGATCTCTTTCTTCAAGAATTTACAAACTGTAGATCTGGTGATATTGGCATATGAAGTTGCTTCCACCCATTTAGTAAAATAATCAATGACTACAAGGATGAAACGATTTCCATTTGAGGCTTTGGGGTGAATTTGCCCAATGACATCCATGCCTCAGACTGCAAAAGGCCATGGTGAGTTTATCGTATGTAAAGGTACAGGCGGAGCGTTTATTCTGTCAACATATATCTGGCATTTGTGACACTTCTTAGCATATTCAATGTAATCTCCCTCCATAGCTGTCCAATAGTAACCATACCTCATTATTTTCTGGGCCATTGCAAAACCATTAGCATGCGTTCCACAAATTTTGTCGTGCACTTCTGTCAGAATTTTCTGGCTTCTTGGGAATTGTCACATCTTAACAAAATTTGATCCTTGCCCCGTTTGTATAGAATTTCTCCATCAAGCACATATCTCGATGCTATCTTCTAATGGTCATTTTGTCATTGTCATTCACCTCTTTGGGATAAGTTTGATATTTGACGTACTACATGATATCAAAATATCAAGGATTTCCATCTGTTTCTTCCTCTATGCTATAATAGTGAACATAAGTACTGTAACTCTGCATTTGAATTTGCATCATATCCTCAGGTCTGTTGGCCAAGAATATTGAAGCCAATGTAGCTAAATCATCTGCCATCTGGTTATCTTCCCTGGGAATATACGCGAAAATGATTTCTTTGAACTCTTTTATCATTTTAAGGATCAACTTTCGATACTCAATCAATTTAGCATCTTGTGTTTCCCACTCTCCACGAAGCTGGTAGATGACTAGTGTTGAATCACCATATACTTTCAAACTTTCTTTCTTTCAATAGCAGCTTGCAACCCCATAACGTAGGCTTCATATTCTGCCATGTTGTTGGTGCAAAGAAATTCTAACTTACTTGTGAAGGGATAGTGCACATTGTTTGGGGAAATTAACACTGCTCTAATTCCTCGTCCTAAGGTATTAACGACACCAACAAAGTACAATTTCCAAGTTTTATTATCTAGGATTCTGTTTTCTTCCAAGGAAATATTCATTACGTCCTTATCTGGGAAATCAAAGTTCAGAGATTCATAATCCTTTAAAGCACTACTTGCCAGGAAGTCTGCTATGGCACTTCTTTTTATTGCCTTCTGGCTCACATATACAATGTCAAATTCTGACAACAATATTTGCCAATGAGCTAATCTTCTAGTCAACACTGGTGCTTCCATCAGAAAATTTAATGGGTCGAGCTGAGATATCAACCAAGTAGTGTGGTATAACATGTACTGTTTAAGTCTACGGGTCACCCAAACCAAAGCACAACACAATTGTTGAATTGGTGAATATTGTTCTTCACGCTCTGTAAACTTTTTGCTTAGATAATAAATGGCTCTTTCTTTCTTCCTTGTTTCATCATGTTGCCCCAACGCACATCCCATTGAGTGTTCATAGACCGTCAAATAAAGAATGGGTGGTCTTTCTAGAACCGGTGCAACTAGTATTGGAGCATTCGTCAAGTATTTCTTAATCTTGTCAAACGTTTCTTGACATTGTTCATCCCATTCTCCCGGGTTATTCTTTTTAAGCAATTTGAAGATTGGGTTACATTTATCGGTCAACTGGGAGATGAATCGAGAAATATAATTCAACCTCCCAAGGAATCCTCGAACTTATTTTTGCGAAATAGGTGGCGACAGGTTCTGAATTGCTTTTACCTTATCCAGATCTATCTCAATTCCTCTTCTATTGACAACAAATCCTAGGAGTTTTCCTAATGTTACTCCAAAAGTACATTTATTGGGTTTGGGTTTTAACTGGTACTTCCTCAATCTTAAAAACAAATTTCTCAAGTTTTGGATATGCTCTTCCTCAGTCTGGGATTTGGCAATCATATCATCCACATACATTTCAATCTCTTTGTGCATCATGTCATGGAACAGGGTTACCATGGCTCGCTGGTACGTTGCCCCGGTATTTTTCAGTCCAAAAGGCATTACTTTGTAACAGTATGTGCCCCATAGGGTTATGAATGTTGTCTTGTCCATATCTTTCAGGCTCATCTTTATTTGATTGTACCTTGAAAATCCATCCATGAAAGAGAACCATGAATGCCCCAACGTATTACCAACCAATATGTCTATATGAGGTAAAGAAAAATTATCCTTCGGGTTGGCTCTATTCAGATCTCTATAATCCACACAAATGCGTACTTTCCCATCTTTCTTTGCTACTGGAACTATATTGGCCACCCATTCTGGATATCGGGATACTTCAAGAAAGCCAGCATCAATATGTTTTTGTACTTATTCTTTTATCTTAAGTACCATCTCTGGCCTCAATCTTCTAAGTTTTTGCTGAACCAGTTTACATTATGGCTTTATGGGCAATTTTTGTACCACTATGTTGGTATTCAATCTTGTCATATCTTGATATGACCAGGCGAAGACATCCTTGAACTCTCGCAACAAGTCAATCAACCTTTTTTAGTTATTGGTGAGAAACCAGTCCTATCTTTACTTCTCTCTTGACCTCATCTGTTCCCAAATTGAGAATCTCTAGCTCTTCTTTGTGAGGTAAGATATAAATTTCTTCCTTTTCAACCAACATCAGTAATTCATCAGGGTTTTCACATTTTATTTCATCATCAACCTCATTGACTTCCATTAGACACACTGGCCGCTCAAGACCTACTCCAGGATTAGGTTCAGTATCGTTCATGCAATTAATAGTTGAAGACATGCAAAGAAAACAATAATATATATTTGGAAAGACTGCAAAAGGATAAGACACATTTTTCCATTTGTGAATCATCATGAAAGCATCTTTATTAAAATGAACTGATATGATGGCCCTTTACAGATAATCCCATATACCCGCGAAGAAAGGTATATGGTGGTCCATGGTATTTACTCTGTTTTGAAGTTAGATACTAGAAAGTGATCTTCAATAGTCCAATTGCCTAGCGCTTCACCAGGGAAGCATGGTCGGATCCCCTCCAGATATCTACCAGGTTGAGCCCTTTCAAAAATTCCTCCAACAAAAAACCCATCCAGGTCATTACTGAAAACTCCCTCTTCGTGCAGTCTTGTTGTTTCCCGATTGACCTCTTCAAGATGATTCTCAACGTTTTCAAACCCTTGGGACTTAAAGATACTGGTTAAGCTTAGAAAAGTCATGGGCTCAAAGAATGATTCACTTCCCAAGAGTCGGGCTCTTCTTTGGCTTTCTCTTTTCTTCAAATCTTTTTGTCGCTGTTGAAGTTGGGTTTAAATTTGAGACCAAAGTGGTCTTTCTTTATTATTACAGGCTTTGGTCTTAAACATCCTTGAAGCCGTTTACCAAGTCCTTTACCAATTCTCACTCCCTTGCCAAGTGTCTCTTGGACTATCATTTTGGTGTAGTTTGACAATTTAGGTCGCGGTTTTGATTTACCCTCAGCGATGAACGTTGCGTTTATGAACTCCAAATCTCTGAACGATCATTCCAAAGCATTATCATCTATTGGGCCCAATATATGGCACATTAGTGGACACCGAAGTAATAATATCCTTAGCTCCCACGCTGACCAGCTTTATTTTTATTACAAACTTGAGCTTCTGATGCAGAGAAGACAGTTTTGCCCCACCCGAATGGATCCAAGGCCTTTTAAGTAAACAATTATATGTCAGTTTAATGTCCATCACTACAAACTCTACATTGTAAATTGTAGGCCCAACGAGTAGTGGCACCTCAATCTTTCCAAGTACGTCCATGGTTGTTTCATCAAAGGCTCTTACAGTACTCTTATATGTCTTCATATGGGAATCATCAACTGACAGCCTCTGTAAAGTGAGCATTGGCAAGACATTCAATGCTGACCCGTTGTCAATTAATACCCATGGTAATACATAGCCCTTGCAATGTGTAGTGATATTCAAAGCCTTTATGGATCTCATCCATCCTTCAAGGATCTCGTCATCAGTGAATTAATGTAATAGTCAATAGTAATATGATTCATGATTCTATCCGATTTGTTTATAGATATGTCATTTGGCACAAACATCTGATTGTGCACCTTTATTAAGGCATTACGGTGCCTTTTAGAAGTTAACAACAGCTCTATGACAGAAATTCTAACTTGTTGCTTTTTCAACTACTCGACAATGATGTATTTACTGTGTTTTAGAAATTTTAGAAACTCTTGAGCTTGTTCTTCAGTTACTGGCTCGTTTATCTTGGGGGAAGGTTCTTCCCCAAAGATTTTCTCAGGCGTTATCACAACCTCCCCTTTTATTTTCTCCGTTTCTTTTGATGTTTCTAGAGAATAGCACCTACCACTACGGGTAAAGTGTCCCACTTCATTTACTGATTCTATGTCCGTTCTTCCATATTTCTTTTCTTCTTGCAATGCATTTGTTTCTTCTAGTGATTTCATCTCCTCTAGTGACCTACCTTTCTCAGGTGTAGTCACATTAGCCACATAGTTCCAAGGAACTTTATGGGTACTTTTGAAAGCAAACGACGTGGGAGGTGTAATCACAATCTTGAGAGTCATTGTTGGCTTTACATTAGACGAGCTTTTGGCCTTGGGCCTGACAAAAACGACCAAGGGCTTATGGATCCCGTACTTGACTCTAGAAGATTCAGAAGCACATACTTCCACTTCCTTACTCCCTCTTGCTTTCTCAAAGAACTCTATTTCTTTATTATTCATCATTTTTTGTATCAAACTTCTGAACTCTGAGCAATATTGAATTTCATGATCATGCTCCTGATGATACTCACAGTACACATCAGACTGTACCTCTTTCTCCACTTTTATGCCTATCTCGATCATCCTAGCATTGTATAACTGTTCAAATACCCACTTCATCAGAGATATAACTTCTGATACATCTATCTTTAATCTTTTTACTTCATTATCTTCATCGATGACATTCACCCCTTGCCCACCATGGTTCGATAATGGGTTCGCTGTAATGATGGGTTCATCAAACTTCAAAATCCCATTGTTAATCAGATTTTTGACCATCTTTTTGAATGTCGTGCAAGTCTCTATCGTGTGCCCCGGTATTCCGGTATAGAATTCACAATGAGCATTAGGTTTGTACCATAGGGGTAAGGAGGCTACAAAGGGGTCAGATAATATGGTCTCACTAGATCTGCTTCGTACAATTGTGGGTATAGCTTGGCATAGGACATTGGTATCGGTGTAAAGTTGATCCTATTATTCCTGGGGCCACGTAAGTATTTCTTATTTGAGCCTTGAGAACCATCTGACGCAGAACCCGACGAAGTAATAATTACATTCTTTGGAGCCTTATATGCACTTGTTTTATTTACCTCGCTGTCCTTCCTCTTATAGTTCTTGCGAGAATTGTCCCCACTTTCGATTCTGCCACTTTTAATCACCCCTTCAATTAATTCACCCGTCATTACTATGTCAGCGAAATTTTGTGTAGCATTATTGATCAATCTGTCAAAAAATGGTCCCCTTAATGTCTACACAAACATATGAGCAACCTCACTCTCCAGCAACGGAGGTTGTACTTGCATTGCTATGTCCCTCCATCTCTGGGTATACTGTCGGAGCGTCTCATTATTCCTCTGCTCCATGCCTTGCAACATAACACGGTTGTGGACCATCTCTGTCACATGTTTATAGTGTTCTACAAAGGCCCCAAAAAGATCATTCCATGATCGAATATTTGTGCAGCTCAGCTATGTATACCATCGTGCTGCTGAACCGGTCAAACTGTCATGAAAACAATGTATCAACAACTTTTCATCTTTTAAGTGTGCAACCATTTTACAACAATACATTGTAAGGTAGGAACAAGTGGTCTCATCGTACTTTTTGAAATCATGTACTTTAAACTTTGGAGGAAGAATTAGATCAGATACTAAGCTCATTTCCACTGCACCTGGTCTCGTCTCATTTACCCTCTAGTTTCCAACAAACGATCCTCTAAAGCTTTGCAGCGTTCCTCATACTTCTTTTCAATTTCTGCACAGATCTTTTCTATCTCATTCATAGTGTTCAAATTAGGAACTTCCTCTCTGCTTTTAAAATTTGCCCCAATGTGTACTGAGTGACTAGGCGTTGCTCCTGACAGACTGATTTGGACCTTCTTTATAGGATGAGGTCCATCGGGCTGCACCCTTATGTGAGATGTGGTTCCTGCCTGAGCGTTCACGCCATTTGAAGCACCTTCCAGTATTTTGGCCTTTCCAGACTTTTTTGGCCCCAACAGAGCAGTTAACTGGTTAATTATCTCCCTTTGAGCCTGAGCAAAATGGTCCTTCATAGACTACTCAATTCCGTCAAATCTGTTTTGTACTTCGACCCGATCATTTTCAAGGCTAGTGATCATGTCCTATATAGTTATGGTCTTAGAACGCAGACGTGTTCCGTATGAATGCGGAATAATTGCGGTTTAAAAACAAATTTCCATAAAACCATTCTTTATTAAGTCATTTACTTTGCAGGATAAAACATAATATAAGTGCATGCGTGCATAAATGTATGAATGCATGTATGAGTGCATGAATGCAAAAAAAACATCAAATTCAAGAACTAGTCTTTTGGAAACATTCGTTTGTTAGAAGGTCCAAATACAAGGAAAAGACAATTTCTTCTACAGAAAACAACTAGCCCTAATTCCTAGATTGACTAATTTGTGTAGCAGATGGGCAATGACTTCTCTATGCTCCAACTCGATGTATGGTTTTTATAACAGACTCGTGGCTTGCCTTAACAATATCTGCACATATGAAGCAACACTCTTGACTTGTTTCTTAAATTTACCAATTCATCGTTTTGGCCTTGGATGGTACGCTGCGCTGCTTCATACTTGCTTTTCCATGCTATGCTTTCTTGGTGTAGTGCTCCATCGTAACTTGCAAGTTTCTCCTTCCAGCCCTGCACTGCATTCTCCAACTCTGATATCTTTTTCTGTAACTCTTCCTTCTCTTGTTCTATTTGGACCTTATCTTCATTATGGTATTTCACGACCATCTTCTCCAATTGTGACACTTGGGTTGTTAAATCAAAATTATGGGCATGTTCTTCTTCCAACTTCTTCTTAGCCTTGCTTCTTGATTCCTTGCTTTCATGGGATTCCTTCTCGTACATATTTTTGTAGTTATTTCTTTCCTTTTTCATGTCATCCAATTTCTCCGACAAGCTTTGCACCATTTTACTTGCTCCTCCTTTTTGCTTTGCCTTGTAACTCTCATGGATTTCTTCCAGCTCCTTCAAGTCCCAACTGATCTTTTTTGTTTTGTTCCATCAACTCCTTTTACTTTTCTTCATGCTTTCTCACTTGCAGCTTTGCCATAGTTAGTTCCTCGGTAAGGTCACTGATTTTTTTCTCATATTTTTTATGTCTAGTTCTCGATCGTGCCTTAGCTTCTCTAGTGCAGACGGTGCTTCTATAACTGATCGAACTGACGATCTTGCATTCTTCTGTATCTCCTAAAAGGTTATATCGTTTACCTTTTGTGTCCTCTATTCCTCATATCTTGTCATAACTTCCAAATCCTGATATGGATGAACCCTCCTCGGCTTCTCCCATGCCTTTGCAATTTGAATTACTATGCCTTTGTAATCATTTATCGTGTGTGCATATTCGAACTTCGCCATGCTTGCAGTAGCTGGTATGAATTGTCTTGAACCAAACTGTCTAGGCACCAACAAAGGACAATAGGCCGTTCCACCCCAAATCATGGGTAATGGGACCCAGTCTCTGTCTCAACATCGATATAGAAATGTTGTTCCCCTATTCAACTAGTAGCTTTCCATACAACATCAACATCTTTCATATTCTTGAAGCATTCTTCCCACAGTTTCTCATTCTTTTTCTCCAACAGACAATGAATTAAATGTTCTCCTATTGGTGAATATGTATCCAAATACCGAACGGCTCTATACAGAGTATTCCACCTATGTCATCTGAACCAAATCTCGAGCAGCTATGCACATCCCCAAAATCTTCATTCCTCTAATTTCTTACACACAGTTAACGATCTATAGGTTTCCGTCAAAATGGCAGGCATCAGGTTTACACCTTTCTCCAATCGCTTGAACAATCCTACCATTGAAGGATCTATATGCTCCGGGGTCCTTGGGAACAAAACTAACCCATATATGCACAAGGTGTATAAGCTTCTTGCCCTATCTGGTTCATCTTCACTTGCCAATATCAACTCCTTAAGAACTCTCCAATTTACACGTTGTTTGTCCTCGTTCTGGTCAATGCTGTAATTATTGGCTATCTTCCTGTCTAACCATTCTTTTGTTTTTCCAGTAATTGGTACCAATTTCTTCTTGAAGCCCGAGTTGTTGTTAGGTCTACTATAGATCTTGTCACTTTGCACCTGAGGACAATTAAATAATACCCCATACTCTTCAAGTGTTGGTGTCATGTCTACTCGGCCAAAGGTAAAACAATTATACGCAGGATTCCAGAACTGTGCCATTGTGTTGTCACTAGATTTTCACCTTTATTTAATTTAGTATTAGTGTATTGTAATTATATAATATTGGTAACATAGTTAATGTGTTTAGTTAATGTTACTAATAACATACTTAGGTGTCACATAATATATAGTTGATGTAAGATTAATGTAGTATTATAATAGTTTAGGTCACATACAATGTGTTACAATGTGTATAATTGTTATTTTATTAGAATTATTAATGTACCGTATATAGTTGTTATATATATTAGCATGATTGATAAGGTAGTTAGAATTAACATATATAGTAGTTAATATAATAAGTGATCAAAACCCAAAAATATATAATAGATGGTCCGTTCAAATAAAATTCATTAGATTTAAAACACTAAATAGAGTCCAATAATTAACATGCCCATTATTGTTATACGTAGCAAGGACTGATTGGCCTAACAAAACTAAATTCCCTAATGCTCTCTTTATCATCTTGCGCAGCTGAAGCAGGTCCATTGGATCTAGGGGCAGATCCAACGGCATAGATCGTGCCAGCTAGGAACGGTATAACACTGCACTCAACATAGCCGTTCGATTAGGATGATATCCAACGGCCCGGATCGCTTCGACGTTTCAGCTCCGGCCGATCACTTCTTCTTCTCTGATGCTTCACTTGCTCCGATTGTTCCTCACCGGTGTCGTTCAAATCATCGGAAACATGTAAACAGAGGAACAAGGGGGTTAAATCCCTAGATAAGAGCCCAGAAATTCAATGGGGAATTAAATCCCTAAATTGGTGCCCTAGCCAAAATCAAGTTGCAATCGGATATGGACAAATATGCAAAAGGCAATTCAAAATACCAAAATCCCCAAATTGGTGCCATGACAAGAATCAAGCAATCAGAGGGGAAGAAATCAGGGATTTAGGCAATTCTTGTACTATAAATAGCACTGTAAATCATTGTAAACAACAACAATTGAAACAACAACAATTCTAGAGAGAAATCATACATAGCAGTAGTATTCGAAGTTTATAGGAGCAAGCAGTTTGTAATCATCATTCGAAAACAATAAAGAGAAGCAATTTCTTGTAATTCTTCCTATCTATTTACTTTCAATTTTAGTTTGAATAAAGGAGAAAAGAATATTTTTTTTTACCTTTTTTTGGTTCGAAACGTCGTTGGAATCTGGAAATTTAGCCGAAATCTAAGAATTTTGCCATTGGTAATGGCAGCCGGCGCCGGTGGAAGGTGGCCGGCACGGCGGATGTTCATCGCGTTCTTTATAAAATAAAGAACACGATAAACACGACAGAGAAAAATATAAAGGCCGACTTTGATCTGTTTTTATAACAAGGGGAAATGAAATCTGTTTATTATAATTGATATATATACTAACCTGTTTGAACCGACCCGGATCCGAGTATAACCCGCACCCTTCTTTCCCGGATCTCACACCGCAGCTCTCTAGTTTTCAATTGTTTCAATTCCGTCCCTTTTTCTTTCAATTCGGCACCAAACTTTTGATTACTTTCGAATTAACCCTCACATTTTGGTTTTCTTTCAAATTAGTCTTTAATTCATATTTTTTCTTTTAAAAATAAAAAAAATCCTTTCTTTATTTAATTTTAAGTAAATGCTTAGTTATTTATTTAATTAATTATTTCTTGTATGCTTTTTTGTATATATTTACATGTATGCTAAACCTTAAGATTAGGGACTTTAAACTTAGATTAGTGACATGTATGTTGTAAAATCTTCTTCATTTTCAATAAAATATACTTAATTATATTTAAATCTTAATAATGAAAAGGAATGTAGACATTTCTTTAGGATTATTCACTTCTAGATTTTAATTAAAAGACTTTAACACATTTAATTGTCTAGTTTATTTGTTTAAAAAGTGAAAACTTAATTAATGCGGTGTCTTATCAAACTGGAATGACGTGTTAGCGCTAGAAGTGTTGGCGGTGATTAAAGTTCATTTCCCGGGCGATAAGGCCGTTAAAATAGATTTACATTCATTTTACGAACAAATAAATTGAAATTTTGTGAACTTGCAAATTCTAGTTTTAAAAATGCTTTTTGAAATCAATTAAGGTACCAATTTTTTGGGCGTCGTGGGGGTGCTAATCCTTCCCCACACGTAATCGACCCCCGAACCTATTTTCTCTTGTTTTCGTGGACCAAAATGTAATTTTGATAAATAAAATGTTTTATCAAAATACCCTTGTTTTAAAAGTGATCCAATCACACTTTTTTTAAAAAAGATTGGTGGCGACTCTGTGATTTTATTAAGTTTTCCAAAACGTCAAAACCTCCTAAAAAAGGGTTACGACACATTGCTCTAAGTAACTGTTGATCTATCTGTACACTTAGCAATAAAGCTATATCCTTGAATTCTTTTCTGAATGACTCCTTCATTTCACCTCCCCACTGATCCCATATTGCCTTTACTTCTGGGAGACAAGTATTCTGATTGGTATTTAACTTTACTTGACTCTTTATCTGGGACATATCTCCCTTTCGCAAACTGTCTCCTTTCTCGTGTTGAGTCTGTTCCGCCCGTGTCCAGACCGCAATATTGTCTTGTCCTATCTTAAACCTTCCAGACATATTGAACACTTCCAAATTAACTGATTCCTGAACCGATGCAAAAACAAATGCATTATGACATGATTCATAAACAAATAAGAACAAGCAAAGCCAAAAAAACAAAAAAATTGTGTCAGGATTGTGAATTAATACGGAAAACAAATAGACAGAATATTAACACAGAAAAGCACAATATATTTGAAAAGAAAATAACCAGAGAAATGTATTTAAACCGGCAGCACCTGGCCTAGGTCCATGTCTGGCTCTAATGGGGTAAGTTTCTAAAAAACACAACGTGAGTTTGATTCTAGACTCTGGGTTCCCGAACTACCGTTACTGCCTACTGTGACAGTAAGACATTGATTCGGTAGTATAGGTCCCTTACAACGAAGGTGTGGGCCTCACGACGCATAAGGTTAGTATACCGGAACAAGAAAAAAAATCTGAACTCGGAGCTGGAGAGCATCACTTCGGATAATGTCTTTCTCCCACTTAAGGGTGAAGAGCCCGAGTCGAGGGCTTATGCATGAATGAAAGATATATCATACACAAAAGTTACCTCCATTCTTCCTAAAAATTCATCCAACAATTCTCGAAAGAAATTAAATTCAAATTATTGATGGAAATGCCACGTGGAATTAATTAATTAGGCATGACTCTCTTTTTAAAGTCCCCAGTGGAGTTGCCAAACTGTTGTGACCATTTTTAAAACCGAATGTGGAAAAATAGCCTGACGATTGATTCTTTTGGGAAAATAGGGTTTTATCCATTTTAAATTCATTTAGTTTTAAAAATTAGAGTTTTCCTTATATTTATTCTTGAAAATCAATTTTGAGTCGCCACCGGTCACTTTGGTAGACCGGACACCATAAAAACAACCAGAGATTCTTTTCTTTAAAAAAATAAGGTTCGGGAGTCGGTTACGTGTGGTGAAGGATTAGCACCCCCACAAACGCCTGTTACCGGTACCTTATTAATTCCACGTGGCATTGTGGCATTTCGAGCAATAATTGGAATTTAATTAAATCTTTAATTGTTAAACAAATCTCATTTCGAATGAAGATATCCTTTTGTAAGAAAATACATTTATATACGAATATGAGTTTTGAAACATCTAGTTGCTTTAGGATACTTCAATTCATATTCAAAAATGTATTTCAACACAAAAGGTTTACAATACATGTCCATTTATTTTCTTGTCAATTTTAAGTTTAAACCTAATTAGGGCTCCAATTAATTAAGTTAATTAAGAGTCTATGAATATTACTAAATTTAGGGATTTATGTGATAACACCCATATGCTTGGGTACTATCCATATTAGGCCCTAAATCAATAATATTCCTAATCATTAATGATTATAACTAATTAAACCTACTCCTAATTTAACTTTAATTAAATTAGCTACATGTGATTACCATTTTCTAAGTTCAAATCAAATATTAAATTTTCACTAAAATGCTCCATTGATTAACATCTCATTGCAACGAGACACTAATCAAATTAGAACATTTAAGCTTTCATTTAATATTCATTTATTTTCTACAATTTACTTCATAGTTCAATTAATTAATTAAAGAACCTAAGATGCTAAGGCTCTAATTACTTATTAATCTAATGATTGAAATCCCAAAACAATTATACTATATGCTTGATATTAAAATATGTAAAACACATTTAACAAAACAAATAATTAGAACTGAATTAAGGACTAAATTGCATTAAATCGTGAACTATAGGGCCAAATTACAAGGATTTGGTGACCAAATTGTGAGAAATGAAGACAGAAGGGTCGCGGTATAAAGCCCATGAAAGAAGGGCACGAGCCTTTGCGGGGGTTCGCGGGCTTTGAGGCCCGACTTTTGATCTATAGAAATACCTCATCAGACACCCATTTTTCCTTATTTCCTATTTTTTGGATTTCATCCTCTCTCTATCACTTTCTCTCTCTCAAACTCTCCCAACCTAAACTCCCTAAACCCAAAAAAACATGCCCCATTTCGATCAAAACATCAAGTTCTTTATCAATTCATCACCAGTTCATCCTATTTTCTTCGTTTTAATCCATGATAAACACCGAAACCCTTCATTTCCTTGTTTTTTTTTTTCAGATCAAACCCTATTATTCAACCGAAAACCAAACCGTGATCTTCTATCCTTCCTACCTTGATCCATCACCACCACCTAAACTTAGCCATGACTTGTTCACTGGTCGCCAGAGGCGACGCCGGCCACCACCGACCGTCGTCTTTGGTCATCTTCTCCGACCTCACCTTATCTCCGACCACCATTTGGTTTATCTCCGACGACCGATCACCGCTGTAAGGCAATTTCCGATCACCGTCAATCACCGACCAAAACCCTAAAAACTCTATTTCCCCAATTTTTCATCCTAAATCTAGATATATGCCCAAATTCGATCAAATCCACCCTTCTTCCCCCCTCCTAGGTCCTAGATCTACCCAAAACCAAACATTCTTCCTTCATTTTCGACTCTGCCACTTCCTTAAACATTCTGACCAACTCTCTTACACTCTCGAACAACAAGATAAGCTTCCAATCATTATGTTTTAACTTTCAATTTTAGCTACTATTTTTTTTGTTTTTTTAACTCCTAGATCTGATTTATTTTCGTTTTTTGCAGGGAATGAAAAGAGAGGGAAGAGAACTACCTTCCGATGAGCTTTAACGGCGGCGTGACAACTCTGATTATCTTCTCCGGTGTTTCCTCAGTGCTGGTAAGACCTTTGGATTTCCTTTCTCTCTCATGTTTAATAACTGCAATAATTGTTGTTTAATTGCTTAATGATTACACCATTATTGTCTAATAATTGCTTCTCTCTCCCTATTTATAGCTGTCGATGAAGATGGCGTCAGCGGAATGGTTATCCACGTGAACCCTGAATGGGCAAATAGGGGAATGCCACATGGCACTTTTGGCAGGTTGAGAAAACAAAGTTGGGCCATTTTGTGTCTGTTGGGAAATGCTATGTATTGGGCTTAAAATTTGTAATTTGGGTTTTTTTGGATGTAAAGGAGGATTTAATGTATTGTAAGTGGATTTATACTAACTCTTTGTATATGGACATTTATCTTATGGACTAATTTTTACTTTATTTATTTATATTCATTTATTGTTTTTATTTACTTATTTATTTGGCTATACTTATAGTGAGTTATATATATACCCGGATAAAATTAGGGTATTACACTGATAATCAACGAACGACGTGTTAATCAATTGTAGAACATCGAACATGAAAGTTCCAGTCAAATAGTGGCATTGTGCGATGAATAATGAATCGCAACATACGAACTATGGACGGTGCACACGATGAGAGGAGGCGATTTCAATGCGACAACGACGACGTGAAGATCGACGAGGGTAGTGTGTGGATTTGGGAATTTTGGGTTCTTTAAAATTATTTTTTAGTTTTTTAAATAATATAATATAATATTCAAAATATAAAAATATATTGTTTATTTATATTACATATATTAATATTATTTTGATATATCAAAATATTTTATTTATGTATAAATATCAAATTTAATTATGATAATAAAAATATGTTATTTGAAGAATATATCAAAGTATATTGTTAACAATATTATTTATTTCATAAATAATTTGACCAATCTTAACTATAGTTTGACGTATATAATATTTGTGGTAAATCATTACATAATCTTACGTTGGTTTAGCGGTTAAGGTTTACCTTTGCATTTATAGGTCTTGGATTTAAATATTTCCAAATAAATGGTTTTATTATTTTTTTCTCCAGTAAAACGACGCCATCATAGTGCAGCGTCCACGTAAGTTGTCATCAACCACATTATCGTCCCGTTAAAATTAACATCGGAATGGCATAAACGAGTCGGTATAGTTTACCCAAAGTTTTATTCAGTATCTTTGTAGTCACATGTGCAAATTTTGCTTGTCATCTTGTTTATGGCCCCATTTGTAGCAATGCTCGAATCATGATTTGGGTCGATTGTGTGAACGGGTCACGCTTAAGACAAAATTTTAAATTGGTCCATTATTTTGATCCCACCCCAAATGTAACCTCTTTTGTCCGTACAGTTTTATATAATTAGGCACGGGGTGTTACGATAGATAAAAAGATGCTAGTAAAAGAATCAAAGTTTTTAGGGTAGGATTATCGGGAGAATACATATCTCTTATATTTTTTTTATTGTAGTTTTCTCCTTTTTTGTTAATTGTCAATCGAGTCTGATAAAGTAATAAATATATTAAATTGAGAAAAATCAATTAAAATTCAAGAAAAAGAAAAATCAATTAACATACCAATATAGAATTTGAAAATTTTAACATAAATTGGATCAAACTTTCACACAAAAAAAGGAAAAAGAAACTGGATTTCAAAATTTCCTAACTTCCTACGAGCCAATAAGATGAAACCTTCATTTCCAAGTAACTAACCTTTTGCTTTAAAAGCATATAAATCTCGAGTTCCCTTTTTTCATGAACAAGTTTGCAGTTCCATAATAATAATAATAATAATAATAATAATAATAATAATAATAATAATAGTTGAATTCAAATTAATTAAATATTGGTTTTAAGAAAAGATTAAATAAATTAATCAATGAAGGCAAAAGTTTATTTTAATATGATTAGAGTTGATTTACAAAGAGATGGTTTATGAATTATGATTATAATAAATCCTAGATTAATACCAACACATGTGTATACGAAACAGCAGATCTATAATTGAGGGGCAAAAGGAATTTGCAACAATGAAAAAGGAAAAAGGAAAAGAAAAGTGTCTTCAAAAGCATTTATTTATCTGAGATCAGTTTTTAATCGATTTAAGAAAGAACTAAAAGCAAAATGGATGAGACATTGAATCTCTTAAACAATGTCAAATGTTTGATTTGGTGTTTTGAATGAAAAAGTTAGATTGGAAAGTCGTCTCTATATTAAATTTTATAAAATTTGATTCGGATTAGTCGACTAATGAATCGAATATTGGTGGTTAAAAAAAAGGGAAATGGTAGAAAGTAAAGGGAGTGATGCCAAAGGTGAAGAAGAAGTAAATGGTAGGCAGCTGTTGTTGTTCCTAACTTGTAATGAACACAAAGAATATGCTTTACTGAACATGTAAGTCACGTCTCCAAGATCCTTAAATAGATTTACAGACTCCAGAACTTTCAGTTTGAGAGCTAAAAATGGCGCAAATCATAAATTAAGAGGGGAGCAAAACATAAATTTTAAAAGATAAGGTGTAAATTTATAATTAATTTTTTTAAATATATATATATATATATATAATAAAGGTAAAAAAATTTCTCCCGCATTAGGGGGCAAGAGCCCCTCCCACTACCCATGGAGTACCGTCCATGCATATTGTATATAAGATAATTTACACAATTTTATCTATTTGAATCTTAAATCTAAACTTACCTATTTCAACCTTAAAACTAACTTATTTCTAAACTTTATATATGACATATGAGATTGATATAGACAATATTAAATAAATTTTACACACACTATATATCAGATAATTTTCTTATATATAATTTTATAATTAAATTTAAATGTAATTATTCCGTGCACAAGAGCTTGTGGAAACTTTGTTTATACAAATACCTTAGTTTTAGGGTTTAGAGATTTCGTTTAAAGTTTATGTTTATATGTTTAAGTGTAGTAGTTTTGAATTTAGAGGTTGTTGATAGAATTTTGAGTTTATAGGTTAAAAGCTAAATCCCTAACCATATTACTCTAAAACCTAAACCCTATCCCTACACCCTAAATTCTAATCATGAACCTCAAATTCTAAACCCATACACTAAAACCCCTAAATTTTAAAGCTTAAGTTGAAACCCTAACCCTAAAATTAAGATACTTATGAAAATAAAAAGTTTCCATTGCCTATTAAGGGTTTAGGGTATTAGTTTAGGGCGTATGGTTTAGGGGTGGACAAAAAACTCGGTTACCCGGCCCCGGTGGATTTTTACCCGAAACTGGTTTTGGTGGGACTGGGATTGGATCCAAAATTTAGGTCCCAATTACGACCATAACCGGGACTGGATCTTAATTTTCTGGACCAGATACCTGGTGGGTACCCAATGGGATCGAGACCAATACCAGTCTAGTATCGACTGACGTTGAAGAGGTTGAAAACAATTGAAGGCGCTCTTTTATTTTTCCTTATCAAACTTTCTGGTATTTGAGTATGAATATTTAAACCCCTATCCCTAAATTTTAACCACTATCCCTAAATTCTAAATCCCTAAACCTAAACTCTACACCTTAAAATAATACCCTAAACTCTAAAACTAAGGCGCTTGTGGAAAGTTTTAGTTTCTACCGCTAGTTTATGGGATAATAATCCTGAATTTAAATACAATACATAATTCAATATGAGTTTAAGCATCCCAAATTTCAAACCAAGCTCAATCCATTAAATATATAATAAATTTTTTAACTAATCTTTTATTTTTTTTAAAAAAAAAATACATACCATTCCTTTTCCTTTTTCTTTTTCTTTTACTTTATAATAATATATATTTTTATCTAAACACTTATCACCTCGTAAAAACATTAAAAATCAATGTAAATTACAATTGTATTCAACATGTACAAGTTGTGTATATATAAATTTACACGTACATTAAATACAAATCATAATAATGAAATTTTGATTACTGTGATTACAACAAAACAAAACGAAACTGCAGATGTCATGCTGTTCATCAGGAGGAAGTGGTGTGGATGAAACCACAATGCAGCTGCTCCGGAGGCTGAAAGACTACGCATGGAACGCCAAAGTGGTGCCTGGCATGGCGGCTTTCGCCTGCAGCATTGGCGAGTTGTCGATGCTCATGAAGTACCGCAACACCGACCCCATGGCAAAGTACGTCGATACCCTCAAGGGCCACCATTACACCACCATAGACTTCACGGTGCTCGAACGCATTGGGCTTTTCAAGGCCATGATCGACATCGTCAACACGAACATGGCCTTCTTGGTCCCTTCCATTTCTCGTATTCCGAAAGAGGTTCACTCCATCAAAGATGCCATCGCTTGTTTCCCCATTGCTTCCTACCAGATCCTTCGCATTGTTTTGCAAATCATAACCATTTTAAGCAAAAAAAGTAAGCATTTCGGAGACCGGAACTCAACAATTCCCAGCTTGGTTTGCAGAGTAGATAACCCTGTCTGGTTTTCAGGGACAATTTGGAATCCACAATCCAAGAATTAATTGAGTTGGCTAAAGAAGTTAGCCTTATAAATAATATCCTTCAAGAGAAGCTACTACTTTGCCAAAGGGATGCAGGTAAGCATGTCTTTTATATAATTATAAACGCACTCGTTTTTTATATCTCAAGACCTTTTCTTTTTTATTTGATATGAAATTAATGTCCCTCGTCTCTTTCGGACGTGACAATGTTCATGTCATGCAGAAAAGTACGCACCACACCCATACGAAGACATTACCAAACTTATTCCTAGAATCAGCATTTCGGAACTCGTCGACAGAATCATGCATTACGTAAGGATGCAGGTCATTAATTGGTTTAATTACAATTTCCATTGAATATTTACTGATTTAAACTTGGTTTTGGACGATTGATGATTTCCTTCTCCGACACAAACAAAAAAACAGGTGAACGAAAGTCTGAGGAACAAGCATGTTTTGTTTCTCATATCAGATCTCGACATCCCTGTTGAAGAGATCAAGGTGCTTAACTGGTTGTACCAGAGAACCGACCGAACATACGAGATTGTTTGGCTCCCGATCGTCGACTTGTCGACATATGATGTGAAAAGGTTTTGGGAGCTTAAACAGTTGATGAAATGGAGTGTGGTGGTGGAGCCGTCGAGGATCGAGGCTGACGTGGTCGAGTCCGTGAAGAGAGTGGAATTTTATAAGGCATGCAATCGCGGTGTCGGTGACTCCGGCCGAGGAAGTTGTATGCCAAAATGCTCTGCCTATGTTGTGGATATGGGGTAATATGGCTTTCCCTTTTAGTGACAGAACTGAACAGATTCTATGGAATTCCATTGACGAACAAAATGGTTGGAAGCTTGATTTGCTGCTTGATGAGTTCATCGTTCCCGACATACGTTCATGGGTAGAGAATCGAACGTCATTTGTTTGCCTGTTCGGAGGCAGAGACATCTCATGGATTCAAGAATTCACCGAGAAAGTCAAGTATGCCGCATACGCCGCCGCGTTTCTTTAAATCTAGTTTACGTGGGAAAGAACAAAGCCAAACTGGGGCTATCCAAGACTGACCTTAGTCGAGACATCAACATCATCGAATCCGAATTCCGATGGCGGTTTTGGACTCGACTCGAGAGCATATTGTACTCCAAAATCCAACATGGGAAGACAGTCACAGCTTACAAGACCGACATAGTGATCCAGGAAGCTCTGAAAGTGGTAGGCCACGGCAGAAAAGGTGAACCGTGGGCCATTTTCACAATGGGACCCGACACAATGGTGACGACAGACGGCCGAACGGGTCTAACCATAATGTCCAACTACCGGAAGTGGAGACAAGACACGACCGGGCTTCGGTTCCTGGAAGGCTTAAAGCATTACAAAGGGGTGATATCAGGGGATGTCCATGGCTGCATCAAAGTTCATTTGCCGGTTCTGGGTCGGGTTCCTGGTATCATGGTTTGCCCCGACTGTTCCAAGGTGATGGACATGTTTTATACGTAACGTTGTTGTGATGAGTAAATTAATTACATATAGTACTTATACCTTTACATTTATAACTATCTGTACGAGTGAGGATTTAACACCTGTGATGGTGAGAAAGATGTTATATGCTTGTTTTTATAAAATTATATTTCCTTTATTGCACTAAATAATCAAACGGCTTAATCCGAGACTTGTATCAAATGCAAACAAGTGAACTGAAGCACGAACCGAACTTGGCTGGTTCGGAAAAGAAGTACCTGCTCAGTCTCTTGTATATAGCAACATCTATGACTATTATGAACAATGGTGTATGATATATTACACAGCTTTACCTGAGACAACAAAATCGGAGAATGCGGGCGACGATCGCTTGCTAGTTATACGGATCAACCCAGCACTTGTCCTTCTTGACAGCATTTTCCCATCGTCGTCTGAAAAGATACAACTCAACAAAGGATTGCCTCCTTATCTACACAGATCAAGTTCATACTCCAATAAGTATAACCAGTGTATTCAGACACTAAACGACTGCCAAGTCGGCCAATGCCTAGAAAGAAACATGTTTCCTGGATGTTATGTCAAGTGTTTCTAGCTAAGGAAGGCAACACAAAGCAAGAAACCCAAAACGTACTTCGACTCTGGGTTCTTTCGAGTGTGGATTGTGAGAGTTCTGCAATAAAAAAACAGACCATAGAGTTAACCAAGATAAGTTCCACAAATGGCTCAGGAAAAATAGTGTACCATTAACATCTTATAGAAATAGATATTAAATTTCTAACCTTTATATGATGTCCAGCTTTAAGTGTAGAGTTATTTATTTCAGCTGCGCTTGCTAGCATAGGATAGTGGCGGAGAATGTACTCAGCATCCACAACAATACCTTTGATTCGATTACCCTATTAAAAAACAGCTTCAGCAACATTCTTTTGGCTGATGAAAATAATAGGGAAACTCATTTTCAAAACAACCATAATGACAAACTAAGCTTTAACCCGCCTAGCATAAGTTGCAACTAACCACAAAATATCGACACAACAGCAGTAAAGCATTAGCATGAACCTGAACCAGAGATGTGCGGCATTCGCAAAATTGCTGACCACAATTACTCAAGGATGATAATGTTTGAATACAAGAAGTAATGTACCTTATAAGATCTTGTTGATATAGATATTACATTTCTAACCTTGTCCAGCCGCCGGCTTTTGACCTTAGAGTGATTTTCAGCACCAACGCCCCCTAGGGAAGGACGATTGTGGTGGATTACATACTCAGCATCCACGATACCAATATTATTGGTTCGATCACCCTATTAAAAACAGGTTAGGCAACATTCTTTCGACTAAGCAAAATAAGAAAGAAAACCACATGAAGTAGCTTGCCTGTGCGCAATAACCAACTTGCATATCGAGGCCCCAGGCATGGATCAAATCATTCTGGAAAATAGACAAGTAAATAAAAGAATGTAACGGCCAGCCAAGGATGTGACAAAAGAAACTGAGTCTGGTGTACGTTGCAATTTTATAAACCTTTAAATAACAAGACCAATGGGTATTCAGCAGTGCATGCAGATAGAGCACCAAAGATATAAAAAAAAATACAGTAAAACAACATAGGAAACTCTCAGACATATTAACCAGGCCAGCTCCTCATCAATCATTAAATTAATCTAAGAATCATGTTTCCAAAACAGAAGGAAAGGGAAAAGCCAACAATAAAGAAGTAAAAATCCTGAAGTCTAAAAGGCAAACCTGAATCATGTACCATACACAACGCCAGGCAGCTCTCGAGAAAACAGGGGCCATCATTTCTATCCACCTGAAACATTCTCTTGCTTTTAAATTTGTTAAGCAAAACCAACATCTGGCAGAGGTTTCTAACTAATTAATTTCATCCAGTTTCACAAAAATAGCTGACGTAAGCATTAGGTTCTTTTGCGAATCTCAATAGAAAAGATGCCCTCTCACAACAAAAGAATTACAATGACTGTTTCGTAACATTATTATTTTTAAGAACCAATGAAAACTATTTAGTAATTTCACTGATATTTTACCCTGTGCATGGAGGGTCTTTACTATGGCCATCACAACGCTTCCCCTTAGCTTGCTGTTTGAAAGTTCTCCTACAACAAGAAATCATACACAATGAAGCAAATTCAGTAACAAGTTTCAATAAACTATGTATTAAACAAATTTGTGCATGGTTTTCAAAGCAGTGTATTCAGAATATGCAATGTATAGCATAAGTAGTATTCAGAGGAGATATCAAGAAATAAATGACTACAACAACCTGTGCACTACTTTCTTCCTTTCACGTGCAGTAATTTGATGGTGCACCTCTGATTTAGAACGATCAAGCGCAGGCTGTGATATCTCAAGCCCTTCATGCTCAATAATTGACACATATCTGAGTTATCAAATTAAGTTAACTATTGAGTATCTATAAAATAGATTATCAGTAGAAATCATATAGGATGCAGCTATGTGAGAACCATAACACTTTCTCCATTCTTTTAAATAAATATAATAGCAAATTTTAGCAGAACTAGGAACGAAAATGAACAACTTCGCAAGCTTTGTGGTAACTATCATACTCTCTTCTATGCACAATAGTGCTGTACTTTGAGACTCCAACTAGACGGGCAAAGACTGAACATCCAAACACAAACTGTCAAGCAATTTAACAGCAGGTAAAAATCATCAGCTTAACCAAATCATCTCTATCTGGCTCCACAGTCATTCTCAATTCTTTAGATATGGTATAACTAAAGATTGAACAAAAAAACAGGCATGGTATAACTAAGAGTAATCTATGGTTATCACTGCTGCACTACTAATAGAGGAATTGCTCAAAAAAAGCCATCATAAATTTCCACGTTTGTGCATGTCTGAGAACCTCTGAGTTATTTAACTGCATCGTTCATAAATTTATCATACAGCATACATTTATTAGCAACATTTTCTACTTGAATTATGATAGGATTTCATTTTTCCAAATAACAGAAATTAGCAGCAAGTTTCTAACATAGTATCTATGTTCTAATACAGATAATTGCATTCGACGTACACTTCAGGGCGGAAATTTTCAACTCCAAGGTCCTCATCCCAGAGGAAAATGTAACTATATTCTGAAACGATATCAGGGTGCAAGAAACGCTTTGCAAACCACCTAGTCACCAAGAAACAAAATACAGGAGAGATTTAGAATAATGCTACTTCCCATATAATTTGTTATGGGATTGGAAAGATTTCTTACCATTTAGTTTGATTGCGTGCAGAAACATGTATGACTTTATCAGACCATTCAAAATGCTTCCATTCATCAACAATACCATCATAGTGGAAAAGCATGACTACGAAACCACTAGACAGAAACTGTACAATAAAAAACAATGAGCATCGAACTCAAAGTTAAATACAAGCAAACAGTGTACTCTAAAGATCAAAAGAATCGTCATCTACCGTCGTGACCAATTTGTCTACTAGATCTTTTTGCTTTATTCCAACAGCAACTGCAAGTAAGCTGGTGGAAGTATTTTCCTTCTTTCCAAACAGTATGCACATTACCATAACACAGTGCAATATTAAAGTTAGTAAGGTCACGCGTCAGTGTCACATTGGCCAAATGAATTGCCCTTAAGAGGAATTAGCAGCACAATAACTTTTCATGAAAGTCTTAAACCATGTTAAACGATATCCTCCAGTTGTTTGTGTTTTTTAATCAACTGCAGTTACATCTAGCTGCTGTTGCAACATTTTTTTCCCTTTAATTTCTCTAGTACATTATGCTGCAATGAGAAACATGAACATGTTTGAAGATTCAGTCAAATTATAAAACCACTTCTAACAGCAACTGGTTATGTTTCCCAGACTCCTCAATTTCTCAAGTACCTGTGGCTGACATTTGTGTCTAATGCATATCTGGACATGATGTGGGGATATGGTTTTCCAAAGATCCTCTAAATGCATGAAAAAACTTCAAAAAAGGAAAAATATCCGTGTTGAACATATACCCGTAACCAACTCTCATACCCGAATTTGAGTACCATCATCAGCAACCACTCTGTTCCTTCTGACCTACAATTTCTGTTTGATTGCTTTACATTCTTAGATGGATTAAAAACTAATCCCAACTTGTGACAGTATTCTCAAGCTATATTAATTAGACAATTGTCAAAACCCAAAGTGCACAAAGAATCATTAAGAAATCCATAAGCTGAAAAAAGCCTGTATCTTTCTAATCTAAATCTAGACAATAAACCAGCCAAACATAAACCATCAGCAATTCAAGAATATCCAGAGAAATAAGTGTGATTCAATGGTGCATGCACCATAACCCATGAGCAATTTTTTTTCTTTACTCAGCCAAAGGTTTACTGTAAAGTGCAGTTTTCTCCATGGAGTTATTCAAACTTTATGGGAAAGTGCATGCTCCATAAATTCTAATTTCAGTATTCAAGTGAGAAACATGTTCACAAGATTATATGCTCACTCATACTTGATTGAAACATTACCTTTGGGAAGCCCCATAAAGGTCGCATTTGCAAGTTAGACTTATTTTCGATGATACCTTCAGGTAATGGCTCACTTCCAGGAGGCCTGCATTGGATCTATAAATATGAAAAAGAAGAATAATTGGAATCTTGTTTGCCTGAAAAACGTTTTCATAAATAAGGATGTGATTAAGTAAAACCTCTAAACTTAAAGACTCCTGAACGGACCTGGCAATCTTGAACATTTGAGCTTTGCAAAATATCAGCCATTCTCCATGTAAATGCTCTCTGCACAAAGGGAACAACTGTCATTCCAGACATCCAACCAACATATCACTCTCGATTCGATTTACGCACCAGCTCCCAAAAAGGAAAACTCATACTCAAGCATCATCTTCAACCATATGGTGATAAAAGAAGGAACCAAAAGGGAATCCATGAATATTGAGCTGTGCAATAGTCATTCCCATACCAATAGACCCGCCGCATAGCACAATTAGAGTGATGGCAAACATACCTCTCTAGTTTCTGGTTCTACATATAAACTCCCTAAGAGGTAAACCATGGAAAGCAAAGCAGTGACTGGAGCAAGGATACAAAGACAGGAGCCCCAAACTTTTCGTTCAGCGACAAGAGGTATCTGTCAAATAGAATGAACCAAACATATAAACATCTAAAAAAATTAGTAACCAAAACTATTGCTGCAAGAAGAATTAGAGAGCACCAATACTCTCAAATTATGGCATACATAGTAAACATTAGTGATCAGCAAGTACATGTAAAAAAAAGCAACTCATTTTACACACTTTCGTAATCGTAACAATATTTACGATTAATATTTTAATAATCCAATCGTCATGTTTCATATTTTATTCATTTCAATCGTGCATGTTGAATCTTCAGTAAATTAGTATTTCCTCAATGTAATTATATGTTCATAAAGACGGGGTTCTTCATAAAGAATTTACGGTATGCTTAAATTTTCCAGGAAATTTGCAACAAAAGCAACGTAAAACATGATTGTTCTAACATCAAAATTCCTAAATTCTAAGCAAAGACAGATAAGATTCTGCAGAAACGAAGAAAAAGGAGAAAGATAATCGGGAAAATTAATAATTCTAAACTTTTATTATTAAATCAACCACAAGAAAAAACAAAAGAACTTACAAAATGTATTGCTTTGTTATAACACATGAAATAACAACTTTCTGCTTCTGGCTTTAAGCTTAAAATGAGGAGTCCTTTCTTTGGAACGAAAGCCTTTTCCAAGAATTTTTAAAAAAATCAGAACTTGAAAGGATGTTTGACAGACAATTATATGATATAATTGAAATACTTTGAGTAGAACAAGGAAGCCGAAGAACACGGTTAAGTGAAATTAATGGCGGAAATTTTTGTCCGTTTCCCACGCTTTCAGATTTCGGTTTTTAGAAATCTTAGAATTTATTATTATTAAAATTAAATGGTCCATTTTCTCACATGAATATAATATTAGTACTAGTTCACATTTTTAAATACTATTTATATAATAATATTTACACTATTTAGATCTTGCTCATCTATAAATCAGAAAAAAAAAATAAGAATTTAAGTATATTTTATTTTAATCTTTATTCTCGTCACGGGTGTAAATGAACCTAGCGTTCGACGAACTGTTCGTATAATGTTCATTTATGTTTGTTTATTAAGCTAAATAAACGAGTACAAACAAAAATTTTATGTTCGCTTAATAAACGAACGAACACGAATAGAGGTGTGTTCGGTTCGTTTATATTCACGAACAAGCTTGTTCATAGGCTCGTTTATAGGATAAAAATGCTTGTAGACGTATCTAAATACTACTTTTTGTTATTGTTAACTAATGATGTTATATAAGTTCGTTATGAAATGTAAGTTTTATTCTGTTGTTTTTGTTTAATTTATTTATTGTTAATTCAGTTAACATTTCTAAACACTTAAACGAACATGTACAATAACACGTTCAGGAACACTACACAAACAAACATGAACATCTTCAAAAATAAATAAATAAACATATGCGAACACAATATTAAAAATTTAAATGAACACGAACATAATCTTATTCGTTTAAGCTCGTTTCATTTACACTCTAATCATCGTGTAATTATACTAACAGTATACTAATTGAGTTAAACAGCTTTAATATTGTAACATTTTAAAAGTCATAAATTTGGTTAAGCATGCATCACTGAATTTGAGGGTGATGAATGGCTGAATTCTTAGGATATTGTTGTTCAAAAAAATATTTTTGGATCTAATGCACTCCTTTTTATTTTTTTAAATTTATTATATTTTATATAGTGAAAACTAAAATCGGACGGACTATATGTCAAATTCAGGCAAATAAAGGAGAAGTCAGCCTAGATACTAACTTAAGAAAAATTATTAGAAAATTTTAGGGTACGACACCCTTAGGGTGCAATTAAAATGAGACAGATCTACACAAATTCTTACTCAGTTGGTAATAATTTGTGTGGTTACACAAATTATTATCATTTAGGTAAGAATTTAAGTTATAATATAAGAATTTGTATAGTTAAATAAATTCTTATCTAAGGCAAAATCTACACAAAATCTTACCCAATTGATAAGAATTTATGTAGTTACAAAAATTCTTACCTAGTTAGCAACAATTTCGGTTCTACCTAAATTATTATCCAGTTCTATGCAATTTCTTACAAAAAAAAGTAAAAATTTATGTAGCACCTCATTTTTAGCCTCACTCTAAAATTTTCCAAAATTATCAGCTCTAGAGGCCAAAAATTAATATATCGCTAATAAAAATGACGTTGATAATTCATAAATTCAAGCTACATTATATGTGTATTGTGCAAATATACGTATAATATAACAAAATAAATCATAATTGCATAATGGATATAAAAAATGTCATCTTTAGACTGAAAAATAGTAGTAAGTTGACAGGGTGCTTTTAATTTTTTGTTCCAAAGATGATGTCAAATGTAATGTACATCAACTAATCCCATATAGCTTAATAATCCTGATTCCTTTTTTTATAAAGAGAGAAAGAGAGAGAAGGCTACACTGCTGAGCATCATTGTTAAAAGGTGGGACACTACCCAATCCCCAAATTGAAAATTAGCATCCGACTTCATTTTGCTGAGCAGAAATTCAATGACCAAATTCCATCTTCTGAAACTTTTGTATGTGCCTCTAATATCTGATTGGACCATCCAGACTCCCAGATGCAAACTGAACAAAACACAAGGCCAGTGTCCACAATGAAATAAGATCATACACACAATTCATCTCTTGAATTTATCAATATGATTGTACTTTTCATACAAAAAAAGTTTCCCATATATGTTACCGCTCATGCCAAGAGAGACGAACAAGGTAAGCTAGTGTTACTCTAACTTCAATGTGAGCATCAGACGCAGAATTTGAGGGTTATTCAATACAAACTTAATCACCATTCATCACTATTCATGAGCATGATTTACATAATCTACAGGGTGGTCCTACACTTATGTATGACACAGTTTAATGGATTGGATCTAAACCCGGGATTTGGAATGGAAGGTCTTCAAAAGTCGTATCTTCATACCTATGTTCGTATGCATCAGACCCAATTACTTCAAGAAGTTTAAAGAGCCCGAGAAACATTGGGGAAAACTATGAACACAATGATAGCCATACGAGATACACAATGGTTTATGAGGTAAAAATCAAATGGAACTTGAAAAGGTGTTGGGAGGGGGGAGGCCAAGTTTCCACCAACTGTTTTCTCTTTCAAATTCATGGCAACTAGTTTCAGTCATTACCTGTCGAACAATTGGATTCGTGGATGTCGTGAATTCGTTGGTCATTCCGAGCCAAACAACCTTCCCCTCATGAAGAAACAATAACCTATTAAATAAAGGTGAGATTCAATGAGTAGGCCATCCAACATCATGGCAAAAACCAATTAAAAAAAATCATATATCGGAGAAAACCTGTCGACAGCTCTTCGGATGGTACTATGTTGATGAGTAACAACCACATAAGACGCAATCTTTCCTTGTTTCCCAGATGCATCCTCACCCTTCATATGGACAGAGCGGATGAGATCTTCAACAACTGTTGATGCAATCGGATCAAGCCCGGCTGTTGGTTCGTCATATAAAAGTACCTGTCATTAAGATGAAACAAAATTATTAAAACAAATATAGACTAACAAGGAGAATGGAAGATAAATATAAACAGCAATTTCTAGTGAATAAATGAAAAATCAAATGATAACTGACTTTATAAATTATCACCATGGTTGTAAGATATGAAAATATTAATAATGAAGGTTTCAATCCAAACTGGAATAAAAGGAGGTAGCCAAGTTGGATTCAACTCAAATGGGAATGCAGACTAAATGTTATGTTCTCAGTTCCTACAGTTTGGGATTAATATCTGAAAGCAAATAGGATCAGCTGGATACTAGTTGAAGCCCACTTTTCCATGGTTTATTTGGATTGCACAATTGAATGTTTACCTTACGATACAAAACCAAGGCTGCTACAAAACATGACAACTTTTGGAGGAAAAATAATGCAAAGGATTATCACAAAAGCTCCACATCCATTAATTTCAAAGAGAAATACCATACCTCCGGCTCAATTGATTCTTTGGAACTGTCACAGATTATAGAACGAGCTAAAGCAACTCTTTTCTTCATTCCTCCAGACAACTCAGAAGGTAACCTTTCTTCAACTCCCTGAAGAGAACATGCATTGGTATTTTGTTACTCTGCTGGATACTTAAATATTAAGGTGCCTACAGTGCAAAAAGAGGTGATGAAAGTAAAGGCATACATTTGTTACATGATAAGCAGATAGTCTACGAGAACTGAGGTTCCGCATTAACTACGTAAAACAAGTTCCAATGGTTCATTATGTTGATTTACTCAAGCCCGACAGAACATCTTGCTAAGACCTTAGTTATTGGTTACATATTAACCCCGAATCAATCCAGAAAGTTCTAAGCTGGACATTGTATGCTATCCAGGTGAAGAAAGTCAAAATGCAAGCATACCTTTAAACCAACAGCAGCCAAGGTCTCCGTCACAAGCTGTGAAATTTGTTCGTCGGACATGCTTGAATTTTCATATCTATGCATAAACACAGTCATCAACCAACTCAAGTAATTTCTTTATTCGGGAGAAAAGGAATTTAGAATCCAAGATAACCCTCTAAAATATTAGGAGAAAAAGAGTATAGTATTCTTAGGAAAGAATTTATACTGTCTCTTACAAAAGGAAACCAACATTTTCACGAACGGTCAAAGAATCAAAAAGCGCTGCACTCTGGAAAACCTGTTAACAAAGAAGCACACTAGTAAATCAATCATGCCACCAATAAATTATCTCAAAACCCTGCCAGTATAGTATTCACTATTCAGAGCCTTAAATAAAATTTTACCAATCCAATTCGAAGACCAGATATCTCATCATCACCAATCAAACCTGATCTCTTTTTACCTCGAATATATACCTCTCCCTACACATAAGAATTATACGTTATAAATCAATATACAACATAATTATGCAAAAACAATTTACCAAAACTATGAAAACGGACTTAATAAGCATCACTCACCTTGTCTGGTGCAAGAAGTCCAGCAATAATCTTAAGAATCGTCGATTTCCCAGTGCCAGAAGGACCAATAATTCCAACAGCTTCACCATGCCTAATCTATTGATCAAGGGAAATGTTCAGAATCAACAGATATAAAGAGACAAACAACCAAAAAAGGAAGGGAAAAAATCTATGTTTTTAACTCGCCTATTATTCAAATTTTTTGACGTGGGGAATTGGTAAAAAATGATCCAAAATATGGATACAAATACATGGACACATTGCATAGTAATAGAACACAAGACATACATCTAAGACCATAAATTGTAAATAAATACTTGGTATAAGTAATTCAAGATGTCACCAAATTATGGCTAATATGTTACTCATGTACTCCAATTCGTCTATGGCTAGGTGTTTGGTATGGTTTAGCCAACCTTAAAAGTGTTTGTGTCTTAAGGTGCTTTGGATGCTCATAAATAAGGCAGTCCTTAAATCATTGGAGATAAAGTTTGCGTAAGACCATAAACTGTTAATAAACACTTGTTATAATCAATTCAAGATGTCACCCAATTATGCCTAATATGTTACTCATGTACTCCAATTTGTCTATGGCTAGGTGTTTGGTACGGTTGAGCCAACCTTAAAGTGTGTGTCTTACGATGCTTTGGAAGCTCATAAAGTAGGCAGTCCTTAAATCATTCAAGACAAAGTTTGCCCAGTCCAGTATGAAATTTGGGAAGTATGAAGTAGTATAGTAATACATAACTTGATGTCATTTTATGCAATTGTTTGGGAAACTATGAGACGGAATTCACCAGAGCTGCAAGACCTTCTACTTTTCTAAAGCATGTCGATCCCCAAAATATGTTCCATTTTCATCTAGAAATGATTCATCTAAATGAACTGTTGAGCACCTTTACACTTCCCAACTCTTCCCACGAGAAAATGTTCAAACAGATTTTGGGAAGTATCTGATAACTTGAAATAACCCACATCCAGTCCAACTAATAAATATCAAAATAACAGAGATTCACATGTAGTCCAAACACCGCTAGAATAACAAAAACAATATCAAAAGCCAAGAAAATCACCTTGAAGCTCACACCTCGCAAGATGTGTTTTTCTCCAAATGATTTGTACACATTTCGACATTCAATGAGAACATCAGAATCATTCTCATGCTCCACTTCCTTGTTCAAATTCCCAGAATTGAATGATTCCTAAAAACAAATGCAAATCACCATGTTGAGACCGAGAAACTAAAAACAAGACATAAATAAAGCCTTCAAATCCCTAAGGCTTCATTTGGTTACTGCTTTTGCTAGCTGTTTCTCCTTCCAAAAGCAAAATGCTCAATTGGACACAAATTATATTGTTTTTTGAAAAATTAAACATTGAAAGTGTAAAAGTTTCCGTAGAACAAGTTGTATACTTTACTTAAATAAACAATTGTGTTAAAAATGGGTTTGCATTTTATTTATTTGTTGCGTTCCTTTGACTCTTAGCAAATTCTGTTTGAAAGCAAAAACAAATAGCAATAAGGAAACAGAGACTAAAATCTCTAAATGCAAAAGAATTGGATAGTTTTACACAGTTCGATTGCAAGAAACAAGATGAGCATAAATTGGATGCGATAATTACCATGAAAGAACAAATGTTTAGCAGAAAATGAAAAAAAAAACATAAAGAATTTGGAAGCAAAAAAGAGAGTACATAATATAAGCAAAGACATGGTTAGCAATCAAGCAGATTCCATTCAACCAAACAGCGCAAATTTCCAAGTCAACCTAAAGAAATTTCCATAAAAGATCATTCCAAATGAATACAATAAAGAGCTAAAGGAAACATAAAATTGTATATTTACATTGAACTTAGTTCCAGGGAATTCATCACGTCCCAGGTTTCTAGTAGGAGCCATACAAGCACAGATAACATTCCTATGGTCCTTCTTCTCATTGAAACAACAAAATTTGATTCTTTCTTTACCCAAATCGCAGCTTTTAGTTGACGAAACCAGAGGAAACGACCCCAATAAAGTTGAGGAAACGATCGCTCGTGTCATCTTGTATGAGGGGAATGAAAACTCTGAAACCCTGAAATATTAATAGAATCTAATCATTTTTGAAAGTGAAGTCTCAAGGAGAAATATAAAAGGAATTCTGGGTATTGGAAATTAGTGGTTTTTGGAGAAGACAATAGAGTTTGGGAATTCTAAGAAATGCCCAGATAGGTTAATCAATCAGAGTCTCCAAAGTTGAAGTAAGGAAATGGGTTTGGAATATAGGAGCCCAAAATCTAATTGAATTTTTAATTAATGAAAAAAGAAAGAAAGAAAGAAGAAATATGGAAGAGAGAAGGGGATTTTAATATATATATACACATAAATTTGTACAAATTTATGTGTATACAAATTTGATAGATTTAAATTTATAGTTTAAGTTTAAGATATATAGTTTGGGGTTTAGTGTTTAAGATCAAAGTTTAGGTTTTAGGTTTTGTAATTTAAAATATAAATTTTAAACAATGATTATGTAATATTTTTTATATAGCTTGTATCAAAATATACATTTTGTTGCTTTTCAAATTAATTTTTTGGGTAAAATACACTACATGTCCCTTAGTTATAGGTTTAGTAACAAACATGCAACTTTTTTGCTCTAAAACTAACAACTAAGTCACTCAATTATAGGTTTAGGAATAAATTTGTCACTTTTCTTCTAAACATAACATTTCGGTCATTCAAATATAGGTCTAGGAACAAACATGTCACTCAATCAAAATTTTGTGACAAACAAGTCATTTTGCCATTAAAACTGAGACAATGGCTTGCTATAATAAAAAGTTTAGCCCCCGAAACTTATTCATTCTATTAATTTGGTTTTAATTAGAAATTATTCAATAAATTTAACCATTCATATTTAAAAATTTTGGCACTACACCTATAATCACTAATTTTGTCCGGGGTTGATTCATTCTTCATATTTGCAATAATGGGCTTACATATATATATATATATATATACTATTATGTGACGACGTGTGTTATTATGTGTATGTTATGTATATGTCATAAGTATGTATGAATTCACTATTATTTTTAATATCATTAATGTCTAAATGTGAGTATGAGTATGTATATTGCATGTATGATTATGTGTAAGTATTATATATATTGTATGCATGTGCATATGCAATATGTATTAATGCTTGTATTATGTGCAAGCACATTTGATTATATATGTGTATGTGTTTATTGCATGTGTTAGTAATATATATGTTAGTGTGTATGTACGTATGTATTATGAGTGTATATATTGGCATTTGCATATTATGTAAGGATATTTGTTTATATATATGCAAGTATGTTATGTTATTATAAAATGGGCTGATAAGTAATTAAAAAGATAATGAAAAATAATAAAAATAAATCAAATAAATAATTAAAGCCCAATGTTTATATATAAGTCCAGGTCCATTTACATATTCATTAAAACCCAAAAATATTAATACATGTTATATGGCCCAACAAGCCCAGTCCTAAGTCTGATAACTACCTAAAAGAAACCCTAATCTGATTATCTTTTCATGCACAGCCAAATCTGGACCATTGGATCAAGGGCTGCTGATCGAACGGTCCAGATCAAATAGAGATCCTTCAGCTCCCCACGCGCCACGTGTCATCATCCAGCGCTGCCACGTCAACCATCAGATGCAATATGGACCATCCGTTCTAGAGGAGATCTCAGCCATCAGATCAAAATTGATCCAACGGCCCAAATCGAGCTGGACCGTTCGAATCCCGCGCGTGCAGCCCACGCTCCGGTCGTTCAGCTTCTTCACACGCCCACGCACCGACACCAGTTTATCTCCTCATCCGCGTGGATGCAACGTCGGGATTTCCACTGCCACCACCAACTCTCCCAACCACCGAAAAATAGAAGAAACATAAAAGGGGGAAATTAGAACTGGTATCATCCACAGTGATAACATTTAATGTTTGCTTAAACATGTAAACCATATGTAATAGGGCAATGAGTAATCGGAGGGAGATATAAGCATGTAATCAACCACATGTAACCCCTAAGTTTGAACGGGGAAAAATCCATAAGCAATACAAAAAAAGCCATTCAAGGTATATTCTTTCAGATTCAAACATGCATGTATATATAGATAAATAAAAAAAAGAGAGGATAAGAGTCTAGGGTTTACCCTCTCGCCATCGTAGCTCCGCCGTTGATAAGCCTCGGCCTCCTTGAGGCCGAATGTGTGAAACGATATGAGCATAAGAGGGCCGAAACCCTATTTTTGCTTCGGGTTTATTGGGTTTTAGCTGGGAAAGGGATTTAGTTTTAAAGAAAACAAGTTTGAATCGGGGTTTGGTATAAAAAGGAGGCATTTTTGGTGGTTTTAGGCTCGGAATTTGGGTATAATCCTAGAGTTCTAGAGGTTTTTGGCGAGGTGTTATAATAAAATGGCCAAAAAGATTCAAATTTTGGCCAAAATAAGGGTTTTATAGAGTTTAAATGTTTTAAAATTGGGTTTATTACATTTTAAGGACCTCCACCCTAAGATAATTGCGCCAGAGGGGCTTCCACATGGTCCAATTGCATAATTAGTCCTTCCGCATGGTTTAATTACAGGGGGAAACCATTCTGCCTTTGTAAATCATGCTACGGGTCCTCGAAAATTTTTGTTTATTTTCAATTCCATCCCTATATAACTAGTTTTATGTCTTTAAATTTTGCCCCCTGATTTTCAATTCATCCAATTTAGTCCCTTTCTCAGTTTCCAATTAATTTCCCTTTTTATACTTTTTCATGCATTTTTTATTTAAATCTTGTACATTTATTTCCAGCAATTCCAATTTAGTTTTTATGTTAATATTTCTCGTTTGTGATCGTTATTTCATGGATGAAATTAATTCGAATGTCATGCATTAGGGAATAAATGTACATAGTTTAGTATAAGATAGAAACTTTAAAAGTGTAATATAATCTTTTATTTTTTAGGGCAAAGTAGAAATTTGTAAAAGAAAATATATATGTATATTCTTAACCTATAACATATATGTTTAGGCATAAAATAGAGATTTGTAAAGTATAATATATGTAAATGTTTTGATATATAGAGTATATATTTTTTTAGTATATAATAATTTTTTTAATGTATATATATTAGTATATAATATGATGGCTATGGTATACATAGGTATATATATATATATATATTAAGTAATACGATTTGCACTTAGTTATATAATATAGCCCTCTAATATATAATAACAATAGTTCTTAAAATATAATGTATATTATGTTTTTTTATGTAGCTTTTATAAATGCATATGCATAATATGGTTTTGAAATATATATATGTATATATATATAGAACATATAATGTATATACAACTTTTAATATATGCACATAATATAATTTTCTAAATATATATAATATACTTTTAGTATGTAATCTATGGTTTTAAAAAATGTTTATTTGTATCTTTTGTAAATACGTTATCTTTAAATACGAGTTTTTATATAATTTTATTTTAATATAATATATAGTTTTTTTAAGGTATATAATATACTTAGTTTTATAAGGGTTATAATATTTGTAGTTTTTAAAGTTTCTAATTTAATTTCACATCATATTTTGTAATATATGTATAAAAATGTTTTGGGCCTTTTGTTGTTGGGCTTAACTTTGATGGGCCTTAGGGAAATAAGCTTTAGGTTAAATTAGACAAATTAACTCAATTAATCTAGATCGTGTGCTTGTCTTATAGGGGTACGATCCTAGAATTAAATTAGCCTTAGTTTTTTAGAGCCTTAGTTAGATTAGAGTTTGAATTAATTTAGTGAATTTAAATTTATCCTTGGCTTATTGGGGTAAATGTTAAATTCATTAAATTAATTGAACATTTATTAATTACTTTAGGGGAAAATCAATTTTAAGTTTAACTTAACATTAAATTACAAATTAGTCACCATAAATTAGGTTTCTTAATCTTTTAGGGCTAAGTATATATTAAATTGGGCTATATAAGAACCTGGGCCTTCCTTTTGTTTGTTCACATCCATGCCTTTAATTGTCATTCATATAATCTTAGTCGTATTCAAAATTAAACTAAATCGTAAAAGGGAGGTACTTATTAATTCCAATATTTGTGTCATAACAGTCCGAGCTTAAAGGATGTTGACCAAATATTCAGATTAATCCTTACCATCCCGAGGTAAAATGGATTAAAAATTAACAAAATCATCGTATCATGCTTAAATGCTTGCATCATGCATAAAGGTGACGTACGAAGGTCGAACCATAAATTAACACGATAGTCGGGCTTATTCGATGTCGGTTTAATCTATGGTCTGACATATCATCAACCTTATTAATTAAATGTCTAATTAATTCGAGTCCATCAATTCGATAAAGCCTGTGCAATCAAGGTTAATTTTCATCTAAGAACTCTAAATTAAATTCAATATGGATCTCAATAATTTCATCATTTTAAAAGCAACAAATATTTTGGTACCGATCTCCGGGCGTGATGGGGGTGCTAATCCTTCCTCACACGTAACCAACTCCCGAACCCTTCTATAACGAACCTCTGGTTTCTTATGGTGTCTAGCCTACCTTACCCAAGTGGCCGGTGGCGACTCCAAGTTTTCATCATTTTCAAAAATTTAAGGTTTTCAAAAGAAATCCCCAATCTTCCAGAAGATTTTCATTAATAATTTAGGGGTAATTAGTAGCCAACTTCTTTTCTAAACAAACACCACCCTTAACGCCTATTCTTTTTTTCAAAAGGAAGAAAAAGGTCGCTACAGCTTGGCGACTCCGTTGGGAACGTTTTTGTTTTTAAAACAAAAGAGAGTTAGGCCAAAGGAAAAATTGTTGCTTTTAAATAATGAAAATTATTGGGATTTTAATTGATTATAACCAGGATGATTCTTCCTTGAAAATGTAATCGAGATTTTACGGGCTTTGATAATCGGTGGTCCTCGAATTAATTCTTCATTTAATTTCTAAGGAGTCACCGACATGTGTTGCATCATACCATTAAGCTCTATACCCGAGCTCTTTCCCTTAAGTGGGAGTGAAACGCCACATACCCACGTGAGTAGCCCTCCACGAGTCGGTAATTCACTTCTGGAATCCACGCCTTTTGACATGTGAGCAACCCTCCACATGATTAGGTCGTGCTTTCCCTCGAATCGAAACCAATTCGCAAGCTTATAATGGGCCGGAATTGGGTTCTTGTTGCCTTAGTAGGAAATAAGATAGGTTCGGGTACCCTTAATTAGAACTGAACCCATAAGTGAGAATTTAGGAAACCTACCCCTATCAGAGCCATGTGGATAACCTTAGCGAACTAGAATTCATGTGGTTAGGATTCATTCTTTGTGTAAACTGTTATCTTTACTCGCTTTTGTGTTTTTATCTCATGACTAACTCTTCTCTTTTCTTTCTTTCCATTGCTGTTTTTTTTGTTTTGCATATTGTCCTCATATCATAAAGAGCACATTGAGTTGGAAATAGTCTGAAGTTAAAAACTAGATTGATGGGAGACCTTGTTCGCAGCAATGATGAAAAGAACTCCAACGTACAAATATGGTCCGAAGGGGAACAGTTGTATGATAGGGACAGTATCCCTGCCAGGTTTAGGTCAACATTGGAAACAGAGACATTTATGAATACAGAATACAATGACACTTCCGGGCTGAAGACAGTGTGGAATGGTTGGGACTTGGAAACAAGGTGCACTTTCAGCAAAGAATATGGTGACATTGCATGTCTATTACATGTTCTAGTAGACCGGGCACTGCTGCAAGCCTTGGTGAGGTTCTGGAACCTCGCCTATAATTGTTTCACGATTAATTTTGACTTAACTCCTACGATTGAAGAATATCAAGACCTTTTAAACTGTGAGAAGATTGACGAAACTCGGGTATACTCGAAGCCTAGTAAGAACAAAGCCTTCCAGGGCAAGCTCAAGAGATTCTCGGACATGTTGGAATCCTAGGTTGAGCTTCAGGTCACTACTTGGAACGGTAAGGAGTATCTCAAGTGGGATGGGATTTTAGCCTTAGCTTCTGTACATCCGGCAGGCCGTGTTCAGCGGGACCTCTTTACTTTGTTAATTTATGGGTTAGTGCTCTTTCCCCGGGCACGAGGGCTAATTGATCCAGTAGTGTTAGACCTGTTTGACCATCTGAGTGGCGGGACCAATTCAGTGCCTGTGATTTTAGCTGAAACTTTCTGATCTTTGAGGTTTTGCCAAAAGCATGGCGAGGGTCGTTTCCATGCTTGCCCGCAGCTTTTGACAGTATGGTTCTATAGTCACCTATGGTCGGATGCTAATTTCTCGAAGCCTCTCTAAATGGCAGTTTCTCACATTTGGAAGAATTTCTACGAAAGGAAGATTGGCCCACTCGAAGGTCTGAGGAAGTTTGGGTAGATGTTCTTTGCAACCTAAAAGAGGAAGATATAGTTTGGAGGGCTCCGTGGCTTTCTGCAATGAGTATCCTCTATAGGCGCGAGATACACTCTTGGGTGCCATTACTTTGACTTTGGGGGAACACTGCTTATGCTCCTCTTTTGGTTTTGAGACATTATGGCTCGAAGCAGCTTGTATTGGCTACCAAGGGTTTGAATGAGTTCAATATGAATTATGAGAAGGAAAAGGGCTACATGGCAGTGGTGTATGGTGTTTCTTTGGCTTGGAACAGCGTGAGACGGGTCAGAGTCATGAATGCTACCCATATGACCACCCCCGAGTACAAGGCGTAGAGATTCATCCGTGTCAATGACAACATTCCTTAATTAAATCCCAACAGAAAGAGGTCAATGGAGGAGAGGTTGGCCACACTTTCTACCGAAGCCGAGTTGATGAGAAAACAACTTAAAAAGGAGCATGAGAGGTATCTCAAGCTCGAGGAGAAAGTTCGCCAAGAAAATTCGACTTTGAGTTGGAGAAGATACAGTTTGAAGGAATGGTTAAAGGTCTACAAAAGAGAAAGGATGAATTGGAACTCGAGCTCAAGTTAGAAAAGGAAGAAATCCAGAGACTCAAGAGGCTAAACAAAAGCAAGAGAGTTATGGAGGGTGGATCAAGCAAAGGGATAGAGCTCTGACTCAGGGAGGAAAAAACAAGAGCCGAGAATTATAAAAGAATGTATTGTGAGAACATGGACCAAGTGCTCACTTTAACACAACAAATGAAGAACTTGTACACTTCTCACTCTAGGCAGCTCGAGAAAGAACGTTGCCAAAATGAAGCCTTGAAGGATCAGGTTAAATGTCTGGAGAAGTCTCTTTTCAAGCACAAAGGTTCGACTAGCAAGTTAAAAGTAAGCAAGTCGGAGAACCAGGCTTTAAATTGAAGAGTTGGAGACTGAGGTTCAACAACTCAAAGATCAAGTGGCAAGCTTTAGGGGAGCAATTCAAGTACGCCCGACGTCGAGTTTAGAGAAACTATATTTTGCTGCCTATACCATTTGGAGACAAGAACAAGAGTTAGCGCAATGGATGGTTCAGATGTAAGGAGTTGCCCAGAAGATACAGCTCTTGGCAGAAGACGCTACTAAATTTCATGATTGTGTCGATGATGAGTCTGAAGAAAGACAAAGGATTGTTTGGATTTTGAGAGAGATCATTGACCTCGATACTACTCTGAAGTCATATGTTTAGAGTTCTTTCTTTGGCTATTGTACCAAGACTATGTTTCTATTAATGAAAGTCGTTTAACGATGATATTTGCCAAACTCGGTGTTGCTCATTGTATTCATGCATAATTCATTTATTTGCATTCTTTGTTTTGTTAACAAATAATTGACTAAAAAGCTTTCTATTTCAGAAGAAAAAAAGATTGCATTTTGGTTCTTTAAAATTACCATCATTCCACATCCATATCATACCCGTTTAAGAACAAAGCGAATGGAGGAAGGTTTTGCAAAGTTAAAAGCCGATCTACGTGGTCAAATGGAATGAACCTAACAAGAATTAAGGGATACCATCCTCAAGTCCCAACAAGACATGATGAAGGAAATATCTCAGGTGTTGCAAGTCCAGCTAAGGCATGAGTCGAGAGACAAGGGTACCGTCGAGAGTCTTGCCCAGAACTCGGGGGATCACTTTTATGCCTAAACCGTCAAGAATCCTCTGCTCATTGATCATTCATTGAATCCTACACAAGGTGCACCTGCTTCTCATGTTGGTGCAGCAGCTCAAACTCAACCAAGGATGACCTTTGGAAATCCCAAGATTATCGGGGACGGCATCCCAGATTTTGATGAATTAGAAAAGTTGAACCAAATGAAAGCGGAGTTCACTGAGCAACTAGAGGATACTCGGAAAGACCTAGAAGAAAAGCTCCGAGTGAAAGAAGACGAGGATGATCCCTATGGGTTAAGTGCTAGGGAGCTCAGTCTGGTTCCTGATGTGGAGATCCCATATAAGTTCAAGGCCCCAGATTTTGAGAAGTTTGACAGCACCTGTCCGTCTGCTCATATAGTGATGTTCTGCTGGAAGATGTCTGGTTTTACCAACAACGAGAAGCTCTTGATTCACTGTTTTCAGGACAACTTAGTAGGATATGCTCTGAGGTGGTACAACCAACTGACCAGGGCACAAATCAAGTCGTGGAGAGATCTGGCGAAAACTTTAGTGATCAGTATAAACATGTAACCGACATGGTTCCCAACTAACTGTTGTTACAAGGCATGGAACAAAGGCGCAATGAGACCCTTCGTGAATATGCTCAAAGGTGGTGCAATGTGGCAGCCCAAGTCTAACCACCGCTTTATGAGCATGAGATTTCCCCTATGTTCGTGGACACGCTAAAATGGGCACTTTATGATCGGTTGATCATTAAACCTATTAGTAACTTTGCAAAAATGGTCATGACTGGCAAACGCATTGAAGCGGCCATCAAGAGCGGAATGATTGATAGAGGGGATCATTCACGAAAGTAGTTTAAGAAGAAGGATCATGAAGTGAATAACGCCAACGCTTTTGAGAAGACCAAGAACTTCACCATCTCCCAACCACAGGTCCTAGCAGGGAATTCTAGAAACTTCAACAAAAGAGAAGATAAGGGACCTAAGAAGGAAAATAATGATATGCCTTTCATGCCTTTGCCAATTACCTATAAAGAACTCTACTCGCAGTTGTACAAGTCTGATCTAGTTTGATCGTACCACGTTACTCCCTATAACCCACCGTACCTAGCTTGGTATAACCCTAAAGAACACTGCGAGTATCATGCCGACGTTTCAGGACATTCAATCGAGAACTGTATAGCATTCAAAAAGTTTGTTTAGAATCTGATTCAAACTGAGGTGTTACAGTTGGGGGAGCCCAGTATGGCCAACAATCCGTTACCGAATCACGGGGGACATAGTGTATATACCATTGAAAATGAGTGCACTGAGAAAGCCAAAAGGAGCGTGTTCGAAGTCCAGTCTCTCTTGAGATGGGTCTTTCACTAGTTATGCATGGCACGTCTCATCAATCGGGGAATGGTGTTGGTCAAGAAAGGATGTGCCCTATACTGTGAGTACCACCAATTAGGAGATCATGATATTCAACATTGCGAGGAATTCTGTCATTTACTACAAGCTATGATGGATAACAAGGAGATTGAGTTTTTTGAGAAGAAGAAAAGAGTAAAAGAGTTTGAAGTCTGTACATCAGAGAGTCAAGAAACTAGATACAGTGCGAAGAGGCCACTTATCCTCGGTCTCAGGACGAGTGAAGCAAGTGAACCAAAAGTGGCTCCCAAAATCATAATTGCTACCCCAAAGTCTTTTCCTTTTAAAGACACCAAGATGGTCTCGTGGAATTACGCCGCGAGCGTCATGATTCTGGGCTCATCCAGTGCACAAGAGGAAAAGAGGGTAATGGAGATAGAACCTGCTCAACCGAATAACAGAGAAGTAAGTGATTTGGGGTACCTCACAAGAAGTGGTTGATGCTACATTCCAGAAAACCTAAGGGACCCAAGGGAGAAGGGCCAGGAAGTCAGATTAGGATCCGAGAAGTTGTTCAAAGAAGACCCACCTTCAAAGATCAAGAAGCCGGTCACAGAAACGCAAGTATAAGAGTTTTTAAAATTTCTGAAGCACAATGAGTATAATGTTGTCGATCAACTCCAAAAACAACAAGCTCGTATTTCAGTACTTGACATGTTACTAAATTCAGAAAAGCATCGTAATGCATTGCTGAAGATTTTGAATGAGACATTCATTACAAAAGACATCTCTGTTGGGAGATAGATCAGATTATCAGTCATATCACTGACGTCAATCACATTACTTTCAGTGATGATAAAAGCCAAGGGGAAGGCACAAGGTCTGTCAAGGCCCTGAACATCATCACTCACTGTAAAGGATATGTGCTACCAGGCGTTTTAATTGATAATGGCTCTGCATTGAATGTTATGCCATTAGCCACACTACAACGGCTGCCAATTGATAGCTCGCATATGAAACCATGTCATAATATGGTACGAGCCTTCGGTGGGACTCAAAGAGATATGGTCGGGAAAATAGAAGTACCCTTGATCATTGGTCCCACTGAATATGTGGTCGATTTCGTGGTCATGGACATCTAACCATCTTACAATTGCCTGTTAGAAAGGCCTTGGATACACTCGACTGGTGCCGTTCCGTCCTCACTGCATCAAAAGTTAAAGTTTGTCACCAACGAGAAGTTAGTAACAGTAAATGCAGAAGAGTACACCATCACCTCAGTGACTCCCGATACACCATACATCCCTACTGATGGAGAAGCAATGGAGTGCGCCTTTAGAGCCTTGGAACTTATCAATGCTACTTTTGTTACTGAAGGAAGCAAGGTTCCATGCCCTAAATTGTCAAATTGCACTAAGATGATGGTATTCGAAACCCTGGGAAAAGGAGCAAGAAAGAATAAAGGTTTGGGGGAGGAATCTACATGGGCGTCTTCATCACGTTAGTGTGATTCATAAGGTAGACCGCTTTGGACTTGGCTATGCCTAATTTTTTGCAAACAAGACAAGAATGGAAAAAGAGACAAGAGCAAAGGAATGCCAGGTTGAGAGGGGAAGACATTCCCTTGGCTCCCATAACCTACTCAAACTTCAGAGGTATATTCATATCGAGAGGGATCCAAAATCTGGAGGAAGACATCCAAGAGGCAAACCAGGAAGGTGAAAGGCGCCTCCAAGAAGAGCTGATCATTGAAGCTTTAGAAGAAATGAATGTAAACATGATTGATGGCGGAAGCAAGCCTAACCAATTTCTGGCCAGAATTCGCTCGTGCCTCCCAGGAGAAGAGCTCAACAATTGGACCTTCAGGGTCGTGCCAACATTTCGTGGGGACAAATCAAAGTAATGCCTAGGACCACTCCGTTACTTTGGCCCGAAAGTAACATACATCTTTTGTAAAAAAAGGGGCAACTATGTCATATTCATATGCTTTCAATGAAATATACTATATCTACCTTTTCTTTCTCAAGTGGCAAACTGTTGTCACTGATTTTTAGCCTGACATAAAAAATAAGGGGAGAGATCACATTAAATATGGAAAAAGAGAAAATAAATCCCAATTCAGTGCAAATCGGACCAAAATCAAAAGGAAATTTGAATCATTCAAGTAAGGCAAGGGATCAAGCATAATCATGACAAACATGGAAAGTCAAGTTATGTGCAAAGGATTCCTCAATACGGACTTATGACAAATTTCTGAAAGGATCCAAGCATTTTCAGGCCAGGATGTCTTCTTAAGTATTGACTGTCTTTCAGCTACCTTTCCAACGCATCTTGAAACGCCTCAATCGGACATTAGGAGCTCAAGATATGCTCATTTTACTGAAGATAACATGTGTAGAAAATGGATCCGCTAATCAAATACGAAAATTAGGGGAAAATCATCCGAAATCACAACAAATCGAATAAAAAAGGGAAGGTCAAATCCGAATCAAGAAAATATGGAAGGAAGATCAACCGAATTTTAGGGATTTGAATTCTAATTTTTTTCTTGTAATTTTGGCAACCAAAAAGCCTATTAAACACTCCTCTTCCTTTGTAATATACACAACACACAATCAACATCCACCACTCATTCACACACACAATTCATACGATTCACTAGAGAGAAACATAGTTGATTTTAGAGAGTTTGGGAGTTTTTTTGAGAAAATTTTATACAGTTTATGCTCGAGCTCTTGTACGTGGATTCAAAATTGGAATAGAAGTTTGAAGCATCTTTTGAGGTATTCATTTACTTTCTTTTATGCGTTCTTCTTGTACGAATGTTTGTATAAAATTTATCTTATTCTTTCTTGCTCGAATTTTAAATCACTATCACCATAACCCGGATTCAAGTGAAGGGACGGTTGAAAGTTGAAGTTTTAAAAAAGAGAGGGAATTTTCGATTTTTTTAAAAAAGGGGGGAAAATAATATTTTTCTTTTTTTTGAGATTTTTTTAATTGGATTTGAATCGGGTTTTAAAAAAGGTTTGTTCCTGGTGTTCTTCAATTCATGAAAAAAGATCAAGAACAATTTGAAAGAATTTGTTAGAAATTGGTTTTGATCCATTTTGACTGAAAAAATAAAAGGAAGAAGTGTTTTTTAAATTGAGTTTTATACCCGAAACAAAAAGGGTCATTTTCACTCATTAAATCTCCTATTCCCATTTATTTTTACCCCGCGGGCAACCGAGTTTTCAAATTTCTCGATTTGGTCACTATTTTCTTTTAAATTTGGTTTATAGTTTTATTTTGTTTTTAATTCGGTCATTAAATTTCTTTAAATTCTTTTTTAAATAAATTCATTTTTTAAAATAATTTATAATGGGTATATTTTTATAATCGACTTATATATAAAAAATATATATTCATTTAATTTAAATAAAACCAGTCTATTTTAACAATTGTTTTTCCCTTTTTTATTTTTTTATTTACTTATATTTTTTTATCTTGTATGCTTTTATATTATTTTGTAGATCATTTTTTTGTGGTTGTAATGTTTAATAATATAATTAATGTTGTGCCTTACTAAACGGGAATGGCGAGTTTGCGTTAGAAGTGTTGGCGGTGATTGGAGTTCATTTTCCGAATAGTAAGGCCATTAAAATGGAATCAAATTCATAAATGGACAATAATTTAAATTTTACGTGAATTCACAAAATCCGGCATCAAAACATTTTGTAATTGACTATGTACTAATTTTTGGGCGTTGTGGGGTGTTAACCCTTTCCCACGTGTAATCGACTCCCGAACCCGTTTTTGTTTTCGCCGACCAAAACCGTTGTTTTAATAAAATAAAATATTTTTTTATTAAAATAACCCAATTTTTAGGTGATCCAATCACACCTTTTTTAAAAAAATATTAGTGGTGACTCCGTAGTTTTGTTTTTAAACGTCGAGACCAATTTTTGAAAGAAAAAAGGGTTGCGACAGCTTGGCGACTCCCCTGGGGACAACTTTTTGTTTTTACAAAAAAAAAGAGTTAGGCCACAAGTCAATTACACTTTGTTTTAATGTCAGAATTTGTGAATTCACGTAAAGCTTAACTCAATTGTCCATTTATGAATTTGATTCCATTTTACACGTTTAAGATTTGGTTACAATCTCTAGACCTGAGCTTCGTCTCATTCGCTTAAGTAGGGGGAAACACTATTGCTCTTGTGGGAATACTGATTCTCCATATGGGCCTAGCAATTTCCTCCGGGGCTCACGCTCTATGTCTTCATGTGGATACTGATCCTCCGTATGGGCATAGGAGTGAGTCCCCCTAAGTTGAACCTGATTCGTTTAAAGCCTATAATGGGTGAGAATCAGAGGCCTTGCTACCCTTAGTAGCAGACAACAAGGACAATTCGGGAACCCTTTTAGAACCAAGCCTTTATGAGAATCTAGAAGCCCACCCCTATTAGAGCCATGTGGAAAACCTATGTTTTAGAGTTCGGTCAAAATTATTCCGTAGGAATAATCCGTGGAGACATGTCCAGAAGTGTTGGAATGCGCTGCCCAGTTACTATTCGTACAATGGAATTATTTAGTACCATTTGTGTTTATTTCTATTCTTTTAAGTGTATTAATCCATTCTTTCTTGTTTTGTTGTTTTGCATATTCGTTTGTTGCATGCATCACATATCTAGAAGGGGTCGGTTCTAAAGCATGTTACTCAAGTAGAAAATAGTTTTTCGCAAAAGATAGAAGATTCCTCCGAAAGAAAGATAATGATATGAGTACACATCACTGGTCCAAGGTCAACAAGCAGACACATGGAGAACATCGTTCAAGAATGAGAGAAAAAGATATTGGTCCTCGAAGATACCAATAAAAGGGGCAATGACTATTGGTTTACCCATCTTAGGGACAATGCCATGAGATTCTATAAGCATGAAAAGTTTGACAAGAGTGTCAGGACTCAAGACCAGGATGTAGCCAAGCATGTAATGATCTTGTTCAAAGAAGCTCCAGACATGCCCTAGTATGCTAGGCTAACTGAGGAAACGAGCCTGATACTCATGTGGCTAATCGAAGAGATGAAAGAATAAGATGTACTCGTGATATAATTTAGAATCTTTTGCAATAAGGAACTTTGACATCCAATGAAAAACTGTTTCTAGAGTAACACCTCAATAGAATCGATGGCCCTTCACTTGCATTCATGCATCTTTTTGCTTTGTTGTTTGTTTGTATCAGTTTTTGTGTTTTCATTAATGATCATTGCATGCATACTCACCTAATAAAAAGATTAATCATGGTAAAGTTTTTTTATTAGCAAGATTCTACTCGAGCTATGACTACGGAGGAAAGGTTGACAACTCTAGAATAAACCACAAGGGTACCCAAGATAGACTCGATAAGATGGAGAAAGAACTTAAGGAAGAAATGGCACGAGCCCAATGAAACACTGTCAGCCAGATAGCAGCTATGTTGGGTTTCAAAGACCCAGAAAGAGGAAAAGTGATTGAAGTCACTGATGTTTCATCGCCCTAGCCCAGAATGACTAGTTAGACATTTCCACTGAATGGGAGGTCCAAGATCCACATAACAGGAAGCTCAGCCCGTATTCCATGAGAGTTCGAGATAAATCATGGGGAGAACCAAGGTATTGAGGTTCTCAATAAGTCAGCCAACAAAGCCATAATAAATAAGAAGCTAGAAAATCACTGTGATAAGCTCGAAGAGATCATTAGAGCCATACAAGGAGGAAACGTTCATAGTGGTGTAAACGCTAGGGATCTAAGCCTAGTCTCTGACTTGGTGGTTCCTCCAAAATTCAAAGTTCTTGACTTTGAGAAGTATGACGGGACCACTTGCCCTTTGATGCACTTGACCATGTATTGTAGAAAAATATCACTGCACTTGGAAAATGAGAAGGTGCTCATCTTTTGTTTTTAAGACAGTCTATCGAGGTCTACTACCCGATGGTATACCCAATTGAGCTGGGTCAACATATGAAATTGGAGAGATTTGTCAAGAGCTTTCCTTGAACAGTACGGGCATGTGACAGACATGGTCCCAAGTAGGACCACAATGCATGGAATGAAATAAAGGCCCAACGAGAGTTTTCGCCAGTATGCCCAGAGGTGGCAAAATATGGTAGCCCAAGTTTAACCTCCATTTTGGAAAATGAGGTTACTCTAATGTTTGTGGAGAGTTTAAATGGCCCCTTCTATGACTGTAAGTTAAACCATATCACTGAAAGTTTTGCAGACATGGTCGTGAATGGAGAGTTGATATTGGTGCCTATCAAAAGTGGAAAACTTGGGAAAAAAGAATATGATGAGTGCCTATAACCTGAAATACCCAAGACTGGCTGGAATTCATTCATGCTTTCCTGAAATAATGCTAGACAATTGGGGTCATACCTAGAATAAACCCTTTTGCTTTTGCCAGCGAGTATTAGGGATATTTTGTAAGGGCTTCTATGTTAATCTACTTATTTAAAGATGCATTCCCTTTGTTTTCTCAAGTGGCAAACATTTCTTTTTTCATTTCTTTTCATTGTTCATCCATCTTCTTTGCAGAGTTCCTGCAATTGATTATATGAATGATTCTTGAATCTAATCCCGAGATAGAGGGGCAATAAAGTGTATTCAGGATTAATGGGAAGATCCTATGTACATATTTTGAGTGAATTTTCCTCTCAGACATTGTTGTTAAGGTTTTTGAATGAAGTGATAACTCTAAAACATCTACCAATTGAAGATTGTTTCTCTTTGATGATATTTGTGTGTGAAATGACAATTGACATTCATTCATTTCCCTTCACGAATAAGAAAATAAAAATCCATTGTTGTCCCCCCTTTGAGCCTGATATTATTTTTCTTGTGATTGAACCCTAACCCAGGATCACTCCCCACATCACGGGCAAAAAAGATGAAAATATGTTTGCAAACAAAGGAAAAAACATGTCAGGTCAAGTTGAATTTCCTAAACTAAAAGTGAAAAGGACATGAAAAAAAAGGGAAAAAGAAAAAGAAAGAAAAAAAGAAAAAAAAGGAAAAAAGAAGAATTAAAGGCTGGAGTGTGAAGGAAAATTTGAATCAAATCCTTCAAATGAGACATATACCAGAAAGGGAAATGAACTCTAGGGTAAAACGCAAAATGGGCAGTCTAGAGTGATCCAGAGAATAAAAGAAGAACGAAGATTTCATCAAGAAAGAATTGATCCTTGGTTTAATCACCCTTAAACATGTATTTGAGCCTATATACCCTTTTCTTGGTAATCTGAGCCTAGCCTACATTACAAGCCTTAAAAGATCATTTGGATCACACATGAATATTTGAGAAAAGGAGTTTGTCTTCAGAACACTTTCCGCCTTATTGAGTTAACCTTTCTTCAGGGACCTCAAACTTCTAATTCTGATTGAGATTAGAAAAATGGGAAAATTGAAATTTGGAGAGTGAGTGAGTTAAAGAGAACCACCTAAAAGTCGGGCACTATCCGGTTGATGGATTCACGAATCATTCATACTATGAATTTCAGGGCATCCGACTTTGCTCTTCTCCATATTTGCCATGACTTCTTCATTTTTAAAAAAAATCTCATTTCTAGCCTTTTCTTGCATCTTACAAGTAGGTTGACATAGATTCATGAAAAACAAAAGATTTCTTGGTATTGATCCCAACCATGGGAACCAAGAACGAATGTTTTCCATCACTTCAGGAAATAATTGAACCTCGGTTTCAACGGGGGCATCGCTTTGCATGAGAAGGTAAAAAAGAAAAAAAGAAGAAACACATGTGTTGAAAAGTTTTAAGTGGACTATGTTGTCAAGAAAGATCCACACATAAGATGTAAGATCCCTAAAGCATAAAAAGGGATAGAGCCATGCCTAGTTGGCAAACTGTGCCATCAGATTAGGGCAAGTTATGTCAACCAAGGGTTCAATATCAATGTCTTTAATAGGCATGAGAGGAAGAGATTGAAGCGCCAACATAATGCAAAGACATTAAAAGTGAAGGTTTAGCGTACAAACGCTTCAAAATGCCTGTAGGGCAAGAATTTGAGAATTCACAAGAAGCGCTGAAGATGCTTAATGTTATTTTAAGGGGATATGAAGACTTGAAGCTTTCAAGACCATTCAAGGAGGCCTTTCACTCGATATTGATGTATCAGCTACAACGATAATAGATATTGAGACATTTGCCAACGAAGATTAAATGTTTTTGCGAAACAAAGAGGTATAAAGAATGAGAATGGTAATGAAGAGACAGTTGAAGAAGTCTGTCCTTCCCATGAATGCAAGATCACCGGATTGAGTGAGAAAATATGCAAAGAGCAAATGTTTTCCATAAAGCAAGTAGGCACAAGGAATGAGAATGGTGAAGCAGAAGATGACCATTTAATGAAGCAAATAGATACAAACAATATGGATGACGACGAAGAGACATTGGAGATGGCTGCTTATCTGGGTTAAAACGAGTAAAAAAGGACTATGAAATTAGCACGCATTCATGTTTTAGACATCCTTAGGGGCATGCCCATCATAATTGCATCATATATCAGGTTTTTTTGCAGGTATACAAAAACTCTTTAGCAGTAGAATCTGCCTATCCTTTCAGGCGTAAAGAGATTGGAACCCGCTCATCTATTCGAGCATTTGGATAATAGAGCCCTGCTCATCTATTCGGGCACATGGAGAATATAACCTGTCTATCCATTTAGACGTAAAGAGAATGGAACCCTGCTCATCTATTCGAGCATTCGGAGAATAGAAATCGTCTATCCATTCAGACGTAAGGAGAATGGAAACCTGCTTATCTATTCGAGCATCATGAGAATAGAACTCGCCTATCCATTCAAGCTTGTAGAGAATGGAACCTGCTTATCTATTCGAGCATGAGGAGAATAGAACCCGCCTATCTATTCAGGCATGTAGAGAGTAGAACCCGCGTATCCATTCAGGCATATGGAGAATGGAACCTGTTTATCTATTCGGGCACATGGAGTATAGTACCCGTCCATTTGTTCGGAAGTAAAGAGATTAGAACCCGCTCATCTATTCGAGCATTCAGAGAATAGAATCTGCCTATCTATTCGGGTATATAGAGAATAGAACCTGCTTATCTATTCGAGCATGAGGAGAATAGAACCCGCCTATCTGTTCGGGCATATAGAGATTGAAACATGCTTATCTATTTGAACATGAGGAGAATAGAACCCGCCTATCCATTCAGGCATAAGGAGAATGAAACTCATCTATCCGTTCAGAAGATAAAGCCCGCCTATCCGTCCAGGCATAAGGAGGATGGAGCCCGCCTATCCGTCCAGGTGTAAAAGGAATGGAACCCTGCTTCTTAGCAAAGCCTATCCATTCGGGTGCGAGGAGAATGTAACTCTTATTTTTTAGCACAACGCCTATCCCTTTCGGGCGCAAGGAGAATGGAACCTTGCTTTGATTTGTAGTGTGATTGGCTAAAATTAGTGCCTTTTGTTCTTTGCTCTATCCCTGTTTCACAGGGATGAGCAAAGAGGGGCCTCTGTTGTCACTGATTTTTAGCCTGACATAAAAAATAAGGGAAGAGATCACATCAAATATGGAAAAAGGGAAAATAAATCCCAATTCAGTTCAAATTTGGCCAAAATCAAAAGGAAATTTGAATCATTCAAGTAAGGCAAAAGATCAAGCATAATCATGACAAACAAGGAAAGTTAAGTTATGTGCAAAGGATTCCTCACTACAGACTTATGACAAATTTCTGATAAGATCCAAGCCTTTTTAGGCCAGGATGTCCTCTTAAGTATTGTCCGTATTTCAGTTACCTTTCCAACGCATCTTGAAACGCCTCAATCAGATATCAGGAGCTCATGATATTCTCGCTTTACTGAAGACAACACGTGTAGAAAATATATCCGCGAATCGAATAAGAAAATTAGGGGAAAATCATCCGAAATCACAGCAAATCAAATCAAAAAGGGAAGGTCAAATCCGAATCAATAAAATATGGAAGGAAGATCAACCGGATTTTAGGGATTTGAATTCTAATTTTTTTCTTGTAATTTTGGCAACCAAAAAGCCTATATAAACACTCATCTTCCTTTGTAATATACACAACACACAATCAACATCCACCACTCATTCACACACACAATTCATACGATTCACTAGAGAGAAACATAGTTGATTTTAGAGAGTTTGGGAGTTTTTTTGAGAGAATTTTATACAGTTTATGCTCGAGCTCTTGTACGTGGATTCGAAATTGGAATAGAAGTTTGAAGCATCTTTTGAGGTATTCATTGACTTTCTTTTATGCGTTCTTCTTGTAGGGATGTTTGTATAAAATTTACCTTCTTCTTTCTTGCTTGTATTTTAAATCACTATCACCATAACCCGGATTCAAGTGAAGGGACGGTTGACAGTTGAAGTTTTAAAAAAGAGAGGGAAGTTTCGATTTTTTTTAAAAAAGGGGGAAAACAATATTTTTCTTGTTTTGAGATTTTTTTAATTGGATTTGAATCGGGTTTTCAAAAAGGTTTGTTCCTGGTGCTCTTCAATTCATGAGAATACATCAAGAACAATTTGAAAGAATTTGTTAGAAATTGGTTTTGATCCATTTTGACCGAAAAAAATAAAAGGAAGAAGTGTTTTTTAAATTGGGTTTTATACCCGAAACAAAAAGGGTCATTTTCACTCATTAAATCTCCCCTTCCCATTTACTTTTACCCCGCGGGCAACCGAGTTTTCAAATTTCTCGATTTGGTCACTATTTTCTTTTAAATTTGGTTTATAGCTTTATTTTGTTTTTAATTCGGTCATTAAATTTCTTTAAATTCTTTTTTAAATAAATTCATTTTTTAAAATAATTTATAATGGGTATATTTTTATAATCGAATTATATATAAAAATATATATTCATTTAATTTAAATAAAACCAGCCTATTTTAACAATTGTTTTTTTCTTTTTTATTTGTTTGTTTATTTACTTATATTTTTTTATCTTGTATGCTTTTATATTATTTTGTATATCAATTTTTTGTGGCTGTAATGTTTAATAATATAATTAATGTGGTGCCTTACTAAACTGGAATGGCGGGTTAGCGCTAGAAGTGTTGGCGGTAATTGGAGTTCATTTTCTGAATAGTAAGACCGTTAAAATGGAATCAAATTCATAAATGGACAACAATTTAAAATTTACATGAATTCGCAAAATCCGACATCAAAACATTTTGTAAATGGCTAGGTACTAGTTTTTGGGCGCTGTGGGGTGCTAACCCTTTTCCACGCGTAATCGACTCCCGAACCCGTTTTTGTTTTCGCAGACCAAAATCGTTGCTTTAATAAAATAAAATGTTATTTTATTAAAATAACCCGATTTTTAGGTGATCCAATCACATATTTTTTAAAAAAGATTGTTGGCGACTCTGTAGTTTTGTTTTTAAACGTCGATATCACTTTTTGAAAGAAAAAAGGGTTGCGACACAAACATAGCATTCGTTCCATTTATTCCATTCCATTCCATTTCATTCATTATTTATTTATTTACCTATTCATTTATTTATTAGTTAATAATTTATTTACATCATAAACCATACATTTCTTTTCCCAATGCGCACTTTCATAATTGTACAAGCCTCTTAATATAAACTGTATGAACAATATGGAACCTAATCCTAAAGTAGATTTTGAACAACCCATGTTCTTGACGGAGATAGGGGAAGAAAACGATCAGATTCCCGATGAGCTGCTAAGAATGATGGCCGAGGAAGAGAAGCAAATCCTTCCGCATCAAGAAAAGATCCTAAACTTGGGGACTAAAGAAGAAAGGAAAGAAGTAAAGATCGGGGGCATCCTATCATCGAAAGTTAGGCAAGGGTTAGTGGAATTGCTCGTAGAATTTAGAGACGTGTTCGTATGGTCATACCAAGATATGTCGGGCCTAGACACGTACATTGTAACGCACAAGCTTCCCATTAGGCTAGAATACAAGCCCGTCCAGCAAAAACTTCGAAGAATGAGAACTGACATGTTAATGAAAATTAGGGAAAAAGTGAAGAACAGTTCGAGGCCGGATTTTTGGAAGTCTCTAAGTACCCAAAATGGGTAGCCAATATCGTGCCGGTACCAAAGAAGGATAAGAAGATGTGTATGTGTGTAGATTATAGAGACCTTAATAAGGCGAGCCCCAAAGAAAACTTTCTTTTGCCCCATATTGATACTTTAGTAGACAATACTGCTGGATATGCTTGGTTCTCGTTTATGGATGGCTTTTTGGGGTACACCTAGATCAAAATGCACCCCGAAGACATGGAAAAAAACTACTTTTGTGACCATTTGAGCACATTTTGTTACAAAGTGATGCCCTTCGGATTAAAAAACGCCGGTGCGACTTACCAAAGAGCCATGGTAACCTTGTTTCATGACATGATGCGTAAGGAAATTGAGGTATATGTGGATGACATGATAGCTGTTGCGTGTGATAAGTGCTACGCAAATGTGCAAGTATACACGTCGCAAGTAATAAAGTGATATGAGTATCGAGTATCGTCTCCACAGGGATTGGTTTGGGCCACTTTGCTTAAGTTACTGCACTGTGAAAATAGAAACACAATTGATAATAGAGGTTTTAATTAACGAGAAAAGTAAAAGCAATAAACTAAAAGAATAGATGAAAGAAAAAGAGAGAATATGCCAGGTTATCGTGAGTTGAGGTGTGATAGCCGATTGGATCATCTTGGTAAAAGAGTGCAAGGGCAACTCAGTTGCCGTGGCAACTTGCACAGCGGGGTTGCCTTGGCAACTAATCGATGGTTGCCTGGGCAACTAGCTGGGCAACTGGGCAGCAACTTCAAGGTTCGACGGAGCGTTCTTCAATGGTTTCTTCTTATCCCTAAGTCGAAACTCTAGCTACTTGTGCATGCCTTGATAATACATCCCTGCGTGAATCAAGGGTGAACAACAACCAATCTTGCGCTCCTCTTAGCCGTTGAAATCCTTAACTTATTCCTAAGCCGGATTAATCTTCACCATCAATAGATTGAATAAAGACCATACTCATTCGTTTCTTGAATCTAACTCTCCCGATATTAGATAAATAGATGAAGTTACGAGATCCTCTCCCAATTCACTCACAAACAAGAATAAGAACCAAGAATGAGTAAACCTTGAATTGAAAGTGCAAACTCTTATTACCTAAACAAAATCCAATTGTTTTTCACAACAACAAAACACAATAACCCCAACCGATCAAGTTAGTTCATGGTTGGGTTCAAAAGATATACAAAGAATAATCCCCAAACCATGAATCTAATGGAAGCAAAGAAGAAGAAGTCGAAATTTCCCCTAATGCTCTCTATCGAAATTTCTCTATTTTTCTCTCTATGGATTGTCGAAATCTCCTTGCTATTTATAGGGCTAGGCCAAAGTCCTTCTTTTAGGAGGAGTTTAAGTTGGAATTAAATTATCTTTAAAGAATATAATTCTTTATTATAATTGTATTCCTACTAGAACTTCTCCTATCTTCTTGGAATTTAATTCTTCCTTAATCTCTGCATGGCAATCAAATTCCTTTGGCTTTGGGCTTTGCTCCACGTCATCTTGGGCTTGTCTAGTCATTAATTTCGACATCCCTATTGCATCTTCTCTTTGTTGACAATTGCCATGGCAACTGGCTCGGCGTCTCCTTCATGCATTGCCCTGGCAACTAGCTCGGCATATCCTTCATGCATTGCCCTGGCAACTAGCTCGGCATTGCTTTGGCAAGTGATCCTGCACATACACACACAAAAACACACCAAAGCAGCATCTTTTTCCACAAAAATCACCAAGTTATGTAATCAAGCTCAACGGTGGAAAGAAACATGAATTAATGCATGAATAACTAATTATGCAACTAATATGAGCTTAAGTCTAACAATAATATGAGTAAAAAGGGTAATAAAAATAGTACTTTTGAACACTTATCACGCCCCCAAACTCGAACTATTGCTTGTCCTCAAGCAATGCAAACTAACATTTACCTGCCAAGACTTTAATCATCAAAGACATGCTTCAAACTTGAATTCAAACGTCAGAACCGTGGCACAATGTATGATCACCTTTTAATTTTTCAGATAGCACAAAAATCACCCTGAACAAAACTATAATGCTCGTGACAATGTGTGTGCGTAGTTGTGTACAAGTTGATTTTCAAGATTCTATGTGAACAATAGGTTTTTATCAATTTAATTATCGGGGCATTTATTTTTATTTTTACTAGAGCCAATTTCGGACACCTCTAGCAAAGTAAGCAATTTCTCATTTTATTTTAGGCGACTAGAGCCAATTTCGGGCACCTCTAGCGATTCTTTAATGTGCATTAACTACTAGAGCCAGTTTCGGGCACCTCTAGCAAGAAAGAGCAATTACTACTAGAGCCAGTTTTGGGCACCTCTAGCAAGAAATTAACTTTTAATTTTCAATTTTAAATTTACCCAAATTTTAAGCAACCTAAGTTCACTAAGTTTCTTTCAATCAACAAGCCACAACCGTGTAAAAAAAAATTCAGTATCATAGTAAAATTCTAAGCTCTTTTCATGTAATCCTAAAATTAAAGGTTCTTTCAATTAAGTGCAGTGGAAAAAATTCATCATTGGATATTCAACAAGTCTTAAGAAATTAAATCAAATTAACGGCATGGCAAGTAACATATGCAACCTATATGTGATTGCTAAAGATGAATGCAACTAAACATGAAACTAACTAGAAACCAACACCCCCCCCAAACTCGAGAGAAGCATTGTCCTCAATGCATGTAAGAGTGAAACAAAATTTAAAAGAAACTAAATGAAATGAGTTAGTCGAAGAGGTCGTCACCTCGAGTGATAAGTTTCCTTCGTGCCGTTTGCTTGATTCATTTTCAGTCGGTGGTTGAATGCTGGTGCCGTGTGAATAGCATTGCTTTGATTTGATCCATGTTTGCCGATGCAGTTCACTTGCATGGGCATCGATGAGTTCCCGGCCATAGTTGTTGCACGGGCATCGCCACCACATTGTAGTTCTTCTTTGTGGCAAGTAGTCGGTAGTGAATTTCCTTAGCATGGTGGTTGTGAGTCTTGTTGTGGAAAAGAAAACCGAAACTAAAGATAATGAAGAAAAATAAAATATATCCTAAAAAATAAAGAGAAAAAATAACCAAAAATAATAGAACAAAATAGTTCAAAAAATAAAAATAAAAATAAATGTATCGATAGTTGCCGTGGCGTCGAGGGTTGCCGAGGCATGCACATCCATGGGTGCCGAGGCGTCGGGGTTGCCGAGGCGTCTTGCGTCCATGGTTGCCGAGGCGTGCGTGTCGAGAGTTCTTTGTGGTGTTGAAGGTTGCCGTTTTCGATACTTCTTATAGTCCATCCGCACCCTCCATCGGGTGATAATATTGCCCAAAAAGAGTTTGGCCAATGTGCTTGCCACTACTCCCTTTTGCGTTACCATGGTGGAGGTGTCTTTCTTCTTTGTTCGCTTGTAGTCCATGTAAACTCTCCACCTTGCTACTATTCTTGAAGGCACAAATATATTAATAGGAAAAATTATATCCATTCTCAACCATTCAATTACCTCATTCTTGTCGACTTCTATCATGGTTGGATGCAGCCTTTGTTGTCGTGGCAATTGCTACTCAAGCCAATTTCCGTGGCAATCAGTCGTCAAATTTTGCTTTAAGTCAAGGGAAGAACCAATTTTCTGAAGGGCTTTATGAATCCAAACACCTTTTTCTTTTGGCCTCTCAAACATCTCCATCAGTAGAGATTTCGATGGCTTCAAATCTTCCAACCTCGGTTCCTCAAGACATACCTGCAATGGACGAGGTGAGTTTTTAAAGAATTCAAAAGGTTCAACTATTACCTGCTCATATTCCATTGGCAAAGTATTATCATCTCGTTGATCTTGCATGTGGTCGTGTAATTGCCGTGGCAATTGTAGATGAGAGCAATCTACACATTCCTGCTTCAACATCAACGTTGTAACTTTCTCGCATCGGGTTCCTCGAAATTTGCTGTAGTATTGTTGTTCTTAGCTTCACCGAGTGTTGTCGCGGCATTGCTCGCTCAGGCTCCTCAATCATTGCCGAGGCAATTTGTTGTTCAAGCTCATCATGTGTTGGGCAGTCTCTCTCATTGGCATCCTCTTGACTTTGAGGTTCTAGTTGTTCCTCACACATCAGAGAGATTTCTTTGTATTGCTCCTTATCCTCTCGCCTTGGGACGCCGGTATCCCTAGGAATGAATTTTTGGTGCATGTTATCCATGACATATGTGGATCTCCCAATTGATCTTCAATCCCCTAAGGTTGCATCCCACCGAGCTATCCTCGTATCCATAGATTTTGATAGTTCTCGAATCTCTTCAATTGATCCGTCAAGTCTAGCCAAGGAAGCTAGTAACGTTTCCTCAAAGGAATTGGAATGCTCTTGAAAAGGACTACATTGCCATGGCATATCTGTTCTTTGCTGCGGCAAAATTGTTATGGTAAAAAAATTTTGAGCTTGTTGACCATACCATGAAGAATTTTGCTTTGGTTCCCTCTATGGTCCTCCATGTAGTTATATGCACCAAAATGTGAGGGCAATTTTCAAACACATGATGTTCTCCACACATAGCACAAGATTTTTCCACGGTATAAGTTCTTTGGGCTTTTCTCGGTTGGTATAGGTAATCATCAAAGGGTGCAAGAAACTCTTGATTGGATTGATTCATATCTTCCAACATCATCTCTCGAATAGATCGGCTTTTATTTCCCGACATGTTGGCGTCCCTTAACTTGTAGCGCACCTAATTTTTTTTTTTTTTTAAAACAAACAAAAAGAAAAGTTAGTAAAACTAATAGAAAAAATGCAATAACAAAACAACTAACACCAATTGCCAATCCCGCAACGGCGCCAAAAAACTTGTTGCGTGTGATAAGTGCTACGCAAATGTGCAAGTATACACGCCGCAAGTAATAAAGTGATATGAGTATCGAGTATCGTCTCCACGAGGATTGGTTTGGGCCACTTTGCTTAAGTTATTGCCTGTGTGAAAATAGAAACACAATTGATAATAGAGGTTTTAATTAACGAGAAAAGTAAAAGCAATAAACTAAAAGAATAGATGAAAGAAAAAGAGAGAATAGGTCAGGTTATCGTGAGTTGAGGTGTGATAGCCGATTGGATCGTCTTGGTAAAAGAGTGCAAGGGCAACTCAGTTGCCGTGGCAACTTGCACAGCGGGGTTGCCTTGGCAACTAATCGATGGTTGCCTGGGCAACTAGCTGGGCAACTACTTGGGCGTCTGGGCAGCAACTTCAAGGTTCGGCGGAGCGTTCTTCAATGGTTTCTTCTTTTCCCTAAGTCGAAACTCTAGCTACTTGTGCATGCCTTGATAATACATCCCTGCGTGAATCAAGGGTGAACAACAACCAATCTTGCGCTCCTCTTAGCCGTTGAAATCCTTAACTTATTCCTAAGCCGGATTAATCTTTACCATCAATAGATTGAATAAAGACCATACTCATTCGTTTCTTGAATCTAACTCTCCCGATATTAGATAAATAGATGAAGTTACGAGATCCTCTCCCAATTCACTCGCAAACAAGAATAAGAACCAAGAATGAGTAAACCTTGAATTGAAAGTGCAAACTCTTATTACCTAAACAAAATCCAATTATTTTTCACAACAACAAAACACAATAACCCCAACCGATCAAGTTAGTTCATGGTTGGGTTCAAAAGATATACAAAGAATAATCCCCAAACCATGAATCTAATGGAAGCAAAGAAGAAGAAGAAGTCGAAATTTCCCCTAATGCTCTCTATCGAAATTTCTCTATTTTTCTCTCTATGGATTGTCGAAATCTCCTTGCTATTTATAGGGCTAGGCCAAAGTCCTTCTTTGAGGAGGAGTTTAAGTTGGAATTAAATTATCTTTAAAGAATATAATTCTTTATTATAATTGTATTCCTACTAGAACTTCTCCTATCTTCTTGGAATTTAATTCTTCCTTAATCTCTGCATGGCAATCAAATTCCTTTGGGTTTGGGCTTTGCTCCACGTCATCTTGGGCTTGTCTAGTCATTAATTTCGACATCCCTATTGCATCTTCTCTTTGTCGACAATTGCCATGGCAACTGGCTCGGCGTCTCCTTCATGCATTGCCCTGGCAACTAGCTCGGCATATCCTTCATGCATTGCCCTGGCAACTAGCTCGACATTGCTTTGGCAAGTGATCCTGCACATACACACACAAAAACACACCAAAGCAACATCTTTTTCCACAAAAATCACCAAGTTATGTAATCAAGCTCAACGGTGGAAAGAAACATGAATTAATGCATGAATAACTAATTATGCAACTAATATGAGCTTAAGTCTAACAATAATATGAGTAAAAAGGGTAATAAAAATAGTACTTTTGAACACTTATTAATAGCCAAATCTAAGACCGAGTAGGAGCACATCCAAAACTTGCGAAAACTCTTCTGTAGGCTAAGAAAGTATTAGTTGAAGCTCAACCCGACCAAATGTACCTTCGCAATCACATCAAGGAAGCTTTTGGGCTTTATGGCAAGTCAGAAGAGCATCGAGATCGACCCCGACAACGTGAAAGCGATTCAAGATCTTCCACCACCACGAACACAAAAGGAGGTCCGAGGATTTTTAGGGAGGTTAAACTACATCTCCTGGTTCATATCTCAATTGACTAATAAGTGTGACCCCGTCTTCAGACTACACTGAAAGAGTAACCCGGGAGTCTGGAATGAAGATTGTCAAGAGGCACTAGAAAAGATCAAGAAGTATTTGACTGATCCCCCAATTCTAGTAGCACTATTGCCGGATAGACTGTTGATCCTGTGCCTGACAGTCTTTGAAAACTCTATAGGGTGTGTACTTGGACAACATGATGACTCAGGCAAGAAGGAAATGACAATTTACTATTTGAGCAAGAAATTCACTGATTGTGAAACGCGATACCTACTGATCCAGAAATTATGTTGTGCCTTAGTATGAGCTACTAAGCGGCTACAGTAATACATGTTGTATCATACCACCTGTTTAATTTCTCAGATAGATCCACTGAAATTTTTGATAGAAGCACCAACATTGACTGGTGTTGCGTGTAATAAGTGCTACTCAAATGTGCAAGTATACACGTCACAAGTAATAAAGTGATACGAGTATCGAGTATCATCTCCACAGGGATTGGTTTGGGCTACTTTGCTTAAATTACTGCACTGTGAAAATAAAAACACAATTGATAATAGAGGTTTTAATTAACGAGAAAACTAAGAGCAATAAACTACAAGAATAAATGAAATCAAAATAGAGTAAATAGGTTAGGTTATCGTGAGTTGAAGTGTGATAGACGATTGGATCATCTTGGTAAAAGAGTGCAAGGGCAACTCAGTTGCCGTGGCAACTTGCACAGCGGGGTTACCTTGGCAACTAATCGATGGTTGCCTGGGCGACTAGCTGGGCAACTACTTGGACGGCTGGGTAGCAACTTCAAGGTTCGGCGGAGCATTCTTCAATGGTTTCTTCTTATCCCTAAGTCGAAACTCTAGCTACTTGTGCATGCCTTGATAATACATCACTGCGTGAATCAAGGGTGAACAACAACCAATCTTGCGCTCCTCTTAGCCGTTGAAATCTTTAACTTATTCCTAAGCCGGATTAATCTTCACCATCAATAGATTGAATAAAGACCATACTCATTCGTTTCTTGAATCTAACTCTCCCGATATTAGATAAATAGATGAAGTTACGAGATCCTCTCCTAATTCACTCGCAAACAAGAATAAAAGCCAAGAATGAGTAAACCTTAAATTGAAAGTGTAAACTCTTATTACCTAAACAAAATCCAATTGTTTCTCACAACAACAAAACACAATAACCCCAACCAATCAAGTTAGTTCATGGTTGGGTTCAAAAGATATACAAAGAATAATCCCCAAACCATGAATCTAATGGAAGCAAAGAAGAAGAAGAAGAAATCGAACTCTCTCCCCCTTGCTCTCTTGTCGAAATTTCTCTCATCTTTCCATTTGGAATTGTCGAAATTTTCCCTCTTCTTGCTCTATATGGATTGTCAAAACCTCCCTCTTATTTATAGGGCTAGGTCAAAGTCCTTGTTTGAGGAGGAAGTTAAGTTGGAATTAAATTATCTTTAAAGAATATAATTCTTTATTATAATTATATTCCTACTAGAACTTCTCATATCTTCTTGGAATTTAATTCTTCTTTAATCTCTTCATGGAAATCAAATTCCTTTAGGATTTAGCTTTGCTCCACGTCATCTTGGGCTTGTCTAGTCATCAATTTTGACTACCATATCACCTTATTCTTTGTCGACAATTGCCCTGGCAACTGGCTCGGCGTCTCCTTCATGCATTGCCCTGGCAACTAGCTCGGCATCTCCTTCATGCACTGCCCTGGCAACTGGTTCTAGCCTTATTTAGGCAAGTGATTCTGCACACACACAAAAACACACCAAAGCAACATCTTGTTCCACAAAAATCACCAAGTTATGTAATCAAGCTCAACGGTGGAAAGAAACATGAATTAATGCATGAATGACTAATTATGCAACTAATATGAGCTTAAGTCTAACAATAATATGAGTAAAAGGGGTAATAAAAATAGTACTTTTGAACACTTATCACACCCCTAAACTCGAACTATTGCTTGTCCTCAAGCAATGCAAACTAACAATTACCTGCCAAGACTTTAATCATTAAAGACATGCTTCAAACTTGAATTCAAACCTCGGAACCGTGGCACAAAGTATGATCACCTTTTAATTTTTTGGATAGCATAAAACTTACCCGGAAAAAAACTATAATGCTCGTGACAATGTGTGTGCGTAGTTGTGTATAAGTTGATTTTCAAGATTCTATGTGAACAATAGGCTTTTATTAATTTAATTACCGAGGCATTTATTTTTACTTTCACTAGAGCCAATTTCGGGCACCTCTAGCAAAGTAAGCAATTTCTCATTTTATTTTAGTCAACTAGAGCCAATTTCGGGCACCTCTAGCGATTCTTTAATGTGCATTAACTACAAGAGCCAGTTTTGGGCACCTCTAGCAAGAAAGTGCATTTAATACTAGAGCCAGTTTTGGGCACCTCTAGCAAGAATTTAACTTTTAATTTTCAATTTTAATTTTACCCAAATTTTAAGCAACCTTAGTTCGCTAAGTTTCTTTCAATCAACAAGCCACAACCGTGTAAAAGAAAAAAAATTCAGCATCATAGTAAAATTCTAAGTTCTTTTCATGCAATCCTAAAACTAAAGGTTCTTTTAATTAAGTGCAGTGGCAAAAACTCATCATTGGATATTCAACAAGTCTTAAGCAATTAAATCCAATTAAAGGCATGGCAAGTAATATATGCAACCTATATGTGATTGCTAACGATGAATGCAACTAAACATGAAACTAACTAGAAACCAACCCCCCAAACTCGAGAGAAGCATTGTCCTCAATTCATGTAATAGTGAAACAAAATTTAAAAGAAACTAAATGAAATGAGTTAGTCGGAGAGGTCGTCACCTCGAGTGATAAGTTTCCTTCGTGCCGTTTGCTTGATTCATTTTTCAATCGGTGGTTGAATGCTGGTATCGCGTGAATAGCATTGCTTTGATTTGATCTATGTTTGCCGATGCAGGTTCACTTGCATGGGCATCAGTAGTTGCCGAAGCCATTGTTGTTGCCTGGGCATCGCCAGTTTCTGTTGTGGTTGCTGTGGCAAGTAGTCGACAGTAAATTTCCTTAGCATGGTGGTTGTGAGTCTTGTTGTGGAAAAGAAAACCTGGAAACTAAAGATAATAAAGAAAAATAAAATCTCTCCTAAAAATTCCAAAAAAAAATAATAATGATAATAATAATAATAAATAAAGAGAGAAAAAATAACCGAAAATAATAGAAAGAAAAAAAAAATAGTTCGAAAGAAAAAAGAAAAAAGAAAAAAAGAAAAAAAAAAGAAAATATCGAAAGGAGAACATGCTCATGCATCTCCTAAGGTGTCAACTTCTTTGTTTCGTTCTACATGGGCACCGTTGTAGTGCTTCAATCTTTGTCCGTTAACTTTGAATTCCTGTTCGTCGGTAATGGACTTGATTATCAAGGCACCATGGGAGAATGGTTTGACAACTTCGAATGGTCCCGACCATCTTGATTTTAGTTTTCCCCGGGAAAAGTTTTAGCCAAAAATTGAATGAGAGAACTAGTTGTCCTGGCATGAATTGCCGCCGCAATAGTTTCTTGTCGTGCCATTGCTTTGTTTTCTCCTTGTAGATTTGTGCATTGTTATAGGTGAGTGCACGAAATTCTTCTATCTCGTTGAGGTACAACAAACGCTTTTGTCCGGCACTTTCCTAATCCATATTCACGGTCTTGATTGCCCATTGGTTTATAGGTGATATTGCCCGTCCTCTAGTAACGATCAGATTGCTTGTAAAACTCTTGGGCATCTTTGTACAGTGTTGGCCAATACAAACCGGATTGAAAAACTTTGGCCGCGGTACGAGTTCCTCCAAAATGTCCTCCATAGGGTGAAGAATAACATTGCCGGAGTACATTTTGTTACTCATCTTCAGGGACACATCGGCGTATAACCTGATATGCATAGTGTTTAAACAAAAGAGGCTCGTCCCAAAAGTAATGCTTAGCATCATGGTGGAATCGCTTCTTCCCTTGGTGAGTAAAGCCATAAGGTAAAATACCACAAACAAGGAAATTAACTAAATACGCGTACCAGGGTATTGCCGAGGCATGTGCTGCCATGGCGACTACTCCCAAGGTTGTTGAGGCGTGTGCGTCTAGAGTTGCCGAGGTGTGCACGTCAAAGGTTACTGAGGCGTGCACATCCATGGTTGCCGAGGCAACTAAAAGTTGTTCATCCAGGAATGCATTGCATATCTCTAAATCCGCACCCTCCTCCTTGTGAGTTGGCCTAGGACTGCTCCTACCGCGAAATCACTTGCATCACACATGAGCTCAAAAGGTGGCGTCCAATCTGGTGGAACGACAATGGGTGCCGAGGCAACTATCGAACTCATTACCAAAAATGGAAAAATCATCCACGAGGATCTCAAGGAAGTCTTCGACCATGTCTGGAAAGAGTGCCATCATGCATCTTCTAATGTTACTGCATATCTGAGAAAACTTGAGGTTGGTCGTTTTCGATACTTCTTATAGTCCATCCGTACCCTTAATCGAGTGACAATATTGCCCAAAAAGAGTTTGGCCAATGTGCTTGCCACTACTCCCTTTTGCGTTACCATGGTGGAGGTGTCTTTCTTCTTTGTTCGCTTGTAGTCCATGTATACTCTCCACATTGCTACTATTCCTGAAGGCACAAATATATTAATAGGAAAAATTATATCCATTCTCAACCTTTCAATTACCTCACTATTGTCGACTTCTATCATGGTTGGATGTAGCCTTTGTTGTCGTGGCAATTGCTGCTCAAGCCAATTGCCGTGGTAATCAGTTGCCAAAATTTGCTGTAAGTCAAGGGAAGAACCAGTTTTTTGAAAAGCTTTATGAATCAAAACACCGTTTTCTTTTGGCCTCTCAAACATCTCCAATAGTAGAGATTTTGATGGCTTCAAATCTACCAACCTCGGTTCCTCAAGACATACCTGCAATGGACGATGTGAGTTTTTAAAGAATTCGAAAGGTTCAACCATTACCTGCCCATATTACATTGGCAAAGTATTATCATCTCGTTGATCTTGCATGTGGTCGTGTAATTGCCGTGGCAATTTTAGATGAGAGTAATCTACATATTCATGTTTCAACATCAACGTTGTAACCTTCTGGACATCAGGTTCCTCATAATTTGCTGTAGTATTGTTGTTCTCAGCTTCACTGAGTGTTGCCGCGGCATTGCTCTATTCAGGTTCCTCAATCATAGCCGAGGCAATTTGTTGTTCAAGCTCATCATGTGTTGGACACTCTCTCATTGGCATCCTCTTGACTTTGAGGTTCTAGTTGTTCCTCACACATCGGAGAGATTTCTTTGCATTGCTCCTTATCCTCTTGCCTTGGGACGTCAGTATCCCTAGGAATGAATTGTTGGTGCATGTTATCCATGACATATGTGGATCTCCCCAATTGATCTTCTGAATCCCCTAAGGTTGCATCCCACTAAGCTATCCTCGTATCCATAGATTTTGATAGCTCTCGAATCTCTTCAATTGATCCGTCAAGTCTAGCCAAGGAAGCTAGTAACGCTTTCCCAAGGAATTGGAATGCTCTTGAAAAGGACTACATTGCCATGGCATATCTGTTGCTGCGGCAAAATTGTTATGGTAAAAAAAAATTTGAGCTTTTTGACCATACCATGAAGAATTTTGCTGCTGGTTCCCTCTATGGTCCTCCATGTAGTTATATGCACCGAAAATGTGAGGGCAATTTTCAAACACATGATGTTCTCCACACATAGCACAAGATTTTTCAACGATATAAGTTCTTTGGGCTTTTATCGGTTGGTATAGGTAATCATCAAAGGGTGCAAGAAACTCTTGATTGGATTGATTCATATCTTCCAACATCATCGCTCGAATAGATCGGCTTTTATTTCCCGACATGTTGATGTCCCTTAACTTGTAGCGCACCTATTTTTTTTGATAAAACAAACAAAAAGAAAAGTTAGTAAAACTAAGAGAAAAAAATGCAATAACAAAAACAACTAACACCAATTGCCAATCCCCGGCAACGGTGCCAAAAACTTGTTGCGTGTAATAAGTGCTACGCAAATGTGCAAGTATACACGTCGCAAGTAATAAAGTGATACGAGTATCGTCTCCACAGGGATTGGTTTGGGCCACTTTGCTTAAGTTACTGCACTGTGAAAATAAAAACACAATTGATAATAGAGGTTTTAATTAACGAGAAAACTAAGAGTAATAAACTACAAGAATAAATGAAATCAAAATAGAGTAAATAGGTCAGGTTATCGTGAGTTGAGGTGTGATAGCCGAATGGATCATCTTGGTAAAAGAGTGCAAGGGCAACTTGCACAACGGGGTTGCCTTGGCAACTAATCGATGGTTGCCTGGGCGACTAGCTAGGCAACTACTTGGGCGGCTGGGTAGCAACTTCAAGGTTCGGTGGAGCGTTCTTCAATGGTTTCTTCTTATCCCTAAGTCGAAACTCTAGCTACTTGTGCATGCCTTGATAATACATCCCTGCGTGAATCAAGGGTGAACAACAACCAATCTTGCGCTCCTCTTAGCCGTTGAAATCCTTAACTTATTCCTAAGCCGGATTAATCTTCACCATCAATAGATTGAATAAAGACCTTACTCATTCGTTTCTTGAATCTAACTCTCCCGATATTAGATAAATAGATGAAGTTACGAGATCCTCTCCCAAGTCACTCGCAAACAAGAATAAAAGCCAAGAATGAGTAAACCTTGAATTGAAAGTGCAAACTCTTATTACCTAAACAAAATCCAATTGTTTCTCACAACAACAAAACACAATAACCCCAACCAATCAAGTTAGTTCATGGTTGGGTTCAAAAGATATACAAAAAATAATCCCCAAACCATGAATCTAATGGAAGCAAAGAAGAAGAAGAAGAAGAAATAAAACTCTCTCCCCTTGCTCTCTTGTCGAAATTTCTCTCCTCTTTCCCTTTGGAGTTGTCGAAATTTTCCCTATTCTTGCTCTATATGGATTGTCGAAATCTCCCTCTTATTTATAGGGCTAGGTCAAAGTCCTTGTTTGAGGAGGAAGTTAAGTTGGAATTCAATTATCTTTAAAGAATATAATTCTTTATTATAATTATATTCCTACTAGAACTTCTCCTATCTTCTTGGAATTTAATTCTTCTTTAATCTCTTAATGGAAATCAAATTCCTTTTGGATTTAGCTTTGCTCCACGTCATCTTGGGCTTGTCTAGTCATCAATTTCGACTACCATATCACCTTATTCTTTGTCGACAATTGCCATGGCAACTGGCTCGTCGTCTCCTTCATGCATTGCCCTGGCAACTAGCTCGACATCTCCTTCATGCACTGCCCTGGCAACTTGTTCTAGCCTTGTTTAGGCAAGTGATTCTGCACACACACAAAAACACACCAAAGCAACATCTTGTTCCACAAAAATCACCAAGTTATGTAATCAAGCTCAACGGTGGAAAGAAACATGAATTAATGCATGAATGACTAATTATGCAACTACTATGAGCTTAAGTCTAACAATAATATGAGTAAAAAGGGTAATAAAAATAGTACTTTTGAACACTTATCAACTGGGAAGATGGCCCGTTGGCAAATGCTCTTGTCGGAGTTCGACATCATTTATGTAAACCAGTAAGCGGTAAAATGAAGTGTCATGGCAGATATTTTGGCAAGTCGCGCCTCGGATGACTATGAACCGTTATATTTCTAGTTTTTAGACAAAGATTTGATCTGTGGCTTAACTGAAGGGAGATCTGTTGCCGAGAAAGAGGGATGAAGGCTCTATTTCGACGGGGCGTCGAATGTCTTAGGCCATGGATAGGGGCAGTATTAATTTCCCCTGAAGATGACCATTACCCTTTCACAAGTAGGCTAGAATTCTTCTGCACCAACAATATAGCTGAGTATGAAGCCTGCGTTATGGGACTCCGAGCAGCCATTGAGAAGAAGATCAAGTTGCTCTAAATTTTTAGAGATTCTTCTTTGGTAGTCTACCAACTTCGAAAAGAGTGGGAGACCAAAGATCCGAAGCTAATCAAGTATCATGATTTGATCCAAGATTTGGTCAGAAATTTTGAAGAAGTCAGTTTCACCTACTTACCAAGAAAGGATAACCAAATGGCCGACGCTCTGGCCACTTTGGCCGCTGTGTTCAAAGTAAATGGGACAGCCGAAATGAAGCCTATCGAGATGTAAACTTTTGAGGTGCCGACCCACTGCTATAGTTTGGAAGAGGAAAAGGATAACAATCCATAGTATTATGACATCCTCCAATATATCAAGTACCAGACTTATCCAAAAGACGCCAACAATAACGAAAAAGAACTATTAGAAGGTTGGCATCGAGGTACGTCCTCGATGGAGAGGTTCTGTATAAAAGAAGCAAAGATCAAATACTGTTGAGATGTGTCAATGCCTGGGAGGCCGAAACTATTTTAGTAGAGGTCCATGGAGGTTTATGCGAAACCCATGCTAGCGGATTCTCGATGGGTAGGAAAACCATGAGATACGGCTACTTCTGATCCACAATGGAGGGAGATTGCATCAATTATGCAAAGAAATTCCATAAGTACCAAATCTACGCCGATAAGATACATTCCCCGCCAGTACCACTTCACTTCATGAACTCACCTTGGCCTTTTGCTGCCTGGGGAATAGACGTTATTGGTCAGATACACCTGAAAGCTTCTAATGGGCATCGCTTCATCCTAGTAGCCATCGATTACTTCACCAAATGGGTATAAGCTTCCTCGTACACCAACATCACTCGAGCGACAGTTTGCAAGTTCCTCAAGAAAGAAATTATATGTCGCTATGGTCTGCCTAAAAGGATCATCACCGACAATGCTTCCAACTTGAATAATAAAATGACGACTGAGGTGTGTGAACAATTCAAAATTATACATCACAATTCTACTGTTTATCACCCCAAGATGAACAGAGCAGTGGAAGCGGCGAATAAGAATATAAAGAAGATCATAGCAAAAACCATAAAAAATTATAAATATTGGCATGAAAAGCTACCTTTTGCCCTGTTTGCTTATCGTACCTCTGTCAGGACCTCCACCGAGGCAACGCCATACTCTTTGGTATATGGTACAGAGGTGGTATTACCCGAGGTAGAGATTCCATCACTTCAAATTTTGAACGAAGTAAAGTTGGATGAAGTCGAATGGACGCAAGCCAGAATTGATCAGTTGAACCTTATTTAAGAAAAAAGGTTGAAGGCTATCTGTCATAGTCAAATGTATCAGAAAAGGATGATGCGAGCCTATAACAAAAAAGTTTTCCCTAGAGAGTTTCAAGAGGGGGATCTAGTGCTTAAAAAGATCTTACTTAACCAAAAGGACTTTCGAGGGAAGTGGATGCCCAATTGGGAAGGGCCTTATGTTGTAAGGAAGGCCTTTTCTGGAAGAGCCTTAATCCTAGCCGAGATGGATGGGACAGAGTTGAGCAACCCAGTAAGCTCGGACTCTGTGAAAAAGTATTATGCCTGAAAAGAAAAGAAAAAAAGAAGAAAAAAAGGGAAAAAGAAAAAAAGAATAAGGGTTTAGGGCGAAAACCCAAAATTGGGCATCTTAAAACCAAGGGGTGATCTGAATTGAAAATCTGAATAGGATAGTTGAGATATACTCAAATTTTGGCACACTACTGGTAGACTTCATTGAAGAATGATGCTTCAATCCTTAGGTCGTCAAAATTGTAACCCAAGATGGCGAGTGAAAAGTCTACTATGGTTGATGGGTTCTCATTATTCATACAGTCGATATTATTAATATCTTTTCTTTCTCATATTTTCCATGACTTTCAAAATTTTGTTAATGCTTCTCTAAATATTAATAAAATATCATTCTTATTTCTGTTGTCCGTCCCATAATCACCGCGTAGATGAATTGGCATAGATTTAGAAAAAAGGATTTCTTGGCATTACTATGATTTAACCTATTGAGTGCAGGTTGTTTCGAGATAGAAGTCGAATATGCCAAAGTTAAGGCACAAAGATCATCGGGGGTGAAATTGACAGGATTCACCGAAGAAAGACAAAAAGTACCTCACGTGTTGAAATCGAAAAAAGCTAAAGGGCGAGAACCCAGAAGGGCGCCCAAGGAAATAAAAAAGAAGAAAGACAAGATAAAAAAAGAAAAAAATGAAAAACAAAAGAAGAGGAAAGAAAGAAAAAAAGAAGAGAAAGAAAAACCCTTAAGTAAAAACCCGTAAAAGGTGCTTTGGGAAAGTACAAGCCTAAAGTGAAAACCTGAAAAGGCACTTTAGAAAAAAATCAAGAGTTCAAAAAGGGGTATAAAGGGTGAACCCGAGTGACGGGTGGGGCACCGTCGTTACCAAGAAGAGAGGAAGAAAGTAAAAGAAGATCAAAATCAAGGGACCGAGAAGAAAAAGTGTCTGAGTAAATTAGTGGCATTCATGCATAACACTTAGTTAGACATCCCTAGGTTAGGGGCATGCTAACTCATATCATCGTAGCATTTCATCTCTTTTGCAGGTATTTGGGAGATAAAGGGGAGACCTCCTAAGAAGGGAAACATACGTCAAATCAGAAACTTGAATGGAATTTCCAAGGAAAGGATTTCAAACACACCATTTCCAATGAAAGAGACGAGATAATAGAACATTGCATAAAAGGGAATAAGAAAATTAGCCTATCCGTTCAGGTTCACAAAGAGCAGAAGCCTTCATGGAACCCTTATTTGAAGAACTCTTATTTTTTCGCTGCCACTTTAGAGGAACATTCCATCATTATTTGGTTATGTCTGCTGCCATTTCAGAGGGATATCCCAGCGTCACCAAGACTGTTTTCTGCCGCTTTGAGAAAACAAAGTTATTTGGATTTATTTAATACCGTTTTGGAAGAATGAGTCGTCTGAAGGATATTTGGATTCGTTCGCTGCCGCTCCAGAGGAATGAGTCGTTTAGTAACTGGTTTGTTCATTGCCGTTCAAGAAAGGCATACCAGTGCTACCCATTTGTTTTCTGCCGTTTCAGGGAAACAAGATATTTGGATTTGCTCGTTGCCATTTCGGAAGAACAAATCATCCGACAGGGAAGTAGGACAAAATTAGTGCTTATGGTCTTTGCTTTATTCTTGTTTTACAAGTATAAGCAAAGAGGGGCAGCTGTAATCACTAATTTTGTCCGGGTTTGATTCATTCTTCATATTTGCAATAATGGGCTTACATATATATATACTATTATGTGATGACGTGTGTTATTATGTGTATGTTATGTATATGTCATAAGTATGTATGAATTCACTATTATTTTTAATATCATTAATGTCTAAATGTGAGTATGAGTATGTATATTGTATGTATATTGTGAGTATGATTATGTGTAAGTATTATATATATTGTATGCGTGTGCATATGCAATATGTATTAATGCTTGTATTATGTGCAAGCACATTTGATTATATATGTTTATGTGTTTATTGCATGTGTTAGTAATATATATGTTAGTGTGTATGTACGTATGTATTATGAGTGTATATATTGACATTTGCATATTATGTAAGGATATTTGTTTATATATATGCAAGTATGTTATGTTATTATAAAATGGGCTGATAAGTAATTAAAAAGATAATAAAAAATAATAAAAATAGATCAAATAAATAATTAAAGCCCAATGTTTATATATAAGTCCAGGTCCATTTACATATTCATTAAAACCCAAAAATATTAATACATGTTATCTGGCCCAGCAAGCCCAGCCCTAAGTTTGATAACTACCTAAAGGAAACCCTAATCCAATTATTTTCTCATGCACAGCCAAATCTGGACCATTGGATCAAGGGCTGCTGATCGAACAGTCCAGATCAAATGTAGATCCTTCAGCTCCCCACACGCCACATGTCATCATCGAACATTGCCACGTCAACCATCAAATGCAATCTGGACCGTTCGATCCAGAGGAGATCTCAGCCGTCAGATCAGATCTAATCCAACGGCCCATATCGAGCTGGACCGTTCGAATCCCGCGCGTGCAGCCCACACTTTGGCCGTTCAGCTTCTTTACGCGCCCACGCACCAGCACCAGTTCATCTCCTCATCCGCATGGATGCAACGTCGGGATTTCCGCTGCCACCACCAACTCTGCCAACCACCGAACAGTAGAAGAAACATAAAAAGGGGGAAATCAGAACCGGTATCATCCATAGTGATAACATTTAATGTTTGCTTAAACATGTAAACCATAGGTAATAGGGCAATGAGTAATCGGAAGGAGATATAAGCATGTAATCAACTACATGTAATCCCTAAGTTCGAACGGGGAAAAATCCAGAAGCAATACAAAAAGAGCCATTCAAGGTATATTCTTTCAGATTCAAACATGCATGTATATATAGATAAATAAAAAAAGAGAGGATAAGAGTCTAGGGTTTACCCTCTCGCTGCCGTAGCTCCGCCGTTGATAAGCCTCGGCCTCCTTGAGGCCAAATGTGTGAAACAATATGAGCATAAGAGGGCCGAAACCCTATTTTTGCTTTAGGTTTGTTGGGTTTTAGCTGGGAAAGGGATTTAGTTTTAAAGAAAACAAGTTTGAATCGGGGTTTGGTATAAAAGGGGGCATTTTTGGTGGTTTTAGGCTCAGAATCTGGGTATAATCCTAGAGTTTTAGAGGTTTCCGGCGAGGTGTTTTAATAAAATGGCCAAAAGGATTCGAATTCTGGCCGAAATGAGGTCTTTATAGAGTTTAAATGTTTTAAAATTGGGTTTATTACATTTTAAGGACCTCCGCCCTAAGATAATTGCGCTAGAGGGGCTTCCGTATGGTCCAATTACATAATTAGTCCTTCCGTATGGTTTAATTATAGGGGAAGCCATTCCGCCTTTGTAAATCATGCTATGGGTCCTCAAAACTTTTTGTTTATTTTCAATTCATCCCTATATAACTAGTTTTATGTCTTTAAATTTTGGCCCCCTCATTTTCAATTCATCTAATTTAGTCCCTTTCTCAGTTTCCAATTAATTTCCTTTTTATACTTTTTCATGCATTTTTTATTTAAATCTTGTACATTTATTTCTAGCAATTTCAATTTAGTTTTTATGTTAATATTGCTCGTTTGTGATCGTTATTTCATGGATGAAATTAATTCGAATGTCATGCATTATGGAATAAATGTACATAGTTTAGTATAAGATAGAAACTTTAAAAGTGTAATATAATCTTTTCTTTTTTGGGTAAAGTAGAAATTTTTAAAAGAAAATATGTATGTATATTCTTAACCTATAACATATATGTTTAGGCATAAAATAGAGATTCGTAAAGTATAATATATGCAAATGTTTTGATATATAGAGTATATATATTTTTAGTATATAATAAATTTTTTTAATGTATATATATTAGTATATAATATGATGGCTATGGTATACATAGGTATATATATATATATATTAAGTAATACAATTTGCATTTAGTTATATAATATAGCCCTCTAATATATAATAATAATAGTTCTTAAAATGTAATGTATATTATGTTTTTTTATGTAGCTTTCATAAATGCATATACATAATATGGTTTTGAAATATATATATATATATATATATATATATATATATATATATATATATATATATATATAGAACATATAATGTATATACAACTTTTAATATATGCACATAATATAATTTTCTAAATATATATAATATACTTTTAGTATGTAATCTATGGTTTTAAAATATGTTTATTTGTATCTTTTGTAAATACGTTATCTTTAAATACGAGTTTTTATATAATTTTATTTTAATATAATATATAGTTTTTTTGAAGGTATATAATATACATAGTTTTATAAGGGTTATAATATTTGTAGTTTTTAAAGTTTCTAATTTAATTTTACATCATATTTTGTAATATATGTATAAAAATGTTTTGGGCCTTTTGTTGTTGGGCTTAACTTTGATGGGCCTTAGGGAAATAAGGCTTTAGATTAAATTAGACAAATTAACTCAATTAATCTAGATCGTGTGCTCGTCTTATAGGGGCACGATCCTAGAATTAAATTAGCCTTAGTTTTTTTAGAGCCTTAGTTAGGTCAGAGTTCGCATTAATTTAGTGAATTTAAATTTATCCTTGGCTTGTTGGGGTAAATGTTAAATTCATTAAATTAATTGAACATTTCTTAATTACTTTAGGGGAAAAATCAATTTTAAGTTTAACTTAACATTAAATTACAAATTAGTCACCATAAATTAGGTTTCTTAATCTTTTAGGGCTAAGTATATATTAAATTGGGCTATATAATAACTTGGGCCTTCCTTTTGTATGTTTACATCCACGCCTTTATTTGTCATGCCTTAATTTTCATTCATATAATCTTAGTGGTATTCAAAATTAAACTAAATTGTAAAGGGGAGGTACTTATTAATTCCAATATTTGTGTCGTAACAGTCCGAGCTTAAAGGATGTTGACCAAATATTCGGATTAATCCTTACCATCCCGAGGTAAAATGGATTTAAAAATAACAAAATCATCGTATCATGCTTAAATGCTTGCATCATGCATAAAGGTGACGTATGGAGGTCGAACCATAAATTAACACGACAGTCAGGCTTATTCGATGTCGGTTTAATCTATGGTCCGACATATCGTCAACCTTATTAATTAAATGTCTAATTAATTCGAGTCCATCAATTCGATAAAGCCCGTGCAATCAAGGTTAATTTTCATCTAAGAACTCCGAATTAAATTCAATATGGATCTCAATGAATTTCATCCTTTTAAAAGCAACAAATATTTTGGTACGGATCTGCGGGCATGATGGGGGTGCTAATCCTTCGCCACACGTAACCAACTCCCGGACCCTTCCACAATGAATCTCTGGTTTCTTATGGTGTTTGGCCTACCTTACCCAAGTGGCCGGTGGCGACTCCAAGTTTTATCATTTTAAAAAATTTATGGTTTTCAAAAGAAATCCCCAATCTTCTAGAAGATTTTCATTAAAGATTTAAGGGGTAATTAGTAGCCGACTTCTTTTCTAAACAAACACCCTTAACGCCCATTCTTTTTTTCAGAAGGAAATAAAAGTCGCTACAACAACATCCTGACACACCCTCTAACCACTTACCACGCTCAATTTTATGTCCATCAGTATGATAATCAACATATGTGATAGCTCGACAGTCACAGTCACTTCACTACTGAACATCTGATAGATTGATGGAATATACTCATAATGACCTTAGTGCTGCCTGCTAGTAGACACAATCACTAATCAAATTTTAAACTTGAAGGGTTAAGTTTATTGAATTATTTCAAATTAGGATCAAATTAATATAATGCATAAGTTTTTGGACTAAAATTGTCATTATACCAAACCCTTGTTTCAATTTTAATGAAAGAGTGACTTGTTTGCCATAAAATTTTAATTAAGTGACATGTTTGTTCCTAAACATATAATAGAGTGATTGAATTGTTTCTTTTAGAAGAAAGAGAGACTTGTTTGTTCTTAAACCTATAATTGAGTTACTCAATTGTTACTTTTAAAAAAAAAATGACATGTTTGTCACTAGACATCAACTCCAATTTACCCTAAATTTATTGAGTAAAAAATATTTGGGTAAACTACAATGGAGTGACAAAATTACAATTGGGTCACTCAATTAATATTCTAGTTACAATCGTGTTAATCTCCATGTTTAAAAGCAAACAGATGTTAAAATGTTTTTATCAGGTAACAAACATGTCACGCAATTAGTAGTGAAGTTACAAACATGCCACTCAATTAAAATTTCGTCATAATTGGGTCACTTTTCAGTTAAAATTCAAACAGACATCTAACTAAGCTTGGTATGATGACAATTTTAGTCCTCGAAACCTATATATTCTATCATTTTAGTTCTGATTTAAAATAATTCAATAAATTTAACCCTTCATATTTAAATATATATATATATCAATTTAGTTATTTTTCTTCTTCTAAATCACATATATACCATCATTAACACTAGATTACTTTATTTGAAATCATTAATTAATCTAATACACAAATTTATAAATGTAAATATATTTAAAATTATTTTTTAGATATGTAATTAGTATCTACATTAAAATTAAACTCATTGAAATCTATTTAAAATTATTTATAAAAACCTTCAGATTTTAGTTACTACTACCGCGTAAGCTACTTAATTTTTATTATAAAAAAAATTTCTTAAGTTAATTGAAAGTTTGTGTATTTTCATTAAAAATTAGTATTTTTTTGCAAAAATTTTATTTTTTGTTCTTATTTACAAGTTTACTAATTTTTAAACAATTTTTATTGTTATGAAAGTCTACAATTTTTTCATGTTTAAAACATGACGCACAAGTTGTTTTTGCATAATGAATCATAAGCATGCACAAAGCGATGACAAATATATTTTCATTACATGAATATCTAAAATTCTTTTTATTATATGATTCAGTTATGTAATTAATTATAAGCTTATGTTAAATTAATTAACTCAAATATTAATTGATATATTTTTTAAATTTGAAAGGTTAAATTTATTGAATTATATTAATTGAGTGACATGTTTATAACTTTACTAATAATTGAGTGACATGTTGGTTACCTGACGACAACATTTTAACGTCCATTTGCATTTACACGGGGAGAGTGACCTAATTGTAACTAAAATATTAATTGAGTTATCGAATTTAATTTTCAATAATTGGGTGACCCAAATGTAACCTTACTAATATTTGAGTAACCTTCTGTAAGACCCAAAATTTATCCGGGTATACCCATATATACATATATATCTCTATAGATAAAATCACAAATAAATAAATAGTAAGTATAAATAAATAATAAACCTAATAATAATAGTCCAAATAAATAAAGTCTCTTTCAATGTCCATGTTACACAATCAAAAGCCTAAGTCATATAAAAAGCCCGAATTTTCAGTTCATTTCCCACTCAAATTCAATATACAAGCCCAAAGAAACACAAAACCATCAGATTTTTAAGTTTTCCGCCCAATTTGTCCACGCGATAGCTTATGGTTGGTCAATTTCCCCTTCACATGGATTTGTGCTTTCTGCCCTTTTAGTTGTCACCAGCTGTAGGCCGACGTTAGCACCGTGATGTCAGCGATGATGTCAAATTCCACCCACTATAAAAGGGGAACGAGAGTCAGAATAAAAAATCACCATTAACTACTAATCATAATTACATTCTATTAAATACTATTAATAAATATAATAATAAAAGAGGAAAGAGAGCGATTACGTCGGTAGCTAACAGACGTCGAGAAAGGCCAGGAGCTATCGGAGAAGACGGTTGAACGATCGAAAAGGATGACAAAACTACCATTTCAGCCGCCACGAAAGTATAATCCCGTTCTTTCTTCATTCACTTTCAAAATAAATATGAAAGGTCATTAGATTAGAGGTAAAGGATAAAAAAACAAAAACAAAAACTTAAAAAGTGAGATCGGAGCTTATATAGAAGGTCGAAGATTGATTTTTGCGACGAAGTTGAAGAGGGAGAGAGTTTTGGGTAGTTTTAGGATTAAGATGGTGAAGTTGGGTGGTTCTATCGAACCGAGATTAGTTTTAGAAGGTTTAATGTTCAAAAATTGAATTTGGGGGAAATTTTAGGGTTTTAGTTGGCGGCCGAAAATCGCCTCACGATGGTCAACAGTCGAAAATCGGTGGCCAAAGTGGTGGCCTAGTAGTTAGCGAACGGCTGCAGGTGGCCGGTAAAGGATGGAGTTGGATCTAGCAGCAAAGGTCAAGGCGGGGTGTGGCCGAGAAAGAGGAGACTCATCGAGTTCTTAAAGAACTCAGTGAACATTCATTCAAAAATGAAAGGTTTTGATATATGGAGCTTGGTTTTTCTGGGTAATAGGGTGTTTGAGTTGAGAGGTTTTAGAGAGAGGAAATCAAGGTCGGTTTAAGAGAAACGGGAAAAATGAGTCAATGCCAAGTTTGGGTATGAGTTGGGCTTTATATAGCTAGGGCAGCACGACGCCGTTTTGCACCGAGTTAGGGGAGAGGATCCGCATATTTTTGAACTGGGTCGGGCATGACCCGTGAGTTTTGGGTAATTCAGGAATATTTGGGTTTTGGGCCTTAAGGTTTTTCTTGTATCTCAATTTAGTCCCTATTTGTAATAAAATCATCTCAAGTTTTAGTTTTCTTTCAATTTAGTCTTGTTTTAAATTATTTAATTGATCTGATTGTTGGTGCATGTTATCCAAGGCATATGTGGATCTCCTAAATTGATCTTCTGAATCCCCCAAGGTTGCATCCCACAGAGCTATCCTCGCATCTATTTTCTTTGATAGCTCTCGAATCTCTTCAATTGATCCGTCAAGTCTAGCCAAGGAAGCTAGCAACGTTTCCTCCAAGGAATTTGAATGTTCTTGAAAAGGACTACATTGCCATGGCATATCTGTTGCCGTGACACTAGGCTGCTGATAAGGACTACATTGCCGAGGCATGTCTGTTGCTGTAGCAAAATTGTTATGGTAAAAAAAATTTGAGCTTTTTGATCATACCATGAAGGATTTTGCTGCTGGTTCCATATATGGTTCTCCATGTAGTCATATGCACCGAAAAATGTGAGGGCAATTTTCAAACACATGATGTTCTCCACAACAAGTGCACAAGTTTTCCACGGTATATGCTTTTCTCGGTTGGTATAGGTAATCATCAAAGGGTGTAAGAAACTCTTGATTAGATTGATTCCTATCTTCCCACATCAACTCTCGAATAGATCGGCTTTTATTTCCTGACATGTTGATGTCCCTTAACTTGTAGCGCACCTAAATTTTTTTCTTGATAAAATAAACAAAAAGAAAAGTTAGTAAAACTAATAAGAAAAATGCAATAACAAAAACAACTAACACTAATTGCCAATCTCCGGCAACGGCGCCAAAAACTTGTTGCGCGTATTGAGTGCTACCCAAACGGTGCAAGTATACACGTCGTAAGTAATAAAGTGATCTGAATATCGAGTATCGTCTCCACATGGATTGGTTTGGGCCACTTTGCTTAAGTTACTGTGTTGGAAAAGAAAAACACAAGTAGGTGATTGTAGAAATTATAACTAATGAGTAAACTAAGAGCAATAATCTAAAAGAATAGATGAAATCAAAAGAGAAGGAAGAGGCCAGGTTATCGTGAGTTGAGAAGTGATAGCCAATTGGATCGTCTTGGTAAAAGAGTGGAAGGGCAACTCAGTTTCCGTGGCAACTTGCGCAGCTGGGTTGCCTTGGCAACTAATCGAACGGTTGCCTGGGCAACTGTTTGGGCAGCTGGGCAGAAACTTCAAGGTTCGAAAGAGCGTTCTTTAATGGTTTCTTCTTATCCCTAAGTCAAAACTCTAGCTAGTTGTGCATGCCTTGACAATACATCCCTGCGTGAATCAAGGGTGAACAACAACCAATCTTACGCTCCTCTTAGCCGTTGAAATCCTTAACTTATTCCTAACCCAAATTAATCTTCACCATCGATAAATTGAATAAAGACCATACTCATTCGTTTCTTGAATCTAACTCTCCCGATATTAGATAAATAGATAAAATTATGAGATCCTTTCCCAATTCACTCGCAAACAAGAATAAAAACCAAGAATGAGTAAACCTTGAATTGAAAGTGCAAACTCTTATTACCTAAACAAAATCCAATTGTTTCTCACAACCACAAAACAAAATAACCCAAGCCAATTCACATCAATTCATGGCTGGGTTTTGAAAGGTATACAAAGAATAATCCCCAAACATGAATCGAATAGAATAAAGAAGAAGAAGATAAAGAAATCGATCAGCCCTCTTTGGAAACTCTCTCAATCGAACACTCCCTCCCAAAATTGTTGAAATAGGCGTCTAGGGGTTCTTTATATAGAAGATGGTTAGGTCAAAGTCTTTCTTGATGAGGAAGTTAAGTTGGAATTAAATACTTTAAAAGAATATAATTTTTTATTATATTTAAATTCCTTCAGATCTTCTCCTATCTTCTTTGGGATTTAATCTCTCTTTGAATCTCCAATTCTTCTAAGATTTATCTTCTTCCACGTCATATTGGGCTTTATCTAGTCATCAATTCGAGTGCCACATCATCTTTTTCCATTGTCGACAATTGCCCTGCAACTAGCTCAGCATAACCTTCATGCACTGCTCTAGCAACTGCGTCGGCATCTCCTTCTTGTATTGCCCTGGCAACTGGTTCCAGCCCTGCTTTGGCAACTGATTCTGCATACACAAAAATAACTATCGACATCACCCTTTTTCCACAAAATTAAGCAAAATATGAAATCAAGCTTGTCCACCAAGGAAACAATGCAAACATGCATGAATGGCTAATAATGCAACTAATATGAGCCTAAGTCTAGCAATAATATGAGTAAAAAGGATAATAAAAATAGTACTTTTGAACACTTAGTAGTGCCTAAACAATTGGGTGTTGTCTCATATAAGTCTTAAAATTGAATAATATTCATAGAATTAAATAAGACACAATTGATAAGAGCCTTTTTAAGCTAGAAATTAAAATAAATAAGACAATAATCGATCATGCATTAAAAACCTTTTATGTTGGAAATATATTTTTGAATATTAATAGAGGTGTCCTAACGTATTTGGGTGCTTCTAATCTCATATTCGGATAAAAAATGTATTGACTTATAAAAGGAATGTCTCCATTTGAAATTTAAATTGAGTTAATAATTAAGGGCTAAATTAAATTCAAAATATTATTCGAAATGCCAATATGCCATGTAAAATTAAAGGTACTGATAACGGGCATTTTTGGGGTGCTAATCCTACCCATACGTAACCGACTCCCAAACCTTAATTTTTAAAGAATGAATATCTGGTTGTTTTATGGTGTCCGGTCTACCTCGAAGTGATCGGTGGTGATTCCAAATTGATTTTCAAAATCGAATTAAAAATGGCAAAAGCCTAATTTTCAAGAATTAATCGTCAAGCTATTTTATTGCGTAAAAAAATAGTTTCGATAGCTTGGCGGCTTTCGCTGGGGATATTCGAGAGTCAAGCCTAAGTAATATTACGTGACATTTTGTCATTTAAGAGTTATAATTTGAATTTAATTTTTCAATATTTAATCGGTGGATTTTTAGAAAAAATGGAGATATGTGTTTCTTTGTGTGATATATCTATTAGTCATGCATAAGCCTTTTACCCGGGCTTTATCCTTTAAGTGGGAGCAAGACATGATCCGACGTGAGGATCTCCACCTCTAAGTTTGGAATTTTGTCTTTCTTCCTGTATACCAACCTTATACAACGTGAGGTACACGCCTCCAATATAAGGGGCCATATAATCCCGAATCGATGTCTTGCTGTCATAGTAGACAGTAACGAAAGTTTAGGTACCGAGAGTCTAGAACAAAAACCACATGATGTAATCTAGAAACCTACCCCACTAGAGCCAGATAAAGACCTAAGACAGGGTGTTGCTGATTTAAATACTTTTCTCTAGTTATTTTTGTAACCCCTCGACCCGACCTAGATGCTAGACCAAAACGAGCAAGCTACATTGGGTTTGTCGAAACAAACCTGAAACGATTAACTAAGATTAGGTCCATTTTCTTCTTTTTATCTTGTCTAGATGCATCGTTATGACTAAGGTGGGCATACTAGCAGCGGTTAAAATCTCAACTTAATCGGGCGTCAAATTGATATCCAATTGTGCGTATTTGCAATTTAGGAACCAAAATGTAAATATGGAAAATTACAAGGACTTAATTAAATTCGAAGTTACCAATCCTCAATTAGTCAGGTTACATGCTTACTCGTAAAATTATAGCTCCAAACGATCAACCAAACTCATTCAATTGCATACATAAGCATCAGGGACCATAATGAAAGAATCTAAAATCATAAACACCCATCAACTGCCAGAAACGACGGTATGCGAGCAACCGTACCGATACAGGTATGCGATAACGAAAGGCTGTACCGGTACAACTCCTCGTGTATCGGTACGTGTATTTGGTTTGCAAAAACTTCAATTCTAGTAGCTAAAACCCGTACCGATACGCTCTCTCGCGTACCGCAACCTTGGCCAAAAACAACTTACCCGTACTGATACGGTGGACTGTGTATCGGTATGCCTAGACTCGAAATATCCAACTTTGCTTGTTTTTCACCGAATTAATAAATCAAACATGCCTTAATCAACCCTACACATGCACACTACTAAACCAAGGATTAAGACAAGCCTTAAGCTCATTAGAACATGATAAAAAAGCGGAGAAATTGCATCATTAGGCAACACTAGAGGCATGCTTCCTAAAACGTTCAACTCAACATCCAAAAAGGAATTCAAGGTTTAATTCATCAAAGGTATCACATCAATAGACTTACACCAACTTTTAAAACATGCTTGAACCCCGAAAGCATAAGTATAGGAATATTCACCCTATACACATACTGCAAAATCCTTCAACACCAAACACATATATGCAAGTCATCAACAATCAAACCTCAAACATTGACTATCTAATCCATCAAACCACATCATATAAACCACCACAACACCATTAAAACCCGGGTTACATTTCCCCAAAAACATGGTAACACATTGCCTTATTGACCGAATTAAAAATAGAGTTTCATACTCAAACGATTGTCTGCTCTTGGACCTTCCTTGCCGAGAGAATGCTGCCCTCCAACACTAATGCTCTGCATCAATGGGAAAAGATAGAGTAAGCACACAATGCTTAGTGATAATGCTCTTAAGTAAAACATTGATGCATTACAAAACTCATTTGAAAACCACAAATACACATAAGTGTATAACATGCCTAATCTCCAAAGCATTTTCTCATTTGTTTCCAAAACAAATCATTCGTAACAACCATATGCATCAAAAATATTTCTCAAGTCTCATGCTTAATTAAATCAAAGAATTTCCTCATATATCACATATATTCTCATATATTGGCAATTATAGTGACCCTGAATAGACTCACCTATATCCTTGGATAGTTCTACCCCTATCCACATATTCGGATACACAAATTTCTCATGATGGTACTACCTCCACCAAATCCCACTTCGGCTGGGAATAGACTCACCCCTACCCCGTCATGATAGGTCTACCTCTATCACACAACAATAGTGCTACCCCTGTTGTAAAAATCGAAGAATACCATCAACTTGAGTAGCCTCACCGCTATACCCAAGAGCCGTAGAGCGATCGACTTTAGTTTATAGTGCACTTTAATCCTATGGCTAGCCAACTATATCTGATACTTTCTCATTATGTCACATAGCCAATATATCATTTTCAAGTACATTTACTTACTGTTTTCTAATGCATTTCTCAAAACCGTTTCATATACAAAGCCACATTGCCAAAAGCAACAACATATTCCTTCAAGGAATAAATCTCAATGCTCAATGACACTCATATAATTGATAAACATTGCATATTAATCCAAAACAATGCATTTACAGTAAGTAAATCAAACCATGTTTAAAACCAAAACATAAAATCCATAAGCTCATATCAAAGCCAATAACCAAAGGTGAAATAGCAAAACTTACGCTTGAGCTTAGTTAAGATTTTTAGGCTATAACTAAACCCCCATGATCCATCTATCAAACCTTTAAAGAGCTTTAACGCGTTTATACACTCACTGATACATTTCGCTTTACTCGTCAACGTGAATCGAACCTCCGAAATGTAACATATGCTACTAGGCAACCTTGCCTTGATTGTCCCATGTTTTAATCACATAAAACCAGAGGGAAAATGCATCCTTATGCATTCTAAACACTGCCAAACAACAATCCCCTGCATCCTTAACAAAAACCTTCTGAAAACTAGCCAGAACTACCGAAACAACATCAATCTTCATTCAAACAACACTTAACATCAAACCAATGATTCTAACCTTCAATTCACATCAAAACACAACCAAGAACACCTTTTAAACATCCTTCTATATCCAAGGACTCAAAAACACTCATAACAGCCCCAAAAACCACTTAAAAGCCATCTAAAAACTAACCAATCAAATAGTCTCGGTATTGATAAGTGTTTAAAAGTACTATTTTTCTTACCCTTTTTAGTCATATTATTGTTAGAATTAGGCTCATATTAGTTGCATAATTAGCCATTCATGCATTAATCCATGTTTCCTTCCATCGTTGAGCTTGATTACATAACTTGGTAGTTTTTGTGGGAAAAGATGCTGCTTTGGTGTGTTTTGTGTGTATGTGCAGGATCACTTGCCAAAGCAAGGCCAGAGCTAGTTGCCAGGGCAATGCATGAAGGAGATGCCGAGCCAGTTGCCAGGGCAATTGTCGACAAGAGCAAAGGTGATATGGTAGTCGAAATTGATGACTAGACAAGCCCAAGATGACGTGGAGCAAAGCCCAATCCCAAAGGAATTTGATTTCCATGAAGAGATTAAAGAAGAATTAAATTCCAAGAAGATAGGAGAAGTTCTAGTAGGAATATAATTATAATAAAGAATTATATTCTTTAAAGATAATTTAATTCCAACTTAACTTCCTCCTCAAAGAAGGACTTTGGCCTAGCCCTATAAATAAGAGGGAGATTTTGACAATCCATAGGGAGCAAAGATAAGGGAATTTCGACAACTCCAGGGAGGGCAGAAGGATAGAATTTTCGACAAGCATCTAGGGCAAGGAGGATTTCGACAAGCCTCCTTCTTCATCTTTTCTTTCTTGTTCGATTGGGTTCATGCTAGGGATTAATTATCTTGTGTTTCTTTGGAACCTAGCCATGAACTAAATCTATTTGGCTATGGTTATTGTGTTTTGTGGTTGTGAGAAACTATTGGTTTTTGTTTAGGTAATAAGAGTTTGCACTTTTCTATTCAAGGTTTATTCATTCTTGGTTCTTATTCTTGTTTGCGAGTGAATTGGGAGAGGATCTCGTGATTTCATCTATTTATCTAATATCGGGAGAGTTAGATTCAAGAAACGAATGAATATGATCTTTATTCAATCTATTGATGGTGAAGATTAATCCGGCTTAGGAATAAGTTAAGGATTTCAACGGCTAAGAGGAGCGCAAGATTGGTTGTTGTTCACCCTTGATTCACGCAGGGATGTATTATCAAGGCATGCACAAGTAGCTAGAATTTCAACTTAGGGATAAGAAGAAACCATTGAAGAACGCTCTGCCGAACCTTGAAGGTTGCTGCCCAGACGCCCAAGTAGTTGCCCAGGCAACCATCGATTAGTTGCCAAGACAACCCTGTTGTGCAAGTTGCCACAGCAACTGAGTTGCCCGTGCACTCTTTTACCAAGACGATCCAATCGACTATCACACCTCAACTCATGATAACCTGGCCTATCTCTCTCTCATTTGATCTCATCTTTTCTTTTACTTTATTGCTTTCTAGATTAGTTATTAGTTAAACTCCTATAATCCTTTATTTGTGTTTTTACTTTTTACAGTGCAAAAGATTAGATTCTTGAAGTGGCACCAATCCCTGTGGAGACGATATCTTTTATACTATAACTTGCGACGTGTATACTTGCACATTTGCGTAGCACTTATTACGCGCAACAAGTTTTTGGCGCCGTTGCCGGGGATTGGCAATAGCGACTTTGTTTCTTTATTTTCTTGCACTTTCTTTTTACTTTTCTTGTTTAAGATTCAAAGGGCTAACAAACTTTGGTTTTGCATTGGTATATGACCAGGGCGAGACCGACTACACCAGAATATCCCTTTGATCCTGAAATCGAATGAACCTTACAAAGACTTAGATGAAGGATAAGAGTAGCAATGGATAAGAATAGCAATGGCTAATCAAGACGGCAATATGAATCAAGATGTTCCAGTAGGAGGAGGAGTGATTCTTGCACGAAACAGAACTATTCGAGACTATCTTGAAGAAGATCTAGATGGACTTAATCTAGGAGTTGTCGCACCTAAAATTGAAGCCGACCACTTTGAGTTAAAACCAGTAATGTTTAATATGATCAACACAATTGGTCAATTTGGCGGCTCAGCAACTGAAGATGCACGGCAACATCTGAAATCTTTCCTCGAGATTTGTAACTCGTTCAAAATACACAGAGTCACCCCCGATGTCTTACGATTAAGATTATTCCCTTATTCACTGAGGGATAGGGCGAAAGCATGGTTGAATAGCATTCCTGCCGGATCAATAGCATCTTGGACCGATCTTTGTCGTGATTTCATGGCTCGGTTTAATCCTACAAATTTAACTGACAAGCTTCGTAACGACATTACTTCTTTTCAGCAGGTACATGATGAATCCAAGTACGAGGCTTGGGAGCGATATAGAGAACTTCTACACAAATGCCCCCTACACAGATTCCCGGTGTAGACTCAAGTAACAATGTTTTACAACGCTGTGAATACACCAACAAGGATGATGCTAGATGCCTCGGCAAACGACATACTCCTAGATAAGTCACCGGAGGAAGCAATGCAAATTTTAAACAGGCTGGCCAAGAATGATTATCAATTCCCATCTACTAGAAGAGGAGGAGTTAGACGCCAAGCCACAATACATGAACTAGGATCATCAGATTCAATTTCGGCACAATTGGCCACTTTAACCAAGATGGTCCAGAACATGCAAAAACCAAACAACACACATAAAGTCAAGGTAATGGATTCTTTTTCTGAGTTATGTGGTGATAACCATAATTCTTCTGAATGTATGCAGAATCTGAAATCTAGCTTCTATGTGGGGAATTACAATCGGAACAACAATGTGATGCCCAATACATACAATCCAGCTTGGAAGAAGTACCCAAATTTTTCATGGAGTAATCCCAACAATGCTCTAAACCAGAACAATCAGAATGCACAAGCATCGGGATTCCAACAAAATATGCCACGGCAACAGTTGCCGCAACAACAACCGACAACATCTAGTTCTTTGGAAAATTCTCTAAATGCTTTTATGATGAAAACTGAATCTTATATGGCTGAGAATAGTAACTTCATAAAAAGAACTGATGCTTTTATTAACAGGACCGAGATGAGATTGCAAAACCAAGAGGCGGCAATCAAATCATTGGAAAATCAAATCGGACAGTTTGCTCAAAATCTGAATACTAGACCGCAAGGAGGTTTACCTAGCGATACTGAAGTCGCAAGAGGAACTGGCCATGAGCAATGTAAGGCAATCACCACTAGAAGTGGCCAACAACTTAGAGACTTTCAAACCCGCTCGTCAAACAAAACTCCACAAAAAGATCAAGATGAACATAGTGGCAAAGCCTCAGATGCTGAACTAGGAATTGCCGCAGCAACTGGCAATAAGCATGCCTCGGCAACTGACGATAAAGACACCTCGACAATTTGTGAAAAGCATGCCTTGGCAACCCCAATTGATAATGCCTCGGCAACTCTAGTTGTCCCGGCAATGCCATCAATCAGGTTTCAAACCAATGAAAGGATTGAAGATATCCGACTTCCACCACCATTCCCACAAAGGTTGAAGCGACAAAAGCAAGAATACCAATTCAAGAAGTTTCTTGATATCCTAAAGCAAGTCCACATCAACTTGCCATTGGTGGAAGCAATTGAAAAAATGCCAAACTATGCCAAGTTTCTTAAAGACATTATGTCCAAGAGAACAAGGCTAGGAGAGTTTGAAACAGTTGCCGCAACAGAGGGATGCATGGCAATGTTGCACAATCGTATGCCACCCAAGTTGAAGGATCCCGGAAGTTTCACAATACCCTGTTCTATTGGAAATCACTATGTCGGGAAAGCATTATGCGACCTTGGGGCTAGCATAAACTTGATGCCTAAATCAGTTTTCGAAAACTAGGAATCGGGAAGGCAATACCTACAACATTATGCTACAACTAGCCGACAGATCCTATGTGCATCCGGAGGGAAAAATCGAGGACATACTTGGTAAAAGTTGATAAATTTATTTTTCCCGTGACTTTATTATTTTGGATTGTGAAGCGGATGAGCATGCACCCATCATTCTCGGGAGACCATTCCTAGCAACAGGAGAACCTTGATTGATGTTGAAAAGGAGAACTCACAATGAGGGTAAATGACCAGCAAGTTAAACTAAATGTGTTCCAAACACTAAGGCATGCCGATGATCCGTAAGAATGCCAACTTCTTCATGCCACGGCGAGTTTAACTTCGACGAGGAATTTAGTTGCCTCGGCAACTACATTGCCGATCAAGAAGAACCTGAGGAGTATGAAAAACCGATCGATGAGGAACAACAAGAAGAGGCAAATTGGCTAGTCAATCGACTAGGTACATACTTTGAACCACTGGATTACTCAGGTAAGGAAGGTAAACTCGAAAAACCCTCTATTGAACAACCACCGATTCTTGAGTTGAAACAATTGCCAGAGCAACTAAAATATGCATACTTAGGAACCGATAATACATTGCCTGTAATTATTTCTTCTAAGTTACAGCCTGAGCAGGAAAAGAAGCTGATCAAGATGTTGAAGCTACATAAAAAGGCAATAGGGTGGACAATTGCCGACTTGAAGGGAATTAGCCCGGCAGTGTGCATGCACAAGATTTTGTTGGAAGATGATCACAAACCTTCAATTGAAGCCCAGATGAGACTGAATCATGCCATGAAAGGGGTTGTAATGAAAGAAATCATCAAGTGGCTTGACGCCGGCATTATATACCCTATCTCTGATAGTACTTGGGTAAGTCTGGTACAATGTGTACCGAAAAAGGGAGGTATAACGGTGGTAAGTAATGAAAACAATGAACTCATTCCAACAAGGACTGTGACCGGTTGGAGGGTTTGTATGGATTATCGAAAGCTAAACAAAGCCACTAGGAAAGATCACTTCCCATTACCTTTTATTGATCAAATGCTTGACCGTCTTGCAGGTAAACCCTTTTATTGTTTTCTTGATGGTTATTCAGGTTACAATCAAATTGCCATAGCACCAGAAGATCAAGAAAATACAATCTTCACATGCCCATACGATACTTATGCCTTCCGAAGGATGCCGTTCGAATTGTGTAACGCCTCGGCAACCTTCCAAAGATGCATGATGGCACTCTTTTCAGACATGGTCGAAGACTTCCTTGAGATCTTCATGGATGATTTTTCTGTTTTTGGTAATGACTTCGACAGCTGTCTCGGCAATTTAGAGAAGGTGTTGGCAAGATGTGAAGAAACTGATTTAGTCCTCAATTCGGAGAAATGCCATTTTATGGTAGATGAAGGAATAGTGCTCGGCCACAAGATTTCATCCAAGGGAATTGAAGTAGACAAAGCCAAGGTGGACGTGATCGAGAGATTACCCCCACCAAGTTCGGTTAAAGGAATTCAAAGTTTTCTTGGACATGCAGGTTTTTACAGGAGGTTCATTCATAATTTTTCTAAAATCACTAAACCCTTGTGCAATTTGCTTGAACATGATAAAGTCTTCGATTTTGATGATTCTTGCACCCAAGCATTCGAAACCCTAAAGAAAAAGCTTACCTCGGCACCCATTGTCGTTCCACCAGATTGGACGCTACCTTTTGAGCTCATGTGTGATGCAAGTGATTTCGCGGTAGGAGCAGTCCTAGGCCAACGCACAGGTAAGACCTTCCGTATGATATACTACGCTAGTAAAACTCTTAATAATGCTCAAGTGAATTACACAATAACGGAGAAAGAGTTACTAGCTGTAGTTTTCGCATTTGACAAGTTTCGATCCTATTTGATTGGTACAAAGGTAATTGTTCATACGGACCATTCGGCAATCAAATATCCATTTGCTAAAAAGGATGCCAAACCTCGTTTGATTCGTTGGATATTACGTTTACAAGAATTTGATATTGAAATTAAGGACATGAAAGGAACAGAAAATCAAGTAGCCGATCACTTATCATGTTTAGAACGCAACATGGAGGAGGACGCGGATCTAGAGATATGCGATGCATTCCCAGATGAACAAATTTTAGTTACCTCGGCAACCATGGACGCACATGCCTCGACAACCCTTGACACCTCGACAACCATGGATGCACATGCCTCGGCAATTTTGGGAGCAGTCACCACGACAACACATGCCTCGGCAATACCCTGGTACGCGGATTTAGTTAATTTCCTTGTTTGTGGTATTTTACCTTATGTCATTACTCACCAAGGGAAGAAGCGGTTCCGCCATGATGCGAAGCATTACTTTTGGGACGAGCCTCTTTTGTTTAAACAATATGCAGATCAGGTTATACGCCAATGTGTCCCTGAAGAAGAGCAATAGAATGTACTCCGACAATGCCATTCTTCACCCTATGGAGGACATTTTGGAGGAACTCGTACCGCGGCCAAAGTTTTGCAATCCGGTTTGTATTGGCCAACATTGTACAAAGATGCCCAAGACTTTTACAAGCAATGTGATCGTTGCCAGAGAACGAGCAATATCTCTGACGACATGAGATGCCGCTCTAGAACATTATCGAGGTGGAATTGTTTGATGTATGGGGGATCGATTTTATGGGACCTTTCCCATCTTCATTCGGCAACCTCTACATCTTACTTGTCGTCGACTACGTGTCTAAATGGGTTGAGGTAGCTGCAGTTCCCAACAATGATTCCAAGACCGTGCAATGATTCTTGCAGAAAAACATATTTACACGGTTTGGGATGCCGAGAGCAATTATTAGTGACGAAGGCAAGCATTTTGACAACAGACTAATTGCCAAGATGTTGCAACGCTTCGGCATATCACACAAGATCGCCACGGTATATCACCCACAAACCAACGGGCAAGCAGAAATTTCCAACCGGGAATTGAAGGGTATACTCGAGAAAGTTGTAAATCCCTCTAGGAAGGATTGGTCATTAAGACTAGATGACGCACTTTGGGCATATCACACTGCATTCAAAACACCCTTAGGTATGTCCCCCTTCCGACTTGTTTATGGCAAATCATGCCATCTACCGGTGGAAATCGAACACAAGGCATATTGGGCAATCAAGACCGTGAATATGGATTGGGAAAGTACCGGACAAAAGCGTTTGTTGGACCTCAACGAGATAGAAGAATTCCGTGCACTCGCCTATAACAATGCACGAATCTACAAGGAGAAAACAAAGCGATGGCATAACAAAAAACTATTTCCGCGACAATTCACGCCAGGGCAACTAGTTCTCCTATTCAATTCTCGGCTAAAACTTTTCCCGGGAAAGCTGAAATCAAGATGGTCGGGACCATTCGAAGTCGTCAAACCATTCTCCCATGGTGCTGTGATAATCAAGTCCATCTCTGACAACCATGAATTCAAAGTTAATGGACAAAGATTGAAGCACTACAATGGTGCCCATGTGGAACGTAACAATGAAGTGGTCAACTTAGGAGATGCATGAGCATGCTCTCCTTTCAATATTTTCTTTTTCTTTTTATTTTCATTTTTATTTTTAGGAGATATTTTATTTTTCTTCATTACCTTTAGTTTCCAGGTTTTCTTTGTTTTCTTTTCCACAACAAGACTCACAACCACTACTTGCCACGATAATCACAACAGAGGATGCCCCGGCAACCAACCCTAAAGATGCCACGACAACCAAAGCTAAAGACATCCCGGCAACCACTGCAAAAGCCAAAGGTAAAACACCTATGCCCGAATCAACTCCTATGAAATCATTTTCTGATTTTTTAGATTCGGATGAGTCCTCCATTGCACCAACAAAGACTACACCAATTGAATCCTCCAAGCGAAAAGCCAATGACACTGATGAAGAGGACGATGAGGACAACCCCGTACGAGGATCGATTCAACCACCGGCAACAAGAAAACAACCATCGCGTTCAAGCAAGAGAATCAATACACCAACCAAAAGGAAACTAATCATCTACGATGACGAACTCTCGGAGTAAGTCCTCGTATGCATTTTATTTTTTGTTATTTTTATTTTTTTTAATGCATACATTGAGGACAATGCCTCACTCAAGTTTGGGGGGGATTGTTATTAGTAGTTACCATGTTTAGTTACATTCATCTTAAGTATTGCATTTAGGATACATAAATTGCTTGCCATGCCTTTAATTGGAACAAGAATTGCTTAGATTTGATGAATATCCGATGATGACTTTGCCAATGCACTTAATTGATAGAATTTTTATTCTAGGATAACCATGGAAAAACTTAGAATTTTACTATGATGCTAATTTTGATGAAACACTGTTGTGGTTTGATTGATTTAAGGAATTCTAGTGAACTTAGGTTGATAATTAACAAAATGGGGGATTAGAATAAAAATTGGATAAATGCTAGAGGTGCCCGAAATTGGCTCTAGCATGTGCTAAAAAAATTGATCACTAGAGGTGCCCGAAAACTGGCTCTAGTACGTGTTAAAAAAATTTGATAGCTAGAGGTGCCCGAAACCGGCTCTAGTCGAATAAATTAACTTTAGAAAACTAAAAAAACAAAACACTAGAGGTGCCCAAAACTGGCTCTAGTTAAAACATGTTAAAAAGAACCCAATAAAGTAATTTGAAAACTTATTGTTTGCATAGAATCCGAAAAATCAACTTGCACACAACTTCGCACACACTCACAAGCATTATAGTTTGATTCTGATTAACTCCTCAGTTTTCCGAAAAATAAAAAGCCAATCATACTTTGTGCCCCGGTTCAGAGAATTGAAATCAAGTTCAAAGCTAAGTTTGTGAAAATTGAAGTCTTGGCAGGTAATTATGAGTTTGCATTGATTGAGGACAAGCAATAGTTCGAGTTTGGGGGTGTGATAAGTGTTCAAAAGTACTATTTTTCTTACCCTTTTTACTCATATTATTGTTAGACTTAGGCTCATATTAGTTGCAAAATTAGCCATTCATGCATTAATCCATGTTTCCTTCCATCGTTGACCTTGATTACATAACTTGGTAGTTTTTGTGGGAAAAGATGCTGCTTTGGTGTGTTTTGTGTGTATGTGCAGGATCACTTGCCAAAGCAAGGCCAGAGCTAGTTGCCAGGGCAATGCATGAAGGAGACGCCGAGCCAGTTGCCAGGGCACTTGTCGACAAGAGCAAAGGTGATATGGTAGTCGAAATTGATGACTAGACAAGCCCAAGATGACGTGGAGGAAAGCCCAATCCATTTGATTTCCATGAAGATATTAAAGAAGAATTAAATTCCAAGAAGATAGGAGAAGCTCTAGTCGGAATATAATTATAATAAAGAATTATATTCTTTAAAGATAATTTAATCCCAACTTAACTTCCTCCTCAAAGAAGGACTTTGGCCTAGCCCTATAAATAAGAGGGAGATTTCGACAATCCATAGAGAGCAAAGAGAAGGGAATTTCGACAACTCCAGGGAGGGCAGGAGGAGAGAATTTTCGACAAGCATCTAGGGCAAGGAGGATTTCGACAAGCCTCCTTCTTCATCTTTTCTTTCTTGTTCGATTGGGTTCATGCTAGGGATTAATTATCTTGTATTTCTTTGGAACCTAGCCATGAACTAAATCTATTTGGCTATGGTTATTGTGTTTTGTGGTTGTGAGAAACTATTGGTTTTTGTTTAGGTAATAAGAGTTTGCACTTTTCTATTCAAGGTTTATTCATTCTTGGTTCTTATTCTTGTTTGCGAGTGAATTGGGAGAGGATCTCGTGATTTCATCTATTTATCTAATATCGGGAGAGTTAGATTCAAGAAACGAATGAATATGATCTTTATTCAATCTATTGATGGTGAAGATTAATCCGGCTTAGGAATAAGTTAAGGATTTCAACGGCTAAGAGGAGTGCAAGATTGGTTGTTGTTCACCCTTGATTCACGCAGGGATGTATTATCAAGGCATGCACAAGTAGCTAGAGTTTCGACTTAGGGATAAGAAGAAACCATTGAAGAACGCTCTGCCGAACCTTAAAGGTTGCTGCCCAGACGCCCAAGTAGTTGCCCAGGCAACCATCGATTAGTTGCCAAGGCAACCCCGTTGTGCAAGTTGCCACGGCAACTGAGTTGCACGTGCACTCTTTTACCAAGACGATCCAATCGGCTATCACACCTCAACTCACGATAACCTGGCCTATCTCTCTCTCATTTGATCTTATCTTTTCTTTTACTTTATTGCTTTCTAGATTAGTTATTAGTTAAACTCCTATAATCCTTTATTTGTGTTTTTACTTTTTACAGTGCAAGAGACTAGATTCTTGAAGTGGCACCAATCCATGTGGAGACGATATCTTTTATACTATAACTTGCGATGTGTATACTTGCACATTTGCGTAGCACTTATTACGCGCAACAGGTATTTATCCTTAAAGATCTCATTTCACATTATGATTACCTTATCAAAACATGAATTTACCCAATTGAAATATCCCGATTTTACCAACTTAATTAAATCTTTAAGCAATTCATCAAAATCTTCATTAACATATGAATTCTTGAAATCAATTGCAAAACTATCAATCCAATATTAACCAACTACTAGGGAATATCAATAAAGAACCTTAGTTTAAGAGAGGAAAATGGAATTCACCTTTGAAGAAGCTCCCACCAAAATTGACGTACGATTTTCCTTGAAATTAAACTTGTGAAATTGATGAAATCTTTGAGAAATTCTTGTGAGGTTTTGTTAGGAATAAAAAGTAAAATCATATGATGATTTCTCCATTGAAAATCATCAATTTTTTTTTGGATAATCATGTTTGGGAATTGAGATAGAAAGTGAGGGAAAATAATGAGAGAAAATTAGAAAGAATAGAAAAATGATTTGGAAACCAATTAACCATTAATTCCTTACTCAATTAAGGCGATCATTTTATGATTAAAACATTTAGAAATAATAGCTCTCTAAGGATTCTTATTATTGGTCCAATTTCATTTTAATCACTTAAAACTAGTTTTGCAATCTTTACGATTTAGTCACTAAATCAAAATGTCACTTAAAACAATTTAATTATCTCCCAAATTTATTACCAAAACACTTAATATTATATTAAAACATTTTTGTTAAATCAAACAAATTTTTTATCTCCTCAATCTATATTTTTAAAATATTAATTTCCCAAAACTCTTTTCATCGGTTAATCCAGTTCGACCGAGTCGAACAAAACCCGATCAAACCTCTAAATGTCCAGCCCTATTTTTGGGGTGTTACAATTTTCTTAGATTATTATAAATTGTTTTATTTATCAACAATTTAATTTTTGCTTACATAATTAATTTACCATACTGACTCATTGTTTTGTTTTTGTCTTTTGTTTAGCATTTTTTTGCATTGCATAGAGGTATTAATCCAAAATTGGTTATCATTAGAAGGAGATTATAATAGTTAAGGAGATTCGTTTTTCGATAAAAAGAGAGTGCAAATATGAGGCTATGCCTGGGACAAATCACGAAAGAAGTGAAGGTTAGTTCATCCAAGGGCCACACACCAGATTTTGTTAGTGCTGATACTGACAAGAATGAGATGCAAGAACTAAAAAGGCAAATGGCCGAGATGATGACAGCTATGGCCAGAGAAAAATGCATACTAAACTGAAAGGAGAACCGAAAAAACCCAGAACATGAACAAACAACCGTGTTCGCGTATCGTTACAATCTGTATCAACAAACCAACTGGAGGTGTAATTGAGTCAAATTCCAAGAAGGTGATGACAGGTCAGGAAAAATCCCAAATGGAAAAATAATGGAGGTTCCTTTGATTCAATTCCGATCACATATACAAAATTGCTTTCGATACTGGTAGAGAAGAATTTTGTGAGCCCAATCCAGTCCAAGCCCAAAGAGTCTTTTTATCTTAAAAGCTATGACATCAATGCAACATGTAACGACCACCAAGGAAGTTTAGACCATACTACCGAGAATTGCGAGGCTCTAAAGTTCAAGGTTGAAAATCTTACCCAAGTAGGTATGTTGAGTTTTGAATATGGAAGGCCCAAATTTCCTAAAAGTTTGACAATTAATAGAATGCCTAGAAATGCAAAACTGAAGGAAATTCTCAGTCCATTAGAATCAATTAAGTGTCCAGAGAAAAGTTCAGATTCCAACGTTTCCACAGCCAATTGTTAGAAGATTGGAGATCACAAACATCACTTTGATCCAATTCCTATTTCATATAAAGAACTGTATCCTCAATTGTTGAAGGACCAGTTGGTGACCCCACTTTTCCTTAAACCTTTACAACCTCCGTATCAAAAATGGTATAACGTCAATGCTCATTGTGAATTTCATGATAGAATTCAAGGACATTCAATTAAGAATTGCATCACCTTCAAGCGTCAAGTTCAAGTTCTTTTGGAGTATAGGAAATGGGAATTTGGAACAGAAAGTCATCTTGATTCAATGGCTGAGTGGGAGACTCAAGATGAAAATACCCAGAAAGAGGAGCACTAGTACGAAATAAGCGAATTAGGGAAAAAGAGAAATGATTGAATGAGGAGTTGAAAAGTTTGCAATTCGATTATCAAGAACTTTGTTCGATGCTCAAGAACGCTAGTTTAGGCGTGACTCTGGAACAGTCAAAGAAAAGAATCAAAGAACTGAAGCATGAAGCTGAATAATGGAACAAAAACTTTAAAGCAAGTGAAAATTGGGTCAATACACTCCCGTGTGATCTTCAGACAATGGAAATACAACGCAATACTTTCATGGATGATCTAAAGATTAGTCGGTCTAAATGCAAGATGATAAGTCGGTACATGGAAATGTATGAGGATACTACTATCAAGCTGAATGATAGTCAAGCTAAAATTGAAACACTAAAGAAGAAGGTAGATGAGTATCTCAATCTTACATTGATTTACAAAGTTCTTGTTGATGATATTAAGAAATATTGTCAAGAAGGTGAGGAAAAGTGACATGCCCAGTTCCAAAGATAAAAAATGAAGATACGAGAAAAGGACAATAACATGGGAGTTGATGTTACTCAAGCACAAGAAGTGGCTCAACAAGTGTCAGACCTAGCTGATGTAGCAATGGCACTGAGTCAAAATATTGATCCAGCATTAGATCACGGAGGGAAGCTGACTTGGCTCTTAGGGGAAGTTAGGAAGTTAGCAGTTAGAGCTCACCAATATTTATAGTATTTGAGATCTGATGTAAAGAATTCTTTTATTTCTATGAAAGTTGTTCTATGATGATCACTTTTAGAATCAATAACTCTTGCATTCATGCAGTGCATATTTATCAACATAATTATTTAATAGCATTACATTAACATTCATGATCTAAAGCGATTGGGGTTTTAATGGCAACAATCTGGGAATCAGGGAAAGTTTGAAAATCTATTATCATGGATGAAGATATGAGAGGAATTGAAAATACTCAAGAAGGGTTACAAGAATGGATGACCAAGCATCAGCAAAATGCGAAGAACCACACTGCTACACCATGTTTGACAATTTATTCTGGGGCATCTAACCTGAATGCAAGGATAGGTTTCGTGAAGCCTATCATCCTAGGATTAAGACTCGAGCAGCTGAAAAATAGATATGCAAGACTTGAGGAAGAGATTAAAGCATGATAAGTCGTTAGTGATCCTAGATTTGATGCAAAAAAATTTTCTTTAGTCACTGATCTGGTTATTTTGCATGAATTCAAAGTCCCCAGTTTTGAGAAATATGATAGTTCTAGTTGTCCTAAAATCCATTTGGCAATGTTTTGTAGAAAAATGGAAGGACATTTGGACGATGACAAATTGTTGATCCATTATTTCCATGATAGCCTGGTTGGACCTATTGCTGTGTGGTACAACATATTAAGCCGATAATAGATTCGAACATGGGTTGATTTGGCCAAAGCATTTTTTGGGCAATAAAAGTATGTTATAGACCTAGCTCCAGATGCCATCTTCTATAGAGCATGAATATGAAAGGTAGTGAAAGCTTTAAAGACTATGCATTGAAGTGGCGATGATTAGCATCTCAAGTACAACCTCTCATGACAGAGGAAGAAATATCTCTCATGTTTCCTCAAACTTTTACACCCAATTTCTTCGAGAAAATGCTTGCAAATTCAATGGCCAGTTTCAGTGACCTCATTGTGATAGAGAAGCAATAAAAATTAGGACCCGAAAAGGAAAAAATGGACCAAGTTTTGAAGATTGTGCTAATAAGGAAGAGAAGAAAGAAAAAGAGGTGATTGAATGTAATGTTCAAAGTTCTCAGAGCCACAAGAGAAAAAGGCCAGTTTATTCATCAGAATTATCATGAAAAATTCCTCGAGCAAGTGCAAATCTAGAGATCTTTGAAGTGTCTATTTTAGACTTATTTCCTTAACTTGTTGAAGGAAAACATATCACTCCTAGGCCAGTGAAGGTAGTGCCAAAGCCATCTGCCTATAGCTATGATCCAGACAATGTTTGTGACTTGTACATGGGTGCACCATGACATGCACACAAGAAGTGTAGGCCTCTAATAGAAGAAATCAAGAAGCTAGTCAGTAAAGGAATCTTGACACGATAGCTAGTTCAACAATGGGAGACAAAAAGAAATAGAGCAAACTTTTATACTAACCGAGGAATCGAAAGGCCAGAATGAATGCTTCCAAGATTGTTTGGAATTCTAATAAGTCTATCTTAACCATGTCTGTGCACCATGTGGGTACAATGTACAGGGATCACTTCTGAAGTAATACACGAAAATAATTATGCTACTATAACCCCCTTGACCCGGCCTAGACGCCCGACCGAACCGAGTGAGCTATATTGGTTTGCCAAAACAAACCCAAACTGATTAACTAAACTTAGGTCCATTTTTTTCTTTTTATCTTATCTAGATGCAACATTATGTCCTAAGGTGTGCATGCTGGCAGCGGGTGAACTCTTAATTGAATCGGGCATCGAATTGACATTCAATTGCGCATATATGCAACCAAATAGCAAATCTAGAAAGTTACAAAGACTTAGTTAGAATTTAAGTTACCAATCATCAATTAATCTGATTTCATGCTTGCTTGCCAAATTTCAGCTCAAAACGATCATTCAAAATCATACAATTGCATTCACAAATAACAATGACCAAAATGAAAGAATCAGAAACCTCAAGAATCACTTTAACAGAAATAACAGTAGCCGATATCAGTACGCGGGCACCTGTACAGATACAGGGTTTCATTACATAGGGTCTGTAGCGATGTCTTTTTTTTTTATTTTGATCGCTAAATAAAAACGAGGATTGTGTTTTCGAAGGATTTTTGAAAGGTGTTTGTGACTCTTTTGGATATAAAATATTTATTCCGTGGGTTTACAAAAATCTTATAAAAATGGAGTCGCCACCGGCCACTTAGGTAGGCCGGACACCATAAAACCAGAGATTCGAAAAGACAGGGTTCGGGAGTCGGTTACGGATGGGGAAGGATTAGCATCCCCACACCGCCCAAAAATTGGTACTTTAATAATTACCGCTTTATTAATATTGGATTTTCCGGATTAGAGTGACGATTATTTTAAAATTTCGGTCATAATTGTGAATATATTTTAAGGGTCCCGTTATCCGAGGATAAACGTCCAACCACTATCACTACGCTTGATACTGGCCCCGTTTACGCTCGGATAAAAGGACTCCGCATTAACAAGTTATATCTCGATATGCAATCTTAATGGCAAAAAAATATAAAACATGGTAAAATGTTTAAATGTAGTAAATATTGTCATAACAGAATATTAATCTAACATAGGTGATATCCTGGACTAAAACATGCATATACATATTATTCTAAATAATAGATAAAAACAACTATGATATGTCAAAATAACAAGGCAGGAATAAATACATATATACGAACAAATATTTCAAAAAGACATGCATACTGGTAATAAAACATATTTCAACATATACGGATCAACATATCGTATAAAAAGGATAAATATACTAACATGTAGCCCTAAAAAAATAAGAAAGCACACACATACAAAAATACAAAATATACCCTGTACGAATCAATTAAAACATAACATGCTTGATATGAATAACCGAAAAAACATAAATGTCATACTTAACACATATATACATATAAACATAAAACGAATCATATACGGGAGACATAAAATAAGATAATATCAACATATACGATGCCAATACGAACAATAATATTTACAAAGAAAACAGGACTGAAATGAAAGGAAAACGAAAATCAGTGGCGGAAATTAAAGTACAATAATATGTAATTTAGGGACGAAATTGCAAAACAGGCAAAACCTAAAAGGACCAGGATTGTAATTGTACCAAGGGGCAGACCCAAAGTGAAAAATTTAAAAATGCGGGATGGTTAAAGGCGTAATTTTACCATTCAGAAACTGATTCGGTGTAATTTAGTGACTAAATTGTGACTTTTTGAAAACCCAGGGGGACTGGGACTGTGATTATACCATGCGGCAAGACATAAATGAAAATATTGAAAACGCGGTGGGATTAAGTGTGTAATTTACCCATTTAGTAAAATAATAACATCTATATAAGGGCTATTTTCAGACCGAAACCAAGTTTTCCCCATTTTCGTTTCATTCTTCAGTTTCCCAAATAACCAGCGTTCTTCTTTTCTCTCAAATGTTCTTGAGAAACCCAGAATCCGGCGGCCGGCCGCCGTATTCTCCGCCGCCGACCGCCGCTAACCGGCGCCGGTGGACTCCCAAAATACACCACAACATTCCCCTTGTCGTCCTCTACATGAATCCGTGGCTGGATTCAGAGGATCCCCTTTTATTTACCCTAGATCTAAGAAATACGAACCCAAAAATATATTTTTCTTTAGACCAATACGAAAACCACAAGGGTCTTCCCTCCCTTTGTTCACTGGGATTTGGCTTGTAGAAGCCGAAAGGCTTGTCACAGAGGAAGGGAAGACCCACAAACAAAGCCGGTAAGACTTCTTTACTTGTTTCCTTTTTATTTTCTTTTTGTGTTTCGTATATGCATGCAAAGGAAACAGGTAAGAAAAAGAGACAAAAAAAAATTACCACTGGACTGCCTTTTGATTATCTTGACTGGTTACAAGTTTCTGGTTTTTACAAGCTTTCTGTTTTTTGTGTTACTACTCTCTCTCCTTTTTGCTCGCTCCTAAAATTGCTCGCTAGAAAATCCCGTTACAACAGCCCCGTTTCATATATATTATCCTCTCGTATTTTGGTTGCAACTTGTATCTTCTTTTCCGGATCGACATTTTGCTTGTTGTCTTTGGCATAATCAACGCTGGGGACTGAATATCGGGCGGTGGCGGTGGTGGTCGTTCGCGCCGAGGCCGACGATTTTCGGCCGTTAGATCGGATCGATCTAACGGTAGAGATGGCTTGAAGAACGATCGGCCTGGATGAAGCCTCGATCTGATAAAATGGCTTCAGATTTGGCCACGTGGAGCTCCGCAGTCGAGGAGTCGGAACGCGTGGATCTGACGCGCGCGTGGGATGTTAAAGCGTCCGCGCGTGAACCACACGCACGCGTGGCACTCGAACGGTCCATACGTGTGGAGCACGCGCGCGCGATATTTTTTTTGACTTTCATTGCATCGTGGCGTTAGATCGGATCTTGATCCAACGCCCACGCTACCCGCATTGTAATAGATAGGATTCAGATTTGGGCCATACGGGCCTTGTAATTGGATTTGTAATTGGACTTGGATTTTATTTATTTGGGTTTAATATATATTTAATTTTTCATTTTACTATCCCAATAATAATAATAGTATACTTATAACAACAATACATATATACTTATATTATACGATCATTAATTAATATACTATTCTAGTATACGTACGTATAATCATATGACATCTACATACGCTTATACCCTAGATACATACGTGACATACATACGCCCCTAATACGTATACATAGCTTATACATGCACACACCTTATATTAGTAACATTCATATAATAAATATACATGCAATATTAATATATTTAAGTAAAAATGAGTGATTACATTTGCCCTCTTTTGCTTGTTCTCATGAAATGGGAAACAAAGCAAAGATTCATAAGCACTCATTTTATCGGACTTCCTGTTTGTAGCCTCGAAAAACGAATTTTTTTGGACATTTCCGCTCTTCCTTGGCGAATCTTCAGGCTTGTAAGTTCTTCCTATATAGAACTTCGTCACCTTCCGATCTTGGAGCTACAGGCTCTTTCGACATTGAACCCTTCGCTCTGATTTTTATCAGACTTCCCCGTTTATAGCTTTGGAAAAACGAATTCTTTTGGACATTTCCGCTCTTCCTTGGCTGAATCTTCAGGCTCGTAAGTTCTTCCTATATAGAACTTCGTCACCTTCCGATCTTGGAGCTACAGGCTCTTTCGACATTGAACCCTTCGCTCTGATTTTTATCAGATTTCCCTGTTTGTAGCTTTGGAAAAAACGAATTCTTTTGGACATTTCCGCTCTTCCTTGGCTGAATCTTCAGGCTCGTAAGTTCTTCCTATATAGAACTTCGTCACCTTCCGATCTTGGAGCTACAGGCTCTTTCGACATTGAACCCTTCGCTCTGATTTTTATCAGACTTCCCTGTTTGTAGCTTTGGAAAAACGAATTCTTTTGGACATTTCCGCTATTCCTTGGCTGAATCTTCAGGCTCGTAAGTTCTCCCTATATAGAGTTTCGTCACCTTCCGATCTTGGAACTGCGGGCTCTTTTGACATTGAACCCTTCGCTCTGAGACAATGAAGCTCAGAGTCTTTCCTATATAAGACTCTTTGCTTTCGACACAACAAGTTTCCTATATAACCCTGTGTCATAGGTGAATTGCTTTGACTGGGAGTTCTTCCTATATAGAACTGCGAGTCTTGACCTTGGAGCCATCAGTCCCTCCTATATAGAACTTTCAGTTTCTGAAGCCTCGGAGCGGAGGATTCTTCCTATATAGAACCTCTCTCTGGAGCTTGAAAACATGTGCATTTTGCATGTAAAGACATTGTCTTCTCATTTGGGATTCACACCGTGATGACCCTCGATGTCTCTTTGGATCTGCAAATACCTGAGATGAAAACAAAATGCTATGACAAATGAATGAATTGACATGCTCCTAATCCTAGTGATGTCTGACTATTCATGATGCATGAGCTTCAATATCATGGTGGGTTTGTTTTGGTCCTTTTTGACGTTTGCTTTCTCCTTTCTTATGAGCATCGATACCCTGATTCACTGTCAGGTTCAACCATCTCAACCTTTCTTTTTCTCCAATCGTGATTTGGAATTTTTAAAGCGCCCTTTCGGGTTTTCACTCTAAAGAGTTTTTTTTTTTGAGGTGTGCCTTTTGATTTTCACCCAAGAGAGATTTCTTGTTATCTCATGTGCCTTCCTTGGATAGATAGGACATGTGCCATTGGTCGTCCTATCGAGTTGTTTAAAGCTTCTCACTTTCTCTATCGACAGCCATTATGTAGGGAACTAAAGGACGGAGTTAACATCGTTTTCTTTGATCACCTGCATTTCCAAAGTTAAATCATAGTAATGCTCCGAAATCTCTTGTTTCATTATAAGCCTATGTTATCTTATTTGACTGAAATTGACAAGAAGGCTGGGAATGGATGCTCAAAACACGGTTTTATTATGACTAAGGGTTTGGGATATCTTAAAAAGAAAGGTATGACACGTATAAGTTAAATACTAGATCTCTCATTATCTTTGATATGAATGATACATGATCCTGTCAACTGGTGTAGAATTTTTTGCCTGAAGCTTTCTCTTCATGATGCTCATGGGGATACCATTCTCCTCATATATTCAAATTTTCGATTTACCCGAGCCGCCCTTTGCGGGTTTTCAACTCGAGTCCTTCCTTTGCTTCAAGACGTCCGGTTTCGGGTTTTCGTCCTGAGCTCTCCAATTTTTTTTTTTAGAGATAATATTTCTTGACGACATCAGAATTTACGGGATTTTTCAGCTCGTCCCCGTCCATTTCTGTTAGGATCAGGGCTCCTCCTAAGAAGGCCTTCTTTACGACGTACGGTCCTTCCCAATTGGGCATCCATTTTCCTCGAGAATCTTTCTGGATAGGGAGGATTCTTTTGAGTACCAGATCCCCTTCTTTGAACTCTCTTGGGCGCACCTTTTTGTTGTAAGCCTGCACCATCCGCTTTTGGTACATCTGACCATGACAAATGGCCTTTAGTCTTTTTCACAATGAGATTGATTGGTCGAGTCCGCCTGCACCCATTCGGCTTCTTCCAATTTTACTTCGTTTAAGACCCGGAGGGACGGAATCTCTACCTCAATTGGGAGTACTGCCTCAGTACCATACACCAAGGAGTAGGGCGTTGCCCCCGTTGATGTACGAATGGACGTCCTATAGGCGAAAAGGGCAAAAGGCAACTTCTCATGCCAATCCTTGTAGGTATCCGTAGTCTTTGCTATGATCTTCTTTATATTTTTGTTTGCCGCTTCCACTGCTCCATTCATTTTAGGACGATAGACTGTGGAATTATGGTGTGTTATTTTGAATTGAGTGCACACGTCCTTTATCATTTTGTTGTTCAGATTGGAAGCGTTATCGGTGATGATCCTCTCTGGCAACCCGTATCGACAAATAATTTCTTTCTTTAAGAACCTACAAACTGTAGTCCTGGTGATATCGGCGTAAGACGCTGCCTCTACCCATTTAGTGAAGTAGTCTATGGTGACCAAAATGAAACGGTGCCCATTGGAAGCTTTCGGATGGATCTGCCCGATAACGTCCATGCCCCACGCTGCGAAAGGCCACGGAGAATTCACGGTGTGTAGAGGCGATGGGGTGCATGAATTTTGTCAGCGTAAATTTGGCATTTGTGGCATTTCCTGGCGTAATCGATGCAATCTCCCTCCATGGTCAACCAGAAATAACCGTATCTCATAATTTTTCGAGCTATAGACAGCCCGTTGGCGTGCGTTCCACAAATCCATCATGTACTTCGGCTAAGATTTCCTTCGCCTCCCGGGCATCCACACATCTCAGCAATGTTTGATCATGACTTTTCCTATATAGGATTTCCCCATCTAGGATATATTTTGTTGCCATTTTTCTGAGCGCTTTTCTGTCATTGTCGTTTGCCCCTTCTGGATATTTTCGAAATTTGACATATTGCAGGATATCATAGTACCATGGATTCCCGTCAATCTCTTCCTGTACATTAAAACAATGAGCAGGCTTTTCAAATGTTTGCATCTCAATGGGTTTCATTTCTGCCCAGGTGTTTGTTTTAAACATGGACGCCAAAGTTGCCAATGCATCTGCCATCTGATTTTCTTCTCGGGGTAGGTAATTGAAGCTGACCTTTTCAAACTCTTTGACGAGCTCTTGGATCCATTCGTGATATTTGACCAACTTCGGGTCTCTAGTTTCCCACTCCACACGTAATTGGTAAATGACTAGGGACGAATCTCCGAACACTCGAAGTTCCTTAACCTTTCTTTCGATGGCTGAGTTCAGTCCCATGATGCAAGCTTCGTATTCAGCTATATTGTTTGTGCAGAAGAACTCCAATCTGCTGGTGAAAGGATAGTAGACGTCCTCAGGTGAAATTAGCACTGCCCCTATCCCATGTCCGAGAGCGTTGGAAGCTCCATCGAAGTAAAGTTTCCATGACATACCATCTGAAACTTGTTCTTCGGTTGTGATGCACATCAAGTCTTCGTCTGGGAAACTAAAGTTCAATGCCTCATAGTCATCCGAAGCACGACTAGCTAGGAAATCCGCTACGGCACTCTCATTTACGGCTTTCTGATTAATATATATGATGTCGAATTCAGATAAGAGCATCTGCCATCGGGCCATCCTTCCCGTTAGCGCTGGCGCTTCCATTAAGAACTTTAATGGGTCTAGCTTGGATATCAACCAGGTAGTATGGTACAACATGTACTGTCTGAGCCGCTTGGTAGCCCAAACTAGAGCACAACACAGCTTTTGCACTGGCGGGTACCGTGTTTCGCAATCGTTGAATTTCCTGCTTAGGTAATAGATGGCCTGCTCCTTCTTTCTTGACTCATCGTGTTGCCCCAGCACACATCCCATTGAATTCTCGAAGACTGTTAAGTAGAGAATTAGTGGTCGACCAGGCGCTGGTGCGACTAAAATTGGAGCATTTGTCAGGTACTTTTTGATCTTTTCTAGGGCTTTTTGACATTCTTCATCCCACACGCCAGGATTATTCTTTCTAAGAAGTCTGAAGACCGGGTCGCATTGATTGGTTAATTGGGAAATGAAACGAGAGATATAATTCAGCCTCCCCAAGAAACTGCGAACTTCCTTTTGTGTGCGGGGTGGTGAAAGGTCCTGGATGGCTTTCACTTTATCCGGGTCAATTTCAATCCCTCTTCTGCTTACTACGAACCCCAAGAGTTTTCCAGAAGTAACGACGAAGGTACACTTGGCAGGATTGAGCCTCAGTTGGTACTTCCGTAGTCTTTGGAATAGTTTTCTTAAGTTCTGTAGGTGCTCTTCCTCTGTTCGAGACTTGGCAATCACATCGTCCACGTATACTTCTATTTCTTTGTGCATCATGTCATGGAAAAGAGTCACCATTGCTCTTTGGTATGTTGCCCCTGCGTTCTTTAGCCCAAACGGCATCACTTGATAACAAAAAGTGCCCCACATGGTTATGAATGTAGTTTTCTCCATGTCGTTAGGATCCATCTTTATCTGGTTGTACCCTGAGAAGCCGTCCATGAAGGAAAACCATGAATGTCCTGCGGTGTTGTCAACCAGCGTGTCAATATGTGGCAAAGGGAAGTTGTCTTTAGGGCTAGCTCGATTCAGATCCCTATAATCTACACACATACGTACTTTCCCATCTTTCTTTGGTACTGGTACAATGTTTGCAACCCATTCGGGGTATTTGGCTACCTCAAGAATCCAAAGATCAAATTGTTTTTCACTTCTTCTCGGATTTTTAACAACATCTCTCGCCTCATTCTCCGAAGTTTTTCTTTGTCTTGGTTTGCACTCTGATTTTGTTGGCAATTTGTGCACCACTATGTCGGTGTTCAATCCCGCATATCTTGATAAGTCCAGCGAAGACATCCTTGAATTCTGAAGCGGGCTATCGGTTCATGTTTGGTTTTTGAGGAAATCGTTCCTCCTATTTTTATTTCTTTTCTCGCTTCTTCATCCCCAAGTTGACAATTTCGCTCTTCTTGGTGGGGCATAATCGCTTTTCTTCGTCCCCACCATTCTCTTTAACTCTTCCGGGATCTCAATTTCTATTTCATCATATCCTCCTTCAATTTCCTCTGAGACCTCAGGGCATTCGAAATTTACTCCAGGATTGGATCCGGTATCATTCATATCGTCAATCATGAGCGACCTGCATTAAATGAGAATGAATTGTATTGGGAAAGAGACGGTTTTACATGAAGGGAATGAATATGAAGGATGCATGAATGGAATAAATGAGACTTTGGTCATTTTTAAGAAAGTGGGGATATTTTCATTTCAATCAAAAAGTTAACATAGGTGCCCCATACAAGAGATCCCCATTGTCTATGGGCAAAAACAAAAGGTTGATTCAGAGCATTACTCTGATCTATTCCTAAAGACTACAGGTAGATCAACGCAGCTCCAGTTATCAAGTGTTTCCCCGGGATGGCAAGGGCGAATGTTGGTCAACATTTTGCTACCTCGGTCTTTTTCAGCTATCATGTTGATGTACATCCCTTCAAATGATTTACTGAGTATTTCCTCCTGGTTAAGTTCATCATTTTTCTTCATTGCCTCTCTATTATCTTGACCTGGCTGGTAGAACCCTACGGAGACGAAAGTGGCTTTCAAACTAGGAAAGGACATCGACCTCCACGGAATGTCTTCTCCTTTAGATCTGGCTTTTCTTTGCTCCTCTTTTCTTTTATATTCTTCTTTCTTCTGTTGGACACTTGGTTGATAACCCAGCCAAACGATCCTTTTAGGTTATCATATTCTTGGGTCTCGTGTTTTCCTTGTAATTTCTTTCCCACCCCTTTTTCCTATTTTGGCTCCTCGGCCCGAGTTTTCTGCGACGGTCATCTTGGTACAATTAGATAACCTAGGGTAGGGATCCGGCTTCCCTCAAACGAATGTGGCATTTACTAGTTCTAATGCTCGGAACGAGCATTCTCGCAAAGATCTTCATCATTTTGAATGTAGGGGTGTCGATGTCACTAAGCAACAAATTCATGCTCTGCCTCTCAAAGTGACCAATTTGCCTTCAACTACAAATTTTAATTTCTGATGCAATGATGACGGGACAACTCCTGAGGAGTGGATCCAAGGTCTTCCCAATAAGCAGCTGTAAGATGGTTTTATGTCCATCACCACAAAATCGATCACATATTCGGTTGGTCCGATCAATAGGGGCACCTCAATTTTCCCCATTGTCCCTTTTTGCGTACCATCAAAGGCTCTTACCGAGTTGTATCAAGGCTTTAGGTGCGAACCATCTATTGGCAATTTTTACAGGGTTACCATAGGCAAGACATTCAATGCTGACCCGTTGTCGATCAGTACGCCTAGTAATACATATCCTTTGCAATGGGTAGTGATGTTGAGGGCTTTGGTAGACCCCATTCCTCCCTCCGGGATCTCATCATCACTGAACGTGATATGATTATAGGCAGTAATATGCCCCACTATCATGTCCAGGTTTGCTACAGAAATGTCCTGGGGCACAAAAGTTTGATTCAGCACTTTCAATAACGTCTCCCGATGCTTCTCTGAACTCAAGAGTAATTCCAGCACTGTGATCCTGGCCGGTTGCTTTCGTAGTTGTTCCACTACGTTGTACTCGCTATGTCTCAAGAACTTTAGAAATTCTTTGGCCTAGGCCTCAGTTACCGGTTCATTTATCTTTTGGGGAGGTTCTTCTCCAAATATCTGCGTAGGGCTAACTGCTGTATTCTTCCCCCTATCTTTTTCAGCTGCTCTCAAAGCCTCGGAGGAATAACATCGGCCGCTCCTTGTGAAATGGCCTACTTCACCAACGTTCACATTGTTTTGGCCTTGTTGATCTTCCAGCGTAGACTCTTTTACCTGTTCGCGTTCTGATTTTTCTGGCATGGTCACATTCGCAGCATAATTCCAGGGAATTTGTCGCATATCTTTGAATGGGAATGGAGATGGTGCTGAAATAACGATCTTGGGATTTATCTTGCTGGTTTCTCCTTGGGAGACACCTGCATTTCCTGTTCTGGGAGAGATGATAAAAGGTCTATCCTTCCCGTATCTAGCTTTGGGGCTATCTGTCATATGTACGTCTGATCCCTTCCCCATGGGTTCCTCAAAGAATTCAATTTGTTTTTCATCCATCAACTTCTGCACCAATTTCTTGAACTCATCACATTCTTGGATATCATGCCCTTCAGTCTGATGGAATTCGCAATACTTTCCACATTCTTTCTGCCTTATTATCATGCTTTTATTGATCATACGAGCCATGCATAACTGTTGAAATACCCACAGTAAAGGAGACTTGACTTCTGATACGTCATCCTTTATCCTCCTGGTAAAGCATTCTTCTATGGCTTCCATGATTAGGCAGCGGGTTGTTGGCTATGCTAGGCTCTTCAAACTTCAATATCCCAGAATCGATTAAGTTCTGTACAAGCTTTTTGAAGGCAATGCAGTTCTCAGTGGGATGTCCAGGGGTACCGCCGTGATAGTCGCAATGTGCACTTGGATTATACCAAGGTGGGAATGGTGGATTGACAGGATTAACGATGTATGGTCGGACCAGGTCTGCTTCATACAACTGGGAGTAAAGTTCTGAGTATGAAACAGGTAGAGGAGTGAAAGTTCTCCTCTCTCTATCCTTTCTGGTGGCTTTCTCATCTCTTTGATTCGAATTTTGTGTTTTTCCCACAGGTGCTTGTGGCTGTGAGACTGTGAAGTTCTTCGGGGCAGTATAGGTGCTGGTGGTGTTTACTTCATTTCTTTTGTTGTACTTTCGAGACCCTACCCACCATCTATTCTGCCGCTCTTGATTGCCAGTTCGAGAGACTCCCGATCCCGATTAAATCGTGGCTCTTGTGTTTGTGTTGTTAATGAGGCGGTCAAAGAGTGCCCCCTTCAGAGTATTGACAAATAATGGCGTGATTTCATGCTCCGGGATAGGTGGCTGGATTTGGGCGGCCATTTCTCTCCACCTCTGGGCATATTGTCGCAGGCTTTCATTGGACTTTTGCCCCATATTTTCTAACATGATTCTGCTAGGGATCATGTATGTCATTGTTTGTATTGCTCGGAAAATGCTTTAGACAAATCTTTCCATGTCTTGACATTTGCTTTGCTTAACTGAGTATACCAACGTAACGCCGCTCCAGTTAGACTATCTTGGAAACAGTGGATCAGTAGCTTTTCATCTTTATGGTAAGCCGCCATTTTTCTAATACATACATCGTTATGTGTGCGAGAAGGGCATGTGGTTCCGTCATATTTATCGAACTCTGGCGTTTTGAATTTTGGTGGCAAGACAAGATCGGACACGGACTTAAGTCACTAGCGTCGTTTCTGATTCTTCATTTGATTGTAACGCTTTAAATTTTTTTTTCCATGAGGCGAAATCTTTCTTCCCACTTTCTTTCTACCTCATTCCCGATCCTTTCGACCATGTTTAGGTCCGCACTTCTTCTTCATAAAGTGCTCCGGTGTCAAGGGGTTGAGTCTCGTGCCCCTACTTGAAAGTTGGAAGACATTCCCAGTAGGGTCAATATACACCTTCCTAGCCTGGTTTTTTGTGCAAAGGGTTGAACCTTGTAGTGAGCCGGGTACCTTCCGCTCTAGGATATTTTCTTCTTCTACTCGTTTTCCAAGACTTTTTGCCAAAGAATGCCGTTATGTCGGATACTATTGATGTTTGTGACTGTGCAATCTGATCACTAAGGCTTCTCTGAGCCTCTTCAAGCCTTGTCTCAAGCTCTCTTTGCCCTCTTTCTAGACTGAATATTCTTTCTTCCATGAGATTTCTTTGTAGCCGGGTAAAGTATAGATGATGAATGATTGCGGGTTAACACTACATAGAATGCCACAATATTCATATTGTTAATATGGTTGAAAAAATAAATGCATGTACAATGATGCAAATGTTATGATGCACATGCAAGAATGCATGCAGTAAGGTAATCTTGCTCACTGGTAATCACCCTTTTGAATTACTTTTACGGGAATTAAAGGGTCTTGATTACAACAAAATTCGTGTTACAAAGTAAAGATCCCTAGTACAAAAGATCTAATTATAACACAGAGTCTTATAGATAGACTCTAGCTCTATCTCCTAACTTTCCAATTGCCTTGAGCAGCTTGAGGAACCTAGGAGCTTCTTCCATTCCCGGGGCTATAAACGGTTGGAGTGTCTCAGCCTCGACAGCTAAATCATTTACGTGTCTGGCGACTCGCTGTATGTCCACCATTAGGTTTGCATAGTACTGGTCTCTGTCCTGTACCATTCGAGCAGCGTCACGTAATCTTTTCTGCCAATAGATGTCCCCTCCGGCTGCAGCTTCCTCGAACACATTAATTCTTTCCTTGTAGTCCTCCACAACTGCTTCGAGGGATCCGATTCGTGTTTGTAACACACCCACTTCGTGTTCTCTTTCTTGTAGCTCAGCGAAATTATTCCTGCGACAGTATATTCGAAGTGAGTGTTCGGCTTCCGCCATCTTTTCTTTTAATTCATCATTTTGACTTTGGCTTTGACCCAAACTTTGAAGAGTGTCATCGTACAGTTTCTGCATTTCTAACAGTCTGTTTCGGCTATTCATGGATTTTCTTTTCCATACGGCGACACTTTCTCTCTCATGATGAACAGCCTGTTTTCCTTTGTTGATTTCTTGTCTGAATCTTTCTCTCTCTTGATCAATGGCTTTCTTGGCGGACCGTTTTTCTTCCTCCATAGCCAAACGGTAGCTTTCAATCTCTTTCTCGATCACCCTTTTGTTAATTTCTCGTTCTTCTTCCACCATACGGATGCCGTTCATTATTTCTCTTTCCACAGCTATGAACTGACTCCGGCCGGCCTTTTATACTTTTGCCTGTAATAGGAGGGCATCTTCTTGATAAAGAGTATTTTTGTCACTCAAATCTGCATTTAATTTCTTCAGATGCCTAATGATCCTATCCCGCTCGTCAACTTCTAAGCTTGCTTTATAGAGCTCGCTCGCATGTTGAGTTTGTTGGATGTCCATTTTCTTTTTAACTTCCTCGAGTTCACTCCTTAAGATATCGGCTTCGGATGGCACCACCCTTGTGAGCTCTTCGAGTGACACTGTTGGTCCTTGATCAGATTCAGGAATCACATTATTAACCCTCAAATGTCTCCAAAGGTCGTAATCTGGGGTAGTCATGTGCTCGGTATCTCCTTCCACCCTGATCCGGTAACAATGATCCCAGGCCCTCATGATGGTCTGAATTTTTCCTTTGAACTCCCCTTTGAAAAGAAATTCAGTTTGGCTTAATCCGGCAGTATTGGGAATGAACTGTCGTGATCCGAACTGTCGAGATACTAAAAGCGGGGCGCAAGCGATCCCTCCATGCAATCCCAACATCATCAGCCAGTTGAAGTCACCGCAACTGTATAGAAAATAATTAACTTTACCGAGCCATGAGACCCTCCATGCTATGTCTTCATCTTGAACGTTCCTGAAGAAACTGGTCCACATTTTTGTTTTCAAATCTTCTCGCCATTCCTTTGCTAAGTATTCTCGTAAAGGCAAAAAACCTTGGAAGGATATCCCCGGCAGAACCCGCGTCGGTGTCTTCCACATGTGACTCTGGATCCATACTTGTAATAGTTGTGCGCAGCCTCGAAAACGTCCTTCTTCATGTTTCGGCTGGCGTTTAAGAAATGAAAGTCTCGACCAAGATTGCTGGTACCGGTTTGCTTTCCGTTTCACCCGCTCAAACAAATCCGAATGGCTATGTCAATGTTCCCGAGTACCACGGGAAAGATCACCAAGCCATATATTCCTAAAGCGAATAAGTCCATTTTCTTGGCCTCGTGCGGATGTGTCGATATGATGTCCCGAATACTTTCCCATGCGAAGATCAGTATTATCTCCTCGGATTTGAAGGAGGCCACTAACCCAATCGTCACTCATTCCTGCAAAGGTTTTGAGTTTAGCGATTGTAATTCTGATTCCTTGAGGCTTCGCGTAGATCCAATCTTCCCGAATATTTTTCTGGTTAAGCAAAGCGAAGTACTCTTCTACCGTAGGCATCATGTCCTGCCCATTGAAGGTGAAGCAGCAAAAGGCCGGATTCCAGAATTGGACTATAGCTCGGAGTAGGGGCTGGTTAATCCGAACATATAATAGCTGTGCGATGTCGCCATAACTATCGCAAAATAAGTCTTGCGTCTTGGTCCCATCTTTCCCAAATGCTTTGAAGATCCCATAAGTCGTTACATTGGAGACTCACATAGGTGTATCCATCCAGCTATTACGCGTTAGTTAGCGCATCGTCCCCTTGGATTTTCTGGCTGACCTCTGACCAATGTCTGACTGACAAATTAAGCTCTTCTTTCCTAAGACACCATTTTTCCATGGTGAAAGACTTTCTGATCAGGCAAACCACTTGATCCAGTACCTTTATGCGATGCAAATGCAATGATGTATGAGAAAAAGAACAAAAAGCGAAAAGAAAACAAGTCACACCGGATAAAAATTGATAAATATATAAATAAAATGACAAAATTAAACAGAATAAACACACAAAGCAACCCTATTTATCCCGTCTAAAACACCTAAGGTTATCCGCATGGCTCTAACAGGGTGGGTTTCTATGTTCTCTACATGCAGTGTTGGTGCTAGGAAGTACCCGAATTGTCCTTGCTGTCCCCTACTAAGGGTAGCAAGGCCCCCGATCATCACCCATTATAGGCTCCTTTCAATCGGGTTCAATTCAGGGGGACCCATTCGCTTATGCCCGTACGAAGGAACGATATCCTTACGAAAGCATAAGGTACTCGAGCCCCGAAGGTACTTGCTAGGCCCATACGGGAGAACGATATCTCCACGAAAGCATTAGCGTTTTCCCCCCACTTAAAAAGACGGGTTTATATGCCATATTTTAAATGCGTTAAAATAAACGCGCAATTATGACCGAATGTTAATTTAATAGTCACTTTAATCCGGAATTTCCAATATTAGTAAAGCGGTAATTATTTTAAAAGCTTGACTCTCATTTGTTTTTTTCGAAAAAACAAAAATGTCCCCAGCGGAGTCGCCGTCTGTAGCGATGTCTTTTTTTTATTTTGATCGCTAAATAAAAACGAGGATTGTGTTTTCGAAGGATTTTTGAAAGGTGTTTGTGACTCTTTTGGATATAAAATATTTATTCCGTGGGTTTACAAAAATCTTATAAAAATGGAGTCGCCACCGGCCACTTAGGTAGGCCGGACACCATAAAACCAGAGATTCGAAAAGACAGGGTTCGGGAGTCGGTTACGGATGGGGAAGGATTAGCACCCCCACACCGCCCAAAAATTGGTACTTTAATAATTACCGCTTTATTAATATTGGATTTTCCGGATTAGAGTGACGATTATTTTAAAATTTCGGTCATAATTGCGAATATATTTTAAGGGTCCCGTTATCCGAGGATAAACGTCCAACCACTATCACTACGCTTGATACTGGCCCCGTTTACGCTCGGATAAAAGGACTCCGCATTAACAAGTTATATCTCGATATGCAATCTTAATGGCAAAAAAATATAAAACATGGTAAAATGTTTAAATGTAGTAAATATTGTCATAACAGAATATTAATCTAACATAGGTGATATCCTGGACTAAAACATGCATATACATATTATTCTAAATAATAGATAAAAACAACTATGATATGTCAAAATAACAAGGCAGGAATAAATACATATATACGAACAAATATTTCAAAAAGACATGCATACTGGTAATAAAACATATTTCAACATATACGGATCAACATATCGTATAAAAAGGATAAATATACTAACATGTAGCCCTAAAAAATAAGAAAGCACACACATACAAAAATACAAAATATACCCTGTACGAATCAATTAAAACATAACATGCTTGATATGAATAACCGAAAAAACATAAATGTCATACTTAACACATATATACATATAAACATAAAACGAATCATATACGGGAGACATAAAATAAGATAATATCAACATATACGATGCCAATACGAACAATAATATTTACAAAGAAAACAGGACTGAAATGAAAGGAAAACGAAAATCAGTGGCGGAAATTAAAGTACAATAATATGTAATTTAGGGACGAAATTGCAAAACAGGCAAAACCTAAAAGGACCAGGATTGTAATTGTACCAAGGGGCAGACCCAAAGTGAAAAATTTAAAAACGCGGGATGGTTAAAGGTGTAATTTTACCATTCAGAAACTGATTCGGTGTAATTTAGTGACTAAATTGTGACTTTTTGAAAACCCAGGGGGACTGGGACTGTGATTATACCATGCGGCAAGACAAAAATGAAAATATTGAAAACGCGGTGGGATTAAGTGTGTAATTTACCCATTTAGTAAAATAATAACATCTATATAAGGGCTATTTTCAGACCGAAACCAAGTTTTCCCCATTTTCGTTTCATTCTTCAGTTTCCCAAATAACCAGCGTTCTTCTTTTCTCTCAAATGTTCTTGAGAAACCCAGAATCCGGCGGCCGGCCGCCGCTAACCGGCGCCGGTGGACTCCCAAAATACACCACAACATTCCCCTTGTCGTCCTCTACATGAATCCGTGGCTGGATTCAGAGGATCCCCTTTTATTTACCCTAGATCTAAGAAATACGAACCCAAAAATATATTTTTCTTTAGACCAAAACGAAACCACAAGGGGTCTTCCCCTCCCTTTGTTCACCAGATCTGGCTTGTAGAAGCCGAAAGGCTTGTCACAGAGGAAGGGAAGACCCACAAACAAAGCCGGTAAGACTTCTTTACTTGTTTCCTTTTTATTTTCTTTTTGTGTTTCGTATATGCATGCAAAGGAAACAGGTAAGAAAAAGAGACAAAAAAAAATTACCACTGGACTGCCTTTTGATTATCTTGACTGGTTACAAGTTTCTGGTTTTTACAAGCTTTCTGTTTTTTGTGTTACTACTCTCTCTGCTTTTTTGCTCGCTCCTAAAAATTGCTCGCTAGAAAATCCCGTTACAACAGCCCCGTTTCATATATATTACTGCCTCTGTATTTTGGTTGCAACTTGTATCTTCTTTTCCAGATCTGACATTTTGCTTGTTGTCTTTGGCATAATCTGAACGCGGGGACTGAATATCGGCGCGGTGTGGTCATTCTGCCAGAGGCCAGATGCATTTTCGGCCGTTAGATCAGATCTGATCTAACGGTCGAGATGGCTTGAAGAACGATCGGCCTGGATGAAGCCTCGATCTGATGAAACGGCTTCAGATTTCGCCACGTGGAGCTCCGCAGTCGAGGAGTCAGAACGCGTGGATCTGACGCGCGCGTGGGATGTTAAAGCGTCCGCGCGTGGCACTCGAACGGTCCATACGTGTGGAGCACGCGCTGGCGGCGATATTTTTTGACTTCCATTGCATTGTGGCCGTTGGATCGATCTTGATCCAACGCCCACGCTACCGCACATTGTAATAGATAGGATTCAGATTTGGGCCATACGGGCCTTGTAATTGGATTTGTAATTGGACTTGGATTTTATTTATTTGGGTTTAATATATATTTAATTTTTCATTTTACTATCCCAATAATAATAATAGTATACTTATAACAGCAATACATATATACTTATATTATACGATCATTAATTAATATACTATTCTAGTATACGTACGTATAATCATATGACATCTACATACGCTTATACCCTAGATACATACGTGACATACATACGCCCCTAATACGTATACATAGCTTATACATGCACACACCTTATATTAGTAACATTCATATAATAAATATACATGCAATATTAATATATTTAAGTAAAAATGAGTGATTACAGGGTCGTACCAGTACAAGAGCACGGCATATTGGTATGCAAGCACATTTGCAAAATCATGGATTCCAGTAGTTAAAGCCTGTACCGATACGACTTCTCGTATACCGATCCCAAGATGTTTTCCAGCCTACCCATATTGATACGAGGCCCCGCTTATCGGTATGCTCTGACTTGTAATGCCCAATTAAGTTGGTTTTTGATACAATCATGGATTCAAACATGATTTAACAATCCCTAAACATGTACACCACAAGTCTAAAGATCAAACCATGCCAGAATATCAAGGAAACGTAGTCAAAACATTACAACACACTTTAATCATAGTTCTAGAGGCATGCTTCATATAAACCAATCCAACCAACACACGAAATGTAAATCCACATCAAAAAACAACCATATAAAGCCTCATACAACTCCAAAACAACAATATAAACTTTCACAAATAAGGAGTTTAGCAAATAACCCTCCCAAGCCACAACAATGAACCCCATTGCCTTTATTACTACTAGTCTAGTTCAAAAAGCATACTTTCGAATAGTTCAAGTCCTTGGATTTCCCCACGAATGCTCGCTGCCTCCAACCATTAATTCTCTCCATTGATGGAAAAATAGAGCGTAAGCACTCTAGGCTTAGTGATGAGTGTTCAAATAAAAAAACCATCAATGCATTTAAAATCAGCTTCCAACTCACAATGACTTCATCATTTAAAACATCTTTCAAAACATCATGCCTTACAAACCATGCACTTAGCATTTCCAAAAGCATGCATATTAAACCATGTGCAACATGTATCATGGATCAACAACAAAATCCCCATTTGCAAACACTCAATTTAAGCTTTCCCATGCATAGCAACCCATATGCAATGCTTAAAGAGCAAACATGTATAAACCAACATTATACAATATAATCCATCAACATGATACATTATCAATTATATTGGCTTTCAAGTGATAATAAATCAAGTTCCACTTTACAAAATATTACATCGGATACACAGATTCAACAAGTTTTCTCTCAACACTTAAGGTACAATCACAACCGGGTACCATCACAACCTAATCATTGGTTAGATGTATAATATACTAATGAGTGTTTTCGGTACCATATAACCCCTCAACTGTTAGGGTACTCGTGGTGGAGTATTCGGTACACATAAACTACTAAACACTTGAGGCGACTTATTTATAGTGCACTATCAATCCTATGACCTGCCAACTATATCTGATAACATTTTAAACCACATCACTTGCCAATATAATTCATTATTAACCATGTACCCCACTGTTTTTATAAGCAACATTCAAAACTATTTTCAATACATTAAACTATGCAATAACAAGTATTCCTCATACTTACATGAATCATTTTCCAAATGCATTCATTATCAATATATGATCAAAATCAGTATAAACCATACTCAAAACATGTTTAAATAGTAGGTACCATGTAATTCAAAAACAAGTGCATAAAATCAATTTCGCCAAAAAACAATTGAAGTAAAAATCTCATCATACTTACTTCTGAGTTTAAACTAGCGTTTCAAGCTAAATTTAAACTTCCAAAAATAACCTTCAAACCATTGCAAAGCTGAATTCCACGTTCTCACTCACCGACTACGCAAAACTTCGTTTGCCTATGCGAACTACTCCTCCAAAGCTTCTGAAATCGTGCCACAAGCTTGAGGATCAATCACCCCTAATTTAACCATACAAAAATAGGGGATTAAATGCATCTAAATGCATTCAAGGAATCAACAACACTAATCCTCAACAACTCTAACCAAAACCCCACCACAACAATCAAAAACAACATCAACCATCTTCCAAACTTAACCCAGCCAAAACCTAAAAGTTTAATCCATCAATTACCTTCAATTAACATCCAAAAACAACCTAACATCATCCTTATACCTCAAGAATTCATTAAACATCCATAACACGCTAGAAACACAACACTAGCAACCTAAGAAATTAGAGATTCAATTAGTTTCGGGATTCCAATGTTAAAAACAACTTATCAACATTATAAAACATTAAAATTATGATTAGGACCAATCAAGAACTCAACAAAACAAATCCAAAACAAAATTCACTTAATCTCATCAATTAAACCTTAATTTAACCAATTTTCCATAATTAAATCATTAAAACTTATTAGAAAATATTAAACAATGATCAAATACTTGAGAATATCAATAAAGAAATATTCATTGGAGGAGAAGAACGAACCTTACCTCTAATGAGTGAATTACTCTCAATTGGATGTTTTACTCTTGAAAAGACAAAAGAAAACAATGAGATTTTGGAAAACAATATTGAAGAATCCGTTAGAAATCAAGAGTTTAAGAAATTAAAACATTGCCTCAAATTTTTGATGCAAAATAGAGTGTTTGGCTAAAGAAACTTTGAAAGAAAAGCTTGAGATAAAAAGTTACGTCAAAAGTGGTTTTAAGAAAATAACTAGCTTCCTTAATTAAATCCCCTTTTTAATTCACTAATTAAAACTCATTTAAAATAATCCATATTGAGAGAAAAATAAGATTAAAACATTTGGTAATTTAGTGCCTTAAGGATTCTAATATTTGACCCTTTTCAAAACAGTCACTAAAAATAGTTTTTCCCTTTTTACATTTTGGTCACTAGCCAAAATGTCCAATTTCCATTTTCCAAAATTGACTTTACCAAAAATATCTATATATTAAATAATGATTTTAGGATATTTGTCCAATATATTTTTCTCACACAAAAATATTTATTTCGATTTTTATCCCAAATCAAACTTGAATCTCTAATCTTAGTCCACCGGGTCGTCTAATCAACCTAGAAACTCCTCGGCCCAAAATCAAGGTGTTACAACCCTCCCCCACTTAGGAAATTTCATCCTCGAATTTAACTGGAGGGAAAAGATGCGGAAACTATTTCATCATGTCCGCCCTACTCTCTCACGTGGCCTCATCAACTCCACGGTGTCGCCACAACACCTTCACAAGCTTGATCGTTTTTCCACGAAGAACCCTACTGCTAGAATCAAGGATCTCAATAGGTTCCTCGTCATAAGATAAATCTGAATTTAACTCAATGTCCTCCACTGGTATAACATGCGATGGATTCGGCCGGTACTTCCGCAACATCAACACATGAAACACATCATGAATCTTCTCCAACTCATGAGGCAACCTCGAACCTTATGTACTTAGGCGTATACTCAAAGCCTGATGTAAACACACCCAAAACCTCTCTATAAACCGTGGATCCCTATCTAAAATTATCGACTTAAGCACCCGTGCAAATGGACAATCTCAACAATACACAGATCTGCCAACTTATCCAAGGTATACGTTGTATGCACGTGTGCAAAATGTGCACACTTCGTAAACCGATCAATAATCACCCAAATGGAATCCTTCTTAGTTGGTGTCAACGGAAGCCCAAGCACAAAATCCATGGTGAATCTCTCCCACTTCCATTTTGGTATCCTCAACGGTTGCAACAACCCGGAAGGATACTAGTGCTAAGCCTTGACACGCTGGCATACCACGCATCTAGCATCAAAATCAGCACATCTTTCTTCAAACCAACCCAATAGTACTCCTCCTTCAAGTCTCGATACATCTTGGTACTGTCGGGATGCATAGAAAAAGGACTAGTATGCGCTTCGATCAAAATTGTACGCCTCAACTCATCATCATTAGGCACCACCATCTGATCTTTGAAACAAAACACCCCATCATTATTAAAGTGAAAATCTTAGGGATTTCTATCCATGATATCCTTAACATGCGGTACCAATGCCTCATCAAAAGGTTGCTTGTCCTTAATCAACTATGTCAAAGTTGGTTTTACTTGCAACTTGGCCAACAAGCCTCCCTCTCGCGTTACACTTAAATACAAAAACATCACCCTCAACTCCACCGCAACCTTCCTACTCAAAGCATCAGCCGCAATATTAGCCTTTCCCAGATGATACTCAATCATCAAATCGTAATCCTTAAGCAACTCCAACCATCTACGTTGCCTAAGATTCAAATCCTTTTGCGTCATCAAGTATTTCAAACTCTTGTGATATGTGTACATAACACACTTCTCACCCTAGAGATAGTACCTCCAAATCTTCAATGCAAACACAACTGTGGCAAGCTTAAGATCATGCGTAGGATAATTACGCTCGTGCACCTTCAACTATCTAGATGTATAAGCCACAACTTTTCCTCCTTGCATCAACACACAACCCAAGCCTACATATGATACATCGCTATAAACAACAAACTCCTTACCTGGCTCAATTTGAATCAAGATTGGAGCTTGTGTCAAAGCCTCCTTCAACTTTTTGAAAGCCCATTGTCTATCCTCCGTCTACTCAAAATAGACATTCTTCTACAACAACTTGGTTAAAGGAGCATCAATCTTCAAAAAACCATCTACAAACCAATAATAATAACTAGCCAACCTAAGGAAACTATGAACCTTCGACACAGACTTAGGTGGCTTCCAATCTATCACCGCCTCAATCTTGTGTGTGTCAACCCGAATTCCTTCGTTGACATAACATGCCCAAGAAAGACAACCACCCTAAGCCAAAACTCACACTTACTTAAATTCGTACAACTGATTATCCAAAAATGCCTCAAGCACAATTTGCACGTGTCTATCATGATCCTCCTCAGTACGAGAGTACACAAGAATATCATCAATAAACACAACCACAAACTGGTCTAAAAACTCATGGAATACCCAATTCATCATATCCATGAATGTCTTCAGTGCATTAGTCAAACCAAAAGATATTACCAAAAACTCGTAATGCTCGTACCTCGTACGAAAAGCAGTTTTAGGCACATCCACATCCTTTACTTTCGACTGATAATACCCATACCTTAAATAAATCTTAGAAAACACAAAAGCACCTCCAAACTGATCAAACAAATCATCAACCCGCAGCAAAGGATACTTATTCTTAATCGACAACTTGTTCAGTTGTCGATAATCAATGCACATCCACATCGTACCATCCTTCTTTTTCACAAACAACTTCGGTGCACCCCACGGTGAAACACTAGGCCTAATAAACCCTTGATCAAGCAACTCTTTAAGTTGCGTCTTTAACTCCTTCAACTCTTTCGGTGCCATGCGATAAGGAGCAATAAACACCGGATCTGTATTTACATATAACTCAATGCCAAACTCTACTTCCCTATCTGGTGGCAAACTCGGCAACTCCTTTAGAAAAACACCAATGAACTCACATACCTTAGAAATGTCTTGAACACGCACCTCCTTTAATCCTGGATTCATAACATAGGCTAAGAATGCCTGACAACTAGAATCCATCATATGACTCGCTTCTAGAGCCGAAACAACAATGGACAAGAACTTAGCATTCTCACCCACAACCACCACTTCGTAATCATCAGCAAGTTTCAAGAAAACTCGTTTGGTTTCAGAATCAACTACATTTCTATGCTCAGAAAACTAATCCATTCCCAAGACTACAACAAAACCTTGAAACGACAACTCTATCAAACCAACCGCAAACACATGACCTTGAACCGTCAAAGGGCATCACCTAAACAACCTTCTCGTAACAACCATCTATCCGAAAGAACTAGTTACTTGCATACCCACATCTAACACTTATACAAGTATATTAAGCAAATGCGCATGCTCATGCAAGATATATGAATGCGTAGAACTAGAATCAACCAAAGAAAACAATGGTAGAGATTGCAATGTAAATGTACCTACAATCACGTCCGTGTCATTGCGTCCCTCATGATGTGCATACACCATCGCAGGACCACTATCCTCTGGTTGGATAGCAACGGTATGATCTACCGTCCTTGGACCCTCATCTCTACACTAAAACTTTCCTCAACCACGACCACAACCTCTTTGTGGTGCAATCGCAGGTGCCCTGTCCTATCCACTACCTACTAAAAACGAGCAATCAAGTCTCAAATGATCGCTCATTCCACGAATCCAACAAGAATTAGCAAAAATAGCCTCAGGAGCCTTCTCTCACGAGCCAAACATGGACAATATCGCCTCAAGTGATCATGCAATCCACAAACCCAACAAGTATTTTGTACTACTTTAGCCTAGGTACTCTAACCCTGCGATCCTTGTCCAACACTACCTCCACCTCACCTCAGATCATGGTAATACCTTCTATCACGATACTTCTTAAACTGACCACCACCGAAACCAAAATCTATGACTCTTTTACCAGAGCTAGAACCTCTCACACGAGCTAATAAATCCAGGTCCTGCTCAATGTCCTTCGTCTGTGTAACCAACACGTAAAAATTAATGTAATTAGAAGCCAACATAAATGTCTTAACATCCTGTACCAACTGTAATCACTCATTTTTATCTGGTTTGTAAATACGTATTAGTATAATTATTAGTATATTAGCGTTGCATGTATACATTGTATTATATTATGCTATATGTTTACTATGTGCATGAGTGTTATTAATATATGTAAAGTGTGTAGTGTGTGCATGTATATTATAAACTATGTATGTATACGTATTAATAAGTAATACGGTGTATGTGCGTCACGCATGTATCTATATTTAGTACGAGCGTATTTGTTTTTACGGATAATGTGTGTAGATGTTATGTTAATTATGTGTATGATTATATATGTATGTATGCTAGTATGTTATATTAATTAATGTTTGCATAGGTACATATGTATGTATTATCGTATGTATATTATTATTACTAATTATTGTTATAACTAATATTAATGTTATTGGGCTAATATAAGATGAAATCCAAAAACATATTAAACCCCAAATGGATAAATTACTAGTCCAAGTCCATTACAGGTCTGAAATTATTAATATTATTACAAGGCCCGGTTGGCCCAAACCCAAAACCCTATTTAACTCTAATTATTTTTGTGCAGATAACTATAGGCCGTTGGATCAAGATCTGATCCAACGGCCACGATCAAGGAAGGGTAAAATATCTAGCCAGCCGCGTGCACTACACGTCTGGACGGTTCGAGTGCCACGCGCGGACTCTTCGATATCCCACGCGTTCGTGAGTCCCACGCGCTATAACCCCTCGACTGCTGAGCCCCACGTGGCACGATCTGGAGCCATTTCACTGATCGAAGTTTCATCTGGGCCGTTTATCCTTCAAGCCAGCCCGGCCATTAGATCAGATCTGATCCAACGGCCGAGAACGCCTTTGGCAGAAGACAACTCCCCCACACCGCCACCATGCTTCCACCATGCCGATCTCCAACCACCGCGTTCAGACATATCAGAACACAAAAAAAGAGAGATTATGTCAGTATTAGTTCAGATCTGAAAAATAGATATATTACTTGTTACCAAACCAAAGAGACAGGCATATATGTATGAAACAAGTAATTGTAAGGCAGCCAGGTTGTAATCGAAAAGAAAAAAAATACAAAAAAAAACAACCAGTCTTCAGTGGTAATACTCTTCTCTTTTCTTACCTCGTTGCATGCATACAAAAAAATATACGTAGTAATAAAAAATGGGGTTTAGAGTTGTTACCCTCGTCGTCTGTGGATCTCCCCTTTACCAGTGACAAGCCTCTTCGGCCTTCCCAGGCCGAATATGGTGAATTGAAGGGAGTGGGAGGCCCTTTTTGGTTTCGTTTTGGGTTGAATACAAAAAAGGGGGTTTCGTTTCGTATTTCTTAGATCTAGGACGAATAGGGGCTTTTTCTCCAAATCCAAGTTCGGATTCGTGTTGAGGGTAAGGCAAGGTTCATTTTGGTGTTTTTTTAGGGCTCGCCGGCGCCGGTGGCAGAGAAGACGGCGGTCGGCCGCCAGTTTCTGGGTTCATCAGGGGATGAGTTGAGAGCAAAGAGAGGGGGAGAGTTATTATTAAAACGGACGAAAATAAAAATGGGGAAAATTTGAGATAAAGCTGAAAAAGGGGATTTTATAGGTGTTCTTATTTTGTGAAATGGGCAAATTACGTAATAAATCCTCCCGCGTTTTTGATATTTTCATTTCTGTCTCGCCGCATGGTATATTTACAATTCCAGTCCCCCTTATATTTCAAAATCTTGCAATCCAGTCCCTAAATTACATCGAATCAATTTTTAAATGGTAAAATTACCCCTTTAACCATCCCGCGTTTTTGGATTTTTCACTTCGGGTCTGCCCCTTGGTCCAATTACAGTTTCAGTCCTTTCAAGTTCGGTCCTGCTTGCATTTTCGTCCCTAAATTGCATATTATTGTCCTTTAATTTCTGCTACTGATGTTTATTTCTTTTCATTTCAGTCCTGTTTCCATGTAAATACTCATGTTCGTTTATTATAATCGTGTATGTTGATGTAGTCTTTTGCCTTATTATATATCCCTCGTATATGCCTTGAATTTTCATGTTTACATGTACATGTGTGTAAAGTTTATGATGATTATGTATCTTTATGTATTTGTTCGGTTATTCGTATCACGCATATTATGTTGATATACTAGTTGGCTCATACACAACATGTTTTGTATTTTAACATGTATTGTATGTTCTCTTGGCTTTAGGGTTATGTGTTAGTACATTTTCTTTTTCATGTATAATATCTTGTTCTATATATGTTGAAATGTGTTTTATTTCTATATGTATGTCTTCTTGAAATATGTGTTTTTGTTCACACATGTATTTATTCATGCCTTGTTATTGTGATATGTTAAATTTGTTTTTATTTACTATTAGATTAATAAGTATATATCTATGTTTTAGTTACGTATTTTATTTATGTTCGATTAGTATTCTGTTATGTTAATATTTATTGCATTTAAATTATTTGCCATGTTTTATATTTTGCCTACTAAGATTGCATATCGAGATATAAATTGTCAATGCGGTGCCCTTTTATCCGAGCGTAAACGGGGCCAGTATCAGGCGTAGTGATAGTGGTTGGGCGTTTGCTCTCGGATAACGGGGCCCTTAAAATTTATTCGCAGTTATAACCGAATTTTAAACTAATCGTCACTTTAATCCGGAAAATCTAATATTAATAAAGCGGTAATTATTAAAGTACCAATTTTGGGCGGTGTCGGGGTGCTAATCCTTCCCCATCCGTAACCGACTCCCGAACCCAACAGTTTTTAAATCTCTGGTTTTATGGTGTCCGGCCTACCTAAGTGGCCGGTGGCGATTCCAATTTTTAAATAAAATGCGGTTTTTAAAAACCCACGGAATAAATATTTTATATCCGAAAAATCACAACACATCGAAAATTCGTTTTTTAGCGAAAAAAGACATCGCTACAGATGGCGACTCCACTGGGGACATTTTTTGTTTTTAACAAAATAAAGAGAGTCAAGCTTTTTCAAATAATTACCGCTTTAATAATATTAGAAGTTCCAGATTAAAGTGACTATTAAATTAATATTCGATTGTAATTGAGCGTTTATTTTAACGCATTTAAAATTTGGCATATAAACCCGTTTTTAAGTGTGGGGGAAAACGCTAATGCTTTCGTGGAGATATCGTTCTCCCGTGTAGGCCTAGCAAGTACCTTCGGGGCTCGAGTACCTTATGCTTTCGTAAGGATATCGTTCCTTCGTGCAGGCATAAGCGAATGGGTCCCCCTGAATTGAACCCGGTTGAAAGGAGCCTATAATGGGTGATGATCGGGGGCCTTGCTACTCATAGTAGAGGACATCAAGGACAATTCAGGTACCTTTTAGCACCAGCACTGCATGTAGAGAACATAGAGAAACCCACCCTTTAGAGCCATGCGGATAACCTTAGGTGTTTTAGACGGGATAAATAGGTTTCTTTGTTTTTGTTTGTTTACCTTATTTAATTTGTCCTTTAATTTGTGTATTTATTAATTCTATCCAGTACTGACTTGTTTCCTTTTTTGCTATTTTTTCATGCATCATTACATTCGCATTACATAAAAGTACTGGATCAAGTGGTTTACCCGATCAGAAAGTCTTTCACCATGAAAAAAGGTGTCTTAGAAAAGAGGAACTCAACTTGTCTGTTAGACATTGGTCAGAAGTCAGCCAGAAGACCCAAGGGGACAGTTTACCAAGTGAACGCGTAATAGCCGGGTACACCTATGTGAGTCTTCAACAGAACAATTTAGGGGATCTTCAAAGTATCTGGGAAGAATGGGACCAGAGATTACAAGAAAGGTTTCGTGATAGTTATGGTGACATTGCACAATTGATGTACATCCGGGTCAACCAGCCCCTACTCCGAGCCATTTTTCAGTTCTGGAATCCTGCCTTTTGCTGCTTCACCTTCAACAGACAGGACATGATGCCTACAGTAGAAGAATACACCGCTCTTCTTAATCACAAAAATGTTCAGGAAGATTGGATCTACGCAAAACCTCCGAGGAATCAGAATTACACTTCCAAGCTCAAAACCTTTACCAGAATGAGCGACGATTGGGTCAATGGCTTGATCCGACTTCGAGGAGATAGTACAGTAGTCGCATGGGAAAACATTCGAGACATCCTACCTGCACATCCGGATGAGGAGAAAAAGTTAGACATGCTTGCCTTGGGAATATATGGATTGGTGATCTTTCCAAGAATTCTGGGAAACATTGATGTGGCCATTCTAGATTTGTTTGAGCGGATAAAACGGCGAGCAAACCCAGTACCAGCTATTTTGGCCGAGACCTTTATTTCTCTAAATGCCAGTCGGAAGCACGAAGAAGGGCGTTTTCGAGGATGCGCACAACTGTTACAGGTATGGATTCAGAGCCACATGTGGAAGACGCCGACGAGGGTTCTACCGGGAATATCCTTCCAAGATTTTTCGCCTTTACGTGAATACTTAAAAAAAGAGTGGCGAGAGGACTTGAAAACAAGAAAATGGGCCAGTTTCTTCAGGAATATCCAAGGCGAGGACATAGTATGGAGGGTCCCGTGGCTCGGTAGAGTTAATTACTTTTTATATAGTTGTGGTGACTTCAATTGGCTGATGATGTTGGGACTACATGGAGGGATTGCTTGTGCTCCGCTTCTGGTGTCCCGGCAATTCGGATCGCGACAGTTCATTCCCAACACCGCCGGGTTAAGCCGAACTGAATTTCTTTTCAAAGGGGAGTTCAAAGAGAAAGTTCAGACTATCATGAGGGCTTGGGACCATTGTTATCGGATTAGGGTGGAAGGAGACACCGAGTACATGACCACCCCAGACTACGATCTCTGGAGATGTTTGAGGGTAAACGATATGGTTCCCGAATCTGATCAAGGACCAACAGTGTCACTAGAAGAGCTTACAAGGGTGATACCGTCTGAAGCTGACATCTTACAGAATGAAATCGAAGAAATTAAAAAGAAAATGGACATCCAACAGACTCAACATGGGAGCGAGCTCTATAAGGCAAGCTTAGAGGTTGACGAGCGGGACGGGATCATTAGGCAGTTGAAGAAATTAAATGCAGATTTGAACGACAAGAACACTCTTTATCAAAAAGATGCCCTTCTACTACAAGCAAAAGTACAGAAAGTCGGCCGAAGGTGATTCATAGCTGTGGAAAGAGAAAGAATGAATGGTATCCGTTTGGTGGAAGAAGAACGAGAAATTAGCAAGAGAGCGATCGAGAAAGAGATAGAAAGCTGCCGGTCGGCTATGGAGGAAGAAAAATTGTCCTCCAAGAAGGCCATTGACCAAGAAAAGGAAAGATTTAGGCAAGAAATCAGGAAGGGAAAACAAGCAGTCAATCATGAGAAGGAAAACGTCGCCGTATGGAAAAGAAAGTCCATAAATAGCCGGAATAGACTGTTAGAGATGCAAAAATTGTACGATGACACTATGTAAAGTCTGGAGCAAAGCCAAAGTCAGAATGGCGAATTAAAAGGAAAGGTGGCGGAAGTTGAACACTCCCTTCGAATATACTGCCAGAGAAATGGCTTCACTGGGCTACAAGAAAGAGAGCGCGAAGTAAGCGTGCTACGAGCACGAATTAAGTCCCTCGAAGCAACTGTTGAGGATTACAAGGAAAGAATTAGTGTGTTCGAGGAGGCTGCAGCCGGATGGGACACCTATTGGCAAAAGAGATTGTGTGATGCTACCCGGATGGTACAGGATAGGGACCAATATTACGCAAACTTGATGGTGGACATACAGCTAGTCGCCAGGCATGTGAATGATTTGGCCATCGAGGCTGAAACACTCCGACCTTTCATAGTCCCAGAAATGGAAGAAGCTCCCAGGTTCAGCAAGTTGCTCCAAGCAATTGGAAAATTAGGAGATAGAGCTAGGGCTTATCTATAGGGCTTTGTGTTGTATTTAGCTCTTTTGTATTAGGAATCTTCATTTTGTAATACGAACTCTGTTGTAATTTAGACCCTTTAATTCCCATGGAAGTAGTTCAAAAGGGTGATTACCAGCGGAATCAGTACCTTATCTGCATACATTCTCTCATTTGCATCATGACATTCGCATCATTATACATGCATTTATCTTTCTTGCAACCATACTAATGTTGTGAATATTGTTTCAGAGTGTGTGTGTGAAAATAGAAGCTAACCCGCAATCATTCATCACCCATACCTTACCCGGTTACAAAGCAAGCTCATGGAAGACAGGATAATCAGTCTAGAAAAGGGACAAAAAGAGCTCGAGGCTAGGCTTGAAGAGACTCAAAGAAGCCTCAGTGACCAGATTGCGCAGTCGCAAACATCTATAGTATCCGACATAACCGTATTGTTGGCTAAGAATCTTGGAAAAAGAGTGGAATGAGAAACCGTTCAAGAACCAGAGGGTACCCCAGTTCACTACAAGGTTCAACCAACTGCACCAAACCCAGCTAGAAAGGTGTATATCGACCCTGCAAGAATGTCATCTAGTTTTCAAATCGGGGTACCTGAAACTCAACCCCTCGACGCTGAAGCACTCTATGAAGAGGAGGTGCCAGACCTGAACATGGTTGAAAGGATTAGGACCGAGGTAGAGAAAAAGTGGGAGGAGAGGTTTCGCCTCATGGAGGAAAAATTTAAAACGTTACAATCTATGGAAGAATCAGGAAATGACGCTACCAACTTAAGTCTGATGTCTGATCTTGTCCTACCGCCAAAATTTAAAACGCCAGAGTTCGACAAATACGATGGAACCACGTGTCCTTCCGCACACATAACAATGTATTGTCGAAAGATGGCGGCCTACCTTAAGGATGAAAAGCTACTGATCCATTGTTTCCAGGACAGCCTAACTGGAGCGGCGTTATGGTGGTACACCCAGTTGAGCAAGGCAAATGTTAAGACATGAAAGGATCTGTCAAAAGCATTTACTGAGCAATATAAGCATGTAACAGATATGACCCCCAGTAGAATTATGTTGGAAAATATGGGGCAGAAGTCCAACGAAAGCCTATGGCAATACGCCCAAAGGTGGCGGGCCCAAATTTAGCCACCCCTCCCGGAACATGAAATTACGCCGTTATTTGTTAATACTCTGAAAGGGGCACTCTTTGATCGCCTCATTAATAACACAACACAGTGCTTTGCTGACTTAATCAGGACTGGGGAGTCCCTTGAATTGGCAATTAAGAGTGGTAGAATTGATGGCGGGGAAGGGTCTCGGAAATATAGCAAGAGGAATGAAGTAAACGCCACCAGCGCTTATACCACTCCGAAGAACTTCACAGTCTCACAGCCACAAGCACCTGTGGGAAAAACACAAAACTCAAATCAAAGAGAGGAGAGAATCTCCAGAAAAGAGCAAGAGAGGAGAACTTTCACTCCTACCTGCTTTCGTACTGGAACTTTATTCCCGATTGTATGAAAGCGCAGACTGTCCGTCCATACATCGTTACTCCTGCCAATCCGCCTTCCCTTCTTGGTATAATCCGAACGCGCATTGCGACTATCATGGCGGTACCCTGGACATCCCATCGAGAACCGCCTTTGCCTTCAAAAAAAAAACTGTGCAGAATTTAATCGATTCTGGGATATTGAAGTTTGAAGAACCAAGTGTAGCTACTAACCCGCTACCTAATCATGGGAGCAGATGAGTAAATGTTATTGAAGAATACTTTACCAGGAGGATTAAGGATGATGTGTCAGAAATCAAATCTCCTTTACGGTGGGTATTTCAACAGTTATGCATGGCCCGTGTGATCGACAAAGGCATGATAACAAGGCAGAAGGGATGTGGAGTGTATTGCAAATTCCACCAGAATGAAGGACATGACATCCAAGAGTGCGATGAGTTCAAGAGATTGGTACATCAATTGATGAATGAAAAGCAAATAGAATTCTTCGAGGAGCCCATGGGGAAGAAGGGGTCGGACGTACATATGACGGATAGCCCCAAATCTAAATACGGGAAGGATAGACCTTTTATCATCTCTCCCAGGCCAGGGAATGCAGGTGCCTCCCAAGGAGAAACCAACAAGATAAGTCCCAGGATCATCATTTCAGCACCATCCCCATTCCCATTCAAGGATATGCGGCAAACCCCCTGGAATTATGCTGTAAATGTGACCACGCCAGAAAAACTAGAACATGGTCAGGTAAAAGAGTCTACGCTAAAAGACCAACAAAGCCAGAACGATGTAAACGTTGGTGAGGCAGGCCATTTCACAAGGAGCGGCAGATGTTATTCCTCTGAGGCTTTGAAAGCAGCTGAAACAGATAAGGGGAAGAATACAGCAGTTAGCCCCATGTAGATATTTGGAGAAGAACCTCCCCCAAAGATGAATGAGCCGGTAACCGAGGCCCAAGCCAAAGAATTTCTGAAGTTCTTGAGACATAGCGAGTACAACGTAGTGGAACAACTACGAAAGCAACCGGCCAGGATCACAGTACTGGAATTACTCTTGAGTTCAGAAAAGCACCGGAAGACGCTATTAAAAGTACTAAATCAAACTTTTGTACCCCAGGATATTTCTGTGACAAATCTGGACATGATAGTGGGGCATATCACTGCCTATAATCATATAACATTCAATGATGATGAGATCCCTGAGGGAGGAATGGGGTCCACCAAAGCCCTTAACATCACAACCCACTGCAAAGGGTATGTAGTACCTGGTGTACTGATTGACAACGGGTCAGCATTGAACGTCTTGCCTATGGTGACCCTGCAAAAACTACCAATAGATGGTTCTCACCTAAAGCCCTGCCACAATTCGGTAAGAGCCTTCGATGGTACACAAAGAGGAACAATGGGGAAAATTGAGGTGCCCCTATTGATCGGACCGACTGAATATGTGATCGATTTTGTGGTGATGGACATAAAACCATCTTACAGCTGCTTAATTGGAAGACCATGGATCCACTCCGCAGGAGTTGTCCCCTCATCATTGCATCAGAAATTAAAATTTGTAGTCGAAGGCAAATTGGTCACAGTAGAGCCTGAGCAGGAAATTGTTGCTTCCGTGACATCGGACGCCCCCTATATTCAAAATGATGAAGATGCTGCAGAATGCTCGTTTCGAGCATTAGAACTAGTGAATGCCACGTTCGTTTCGGAGGGAAGTCGGATCCCCTACCCCAGGTTATCTAATTGTACCAAGATGACCGTCGTAGAAACTTTGGGCTGATGAGCCAAAATAGGAAAGGGGCTGGGGAAGAAATTACAAGGAAACCTAAGAGCCAAGAATATGATAACCAAGAAGGATCGTTTTGGGTTGGGTTACCAACCAAGTGTCCAACAGAGAAAAGAGGAATACAAGAGAAAGGAAGAGCAAAGAAAAGCCATATTTAAAGGAGAAGACATTTCGTGGAGACCAATATCCTTTCCCAGTTTAAAAACCACCTTGTCTCCGGAGGATTCTACCAGCCAGGTCAAGAGGTTGAAGAGGCAATTAAGGAAAACGACGTACTCAACCAGGAGGAGATACTCAATGAATCATTTGAAGGGATGTACATCAACATGATAGCTGGAAAAGACCGAGGCAGCAAAATGTTGACCAACATCCGCCCCTGCCGTCCCGGGGAAACACTCGATAACTGAAGCTGCATTGATCTACCTGTGGTTTTTAGGAATAGATCAGAGTAATGCTCCGAATCAACCTTTTGTTTTGCTCGTAAACAATGGGGATCTCTTGTATATGGCACCTATGTTAACTTTTTGATTAAAATGAAAATATCCCCACTTTCCTGAATGACCAAAGTTTCGTTTATTTCATTCATGCATTCTTCATGTTCATTCCCTTCATATAAAGCCGTCTCCTTCCCAATACAATTCATTCTCGTTTAATGCAGGTCGCTCATGATTGACGATATGAATGATACCGGATCCTATCCTGGAGTGAATTTTGAATGCCCTGAGGTCTCAGAGGGAATTGAGGAATGATATGATGAGATAGAAGGTGAGGTCCCGGAAGAGTTAAAGAGAATGGTGGCCAACAAAGAAAGGCAGAGCATGCCCCACCAAGAAGAAACAGAAGTTGTAAACTTGGGGACTGAAGAAGAGAGAAAAGAAATAAAAGTAGGAACGACGATTTCCTCAAAAACCAAGCACGAACTGATAACCCTACTTCAGGAATTCAAGGATGTCTTCGCCTGGACTTATCAAGATATGCCAGGGTTGAATACCGACATAGTGGTGCACAAATTACCAACAAAATCAGAGTGCAAACCAATACAGCAAAAACTTCGGAGAATGAGACCAGATATGTTGTTAAAGATACGAGAGGAAGTAAAAAAACAGTTTGATGCTGGGTTTTTGGAGGTAGCCAAATACCCCGAATGGGTTGCAAACATTGTACCAGTACCAAAGAAGGACGAAAAAGTTCGTATGTGTGTAGATTATAGGGATCTAAACCGAGCTAGCCCTAAAGACAACTTCCCCTTACCATATATTGACACGCTGGTTGACAACACTGCAGGACATTCATGGTTTTCATTCATGGACGTCTTCTCAGGGTACAATCAGATAAAGATGGACTCTAACGATATGGAGAAAACTACGTTCATAACCATGTGGGGCACTTTTTGTTATCGGGTGATGTCGTTTGGGCTAAAGAACGCAGGGGCAACATACCAAAGAGCAATGGTGACTCTTTTCCATGACATGATGCACAAAGAAATAGAAGTATACGTGGACGACATGATTTCCAAATCCCGAACAGAGGAAGAGCACCTACAGAACTTGAGAAAACTATTCCAAAGACTACGGAAGTACCAGCTGAGGCTCAATCCTGCCAAGTGTACCTTCGCCGTTACTTCTGGAAAACTCCTAGGGTTCGTGGTAAGCAGAAGAGGGATTGAGATCGATCCAGACAAAGTGAAAGCCATCCAGGATCTCTCACCACCCCACACTCAGAAGGAAGTTCGCGGTTTCCTGGGGAGTTTGAATTATATCTCTCGTTTTATTTCCCAATTAACCGACCGATGTGACCCGGTCTTCAGACTTCTTAGAAAGAATAATCCTGGTGTGTGGGATGAGAAATGTCAAAGAGCCCTAGAAAAGATCAAAAAGTACCTGACAAATGCTACAATTCTAGTCGCACCAGTACCAGATCGACCATTAATTCTCTACCTGACATTTTTTGATAATTCAATGGGATGCGTATTGGGGCAACACGGTGAGTCAAGAAAAAGGGAGCAAGCCATCTATTACCTAAGCAGGAAATTCAATGATTGCGAAACGCGGTACCCGCCAGTGCAGAAGCTGTGTTGTGCTCTAGTTTGGGCTACCAAGCGGCTTAGGCAGTATATGCTGTACCACACTACTTGGTTGATATCCAAGCTAGACCCATTGAAGTTCTTAATGGAAGCGCCAGCACTAACAGGAAGGATGGCCCGATGGCAGATGCTCTTATCCGAATTCGATATTGTATACGTTAACCAGAAAGCCATAAAGGGGAATGCAGTAGGAGATTTCCTAGCTAGTCGTGCTTCAGACGACTATGAGGCATTGAACTTTAATTTCCCGGACGAAGACTTGATGTGCATTACAACCGAGGAAGAGGTTTCAGATGATAAATCGTGGAAGCTTTACTTCGATGGAGCCTCTAATGCTCTCAGACATGGGATATGAGCCGTGCTAATTTCTCCTGATGATGTCTATTATCCCTTCACCAGCAGATTAGAATTCTTCTGTATTAACAATATAGCTGAATACAAAGCTTGCGTTATGGGACTAAATTCAGCTATTGAAAGAAAGGTTAAGGAACTTCGAGTATTCGGAGATTCATCCTTAGTAATTTACCAATTGCGCGGGGAATGGGAAACCAGGGACCCGAAGTTGGTCAAATATTATGAATTGATTCAAGAGCTCACCAAGGAGTTTGAAAGGGTCAGCTTCAATTACCTACCCCGAGAAGAAAATCAGATGGCGGACGCCTTGACAACCTTGGCATCCATGTTTAAAACAAACACCGGGGCAGAAATGAAGCCCATTAAGATGCAGACGTTTGAAAGGCCTGCTCATTGTTGTAATGTACAGGAAGAGATTGATGGAAACCCATGGTACTAAGACATCTTGCAATATGTCAAGCTTCGAAAGTATCCAGAAGGGGCAAATGACAATGACAGAAAGACACTCAGAAAAATGGCAACAAGATATGTCCTAGATGGGGAGATCCTATATAGGAGAAGTCATGATCAGACATTGTTGAGATGTGTGGATGCCCGGGAGGCGAAGGAGATTTTAGCCGAAGTATATGACAGGCTCTGTGGAACGCACGCCAACGGACTGTCTATAGCCCGAAAAATTATGAGATATGGTTATTTCTAGTTGACCATGGAGGGAGATTGCATCGATTACGCCAGGAAATGCCACAAATGCCAAATTTACGCTGACAAGATTCATGCACCCCCATCGCCTTTACACACCATGAATTCTCCGTGGCCTTTTGCGGTGTGGGGCATGGACATCATCAGGTAGATTCATCCGAAAGCTTCCAATAGACACCGTTTCATTTTGGTCGCCATAGACTATTTCACTAAATGGGTAGAGGCAGCGTCTTACGCCAACATCACAAGGACTACAGTATGTAAGTTCTTAAAGAAGGAGATTATTTGTCGATACGGATTGCCAGAAAGGGTTATCACCGACAACGCTTCCAATCTGAATAACAAAATGATGATGGACGTGTGCACTCAATTCAAGATAACACACCATAATTCCACAGTCTATCGCCCTAAAATGAATGGAGCAGTGGAAGCAGCAAACCAGAACATAAAGAAGATCATAGCAAAGACGACGAATACCTACAGGGATTGGCATGAGAAGTTACCGTTTGCCTTTTTCGCCTATAGGACGTCCATTCGCACATCAACGGGGGCAACACCCTACTCCTTGGTGTATGGTACCGAAGCAGTACTCCCCATCGAGGTAGAGATCCCGTCTCTCCGAGTCTTAAATGAAGTAAAATTGGAAGAAGCCGAATGGGTGCAGGCCAGACTCGGCCAGCTAAATCTCATTGATGAAAAGAGACTAAAGGCCATTTGTCATGGTCATATGTACCAACAGCGGATGATGCAGGCATACAACAAAAAGGTACGCCCAAGAGAATTCAAAAAAGGGGATCTGGTGCTCAAGAAAATCCTCCCGATTCAGAAAGATTCTCGAGGAAAGTGGATGCCTAACTGGGAAGGGTCGTACGTGGTAAAAAAGCCCTTCTCAGGAGGAGCCCTAATCCTAACAAAAATGGATGGAGACGAGCTGAAAAACCCTGTAAATTCTGATGCTGTTAAGAAATACTATCTTTGAAAAAAAAAGGGAAAGAAAAAGAAAATAAAAAGGAAGAAAAGAACAAAAATGGAGAGCTCAGGGCGAAAACCCGAAATAGGGCGTCTTGAAGCAGATGGGGGACCTGAGTTGAAAACCCATAAAGGGCGGCTCGGGTAAATTGAAAAGTTGAATATCCGAAGAGAAGGGTATCCCCATAAACATCATGAAGAGGAAGCTTCAGGCAAAAAAATTCTACGCTGGTTGACAGGATCATGTATCATTCATATCGAAGATAATGAGGGATCTTGTATTTCATACTTAACTTTTCTTCTTTCTCATGTGTGTCATACATCTTTTAAGATATCCCAAGCCCTTAATCGTAATAAAATCGTGTTTTTGAGCATCCGTTCCTTGCCTTCTTGTTAATTTCAGGCAAATAAGCTAACATAGGCTTATGGTAAAACAAGAGATTTCCGAGCATTACTGTGATCTAACCTTAAAAATGCAGGTGATTAAAGAAAATGATGTTAACTTCGCCCTCTAGCTCCCTACATAACGGCTGTTGATAGGGAAGGTGGAAAGCTTCAAACAACCGGATAGGATGACCAATGGCGTACGTCCTGCTTATTCAAGGAAAGCATGCGTGATAACAAGAGAGATCTCTCGGGTGAAAACCCAGAAGGGCACCCCTAAAAAAAACTATCTAAAGCGAAAACCCGAAAGGGCACTTTAGAATCCCAAGTCATAAATGGAGAAAAAGAAAGGTTGGAATGGTTGAACCCGACAGTGAAGTGGGGTATCGACGCCCGTGAAAAAGGAGAAAGTGAACAACGAGATCGAATAAGGACCAAAGCAAGCCCACCAAGATATTGACACTCATGCATCATGAATAGTCAGACATCACTAGGATTAGGAGCATGTCAATTCATTTGTCATAGCATTTTGTTTTATCTTAGACAGGTATCTGTGGATTCAAAGAGACATCGGTGGCCATCGTGGTGTGAATCCCAAATGTGAAGACAATGGTTCTACATACAAAAGGCCTATGTTTTCAAGTGCCTGTAAAGAGAGGTTCTATATAGGAAGAATCCTCCGCTCCGAGGCTTCAGAAGCTGAAAGTTTTGTATAGGAAGGACTTACAGCTCCAGGGTGAAGACTAGCAGTTCTATATAGGAAGAACTCTCAGTCGAAGGAATTCACCCATGATACACAAGGTTTTATATAGGGAAAACCTGTGGTGTTGAAAGCGAAGAGTCTTATATAGGAAGGGCTCCGAGCTTCACTGTCTTAGAGTAAAAGATTCTATATAGGAAGAATCCGTAGCTCCAAGATTTTAGAAGCCAAAAGTTCTATATAGGAAGGACTGACGGCTCCAGGGTGAAGACTAGCAGTTCTATATAAGAAGAACTCTCAGTCGAAGGAATTCACCCATGATACACAAGGTTTTATATAGGGAAAACCTGTCGTGTCGAAAGCGAAGAGTCCTATATAGGAAGGGCTCCGAGCTTTATTGTCTTAGAGTGAAAGGTTCTATATAGGAAGAACCTGTAGCTCTGAGATTTCAGACGCCAAAAGTTCTATATAGGAAGGACTGACGGCTCCAGGGTTTAAAGACTAGCAGTTCTATACAGGAAGAACTCCCAGTCGGAAGAATCCATCAGCGACGCAAAAGGTTTTATATAGGAGAAACCAGCGTTGAAGGCGAAGAGTTCTATATAGGATGGACTCCAAGCTTTACTGTCTCGAAGTGAAAAGTTCTATATAGGAGGGACTCATAACTCGAGGCTTCAGAGTGAAGGGTTCTATATAGGAAGAGCCTGTAGCTCCAAGATCGGAGGGGGAAGAAGCTATATATAGGAAGGACTTACGAGCCCAGAGATTCAACCGAGGAAGAACGGAGAGTTCCAGAAGAACACGTGTTTCCAAAGCTACAAACAGGGAAGTCTGATAAAAATGAGTGCTTATGAATCTTTGCTTTGTTCCCATTCCACGAGAACATGCAAAGAGGGGCAACTGTAATCACTCATTTTTATCTGGTCTGTAAATACGTATTAGTATAATTATTAGTATATTAGCGTTTCATGTATACATTGTATTATATTATGCTATATGTTTATTATGTGCATGAGTGTTATTAATATATGTAAAGTGTGTAGTGTGTGCATGTATATTATAAACTATGTATGTATACGTATTAATAAGTAATACGGTGTATGTGTGTCACGAATGTATCTATATTTAGTACGAGCGTATTTGTTTTTACGGATAATGTGTGTAGATGTTATGTTAATTATGTGTATGATTATATATGTATGTATGCTAGTATGTTATATTAATTAATGTTTGCATAGGTACATATGTATGTATTATCGTATGTATATTATTATTACTAATTGTTGTTATAACTAATATTAATGTTATTGGGCTAATATAAGATGAAATCCAAAAACATATTAAACCCCAAATGGATAAATTGCCAGTCCAAGTCCATTACAGGTATGAAATTATTAATATTATTACAAGGCCCGATTGGCCCAAACCCAAAACCCTATTTAACTCTAATTATTTTTGTGCAGATAACTATGGGCCGTTAGATCAAGATCTGATCCAACGGCCACGATCAAGGAAGGGTAAAATATCTAGCCAGCCGCGTGCACTACACGTCTGGACGGTTCGAGTGCCACGCGCGCGTGCGGTCCACGAGCGGACTCTTCGATATCCCACGCGTGCGTGAGTCCCACGCGCTATAACCCTTCGACTACTGAGCCCCACGTGGCACGATCTGGAGCTTTTTCACCGATCGAGGTTTCATCTGGGCCGTTCATCCTTCAAGCCAGCCCAGCCGTTAGATCAGATCTGATCCAACGGCCGAGAACGCCTCTGGCAGAAGACAACTCCCCCACACCGCCACCATGCTTCCACCATGCCGGTCTCCAACCACTGCGTTCAGACATACCAGAACACAAAAAAGAGAGATTATGTCAGTATTAGTTCAGATCTGAAAAATAGATATATTACTTGTTACCAAACCAAAGAGACAGGCATATATGTATGAAACAAGTAATTGTAAGGCAGCCAGGTTGCAATCGAAAAGAAAAAAAATACAAAAAAACAACCAGTCTTCAGTGGTAATACTCTTCTCTTTTCTTACCTCGTTGCATGCATACAAAAAATATATTTATTAATAAAAAGGGGCTTTAGAGTTGTTACCCTCGTCATCTGTGGATCTCCCTTTTACCAGTGACAAGCCTCTTCGGCCTTCCCAGGCCGAATATGGTGAACTGAAGGGAGTGGGTGGCCCTTTTTGGTTTCGTTTTGGGTTGAATACAAAAAAGGTTTCATTTCGTATTTCTTAGATCTAGGATGAATAGGGGCTTTTTTCTCCAAATCCAAGTTCGGATTCGTGTTGAGGGTAAGGCAAGGTTCATTTTGGTGTTTTTTTGGGGCTCGCCGGCGCCGGCTAGCGGCGGTCGGCGGCGGAGAAGACGATGGTCGGCCACCGGTTTTTGGGTTCATCAGGGGATGAGTTGAGAGCAAAGAGAGGGGGAGAGTTATTATTAAAACGGACGAAAATGAAAATGGGGAAAATTTGAGATAAAGCTGAAAAAGGGGATTTTATAGGTGTTCTTATTTTGTGAAATGGGCAAATTACGTAATAAATCCTCCCGCATTTTTGATATTTTCATTTTTGTCTCGCCGCATGGTATATTTACAATTCCAGTCCCCCTTATATTTCAAAATCTTGCAATCCAGTCCCTAAATTACATCGAATCAGTTTTTAAATGGTAAGATTACCCCTTTAACCATCCCGCGTTTTTGGATTTTTCACTTCGGGTCTGCCCCTTGGTCCAATTACAGTTTCAGTCCTTTCAAGTTCGGTCCTGCTTGAATTTTCGTCCCTAAATTGCATATTATTGTCCTTTAATTTCTGCTACTGATGTTTATTTCTTTTCATTTCAGTCCTGTTTCCATGTAAATACTCATGTTCGTTTATTATAATCATGTATGTTGATGTAGTCTTTTGCCTTATTATATATCCCTCGTATATGCCTTGTATTTTCATGTTTACATGTATATGTGTGTAAAGTTTATGATGATTATGTATCTTTATGTATTTGTTCGGTTATTCGTATCACGCATATTATGTTGATATACTAGTTGGCTCATACACAACATGTTTTGTATTTTAACATGTATTGTATGTTCTCTTGGCTTTAGGGTTACGTGTTAGTACATTTTCTTTTTCATGTATAATATCTTGTTCTATATATGTTGAAATATGTTTTATTTCTATATGTATGTCTTCTTGAAATATGTGTTTTTGTTCACACATGTATTTATTCATGTCTTGTTATTGTGATAAGTTAAATTTTTTTTATTTACTATTAGATTAATATGTATATATCTATGTTTTAGTTACGTATTTTATTTATGTTAGATTAGTATTCTGTTATGTTAATATTTATTGCATTTAAATTATTTGCCATGTTTTATATTTTGCCTACTAAGATTGCATATCGAGATATAAATTGTCAATGCGGTGCCCTTTTATCCGAGCGTAAACGGGGCCAGTATCAGGCGTAGTGATAGTGGTTGGGCGTTTACTCTCGGATAACGGGGGCCCTTAAAATTTATTCGCAGTTATAACCGAATTTTAAACTAATCGTCACTTTAATCCGGAAAATCTAATATTAATAAAGCGGTAATTATTAAAGTACCAATTTTGGGCGGTGTGGGGGTGCTAATCCTTCCCCATCCGTAACCGACTCCCGAACCCAACAGTTTTTAAATCTTTGGTTTTATGGTGTCCGGCCTACCTAAGTGGCCGGTGGCGACTCCAATTTTTAAATAAAATGCGGTTTTTAAAACCCCCACGGAATAAATATTTTATATCCGAAAAACATCGAAAATTCGTTTTTTTAGCGAAAAAAAGACATCGCTACACCAACCCATAACAGAATCGGTCACATCGATGCCTCTCATTCGGTACCAGTTCAAGAGCATACTAACTTAACCGAACAAACTCGCGTTTCTTCTCATCCAAGTATCTAACTCCTAAATACTTATTCTTAAAGGCAGATCCAAAGAACTTCATGTCACATCACTGGTTTCCACGCTCGCGGTCACAGTAGTGCACTAACTATACGCTTCCCCCTACAGTAGGGATACAACACATCGTAGCTTACGAGCATCATTGCACCCTATTTGTTCTACAATTCGATCAGTACTAGCAAACCACTCCTCGGATGCCTCACGTGCCAACCCTCTAAACTCAACTCTTCCCAAGCTACGCAAGCACTCTAACGACAACCTCGTCTACCTAATAGCTGGTGCAGACACATGCACTCTAGCAACAGTAGCTTGAAATTCTCCGGTTATTGCCTAAATTAAAGGCCCCATATCATCCAACACTGGCCCAGCTAGTGTAGGTGGTACTTGCTCAACTCTTATAGGTGGATTAGGCGGAGGGGTGGTAGACCCCCAAGAGGTATAACATTCTCCTGATTCTTTTGCCCAACGGCAACAACATTCATGCCAGACCTCAATTCTCTCCTTGGTCCCATCGTACAAACATATCTAAGGTATGAAAATCACATCAAACAAAAATAGTTTGGCCAACTTTAAGTGAAGATCCAAGACTTCCAATTCAAATCAAAACATTTTAGACAGTAGAAATAAGGTAATGTGTCACACAAAATATCCCCCAGCACGACATATAACAATTAACATACATATAAACAATCATCGTGCATGGCAACCAACAATGAAAAAATAATAACAACGATGCCAAAAATTATAAACTCACCCCAATTATCACAAACCTGTCTTTGATACCACTAAATGTAACCATTTCGATCCGGCCTAGACGCTCGACCAAATCGAGTGAGCTACATTTGGTTTTCCGAAACAAACCTAAACTGATTAACTAAACTTAGGTCCATTTTTTAATTTTTATCTTATCTAGATAGAACAATATGTTCTAAGGTGTGCATGCTAGCAATGGGTGAAATCTTAATTGAATCGGGAGTCAAATTGACATCTAATTGCACATATATGCAATTTAGGGACCAAATTGCAAATCTAGAAAGCTATGAGGACTTAGCTAGAATTTAAGTTACCAATCCTCAATTAATCAGATTACATGCTTCCTTGACAAAATTTAGCTCAAAACAATCATTCAAAATCATACAATTGCATTCACAAATAACTTGAACCAAAATGAAAAAAATTAGAAACCTCAAGAATCACTTGAACAAAAATAACAGTAGACGATATCGGTACGCGAGCACCCGTATTGATACAGGGCTTCCTTACACAAGGTCTTACCAGTACAGGAGCAAAGAGTATCGGTACACAGGCACATTTGCAAAATCGTAGATTCCATTAGTTAAAGCTCGTACCTATACGACCTTCTATGTACCAATCCCAGGCCATTTTCCAGCCTACACGTATTGATATGAGGACCCGTGTATAGGTATACTCTGACCTGTAATACCCAATTTTGTTGGTTTTTCATACAATCATGGATTCAAACATGCTTTATCAATCCCTAAACATGTACACCACTAGTCTAAAGATCAAACCATGCAAGAATATCAAGGACGCATAATCAAAACATAGCAATATACTTCAATTATATTTCTAGAGGCATGCTTCCTATAAACCAATCCACCCAATGCATGAAACGTAAATCCACATAAAAAAAACAACCATATAAAGCCTCATACAACTCCACAATAACAATATAAACTTGCATAAATAGGGAGTTTAGCAAATAACCCTCCCAAGCCACAACAATGAACCCAATGCCTTTATTACTACTAGTCTAGTTCAAAAAGCATACTTTCGAATAGTTCAAGTCCTTGGATTTCCCCACGCTTGCTCACTGCCTCCAACCTTTAATTCTCTCCATTGATGGAAAAATAGAGCGTAAGCACTCTAGGCTTAGTGAGGAGTGTTCAAATAAAAAACCACCAATGCATTTAAAACCAGTTTACAACTCACAATGACTTTATCATTTAAAACATCTTTCAAAACATCATGCCTTACAAACCATGCGCTTAGTATTTCCAAAAGCATACATATTAAACCATGTGCAACATGTATCATGGATCAACAGCAAAATCCCCATTTGCAAACCCTCAATTCAAGCTTTCCCACGCATAACAACCCATATGCAAGGCTTAAAGAGTAAACATATATTAACCAACATGATACAACATGATACATTATCAATTATATTGGCTTTCAAGTGATCATAAACCAAGTTCCACTTTACAAAATATTACATCAGATACACAGATTCAACAAGTGTCTTCTCAACACTTTATACAATCTCAACTAGAATTAAGGTGAAATCGCAACTGGGTACCATCACAACCTAATCATCGGTTAGATGTATGATCCACCAACGGGAGTTTTCGGTACCATATAACCCCTCGACCATTAGGGAACTCGTGGTTAAGTATTCGGTACACATAAATCCCTCAACACCCGAGACGACTTATTTATAGTGCAATATCATTCCTATGGCCGACCAACTATATCCGATAACATTTTAAACCACATCACTTGCCAATATAATTCATTATTAACCATGTACCTCTCTCTTTTAATAAGCAACATTCAAAACCATTTTCAATGCATTAAACCATGCATTAACAAGTATTCCTCATACTTACATGAATTATTTTCCAAATGCATTCATCATCAATATATGGTCAAAATCAGTATAAACCATACTCAAAATATGATTAAATAGTATGTACCATGTATTTCAAAAATAAGTGCATAAAATCAATTTCACCAAAACACGACCGAGGGAGAAATCTCCTCATAATTACTTTCGAGTTTAAACCAATGTTTCAAGCTAAATTTAAAATCCCAAAAATAACCTTTAAACTATTTCAAAGCTGAATTCTACGTTCTCACTCACCGACTACGTAAAACTTCGTCCGCCAATGCGAACTACTACTCCAAAGCTTCCGAAATCATGCCACAAGTTTAAGGATAAATCACCCCTGATTTAACCACACAAAATAGTGGATTCAATGCATCTAAATGCATTCAAAGACTCAACAACACTAACCCTAATAAACTTTAACCAAAAACCCTCTACAACAATCGAAAACAACATCAACCATCTTCCAAACTTAACCCAGCCAAAATTTAAAGGTTTAATCCATCAATTATCTTCAATTAACATCCAAAAACAACCTAACATCATCCTTATACCTTCAACATTCATTAAACACCCATAACACGTAAAAAACACAACACTAGCAACCTAATAAATTAGAGATTCACTTAGTGTCGTGATTCCAATGTTAAAACCAAATTATCAACATTATAAAACATCAAAATTATGATTAGAACCAATCAAGAACTCAGAAAAATAGATCCAAAATGATAATCACTTAATCTCATCAATTAAACCTTGATTTAGCCAATTTTTCATAATTAAATCATTAAAACTCATTAGAAACATTAAACAATGATCAAATACGTGAGAATTCCTATAAAGAACCATTCATTAGAGGACAAGAATGAACCTTACCTCTAATGAGTGAATTTCCTCTCAATTGGATGTTTTACTCTTGAAAAGACAAAGGAAAACAAGATTGAAGAATCCATTAGAAATCAAAAGTTTAAGAAATCAAGAACATTACCTCAAATCTTTGATGCAAAAGAGAGTGTTTGGCTGAAGAAACTTTGAGAGAAAAGTTTGAGATAAAAAGTTACGTCAAAAGTGGTTTTAAGAAAACAACTACCTTCTTTAATTAATTCCCCTTTTTAATTCACTAATTAAAACTCATTTGAAATAATCCATATTGAGAGAAAAATCAGATTAAAACATTTGGTAATTTAGCTCCTTAAGGATTATAAGATTTGACCATTTTCAAAATAGTCACTAAAAATAGTTTTTTCCCTTTTTACATTTTGGTCACTAGCCAAAATGTCCAATTTCCATTTTCCAAAATTGACTTTACCAAAAATATCTATATATTAGATAATGATTTTAGGATATTTTTCTCATATATTTTCTCAAACAAAAATATTTATTCTGATTTTTATCCCGAATCCGACTCTAATCTCTAATCTTAGTCCACCAGACCGTCTAATCAACCTAGAAACTCCTAGGCCCAAAACCTGGGCGTTATAGCTACTCTTGGCTTGAAAGTGGTAGAGATCTTTTTAGGGCATATGTCTTGTTTGTTGGTTTTCATTTTAATGGAATGATGTTTTTTAAATATATATATATATTCTGACCCTTATAGGCCCTTAGATGCCAATTGCAAGATGCAACACTGATTCTGGTACAAAGATCATTTAGATGTTGTGAAGACGATGAAGTGAAATTTGTTTCTTAGTTTTCTCTGGTCAGCAAAGCAAGAAAATGGAAAATTACTACGCCTTTGATGATGTTCGATGACAAATCTTTGAAATTCATAAACAATGAAGTGAACTACACAATTTTAACCAAGTAGAGTTGCTTGAAATTAAAGTTCTAAGCGTAGTCTTCTATACCCTCAAAAACAAAATTATAAGAGAAAGAAAAAAAGAGAGAAATAGAGAGAAAGAAAAAAAGTGAGAAAAAGTGAAAAAAGAAAAAGAAAAGAAAAAGAAAAGAAAATGAGAAAAAAGAGAAAAAAGAAAATGAGAGAAATAATGAAATATTGAATAAATAAGTCTCGGAGTACTCTGATGGAGCTGTGGGGGGTGACAAATCTAATAAGGAGCTATGCTACACTTGTCCAATACCCTAGCGTCAGTGATGTATCTTTGAAGACATGTGTATAATAATATAAAAATAGCCAGTAACAATTAGAAGCACACACATGCACTTATAGAATTTTATTCTTAGAATGATATTTCTGCACTCTTGTGACCCCCACGACCTGACCTAGATGCCCAACCGAACCGAGGAGTTACATTGGGTTTGCCGAAACAAGCTCGAACCAACTAACTAAACTTAGGTCCATTTTCCCTTTTATCTTATCTAGATGCAAATATATGTCCTAAGGTGTGTATGCTGGTAGCGGGTGAAATCTTAACTAAATCGAGTGTCGAATTGACATCCAATTGCACATATATGCAATTTAGGGTCCAAATTGAAAATCTAGAAAGTTGCAAGGAATTAGCTGGAATTCGAGTTACCAATCCTCAATTAGTCCAGTTACATGATTGCCTGCCAAAATTCAGCTCAAAACAATCATTCAAAATCATACAATTGCATTCACAAATAACATGGAACAAAATAAAAGAATCAGAAACTCTCAAATAACACATTAACCGAAATAACCGTTGCCCATATTGGTACGTGGGAACTCGTACTAATACAGGGCTTCATTACACAGGGTTGTACCGGTACAAGAGCAAGGTGTATCGGTATGTGGGCACGATTACAAAATCTTGAATTCCAGTAGCTAAAGGCCATACCGATACGCCCCATGTGTACGGATCCTATGCCATTTTCTATCATACCCGTACTAATACGAGTCCCCGCATATCGATACGCCCTGACCCAAAACATCCTATTTTGTTGGTTTTTCATACAATTATGGATTCAAACATGCTTTAATAATCCATAAACATGTACACCACTAAACTAAAGATCAAACCACGCCAAAATATCAAAGGAGCATGATCAAATCATAGCAACATACGCCAATCATAAGTCTAGAGACATGCTTCCTAGAAATCACACCATCCAACTCACGAAATGTACATCCGCATCAAAACCAAGCATATAAAGCCTCATACAACACCACAACAACAATATAAACTTGCACAAATAGAGAGTTTAACAAATAACCCTCTCAAACAACAATGAACCCTATTGCCTTTATTACTACTAGTCTAGTTCAAAAATCATACTTTTGAATAGTTCAAATCCTTGGATTTCACCTCGCTTTCTCGCTTCCTCCAACTTTTAATTCTCTGCATTGATGGACGAAGAGAGCATAACCATACTAGGCTTAGTGAGGAGTGCTCAAATCAAAGCACCATCAATGCATTTAAAACCGGTTTCCAACTCACAATGACTTCATCATTTAAATAATCTTTCAAAACATCATGCCTTTCAAAACATGCACTTAACATTTCCAAAACAAGCATATTAAACCATATGCAACATGTATCATGGATCAACAACAAAATTCTCATTTAAAATCCCTCAATTTAAGCTTTCTCATGTATAACAACCCATATGCAAGGCTTAAAGAGTAAACATGTATAAACTATCATTATACAACATAATCCATCAAAATGATACATTAACAATTATATTGGCTTTCAAGTGATCATAAACCAAGTTCCACTTTACAAAATATTACATCGGATACACAGATTCAACAAGTGTTCTCTCAACACTTCATACAATCTCAACCAGAATTAAGGTACAATCACAACCGAGTACCATCACAACCCAATTATTTGTTAGATGTATAATCCACTAACGTGAGTTTTCGGTACCATATAACCCCTCAATTGTTAGGGTACTCTTGGTGGAGTATTCAGTACACATAAACCCCTCAACACCCGATGTGACTTTTTATAGTGCACTATAATCCTATGGCCGGCCAACTATATCTGATAACATTTTAAACCACATCACTTACCAATATAATTCATTATTAAACATGTACCTCATTGTTTTTATAAGCAACATTCAAAACCATTTTCAATGCATTAAACCATGCATTAACAAGTATTCCTCATACTTACATAAACCATTTTCCAAATGCATTCATCATCAATATATGGTCAAAATTAGTATAAACCATACTCAAAACACGCTTAAACAGTAGGTACCATGTAATGCAAAAACAAGTGCATAGAATCAATTTCACCAAAACACGACCGAGGGAGAAATCTCATCATACTTACTTCTGAGTTTAAACCAGCATTTCAAGGTTAATTTAAACCCCCAAGAAAACCTTTAAACCATTTCAAAGCTAAAATCCATGTTCTCACTCACCGAATATGCAAAACTTCATCCGCCGATGCAAACTTCTCCTCCAAAGCATCTGAAACGCTGCCACAAGCTTAAGGATCAATCACTCCTAATTTAACCAAACAAAAAAAAAGGGATTCAATGCATCTAAATGCATTCATTGACACAAAAGAATTAATCCACAACAACTCTAACCAAAACCCCTCCACAACAACCGAAAACAACATCAAACACCTTCCAAACTTAACTCAGCCAAAACCTAAAGGTTTAATCCATCAACTATCTTCAATTAACATTTAAAAACAACCTAACATCGTCCTTATACCTCCAGCATTCATCAAACAACCATAACTCACCAAAAACACAACACTAGTAACCTAAGAAATTAGAGATTCACTTAGTTTCAGGATTCCATTGTTAAAACCAACTTATCAACATTATAAAAAATCAAAATTATGATTAGAACCAATCAAGAACTCATCAAAATAGATCCAAAATGAAAATCACTTAATTTCATCAACTAAACCTTGATTTAACCAATTTCCATAATTAAATCATTAAAACTTATTAGAAACATTAAACAAGGATCAAATACGTAGGAATTTCTATAAAGAACCATTCATTAGAGGACAAGAATGAACATTACCTCTAATGAGTTAATTTCATCTCAATTTGATATTTACTCTTGAAAAACAAAGGAAAACAATGAGATTTTGGAAAACAAGATTGAATAATCCATTAGAAATCAAAAGTTTAAGAAATTAAGAACATTAACTCAAATCTTTGATGCATAAAAAAGTGTTTAGCTGAAGAAACTTTGAGAGAAAAACTTCAGAGAAAAGAGTTATGCCAAAAGTGATTTTAGGAAATAACTACATTCTTGAATTAAATCCCTTTTTTAATTCACTAATTAAAACTCATTTAAAATAATCCAAACTGAGAGAAAACTAATATTAAAACCTTTGATAATTTAACTCCTTAAGGATTCTAAGATTCAACCCTTTTTCAAAACAGTCACTAAAAATAGTTTTCCACTTTTTACATTTTGGTAACTAGCCAAAATGTCTAATTTCAAAATTCCATTTTCCATAATTGACTTTACCAAAAATATATTTCGTGACCGTTTTTGAATCGACGTGTGAAAATGGCTTGACGGTTGATTTTGAAATTAGGGTTTTTGTTCATTTTAGTTAATCTTAAAATTTAAGTTTGAAATTGGAATTTTACCATTTTTAATTTGATCTTGAAAATCAAAGCTTTTATATTAAAACCGATTTTCCCTTATTTAATTTTGAAAATAATTTGGAGTCACCACTGGTCACTTTGGTAGACCGGACACCATAAAAACAACCAGCGATTCATTTCTTTAAAATTTAGGTTCAGGAGTCAGTTACGTGTGGGGAAGGATTAACACCCTAACAAACGCCCGTTATCTGTACCTTTTAATTTTACGTGGCATTTTGTCATTTCAAATAATAATTTGAATTTAATTTAAACATATTTATCAAATGGATTTTAATTCCAAATGGGAATATCCTTTTATAAGAAAATACATTTTAGATCGAATATGAGTTAAAAGCACCCTGTTAAGAAGTACCCCCATTCATATTCATAAAATGTATTTTCAACATAAAATATTTATAATGAATCACTTATTATCATCTTGTTCATTTTAAGTGCTAACTTAATTAGGCTCTATTTAATTAAATTAATTAAACTATGAATATCTTTGAATTTAAAGGCCTTTATGAGACAGTACCAATTGCTTGAATACCGTCCCTTTCAGAACCCCTAGATTCATATAATATTCACTAATTAAAATGTCATTCTAATTAATTAAAGTAATAACCTAATTAGGGTTCCATTTTAATTGACTAAGTGAATTTATTTAATTTTAAGTTATAGTGTACATTAAATGTACCTCTTGAGAGTTAATTTTGAGATAACGCCCCATTGCATGCAAGTGAAGCACCATCCAAGTTTGAACCCCAAAGTTTACATTTAAAATACACTAATTTACTATAATGATCTCCCTAATTTAATTATTGTATCCTAATTGTGAACTTAGAACTAGGGCTCTAAGCGATTAATTTCTAAATCTATATGATTAAATTGTCTAACAAAATATACTACATGCCTTTTTAAAATATGCAACATACAAAATAATTTAAACTACAATTAAACAATTAAATTAAACCAATTAAAAGAATTAATATTGAAAATTAGGACTAAATTGAACTATTATTAAAATATAAATGCTAAATTACGAACAAAAAGTGACCAAATTGAAACAAAAACAAAAATGGCAGCCCAAACTGTGAAAATCCAGAAGTAGGGCTCGGGTCACACAACCCGACTAGAACTCAGAGGTGCGGATCCTCTTGACCCGGCTTAAAACAATGTTGTTCCCTTTGGGCTATATAAAGCCCTTTTAACCGAAAATTTCCCCTTCTTCATTTTTCTAAAATCCACTCTCTCTCTAGCACTCCCCTCTCTTTAAACTTTCTCCCCAATAACACCAAATTCCCAGATTTAACCCCTATTTCATATCAAAGCCCTATTTCATATCAAAGCCCTATTTCTTTTGAATTTTCTTTGAGTGTGATGAACACGATGAACTTAGCTCAGGCCGCCATCAACCCTGCCCTAATTTTCGCCCTTCGTTCTTCCTCGACCAAGCTCCAGCCACTCTTGATCGTTCGTCGACCACCACTCGTAACACCAATCACCCCTACCTTGCTCCGGCGGTCGTGATGCAATTTTTGGCTACCGTCGAGCCAAACCAAAACCCTAAAAATTTCTGATTTCAACTCTGATTCCTCTAGATCTAGCCCTAATCTGATAGGATTCCCAACTTCCCCACTACATCTACTCTACCCAAAACCCTTTTCGACTTCACTGTTATCTTTAAAAAAACTTCAGCTGCCATCTTTATTTTTCGATCACCATCATTACTTTATTTTTATTTTCATTATCTTTCGTATTTTGCTTCGATCTAACTAGTTTTCATGTTTTTTTGCAAGAAATAAAAGATTAGTGAAAGATATACCTATGTGGCGGCGACTACGGTGATTCCGGTAGCTTTCATGGTGATCGATCGTCCTCCTCGGTGCCCTTTCGGCTTCTCCGGCAATGTTTGACTATTTCGGTGACTATTCAGTTCCTGATGTAAGCTCCTCTCTCTCTCCTCATTATTATATCTATTTATTATTTTATTATTATGTTTATGGTAGATTATTAATTCCCTCTAACATTTCTCTATCCTCTTTATATTGGGGTCAGACCGTTGATGTTATTGCTGATGTCAGCAAGACTATAATTCATGTGATAACACTTCGGACCAATGAGAAAGCGGCACATAAACTGATTTGGGTGGGAAAATATGATTTTTGGGCTAATTTATGTTTCTTCAAGTTGGTTTTATTGAGTTTGGGTGGGAAAGAACTGTAGAAATTGAAAATGGGCTTTGGTATTTGTAATGGACATTTGGAAAGGATTTTAGACATTTGAATTGACTTTTATTTATTATTGGGTTATATCATATATTTATTTATCTGATTATTTATTTATTTATATACATACCCATACTCAGGTAAAATTAGGGTATTACAATATCCATGTATTAGATAATGATTTTAGGATATTTTCCCCCTATATTTTCTCACATAAAAATATTCTTTCCAATTTTTATCCTGAATCTGACTCGAATCTCTAATATCAGTCCACCGGACCGTCTAATCACCCTAGAAACTTCTAAGCCCAAAACTGAGGCGTTGCAACTCTACTAGTTCAACAAGTTCAGAAAGCTTGAACACATTCATGAATGGAAAGGAATGAAGAGAACGAAAAAGGAGTTGTTTCTGACTGGATCGAGCAACGAGGTAATTATAGGGTGTGAACCAAGTGATTTGGAAGAAGTTTCATAACTTTAGATGTCGCCACATTATTCATAAGTTATGCTAAGCACAGTAGGGTAAATGCTGATTAGAAAATTGACATTTTTACAAACAACAATATTTCCTTGTATTACTTCAGAGATAAATTTTAAAGTGCAAGGCTATGGATGTAAATTATATGGCTGAGAATGAGACGTTTATTTTTTATCAATAGTTTTTCATGCAAAGAAGAATAACCCATCAGGGGTTATGGTGAGACTAATGACAAGAATGCATATATCAAATGATTTAGAGACCTAAAACAAGTTTCTACCATAGAGTTTTGGTTGGTTTTGAAGTTAATGAATGAACTTGATAAAAGTTTAGGGACTTGGAGTAAGTTTAGGGACTTGATGTATTTGTTTGCCCTAAATGATAAAAGAGGGGCAAATTCTACAAAATGGGACAAGAAACAAAGAGATCAGTAGGGCTTCATGGAGCATAAGATTTCAAATCAGAATAAACAAGAAGGGATGCAAAACCGAAAAGAATTTGATTATTGAAGAAGTCAAAACCTGCTCAAGAAGAATAATAACTCAAACATAAAATTTTGGGACAAACTTTTTCGGAGCATGAAGGCGGTAGGAGCTAAAGAAAAATCTCAAGAAGATCAAGCTACGTAAGACTAGAGAAGAACAATCTAAAAAGATGAGGCCCCATTGCAACATAAGCAGAAAACTCAGTGGAGAAGCAAAGAAAATTAGAGCTTATCCGAGTGGGCCTCAGTTATCACAATTCATGCATCATATATAATTAGGCATGCATAAGATAAAAGCATACTATCTCATGCATTCAAAGCATTTTTGTACATTTTGGTAGGAATTACAGTAATCAACAAAAAAACAAGCAAGATTTTCAATCTACGTCTTTGCGAATGGAGAAGTACATCCAACAAAGACTAGCGAAGATTTCAATCACATTTTTGTGAGGCAAAGATATCAATATGTTTGAAGAGGTGGACCTTAGCAAAGATTTTCTGATTATCTGCACAAGACAAAAAGTGCATTACAATCCTAAAGCCTCTGGGTGTGATGTTAAGTCCTTCAAGCCATCACCTTCGGGAGTGATGTGAACATTTGATTGTTTGCACAAGAAAGAAAGTGCATTACGATCCTAAAGCCTTCGAGTCATCATTAAATCCTTCGGGTATGATGTTAAGTCCTTCGGGCCATCATCTTCAGGAGTAATGTGAACATTTTATTGTTTGCACACAAAAAGTGCATTATAATCCTAAAGCCTTCGGGTCATCAATAAATCCTTTGGGTATGATGTTAAGTCCTTCGGGCCATCACCTTCGAGAGGATGTGAACATTTGATTGTTTGCACAAGACAGAAAGTGCATTACAATCCTATAGCCTTCAGGTCATTAGTAAATCCTTCGGGTATGATGTTAAGTCCTTCGGGCCATTGCCTTCAAGAGTGAATGAGAACATTTGATTGTTTGTACAAGACAGAAAGTACATTGCAATTCTAAAACCTTCGGGTCATCAGTAAGTCCTTCGGGCATGATATTAAATCCTTCGGGCTGACACCTTCAGAAATGATGAAAACATTTTGAGTGGCGTCACAAGAAGATAGAGGGGCATGGTATCAGCAAAGATATTAACCTTTCAAGCCATCAGTTTCAAAGAAATGAAGGAAGTTCAAGTTACCAGGACGGAAAGCAAGATAGATCAACTTTGGGCTCAAATAAGGGAGATTCACAATTGATTTGGTTAAAAGTTTCAGCGTCTCTCGTTGAAGCACTTTAAGTTTCTTAATGATTTACCCAAATTCTACATTTACCTTGCAATTAATGCTGAAAGATTAATAATAGATTTGACTTTTACAGGTTACATATAAGTTCCAAGCCTAGAAGGAGATTGATCAACAGAGGAAAAAAAATAAAAGAGCTCATACGAGCCTCAGACTGAAAGATCAAGATACCTTAGGCAGAAAAAGCAGTGACTCTAAAGATTTTAGTGCTTCAAGTGAAAAATTAAAGTATTTCATATTATTTAAGGTCAAATTCTTATTAATTGATGATATTTCTTTTTGCAGGTTCAGGTCTTCCCTAGAGGATAAGGTGAATCAAAATTCCTAGCAAATAATGAAGAGCTCCTAATGAGAAGAGTTTGCTCAAAAAAGAATATAGAGCTCATAATGAGAAGAGTTCACATAGCAAGAATACAAAGTTCCTAATGAGAAGGACTCGTCCAGCAAAGAATACAAAGCTCCTAATGAGAAGAGTACACCCAACAAAGAATAGAGAACTCCTAATGATAAGAGTTCACCCTTCGAAGAATGAGAAGTTTCTAATAAGAAAAACTTACTTGTTTGACACCTTTACAGAGAGGTGGATTAATGTTTTCAAAGAATAATGAGGAGTTCCTAATGTGAAGAACTCGCTTTTTCAACACCTTTACAGAGAGGTGAATCAACATTTCCAATAGTAAATGAGGATCAACTTTTTTGCAGAGAAAAAAGGTTCAGCATTTCCAAGAAGAATGATGAGTTCTTAATGAAAAGAGCTTGCTTGTTCAACACTTTTGCAGAGAGGTGGATCAATATTTTAAAAGAATGATGAACTCATAATGAGAAGAGTTCGTCTTTTTGAAGGATGAGAAGTTCCTAATGAGAAGAGCTTGCTTAGTAAACGCCTTTACAAAGAGGCATATCAACATTTCCAAGAAGAATAAGGAATTCCTATTGAGAAGAGCTCGCTTGTTTGACACCTTTGTAGAGAGGTAGATTAGTATTGCCAAGAGGAATGAATGGGTTCCTAATGAGAGGAAGTAGTTCAGACTTCGTGGCTAGCCTTGAACGAAAGATTGAGAAGTTCATAATAAGAAGAACTTGTTCAAGCTTCCTAAAGGAGAAGAAAGAGTGAAATATTCATAATAAGGAGAACTTGCAACTCAGATGAAAGCCAGATGGTTCGAACAAATTTGTGTTTTTTCATTCTTTGCCCAATTCCTGTTCTACAACAACGAGCAAAGAGGGGCAGCTGTAAGACCCGAAATTTATCCGAGTATACCCATATATACATATATATATATATCTATTATTCTAGTAAAATAAATGGAAATAAAAAGAAATAGGAAGAAAAAAAGAATAGAAGTAATATTTGGATTCTATATTATAGGAATGGAAATAGGACTTCTTCTGCTTCTGATTGTTGATTCAATCCAATAACAAGATTTTTTTGTTACAACGAGTCAGATCGCAGAATCATAGAAAAAATGAGTTATTTGAGTTAAAAATAAAAATGAGCCCATAAATAAATAAATACTAAGTATAAATAAATAATAAACCCAATAATAATAGTCCAAATAAATACTTTTTCAAAGTCCATGTTTCACAATCAAAAGCCCTAGTCATATAAAAAGCCTAAATTTCCAGTTCATTTTCGCCCAATTTGTCCACGTGGTAGCTTATGGTTGGTCTATTTCCCCTTCACATGGATTTGTGCTTTCTCCCCTCTTAGTTGTCACCAGCTATAGGCCGACGTCAGCACCGTGATGTCAGCAGTGATGTCAAATTCTACCCACTATAAAGGAGATAGAGTGTGTTAGAATAAAAAATCACCATGAACTAATAATCATAATTACATTCTATTAATTACTAATAATAAATATAATAATAAAAGAAGAAAGAGAGTGATTACCTCGGCAGCCGAACGGACGTCAGAGAAGGCCATGAGCTATCGGAGAAGACGATCGGACGGCCAAAAACGACAATAAAACTGTCATTTTAGCCGCCACAAAGGTATAATCCCGTTCCTTCTTGATTCACCGACAAAAGAAATATGAAAGGTCATTAGATTAGAATTAAAGGATAAAAAATAGAAACTAAAGCTTAAAAAGGAAGATCAGAGCTCATATAGAAGGTCAGAGATTGATTTTCATGGTAGAGTCGAAGAGGAAGAGGGTTTCAGGTAGTTTTAGGCTTAGAAGGGTGAAGTTGGGTGGTTTTATCGAACCAAGATTAGTTTTAGAAGATTTAGGGTTCAAAAATCGAATTTGGGGAAATTTTTAGGGTTTTAGTCGGTGGCCAGAAATTGATGGTTAGAGTAGTAGCTCGGTGGTCGGTGAATGGCTGCAGGTGGCCGGTAAAGGGTGGAGTTTGATCTAGCGGCAGAGGTTAAGACGGGTGTGGCCGGGAAAGATGAGAGTCATCGATTTCTTGAAGAACTCGATGGACATTCATCCGAAAATTAGAAGTTTTAATCTATGGAGGTTGGTTTTTCTAGGTAACAAGGTGTTTGAGTTGAGAAGTTTTAGAGAGAGGGGATCAAGGCCGGTTTAAGAGAAATGGGAAAAATGAGTCAAGTGCGAGTTTGGGTCTGAGGTGGGCTTTATATAGCTAGGGCGATACGACGCCATTTTGCACTTGGCTAGGGGAGAGGATCCGCGCATTTTTGAATCGGGTCGGCCATGACTCGCGAGTTTTAGGTAATCTGGGAATATTTGAGGTTTGGGCTTTAAGGTTTTTCTTGTATCTCAATTTAGTTCCCATTTGTAATAAAATCAGCTCAAGTTTTAGTTTTATTTCAATTTAGTCATGTTTTAAATTATTTAATTTATCTTATTGATGCATGATTTTAAGTTAAGCATATAGTCTTATTTGCTAGATAATTAAATCACTTAGATTTAATAAAAAAAATTAGAGCCTTAGTCTTTAGGTTCTTTAATTAGGATTTAATAATTTAAATAAATAGATGATTGTAGAAATTTAACAAGTGTTGTTTGGAAAACTTAGAAGTTTAAATTTGAATGATGCCCTAAAGTAGTTGGGTGTTATTCAACCTAAAATTTTAAGATAGAACAAATAATATTTGTTATAACCTAGAAGATGATAATTAATCTAGAAATTAATTAGAGCCTTTAATTAGGACTAGAACTTAAGCAATTAGATTAATTAATTGGACTAGGAATATTAGATATAATTTTGAGGCTTAAACATGGATGGTTCCCAAGCAATTGGATGTTGTCTCATATAAGTCTTAAAATTGAATAATATTCATAGAATTAAATAAGACACAATTGATAAGAGCCTTTTTAAGTTAGAACTTAAAATAAATAAGACAATAATTGATCATGCATTAAAAACCTTTTATGTTGAAAATATATTTTTGAATATGAATAGGGGTGTCCTAACGTAACTTAATGCTTTTAATCTCATATTCCGATAAAAATGTATTTCCTTGTAAAAGGAATATCTCTATTTGGAATTTAAATTTAGTTAATAATTAAGAGCTAAATTAAATTCAAAATATTATTCGAAATGCCAATATGCCACGTAAAGTTAAATGTACCGATAACATGCGGTTGTGGGGTGGTAATCCTTCTCCACACGTAACCGACTCCCAAACCCTAAATTTTAAAAAACAAATATCTAGTTATTTTATGGTGCCCGGTCTACCTCGAAGTGATCGGTGGCGACTCCAAATTGATTTTCAAAATTGAATTAAAAACAAATATCAAAAGCCTTAATTTTCAAGAATAGTTTAACTTAACCGACTCCCGAACCCTAAATTTTAAAAAACAAATATCTAATTTTCTCGCATAAAAAAATAGTTTCGACACCTTCATTGTAGTTTACCCAAAATATTTTTGAAGGAAAAATAATGAAGATCATTAAGCTTTACAGATCAAAAATGTTTTTTATCAAGTAAAGAGATATAGCATTCCCAAGGCAAACGTTGAGATTCGAACTCATACAAGATGAGGCAACATGAACATCATTGGTCACTTAACCAATTAATGGACCTCAATCAAAAATATTTTTTAATTTGACATAAAAAATATTTCTCCAAAGTTAAAATTTAACTTTTGATTTTTATAATTTTTTTAAATAAAAGTACTTATTTATTCTCACTTGTATCATTATTCTTTATTTTTTCCAGAACTAATATTTAAAATAAACATTTATTATTTAATAGTATTTTTATAATAATATTACATATTTATATTTTAAACTAAGCAATTTAAAAGCGGGATGGTCGGTTAATTGAAGGAAGTTGTGTTTATTGTAATTTTTTAGTATATGATGCGATCTTGTGATAGTATTCGGTCATTTTTAGTTCTTTCATAACTTATATATACTTTGTAGATAAAAATGCTTGAACTTGAATCTTTTATAAATAGTGACGTTCTCCTTTTTTATCAGGATAAATATTTTATTACGGTTGCTTACAATTGGAGTTAGATTTAAAATTAAAATTTAAACTTTTGGCTTAAGGGTACTAAAAGTTGTTGAATTTTTTTTTTAAAAATAATTAAGTCTGTATATTATTTTTACACTCAATTAAGCCATTGAACTCTAAACTTTCATCAATATACCTTTTAACTAACGGAATTCGTTAGCCCGTTAAAAATGATGACTTCTCCTGTTAAAAGTGTCATGTCAAACCATTTATATCTGCCATGACATGCTGACGTGGTACTAAAATCATTTAATACAAAATTATAAATTAATAATTAATGAAATTTTAAATCACAGAACCCTAACCCATAAAAAAGAAAACAAAATTCCCAAATCAGATTCGTCTTTCTATTCCTCGTTTTCGTTCCTCCATTAGTTGGCGTCGCTGAAGTCACCCTCTCTATTCCTGTGAGTCAACGTCGGTTTACTCGTATTCTTTGTTAAACTTTATTCTTTTATTACTTGATCGCTTCATCTAAATTATTTACAAATTGTTTATAGAACACTCCATCTTTGCTAATTCAAAAATAATTTTATTGTTTCATCTATTTGAAAAGTTTTTCAGTATAATCTCATTTAAATAGTATGGTTTTTTTTAAATTTATAAAATGTTTTGAAAAGTTTCTCTCTTACATACAACATTTTCATAATTTTTTAAAACAATTTTGATCATCTATAATTTTAAAAGTGATTTATAAATTTGTCTCTAACAAATTATCATATTTAAAGGTACATCTAAAAAATATAGTATTATCGGTGAAGGAGGTTCGAAAGGGGATGTTGTTGTGCAAGTGATTCATTTAATTTACTTTTTAAAGTTCAGTGAACTTAGTCTAGTTAGTTTGCTTTGGACCCTTAAACCTTTAGTTTTTCTTTTTTAAATTAGGTTTTTTTATCTAAGTTGTGTATTGTAAGAATCATTGTTGTCAAGTGATTGATCATTATCGAAAACAGAAACCGATGAACTTAGAACTTCATTAGAGGAGTAAAAGATGCTTCTCGTATACAAGTGTATATCAGTCTATATATACAATTAATAAACCTGACTATTAGTTAGTTAGGCTTTTGAAATAGGGTATGGTTTTTGCTAGGCTTTGATCATCGTTTATTTTTGGGGTGGATAGGTGGTTTTTGGCTACTGATTTAGGAGTTTCGTGTTGTGTTTGGGAAGTTAATACGTGAAATTTCGCCTTTGTTGTTGGGTCTTGTTCAGGTCATAAATTCTGGTCAACAATATTGGAACTTGGTGGTCATTCTAACCCGCATTTGCTGTTGGTTTTTGATAGAGTCAAGTTGAGAGTCGCCCTCTGTATTTGAGACTTTGGGAATTGGCTTGGATTACTTTTATTGGTGCTAGTGGTTTTTCAAGGAACTTTGCTAGGTGTTTTTCATGGGTGGGAAGTTTGGTTGACATGCTGTGTTTCGGGGATTCATTTGTTTTTTGTTGGTCTATGCCGTTTTTTAGTTTTAATAAACTAAGCTATTATTGCTGAGCAAAAAACGTTAGTTAGGTTTTTAACTACTTTACAACTAAAGTTATAACTTCCTACCAATAGTAAATTGTCAACGGTCTTGATAATATGCATGTTGTAAATTCTAATGTAGTTCTTAAATTGCTTCTGAACGACTATCTTTAACTGCTGAGATTTTCGTTAGGTTTATAGTTTCATTTATTTTCGTTGTTGAGTGTAATAAGTGCTACGCAAATGTGCAAGTATACACGTCGCAAGTAATAAAGTGATACGAGTATCGAGTATCGTCTCCATAGGGATTGGTTTGGGCCACTTTGCTTAAATTACTGCACTGTGAAAATAAAAACACAATTGATAATAGAGGTTTTAATTAACGAGAAAACTAAGAGCAATAAACTAAAAGAATAGATGAAATTAAAATAAAGTAAATAGGCCAGTTTATCGTGAGTTGAGGTGTGATAGCCGATTGGATCGTCTTGCATTGAGTGAAAACAAAGGTGATTTTGAAGTAACCTAACCATCCTACATCATGAACTTACCGAGAAATAAGACTTGTTACAGGACTGCTAGTGTCGCTATTCACATTCGTAAGAACAATACTCAATGCAGAGAAAGGGTATGTCGTTACATTTTATTTGTCTTTTACATTTGCATCTAAAGGAAAGTGTCAATTATATGACTCAATTTTTTTAATCTAATTTTGGTGGAGATTGTGCAGGTCCTACGAACTGGCCTTGAAGTCTCAATGCCTTCCATTAGGGCTCCAAAGCAACTAATGCATTATTGTTAAGTACTTGTTTATTGTCTCTTCCACGAAAGATAAAGATGCGAAGAGAAGTTACTCGTATGTTTTGTACTTTTAATATAGTTGATGGTTTAGGGGCATTGAGTGTTTAGGATAGTAATGGTTGATGCAAGAAAGAATTTATTACTGAACAATGTTAATTTTTATTTACAATGTTTGTTTAATGTAAATATGTGACGTTTATTTTATTAGTTACAGTGGACTTCTTGTTTGAATTCAACTCAACTTTGTTAGAGTGAGACATTCTCAAACTCCAACAGTTTCACACTTAACGTGCTTGATAAATTGCTTCAATAGATTGCCCTTCTTTCTTTTTTCACATTTAATATTAGAACTGATAACCAGTTAGTCAATTAACTTAAAAACAATCGAATGTCTAACAATTGTTGAAGACATAAGCTACCTATTTACAAAATTTAACTCATTTGAATGTAAGGTCATTCAGTCAGAAGTTAAGTAAGTAAAACATGCCAACTTGATCGTAAGCAGTATCGCTTACAAAATAAAATCAGAATAATATTTTGACAATTTCAATCACTCAAATGCTAAGTACATAAAACAAATAGATAGGAAAACATAAATCATCCAACAACATGATGTTGGGAAGATGTAAATTCTAAAAATAAGTTTGAAGTACTTCGAAATTAAGCATTATGTAAAACCAACTTAAGTTGAGTTGATGATATTAAGTTGAATAAAAAAAACAGCAGCCAACCACAAAATATAATAGCAACACAAAAATATGGATAGTATCAATCACAATCTTGGCTTCATTCGATCCTTATGATCGTATGCTTCCTTAATGCATTTGAATTTTCTTACTGAAGTTGTCTAGTAGTGACAACCTTCTTTCCCTTCCAACTCAAACCAGGACCCTTCCATCTATGTTGAAATTGCGAAGTATGAGCTCCAATTTTTTTTTTTTTTTGGGGGGGGGGGGGCAATAGCAGGGTCAATAACGACCCTTTCACTATCCATACCAGGCTGCAAGAAATCGAGTAAAGATGAACATCCAAGTATGATTTACAACTTCAAAAACAAGTTAACATCAAGAATGTTATATGCAATGTAAATTTTTAATTAGGGTTAGAGACTCACATTCATTACTTGTTCACTAGTATGTAGGTCAGTATACAACCCAATACCAATCACCCTTTTTCTTTTGTTGGTGGATCGAGCATTAATGGAATTAGTAGCACTTGACTCAATCATGTTCTTTTCTTGGCTTGTCACTTTTAGAGTTCTTGGATGGTGGATGGCATTCTATCATTGAAGAATGACCAAATCAATGGCAACGTTATAACATTCTAACATTTAAATTTAGGTTAAATTATTTTGTTACCTTCTTGGAAGTACTTGTTGTATTTGAAATTTTAGTGGTCCTTATGGGTTTGATGTAGACCTTCGTGTCGACATTGATCCAATATTGACATTTGTATTATCCTGCAAATAAGTTAGTAGATAATTTTAATAAACAACAATGTATTTGAGAGTGTGGAAATATGAGAAAATGAGTTACACATGTGTTGAATTGTCATTGTTTGTTGTTTGAGGACACTTTTGCTTATTGTGGTCGGTTGCTTTGCATACACTACAAGTCCATTTGACCCATGCTCTTGTGTACTTTTCAAATTTTACTTTCTTAGGCTCATCTTTATCCTTTACTCTGTTTTTAGGTCTTCCAGGTTGCACCTTCACCTACGGAGGTAGAATTGGAGAAGCCCTTTAGACCAAAATTTTTTGCCCCTCACAGGCTGCAAGATATGGTTATAACTTGTAAGATATTTTTCCTTATTATAACATTCAAAAATATATGTTTCAGGTTCTTTGGAGTCATGATACATCGCACATATAGCATGGCAACAAGGAATACCATTTATTTCCCATTATCTATAGGTACAAGTCAACTTCTTGAGGTCAACAGTATGTTGATTACCCAAATGATTTACCTCAAAACCCCCATCTCCATCCCATACAAGCCTACAATAAGTGAAATTCTCCATATTTCTTTCTAGTTTCTGAAGAGCTCTTGGTGCGATGTTCGTCCTCCATGTTTCTGCCCAATCCCTCTTAACATTCATCCTACTCATCACCATGGTTCTAATTTCTACAAGCATGGTGATAATTGGTTTGCATCTTGCTTCAACTATCCATCCATTAAAATCCTTGTTACATCCCGAAAACCGGCCTAGTGGGAAGAAGGTTCTGGTGATCAGAAATTTTGAATCTGATATGTTAAACATTTGTAATGATTGACCTTTGTACCCCCTCTTGTATAATGAAGTTACATTTCGGTCCTATTTGAGTGAATGAACTTCCTTGTATGAAATTCAAAGCCAAATTGCAAATTCTAAGCAAGGCGTATCGATACAGTTAAGCCAGTATCGATACGACCCAATTGCCAATAACTAACTTACATGTTTTAGCATGAGCATATCGATACAGCCACGAGCGTATTGATACGGGTCCCTTGTTTTGAATCTGTTTGAAGCCCAAATTAAAGGAAATTGAAGCAAGGTGCTTACTCACCTCCTTGCTTGGCCTTCCCCACGTGAAAGTCATCAGAAGAGATGACTAATTGTCATCCAATTGACAATTGAATGATAGGAAGAAAAGTGATTTAATTAGGTTTAGCAAACCTTTGGGGAAAGGTAAGTTTCCTATTGGTTGCTATATAGGTGGAAAATAATTAAGGTTGGCTCTTAGGAATTCTTAAAGAAAGAAAGCTTTCTTCCTTGCTATGTTCTTCCGGAACTAAAAACTCTACCTTTGCTTTGAATAAGATCACACCTCCATTTCCATCTTCAAGCTCAAGCTTAAAAAAGCACCTTGGTTCCATCTTTGTCCTTTGTTCAACCTTGATACTTCGTTTGAAAGCCTACGACTCACTCAAATAGTGGAGAATGATCCCTTGTCATCTCCGAAGGAACCTAGGCACAACGGAATTGTAATCCAAGAATCCTGTAATCAAGTGAGTGTAGTCATGTCAAGGGATAGGCAAGGTGCCATCCCATTGCATTCGTTTTGTGTTGCAATTTGCATTTTGTTTAAGGGCTCAAGTAGAGCAAGTTTGTGTGGGTGCTAATGGTAAGCATGGTAAGTCTTCGATACGGTTGATATGGGTACGTTCATGTACTATGTTTGAAATATGCTATGTGTGAATCCGATATGAATATGCTATATGTGAATCTGATGTGAACATGCTAATAATATGTTATGATATGGTACGTGTATGATATGATTCGTTATAAGGAGCTACGGCTCAATTCTGATTCCGATAAGCTATGGCCTACGGGCATAAAGGTAAGTTATATGATGAAATATGTGTAACCTTGGACATTTGTGAGTTTTAGATACAATTGGCATGCCATAGGGTTATTTGAGCTCATATAAGTAAGGGATTGGACTATGGTCCGGGGCTACGACCAATATGTGGGGGAGATAAGGATGGAGTGTGTAAGGGACTATCTGGAGCTACGGCTCAAGGCTACGGCCTATTTTACGTTATATGTGGCTACGACATATTTTTTGATATATGTATGGCATAAAGGGGAATCCGCATATCCACTTGTTACATTGTCCAATGGAAATTAAATGTGTATAAGCTTCATTATGATTATGTGAAATTATGATAAATGGCCTAAGCATGAGACCTAGTGATTAAAAGATGCGATTATGATAATTATGTATGCCTATATGCCATTCATGTTCATATCATGCCATTTATGTATTGTTATTGCTTATGTTGTTATGACTACCTCACTAGGCTATATAAGCCTAACATATGTGTGTCTCATGCATTTCAGGGTCTTGAGATTTTCTGAGCTCCGATCGTGTAATCTCCCGATTGCATGTCACTTCCGCAAGCTATATGTATGTTTACTTTTGTTTCTGAACTCCTAGTAAGGTGGCATAAGGTTTAAATGTGTTGTAATGACTTATTTTGATGTGGTTGTGTAAGCCTAATAGTAACTAGGTATGGTATGTTTGGAAATTGCTAAATAGACTAAAATGAGCTTAAGAGCCCTATTTGGTAAAATCGTAGTAACCGAATTCAAAATGCCCTAAAAATTTGTATGCTATTAGTTTTACTGTTTATTAGTTTACTGGTAAAATTTGGTAATGTTTGGATAACATTTGCCAGGTTAATTTGAATAAAAACCAGGAAAAAACTATCATTACAGGTCAGGGGTATCGATACGGGTGATAGGGTATCGATACGACCCTTGCAATATTGGTCTGGTCAATATTGGTCAAACAGGGCGTATCAGTATGGTTTGGGCGTATCGGTACGGAGTTTGGTCACTAGAATTTGGTTTGAAAAATGGTATCGATACAGTCTTATAACGTATCAATCGGGGTCAACACAGTTAACCGGCGTCGATACGAGCTTAGATGTATCGGTACGGGCTTGACATCCTTGAATCTAGAAATATGAAATTAGGATTAGCGTATCGATACGGCCTCTAGGGTATCGATACAATGTTAGTTAAATCTGTTATAAGGCATAAAAATAATTTACAAATTAGTCACTAATAACTATACGGCCTAATTGATTAGGTTAACGATATCCGATAGTAACAGAACTTCACAGATTAATAATTGGTAGGTTTAATTATAAGTTGGTAATAAAGAATCGGATTAGGATCACTAATTTGTAAAGTTTACGACTTAGTCCTTTTAGTTTAAAAAGTTCAAATTGACCCAAATTTCTGATAAGATTAGTAACGAATAAGTTCGTTAAGTTCTAAGAATGATTAATAAGACCTTTCGAATGAGTCTTGAACCCTGAGTCTATCTCTGAAATTCTGAATTTGTTTTCTGATAACATTTTTTTAACCCGGTTCTCTACTAGACCGAGAAAGGGGTGTTACATTTATGGTATCAGAGCCTAAGTTTAGTCGATTCTAGGACTAAACTGAAGCCCGTTACGAGTCCGTATGTACAATGCCACCTAGGAGTTATTTGTATATGTTATCTATAACTTGCAGCTTACACGATTCAATCTTTCTGTATGATTAGATCTAAAAATGTCGGCGCCTACTGATTGACGCGCTGATAATGAACCAAACCCCGGTTCCTCCTCGACTTAGGGGGATAATCTGAGGGCCGAAGCCAGGCCTGAACAAGTTGGGCAGAATGACCCACCTTACCCTCCTTCGATGCCTGCAGCTCAGCAGAAGTATCTTATGTCAAGGGGTGACATGATCAAGAAAGTGGTTGTGTCATTTAGACAAGAGCCACCCCCTCAGCCTGCTAAAACGCCTCTACCTATGTCGAGAGTTCCTATCGATAAGCTCAAACAATATCCAGTTTATACGTTCACCGGCCAAGACCTAGACAATCCTAAGATTGCAGAATACTGGCTGGAGAATACTCTGAAAGTGCTGAATAAATAGATGAAGTGCCCTGAGGAGCACAAGCTAGAATATGTTTTAGCCTTTATCGCTAAAGAGGCCTAGAGCTGGTGGGATACTGTGACGCTCACCGTGCTCGAACACCGAGTTATGTGGGACTTCTTTCTTTAAGAGTTTCGCAAAAAGTACATCTGTGACCATTATATCGCTGAAAGGCATAAGAGATTCCTCCATCTAAGACAATGGGGGGGACCCGTGGAACATTACATCCACGACTTCTACAAATATGCAAGGTATGGTACTTATATCATCTGCATAGAGAAAGAGGAAGTGTCGGATGTTCATAGACGACATGTGTGATGAATTACGTCCCCTCTTCGTTGCCTTAGAGATAGAAGACTTTCAGACTCTGGTCAACCGAGCCATCGCTACTGAAGCCTTCTAGAAGGCTTATGAAAAAAGAAAGGGGAACCAAGCCCGGTTCAAAAGGAGATTCCGAGATGATTCCAAACCTCTTGTGCCTTAGAAGAAGGGTAGACAGTGGGATCAGAATATTGCTACCTTCCATCAGCTACCTAGGTCAGGTTATGTGCCACAGTTCTAGTCTGCGGGAACATTTTTTGCTCGTACAGCTTCAATCGACAGTACGGGGGGTTCTGCGAAGGGTTCCCAGATTCCTTTATGTAACTTTTGTTAGAGGAGGCACCCTGGGCAGTGCCGTAGACAATATGGATCGTGCTATCTCTGCGGTGAATTTGGCCACTTCATCAGGCAGTGTCCATAAAATCCAAATGCCCTACTACCGTGGCTTCTCAAAATAATCCTATTAAGGGAAGAAGAGCAAAGCAGATGCAGTCTGGATCAGCAGGGAGACCTCGCAACACCAATGCCCCTCTAGCTAGTCGTGACCCCCAGACTTCAGCACAAATGTACCATGTTTGGGGTCGTGAGTAGGAGGATGACCTTGATGTGATTGCAGGTATGGTAGAATTATTCTCTGACCTTGTTTATGCGTTAGTAAATCCATGCTCTACGCGTTCTTTCATAAGTGAACCTTTGATAGAAAAGTATGCCTTAGACTTCAAACCTGCTACTTCCGAGATTGTTGTTTCTAACCCACTAGGTGATAGTGTGGTTATTCAGTTTATCTGTAAAAGCTTGCCCTATAAGGATCCAAGGGATCCCATTTCTGACCAACTTGATGGCATTACCCTTTCAGGAATTCGATCTCATTCTAGGCTAGCTGAACATCAAACTTGGGTGGACTGTTCTAAGAAGAAGTTATATCTTCATGGACTCGGTAAGGAGAGTATAACCTTGATGAAATCCGAACCCGAGCCTAAGAAGACTCTTATGTGTTACATGGGGTCTAAAGAATATCCAAAGCTCGAGAATGTGCCCATAGTAAAAGAGTTTTTCGATGTGTTTCCTGATGAAATTCCAGGACTCCCTCCCACTCGAGAAGTGAAATTCAGGATAGAAGTGCAACCTGGGACTACTTCAGTCTCTATTACTCCATATAGAATAGCCCCGGTAGAGTTAAGAGAACTAAAGGCCCGAATCTAATACCTTTTGGATAAGGGGTTTATTCGACCGAGTTCCTCACCCTGAGGAGCACCGATGTTGTTCGTTAAGAAGAAATATGGATCGATGCGCTTATGCATTGATTATTGACAGTTGAACAAGGTGACAATCAAGAACAAGTACCCGTTTCATAGAATCGATGACCTTTTCGATCAATTGAAAGATGCTTCTATCTTCTCAAAGATAGACCTTCGATCCGGGTACTATCAAATGCTAGTGAAGGAGTCTGATGTTCCAAATACTACTTTTCGAACTAGATATGGCCACTATGAATTCTTAGTAATGCCATTTGGGCTTACGAATGCACCTGCTGCCTTCATGGATTTGATGAACCGTGTGTTTCAACCTTACCTAGATAAATTTGTGGTGGTGTTCATAGATGACATTCTAATCTATTCGAAAGATACTGCTACTCACGAAGAACATCTCCGGATTGTGCTCTAGACTCTCTAAGAGAAACAATTGTATGCTAAGTTTAGTAAATGTGAATTCTGGCTATCTGAAGTATCCTTTTTGGGACATGTGATTTCTTCTATGGGAATTCAAGTTGACCCAAAGAAGATTCAAGCAATACTTTATTGGATTCCTCCGAATAATCTTGGAGAAGTTCGTAATTTTCTGGGCCTTGTAGGCTACTACCGTAGATTCGTTAAAGAGTTCTCACTGATTGTTGCACCCTTGAAGAAGCTTCTTCATAAGGAAACTCCCTTTGTATGGACAGTGGACCATAAAAGGAGTTTTGATCAGCTTAAGCAAGTCCTTACTCATGCTCCTGTTTTGGTGCAACCCGAGTCAAGTAAAGACTTCACTGTGTATAGTGATGCATCCCACCTGGATTAGGTTGCGTACTGATGCAAGAAGGCAAAGTCACAGCTTATGCTTCATGTCAACTTAAACCTTACGAGTTAAACTATCTGACCCATAACCTGGAGTTAGCCGCAGTTGTGTTTGTTTTGAAGATTTGGTGGCACTACCTCTACAGTGAGAAGTGTTACTTGTACACTGATCACAAGAGCCTAAAGTACCTCCTAACTCAAAAGGAATTAAATCTTTGTCAGCGTCGTTGGTTGGAGCTTTTGAAAGACTACAACTTGTTTATTGATTACCATCTCGGTAAAGCCAATGTTGTGGCTGACGCTTTAAGTCGGAATCCCGCTCCCTCTTCGAGATGCCTGAATGCTCATTTCTGAATCAAAAAGCATGGCAAGTTGTTGGCCAAACTAAGAGTTCAGTCAACTATTGTGTCTCAAATTAAAGTACTCCAAGAATCCGATGAGGATTTGCGACCTCTCATTGCTAAGGATAGGGATAACTCAGATCCTGACTTTGTTATGAACTCCGAATGCTTGTTGTGCTTCCGAAACCGTATCTGTATGTGATAACTCTTCAAAAGAACTACATTTTACATCTATTTTACAATGCTTTTTGCTAGTTTTCGAGTATGGATGTTTGCATTTAGTATTAGTTTCTTGCATTTTACATAAAAAGGAGTTTAGCAGGTACCCTTTTACGGTTTGAAGGTTTTTTATTATTTTTGGCACGGGTTCTATGCCAAATGGTGTGGCAAAGGAATAAGGGAAAGTAAAAGTCACAATGCCATGGAAGATTGCCGAGGCGCGGCTAGTAGTGCAATGCAGATGGACCAGCAGTTGCATGTCAAGCCCCTTGACAATGATGGACAGCTTGGAAAAATAGGAAAGGATAAGGTTCCGAAGAAAATACGAATGGACCTAATCCCAAAAATTCGGAGCTGCTAGTCGGCAGGAGTTTCCTGCCATAACCTTTGGCATCACAGTGGTGACTGGTGATGTTAGCCCTAGACCATCACATGTCAGCCCTACTCGGTGATAAGCTGATAAGGAGATCAAGCACTTATCAAGGAGCCTTAGCCAAAATTTAAAATTTGAATTTCTCCTAGGGTTTTCTCCTCATTCATCTATATAAAGAGATCATTTCCAAGCATGATAGGGATCGCTCACATTGAGCGAACTAGCTTAGGATCATCTCTGATCACTTCTACCACCGGCTGGAGTAGCCACACCGAATAGGGCTGGAGCAAGAGAGGCTGAATCGATCGAACCTTTTTTCCCTTTTTCCTTCGGTTTATTTTAATTTTGAGGATTATATTTGTAAAGATAAAGTTTATTTTGTGGTTAACCCCCTCATTATGAACTAATTTAATAGTTGGTGAGGGGTGGATGGATGAAATGTTGTTTTTTGCTTGCTTTTATTAATTAGTAATGCTCCGGCATATAGTTTTATTCATTTGGCAATGTCTTTACTTTTTCCAAAACTTCTACGCCAAGTGACGACTGGCGTAGTTTGCTTATTGCAACTCAATATCATAACTGACTTGGGAAGCAACGAATACTTGCCAAATTCTAAGGCAAAAAGCTTCGGAAGAAGATGTTCAAGTAGATGAACTTACTTCGGGAGTGAGTCTACCCCGTAGAGAGTAAAGATTAGAACTAAACTAAATTAATTAATGAAAACATGCACTATAAACATATAAGGGTTTTACATGATTAGTTTAAGGCATTGCTATCGACGGAGGCAATGACCAGTTTTTGAATCTGTTCAATAAAACATCGCCAAAGCATGACATTATTAAAGGCTAGCATGGCATAAACAACATGAAAACCATGCATTCCTTGCCAACACTCGTCATCCATTTTTTCAAGCTCTCATTGCCAACGCTATTTTATTTTATTTTCTTTTAAATCCACTTTCCAAAACAATCATTTTCACCCCAAAGGCAAGTAACAATTGAACAATTAAATTCCAAGACAATCCATGTGGGATCGATACTCAGCTTAACTGATGTATTACTTTTCGACCGTGTATACTTGCACAAAAAAGAACTCGACTTGGCATTTTTTATACTTTCCCAATACTCATTTTCATACCTTTTGTCAAGCACACTTCGGTCACAACAAGTTTTTGGTGCCGTTCTTAGGGATTGCAACGGAGTTAATTATTTTAAAATTTTTATTTTTCTGTTCTTTTACTTTTCTGTTGTTTATATCGGTGTATGACCAGGTGCCGCCCTGTGGTGGACGAGTGGCCATACGATCCAAAAATTGAGAAATCCTTGAGGAGGTTAAAGAAAAAATTTTGAAAAATGAATAATCAAGGTAATCAAGGAAATCGTGTAGTGAATAATGAAGGAAATTTACCAAACAATAATCCACAAGCACCACCTATTGCCCCAAATGAAGAGAAGAGGCCTATTAGAGAACATTCAGCACCCAATATTGACAATTTGGTGCCAGGATTTGTTGGCACAGAGGTAAATGCTGTCAATTTTGAACTTAAGCCGATGATGATTTCTACTCTTTTAAATGTAGGTCAATTCGATGGAGCACTCATTGGAGACCCAAGACAACAATTGAAGTAGTTCATGGAGATTTGCCAATTATTCCAACAAGCTGGAGTGCCTGGTGATATTGTGAAATTGAGGCTATTCAAGTTTTCCTTGAGAGATAGAGCCAAAACATGGATTAATTCTTTGCCACCAGGTTCCGTAAACTCATGGGCAAACCTATGCTAAAAGTTCTTGATAAGATTTAACCATCTACACTCACTACCAAGTTTAGGGGTGAGGTCATTACATTCAGGCAGGCTGATGATGAAACATTATATGATGCCTTGGAGAGATTTAAATACTTGCTGAGAAGATGTCCTATGCACGAATTTCCAAACTAGACCCAAATACAAACCTTCTATAATAGGTTGAATGCACAAACACGTATTGTTGTTGATGCTTCAGCAGTCGGTTCATTGCTTGATAAGAAATACTCAAAGGCTGTAGAAATCCTTGAGAGAATCTCAATCAATGATTTTGAGTACCCTATTGCTAGACTTGGGATTGGAACCAAAACCAGTGGAATATTGAAAGTGGATGAGCTGACATCCCTTCATGCTGAAATTGTAAATCTCACCAACATGGTGAAGTCTTTGCAAAAGAACAAAGAGTCCCAAGAAGTTCAAATGTTAGATCCATTTTGCACAATCTGTGGAGAAAATCATCGTTCAGAAGATTGCCTTGCCAACCCTCAATCGATAAATTATGTTGGCAATTATAATCGAAATTATAATTCTAATTCCACCACTTATAATGCATGTTGGCGACGTCACCCTAATTTGGCTTGGGAAAATCAAGAAGGCAATTAGTATAATGTTCAGCAACAGAACAATAATGCTCAGCAACAGAACAACAATGCTCAACGGAAGAACAACCAGAGGCAAAATAATAATGCAATGCCAACAAGAGCCAGAGTAATTTCCAGCAAGGACAAAACCAAGGGAACTCTCTTACTAATTATATGGAGAGAAATGATGCCAATGTTTAGAGTTTGGAAGCATCAATGTGTAACTTGGAGGTTCAACTTGGGCAGATTGCCAATGCTCTTAGCAATCAACCTCAAGGAACTTTGCCAAGTGACACTAAAGATGCTAGGCGAAAAGGCAAAGAGCAATGTAAAGTAGTAACTCTTTAGAGTGGAAAGCAATATGAAGCAAAAATGGTTGTCAAGCCATCAGTTCAATGCCAAACTAACAGAACAATGCTAGCAGAGAATGCCAATGAAGCAGAACAATGAGTAAACGATGTCAGACCACATTCAGATTCTAGTCTGTCTACAGACGCCAGAGCACAAGCTGATGCCCAGCAGTAGAACGATGCTAGGTAGAAATCTAATGTTAGCACTTCTTTGGCAAAGCCAGCACAGCTAGCTGTAGTTTATCTGCCACCACCTTTTCTGGCTCACCTTCAAAAACATAAGCAAGATCAGCAATTTAAGCATTCCTAGAAGTGCTTAAGCAGCTGCAAATCAACCTTCCCCTAGTGGAAGCTCTTGAACAGATGCCCAACTATGTGAAGTTCATGAAAGACATCCTAACCAAAAAACGAAAGTTGGGAGATTTTGATACAGTAGCCCTTATAGAAGGATTCAGTGCTATGATTCGCAACCGCTTACCACCAAAGCTGAAAGATCCAGAGAGTTTTACTATTCTTTATACCATTAGCAATAAATGTGTTGGAAAGGCATTATACGATTTAGGTGCCAGTATTAACTTAATGTCGCTGTCTGTTTTCAGGAAACTTGGCATTGAAGCGAGGCCGACAACGATGACACTTTAGCTGGCAGATCGATCATACGCACATCCCAAGGGTAAGATTGAGGATGTGCTGGTAAAGGTAGACAAATTTATTTTTCCTGCCAATTTTATCATATTGGATTATGAAGCTGATGTAAATGTAACAATCATCTTAGGTAGACCTTTTTTTGCCACGGGTAGAACTCTTATCGATGTTTGTAAAGGGGAATTAACAATGCGTATGGATGACCAGCAAATTACATTTAACGTGTTTCAAGCTTTGGAATGTGTAGATGAACCTGAGGAATACCAAATGGAGGAAATAGTGGAGTCTATTTATAAGCTGGATTTGGCACAAATATGCCAACATCAGTCTGATGCCAGCATGATTGAAGGCATTGCCGAACTGTTTGAAGAACCTGATGAAACAACCTTGGAGGCTAAAAATGTGAATTATTTTGAACAACCAGAGCCACTTGAGTTGGTTGGAAGAGAGATTATGGCACCCAAACCATCCATTGAGGACCACCAACATTGGAGCTGAAAACATTGCTAGAGCACCTAAAGTACGCTTATTTAGGTAAATACTCAACTCTGCCAGTAATCATTACTGCTGATCTCACTAATGATCAGGAGGAAAGATTATTGAGAATAATATCAACATATAAGCAAGCTTTGGGTGGACCTTGGTATACATCCGAGGTATCAACCCAACTATTTGCATGCACAAGATCATACTTGAGGAATATCATGGTAAGACTGTTGAAGAACAAAGACGGCTAAACCCTGGTATGAAAGAGGTAGTAAAGAAATAAATCATTAAATGGTTAGATGTCGGGATCGTTTATCCCATTTCTGACAACTCATGAGTTAGCCCAGTACAATGTGTGCCAAAGAAGGATGGCATGACTGTAGTCCAAAACAACAAAGATGAATTGATTCCCTCTAGGACTATCACAGGATGGAAGGTGTGCATGGATTACGAGAGACTGAACATTGTCACAAGGAAAAACCACTTCCCACTACCTTTCATTGACCAGATGTTAGATAGCCTAACAGGTAAAGCCTTTTATTGTTTTTTAGATGGCTATTTTGGATATAGCCAGATCGTCATTGCTCCTAATGATCAAGAGAAGACAACATTTACCTGCCCTTACGGGAAGTTTGCCTTTAAAATGATGCCATTTAGGTTGTGTAATACGCCGACAATGTTTCAACGGTGCATGATGTCTATTTTTTATGACATGATTGAGCATAACCTGGAAGTGTTTATGGATGATTTCTCAGTGTTTAGCAAAACATTTGAGGAATGTCTTCTAAGTTTAGAGCAGGTCCTGAAAAGATGCATAGAGATGAACCTAGTGTTGAACTGGGAGAAATGTCACTTCATGGTAAATGAAGGAATTGTTCTCAGTCACAAGGTTACCAAGAGAGATTTGGAAGTCGATCAAGAAAAACTTGAGGTAATTAAGTAGTTGCCTCCACCTACCAACGTGAAAGGTATAAGAAGTTTTTTAGGTCATGCTGGTTTTTATCGCCGATTCATTAAAGACTTTTTAAAATTTTCTAAGCCTTTGTGTTCACTTTTAGAGAATAATACAACTTTTTCTTTTGACGATTTTGTTTAAGAGCTTTTCAGAAACTGAAGAGGAAATTAATTAACGCCCCTATAGTCATGGCCCCTGATTGGAATGAGCCATTTGAGCTCATGTGCGATGCAGTGACTATGCCATAGAAGCAGTCCTAGGGCAACAGCATGGCAAGGTTTTTCATGCCATCTATTATGCCAGCCGAACACTGAATGGAGCGCAACTTAACTACTTCTCAACTGAGAAAAAGTTTATTGTTGTTATCTTTGCATTTGAAAATTTTAGATCTTATCTTATTGGTAATAAAGTTGTGGTTTTTACAGATCATTCAGCTCTGAAATACCTCTTTGCAAAAAAGGATGCCAAACCAAGATTAATACGATAGACACTCTTACTGCAAGAATTTGATCTTGAAATTAGAGATAATAAGGGAAGTGAAAATGCAGTAGCCGGCCACCTATCACGCCTAGAACATCATTTGGAAGATGGTAAGCATGATGCCATAAAGGATGAATTTCCTGACGAGTCCCTACTTGCAGTTAGTGTTATGCCATGGTACGCTGACATTGTCAACTACTTGGTAAGTAATGTGATGCCATCAGACTTGGCATATAACTCGTGGAAGTGTTTCCTGAGAGAAGCTCGACATTACTATTGGGATTAACCCATACTATTTAAGCAATGCGCCGACCAGGTAATTCACCAGTGTGTGCCAGATGAGGAACAACATAGTATTTTGCAACTATGCCACACATCACCATACGGAGGTCATTTTGCTGGAATGAAGAATTGTGCCAAGTTGTTGTAGTCTGGTTTCTTTTGGCCTACACTATACCAAGATGCTCACAATTTTTCCAAGGCGTGTGATCGATGCCAACGAACAGGGAACATTTCTGGTAGACACCAAATGCCACTTCAAAACATAATGCATGTAGATTTATTTGATGTTTGGAGGATAGACTTCATGGGCCTATTCACCCATTCATTTGGTAAATTGTATATATTAGTGGCGGTTGACTATGTTTCTAAATGGGTTGAGGTCGTGGCCTTGCCAACCAACGATGCCAAGGCTGTTGCTAAATTTTTGCACAAAAACATTTTTACTAGATTTGGTGCCCCGGGAGCTATTATAGATGATGAGGGCACTCATTTTAAATGTCGTTTAATATCTAGATCTTTGTGTAGGTACAGAATTTAGAAACGGATTACTACATCATACCACCCTCAAACGAATGGTCAAGCTAAGATATCGAATATGGGAGATAAAAAACATTCTAGAAAAAATTGTGAACCACACAAGGAAGGATTGGTCCCAACGGCTAGATGAATATTTGTGGGCATACAGGACTGCCTTTAAAACTCCTCTAGGATGTTCTCCTTTTCGACTTGTTTTTGGGAAGTCATGCCATTTGCCAATAGAAATGGAACATAAAGCCTATTGAGCAATTCGAAAAATTAACATGGCATGGAGAAATGCTGAGAGAAAATGTTGTTAGACCTCAACGAGTTGAAGGAATTCAGATTGCAAGCTTATGGGAATGCCATACTCTACAAGAAAAAGACAAAGCGCTGGCATGATAGAAGAATTCTGCCAAGGCAGTTTATGGTAAGTCAACATGTTCTTCTATTTAACTCGCGTCTTAAAATTTTTCCAGGGAAGCTTAAGTCAAAATGTCAGGACCATTTGAAGTTTTCCAACCTTATGCTCATAGAGCAGTTGATATTCGAGATTTGAAGAACGGGACAATTTTCAAAGTGAATGGTCAGAGACTTAAGCATTATGTGGAAGGTACTCCAAAGGATGACAAGGAGGTTACCCTTTTGGCAGAAATTTAGCAATTTCCATAATGGTTTAACTATTTGTAAATATTAGGATTAGTGTTTTCTTACAATATTTTATGTGTTGTTTTGTTAATTTTCTTTATTTTATTTATTTTTCCACCTTGAAAAGGGTTCTTTGAGTGAATGCAAGATTTTTTCTTGTCAGTGTATTTTTAGATTGTCAACAGCATTTTAATGCCAGCGAAAAACCAAAGAGAGGCTACCCCAGTTAATAAAAAACTATTATTGGTTTGGATAAGATAAAACCCTAGCCACCCTAGGGTAAATCAAAATTCAACCTTTCCCACCTTATCCTTTTGCCTTGCCCGCCGATTCACCTCCCATCATTATTATCTTTTCACACATCCCATCCAATTCAAAATCTTTCATCATTATCCCTCATTAAATCGGCTAAACTCAATAAAGCACTCCACATTTTTCTCTTTCTTTCCTACTTAAACACTCTAGCCAATTTCCTTTCCTCCTTTACTCAACACTTTCTCCCTTTTTCTCAAAAGAACCAAGAACCCTAAAAACCATCCTCACTCATCATCTTTTCACCTTCTTTCTTTCAAGAATCAATGGCGTCTTTACCCCTTCCATTCAAACGTTTTTTTACTGCTAAAATCGAGAAGAGGCATGATGAAAATTTTGCTTCGAGAAAATTCTGCTATGAGAAGAGATTCGAGTTGAAGGATGAGACAAATTTTGGCTATACCATAGAGTTCGCCGAGATTGTAAAGAAACACGGTTGGGAAAAATTTTGCCAGCAAACAGGTGACATCAATAGCACGATTCTTCGAGAATTTTATTCCCACTTGACGACCAAAGATTCACCTTTTCTTATGATTCGTGGTAAGTGTGTTCGATTTGATGCCAAATATATAAATGACTTGTTTTCTTTGGATGGCGAGCAGGAACAACACTTAGCGTTCACCGACTCACTTGGTGATTCAAAGAGGATACTGATTTTGAGGGACCTATGTCAAACCGGTACAAAATGGAATATCTTCACCAAGAGGAGCCAGATGGTGAAGCGCTTGGCTTTGAAGTTACAACCGCGACGATGGAACCACTTCCTCAAAGCCAGCTTGATGCCCACAACACACAATAAAACCGTCTCTGAGGAAATAATGGTTCTTCTTCATTCCACTATGACCGGGAGAAAAATTGATGCAGAACCATAATGGACGAGACATATAAGTGCACAGGTAAACCAACGGGTAGTTTGAATTTTCCATTACTAATCTCGAATATTTGTGCGCAACACGATGTCCCTACCCTCGATACCGATAACATCCAGCGCAGCAAGGGATCCACCATCATTCTTGCTTCGTGGAGGCAATTAAAAACCATTGAAACCAAAGAGAAGAGAAACTAATCGACTGCAACACCAATGACAAAAGCCAAACCATCCAAGGCTACCGATGCAACTTCTGTGCCTATAGCAGTCGTGGAAACATTATCCCCGATCAGTAAACAACTTGAGTATATCATTGCCAAAATTGAGGACGCAGAGAAGAAAAATGCTCTGTTTTGGCAATATATTCAGACCAGGGACAAGGTGTTGAAACAGGCCCTTGATGAAGTAGCTACGCTTCTAGTGTCCGCTTTTCCTGAGTTCCCTGCCAGTCTCCTTGGCAAGGGGACAGTGACGGTAAGCCACCATTTTTCTTGAGTGAAAACTCCACAATTAGAGGATATGGTCCCGATTTCCCCTACTCTATTCTCTCTAGTCCCAACATTACCGGTACATGTTGAAACCGCTAGCACTAATTCCCCCATGGAATCTAAAGATGAAGGAAACCAAGTCGCCACCACACTTGTTATGCCAAAATCTGCTACTGAAATATCAAGCATTGACAAGTCAATCAAAGAAGTCCTACAAACATTACAAGCCGCTACAGCAAAACCAAAGAAGAGCCTCAAGCGCAAAAAACATATGGCCCCCAATAGGGGCAGTTTTGTCAAGAGAAAGACACACGTTTCTAGGCCAAAACCTTCAACCGAATGAGAGTCATCTTCCCTTTAAACTCTTTTACTGCATTTCATTTTTTTCATAATCATGCATTATTTGTTTCTATATATATGTGTTGTTTCTCATGCATCGAGGACTATGCACTTTTTTAGGTTTGGGAGTGTGTAGTGTTCTCCATTTCTGTCATGAATTCGTAATCATGAATTATTCATGCTTAATTTGCAATTTGTATGCTATGCATACCAAACCCTAAAAAAAAATATTTTTGTATCTCAGCTGATTTGTGAATAAATTGCCAGCATGTTGTTAGTATGCCTGAACTTGTAACTAGTTAACATGTCCGATGATGAACTTGTCCTATGAAATTGTATGCCAGTATGACTTCAATGCTCAGGTTTCTTTGGCAGTAAACTCTAGTCTTTGGAAGATAAACTCAGTGTAAGTAAATAAATGAAAAAATAAGTGTCAGGGTATTACTCGAAAAAAAAGAAAGAAAGAAAGAAAAGATGAATAAGGCATCAATGTTCTACCAATGGCTGGAAAAAAACTTTAGGCACTCATTTGCCTTAGGGATAATAGGTTACTTGGGGCTTCGTGGTACGCTCCCTCTTAGTACTCAAGTCAAAAACCCTAGGGTACGAGTGTAAATGGGTTAGCTTAGTGATGTAGTCTGGACTAACGCGGGCATTCGTGGTATGCTCCCTCTTATGACTCATGCCAAATAGTTTATGACGCGACCTCACTTTTATGCCAGCATCTGAATACCATTGGCAGTAAATATATATATATATATAATAAAAATCTGAGTTTGGGCAGTAAGGAACCTTAAGGGAATTGATGTGAGCTTGATGCATGTTGCCCACACCGATGCACACTTTAGAACCTTAGACTAGGTCTTTATTTGTTGCACTTGAATTGTTGAAATGTTGGCATTGATATAATGGATTTTGAGGATAGACCTAGAGTCAATTACAGCTTGCTGGCATATGCTGGGAAGTCATTCATTTCTGCTGAGGTGCCTTTTTGTTTTACTGTTTTCTTACATTATTTGAGGACAAGCAATGAGCTAGGTTTGGGGGAGTGATAACTCCTCAAAAGTACTACATTTTTCATCTATTTTACAATGCTTTTCGCTAGTTTTCGAGTACGTATGTTTGCATTTAGTATTAGTTTCATGCATTTTGCATAAAAAGGAGTTTAGCATGTGCCCTTTTAAGGTTTGAACGTTTTTTATTATTTTTGGCACAGGTTTTATGCCAGATGGCGTGGCAAAGGAATAAGGGAAAGTAAAAGTCACAATACCAGGGAAGATTGCCGAGGCATGACTAGCAGTGCAATGCAGATGGACCAGCAGTTGCATGCCAAGCCTCTTGACAATGATGGACAGCCCGAAAAATAGGAAAGGATAAGGTTATAAAGAAAACGTGAATGGACCTAATTCAAAAAATCAGGAGCAGCTAGTCGGCAGGAGTTTTCTACCACAACCTTTGGCATCAAAGTGGTGACTGATGATGTCAGCCTTATACCATCACATGTTAGCCCTACTTGGTGATAAGTTGATAAGGAGATCAAGCACTTATCAAGGAGCCTTTCCATTTCTTGTGCCAAGAAGCGTATATGTGTCGAGCACACATTCTACGATTCACGTCGGAAAATGACTCTCTCAACACTGGTATATGACCCTATAATACAAGAAAAAAATTTGAGTAACAAAATAACATTACATGTAAACAAATTTATCAAATAGTAGTAAGAACCAAAATTACCACAAAACAATTCTAATGAAATGCCAAAACAGTTTACAAGAGTATTAAAGTTAGCTATAAAATTTAGCTTCAAACAAAGAGATAAAAATCAAGTTGTACATGCATAGCTATAAAACTGATTTTGGATAATCTACTCTACATTTGGAACAATTTTAAACATAAAAAAACGAAAATAAGATTTACATAGACTTCAATTTTGAAGCATTATTGTCAACAGATATAAGTCATGAGTTGGAAGTCACATGGGAGAATTTATTAGGAAAAGATGTCCCTCACCCTCCTCTCCTTTTCTAATTTTTGGTTCGAAAAAAAGAATAATAAATTAGCTGATTTTTTTATCTACATAGCCATATGTTAATTGACTAATTGTCATTACATAGGTAGAAAAATATGTGAAACTTAGCTTCTACTGGTAAATAAATATTAAATAGTATTAGCATGCAAATAGATATAGCTTAAAGTAAAAAAAATCATAAATTATGCTTTTTGTTTTGAGTACTTCAATTATTTTTTAATCAAAATAAGTTCCTAAACTATCATGTAGGGATGTAAAAAGCTAACCCGACCTGCAAAACTGACCGACTTGAGTCAGAACTGCTTGTGACCCTTATAATCACTCATTTTTGATCGGGTTTTAGTGTTATTAGTATGATTTTAATAATATTATTATTAATATAAAATTAATGAAAAATCAAAAAAATATATATTTTAAAAAAAAAGGAAAATTGTGTGGAGCAGGGTGCTCCACGTCACCCATTTCATCCCACCCCTTGCCTATAAATACAAGGCAGGGGGCAGCCAATTTCACACACAATTGGCCAAGGAATTTCACGCCAAATTTGCCAACAAATTGGCAAGAGAATTGGCACCCAATTCGTGGGAGCCATGGCCGGCCGCAAGGCTGGCCGGGGTTGGGGGCAGTGCCCTCGGCCCCAGTTGGTTCGATCTAACATTCGATCGGAGTCCTATTTTGGATCCGATCTAGTTAATATTTTTGGAGAGGTCGTGGTAGATCTCGGTGGGGTTCAGTCGAGGTTCGTCATTCGAGCTCCTAGTTAGGTATATTTTCTTCCCTTTTTTTATTAGTGTTGTAATTTTTATAATTTAATGAAGTATTAGTTATTTTAAAATTATAGTCTTATTTTTTAGTTTGTATGTTTATGTTTTAGATTAGTATTTAATATATTTTAAATTTGTGTTTTATATTAATATTTTATTTATGTTAGATTCGTTTTTATTTATGTGTTAGAATAATATTTATTTGTGTTTTAAATTAATATTTATGAATGTTAGTATTTTATTTATGTTAGATATGTTTTTATTTATGAGTTAGATTAATATTTATGCATGTATGTTTTAGAATAGTATTTTATTTATGTTGAATTTGTTTTTTATTTATGTGTTAGATTAATATTTATGAATGTTAGTATTTTATTTATGCTAGATATGTTTTTATTTATGAATTAGATTAATATTTATGTATGTATGTTTTAGATTAGTATTTTATTTATGTTAGATTAGTATTTTATTATGTTAGTATTTATTTATATTTTACCGCATTGTATTTATATTCGCCATGTTTTAGGTTGCATAACAGATATATAAATTGTCAATGCGGTGCCCTTTTATCCGAGCGTAAACGGGGCCAGTATCAGGCGTAGTGATAGTGGTTGGGCGTTTACTCTCGGATAAAGGGGCCTTTAAAATTTATTCGCAATTATAACCAAATTTTAAACTAATCGTCACTTTAATCCGGAAAATCTAATATTAATAAAGCGGTAATTATTAAAGTACCAATTTTGGGCAGTGTGGGGGTGCTAATCCTTCCCCATCCGTAACCGACTCCCGAACCCAACAGTTTTTAAATCTCTGGTTTTATGGTGTCGAGCCTGCCTAAGTGGCCGGTGGCGACTCCAATTTTTAAATAAAATGCGATTTTTTAAACCCCACGGAATAAATATTTTAATACCTGAAAAATCACAAAAACATCAAAAACCACGTTTTTTAGCGAAGGGGACATCGCTACAGATAGCGACTCCGCTGGGGACAATTTTTTGTTTTTCGAAAACAAGAAGAGAGTGAAGCTTTTTAAAATAATTACCGCTTTATTAATATTAGAAATTCCGGGTTAAAGTGACTATTAAATTAACATTTGGTTATAATTGCGCGTTTATTTTAACGCGTTTAAAATATGGCATATAAACCCGTCCTTTTAAGTGGGGGGAAAACGCTAATGCTTTCGTGGAGATATTGTTCTACCGTATGGGCCTAGCAGGTACCTTCGGGGCTCGAGTACCTTATGCTTTCGTAAGGATATCGTTCCTTCGTACGGGCATAAGCGAATGGGTCCCCCTGAATTGAACCCGGTTGAAAGGAGCCTATAATGGGTGATGATCGGGGGCCTCGCTACTCTTAGTAGAGGACAGCGAGGACAATTCGGGTACCTCCTAGAACCAACACTGCATGTAGAGAACATATAGAAACCTACCCCTTTAGAGCCATGCGGATAATCTCAGGTGTTTTAGACGGGATAAATAGGGTTTTTTGTTTGTTTACCTTATTTTATTTTATTTTATTTGTCCTTTTATTTATGTATTTATTATTTTTATCCGGTACTAACTCATTTTTTGTGTTTTATTTTTATTTTTATTTTACACATACTTTTGTTGCATTATCATTGCATCCACATTACATAGAGGCGTTGATTCAAGTGGTTTGCCCGATTAGAAAATCTTTCATCATGGAAAAAATTGTCTTAGGAAGGACGGCATCGATCCAGTCGCGCGACATCGATCAGAGATTAATCAACATATCTGAAATAACAATTTGTCGAACAAGCGTGTAATGCCAAAGTATACACACGAGACCCTGATGGTGGACATACGACGAGTTGCAAGGCGTGTGAATGACTTAGCTACCGAAGTCGCGACTCTCCGACCTTTCATAACCCCGGACATGGAATAAGCACCAAGGTTTATCAAGTTGCTCAGAGATGTTGAAGAGCTAGGAGGTAGAGCTAGGGCTTATGTGTAGAATTTTATTTTGTAATTAAGACTTTTTGTAATAGTGACTCTTTTTGTAATAGAGACTCCTTTTGTAATATGGACCTTTTTTTGTAATCTGGACCCTTTAATTCCCATAAAAGTCGTTCGAAAGGGTGATTACCAGCGGAATCAACACCTTTATTTGCATTCATGTTGCATATCATGACATTGTGTTGATTCAAGAACAGTTCTTTAAAAGGCTTTCAAAATAGAAAAAGTATGTTTTTCCAGAAACGATAATATTACAGTAACAAGTTAGGCCGAGCAAAGACCAATCGAGAAAGAAGACGGTACGATAGTAAGGCACGTGCGACGCAGAAGATTCAGTCAGGGCTGCAGAACCCCAATTTTAAATCTTCACATTTGACCATTTTTAAAAAAATCTCATATTTTAATTTAAATCATTTAGAAAAAGAAAAATTTTGAAAATATTATTATTTTGCTTTGAAACTTCTTCCCTCATAAAACTTTCAGAATAATAATAATAACAAAAAGAAACCTAAAAGTTTCATTTTTTAAGTAAGTTAAAACTTTTTGATAATAAAAAGGGGAAATTTTTAAACCAAATGATCCTTAAAAATTTTAATTTAAAAAGTTTTAAAGTACTCCCCTAGGATCGATAGAATCCATCCCTATTTAGACGTACCCAGATCTACAGAAGAAAATATATTGTCTGATGTCCTTTTCAGAAGCCACAAAAATAAAGATCACGACGTCACGAGTCCATAGAATAGAATAAGAGGAGAAGACGGAGTCATCCATCATCCTGAAGACGACGTCGAGACGTGGAGCACAGGTTTTTCTTACCGAAGTCAAGGTCTCCAGAATAAATTCAACTGTTGCCTGTAATTCATTATTAATTTCTTGCAAACATACATTTTCTCTATTGAAAGTTTTTCAAAGACTGTTCGAGAATCAACATTGCATTTGCATGCATTCTCGCATTTATAGGGTATTGATTCCCGAAGTGGTTCCTCAAATCTCAGAAATCATTCATAATTGGCAAAGGGTCGTCTGGTCAGATATTAGAGGGCACGGATCCAGGGTTTTGTCCCAGAACAAGATCAGAGACAATAGAAGAGGAACCATCTGAAGACTTCATGTCAGACACGGTAAGGAGACACGGTACTGGTAATGAGCAAAGTAAAGTGCAAGAGTTGAAAGAAGCAGAGGGAAGATGTGATGAATCAGATGAATACTGTGACGAAAGGTAAGCGATCCATCAAACCGAAAGAATAACCGATTAAGGATCAGAATAGAGAGCGAGATAGTCAGAATTCTACCTCCAAGTCAGCCAAATACGAAAAATTGAACCTTTTTTGTGACCTGCATCAATAAACAGGCGGAAGGTATGCTTGAGTCGGGCTTTCAAAAAAATAGAGCTCGGTCTAGAAGAAACTTGAAAAGCAAGTAATGAAAAGAAGTATATCTCGATTCCTGTGAGGTACACCGAACTACTCCTAATGTTCATCAACAAGAGCCTTATTACCTCAGTGAAGTCTCTAGCAAAGAGACCGTCTTATCCGAGAGATTACGACACATGTGCTAGAGGCAATTACCGTTTAGGAAGTTTAGGTCACAGTATTGAGGATTGTGGGACCCTGAGGAATGAGTTCAAGATCTTATCGCGATGAGGATTTTAGGTTTCAAAGACGGAGTTCCTCAATTCTATAGTGAGCTAACAATCACCCGAGGGGCAAAGTTGAGGAGGAATTGATATCCAGGACAAAGTTCGAGTAATACCGAAGTGGGTCACTCAAGCGAGTTAAATTTGAAGATCGGAGATAGGGGCATCCCAAGAAAGGGATATTCTTTCGAGTTCAGCCAGCTCAGATAAGAGAGAGATAACTTGGATAAAACTGAATTTGCAGAATGATCATCAGAAGCTTTCCTGAGTGTTTAAGAATATCAGATTGGGTCACCTTTAAAGAATAGATGAACGGTGTTGTCCAGTTGAAAGACAACTCGGAATATTGAAAGAAGAGAAACTAGTCAAGCAAGAATCAAGTCAGGATGTTATCATGTACATTTGAGGAAATTGGGAATAGGTACGATAGTCTCCAGAGATGAGCTACATAATAACTTAGTCATTAACAAGAGTTTTAGAAACAAGTTTACGACAGAGCAATGACAATTCAACACTCTTCAGTTGGAAAGGGCAACTTCCAAGCTACGAAAGACTAAGCAGGGGATAGATGAAGACCCGAAGATCGATATTACTCGAGCAGGTAAGGCGGCTCAACAAGGTGGCAGGCTTTGTCAGAACATGGACCAAATGTTGGACTATAGAGGCAAGATGACTGAACTACTGGATGAAGTTAAGAAAGTAGGCACTGAAGCTTATCAGTAACTGTAAATATCTAATATCTTATATAATGAAACCTTTTGGCCTCAATGAACGTCGTTCTATGGGGATCACTTTTGGAATCAATACCTTACTGCATTCATGTTTATATTTTAGGATTGTATTGTATTGCATTACACTCTACAGTCATAGCATATTTTACATATCATTATCATTACCTTGCATAAAATTTTTGGGGGTAATCCAAAGAACAATTAGAATTTTATCGTGAATAAAAGAATTGAACATACTCAAAAATCAAGATTCGAGCAGTTAGAAGATGGACTCGAGAGAAAAAGAGAGAAAAAAAGAAGTTTGATGCCTTTAATGCAAGAAAGCTCTGTTTGAACCCTGGTTTGGTCGTTCTTCCAGATTCCCAGATTTGCACATGATGACAGAATAAGATGCCCCAAGATTCACGTGATCATATTCTGCAAAAAATGGAGGGTTGCATTGAAAAATTACCGATCCACTACTTCCCCGACAGTCTAGCAGGACCTACCGTGATATGATATGCTTTGGACCTAGCACTAAGTCGTCAGTATCTTCAGGGTACGAAGATGAAACCTGATGAAAGCTTCAAGGAATATGCTTTGAGGTGTATGTGTTTAGCAACCCAGGTGCAGCCTCCCGTAGATGAAGAGGAAAGTGACTTCTATGCCATCTTTCTTATTTCTTCTTTGATAAGGTGCCCGGGAAAATGAATACCAGCTTTGAGGACTTCATGACAGTTGGATAGAGAATCGAACATGCACTCCGGGACCTAAGTTTAAAAGACCAGGCATGCCTAGGAGTAGAAGGAAAGAATGAGATAAATGGGTACCACTTTCAAGGTTCTCGTGGCCGTAAAAGAAGAAAACTGACTAACACAACGGGGTCATCAAGGAAAATTCCTCAGACAATCGCAAATTGGGAAGTGTTCGAAGCATCCATCTCAGACATATGGCCTCATTTGGTAGGGGGTCACTATCTTGCTCCTAGACCGATGAAGATTGCACCTGATCCATCTGCCCATAGTTTTGACTCGAGTAGCACATGCGAGTTCCATACGGGGGCACCGGGGCATCCTTCCAGAAAATGTAGACCTTTATTGGAGGAGATCAAGAAGCTGATCAATGATGGGACCTTGACGAGAGAGTTGATTCAGCGGTGGAAAAACAAGAGAAGTGGCACAAGCCTACACTACCTTGAAAGGGTCAGAATGAGTTAGTACCCTAGAGATAGTACAAAGGTCCCTACGGTATTCTCATCATTTCACAAAGAAATTCTCAACAGAAACAAAAAACTCATCATTTGTCAGAATAACAGATCACATTTCCTTTAAGAAAGCATTTTTACATTTTTGATTCTGTAAACATTTATAGGGTAGTTTTTGTTCTCCCATATGCATATACATGCATTTTTAATGGACATGTGTATATATCATTTCTATACCAGATCCTCAAATTTTGAATGCAACAGTACATTTGCTTCAGATCCAAAGATCAACTCTAAGTTGCATATATTTAGAAGAGATTGAATGTTGTGCGGATACTGTAAATGTGAGTATCTGCTAGTTTACTTAGGCCAACAGAGGAACAAAGTGAGTGTTTAGACAAAGGGCAGTTCCCATTTTAAGAATTTATCTTCTCAGGCACTTGCCGTTTAAGATCCTTGAAACAAAAGTTGACCCTAAACCTCTACCCCCTTAAGGCATTCTCAGGACATTTGTGAATGTGACGACGAATGGTATTCTTTTGCTTTACCAGAAGACAGAGATGAGACCATACAAATTGGATACGAAGATCAGAAAATCATCAGAAGAAAGTGGTTGAAAACATAGATATGTCCAAACGAAAAAAAGAAGAGAAATGGTAATCAGAAGGCCGAAGCAATCCAGATCGAGTAAATATCAGAAGAGCTGCAGAGAGGAAAGTAACTTCGAGCAGAAGATATCATCAATACCTAGTATAGATACGTGTTGATTCGAGGATACATTTATAGACTCGAATAAGAAGAAAGAGATTCAAGGCTAAAAACCCAAAATGGGCAGTCTAAAACAAAAAAGAAAAAGAAACAAAACAAAAAAGAGAAGAAAAGAAAAAATAAAATAAAAAAGAAGAAAGAGAGAGAAAAAGAAGAAAAAAAGGAAAAACGAAAAAGAAAGAAAGAATATTGTATATGTTTCACACACAGATCAAACAATACAAGAACGAGACTTCAACTATGAGCAAGAGACAGAAGGAATCCACATTTCAAGTAAACATCAGTTTTGAAAATTAGTATAGAAGCTTGAATTGAAGCCAAGTCAAGACAAGTCGGCCCGAAGATTGCCAATTTCGAAAAAGGAAATGACCTCTAGGGTGAAAACCCAAAAATGGGCAGTCTAGAGTGATCCTAAAAATGAAGAAAAAGAGTAGTCTGCCTGAGCCTGCTGGCATCAATATCCAACCAAGATACACTGAAGAAAGTGACCTCTAGGGTGAAAACCTAAAAATGGGCAGTCTAGAGCGATTCAAGAGAAAAGTTAAAAAGAAGAAAAAAGAAAGAAAGAATAACATTTAATCTGGGCGTGCCAATCACAAGAATTCCCAGAAATGTATTCATAGTCCTTTATTCAAGAAATCTCAGTTTCGAGGAGTTTTGGAGGATCAAACATTCTTGAACAGAAAATGAAAATCAGTATATAGCCAGAATGCAAGGCAGCCTACAGTAAAAAGAAAGGAAATGAACTCTAGGGTGAAAACCCGAAAACGGGCAGTCTAGAGTGATCTAAAAAGGGAAGGAATAATGGGCATATCCAAGTTACACAAGTACAGAAATACTATTTCACTTAACCATAAACCAAATGCCTACATTACAAGCCCCAAAGACTATTCTGGTCATCCATAGATATCCAAGTTGAATGAGAATGTCTTCAAATTTCATTCCGCTTATAAGGGTTAACTTTACTTCAAGGAACGTCAAACTTCTAAGTGCTTGATCGACACCCAAATGAGGGAAGGATGGGGCATGGTGAGATAGTGAGATTAAGAGAGCCACCTTAAACGGGGTAGAAACTAGGTAGGGTTGTTCCTCTCAAAAGCATATTAGACCAGAAGAAACTATACATTGGCATATATCTCTACAATGGTCAAGATCTTCTAAATATGCGCTTTATTAGAGTTGATCTCTGGCAACTTGAAGCAGATGCGCTATGATGTTTGATATTTCGGGGCAAACATGTTTTAAAAGATTTGGCATTTTCTCCCAAAGTTTTGATGTTTACCATTTCCCCCAAACATTAGTTTTTAAAAAATGTTTGGCAATATACTTCGAATTTTGTTTACCATTCTCCAAACATTAACTTTTTTAAAAAATGTTTGGTCCTTAAAAAAGAGGGAGATGATGTTTACCATTTGTCCCAAACCATGTTTGGTATCCCCTCCAAGTTGTGATTTTCAAAATGACTGTTATCTTTTCAAACAATCATTATTTTTTGAAATAACACAAGTAAATTGCCTTTTGCATTACTTTAAAAATGAATGATGATGAGATTTAAAGCATAGGGACCGAAAGTTAGTTCCTGTCGAAATGCTACGAGAAGCTTAAGGATAAGCTCATGGGATGGAAGCATTTTGGCTCACCCTGGTGACTAGAAATATATCAAGGCTCTGTATGAGGGGCCAGAAAATTCAAAGCAGTGGAGCCCGTGGTTGAATGGGTCAACGCCAAGCGAAGAAGATGACAAGGGTTCTTATAGGAATAATATAAGAACCAGAAGAACATTTATGAAGACGAGTGATAACCCTGAAGACAAGGAAGCCTTCCGCACAAAAAAGTTTAAATGCAGGTTCAAATGAGGATTTAAGAGCATACAGTGAAGCAATAAATAGATGAAGAAATCTGAGGAATGACCTTTCAGGGGGTAAGACTTTAGAACAAGAAAGGGCTGAAAGAAAAAAGAAGAAAAAGAGAGAAAGAAAGAAAAAGTGAAAAAAAGAAAGAAGAAAAGAAAATAAGAAGAGAAAAAAGAGAAAAAAGAAAAATATGAGAAAGAAAGCATTATATTGCATGCATCATATAGATAGGGGCATGTCAATTTTTTGCTTGGACAGGTACCTAAAGAATTATCAAAGAGTATTAAGAAGTGGATTTCATTAAAGAAGAAATATTGGCAGCCATTTTCGGCGTGAGTCCCCAAATTAAAGAAAGTTTGGCAGCCATTTTTGGCGTGAGTCCCTAAATTTGAAGAAGTTTGGCGGCCATTTTTGGCGTGAGTCCCTAAATTTGAAGAAGTTTGGCGGCCATTTTCGGCGTGAGTCCCTAAATTTGAAGAAGTTTGGCGGCCATTTTCGGCGTGAGTCCCTAACTTTGAAGAAGTTTTGGAGGCCATTTTCGGCGTGAGTCCCTAAATTTGAAGAAGTTTTGGCGGCCATTTTTGGCGTGAGTCCCTAAATTTGAAGAAGTTTTGGCGGCCATTTTCGGCGTGAGTCCCTAAATTTGAAGAAGTTTTGGCGGCCATTTTCGGCGTGATTCGCCGCTGAAATTTGAAGAAAGTTTTGGCAGCCACCTTCGGCGTGAGTCCCTAAAATTTGAAGGCAGCCACCTTCGGCATGAGTCCCTAAAATTTAAGAAAGTTTGGCAGCCACCTTCGGCGTGAGTCCTAAAAATTTGAAGAAAGTTTGGCAGCCACCTTCGACGTGAGTCCCTAAAGTTTGAAGAAAGTTTTGGCAGCCACCTTCGGCGTGAGTCCCTAAAATTTGAAGAAAGTTTTGGCAGCCACCTTCGGCGTGAGTCCCTAAAATTTGAAGAAAGTTTGGCAGCCACCTTAGGCGTGAGTCCCTAAAATTTGAAGAAAGTTTGGCAGCCACCTTCGGTGTGAGTCCCTAAAATTTGAAGAAAGTTTGGCAGCCACCTTCGGCGTGAGTCCCTAAAATTTGAAGAAAGTTTGGCAGCCACCTTCGGCGTGAGTCCCTAAAATTTAAAGAAAGTTTGGCAGCCATTTTCAGCGTGAGCCCCAAATTAAAGAAAGATTGGCAGCCATTTTCGGCGTGAGTCCCCAAAATTTGAAGAAAGTTTTGGCAGCCACCTTTGGCGTGAGTCCCTAAAATTGAAGAAAGATTTCGGCAGCCTTAGCAGCGTAAGTCCAAAAAAATCGGCAGCCATAACAGCGTGAGACCAATATGTTAAATCCTTCGGGTCATCAGTAAGTCCTTCAGGCACGGTGTTAAGTCATTCGGGCCACCAGTAAGTCTTTCGAGCCTGGTGATAAGTCATTCGGGCATGATGCGGCAGCCTTAGAAGCGTAAGTCCAAAGATATCAACAGCCTTGTAAAAAAATGATGAAAATGAGATAGAAAAAAAAAGAGAAAAGAAAAAGAGAGAAAAAGAGCCGAAAAAGAAGGAAAAAGGAAAAAGAGAAAAAAGAAAAAATCGAAGATAAAGGTTCTATATAGAAATGGTATATATTTTCAAGCTCCCGTAGCGAGAGGTTCTATGTAAGAAGAATCACGCTCCCGAGGCTTCGAAGGAGTTTTTATATAGGAAGGGCTTGCAGCTCCAGGGTGAAGACTAGCAGTTCTATATAGGAAGAACTCCCAGCCGAAGGAATTCACCCATGACACACAAGGTTTTATATAGGGAAAACCTGTTGTGTTGAAAACAAAGAGTCTTATATAGGAAGGGCTCCGAGCTTCACTGTCTTAGAGTGAATGATTCTATATAGGAAGAACTCGTAGCTCCGAGATTTCAGAAGCTGGAAGTTTTATATAGGAAAGGCTTGCAGCTCTAGGGTGAAGACTAGCAGTTCTATATAGGAAGAACTCCCAGCTGAAGAAATTCACCCATGACTCACAAGGTTATATAGAGAAAACCTGTTGTGTTTGAAAGCAAAGAGTCTTATATAGGAAGGGCTCCGAGCTTTACTGTCTTAGAGTGAAAGATTCTATAGAGGAAGAACCCGTAGCTCCGAGATTTCAGAAGCTAAAAGTTCTATATAGGAAGGACTGATGGCTCCAGGGTGAAGACTAGCAGTTCTATATAGGAAGAACTCCCAGCTGAAGGAATTCACCCATGATACACAAGGTTTTATATAGGGAAAACCTGTTGTGTTGAAAGCGAAGAGTCCTATATAGGAAGGGCTCTGAGCTTTACTGTCTTAAAGTGAGAGGTTCTATATAGGAAGAACCCATAACTCTGAGATTTCAGAAGCTAAAAGTTCTATATAGGAAGGACTGATGGCTCCAGGGTTTGAAGACTAGCAGTTCTATGCATGAGGAACTCCCAGTCGGAAGAATCCATCAGCGGCGCAAAAGGTTTTATATAGGAGAAACCATGAAGAAGTTCTATATAGGAAGAACTTACAAGCTTGAAGATTCAGCTAAGGAAGAGCAGAGGGTTCCAGAAGAACACGTGATTCCGAAGCCAAAGACAAGAAAATAGGTCAAAAATGAGTGCTTTTGATCTTTGCTTTGTCCTCATTTCACAAGAACAAGCAAAGAGGGGCAACTGTAATCACTCATTTTTTATCGGGTTTTAGTGTTATTAGTATTATTTTAATAATATTATTATTAATATAAAATTAATGAAAAATTAAAAAAAATAAATATATATTAAAAAAAGGAAAATTGTGTGGAGCAGGGTGCTCCACGTCACCCATTTCATCCCACCCCTTGCCTATAAATACAAGGAAGGGGGCAGCCAATTTCACACACAATTGGCCAAGGAATTTCACGCCAAATTTGCCAACAAATTGGCAAGAGAATTGGCACCCAATTCGTGGGAGCCATGGCCGGCCGCAAGGCTGGCCGGGGTTGGGGGCAATGCCCTCGGCCCCAGTTGGTTCGATCCAACATTCGATTGGGGTCCTATTTTGGATTCGATCTAGTTAATATTTTTGGAGAGGTCGTGGTAGATCTCGGTGGCGTTCAGTCGGGGTTCGTCATTCGAGCTCCTAGTTAGGTATATTTTCTTCCCTTTTTTATTAATGTTGTAATTTTTATAATATAATGAAATATTAGTTATTTTAAAATTGTAGTCTTATTTTTTAGTTTGTATGTTTATGTTTTAGATTAGTATTTAATATATTTAAAATTTGTGTTTTATATTAATATTTTATTTATGTTAGATTCGTTTTTATTTATGTGTTAGAATAATATTTATTTGTGTTTTAAATTAATATTTATGAATGTTTGTATTTTATTTAGGTTAGATATGTTTTTATTTATGAGTTAGATTAATATTTATGCATGTATGTTTTAGAATAGTATTTTATTTATGTTGAATTTGTTTTTTATTTATGTGTTAGATTAATATTTATGAATGTTAGTATTTTATTTATGCTAGATATGTTTTTATTTATGAATTAGATTAATATTTATGTATGTATGTTTTAGATTAGCATTTTATTTATGTTAGATTAGTATTTTATTATGTTAGTATTTATTTATATTTTACCGCATTGTATTTATATTCGCCATGTTTTAGGTTGCATAACAGATATATAAATTGTCAATGCGGTGCTCTTTTATCCGAGCGTAAACGGGGCCAGTATCAGGCGTAGTGATAGTGGTTGGGCGTTGACTCTCGGATAAAGGGGCCTTTAAAATTTATTCGCAATTGTAACCAAATTTTAAACTAATCATCACTTTAATCCGGAAAATCTAATATTAATAAAGCGGTAATTATTAAAGTACCAATTTTGGGCGGTGTGGGGGTGCTAATCCTTCCCCATCCGTAACCGACTCCCGAACCCAACAGTTTTTAAATCTCTGGTTTTATGGTGTCCGGCCTACCTAAGTGGCCGGTGGCGACTCCAATTTTTAAATAAAATGCGGTTTTTTAAACCCCACAGAATAAATATTTTAATACCTGAAAAATCACAAAACATCGAAAACCACGTTTTTTAGCGAAGGGGACATCGCTACAACCCTAGGTGGTGGTGATCCGAAATCAATTCGAGTCTGAACTGCTTGGATCTAAACCCGACCTGAGAACAAATTTAACCTGATAATGTGATAACCGAACCCGACTTCATCCAACCTGATATGAACTTGAACCCGAGATTAACCTAGTAAATAACTGATATTACCTGACCTGTTATGAACCTGATGTGTAATTGACTCAACCTGTAAATGACCTGACTTGTTATTGAACTGATCTGATATTTATCTGACTTGGTATTTATATGACTTGTAATAACTAATAAGTTACAATTGATGAATTTGTGAGTTTATGAATTTATTATATTATAGTGTGACAAAATACATCTTCACAATTTAAGGTACATGATTAATTACGATCATTAAATTAATATGTTTACTTTTTATATTTATAAATTATATTATATAATTATATTTAGAAGTTCTATTAAATATTTAATTGTTGTCAACATAATTCCTTAAGCTTTATGATTTATGGTTTAATATTAACAGTTTATGGTTTAATTTAGTGTTATTGATTTATGAGATTAATTCTAATTCTTTAAGATTTATGGTTTAGTTTAGTGTTATCGGTTTATGTGATTAATTTGGATTCCTTAAAGTTTAGAGTTTAGTATCAATGGTTTATGATTTAGCTTATGGTTATTAGTTTATGAGATTAATTTTGATTCCTTAAGGTTTATGGTTTTGGGTTTAGTACTAATGGCTTATGGTTTAGTATAGGATTATTGATTTACGAGATTAATTCTGATTCAACTTGCTAATTTATGCATTTGAATTTGATTAAATATTTAAATCAAAGCTTCATGTGTACAATTGAACTAAATTAAAGTTTCAACTTTCATGTTTACAATTACATATTTACATCTAAATCAAAAATTTGTGTATAATTATATTAAATCAAAATTTATATGGTATGATAATAATGTTCGAATTGAATTAACTTATTAAACTTAGGATCTAATTGAGCTAAATTAAAACTTAGAAGCATAAATCACGGACATAATTAAAAGACTTCTAAAACTAAATGTGGAATTTCAATTAAATTAATTTAAATTAGGACTCAATTGAATTAAATTAAAATCTAAAAGTAAAAAATTGGGACTTAAATGAAAATATCTAAAGTTGGAAGGGCTAAAAAAATAATTTATCCTAACCTAAAAACCCACGGGGTGGAAAACTTTCCCTCCCTCCGTTTCACTTTAATTAAAATCATGAAAAAATAATTGGTAGGGGGAGGACAAAAATTTGGAGGGAATTAAGCCTCTAATTTTTAGGTTATTTCCCTCCAAAATTCAAATTGAATCTTTTTTAAATTTGATTCAATAATTAATTTCCCATTTGACATTTACCTCCTAATTTTTTTTGTTTAGTGATTAATTACTTTTTAGGTCGTTACTTGTTTAAATTTTTTCATTTTAGTCTTAACATTAAGTTTTAAATTTTAGTTTAATTCAATTTAGTCATAATTATATATATATATTTTTAATTGTAAAATATTTCGGCATCCTAAGGGATATTTTGGTTCATATTAATCCCTAAAATTTTATTTTTATCTGAAATTTACCCACAATTACCATACCGAAGTCTATTTGTACACGGTAAGACCCAACTTGAACTTTAACCAAAATCGATATTCCTCGACCTGAACGTGGCCCGACCTGAAGTCCATCTGAATCTGAATTAACCCGTTAATTGACTGATTTAGACCCAAACTATTTTGGCCTGAATTGAAACTTACCCGACTTGAAATTAACCCGACCCAAACCCGAACTCAATCTGATTTGAAATCGACTTGATAATGACCTGAATCTGAGTTGACCCAAACTCGACCTGATCCGAGTCGAACCATTAAATTGACCTGATATAACCTGTATCTAATTTAATCTGACCTGACATGAAACCTAAACGATTACCTAATTTCACATCCCTAATCACATGTAACAACTTTAAGTCTCACTATTTTTTAATTAGACTTTTTTAATTTACATACCTTCTGCATGTTTGATATTAGGGTGAGCCCTTCACCATTTGGATGATTTATATCAATCATAAGTTTCTGTAAAAACCATTGTCATGATTATTTGCCTTCTCCTTCTACAATTGCCCACGCAACTGGAAACATCTGATTATTTCTATCTCTACCAACAACCACAAGTAGCACCCCATTTGAAACAGATTTTAGAAAACATTCATCAATTCCAGTAAAAGGCCTACAACCGCCTCTCCAACCTTGCTTCAGTGCACCTAAACAAACATACATTCTATGAAATCTTGCACTTTCTTCATTTTCTCTATCCACTTGAATTGTTATTGTACTCCCGGGATTGGAGTGTAACAATTCAACAGCATATCTCCAAGGATTTGCATACTCTTTTACGTAAGAACCCTGCATCTCCTTGAGAACTGCCCTTCGAGCTCTTTGACACATGTTGTAAGGTGCATAAGCCTCTAACTCAGTTTCACACATTTCTTTTAGCGTAGCAATTTTCATTTTGGGATCCATCAATATTCTCTCCTTGAAAGTCTTTTGTATCATCTTGCAAGATAACATAGTGCTTTTGTTATTCCTAAAACACACGTACACTGAATGATACGTCTTCACCACAAAACAATCATACTTATTGTCATAACTCGCATATAACTTTCAAGGACATGTTTTCCTACAATGCACCCTTGTCTTTTTAGGCTCATTTTTCATGAACTTCAACTTCACACCTTTAGCAACAGGATACTTCTTAACAGCTTCTTTGAACTGAATGTTATCTTTGAATCTCTGACTTACTTCTTATGTTGGAATAACACATTTACGATCATATTTAAGCTCCAGTGTTTTCCCCCAGAATATGCTCCACAGATTTCTTCATCTGACTCGCCATTGTCACCATATTCTCCTGAGTCAGAAGAGTTCATGTTCCTCTAGTGCATCATTTCTCACTTCAATCTCTCGCACGCATTCTTCATCACTAACATATGAACAAACTTTTTTGGATATAGAACCATTTATCTTTTTCTTGTTAGCTATTAACTTACTTTTAATGGAAACTACTTCATCATTAACATCAGATAATAATTCTACATCATATAGAAAAAAATGTTGACCATCATCTTTCTTCAACCCTTAAATCCTCACAAATATCATCGGCACCATGCAAGTTTCCATCATTAACATCAGTCCTTACTCCTTCACAATCTACATATAACTCCTCTATGACAACCCTTAAATTCTCACCAGCAACTTCTAAACCATGAATATCAACCCCCAATTCCTCACTTCCAACATCTACACCATTCTCACTATCATCTTCTTTTGAAAGCCCTTTTTTATTACCCTCAGTTGCCTTATTATTTTTTTGACAGTCCTCACCAACATCTATTTTGGGGTCAACATAAATATTTACACTACGATTTTCAATCAACAAACTAACAAACTAATCACTTGTCTTACAGTGTCATCATTATGAATCAACACCAAGCCATCACAATTGAACTCCACGCTAGGAACTATATATAGTAAATAAATGGATGATAGCCATATCCCAAAAGTCTTACATTATCTATTATATCCCATAAGCATAATTTATCCGGATCAACCAGAAATCTTTCAACTGAACCATTTTTATATTCAAATTTAGAATTGGTCCTAAATATGCCACCGTGGAAATAACACAACACGTAAGTAATTTCTGAATCACCATCCATGCTGCAAAAAAGCTAGACAACTATAATATGTCAATATAGATAACAATTTAGTGAACCAAAACTAACTAACGTTGGCTATCACAGTCGATGTTTGCCTAAAGAAAATATAAAATGACATAGAGAGGCTCTAAATGTGAAATAGAAACAAAAACTAATTTTTATTTGTTAAAATTTTTAGACAAGAACTGATAGAAATACATGAATGAATTAAACTTATATAACATGAATTATTGATGTGTTAAAATTTAAAACAACTTAAACATGATTACAAGATAAAAAAAATCATAAAAACAAAACATCATACTTTTGGATTGTCAGTCTGTTTTCCACTACGTATGTACCGGTAAAATGATGTTATTTTTCACCATTGACAAATACATTCGCAAGTGTATATTCAATGTAAAGTAAATAAATAAAAATCCATATAAAAACTCGTAAAAAATATAATGGGATGAGTTACTGAAGTATGACTATAATTTACAGACGATGAGCAAACTTTTTTCTAGTATAAATATGACAATTTTACAATCAAATAGAAAACATTGATGAAACTTTCACTAAACATCATACTAAGATGATAGCTATTATACATAATAAATATAGACACCCAACATTCGATGAAATCGAGTATTTTGACAGTTTCAGTCGTGTGGTGTTACCTTTAAATATGTGTATAATCTACTTAAGAAAGTGTTGGAGTTAAAAATTGATTTACACAAGCCAAACAAAAGGACATTTTATCAAGATATACAAAACTTGTAAAATTTCATTTTAGAGCTCTATGTTATCAAGATATACAAACCAGTAGTTTTAGTAATAAGTATTGCAGTTCTAGGAAGTGTGCCAAAAATAAATAGGTAGAAGGGATAAACATTGTACTTTAAACAAATATATGCATTTAGTAATGTAGTTACGAATATCAACAATCAAATTCAGTCTAAAAAATAGTAAATCGCAGAAAATTTATTTTCCCGAAAAAAGTAAAACTTAAAACAATATAAAAACAAAACCACTGTAACTGGGCCATATACAGACACATAAGGTAAACTTGATTCAAAGTGGTAAAGTTAGCATAGTTAAACCTCATAAAAGAGATTGACAGCAAGAAAAATAAAATAATATAAAAAGGGGATTGCCTTTAATATTTGAATGTTAAATCATTAGCAGAAAAAAGAACTTATAACAGAGATTAAAATAATGAAGATGAAACATAGACTAAACTTAATTATAAACAGTAAAAGAAGAAAAGGATGAAGTTAAACAAAAAAATAATGAAACGGTAATAGAGGGAATGACTTTAGCAGCGCCGACTAATGGAGGAACGAAAAAAAAGAATAGAAGGACGAATTTGATTTGAGAATTTTGGGATTAATGTGTTAGGGTTGTTTGATTTAAATTTTTATTAATTATTTATCCATAAGGATTTTAGTGCCATGCCAGCTTGTCATGGTAGATATAAATAACGTGACGTGGCACTTTTAATGGACAAATCAGTATTTTTAATGGGACTAACGAATTTTGTTAGTCAAAGGGGTACATTGATGAGATTTTAGAGTTAAAGGGCTTAATTGAGTATAAAAATAGTTTAGGGGCTTAATTAATCTCTTTTAAAAGTTCAATGGCTTTTAATACCCTTAAGCCTAAACTATTTAAAAACTATTTTGAACCGTTTATACGTTTAATTAAATTTATTATCTAATGATAATATTAAAGCCTTTAGAACCCAACAAGTGTCCCAGTGAAAAAAACGGATGATGTTCATTCTATGAGACACGGGCTCAAATTGATTTGTCTACAAGGTGTATGCATCTTGTCAAAGAGTTAAAAATATGTATAAACAAATACTACCTTGTAACCATCTTTGTTTAACTATGACCAAAATGATAAAAAAGCTTAACTATGGCATATTCTCAAATTGATGTGTCACCATCTTCTTGGTGAGTTAAATTTATTTAATTAAATTAGAATTATGACCAAAATGATAAAAAGCTTAACTAATGAGGACTATATGTGTAACTATAAAACTTTGTTTAACTATGGCATCATTTTTTTGTTAAATGTTAATGGTTATTGACTTGATTGATATAATTTAAATAATTAAGTGTTTTGATTTACAAAATTGAAGACAAGTGGGCAAAATAGAACTTTTCCCAAGTTAAATGATTATAGGCAATGGTGGTTTTGGACATGTGTAACACGTGGGACTACAAGGGCCCCGAAAAAAGAGGGCTCAAAATAAATTATTATATATAATAATTTTCTAAAAAATTTATCAGAAAATTTTGTTTTATCGACATTAGGTATTTTGGAAAATTACTTAGATAAGTTATCTGATTGTAATAATTTTGAAAATGCTACTAGGAAAGATGAATTATCTGGTGTTGATGGAAACGAGATATTTGTTGAGCTGAAATTACTTAGAGAGATGAGATTACTTAGAGAGCTTTTACACAAGAAAAAAATAGGAACAATAGATTTATTAAAGTTTTTAAAATGTTTTAATTGTTTCTCGAATGCGACAATGCATATATAGTTCTATTGATTGCTCATATTATGTTGCTTCGGCAGAACGAAACTGTTCAAAACTGATGTTTGTGAAGTCATACTTACGACAACTATGTCACAAGAAAAACTAAATGGACTTCCTCTAATGGCAATTAAGACTAGTCTTTTAGAAGAAATCGATATCGATAGCGTTGTAAGATGATTTTGCTTCAAAATATGCAAAAAGAACATCGTTTTTTAAGTGAAAATGTTAGACTTTTAGATATTTGTAAATCACATTTATCTTTCTCAAGAGAGTAATCTAACATTTTTGTATTAAGGGTTTGGAGTATTTATAGGTAGTTAAAGAAATGTAAAAAATTGATACATAGTTCAAACATTAATCGTAAATTTATTTAAATTGTAAAATGTATGTCTATAAATAAACTTGCATTTATAATGGATTGCATTCTAAAATTAAAATTTGAGCTCTTAAATTTTAAAATTAAGACAACGTGTAAACAACTAGGTACTAATTTTTGGTGTCATGGGGTGCTATCTCTCCCTCATGCGTATCCGACTCCTGAGCACGTTTTGTTTTTATTCTTTAGTTTATAAACGCAGAGGGTTTTCAAATCATTTTTAAAGGGATATTTTATAAGTGTTCGGTCATACTCAGCCTTAAATGATTGACTATGACTCTATTTTTTTTAAATTTGGGTTTTCATAAAAATCCGAACACCATACATTTTAAAAAAGTAACAATTTATCATTTATCATTTCATAGTTTCTATTTTTAAAATTTTAATTTATTTGTTTAAAAAATTCTAATAGTTTTTTATTTTTAGTAATGTTTAATATTTGTTTTTCAATATTTTAAATTTTTTATTAAAGATTAAATAAGATTTTAAATTTTTTTAAAAAAATCAATTAAGTTCCCTATCACGCCATCATTCATAGTGGAATATCACATTAGTTTTGTGGATTGTCACGTTAGCACAATGAATCATCACGTCAACACTATAACCGTAAATGATGGTTTGCGTCGATCAAAGGGTCACATTAATTTTTTTCTTAAATTGAGGGTCACTTTAGATGCAACATAAATTTTGGGGTCACGTATGTTTTTTAAAGCTACGAGAGCCTCAAAAACCAATAAGTCGGTTTAATTGAGCAAAACTCAACTCGATAAATTAGTTTTTCAATTTTGAATTATTGGAGTTAAGTCTCATGAAAATTTTGAGTCGAGTCAAGTACGATTTTACCAACTCGAATAACTTGAATTTTACTATTTTATGATTTAGTCCTTGATTTCTTTCCTTTTTTTTCTTTAATTCTTCCTTCTTTTTAAGTTTGTTTTTTACCAACTTTGAACCATATGCTCCCAAACCACTATAGAATGTCTATTTAGCTTCAATTCATAATTTTAAAAACAATTTTCTCTTTTTGCAATTTAGTCTATCAACTTTGTATGATGTCATCATTTCTTCAATGCCTCCTTTGGTTTAAGTCTATTTTGACCAAATCTAAATCACTTGCTCCACTAAGACTATATAATATCTATGTATCTTCAACTAATATTTTTAACAAAAAATTATCCTTTTGTAATTTAGTCCCTCAAGTTTTTATTTTATTCAGTTTGGTGAACCAACTGTACTTTTTTGTAAATTATTCTTTTCATCAAGTCTTTGACTCCTTTATACTCCATAAATACTTTGTCCTAAAAAATTCCACTTTAAAAATAACATTATAAATATACTTTAGAATTTTAGATGATATTTGTTTTATTAAATAACACTATAAATCTTACTCATGTAATGACCCAATTCCCGAGTCGATCTCGCGGATCTTGGATTCGGATCGAATATTTAATTCAAGTATTATTTTGGGTAAACTACTTGGGCGACCACTCAACTATTGGCTCTGACCTATTTTGACCACTGAACTACAAAAATTCAAAATTCGACCACCCAACTATGTAATTGGACCTATTTTGACCACCTGCCGTTAAAATCTCATGAAGAGATGACGTGGCAGTTAAAGTAAATTTGTATAATTACACATTTACTCTCTATTAGTTACATATTATATCAATTTGGCCATAAATTTAATTAAATTAAATTAAATTAAATTAAATTAATCAACCAATCGAATGACGATGCATGTCATCACCACTGCACCATCCTATTCATATTGATATAAATTGCACCCTTTTATATATATGCGCTCCTCTTCCTCGCTCTAAATCACCACTTAGCTTGTTGAATGAGATATCAATGTGTTGAAGCTGAGTAAGCTGGGCATATTGTGCTGGGATTTCATCGGTGAAAGAGTTTTTCCCGAGGGAAACCATAAGCAATCTTTCGGGAATGGTTGGCAAATGTGTTAGCCCGGTGAGATCTGGTAGTTTCCCTGATAACTCATTGCTGGACAAACAGTTTCAGTGTACTGGAAACCGGGCTAGACAAACAAACTGTAGCATCCAGGAGCAACCGTGTTGGTATAAAGAAAACTTTGATTTTCTACAGAGGGAAAGCCCCAAATGGTTGTAGAACCGATTGGATCATGCATGAATATCGCGTTGTCAGTGCTGAGACAACCGCCTATAATGTCCCACCACACAAGAAGAACCAAACCCAGGTGAATTCTCGGTCCATTTCTGTTAAAAACCTTGTGGTGCTGACCAATGCGGCGGCTATGGAGAATTGGGTGTTGTGCCGGATATTCTTGAAGAGAAGTGGTAAAAACGATAAAGATGGCCTGCAGTAATCTTGTAACAACCAGAAGCCTGTTCAACTTCACATTGGTTTGTTGTTCTGCACGTGAACATTGCTGAGCAAAGTACTTTAAGGGAAAAGGGTTATGGTTTTTAAGTAGAAAAGGTGGAGTATATGTAAAATATATTGGAGCTTTAGCAAAGGTTGGAACATATATGCAAATCAGCTTTTTGAGTTGAAGAAGAGGAGCACATATATATAAGGGGTGCAATTTATATCAATATGAATAGGTTGGTGCAGTGGTAATAGCTTGGGATTTTTACCTAGGAGATCTCAAGTTCATCCCACACTAAATACACTCCTAACTCTTTAATTTTCCTTTAACCTGGTGGTGACACGTGTCGTCATCTGATTGGTTGATTAATTTAACTAAAATTATGACCAAATTGATATAATATGTAACTAACATGGACCAAATGTGTAATTATACAAATCTACTTTAACTACCACACCATCTCTTTGTTAGATTTTAACGGCTGGTGGTCAAAATAGGTCCAATTAAATAGTTCGGTGGTTGAATTTTGAATTTTTGTAGTTCGGTGGTCAAAATAGGTCAAACCCAATAGTTTGGTGGTCACTCAAGTAGTTTACCCTTAAATTAATGAAAGGAAACTTTGGAAGATTAATTTAAAAGAAAATGGATTATTGTTTTGAGTGAGGATCGAAGAAAATAGGAGAAAAATCAGATTTTGTCTTTTTTCCTTTCTCTCATCTTTCTCTCTTTTCCTTTTTTTCTCTTTCTTTTTCTTCCATCGAACTTCCATGTCCGATCTACGGTCATCGGGGTGCACGTGTTCAACACCTTTTACACCATTATGTTTATCTCGTCGAGACGAGTCGGCTAGTGATCATGGCATCACCGTCGGAGGGGGTGATAGAAAGAAAATTTTAGGCTTTCAAGATGAAGGGGTTCGAATGTTCAAAACCAAAATCCGAGGCCACCATTGGAATCATTATGGTCAAAAATGTTGGACTGGAGCTTGCTAGTCGATTCCCGCTGCCGCCTGCGCGTGGGCATGCTCTAATAACGGTTGGAGCTATCCAGTCAGTTGGGCCAAGCCATTGGGCCAGCCTCCAAGCCGATCCAGACCGGGTCCATCGAGCTGCCGTTGATCGGCGTTGAATTTTTCTGAGGGACCCTATACGGGGGTTTCTCGACATTATGAGACTGTTGACGTAGTCTGTTTCGACAAATTCAAACCTAATAAGCTATTTTTACGCGTTTTATCACCAAAGTAGTTCAATAAAGTGAAATGGCTTATGTAGTCATACTTGTTTTATCTGAGGAATTTGTGGACTCGAATATTGGATTTAAAGAGAAATTTGGAATAGCTTGGTTGATGATTTTTCGCTTTGGCTTAAGGTTAGTACACCTCAAACTCCGAATGCTTTATGAGCATCATAAATATGATTACTTTGCATGTTAGTATCTGTAAAATGTGTAGACGGTGAATAAGCATGATTGGAGACCAGTAGTATGAGACTTGATATATTTGTGATGCTTGATGATGTTATAAATATGATGAGACTTTAAAGACCGTGTAGGATCGTTCGAGATGATCGTATTATTACTTAATGATTATTTGATTGATTGATAATTGAGATGCCTTGTATGCTTGTTTGAATAAATTGACGTGATTTGATGGGAATTATGTTTAAGGAATAAATACTCAATTAAATGATTATGAAGTTGGTAATTAGTATTAATTGATTGAATGAGTTAGTAAACAATCTCTAACAACTTTCATATGCTTTAGGGATCGAATAAAGCATTGCAATATCGTAATTCGAGAAAATAGTATGAACCCGTAAGTAAGATATCGGTATAGGCTTCAACTGTACCGGTACGCGTTTGGGGCCATATCTATACAGGTCGACCCGTACCGGTAATTGTAGAAATTAAGAATTTCCAGTAAGCTATGTATGTATTAGTACGCGTGTGAGTACCGGTACCCAGGGGTATTGTATTGATCTCATGTTCTAGTACCAGTACCCACTAAACGAAATAATCTATAATGTTAATAAAAAGATGGAAATAGATGTAAGATATTAATTAGATAATGTGAATTAATGGAGATAATTAATGAGAATGATTAATGTACTCTTTCATAATGTATTAACAACTCGGTAAACTTCAGGGTGACTTGTCGTAATAGTAACCATATGAAACTTTGGTGGATCGTGAGATGTCGCGTGCCAAGTGAGGGCACTTGTTTGGTAACCATGTCTATGTTGTGTGCTGTATGGACACATGTTTGGTTGAGTCACCTTTGATTGATGGGATTCAGATACCTAGAAAGCGTGTTGCAATACCATGGTTAGAGATGCCGAATGTATGTTCCTAGAGCTATGTAACATCGAGTCTCATTCGGAGATACTTGATGAGAGATTCTGAGTATGGGTGTACGTTCCCAAGGCTATGTGAATCGGGCCTCACCTAGAGAGTGTATGTTCCCGAGATTATGTGACACTAGGCCTCACTCCAGGTTTATGGTATGATTTTGTGTGTTTTTGCTCGGATGATTTAGTGAGATCCCGAGTATGGTTGGGCCTTGTGTGCCATGTATGATGTTTTGCATGATGAAAACATGTGTTTAGGTGACTAGTGGTAGCGCCACGTGTTTATTTATCTCTCATTATTTTTCGTACTAGCTTGCATGCTTATGTGTATGATTAGCATGAAGTATAGTAGAGTAGATGTGTACCACTGAGCTTTATAAGCTCAGGGCTCAGAATCGTTGTTTCTGTGCATAGGTCGATCGTCAGATTGTTGGATCGAAAAGTACTATCAGTACGAGATTTTAGCATTTGGTGATTTCTAGAGTACGATAATTGTGTTTAGTGTGATATGTACTCATAGAACCTTACGTGGTGGATTCTATAATTCATACTTTTGAAATTGTATTAATCAAATCAAATGTTCAAAAGTTTTAAATTAAATTGGAGCTTCTTTGTAACGTTTTGATTATTTATCTATATTTTCAACTGTTGGCTTTAGATGTTTTTGGGAAATACTTGTTGGGCTAAACAAAGTTTGAGAAATTTTATGGTAACAGGTTGGGCTTAAGGCCCAATGTGACATCTGGATTTAGGGTGTTACAACTACACATGTGAAAAAATAATATAAAGAAATATATATATATATATATATCTTATAGGATTAGAGAAAATAGTTTAAACTTGAATCAACTGTAATATAACTAGGGGTGGGCAAAACTCGACTATACTCGAAAATCAGAATTATTCGACTCGACGTGAAAAAATTGAATTGTTTTGACTCGATTCGAAAAAAATTCAAATAAAGTTTGAGTTATAAAATAGAAATTAGAATAACTCGAAATTTTTAGTAATTGTTTATCAATTTTCAAGTTCAAGTCTAGTCTATCAATTCTGCCTGATATATTTTGTATATCACATGTGAAAAATATGAAGAAATGTATATGTACATCATATATAGATATAGAAAGTCATTTAAATTAAAATCAATATGTGTTATAATATTATTAATAATTACAATTAAATTTGTATAGAAACTCGAAAACTTGACTCGATTCGAAAAAATTTTAAAAAAAGTTTGGATCATAAAACAAAACTTGTAAACTCGAATAACTCGAAATTTTTTGGCTCGACTCGACTTGATCGAGCGTCCAACCCTAACTATAACATTATAAATAATTACAATTAAATTTGTACAAAACTGTCATGACCATTTTTGACCGTGGTGTGAAAATAGTCTAATGATTTATTTTGTAAAATAGGATTTTGACCATTTTTAATTCATTTTATCTTGAAAATTTAGTTTTCTTATTAAATTAGGTTTTCATTTAATTAACCATGAAAATTTGATTTTTCTCTTTATTTGATCTTGAAAAAACATTTGGAGTCATCACCGGTTACTTTGGTAGACCGGGCACCATAAAAACATTTGTTTCTACAAAATTTGGGTTCTGGAGTCGGTTACGTGTGGGGAAGGATTAGCACCCCACGAACGCCCATTATCGGTACCTTCTAATTTTCGTGGTATTTTAGCATTTCGGATAATGATTTGAATTTAATTTAACCATAATTATTAAATGGGTTTTAATTCCAAATGGAGATATCCTTTTATAAGGAAATATATTTTTAGAACGAATATGAGATTAGAAGCACCTGGTTACTTTAGGGCACCTCGATTCATATTCAAAAATATATCCCAACATAAAAGGTTTAAATGCATGACCGATTATTGTTTTGTCGATTTTAAGTTCTAACTTAAAAGGTTCTAATTAATTGAATTGTTGTTTAAAAAAAAACTATGAATATTATTTAATTGAGGGTATTTATGAAATAACACCCAATTGCTTGAGCACTATTCATATTTAAACCCTAAATTGAACAATATTCCTAATTTTTGATGAGTCTAATTATTTAAGTTCTAACCCTAATTAAGGCTTCAATTTAATTAACTAAATTAATTTTGTATTCTAAATTAAAATGAGTGTCAAATATTTTACTTAAAAGACCCCCTTGAATAACATCTCATTACAATGAGACACCATTCAAATTAGAACTTAAAAGTTTTCCTTTTAATACTCATTTATTTATTACAATGATCTCACCTATTTAATTCTTAATTAAAGAACTTAGTATCTATGGCTCTAACAATTGTATCTAAATGAATTTAATTATATAACAATATATTATATGCCATATCTAAAACCATGCATTAATCAAACACTAATCAAAGTATTAACAAAGGAAATTTAGGACAAAATTGAATTATTATCGAAATTGAAGAGCGAATTTATAAAGGAAAATGGACTAAATTGAAAAGAATCAAAATACAGGAGTTGGATTAGGATAAATGGAAAAGAAGGGCGCGGGCTTTATCCGGGGGTTTGCGGGCCCCGAAGCCCGCAGATGGCGCCTATAAAAGGCCATTTTTGCATATCGAAATTCTTTTTTTCCCATTTTTCGATTTTCCTCTCTTTCTACCCTCAACTATCTCCTAAATCCTCTGAACACAAACAACCAAAACCCAGATTTTCCCCACCATTTTCGATCAAAACCCTTGTTCTTCAACAAATTCATCTCATGTTCTTTCTATTTTCTTTCGTTTGATTCATACAAACACAAAAACTCACCCATTTTCTTGTTTCCACAGATCAAACACCAAAAACTCCTATGAACTCTAACCATGTTCTTCAGCTTTTTTCCTTTTTGATCTGTCTCCTCCAATCCCCAATGACCTAACCCTGTTAGTCGGCCACCGAGAGTCGACTCTCGGCTACCGTATGCGGTTTTGGCCACCCTGACCGTCATGCTCTGATCATCTTCTCCGCTTCTCCGATCACCATTACAACATCCGGCCACCTTCTAAAACCTTCGATGACCCCTAACCTTATTCTGACCACCATGCATCGTCGTGGGGCGATTTTCGGCCACCGTGCTAGAAACTAGCCGAGACACTAGCCATTTCATTATCATTTTCGACTTCGCCGAAAGCCAAAATCTCTCACTAGTCGAACTCCGCACAAGATAAGAGTTTATTTTCGACTTCATCACCTAGATCTAGGGTCTGATTCATCAGAATTACCCTCTTCCCCACCTAAATCTAACTACCCGAGACACTAGCCATTTCATTATCATTTTCGACTTCGCAAAAATCTCTCACTAGTCGAACTCCGCACAAGATAAGAGTTTATTTTCTTTTTCCTTACTTTTTTGTTGTTGTTTTAGTTGTTTAAAAACTAGGATCTAACATTTTTTTTGTTTGTGTTTGCTTGCAAGAATTGAAATCTGAGAAGAGAATTACCTTTCGATGAACTCCGGTGGTAGCGCGGTGTCTCCAACCGGTGAGTGCTTCGTCTTCCAAGCGTATCTTTGACTTCTGTGAGTTTCTCTCTCTCTTCTGTGATAATGGACGTAATAATTGCGCAATAATTGATCTGACTTTTTCTTTCTATTCCTTTATATAGGATAGTGTGTCATGACGTCATCGTTGACGTCACATGCATGACGTCAGCGGCCAAGAAGACCATTATCTGTGTGATAAGCTTCTGGACCAATGGTTGCCTGCCACATGGCAGTTTCAGGATAGAAAATTAGATATTTAGTTTTGATGGATATCAGAATGGGCGGGAAACACATGTAATTGGGCCTATATTGGGCTTTTGTGATTTTATATATGTAAATGGATTTATTTTTGGGTTTATTTATTTATATATTTACTTATTCATCTTATATTATTATTATTATTATTATACATATATGCCCGAACTACATTCGAGTATTACAACTGCCCCTATTTGTTTGTTGCTTTAGAATAGGAATAGGGAAAAGACGGAAAAGACATGAATTTTGTCTGTACTTTTTGGTTGTTGCTCTAAGTTGTAAGGTCCTCTTTACAAGCTTTCACTCCTTTCTCTTTTCTAGAAAGCTTGAACAAGCTCTTCTTATTACGAACTTCCCAATCATTCTACCAAAGTTGACTACGAAATTTGAACTAGTTCTTCTCACGAACCCGTTCATTCTTCTTGATGATGCTAATCCTTTTCTCTTCAGCGGTGATGAACTGACGAGCTCTTCTTATTTGGAACTCTATATTCTTTGTTGGTTGAACTCTTTTTATTAGGAGCTTCGAATTCTTTGCATAACGAATCTCTTCACATTGGGAGGTCTATCTTTACTGGGCGAACTCTTCACATTAGGAACTCTCCCTTTTGTTGGGTGAACTCTTCACATTAAGAGCTCTGTCTTTGCTGGGCGAACTCTTCACATTAGGAGCTCTATCTTTGCTAGGCGAACTCTTCATATTAGGAGCTTTTTTATCTTTGCTCATTTACTATCAAAACAGATTAAAAATGCTTGTATTCAGGTTATCATGGTCCTAATTTCTATGTATGATGCTTAAACTTTAGCATATTGAGATTAATCGGGCAACTCCCACCTCTTAGAAGACCCGTCTAGCTTTTTCTTTATTAGGCTTCCTCATTAACCCCAGTCAACCTTAACATTTTATCTCACATTCAGGATTAGCCTTTGAGACCTCCATTTTATGTTTCTAGCTCGTTGCTCTAAAGAGCCCTTTTCAGGTTTTCACTTTAGATTGCTTTTCTCAAAGCGCCCTTTCGGGTTTTCACTTTGATTTTTCTTTCTTTTTTTTCTTTTTTCTTCTTTTTTTTTCTTTTTTTTTCTTCTTTTTCTCTTTTTTCTTTATTTTTCTTATTTTTTTCTTCTTATTCTTTTTATCTTTTTTCTTTTTTTTTCTTTTTCTTTTGAAAGACACTCGACCAGGTCGACCATGTCACTAAATAAATAGACCTTGACCAATCAAGAACCATTCATGTTTACATAACACTGTAACCACCCAAAAACTTGGTAATCGAAAGGTCCGAAGGAAGCTTGCTCTTGAGTAGTGTTAAAGTTTTTCCAAATCTAAGAACCTTTAAAAGATAATGGTTTAAAATTTCTTTCTTAATAGAAGAAAATAGAGTTACAGACATTTTATTCAATCTGGGAATCTGAGGGATGGTAACGACCCCATGTGTAGTAACACCACGATCGACAAACAATGTCTCGAAAGCATCCTCAAACTTCATAAACTATCCCAATTGAGATACTACCAAGTAAGCATAAAAAATAGGAGCAACGACAGAATTGGCAGTGATGCTCCTTCGATACACATAGGAAAGAGAATAGACAAGTTCCTGTAGATCATCAGCCAAAAAGCCAACCTAATCCAAAAGTACATAAAAATGTGTTGGCCTTGTGGTTCCAATCATACCAGCATGAGCATAGAGATAAGAATCATTTTTCTTCAGGTGGCAGACTTTGTTGTCAATAACAGGTCGAGGAGCCCTGAAGCCTCTATACTTGTTCCAGTGCTTCGTCATTCTTACATTTCTGTGTACTTGTTGGCATGGATTTCACCATTATCTTCACTTTTCTTCAATTTCCACGAGTGCTAAAGTTTACCTACATCTTTTGAAACATAGTAATACCAAGAAATCTTCTACTTTTAATGAATTATACTAGTTTACTTGCAAAATGCTTCAGAAATAAAAGAGAGCTCGGAAGAGAATTCATGAATTTTATTGAAGCTTATGAGTGGGAAAACAATGAGGTTTGAAAAGTCATGGCAAACTAAAATAACAAAATCAAGAAACAAAGTTAGCTCCCTAAGTATTCACCACATGAGGGATTTCGCAACCCCATTGACTGAACATAGCTTTGAGTACAAACCCTTGTCCAACAGACTTTGAATGTTGTCAAGATACCTACAAATATGAAATCCCTTCCGAAATACCAAGCGTTCGAGAGGCTTAAATTGTCGGATTCCTATTCTCAACGTATCTGAGTCGCCCTTTACGTGTTTTCAACCTAGATCCTCCTATGGTTTCAAGACACTCTTTACGAGATTTTATCTAGAACCAAATTTTTTCTTTTTCTCTTCGTTCTTTTTATCAATGACGCCCTTTTCGGGTTTTCACCATAGATATTTTTATTTTGCGAAGCGCCCTTTTTGGGTTTCACTTTGCTTTTCTTTATTTTTCTATTTCAGTCCTTTTTTATTCCTTAAACATAATATTTCTTGATTGAATCAGAGTTCACTGGTTTGTGTAAGTCTTTTCCATCCATCTCAGTTATAATTAAGGATCCTCCAAAGAAAGCCTTTTTAACAACATAAGGCCCCTCCCAGTTAGGCATCAATTTTCCAAGGGTATCCCGGTGTATTTGTAAGATCTTTTTCAGCACTAGTTCACCCTCTCGGAACTCTCTGGGCCAAACTTTTTTATCATAAACCTGCATTATTCTTTTTTGGTACATCTGGTTGTGACAAATTACCTTCAGCCTTTTTTCCTCGATAAGATTCAATTGGTCAAATCGAACCCATTCCCACTCTACTTCATCCAATTTTACCTCAGATAGAACTCAGAGAGATAAAATGTCTACTTTAATTGGGAGCACCGCTTCTGTCCCATAGACCAAAGAGTAAGGAGTTTCCCATGTAGAAGTTCGCACCGAAGTCTGATATGTGAACAAAGTAAAAGGTAGTTTCTCATGCCAATCTTTGTAAGTCTATGTTATCTTCGATATGATTTTCTTTATGTTCTTGTTTGCTGCCTCTACTGCCCCATTCATCTTAGGGCGGTAAGTTACAAAATTGTGGTGCATAATTTTGAATTGCTCACACACTTCTGATATTACCTTGTTGTTGAAGTTAGTGGCATTATCAGTGATAATTCTTTTTGGCAACCCATATCGACAAATAATCTCTTTTTTCAAGAATTTACATACCATTGATCTAGTGATATTGGCATATGAGGCGACATCCACCCATTTGGTGAAGTAATCGATGACCACAAGGATGAAGCGATGTCCATTAAAAGCTTTGGGATAAATTTGGCCGATGACATCCACACCTCATACGGCAAAGGGCCAAGGCAAATTCATTGTATGAAGAGGTATTGGCAGAGCATTAATCTTGTCAGCATATATTTGGCACTTGTGACATTTCTTAGCATACTCAATGCAATCTCCTTCCATTGTTGACCAGTAATAACCATATCTCATTATCTTCCCGACCATTGCAAAGCCATTTGCATATGTCCCACAGATTCCATCATGCACTTCTGCTAAAATATCTCTAGCTTCTCAGGAATCGACGCATCTTAGCAAGATCTAATCTTTGCCCCTTTCATACAGGATTTCACCATCGAGCACATATCCTGAAGCCATCATTCTAATAGTTCTTTTTTCATTATCATTCACCTCTATGGGATAAATCTGAAATTTAATGTATTGTAAGATATCAAAATACCATGGATTTCCATCGGCCTCTTCTTCTATGCTGTAATAGTGAGCATAGGTTTCATAACTTTGCATTTGAATTGGCATCATATCTTCAAGTTTATTTGCTAAGAATACCGAAGCCAATTTGGTTAAGGCATCTGCCATTTGATTATCTTCCTTGGAGATATACGCGAAAGTGACTTCTTCAAACTTTTTTATCAACTCAAGGATCAACTTTCGTTACTCAATCAACTCTGTATCTTTTGTTTCCCACTTTCCACGAAGCTGGCAGATAACTAATGCTGAATCCTCGTATACTTTTAAAATCTCTATTTTTCTTTCAATAGCGCCCATGACACAAGCTTCATATTCTGCCATGTTATCAGTGCAAATAAACTTTAATTTACTTGTGAAAGGATAATATACATTACTCAGGGAAATCAATACTGCTCCAATTCTATGTCCCAATGCGTTAACTTCCCTATCGAAGTACAACTTCCATGTTTCATTCTCTGAGGTTCCATTTTCTTCTATATAGATATTCTGGGAAGTCAAAGTTTAGGGGCACATAATCCTCTGAAGTGTGACTAGCCAAGAAATCGGCTATGTCACTTCCTTTTATTGCTTTCTGAATTACATATACTATGTCAAATTTTGACAACAATATTTGCCAACGAGCCAATCTTCCAGTCAACGCTGGTGATTCCATTAGAAACTTCAATAGATCAAGTCGAGATATCAACCAGGTAGTGTGATACAACAAGTACTGAATGAGTCTGCGAGTTCCCAAACTAAAGTACAACACAATATTTTAATTGGAGAATACCTTACTCCACACTCTGTGAACTTCTTGCTCAAGTAATAAATGGCTCTTTATTTTTTTTCTTGTATCATCATGTTACCCCAGAACACATCCCATCGAGTTCTTGTAAACCGTCAAGTAGAGAATGATCAGTCTATCTGGAACAAGAGGTACTAAAATCGAAGAATTTGTCAAATATCTCTTAATTTTATCGACTGTCTCTTGGCATTCCTCATCCCATACTCCTAGATTATTCATTCAAAGCAGTCTGAAGATTAGGCCACATTTATCGGTCAATTAGGAAATGAGCTGAGAAATATAATTCAACCTTCCAAGGAAACCTCGAACTTCTTTCTATGAGCTTGGAGGTGGAAGATTCTAAATTACTTTCACCTTGTCTGGATCAATCTCAATTCCTCTTTTGTTAACAACAAAACCCAGGAGTCTCCCTAATATAACCCCAAAAGTACATTTATTCAGATTGAGTTTCAGCTGGTACTTCCTTAATCTTTGGAATAACTTTCTTAAGTTTTGAATATGCTCTTCCTCAGTCTAGGACATGGCGATCATTTCATTTACATACACCTCAATCTCTTTATGCGTCATGTCATAAAAAAGGGTTACCATGGCTCGATGATATGTTGCCCCAGCATTCTTCAGTCTGAAAGACATCACTTTATAACAATACGTGCCCCACAGGGTTATGAAGGTTGTCTTTTCCATATCTTCAAGATTTATTTTTATCTGGTTGTATCTCGATAAGCCATCCATGAAAGAGAACCATGAATGCCCCGACGTATTGTCAACTAGAATATCAATGTGAGGTAGTGAAAAATTATCTTTCGGGCTTGCTCTGTTCAAATCTCTATTGTCCACACACATATGTACCTTTCCATCTTTCTTCGGCATTGGGACTATATTAGCTACCCATTCTGGATATTTGTCCACTTTGAGAAACCTGACCTCAATATGTTTCTGTACATTTTCTTTGATTCATAATACCATTCTGGTCTCAATCTTTTGAGCTTCTATTGAACCGATTTATATTTTGGTCTTATGGGTAGTTTATGTACCACTATGTCTGTGTCTAATCCTGGCATATCCTGATAAGACCAAGCAAAGACATCTTTGAACTCTCGTAATAGATCAACCAATTCTTGTCTGGTTTTTGGCGAGAAAGCGGTACCAATCTTCACCTCTCTTTTAACTTCATTCGTGCCCAAATTGAAGATTTCTATCTCTTTTTTATGAGGTAAGATCTGTTTGTCTTTTTTTTCCCACCATTCTCAGTAATTTATTAGGGATTTCATATTCTGTTTCATCTTTACACTCATTGACTTCCATTAGACAAACGGGCTGCTCAAGATCTATTTTAGTATCGGATTCGGAATCATTCATTCAATTAGTACTTGAGGACCTGCAAAGGAAAAATAATAATATATTTGGAATAGAATACGGAAAAACAAGAAACATGTTTGCCATTTGAGAATCAAAATGAAAGCATCTTTATTGAAGTAAAACTTGTATAATAACCCTTTATAAAAAATCCCTTATACTCGCGAACAAAAGTATAAAGTGGTTCTAGGCATTACTCTACTTTGAAAATAAAAGGGAGATCATCTAACGTCCAATTATCCAGTGCTTTGCTAGGGAAGCATGGACGAATCATTTTCATAAATTTGTCGAGCTGTGATCCTTCAAATGTACCATTGACATACAGTCCCTCCATGATCTCACCGAAAATCTCCTCTTCATGTAGCCTCACAATTTCCCTATTATCCTTTTCAAGCTGCTTTTCAAAATTTTCAAACCCACGAGACTTGAAAATCCAAGTCAAGTCCAGGAAAGTCATGAGTTTACTAGAAACTTTTGCTCCCAAAAACTGAGCCCTCATTCTATCTTCTCTTTGCTTCAAATCCCTCTACCTTTGTTGAATGTTCGGCTTAAACCCGATTCCAAAATTATTTTTCTTCATGAGAACAGGTTTTGGGTGTAAGCATCCTTGCAAATTCTTCCCAAATCATTTTCATGTCCTTACTCCTCTGCCAAGGGTTTCACGAACTGTCATTTTTGTACAGTTTGACAACCTCGGACGAATATGACCTCCCTTCGGAAATGAAAATTGCATTTATAAACTCAAAGGCTCTAAACAAACATTCTAGAGCATTCTCATCTACCTCAATGTATGGGGCGTCAGTGGATACGAAGGTGATAATGTCCTCCTCTGCCCCAATACTAATCAATTTTCCTTCCATCACAAATTTCAACTTCTGATGCAAGGATGATGGTATTGTTTTGGCATAATGAATCTAGGGCCTAACCAACAAGCAATTATAGGTTGGTTTGATGTCCATTACCACAAAATCAACATTGTAAACCACAAGTTTGATCAAAAGCGGAACATCAATCTTTCCCAACACATCTCGGGTTGTTTCATCAAACTCATAGTATTTTTATAAGTTTTCATATGTGAATCATCAATTGGAAGCCTTTGCAATGTAACGAGAACATTTAACTCTGGTCTATTTTCAATTAACACTCTCGGAAGAACGTACCCCTTGCAGTGTGTTGTTATATTCAGGGCCTTAACAGATCTTATTCCTCCTTTTGGGATCTCATCATCAGTAAAGGGGATATAGTTGTCTGCAGTAATATGGTTCACAATTCTGTCCAGTTTGTTCACCGATATATTTCTTAAGAAAAATGTTTGATTAAGCACCTTTATCAGAGCATTCTAGTGCCTTTTTGTACTTAGTAATAGTTTAAGGACATATATTCTAGCCTGTTATTTTTTTAATTATTCAACTATACTGTAGTCTCTGTGATTCAAGAACTTCAGAAACTCTTGGGCTTGTTCCTCATAACGGGCTTATTTATCTTTGAATGTGATTCTTCCCCGAAAATTCTCTCTAGCACTACGACAATCTTCCCTTTCACCTTTACTTCACTCAATGGTTTTATCCCTTCTTGTGGCTTTGATCCCTCCTCATTAACTGTATGGTTTTTCATTTGTTTTTTCTTCCGCAAATTCTTTTCTTCACTCAATGGTTTTATTTATTCAAATGGCTTTGATTCCCTAGTATGGTTAGGAGAAATCACCACCATGGAACCTTGTCACTATCTTTAAAATGAAGGGTTCATTAGTTGAACTTCTAACCTTTGGCCTAGCAGAAATGACCAATGACTTGTTCACCCCATACCTAACTCTGAAATTTTTAGAGGTGTACACACTTTTGCTTTCTTTCTTCTCTCCTATTTTTTCAAAGAATTTAATCTCTTTATTATCCATCATTTTTTGAATCAAACACCTGAATCCAGAGTAGTGTTAAATCTCATAACCATCATCTTAATTATATTCACAGTATATGTCTATTTCCATTTCCTTTTCAATCCCCATGCCCATTTGTATCATCTCAGCTTTGTACAATTGTTCGAACATCCATTTTAAAGGAGATCTGACCTCAAGTACATCATTCTTTGAATCGCTTGGCCTTATCATCTTCTTCTATAGCATTTACTCATCTTCCTCCATGGTTGGGTAAAGGATTGGCTGCAATATTGTGTTCATCAAACTTTAAGAAACTAGTTTTAATCAAATTCTGAATCACCTTTTTAAAAGCAGTGCAATTCTTAATAGTACGTCTCGAAATCCTAGTGTGGGATTCGTAATGAGCATTTGGATTATACCAAGGAGGATAAGGAGGTTGTAGAGGTGTAAGATAATACGGTCTCACTAGATCTACCTCGTAAAGCTGTGGGTATAGTTCGCATATGACATTGGTATGGGCGTGAAGTTCATCCTGTTATTTCTAGAACTTCAAGGATCTTTCTTATTTGTGTTTTGAGAACTTCCTGATGCAGCACCAAGTGGTGTAATTGTGACATTCTTTGAGGCTCATAAGTACTCGTATTGTTTACCTCACTATCCTTTCTCTTGTAATTCTTACGATAGCCATCTTCATTTTTAATTCTACCACTTTTAATTACCACTTCAATTAGCTCTCTAGTCATCACTATATCGACAAAATTTTGTGTAGCATTAATGATCAACCTTTCAAAAAGTGGACCTCTCAAAGTCTGTGCAAACATGTGGGCAACCTCACTTTTCATCAACGATGATTGTATCTATACTGCCACGTCTCTCTATCTTTGAGCATATTGGCAGAGCGTTCATTAGATCGTTGCTCCATCCCTTGTAGTATAACACGGCTGGGAATCATCTCAGTTATGTGTTTATAATTCTCTATGAAAGCACCAGATAAATTTTTCCATGATCAGATATTTACCCGATTAAACTGTACGTACCAGCACGTCACCGAACCCGTCAAACTATCTTAGAAACAATGGATCAGCAACTTTTCATCTTTCAGATACGTGGACATCTTACGACAATACATTGTAAGATACCTCTCAACATCTGGTACTTTGAACTTGGGAGGAAGAACCAATTCAGCAACCAAGCTCAGGTCAACTGCACTAGACCCTTGCTCGTTCACCTTTTACATTTCGAGTAAACGGTCTTCCAATACTTTACAGCGTTCCTTATACTTCCTCCCGATTTTAGCTATGATCTTCTCAATTTCATTGATGGTATTCAAATTTGGAACTTCATCACCGCTTCCAAAATTTACTCCAACATGAACTGGATGACTAGCAGTATCTCCAACCAAATTAATTTGAACCTTCTTCGTAGGAGGTAGCCTCTCAGGTTGTTCCTTCATGTGAGATGTAATGTCAGCTTGGTCGTTCATATCGTTTGATACGCCTTCATGTGCTTTGCCCTTTCTAGGCTCCTTAGGTCCTAGAAGAGCGGTCAACTGAGCAACTATCTCCTGCTGGGCTTGAGCAAAGTAGCCCTTCATAGAATATTTCATTCTATCAAAGCGGTTTTGTGTTTCTACTCAACCATTCTCCAAACTTGAGATTCTGTCTTCTACTGCATAGCTTTGGAGAGCAAACGTGTTCCGTATGATTGCGGTTTGTAAATCAAACTGCTATAGAACCTTTTTGTATTAGAAAGAGTTTTGAAGTTTGCAAAATACAATGCACTGTATAAATGCGTATGCAAAAAGCATCAAATTCAAGAACTAGTCTTTAGGAAACATTCATTAACCAAAAAGTCCAAGTACAAAGAAAAGATAATTTCTCCTATAGAAAATAGCTAGCCCTAGCTCCTAAATTGATCACTTCATTCAATATCTTGATCAAAGCTTGTCCAAGTTCAGTGTCGACATTGATGTCAGGGCGTCGTAACAATCATCTATCTTCTTTAGACAAGATCTGCACGTATTGGGTGATCCCTTCTACCTGATTCTTGAAGCTAATCATCTCATGACTTTGTTTATGGATTGTGTACTCAGCTGCTTCAAGTTTGCCCTTTTAGTTTCTTATCTCCCTAGTGCAGCGGTCCCTCGTAACCTGTGAGCTGATCTCTCAAGCCTTGTACCACACTTTCCAACTCTGTCACCCTCTTCTTCAGTCTTTCATTCTCTTGCTCCATCTTAACTTTGTCTTCGTTGTGGTACTTTGTAATCATTTGTTCCAGTTGTGACACTTGAGTCATTAGTTCAAAATTATGGGCTTGTTTTTCTTTTAACTTCTCATTGGCTTTGTTGCTTGACTCTCACAATTCTTAGGCCTTTTTCTCATAAATCTTCTTGTAATTATTTTTCCTTTGTCATTTCATTTAGCTGCTCAGACAGGTCCTTAGTTATTTACTTGTTCATTCATTTTGCTTTGTTTTACACACAGCATGAATTTCTTGTAAATTCTTCAAGTCTTGACTGATTTTTCTGTTCTGTTCCCTAAGATCTTTTTCTTTTCCTTCATGAACATTCACTTGCAACTTCTTCATGGTCAACTCATTTGTGAGATCATTGATTCTTTTCTCGTATCCCTTCAAATCCAATTCTCGATCATGCATTAATTTCTCCAATGTTGATGGCTCATTGCTAGCAAGTTCATTAGATGGGCCAGTGTCTCCTTGACTTTTCTAGAGTATGTTATCATTTACCCTCTAAGCCTTCAATTTTTCATATCTTGGCATAACTTCCAACTCATGATAAGGATTTACCCTTCTTGGCGTTTCCCATGCTTTCGTAGTTTAACTTACCTTCCCTTTGTAATCATTTGTCTTATACGCATATTCAATCGTGCCATGCCTGCAGTAGCCGGTATAAAATACCTTGAGGTGAATTGTCTCGACACCAATAAAGGGCAATATAATGTTCCTCCCCAGATTTTGGTAGTGGGACCCAATCTCTGTCTCCACATCGATATAGATAAGTTTTCCCCTATTTAGCCATAGAGCTCTCCATACAACATCAATATCTTTCATGTCCTTAAAATATTCTTTCCATTGCTCTTTTTTCTTTTTTTTTTTGGAAACTAGCAATGTGTTCTTCTATTGGTGAGTAGGTACTAAGGTACCTGATAGCTCTATAGGATGTATTCCACATGTGTCCTCTAAACCAAATTTCTAGCAACTGCGCACAGCCTCAAAACCTTTTGTCCCCTGACTTTTTACACGTGGTCAACAATCTGTAAACCTCAAGTAATATTGTGGGTACCGGATTTACACCTTTTTCTAGTCGTTCTAACAACCCTAATGTTGATGGATCAATATGCTCTGGCGTTTTTGGAAATAATACCAGCCCATATATACACAGGGCATATAGGCTCTCTATCTTGGCCGGTTCATCGCTTGCTAGTATCAATTCCCTAAGGACTTTCCAATTTATGCGTTGTTTGTCTTCATTCTGATCGGTACTATGATGTTATCTATCTTTCCATTAAACCATTCTTCGCTCTTACTTGTGATCTATCTCAATTTCTTCTTAAAACTAAAGTTGTTGTTGGGTCTAGTGTAAATCTTATCACTTCGAATTTTAGGACAATGTATCGGGGCTCATACTCTTCGAGCGTAGGTGTCATGTCCACTTGCCCAAAAGTAAAACAGTTGTACATTGGGTTCCAGAATTGAGCCATTGCTCTATAAGCAGTTCTTGATCTACTTGAATGTACAACAATAGGGCTATGTCACCAAATTCCTATTGAAAATGTACTTTCATGTCATTTCCCCATTGTTCCCATATGGCTCTAACCTCCAGTAAACAATCATTGGGCTTTGTATTTATCTTAACATAATTCTTCATCTGTGATGTATCACCCCTACGAAGGCTATCCTCTTTTTCATGTTGAGTTTGTTCCACCATGTCCAGACTGTAAATTATCTTCTCCTAATTTCTTGGACCCTTCAGCCATATTGAAGACTTCCTAATCAATTGATTCCCGAACCGATACCAAAATAATGCAACATGACATGGTTCATTTAAAAGCAAAAGAATAAACCAAAAACAAACAAAAAAAAACTTGTGTTAGTATTGTGAATTAATATTGAAAATAAATGAATGAATTAAAATCACAGTAAAATATGTAATATTAAGCAGAGAAGATAACCATAGAAGTGTATTTAAACCGGCAACACCCTGTCCTAGGTCCTTGTCTGGCTCTAGTGAGGTGGGTTTCTAGATTACAGCATGTGGTTTGTATTCTAGACTCTGGGTACCCGAACTATCGTTATTGTCCACTGTGACAACAAGACATCAATTCGAGAGTATATGACCCCTTATATCGGAGGCATGTACCTCACATTGTATAAGGTTGGCATACCGGAAGAAAGACAAAATTATGAACTCAGAGGTGGAGAGCCTCGCGTCGGATCATGTCTCGCTCTCACTTAAGGGTGAAAAAGCCCGGTAGAAAGCTATGCATGAATGACAGATATATCATACACAAAAGCTACCTCAATTCTTTCTAAAGATCCACTTAATAATTATTGGAGAAATTAAGTTCAAATCATTATCTGAAATGACAAAATGCCACGTAAAACTAATTAATTAGGTCTGACTCTCGAATGAAGTCCCCAGTGGAGTCGCCAAGCTATCGTGACCATTTTGACAGTAGTGTGAAAATAGCCTAACGATTTATTTTGCAAAATAGGGTTTTGACCATTTTTAATTCATTTTATCTTGAAAAATTAGTTTTCTTATTAAATCAGGTTTTCATTTATTTAACCATGAAAAAATGAATTTTCTCTTTATTTGATCTTGAAAAAACATTTAGAGTCGTCACCGGTCACTTTGGTAGACCGGACACCATAAAAATAACCAGAGATTTGTTTCTAAAAAATTTGGGTTCGGGAGTCGATTACGTGTAGGGAATGATTAGCACCCCCACGAACGCCCGTTATCGATACCTTTTAATTTTTCGTGGCATTTCGGATAATGATTTGAATTTAATTTAACCATAATTATTAAATGGGTTTAATTCCAAATAAAGATATCCTTTTATAAGGAAATATATTTTTAGAACGAATATGATATTAGAAGCACCAAGTAACTTTAAGGCACCTCGAATCATATTCAAAAATATATCCCAACATAAAAGGTATGAATGCATGACCGATTATTGTCTTTTCGATTTTAAGTTCTAACTTAAAAGGTTCTAATTAATTGAATTGTTGATTTAAAAAAAAAACTATGAATATTATTTAATTTAGGGTATTTATGAAATAATACCCAATTGCTTAAGTATTATTCATATTTAAATCCTAAATTGAACAATATTCCTAATTTTTGGTGAGTCTAATTATTTAAGTTCTAACTCTAATTAAGGCTTCAATTTAATTAACTAAATTAATTCCATATATCTAAATTAAAATGAGTATCAAATATTCTACTTAAAAGCTTCCCTTGAATAACATCTCATTACAATGAGACACTATTCAAATTAGAACTTAAAAGTTTCCCTTTTAATACTCATTTATTTATTACAATGATCTCACCTATTTAATTCTTAATTAAAGAACTTAGTATCTAAGGCTCTAACAATTGTATCTAAATGAATTTAATTATATAACAATATACTATATGTCATATTTAAAACCATGCATTAATCAAACACTAATCAAAGTATTAACAAAGGAAATTTAGGACCAAATTGAATTATTATTGAAATTGAAGAGCCAATTTACAAAGAAAAAGGGACTAAATTGAAAAGAATTAAAACACGAGAGGTAGATTAGGATAAATGGAAAAAAAGCGCACGAGCTTTATTCGGGGGCTCACGGGGGTTTGCGGGCCCCAAAGCCCACCGATAGCGCCTATAAAAGGCCATTTTTGGATATCGAAGTTCTTTTTCTTCCCATTTTTCGATTTTCCTCTCTCTCTACCCCCTCTCCTAAATCCTTTAAACACAAACAACAAAAACCCATATTTTCCCCACCATTTTCGATCAAAACCCTTGTTCTTCAACAAATTCATCTCTTGTTCTTTCTATTCTTTTTCGTTTGATTCATACAAACACAAAAACTAACCCATTTTTCTTGTTTCCACAGATCAAACACCAAAAACTCTAACCATGTTCTTCAACTTCTTCCTTTTTGATCCATCTCTTCCAATCCCCAATAACCTAACCCCGTTAGTCGGCCACTGAGAGTCGACTATCGGCTATCGTAGGCGGTGTCGGCCACCACCGGCTGTTATGCTCCAATCATCTTCTCCGCTCCTCCGATCACCACCGCAACCTTAGGCCACCTTCTAAAACCTCCGATGACCCCTAACCTTATTTCGACCGCCGTGCTCCATCATGGGACGATTTCCAGCCACCGTGCCGGAAACCTAAAAATTCCAAAACTCCATTTTTTGTCCTAAACCTAGATCTAGGGCCTGATTCATCATAATCACCCCTCTTCCCCACCTAAATCTAACTACCCGATACACTAGCCCTTTCATTATCATTTTCGACTCCGCTAGAAGCCTAAATCTCTCACCAACCAAACTCCGCACAATATAAGAGTTTATTTTCTTTTTCCTTTTATTTTTTGTTGTTGTTTTAGTTGTTTAAAAACTAGGATCTAACAGTTTTTTTGTTTGTGTTTGCTTGCAAGAATTGAAATCTGAGAAGAGATTTACTTTTCGATGAACTCCGGTGGTGGCACGGTGTCTCCGAACGGCGAGTGCTTCGTCTTCCAGGCGACTCTTCGACTTTCGTGAGTTTCTCTCTCTTATGTGATAATGGCCATAATAATTACGCAATAATTGATCTGACTTTTTCTCTCTCTTCCATTATATAGGATAATGCGCCATGATGTCATCGCTGACATCATATGCATGACGTTAACGGCCAAGAAGACCATTATCTGTGTGATAAGCTTCTGGACCAATGGTTGCCTGCCACGTGGCGGTTTTAGGCGGGAAAATTAGATATTTAGTTTTGTTGGATATCAGAATGGGCGGGAAACACATGTAATTGGGCCTAGATTGGGCTTTTGTGATTTTATATATGTTAATGGACTTATTTTGTATAAGTGGATTTATTTTTGGGTTTATTTATTTATACTAACTATTTATTTATATATTTACTTATTCATCTTACATTATTATTATTATTATTATTATTATTATTTTATACATATAGGCTTGCACTAAATTCGGGTATTACAAAAATTTGACAACTCGACTCGACTCAAATTTTATAAACTCGAATAAAAAAAATTTAAATAAAGTTTGAGTTATAAAATAAGACTCAAATAACTCAAATTTTTTGACTTGACTAGATCGAATGCTCACCCTTAAAAATGCATGGCTCATGAAGACGAGGTTAACGTTTAACAACAAGAAATATTCGAGTGACTATAAGTTTACACAACGAAAACATAAGCGACCACTACATTTATTTTTTAAACCGATAATCAAAAGTATACACTTACTAAACGTGCGTGGCCATTTCAGTGTTTACCCTATATTTTACCCCTGTCAGATAAACTTCCCGTTAACGTTTAACGTAAAGAAACGTTCGAGTGACTATAAGTTTACATAATGAAAACGTAAGTAACTATAAGATTATTTTTTCGAAACCGATGACCAAAAATATACACTTACTAAATATAAGTGACCATTTAGTAGTTTACCCTTTAATAAAATATCTACTCATGTAACTAAAACTAAAACAATTTAACAATATATTTCTCTAAATACCTATTTTTTATTGCCCTCAGAACTTTGACCTGATCAATTCAGATAAACCTACGTCACATATCTAATGTTGTTGAGTGAATCTCATTACAGAAATTTTTTATATATACAAGATCTCGAACTCGAAATCCGCTTAAACAATATTAATTTATTTATCGCTTAGATCAAGCCAATTGATTATCTAAATACCTGTTTGATACGCCACCAAAATGTTTAACGATTTATCAAAATATATAAAATCGAAAAGAAAGGAAAAAAAAACCAAAATTTCTAAGTCTACACCAAAACTTGATAATAGGATTTTAATACAATCCCAAATATCTAATCATTTTGGTGTAGAAGGGAGATTCAAAGTGCAGAGATTGTGGGAGTACGTGTACACTGAATGAAAAGACCAGCTTCATTACTCAGCGTTTCCCCACCTTTTTTTCTTTAGGATTTCTTTACCTCCTTTACTAAAGGAAAATTATATGAATAAAATTTGGGCTGAAAAAAAGGGCTTTAAAAGTTTCAACTACTTAATATTGGGGTAAAATACACATTATTCTTTTGCTAAAACATAATAATTGAATCATTTAATTATAAATTTAAAAATAAATATATATTTTTTTAAAAGTAACTATTACGTCATTTGATTATAAGTTCAAGAACAAATATATTATTCAATCAAATTTTTATGAAAAACAAGTTATTTTGTCATTAAAATAAGAGTATAGTATAATAAAAATTTTAGTCACAAAACTTATGCATTCTATTGATTTTGTCCTAATTCAAAATAATTCAATAAATTAACCCTCATATTTAAAAATTTTGATACTACACCATCATGACACACGCTTCAACTACTTACCACACTCAATGTTATTGTCCATCAGTCTGATAATCAACAAATGAAATAGCTCGACAGACTCAATCACTTTACTACTAGACAGTTGACAGACTAATGAATAAACATATTATGACCTGAACGTCTCATGTTAGTAGAAAAAACCACCTCAATAATGAAAATTTTAAATATGAAGGATTTAGTTTATTGAATTATTTCGAATTATAAATGAATTAATAGAATGTATAAATTTTAAGGACTAAAATTATTACTATACCAAGCCCTTGTTTCAGTTTTAAAGATAAAGTGACTTGGTTTTAACTATCACGCAGATTGTTCTGATACCCAGGTCTGATTACATTAGCAACCAACCACCAACCGAGTGGGGATCCAACTTTCTAAGACTACAGACAAAATCATAATCAGAGTTTAGCGCCGTGAAGATCTCTATACGAGCACCAATCGACCGCTAAAGTATGTTGAAAATCATACCACAAGGACAGATAAAACGAACCACAAAAAATTAAAAAAAAACGTGTTACAAGGACAGAGGAAATACGTGCCACAAGCACATAGATTCTTATTAAAACATGAAAAACAAGAAAAATAGTAGACTCGATGGTCGACAACCAATACTAAAATTAGTTGTTGACCAGCAATCAAAAGAAGAGATAAAGTTGCAAGCGGCAAAAATTTAAGAGAGAGCGGCTAGGTTAAAAAACTCTAATTTAAATGCATTTAGTTTTTAAACATGCGTAAATCAAATCAGAATTAAAGTGTCATGTATATTAAAAAAAACAATAAAGTGTCATGTGTACAATTGAACTAAAATTATATTTAGTGTGTATAAGTGCACCGAATCAATGTTTATGTATCATATTTCATATTTGATCAAAATTTATATAATTTTAATACAATTAAAGTTACAAAACATATTCTTTATTTTATCTGTTAATTTAAAATTTTCAGCAATATTATACCTAATAATTAATATTCTTTATTTTATCTGTTAAGAAAATTAGAAAAAAATTGAGTTTTTTGTTTAACCACTGATATGTAGTATCCAATCCATTGACTGACTAATTTGAGTTGGGCATTGGAGACTCATTATACAAGGTTAGGAGATTTAAACCTCTACATTGCTTAAGAGATCCAATTGGTTGTTGGTAATTATTTTTTATGTTTAAATTAACTAATTTATTTAATAAATTTTAAAAATAAAGATAAATATTTTTTAGAGGTCATAAACTGATTGGGCCCTAATCAATCGTTCATTGTGCTCCCTATCGGCCGGCCCTATATATATACACGATCTATAAACCGGTGAATAATCATCTAATACTAGGTTTTTCTCTAAACTGTTGCGGCTCCTACATCTATTTTATTTGTCTGACAACGATAACACCAGCTTCGGTGTTGGTTGTCGACCGCAAATAATCTTTTTTTCTTTTGTTATATTAATTTTTTATTTACTTTTCTTTCTCCAGCTTTCTAATCATAATAATTTTGTCTTTGTGATATGTGTTTCTCTTTTTTTTTTTGCACATTTTGGTTTCATTATAGTCGTTTGGTATTTTTTTTAGAGTTGGATTTGATGTCGCCTAAACTGACCAGCATGACGCATATTTGGTTATCATGTTGATCTTTCCTGTTTTAAACTCTCAGATTTGATTTGGATATGTGGTTTGGTTCGTGGATAGTTATCTCATGACGTTCGGTTCTGATTTGCGATTGTCAGTGATCTTTCAGTAGTTTGATCCCCTTTTATGGTTTGCTTGCCGATACAATCAGATTTGTTAGTATCTACATTTTGTTCGAGTCTTTTAATTAGATTTTTAACTTTTTTTGTATAATCTCAAGTGGCTAGTTTCTTATCTCAATGGTTATAGAAAAATGTCTAAGTTATAAGTTCAATTTACGTTTATGAGGTAAACAAAAATTAAAAAATATATATAGCGGCTTTTTTAAAAAATAATCATCTAATAGATTTAAAAAAGCAAAAATTATTTAATATTGGCAACTAAAAAAAGTAAAAAAGGCATTCTTTAATAAAGCTATTAATTAAAAATAAAATAGAAATCATGGATGTGAATTTTAATATGATTACATTTCTATCTATAAAATTAAAATGAATAATTTTATTCAAATTCGAATAAAAGTTTACAAGGATTAGATTATATATTTGATAAACATGTCAATTCTATGTTTATTGATCATTTATACCATATATAACACATTTTTATTGAGTATATTTTGGATTGTCTTTCTATTTTTTAGGGTTTGATTTTAATTAATTCGGATCAATTTGCGTCGTACGTTTGACTTTAGTTGACGAGGCTCTTAACGAAGATTTTTTACATATACCATATCTTGAATTTAAGGTTTATTTAAACGATATCAAATTGTTTATCACTTTAACCATCGTTGTTTGTTAATTTTTTTAATGATATATTTTTATTGAGTTCTTTAATAACATATTTTTATTGAATTGAAGACATGATGTAATGGAGTCAATGAAAATAACCTCGAATAATAAATAATAATAATTTTTAGGACAATATTAAATTTTAATATAATTCCAATATTTGTATGGTTAAGTTAGTGATGCAGCTGGCAGGCAGTAGCTTTCAATGGCGAAAAAAGATAAGTGAAGGATTTTTATATATGTAATGAAAACAGATAAACGTAATAAAAAAAATCAGGAAATTTGTGTGGGTGACGGTGGCCGACCCGCGGAGACGGTGAATCTTGGAGAGGTTCCAGTTACAGATGCAAAGCAAATCTCCTTTTTTAGGGATTTCATTCCTTCGTCGAATGCTGCCTTTCCATTTCCAGCCCAAAGACTTAATCCCTAAGTTTCCCCATCTTTATAAATACTCACTTCCTCTTGGTTCCACTCACTGATCTTCAATTCCGTTTTCCCCTTTTGTGATTTTGATTTTGAGTTCATGAAATCGGAGGTTTCCGAGATGGAAGGCGGCGGAGCAGGAGAGAACGGATGCAGCGCCGTTAACCTTAGTGATCTACCTCAGGATTGCATTGCCGCCGTCATTTCCGTCACTTCCCCTCGGGATGCCTGTCGCTTGTCTCGACTACCTTTAAATCGGCTTCAGAATCCGACGCCGTTTGGGAGAGCTTCTTGTCGTCGGAACACCGGGCTTCGATTCCATCGTTGACCTGTTGCCCTTCCAAGAAACAACTTTATCTTAGCCTCTGTGAAAATCCTCTCCTCATCGATAGGGGCCGGAAGGTTTGACTTTTATGTTAATTTAATCCCCATTTTAAATGGAATTGAATGCTTCTGTTCCGATTTTTTTGACTTTTAGATGCTTTATGCTATAATTTCAAAACTTTTGAAAATAGTTTCGTACGAATATGTTTGATTTTGTTCTTGATTCATGGATATATTGGCCTAGTTTTTAACAGTGTTGATCTTGATGCAACAGAGTGTTCAATTTGAAAGAGGGAGTGGCAAGAAAATTTACATGCTATCTGCCAGGGACCTCTCCATTGTATGGGGTGACACTCCTTCTTATTGGAGATGGATTCCAATGCCGGAGTCCAGGTACTTTCAAATTCATTCATTGAAGATGATAACACGAAAGATTAACGTGTTGTATAAATATATTTCTTAAACCGATAAATGCACTAATTGTGAAGTAGCTAGGTTACTCAAACAAACACTTCCGACTATAGGCTTATAAATGATTATAAAGTATTCTAGTTAGAATCAAATTAAATTGTGTAATAGGAATATGTTATATGGTTAATTTTTAATGTTCTTTTATGCATTTGGCGATCATGTGTGCTGCGGCGGATTTAGAAATACGGTTTAGATGGGTGTCTTTAGTAATTTGTACGTGGGTGGGCACTAGGGGTGTAAACGAGCCCAGTAGTGCTGAGCTCGACTCGACTTGTTAAAATCTTGAGCTCAAACGAGCCCAATTGAATCGAGTATTGACTGAGCTATGACCGAGCTGGTACATTTTAGTTCACTTTAATTTTAAAAAATTAAAAAATTTAGTATATTATATTTTTTATTAGCAGCCGACTTTTTCGACTCGGGTATCGAGTAGCTAGGCTCGTTGAGAACTCAAGCCGAGTTCGAGCTCAAGGCCAGTTGAGTTGAGCTTCGGCCGAGCTTTGGCTGAGTTGGACTCGAGTAACTCGCGATTGTCTCATTTACAGCCTTAGTGGACACAATCAGTAAAATCTAAAATCTACAACTAATATAATGGATATAAGGGTGATCCTAACGTGGATCCGTCACAGCATGCGTCTATGATTAGATGTCTGAAAAAATGGATGACTAATAGAAATGGATATCAGGGTGGGCACTTGCCTACCTAGATCCTAATGTGGATCTGTCACAGCATGTGTCTATAATTAGATGTCTGAATGGATAATTTAAGGAAGATGAAGAATCAGACCGGCATATGCTATTATAGATGTATATTGAGTGGCATAAGTTCAATTGTTCAAATGATATACGATGAGAACAATGTTGTTCAAACCTTTTATTTTTACAAAGTACCTTTATTCGATTCATATCCAGATTCCAGTCATGGGTATGGTATATGACTTTTCAAGAGTTCAACAATAGAGATTGAACATTTTTGTGTCAGTCCTATACTCGTGTTCAGCACATCCTAGTCCATGTAGTACAATTACAAATCCCTCCCCATTAATGCCTTCTCTTACAGTTTATGATAAATATGTCAGGTTTGAAGAGGTAGCAGAGCTTATTAAAGTATGTTTGTTTGAAATCCGTGGGAAGATTGCAATCTCAATGCTTTCATCCAGGACGCTCTACAAGGCTTACCTTGTGTTCAAGCCAACCACTGGAGCTTATGGGTTTGATTCCCATCCTGCAGAGGTTAGTTTTGGCGTTGTTGGCACAGAAGGTTGTAAGAGAAATGTCTACTTGAGTGCAGATAGAGGTGCTCGCCAACGTTACCCGATTGTACCAAGGCGAATTGGGCTATTTGGCCGTTCCCGTTTCCTCGGGTTGCAAACCTCTGTTCCTACAACTGCAGCAGGTAATGATGATCAGTACCCAAAGGCTAGGGGAGATGGGTGGTTGGAGATCGAGTTGGGTGAGTTTTTCAATGACGGATGTGGTGATGGCGAACTAAAAATGAGTGTTCTGGGGGTAAGAGGTGGTCATTGGAGGGGTGGACTCATTGTCCAGGGAATTGAAATCAGGCCAGATATCTGACTTTTATCGACAACGGGTATGTTACCCTATTTGTATATTGAGGATGTTAATACGTCGAACATGCGTTGCTCATCGAGTTGTTGGATATGGATACTATGAAAAATAAAGAGTTAAGTAAGTATTACCTCTCAGATTGGCATGCAAAATGGTTTAAGGTTATGGTTCGAAGAGAAGTTGCAGCAGCAAAATGTAGTGCACCGGAACATGCATTCCTCATATTGCATTCCTCCTATGTGAGAGTAATTTACCTTTTCTAGAAACTTAATGCTGGATTTGCCCTCCTATGTGAATGTGATGACATTATTCCTTATTACATTCCTCATATGAAAATGTGTGTTTTGCCTACTTCAAAACATCTAATGATGTGATTTTGAGACTCCTTTCAAAACTTAACTTTTTAGATAGTTAAGTTTGTTTGATTAGAGAAGAATTATGTTTGTTTAAAGTTGGATCTAAGTTTAGAGAATTATGATAAATTAATTTAATTTGTTATTAGATCTTCCAAATTACTTTTTAAATTTCTCTACACAAATTTGGGATTTAGTTTTTAAATAATTTGATTTGTTTTAATGATTGGGTATATGGAAGGGATATTAGAAATCAAATTAATTCGCTCAATCACAATTCGCCTATATGATATTTTTATCCACAAAATAATGTTAAAAATCTCGGTATGTTTAGATGTTCACACGCTTATAAAACGAATACACCAATATTAAAGTTAAAATGCAACAACACTGTCGCAACACTGTCACAAGAAGTTCTAGAAAAAATAAAAAAATAATACTTATATTTACAAATAATAATAAAAATTTAAATGATTAATTAGATATAAAAGTGGAAAGTTTATATTTGGAAATTAAAAAATCGAAGAAGGGTTAAAAAGATGTAAAGAAAAATAATTGGTATTAGAAGAATTTGATCTCGGGTTAAATAAACTTAAAAATATTATATTTTCATGTATTAGAAGAATTTGATCTCGGGTTAAATAAACTTTAAAATATTATATTTTCATGTTTTCTATTTTTTTAAACATTTTCAATAAAAATAGTAAAACATCTTTTTAATGTTTTAAAATTTTTATTCATTTTTGTTTTTATTTTCTAGAAATCATTTTTAACTATTCAACCAAACGCGTTTTCGTCAACGTTTTTTATTTTTTAGAAAAATAAAAATAAAATTACCAAATGCACCCTAAATCTTGCTCAATCAAGAACCATCCAGAAAAGAAAATGAAATATTCTGTATAGAGTTAATTTAAAAGCAAGGAACCAAAAATCAATTGGTTTAGTGGATGAGGTATTAGATTCCTAACAATGTCAGAGGTTTAAATACTAGCGTTGTGAATGAAAAAAATAGATTGAGAGCTTCATCTCTATAATGGAACTCTACAATACTCGATCCAGATTAGTCAATCAATAGGTTGAATACCCGTGGTTAAACAAATAAATAAAAGCAAGAGAAACTCATTATAAAAGAATGAGATTGACGGGTGAGTCTTCGGTACAACATCTAAAATGCGGCTAAAAGTGAGTAATCGTTCTTCTTTTACCTAGTAACTAACCTAAAATGTTATATTTATTGGTAACAATTTCGGTTGCAACCTAAATTATTATAATTTTGGGTAACATTTGAGATTGCCCTTTCCAACCTAAAATGTTATCTAAGTTTCTAAATTGGTTCAAACTTAATATTGAGGGTAAGATTTTAGGTTTCAACCTAAATTGTTATGATCTTCTATTACATTTTAAGTTAAAACCTAAAATCTTACTCACTCCAACCTAAATTGTTATACGAGATTTGATCGTCCCAGAATGAAAATATTTCATGACAAGTTCAAAACTTTGCTCTAAATTTCGAAAATTACCCAACCTAAATCCATGTTTTACTGAAAATCAATAATTCTAGCTTAAAAGTAATATCACAATTTTCATCAATTACCAAATTCCGAGTTTGAATTGTTAAAATCAAGTTTAGATTACTCATATACTATAAGAAATCTTTATTACCCAATAGAAAATCTTAGCTTTAGTTCGGAATTAACAAAGTCACCATTAAAAAGTTAAAAAAACTTGAAAATAAGCTATTTCTTCAAATACCTAATTCTGAGTTTAATTTGTTAAAATCAAGTTTAGATTACTCATATACTCTAAGAAATCCTCATTACCCAATAGAAAATATTAACTTTAGTTCGAAATTAACAAAATCACCAGTAAAGAGTTAAAGAACTTGAAACTCGGTTAGACTCCAACTTAAATAATTTAGGTAACATTTTAGGTTGTAATCGAAAATGATATATATTTTACACTTTAGGTTGCAAACAAAATGTTATCATTGCACATACTTGGTTATAATTTTCGAAATTTAGTCAGAAGTTTTGAAACTTACAAAAAAATTGTGTCATTTCAACCTAAAATGTTATGTATACTGGTTACATTTTAGGTTGCAATTAGACCTAAAGCATACTTGGTTATGAATCTCGAAACTTGGCTGTGAGTTTCGAGACTTGCACCACCCAACCTAAGATGTTACCCCTTTCACATACTTTGTTATAATTTAGGTTGAAACCTAAAATTTTACCAACTCCAACCTAAATTGTTACATAAATTTGATTGTCTAAGAATGAACATATTTCAAAAAAAGTATCGAAATTTTGTTATGAGTTTCGAAACTTCTCAACCTAAATTCACATTTTACTAAAAATCAAGAATTCTAGCTTAAAAACAATATCACAATTTTTATTAATTACTTAATTTCAGGTTTGATTTGTTAAAATCAAGTTTAGATTACTCGTATACTATAAAAAAACTTCATTACCCAATAGAAAATCTTAGGTTTAGGTCGGAATGAACAAAATCACTATTAATGAGTTAAAAAAACTTGAAATTAAGTTATTTCTTTCATCAACTACCTAATTTCAGGTTTGATTTGATAAAATCAAGTTTAGATGACTCATATACTATAAGAAATCTTCATTAACCAATATAAAATCTTAGATTTAGTTCGGAATTAACAAAATCACCATTAAAGAGTTAAGAACTTGAAAATAAGTTTTTTTAAAAAAAATCAAATTTGAAATCCCAATTTAAAATTTTAACTTTTTTGCAGATTTCTCTGTATGAGAATTGTTTTCCCTCATTGAAGCATTCCATCATTTAATCAATGGAAAATATCTTGAACATAGACGTTTTACGATAAGTTTTAAAACTTGTTTCTAAGTTTCGAGACTTACAACATCCAACCTAAAATGTTGTACGTATCGGTAACATTTTAGGTTGTAACAAAAAATGTTATCTAAGTTTCTAAATTTTAGGTTGCAACCGGAAATGTTACAAATTTTGGTAAGTTTCGATACTTGTTAGTAAGTTTCGAAACTTACCATGTCAACTTAAAATGTTACATGTTTTGGTAACATTTAGGTTACAACCGAAATATTCTCCCCATATAACTTACTAACAAGTTTAGATACTAGTTAGTAAGTTTCGAAACTTACCAGCAACACACACTTTCGTTAATGCACATTTTTTTTCTTTTTAACAACCTAAAATATTATCAAAAAGTATACTAATTAGATATTATACCTTAGCTCCGCCCGAGATTAACAGTTTATGAAAAAACTATTTAATTTTGATATAACTTAATGAAAAATGTTTTTGGACTTTAACTAATTTGTAAAAGTATTTTAAAAGTCCATAAACTTGAAAAATATGTTTGAAATGTTTTTGTACTTTAATTGTCAATTTCTTTGTAGAACACACTTGTGAGCTTAATTGTCATATATGCTCAAATGTTAGGTTTTAGGTGTGAGCTTAGAATTTGCAAACAATTAGCCTTGTGAGGTTTTCCCCTAGTTTTCTCATTTGTTTCTCTTATAAGAGAGGGTTTAACAAGACTTTGGGGGTATAAGTCTTGTGTTGTAAATGTTTCCTCTTGAGCCTAGAAAAAGAGAAGAAATTCATAGTGAATTTGGGAAAATTCTTAGTGGGAAGGTAAGGTAATGGATGTAGAGCTTGATTAGAAGCTTGAACCACTATAAATCATTGTGTTCAATTTTTAAGTTCCATTGCTTTCACCACTATCACTCAAAAACCAATTCACCCCTCTTGGCTATCTCGATTGATCGTACGAACCTCCCAACAATTGGTATTAGAGCTTTATCTCTATGCCGGATTAACCTCCTAGAGTCTGTAACACCCCTTTCCTGGTCTGGTAGGGATCCTGGTCGGATAGTGTTATCAGAAGACTAATTGGAGGTTCAAAAAAGGGTTCAGAGTTCAAAGCCTAATGTAAGTATCATATTGATTATTATTAAGACTTATCCACTTTGTTTGTTATCAAACTTAATCAGAGTTGGGGTCAATTTTAAACTTTTCTTAAACTTAGGGACTAATTTGTAAATTTTTACCACTTATCTGATTTCGTATTACCAATTGAAATTAAACTCTCCTAATTATTGATCTAAAGGTTTCATTATTAGAACCTATCAAATTACTACGCCAACTAAACCAATTTGAGACTTTTGACAAAAAATCAGTTTTGTGACTTAACTAAAGTTACCCAATTTTACTAGTACACGTATAAACCATGTTTCTATTGGTATGTCAAATTTTAGGGCATTCGGAATCCATTTACCAAGTTTTCTCCTTAGGCTCATTTTAGGCACTTTTTAACCTATTCAAATCTAGTCATTATAAGCATACAACAAAACCACATTATCAAGTCATCATGCAACCATAAAAAGGCTTATACAAAATAAGTTGGTCCATATGCCACTTCACTAGAAGTTTATAGCAAAAGATAACATACATATATGGTAGAGACATGACTTGCAACTAAAACAACACGATCAAGGCTCGGATTTGATCAAGGTCCTGAAAATGCATGAGACACACACGTTAGGCTTACATAGCCTAGTGAGGTAGTTATAACAATTACAACGGATGATCAATATTATGAAATGCATGATAATCAAATATACAAGTAGTCATATTATATTATGCACAATTCATGCTTATTACACATATTATCATACTTTCGTATTCACATATTACATGTCACATAGTCATATCATAATCATATTGTCATAGCACAATTCATAGGCACATATCACCTTAGGTACCATTGGATACACAGATTCCCCTGTACACCAATACATATAACAGAGAGTGGGCCGTAGCCCTTGAGCAGTAGCTCTGGAGATATATCCCTTGCACATCCGACCTTATTTCCCCCACATATAGGCTGTAGCCTTGGACCGTAGTCCTCCCTTACTTAACCAAGCTTAATAATCCTATGGCATGCCAATTATATCCAATGTCCATAATTACACAAATTCACATTGTCCATATTTTTTCAAGTCATATCATATCAAATATCAAAATGAGCCTTAGCTCCACATCATGTAACATTTCATATCATTTCCATGTACCACATACGTGTAGCATATCATAGTCATGTTTGTACATATCAAAGCAATGCAAGGCACTTACCAGATTTGCCAATCGAATTCAACATAGTTGCTCTACGAGATCCCTTAAACAAATACAAACATGACCACAAAATAACGCAACAGGATGGCACCGAGCCTATCCCTTGACACAACTACACTCACCTTGATAACCCGATGCTTTTAAGACTTTCGGATAACAACGCCTTTATTCTTGGCTTTCGGAAGAGATAACGATTGTTCTTTATCAACCTCTTGATCCTAATCGATAGTAAGGACTCTAATTTATTAAACTGAAAAACTCGAGCTTACCAACCCTATCAAGGAGTTGATTTGTTCCTCCCCTTTGTTGTGTCTCTTGCGTAACATTCCCCCTATTTATACACTACACAGCCGACCTCAATTACCTTCCCCATATTCCATGAACATGGGAGCCGTGGCATATTTTAGGGCATAATGCCCTTTTGCTTGGGCCACATGGTGGGCAACATGCCACCTTGCCCTTTTGTTGCCCTATGTTTCCCCAAACATGGGGAATTCACGGCAATTCCCTTCAATTTGAAGGAATTGGCCGTGGGTCCCTCTACTCAACGTCATTTCATTTTTTTAAATAATAATAAATTGATACAGTTAGCCCGAATAACCTTTATTGCTTCAAATTAGGTACACAATCGAGCTAATTATATAACCAGTACAAAATATTCGATCATCGAAACATAATCCTGACTAGACCATTTTTCGGGGTATGACAACTCCGCCTTAAGAAAATTCACCCTCAAATTTTCATTTCAAGCGAACAGATGAGGATACTATTTCTGCATAGTCTCTCTGGGTTCCTATGTTGCCTCTTCAATGGAATGACTTTGCCATAAAACTTTTACTAAGGGCACAGTCTTGTTACGAAGCCAATTAACTTCCCGTGCGAAGATCTGAACAAGTTCTTCCTCGTATGTCAGACTAGACTGAATTTCCACAGGCTCAGGCTCGATCACATGGGAAGGGTCTGATCGGTACTTCCGTAGCATAGATACATGAATGATGTTGTGAATTCGACTTTAACTCCTCGATGAGAGCTAATCGGTAGGCAATATGTCCAACCTTTTCAATCACCTCGAATGGACCAATGAAGCGAGGACTTAGCTTTTCTTTCTTTCTAAAACGAAGAATCTTCTTCCACGGAGATACCTTGAGGAAGGTCTTTTCACCAACCTCGTACTGAATATCTCTTCTGCCTAGGTCAGCATAGGACTTGTGTCAGTTAAAGGTAATTTTAAGCCGGTCACAAATAATGGTAGTCATTTCTTTAGTTTCTCGTAGTAAGTCAGGACCTAGCATCTTGCCTTCACCGAGTTCAGTCCAACAAAGAGGAGTCCTACACCTTCTTCCCTAGAGAGCCTTATACGGAGCCATTTGAATTGAAGCTTGGTAACTGTTATTGTACGCAAACTCAACCAAGGGTAGAGATTTCTCCCACGTATACCCAAAGTCGATGACACAGGCTCGGAGCATATCTTCCAGAATCTACAAGGAAGAATCATGATTGGTACAACACTTATTCACATAACTTAGAGAAGGGTTTAGAGTTACATGAATAACTCTTTCAGATTGGCCATCAGTTTGAGGATAGAAAGCAGTGCTAAGATGCACTCGCGTTCCCAAGGCCTCGTGTAAGGTTCTTCAAAATCGAGACGTAAATCATGGGTCACGATCGGAGATGATAGATACTGGAATTCTGTGTAAACGAATAACTTTACGGATGTACAACTCCGCGAGCTTAAGCAAGCTGAAGTCCATTCTTATTGGAAGAAAGTGAGCAGACTTGGTGAATTGGTCCACAATGACCCAAATGGCATCATTTTCCTTCAGAGTCAAAGGTAGACCACTTACGAAGTCCATCGTGATACGCTCCCATTTCCATTGCAGAAGTTTGATGGGCTAAAGAAGACTTGTAGGTACCTTGTGCTCGGCTTTGACCCGTTGGCAAGTCAAACACCTAACTACATAGTCTGTGATTTCATTCTTCATACTGGACCACCAATAGATCTCCTTCAGATCTTTGTACATTTTGATAGCTCCAGGGTGAACAGAGAAAGGGCTAGAATGAGCTTCACTTAGGATTTGGTTCCGAAAATCATCATCATCGGGAACATAAATGCGGTTGCGGAAACACAGTAACTCTTCAAAATTCAAAGCAAAGTCAGGATCTGAGCTATCCTTGACCTTAGCAATAAGGGGTTGTAACTCCTCATCAATTTCATACAATGGTGGAGTGAACTCTCAGCTCAACTAACAATTTTCCATGCTTTATGAGTCGGAAGTGAGCATTAAAGCATCTCAGAAAAGAAGTAGGCTTTCGGCTAAGAGCGTCAGCCACCATATTGGCTTTATTAGGATGGTAGTCAATGACTAAATCATAATCTTTCAATAGCTCCATCCATCGGCATTGGCGAAGGTTTAACTCTTTCTGAGTTAAGAGGTATTTCAAGCTTTTGTGATCAGTGTAGAGATAACACTTCTCACCATAAAGATAATGCCGCCAAATCTTTAAAGCAAACACAACTACGGCAAGTTCCAAACTATGAGTTGGGTAATTTAGCTTATGAGGCTTGAGTTGACGTGATGCATAAGCTATGACTTTGCCTTCTTTCATTAGAACACAGCCTAATCCTAGGTGAGATGCATTTCTGTATACGATGAAGTCTTTACCCGACTCAGGTTGCACTAACACAGGGGCATGAGTAAAGACTTGCTTGAGCTGGTTGAAACTCTTTTACTAATCAACAGTCCACACAAAAGGAGTATATTTGCAGAGAAGCTTCGTTAAGGGTGCTGCAAGAAATGAGAATCCCTTAACGAATCTATTGTAATAGCCTGCAAGGCCCAGAAAACTACGAACTTCTCACACATTCTTCGGAGGGATCCAATCAAGAATTGCTTGGATCTTCTTTAGGTCCACTTAAATTCCCGCATAAGAGATCACATGGCCAAGAAAAGATAATTCAGATAGCCAAAATTCACATTTACTGAACTTGGCATAGAGTTGTTTTTCCTGAAGGGTCTGAAGCACAATCCTGAGATGTTCTTCATAGGAAGTTGAGTCTTTAGAATAGATCAGAATGTCGTCTATAAAGAAACCACAAACTTATCAAGATAGGGCTGGAATACATGATTCATCAGGTCCATAAAGGCTGCAGGTGCATTCGTAAGCCCAAAAGGCATCACCAGAAATTCATAGTGACCATATCTGGTTCAAAAGGCAGTCTTTGGAACATCAGACTCTTTCACCAACATTTGGTAGTATCTGGATCAAAGATCTATCTTGGAAAAGACAAAAGAATCTTTCAATTGATCAAAGAGGTCATCTATCCTCGGAGGTTGGTACTTGTTCTTGATCATCACTTTATTCAATTGACGATAGTCAATGCATAGACGCATCGATCCATCATTCTTTTTTCGAACAAAACTGGTGCTCCCTAGGGTGAGGAACTCGGTCGATTGAATCCCTTATCTTGAAGGTATTGAATTTGAGCTTTTAGCTTCTTCAACTCCACCGAAGCCATTTTATACGGAGTAGTGAAGACCGAAGTAGTTCCAGGTTGTACTTCTATCCCGAACTCAACTTCACGGTAAGAGGGAGTCCTGAAAGTTCATCTGGAAACACATCAGGAATTTCTTTTACCACGGATACGTCTTCGATTTCCAAATTTTTCTTAGACTCTATGGCATACATGAGACTCTTTTTAGGCTCGGGTTCAGACTTCATCAAGGTTATGCTCTCTTTGCCGAGTCCACAGAGGTACAATTTCTTCTTTGAACAATCTACCCAATCTTGGTGTTTATCTAGTCAATCAAGGCCAAGGATAAGATCAAACTTATAGAAAGGCAAAGCCATCAAATTGGCCAGAAATAGGATCCCTCAGATCTTTATAGGGCAGGCTTTACAGATCATTCGAATGGTCACACTATCCCCTAAAGAATTGGAAACAACTATCTCAGAAGCAACAAATTCACATTCTAGAGCATACTTTTCAATCAATGGTTCACTAATAAAGGAATGTGTGGAGCCTGGATCTATCAAAGCGTAAAGAAGTTCAAAACATAACTCCACCATACATGCAATCAAATCAGGATTATCCTCTTGCTCACAACCTCAAACGTGGTACATTTGGGCTAAAGTCTGTGGGTCACAGCCAGCTGGAGGAGTATTGTTGTTGCAGAGCTTACCTGTAGATCCGGATGGCACTGGCTTTGCTCCTCTCTCCTTATTAGGATTGTTCTGAGAGGCTACAGATGTAAGATCCTGAGGGTTCTGTGGGCACTAACGGATGAAGTGGCCAGACTCTCCACAAAGTTAACAAGAACAGGATTGCCTACGGCACTGCCCTGAGTACCTCTTCTGGCAGAAGTTGCATAAGGAAATCTGAGAACCCTTTGTAGAACCGCTCGTGCTATCCACTAAAGTTGTGTGGGTAACGGTTATTTCGGCATACTGAGATTGAGATACATACCCAGATTGAGGCAACTATTGGTAGGTAGCAGACTTTTAGTCCCATTGTCTTCCCTTCTTCTAGGACGTGGGTAACTTAGAATCATCTCGAAACCTCTTATCAGGTCGAGTCTGGTTCCCCTTTCTCCTCTCAGAGGCTCTCTGTGAAGCTTCGGTTGTGATGGCCCGGTTGACAAGGGTCTAGAAGTCTTCAATCTCCAGAGCAATAAAGAGAGAACGAAGTTCATCACGAAGACTATCTATGAACATTATTCATTTCTCCTTCTCGGTACGGATGATTTCTGTGCCATACCTTGTATACTTGCAGAAATCGTGGATGTACTGTTCTTCTAGTCTCCATCATTGCTTCAGATGGAGAAATTTTATGCGTCTTTCTGCAATGTAGTGCTCGCTGATGTACTTCTTACGGAACTTCTAAAGAAAAAAGTCCCACGTGACACGATGTTCAGGAACAGTGAGGGTCACCGTATCCCACCAACTTTGGGCATCTTCCGCTATCAAGGCTAGGGCATATTCAAGTTTATGCTTCTCAGGACACTTCATTTGTTTCTTCAGCACTTTCAGAGTGTTTTCCAGCCAGTATTTCGCGATCTTGGGATTATCCAGGTCTTGGCCGGTGAACGTATACATAGGATATTGCTTGAGCTTATCAACAGGGGCTTTCGAAGCAGACAAAGAGGTTTCAGTAGGCGAAGGATGTGGTTCATGATGGAGGGAGACCACCACATGTTTAATCATGTCCGCCATAGACATCAGATACGCCTACTGAGCGGGTGGCATTGATGGAGGGTAAGGTGGGTCGTTCTATCCTACACGCTCGGGTTGGATTTTAGGTTTCAAATTGTCTCCCTAAGTGGAGAATGAGCCTGGATGAGGTTCGTTCACTACCCTTCTATCGGTATGACTAGACATTTTAGATCTAATTTACACAAAATGATTAAATCGTGTAAGTTGCAAGTCACGGAATACATATTCAAATAACTCCTAAGTGGCATATGCAGACACAAACTCATAACGGATGCCTAATTAGTCCTAGAATCGACTAAACCTAGGCACTAATACCACAATTGTAACACCCATTTCCCGGTCTAGTAAGGATCCAGGTCGGATAGTGTTATCGGAAGACTAATCGGAGGTTCGGAAAAGGGTTAAGAGTTCAAAGCCTAATCTAAGTATCATATTGATTATTCTTAAGACTTATCCACTTTGTTTGTTATTAAACTTAATCGGAGTTGGGGTCAATTTTAAACTTTTCTTAACTTTAGGGACTAATTTGTAAATTTTTACCACTTATCTAATTTCGTATGACCAATTGAAATTAAACTCTCCTAATTATTTATCTAAAGGTTTCATTATTAGAACCTATCAAATTACTACGCCAACTAAACCAATTTGAGACTTTTGACAAAAAATCAGTTTTGTGACTTAACTAAAGTTACCCAATTTTACTAGTACACATATAAACCATGTTTCTATTGGTATGTCAAATTTTAGGGCATTCAGAATCTATTTACCAAGTTTTCTCCTTAGGCTCATTTTAGGCACTTTTTAACCTATTCAAATCTAGTCATTATAAGCATACAACAAAACCACATTATCAAGTCATCATGCAACCATAGACATGCTTATACAAAATAAGCTGGTCCATATGCCACTTCACTAGGAGTTTATAGCAAAATATAACATACATATATGGTAGAGACGTGACTTGCAATTGCAACAAAACGATCAAGGCTCGGAATTGATCAAGGTCCTGAAAATGCATGAGACACGCACGTTAGGCTTACATAGCCTAGTGAGGTAGTTATAACAGTTACAATGGATGATCAATATTATGAAATGCATGATAATAAAATATACAAGTAGTCATATTATACTATGCACAATTTATGCTTATTGCACATATTCTCATGCTTTCGTATTCACATATTATATGTCACATAGTCATATCATAATCATATTGTCATAGCATAATTCATAGGCACATATCACCTTAGGTACCATTGGATATACGGATTCCCCTGTACACCAATACATATAACGGAGAGTGGGCCGTAACCCTTGAGCCGTAGCTCTAGAGATATATCCCTTATACAGCCGACCTTATTTCCCCCACATATAGGCCGTAGCTCTAGACCGTAGTCTTCCCTTACTTAACCGAGCTCAATAATCCTATGGCATGCCAATTGTATCCAATGTCCATAATTACACAAATTAACATAGTCTATATTTTTTCAAGTCATATCATATCAAATATCAAAATGAGCCTTAGCTTCACATCATGTAACATTTCATATCATTTTCATATATCACATACGTGTAGCATATCATAGTCATGTTTGTACATATCAAAGCAATGCAAGGCACTTACCGGATTTACCAATCAAATTCAACATAGTTGCTCTACGAGAGCCTTTAAACAAATACAAACATAACCACAATATAATGCAACGGGATGGCACCGAGCCTATCCTTTGACACAACTACACTCACCTCGACAACCCGATGCTTTTAAGACTCTCGGATAACATCGCCTTTATTCTTGGCTTTCGGAAGAGATGACGGCTATTCTTTATCAACCTCTTGAGCCCAATCGATAGTAAGGACTCGAATTTATTAAACTGAAAAACTCAAGCTTACCAACCTTGTCAAGGAGTCAATTTGTTCCTCCCTTTTGTTGTGTCTCTTGCGTAACATTCCCCCTATTTATACACTACACAGCCGGCCTCAATTTCCTTCCCCATGCTCCATGAACATGGGAGCCATGGCATATTTTGGGGCATAATGCCCTTTTCTTGGGTCACGTAGTGGGCAACATGCTACATTGCCCTTTGTTGCGCCATATTTCCCCAAACGTGGGGAATTCACTGCAATTCCCTTCAATTTGAAGGATTTGGCCGTGGGTCCCCCCACTCAACATCATTTCATTTATTTTTTAATAATAATAAACTAATACAGTTAGCCCAAATAACCTTTATTGCTTTAAATTAGGTACAAGATCGGGCTAATTATATAACCGGTACAAAATATTCGATCACCGGAATCTAATCCCAACTAGACCGGTTTTTAGGGTGTGATAGAGTTGATCCTTGAGGTGCTCAACATTTCTACATCAACCGGATGAGACCAACTAATCCTATTGAAAGAATATGATTATGTACTTTATGAGAGCCAAAGATTATCATCTTTGAGACATTGTTCTTGATGGCCCGTTTGTTCCTCAAAGAAGCAAGGCAGAATAGAGTGCAGATGATCGCAAAAAGATAGAGCTAAACGCGAAGGCATTGCACATTCTCTTTTGTGCACTTGGCCCACCCAGAAGAATATGCCAAAGTGTCATCTTGCGAAAATGCCAATGAGATTTGGGACAAGCTTGAAGTCACTCATTAAGGAACCAATGAAGGGAAGGAGACCAAGATTGGTCTTCTCAACCTTAAGTATGAGAATTTCAATAAGGACCCGAAAGAAAGCATCAAAGCTATGTCCGATCGATTCTCTACAATTGTGATTGGACTCAAAGGCTATAAAGAAGTGATCTCGGGGGACAAGGTTGTGAGGAAGTTGATTTGCTCACTTCCCGACTCATGGGACTCCAAGAAGACCGCCATTATAGAAGCAAAGAACTTGAAGGAGCTTAAGGTTGATGAGCTTATGAGATATTTCCTCACCCATGAGATGATGATGTCTAAGGGGAAGAAGACGATAGTAGATAAAGGCATTGAATACTTGAATGTTGTTGCTCTCAAATCCTCCACAAGCCAACAAGAAGATTCTAGTGGAAAGGATAGTGAAGAAGAAGAGATGACCAAGCTCTTCAAGAAATTCGCCCAATTCATGAAGTGACATAAGAAATAATTAAGACATGAATCGAGAATGAAGAGAAAGGATCCCATTATATGCTCCGAGTGCAAGAAGTTGGTGCATACTGTTGGGTCACGTCGGTCACCCTATGGCGGAGCGAAAAAATTATTTGACGGTTACCACTAGAGATCCATGTACGAGGAACGAATCAGAGTGAATAAGGGTGAAGAATTACCTGTTTAAAATCTAGAATTCTAAATTTGGAGGAAATATATATTCAATCACGATTTCACGATGTCGTTTCTTAAGCCGCAACGGTAACGCTCCGACCGCTACGTAGTTCACCCAGTTGAAACGAGCATATAAAAACTCTCTAAACTCTTTAGAAGAGAACGAGCATATAAAAACTCTCTAAACTATTTAGAAGGTTTTTCCCAAAAGACCTTAATAACTCCTAGATCTCTCACGCCTTTATATATCCTTTAAAATCCTAATTCAACTCATATTAGGATTTCAATATATATATATATATATTAAATATATATAATCCTAATTCAACTTAATTAGGATTTTAATATATATATTAAATATATATAATCTCAATTCAACTTAATTAAGATTTTAATATATATACATATTAAATATATATAATCCCAATTCAACTTAATTAGGATTTCAATATATATATATTGTTTTAAATTGAATTATATTATTTATATATATTAAAAGAGTCATAATTACAATAATTATTTTTTTTAATATTTATCCAATAGTTTAATTATATATATATCAAATATATATTAATTTAACTAAATTTGTGTACAACAAGTCTGTACATATATAATTCGTTTAATATATGCTCATTTCAACTGTGGGTGTAACCTTGTAGGTTCATGTAACGTTAATAGTAAATATTAGAACATTTCTAATATTACAAACAATAAGTGACATCTGCAATATGTCATTGTCACATAAGTTACAAGAAATCATGATTAGACATAAACTCTTCGTGATTAACTCTTTTCATGTATTACATCATTTGTCCTTATATCTAGATTGGACACAAGACATGGAATAGTCACACTTGTATAGTCTATCTAATATTTCTTGATATCTTGAGTAGACTATTAAAAACGAATAACTATGATATCTCATATCAACTTATTCGAGCATGGCCATGCATTTCTAGTCTTACTCAATCAAGTGGCCTACGATATTACTCCTACTATGTAGGAGAGACAAATCCTATCTTGATCAACCATATCCCACTACATAGATTGTGACATATCCAATATCAATCTTTATAGTGTAGTCAGTTACAATGCACGTTTGACTCTATCAAAATATGTCACTCACGATGTTGAAATAATGATGATATCAACTTTGAGGATCATACATGTAGTTATTACTATGAGCAATGTTGTGACTTTCACATAATAATCCAAGAAACATGCTTATAGCGGGTTGGTCCAGTATGGCGTTCTCTAACACATGCCTATATATTGATTTTGACATCTCCATGTCAATGACAACACTTTGTCATCAATCAACTACATATTAGTCTTAATGCATTATTGTTGTCCACGTCCACAATGATATTCGACTAAGAACATTTCAGAATAACTATATTATTCTAAAGACTTTATTATAATTCAGTTTATTTACGCACGTAGAATTGTAACTGAAAATAATAATGGCAATGCCTTTTTATGAATAAACAAGGTAAAAACAAATATCATTTATAATCATCTTTGGGCATACTCTAACAATCTCCCACTAGCACTAAGATCAATCACTCAAGTATCTAATACCAAGTGACTTAGTGTGATGATCATGTTTCTATTGCGTCAGAGGCTTTGTTAGTGGATCAACAATGTTATCACTTGTTGGTACTCTATATATTTCCACATCTCCTCGATCTATAATTTCTCTAATGAGATGGTAACGCCTAAGTATGTATTTTGATCGTTGGTGAGATCTAGGTTCTTTTGTTTGTGCGATGGCTTAGTTGTTAGCACAATGTAGACCTGTAACATTCAATACGCTCGACACAACCCCTAGTTTAGATATGAACTTCTTGATCCAAACACCATCTTTTGCATCATCACATCCTGTAATATACTCGGTTTCTATTGTAGAATCAACTATTGTATCTTGCTTTGAACCTTTCTAGCTCACACATTCCTTAAGGCAAAAGACAAAACTCGATTGCAGTCGAGAATCATCCTTATCAGTTTGGAAGCTTGCGTCAGTATAACCTTTTATACTTAGTTCTTCCTTACCTCCATACATAAGGAATGTATCCTTAGTTTTTCTCAAGTACTTGAGGATGTTTTTTACTGCAACCCAATGACCTTTACCGAGATTTACTTGGTACCAACTTGTCATACTTAATACATATGATACATCCGGATGTGTACATAGCATGGCATACATAATAGATAAAATGGTCAAAGCATATAAAATCTTACTCATGTGTTTTTTTGATGCGTTGAAAGACACATTTTCTTTCGAGAGTGAAATACCATATCTCATAGGTAAGAATCTCCTTTTAGATTCATCCATACTAAACATTTTCAGTACTTTATCTATGTATGTATTTTGACTGAGTTTTAGGAGTCAACTCGATCTATCTCTATATATCTTAACTCCTAATATGTATGTTGCCTCACCCAAGTCTTTCATGGAAAAACATTTTCCTAACCAAGTTTTTTTTAAAGATTGTAAGCTTGGTATGTCATTTCCTATTATCAGGATGTCATCCACATACAGTATCAAGAATATGATAGTGCTCATACTAATTTTCTTGAAAACACATGGCTCATCCTTATTTTTTATAAAACCAAACTTTTTGATTGCATCGTTAAAACAAAGATTCCAACTTCGAGAAACTTGCTTCAATCTATAAATGGACCTTCGTAGCTTGCATATGTTTTTGGCATCTTTTGGATCGAAAAACCTTCAGGTTGTTTCATGTGCACATCATCATCTAGTTTTTCCATTAAGGAAAACGATTTTAACATCAATTTGCCATATCTCATAATAATAAAATGCAGTTATCGCAAGTAAGACCTGGATAGATTTAAACATATCAACAAGAGAAAAGGTTTCATCATAGTCTATACCATGAATTTGACGAAAACCCTTAGCGACTAATCGCCCTTTGTATGTTTTTACATTACCATCTATGTCGTTTTTTCTTTTTGAAAATCCATTTGCACCCTATGGGCTTAACCCCTAAAGGTGGGTCAACCAAGGTCCAAACTTGGTTTTTTGACATGGAATCCATCTCGAATTTCATGGCCTCTAGCCATTTATTAGAGTTTGGGCCCGTCACTGCTTCTTGAAAAGTCCTAGGCTCATCTTAATCCATAAAGAGAACATCACCATACAACGTGACAAGAAATCCATATTTCTCAAGCACATTGCATTCTCTCAAAGATCTTCAGAGTGGTTGTATTTCCAAAACTGTTGAATGTTCCTCAACAACTTGTGGAACTTGTTGTTGTTCAATCTCTTGTTAATGATATGTGGTTGATCTTGAATTTCATTGAGTTTAATATTTCTCCCACTTCCTTTTCGGACAACAAATTCTCTTTATAGGAAGATTCATGTTCGAGCAACAAACACTTTGTTCTCGGTAGGATTGAAGAAACAATATCCTTTAGTTTCTTTAGGATAACTCATAAAATTACATTTATGAGATTTGGGTTTGAGCTTTGTAGACATCTTATGTTTAACATAAGCTTCGCATCACCAAATTTCATAAATGACATACTAGGACATTTCCTAGTTCATATCTCAATGGTTTTTTTAACTGATTTAGATGGAACATGATTTAGTGTGAAAGAAACTATTTTAGATCATGTCCCCAAAAAGAAACTGGAAGATCAGTGTGAATCATCATTGAACGAATCATGTCTAACAGTGTTTGATTTCTTCTTTTCAGAAACTCTATTCCATTGTAGAGTACCAAGAGGTGTGAGACAATCCCACATTCCTTAAGAAGGTCACAAAACTCTAAGCTTAAGTATTCTCCTCCTCGATCTGATCGAAGAGCCTTAATGCTTTTTCCTAGTTGATTTTGTACTTCATTTTTAAATTCCTTAAACTTTTAAAGGTCTTCAGATTTATGATGCATTAGGTAAATGTACTCATATATTCTAAAGTCATATGTGAAAGTAATGAAGTGTTGAAACCCTCTTATGGCTTGTGTATTAATTGGTTCGTATACATCACTATGTATTAATCCCAATAAATCACTTGCTCGCTCACTTTTACCATTAAAAGAAGCGTTGGTCATCTTTCTCAATAAGCAAGGCTCGCATACATCAAGTTGTTTGAAAACAAATGAATCCAAAAATCCATCTTTATAAAGTTTTGAAATGCGTTTTTCACTTATGTGACCCAAGTGACAATGCCAAAGATGAGTTTGATTAGAGTTATTTATTTTTGATCTTTTGTATTTATGTTGTAAATGGAATTCTCTTGATTTGAAATATAGAGGTCATTTATTAATTGTGTCATACCATGAAAACATTATCGAGATAAAAGAACAACGATTATTCTTAATAATTATCTCAAAATCAATCTTCTCTAAACAAGAAATCGAAATGATGTTTTTAGTCAAACTAGACACAAAATAAGAATCTTCTAAACATAAATTAAGTCCACTAGGCAATTATAAACTATATGTTCCTATAGCTAATGCAAAAACTCTTGCTCCATTACCAACCTGTAGGTCCACCTCTCATTTTCTCAAATTTCTACTCTTTTGTAGTCCTTATACAAATGTACAAATATGAGAACCACAACCGATATCCAATACCCAAGAAGTAAATGTTGATAAATTAATATCAATAACATAAATATCTGATGCGGACTCTCCGCTTTAATTTGCCTTCTTGACTTTTTCAAGATAAATGAGACAGCTCATTTTACAATGACGTGTCTTATTACAATGGAAACATTTTCCTTCTAGTGACCAGTCAAGGTAGTTTACGCCATTCAACTTGTCCTTCTCAATGATCGATCGCAATGATAACAAATTTGTATTTGTCATAATAAGTGTACAATAATAAAATATGAATTTTGAGTACGTTTGCCATGTTTGCTTATAAAATGACTTTATACTCCCACTATTTTTATTAAAATTAATAACCCTCAAATATTAATATTGAAAATACTTCCTGTAAAGTTTTTCTAGTGGGCAAGGATCCAAATTTCACATTCTCTTAAGTCAGCTTTGGCTTTTCTCTTAAGATTATGGTTTATCTAGGTAAGCAATACTTGCTAATTACATCTCATGTAACTCCTTCATTTGGTGAGCAACTCTTGTTCATAATCATCTTATGATTGCCCAAATAACTAACCTTTAGGTTTCTAATCCTATTAGAGTAACCTAGTTAAGTCTTTAACCAATGTTACAACCAATGAATATCACTTGCTTATTCTTTGAGTTTGACCAAGATAGATACAAGTACCTCGCTTTGGCAGAACTTACATTGTATCAATCTAGACTTTAACGAGGGTTAACATTGGGAAGTAATAAAAGACTTAATATTTTATTAAGGGGTTTTGTGAATATTATCTCACCATTTAACATTTGATCTTATCAATTAACTAGCATGCATCTCATACATTCATTTTATCACATACATGAAAAACAGTAAATATGAATGCAATAGTTATAGCCCATATCCTAAGGTGGTCCGTCCCAAGCCAATGGGAGAACCAAATTATTCTAAGGATAAAAACACTTCTCAAGCATCTTTTTGTCAGCACACACTTCTGTTCCTCTGGTCCATGCTTCTTCGTATAGGCTACAATTTCAGAAACTCGTTTTACATACGAGAGAGTAAGATGAGCAGAGAATTACAATAGAAGTAGAGAAAGATACGACACACAAGCTATATTTATAAAACCTCATAAATAAAATTAAATGGGTCATTGGGCTATAACCATGCATTCCAAACACCGTGCACATCAAACATTAATAACGACGCAGTTTATTATTAAGGTCTTACCAGATTGTTCCTACGCAGGGGTTAAGCCGCATGCGGGGTTCCGACGAGCCCACAACTACTGGCGGGGCTGCCGCTGCCTAGTCAGCATTAGGTAATTTTTTAAGATCAGTATCTTAATTGTTGTGTAAAAATCTCACGATTGGATAACTTTTATCAACATTATCGTGTTTTTTCAAGATTTTAAAATCCACGAGGTTTTTACTGAAACAACTCTTGTTTCTTTCCCGCACGAAATCTATAAACTAACCATTAGTCTAATATATAATTATAACCGCGCATGTTTACACTTAACATCTAAAACCCTAAAACTCCATATTGAATATGTTAACAATTAACATATAATATTTCAAACCTTATCCACAAATATCTTGATGATTAACTCTTAATCATCGATCTTAAGAACATCTTTTAACTTAATTAATAGATTAACCATGATTGAATAGATTTACTCGTACAAATATCATACATTCACTAAATAAATCAAAAAATAACATGTATCTCATACAATTACATCACTCAAGTAATTAAAATCCAAATCCGTATCGTACAAGTGGCTTTGATACCACTATTGGGTCACGTCGGTACAACCTATGGCAGAAAAATTATTCGGCGATTACCATCAAAGATCCATGTACGAGGAATGAATCGGGGTGAATAAGGGTGAAGAATTACATGTTTAAAATCTAGAATTCTGAATTTGGAGGAGATAGATATTCAATCACGATTCTACGATGTCGATTTCTAAGCCGCAACGGTAACGCTCTAACCTCTACGTAGTTCACCTAGTTGAAACAGGCATATAAAAACTCTCTAAACTATTTAGAAGGGAATGAGCATATAAAAACTCTCTAAACTATTTAGAAGGTTTTTCCCAAAAGGCCTTAATGACTGCTAGATCTCTCATGCCTTTATATAGCCTTTGAAATCCTAATTCAACTCATATTAGGATTTCAATATATATATTAAATATATAGAATCCTAATTCAACTTAATTAGGATTTCAATATATATATTAAATATATATAATCCTAATTCAACTTACTTAGGATTTCAATATATATATTAAATATATATAATTCCAATTCAACTTAATTAAATTTTCATTATATATATATTAAATATTTATATTTCCAATTCAACTTAGCTAAGATTTCAATATTTATATATTAAATATATATAATCTCAATTCAACTTAATTAAGATTTCAATATATATATAATCTCAATTCAACTTAATTAGGATTTCAATATATATATATATATATATTTAAATTGAATTATATTATTTATATATTTATTAAAATATTCATAATTTACAATAATTATTTTTCTTTTAATATTTATCCAATAGTTAAATTATATATATATATCAAATATTTATTAATTTAACTAAATTTGTGTACAACAAATTTGTACATATATAACTCGTTTAATATATGCTCATTTCAACTATGGGTATGACCTTGTAGGTTCATGTAACGTTAGTAGTAAATATTAGAACATTTTTAATATTACAAACAATGAGTGACATCTAGCAATATGTCATTGTCACTTAAGTTACAAGAAATCATGATTCGATATATTCTCTTTGTGATTAACTCATTTCATGTGTTACATCATTTTGTCCTTATAGCTAGATTGGACACAAGTCATGGAATAGCCACACTTGTATAGTCCATATAATATTTCTTGATATCTGTAGCGACCCTTTTTGAAAATAAATAGTGTTTGGTGCTACGGGGGTATCCCCAATATTTTTTTAAATTTAAAGACTCGGTTTAAGATGATTTTTTTGAAAATTTGTATTCTTTTTTTGAAAACAAAGAAGACTTGGAGTCGCCGCCGACCACTTGGATAAGGTAGGTCGGACACCAGAAAAACTAGAGATTCGATTTTAAAGGGTTCGGGAGTTGGTTACGTGTGGGGAAGGATTAGCGCCCCCATCACGCCCGAAAATCGGTACCAAAATATTTGTTGCTTTTTAAAAGAGATGGAAATTGTTGAAATTTAAATTGAATTTAATTTGGCGTCCTTAAATGAAAATTGACCTAAATCGAACGGGCTTTATCAAATTGGCGGGTTCAAATTAATTGATTATTTAATTAATAAGAATGGCAATACATCAGACTATAGATTAAACCGACATCATATAAACCTGACTGTCGTGTTAATTTATGGTTCGAATCCTGTACGTCACCTTTATGCATGGTGCAAAGAGTTAAGATATGATGTGATGATTCATCAATTTTGAATTGATATTTACCTTCAGACGGTAAGAATTAATTCAAATATTCGGTGAACATCCATTGAGCCAGGACTGTTACGACACGAATATTGGAATTAATGATACCTCATTTTCATAACTTAAGATTAATTAACACGATAAATAATGAAATTAAAAGGTCAAATGAATGACAAATATGATGTACATCACGAAAATAAAAGAAATAACAACACAAAGCAAAAATAAAATATCATAAAAAAATCCGGAAAATGACCGGATCGAACAAAAGAAACACGCAAAATAAATGCGAGAAATGAAAGGCGGAAATTAAAGTGCGAGAATTAAAAGCGGAAATTAAATATTAGAAGTTAGATGTTAGGGGTTAAATAGCTACACTAAACGGGCCATAATAATACAGATCATACTCCGTTGCGGGTCACTGGAAGACCGATTCGAACAAGGATATGAAATAAGATAATACATATATATAAGAACAAAGAAACATATAATAATGTAATATTAATATATACATATATTATAAACTAATATATATTTATATAGCTTATACGTAATATGAAGGACATATGTGCTAATATGTATATGTATATGTATATGTATATGTATATGTATATGTATATGTATATGTATATAATATAATAAGGTAACTGGAAAGAAAAGGAAACAAAACTTGAATATATATGTACATTGTACCACACGTAAAACATATATATTATGCATGTAATAAGAAACTAATATATAAAATAACACGTTGTAAAAAGGGAAACAGATGTCAAAGCTTTAAAAAAGAACACGGCATTTAAGAGGAAAAACACATTTAAAAGATTTTTTTTTTTTAAAAAAAAGAAAGAAGTAACAAAGGAAGTCATTTCCATTTCCAAAACCGATACCCAAATCAAAAGAGCAAACGTTCTATTTTTTTCCTAACCCTTCCCCAAACGTTGGGTTCCGATGATGGCCACCATTCATCGGCGACGGTGACGACCGCCTGCGTTGGCCGAAAACAAGTCTCGAATTCAACTGTAAAGCCCCAATATACCCTGTTTCCAACCAAAACCAAAAGGAAAATGAAAGATATAAGAAAATCGAATTGGTTTCTACTTTCTTTCAAAATTAGACGCCGATTAGAGGGCTCCAACAACCCGAGGTGTGCCTCTCTCCAGACGACATAGGTAAGTTTCGAACCTCTCTTTTTGTTTTTAAAATGGTTTTTAGGAGAATAAAACCTTTGATTTCGGTTTTGGAAAAGGGGAAAAAGATGAACCCTAAATTTTGATTCGAAAGGAAAAAATAAATAGCAAAAATCCCTATTGAAACCCTCTTTTTTGTCTATTGATCTTGAATCCGAAGAAGTCCCTTACATGATTTTGGTTCAACTTTTTATAGCCGTAATTACAAGATAAAAAGAAAAGAAAAAAGAAATTAAAAACTTGGTTGGTTGCTCTGATTTTGTTTCATTCATCTGATTCCTTGTCCTTTTGTTTGTGCATGTGAGGGTTGGTACGAGGGGACCATTCGCATGGTTGTTGGAAGATGAGGATGAGGGAGTGCTGTTGATGGGGCGGTGACGCGGTGTTGAGGTGGCCGTTGGTGAGGTCGTCATGGCGAGGTGGCTGCTAACGTGGTTGCCATCATGGCAGGGATTCGAATGGTCATCGGGGAAGCTTCTAGAAGGGGGAAGACCAAGGGTCGGTCAGCTAAAGGGTTATTGGGGGTGTTAGATGGGTTTAAGATGTGGGCCGATTTAGTTGGGTAATGGGTTTGGTTGAATGTAAATGGGTAGGGTTTTTAGTGGGTATTGGTTTAGGGATGTTGTGCTGGTTGGGCTTGGTTGTAATGAGATGTAAAATGGGTAATGGAATCAATATAATGGACATTTTATGGACTGCCTAATAAATTGGGCTTGGATTTTTATTTTAATTTGGTATTTTTTGTTTATTCGAACCCCGAACGAAAAAGGGTTATTGGGGGTGTTAGATGGAATCATTGTTGTGAAACAGCAATAGAGCAAAGACTCAAATATAGCTGTTTTCGTTCGGGTGATCTAGGACACTTTTCTTGGCACAACTCTCCTTTCAACTCTAATTGAACCAACTTCAAACTTCTAGAGGATATAACTCATCTATTGATCCGCTACACCACGATGGAGAGTCGAGATCTGGTCGAATCATCTATTTCATCCCCTTTTCTGGAACGATGGAACATGCACGAGTAAAAGATAATTGTTTCAGACTGAGTATCCATTTATTTCTTTTAAAATTGTGAAATTGAAAGGGATTGAGTAAAGAGATGTTTAAATATGGGTGATCTGTTATGCCATAAATGACAAGACAAGATCGGGAGGCTGGATTGAATCAAGCTACGACTCTGACGAAGATGCATGATCCGATAGTTAGACTGCGATCAAGCTACAACTCTAACGAAGAGGCATGATCAAGGGAGTTAGTTTGGCGATCAAGCTACAACTCTAATGAAGAGGGATGATCAGAGGAGTTAGTTTGGCGATCAAGCTCCAACTTTGATAAAGATGCATGATTTGAGGAGTTAGTTTGGCGATCAAGCTACAACTCTGACGAAGAGGCATGATCAGGGGAGTTAGTTTGACGATCAAGCTACAACTCTGACGAATAGACATTATTGGAGATTCGCTATGCCATCAACTGCGAGACAATACCGGGAGATTAGATTGGATCAAGCTACGACTCTGATGAAGAGGCATGATCCGGTGATCTGCTATGCCATCAACGGCGAGACAAGATCGGGAGATTGGATTGGATCAAGCTACGACTCTGACAAAGAGGCATGATCTAGTGATTAGATTACGATCAAGCTACAATTCTGACGAAGAGGCATGATCGGAAGATGAAGGGCGATCAAGCTACAACTCTGGCGAAGAGGCATGATCAGAAGATGAAGCGAGATATTGATCCGCTTCACTATTGACAATGAGTTGGGATCTTGAAGAAAGAAGTAAACAATAGTTAATGATTTTCTACTTGGAGTTTTGCGTTTAATCTTAGCTTCCTTTGCTTTGAGGGTTTGCCATTTCATGCTTGGTGTTGTTATCTTCCATCTTTAAGGTTTTGACTGCTTTGCTGATCGGGCTTTCCTTCGTGGTCGAGGGCTTACCAATTTGTTATTGTCCTTCATGATCAAGGTTTGAACATGTTTATTTCATGTATGAACAAAGCAGATGTACTTAGCATGAATGCATCTAAATTGATGTATGATGTATGATAAGTGGAGTGATGTTGATGGCATGCAATGCAATTGGCCATGATGTCGACTTTAAAGGGGATACCCTGTGACTTTCTAGCCTTATTGGTATCTTGGTCTTGTTTTTGTCCTAATTTCGTCTTGCAAACTGGATGGGCTATCATCGCCAATGCCCCTTCCTCTTGTGGGTTTGGCCATCTTCTTATGAAATGTTACCTTATTAAGGCGAATGTCAACTTATGAATGTTTTTTAGCGGGAGCATCAGTTTGAGGGCCCATTTATTGTAGGTCCTTATACTTTTGAACTCCTTTGTAAGTAATGCTGAGAAAAATTCTTTTTTTTAAATCTAGGGCTACATGTTCTGATTTCAATATAAGATGCTCATTTAAAAATTGGGTTTTTCTTTTCAGATTGTGAATGTATCAAGCTAGATTGAATGCCTTGAACATCAAGTGTACGAGCAACACTGAAAATGACTTATCGGGGATTGCCCCCAAGCAAATCATGTGTCTAAGAGACCTCGAAAGCTAGATTGATGTTTGAAGATGTGAAGTGCATTTTTAAGCTCATTCGGTGCTTGACTACATTGCCTTTGGCATATTTATTTATGTCTTATTTTTGCTTGGGGAATTCAATTCATCACATTCCTTTGGCTCGAAATAAATGATGGAGCAAACGAAAAAATATCGAGCTACTCGGTATTGTCATGATTTTAAAAATATTACCATCACTCATGAAGCAAAGAATTCTAATTAGAATAGGCTTCAGCGGAGTGCTAAAAAATTCCACACTCTTATCCGAAAATTCCTATTACCAGGTTTTGAACATTGGAGTGCTTTTTGATTAATTTTTGAAAGAAAATGCCTATTACCAGGCTTTAAAGTGCATTTTTTTAAAACCACCTATTACTAGGTCTTAAAAGTTAAAGCAATTTATTTTGTTTTGAAAATGCCCATTACCAGTCTTTAAAAGTTAAATCAATTTTTTTAAAATGCCTATTACCAGACTCTAAACATTAAATTGCACCGTTTTATTATTATTTGATGTAAAATGTGAGTCACACCTTTATAATCTCCACAACTTAGGATTTCAATTAGACACTGGCTACTCGGATTCAACCTTTGGGTCATAGTCAATGTCCCTTATGCAATTGATATACGGGGACTCAAATATGTTTAAAGAATGGAAAAAGGAGTTGCAGAACAAAATACATCACTTCATTAAAATTAAACCACGTAGTCTTAGACCCTTTAAAAAAGATCAACACCGCCTTTGGGCTTAGGTCGGTGAGTTTGATTTACATGCATTACTTTTTGGAGGAAATTTAAAGCAGAAGGGACCTATGGAAGTTCTGGGTTTGACGTCTAGACTAAAGTGGTGAGAGCGATTTCATTCCTCGAAGAACTCAACTTTATTACTGTCCATCAGGCCCTGAACAGTATCCTTAAACTGACCACAGTCTTGAATAGTGTGCCCCTTCGGCATAAAACTCGCTATACGGACCACTATGCCCCTCGGGCATCATTATTCCTTGATCGACTAAACCCACATCAAGAATTTTTTTTTCCATACCCAACTAAGAGGGGATTTGACTTTCGACACCTTGGACCTAGTCACTCGGTTGCTCTCCTCGAGCATTGTATTCATTCCATCGGCATGATTTGAGAGGGGATTAGCAGTCGTATCTAGCCCATCGGACTTGTCAAAACTAATGACCCCGAGCTTGATTAGTTTTTCCACGACCCCTTGAAGCCGAAATAAGTTTCAATTGAGTGCCCCACTTGATCACCATGGTATTCGCATATTGCTCTAGGATCCTACTACTTCGAGAAGGGTGCCACTACATGTGAATCGAACAATTTCTTGAACAATTCACCGTATGAAATCGGTATCGGGGTAAACTCTACCTTCTCAGTGTTCTTCTTTTGGCCAGAGTTTTGGTTCGAAGGGCCTTGGGCGCTTGGTGTAACCTTAGGTTGCACCACGGTGACAGGACTCGAAAAACCAGTATTGTAAACCCCCGAAGAGTTCACTTCGTGGTCCTTCTTTCCATATGACTTCTTATGAGATGCACTTGCACTTCTTACGCTGTTAATTTTCCTCGTCTTGACGACATTCTCAATGAGATCACCAGGTAACACAAGATTGGCAAAATTGGTAGTCGCATAGCCTATAAGGCAATCCAAAATTGGGCCCTCCAAAGTTTGGACAAATATGACCACTGTCTCTTTCTCACCAAGCGAGGGTTGAACTTGTACCGCCATGTCTCTCCAATGTTGTGCGTATTGCCTAAAGCTTTCATTAGGCTTTTGTTTCATGTGTTGTAGGGTCTAACGGTCCGGCGCCATATCACTAACATGATGATATTGGGCTAGGAAAGCCTTGGCCAAGTCCTTCAACGACTTTACCTCATGTCGGTACAATTGATTATACCATCTAGTAGCAGATCCTGATAGACTATCTTGGAAACAGTGGATCAACAACTTATCATCTCTAATGTACCCCGTCATCTTTCGACAAAACTTGGTAAGATGAGTAGGGGGCAACTTATTTCTTAAATTCTGGGGCCTTATAATTAGGGGGTAGCACCAAATCCAGGACCAAACTAAGCTCGTTAGCATCAAATCCAATGAAAGTGTCCACTACCTCTATATCTTCCATCTTCTCTTCAAGTCGCTTACAATGATCATCGATCTCTTTCGAGGTCTCGATCTTAAATTTCTCGGTCTCAATTAACTGGTCTATTTCTGAGACAAAGTTTTCGGCTTCATTGCCCCCAGGCTTGACTTCCGAAGCGGAGGGTAAATTAATAGGGAACGAGGCACCGACCTGATGAAGTTGTGCTTTTTCGCGAGAAAATGTTACTTGAGGATCCGGTTGACCCTTAGTATGAGGAGGAGAAAAACCCAGTGGGTACGTAGGAATTTCAAACTTTGCCGTAGGATTATCGACATAAACTTCTCCTTGCTCGAGAAGCTTAAATCTGAATATTTGGGCTATTTGTCCTAAGGCATCTTGCTGAGATTTCTTGAATTGCTCCACCATGTCTTGTCGGGCCTTGGCTAACTGTTTTTACATTTTTCGGACTAAATTTGCTTGCATGTCCTTTTGGATTTGCTCAATCCTATCTAACCTTTCTTCGTTCGCCATCTTAGTTTTACGTCAGGTTTCGTAGGGGGTGCTGAATCGATTGAACTTTACTTTGATCCAGAGTCACTGTCACGGGACATCCCAAAAATTAGTCTCGGCATCTCCAAAATGAACACATGTAAATGCAAAACAAATGCTCTAAATGCAATAATAATGTCTAAATAAAAAGATGTTGATGCAAGTGAATAAACAAAAGTGCATTATTGAAGATTTGAACAATATTGTAAAAAATGTCATGAAACGAAAAACTGATAATGCTACCATGAAAGGATGAATGCAAATGAGTGTTGATCGACGAACATCCTCATTAAACAACTTTCCATAATGGAGATCAAGTCCCATTACAACGAGAAAAAAAGAGAAAACTACTTCATAGGGCGCAACTGAAAATCTAAGTTAGCCTTTTCTCATCTTCTTGATCAAACTTGAACCTTGGGATTTTTTAACTCGTTATTATGGACTCTTTCTTTCATTACGGAAGCTTTCAACTTTGGAATGTTCTCGAATCAACACTTCGTTATAAAAATGCTATGAATATGCAAAATAAATGAACATAATAAAACAAGACAAAAATGGGTTAGCAATAGATATGACGAATATAAAACAAACAAACCAAAGCAGACCTAATAACATGGATTCTAGTTCGCTATGGTTATCCACATGGCTCTAATGGGGTGGGCTTCTTAGATTCTCATACATATGGGTTTTGTTCTAATTAAGGGTACCCGAACCTATCTTATTACCTACTAAGGCAACAAGAACCCCAATTCTAGCCTATTACAAGCTTGCGATTTGGTTTCGTTTCGAGGGAAAGCACGACCTAGTGACATAGAGGGCTGCTCATATGTCAAAAGGCGTGGATTCCGCAAGTGAATTACCGACCCGTTGAGGGCTACTCACGTGGGTATGCGGTGTTTCACTCCCACTTAAGGGACGAAGCTCGGGTATAGAGCTTGATGAACATGGTGCAACACATGTCGGTGATTCCTTAGAAATTAAATGAACAGTTAATTCGAAGACCACCGATTATCAAAGCCTGTGCAATCTTAGTCACATTTTCAAGAAAGAATCGACCTCGTTAAAATTAAATTAAATTCTCAATAGTTTCCATCATTTAAAAGCAACAAATATTTTCTTGGCCTGACTTTCTTTTATTTTGTAAAACAAAATTCTTCCCCAGTGGAGTCGCCATGCTGTAGTGACCTTTTTTGAAAATAAATAGTGTTTGGTGCTACGGGGGTATCCCCAATATTTTCTGAAATTTAAAGACTCAGTTTAAGGGGATTTCTTTTGAAAATTTGTATTATTTTTTTGAAAACAAAGAAGACTTGGAGTCGCCACCGGCCACTTGGATAAGGTAGGCCGGACACTAGAAAAACCAAAGATTCGATTTTAAAGGGTTCGGGAGTTGGTTACGTGTGGGGAAGGATTAGCACCCCCATCACGCCCGAAAATCGGTACCAAAATATTTGTTGCTTTTTAAAAGAGATGGAAATTGTTGAAATTTAAATTGAATTTAATTTGGCGTCCTTAAATGAAAATTGACCTTAATCGAATGGGCTTTATCAAATTAGTGAGTTCAAATTAATTGGACATTTAATTAATAAGGATGACGATACATCGGACCATAGATTAAACCGACATCATATAAGCCTGACTGTCGTGTACGTCACCTTTATGCATGGTGCAAACAGTTAAGATATGATGTGATGATTCGTCAATTTTTAATTGATATTTACCTTCAGGTGATAAGAATTAATTTAAATATTCGGTAAACATCAATTGAGCTAGGACTGTTACGACACAAATATCGAAATTAATGACAAATATGATGTACATCACGAAAATAAAGAAATAACAACACAAAGCAAAAATAAATATCATAAAGAAAAATCCAGAAAAAGACCGGATCGAACAAAAGAAACTCGCAAAATAAATGCGAAAAATTAAAGGCGGAAATTAAAGTGCGAGAATTAAAAACGGAAATTAAATGCCACTAAACAAGTCATAATAATACGGATCATACCCCGTTGCGGGTCACTGTAAGACCGATTCGAACAAAGATATGAAATAAGATAATATATATAAGAAAAAAGAAACATATAATAGTGTAATATTAATATATACATATATTATAAACTAATATATATATTTATATAGCTTATACGTAATATAAAGGACATATGTGCTAATATGTATACGTGTGTGTATATAATATAATAAGGTAACTGGAAAGAAAAGGAAACAAAACTTGAATATATATATATATATATATATATATATTAGCACGTAAAAGATATATATTATGCATATAATAAGAAACTAATATATAAAATAACACGGTGTAAAAATGAAAACAGCTGTCAAAGCTTTAAAAAAGAACACGGCATTTAAGGGGAAAACGCATTTAAATAATTAAAAAAAAGAAAGAAAGAAGTAACAAAGGAAGTCATTTCCATTTCCAAAATCGATACCCAAATCAAAAGAGCAAACGCTCTATTTTTTTTCTAACCCTTCCCCAAAACGTTGGGTTTCGATGATGGCCACCATTCATCGGCGACGGTAACGACCGCCTCCGGTGGCAGAAAACAAGTCTCGGATTCAACCGTAAAGCCCCAATATACCCCGTTTCCCACAAAAACCAAAAGGAAAAATAGAAGATCTAAGAAAATCGAATTGGTTTTTACCTTCTTTCAAAACCAGACGCCGATTAGAGGGCTCTAACCACCCGAGGTGTGCCTCTCTTCAGACAACATAGGTAAGTTTCGAACCTCTCTTTTTGTTTGAAAATGGTTTTTAGGAGAATAAAACCTTTGATTTTAGTTTTGGAAAGGAGAAAAAGATGAACCCTAACTTTTGATTCTAAAGGAAAAAAATGAAGAGCAAAAACCCCTGTTGAAACCCTCTTTTTTGTCTATTTATCTTGAATCTAAAGAAGTCTCTTACATGATTTTGGTTCAAGGCTTCATTTTCTATAAACAAAAAGTTACTTTCAAAGTTGAAAAAAAAAATTGCTTTCTAAAATTAATCTCAAACTTGAAGCAAGGTTTAAAGATTTTGAACAAAAGAACATTGATTTACAAAACTTGCTTCTAAAAGTTCAAGAGGACCATCAAAGAAAAATTGATAACCTCAAAAAGAATTTGTTTAACAATTTTTTTTAAAAGTGTGAAATTGGAGATAGATCCAAAACTAATTTTGTTAAAATAATTTTCTATCAAAGATAATCTAGTTCCCTAGATTTTTGAATAGAAAATATGTTAAAAATATATGGGTCCCAAAATGACTCATTGTTTCAAAGAAAAAAGATAAAATTGAAAAATAGATTCATAAGGGGACTAAATTTTTTTGGGACTAACTTTATTGGACCCAAAACAATTTGGATACCAAAAATTACTTGATTGTCTTGTGTAGGTGTGCTTGAGCCATTGATGATCAGAGTCAAATCTTGGAAGCTCATGGCACACAAAGGAGGAAGAACACTTGAAGAAGGAAGGCTTCACATCCTACCTTGGTTCAAGTGGTAGAATTTAAGTTTATGCAATCGCTTGTTCGTGTTTCCCATGTCTAATTTTGATGTTGATCTAAGCATGTTTGTATGACTTCATGTTGTGCTTAATAGCATATCATTAGGGGAGTCTCAAATAGCACAAGTTACATGTTTTTGGCCTCTATGATTGATTTCTATGTTTTTGGCTTTAAATTTGAAATGTTTGATTGATTTTGGTGAAATCATGCTCTTTATGTGTTAAATGTTATGTTTTGAGAAGCATGTGTAGCAATATGTGCATAATGTATATCTAGGACTTAATAGAGCATTTGTATGAACTTAAAACTAAGTTGTAAGGCCTTTTAAGTTGTTTTTACTGCAGTTTTTCACTATTTTCGTGCCTTCGGTACCCGTACCGTCCATACAACCATCAACCAGTACTGATACGGATGAATACGTACCGATACGCGTAGGCAAAAAGGGACAGTTTTGTCTCCTTTTTGGCATGCTTTGTATGCTTATTGATAATCTTGTTATATAGCATGTTTAATTGAATTTCTTGATTTATTTATTTGAAATTCAATATTTTTTATCTTGAATTGTTGGACTAACAATTTTTTTGATGCTTGAGTAAGGGGGCCATTTTAAAATTCTTTTCATGATAATTTTTCTCTCTTTTCTCCAAATGTTATTTTACACCAACAATTGATATTGTCTATCAATTGGTACTATTTTTTCCAACAATTGGTGTTTTTGAACCTAAATGTGATTTCAAACTTAGTTTTTAAATTATTTTTGATATAACAAAAAGGGGAAGAGATAGGTTTGAAAAATTAAATTTTCAAAAGAAAAATGGAGAGCTTTAAATATTTTCAAAAATATCTTTTTTCTGAAGGGGGAGTTTTCACAAAAATAATTTTTCAAGTGGTTTCGTTATATCAAAAAGGGGGAGATTGATAAACCTATTTGATTTTGATATAACTTAATGAAAAAAGTTTTTGGACTTCAACTAATTTGCTAAAATATTTCAAAAGTTCATAAACTTGAAAAATATGTTTGAAATGTTTTTAAAGGGTTTTTGACATGTTTTAAATGTTTTTAAACAGCCAAAGTGTCAAAAACTGGTCTTGAGTACCGATACGGTTTGACTCATACCGATACCCAGATGACCCCATATCGATACAATTTTTAAGAGTACCGACACAATTTTTCATCCCCAAGTTTTCCAAATTCTAGTAGCCAATTTCTGTACCGATATAGGCCTAGTCGTATCGATGTGAGAGGGTTCGTACCGATACCATCTATCGCATACAGATACCTTTGTGTAATAAATGCTCTAATAACTCTTTCTGTTTAAGGCATGTATTGATATGGAGTCGCGTGTATCAATACTGATGTGCCCAGAACTGCATTTATGGCTGGAATTTATGTCTCTAACGGCTCTTAATAACCTCCAATGGCTAGTAACGACCATGAAGTCATTAGAGAGTTTAAAAGACCTCTCCAAACATCCATGGAAGAACAAGAAACAACAAGCCAACATTCTATGATTAAGAAAAGTGTTTGTGTACTTTAATTGTCAATTTCTTTGTAGAACACACTTGTGAGCTTAATTGTCATATATGCTCAAGTGTTAGGTTTTGGGTTGAGCTTAGAATTTGCAAACAGTTATCCTTGTGAGGATTTTTCTAGTTTGCTCATTTGTTTCTTTTGTAAGAGAGAGTTTAACATGACTTTGAGGTATAAGTCTTGTGTTGTAAAGATTTCCTCTTGAGCCTAGAGAAAGAGAATAAATTCATAGTGAATTTGGGAAAATCTTTAGTGGGAAGCTAAGGTAGTGGATGTAGAGCTTGGTTAGAAGCTTGAACTACTATAAATCCTTGTGTTCAATTTTTAAATTCCATTGCTTCCGTCACTATCACTCAAAAACTAATTCACCCCTCTTGGCTATCTCAGTTGATCGTACGAGCCTCCCAACAATTTAGAAAGCAAAAAGTTTTTTATGTGTAATTTTTCGTAGAAAATTATAGCGCTCTTGGGAGTAAAACATTATAGCAAAATCCTTGAAGTGCTTTCGAAAGAAGCCTCTGAGAAAAGATCTGTAGTTAGCAAGCTGAAGAAGAAGCCGATTCATTAGTGTTATAGAAGATGTCTAAGTACAACATTTTCGACATCTCTCTGACATCAACGTGTAATAGGGATGAAACTTTTAAAATTTCATCTTTATGGAGAAGCATATGAAAAAAAAGAGAAAAAAATGAAGTGGACAACACGTGACTTCCATGTTAGCAACAAGCAATCCACCTCAACATAAAAACATCCACACCATCCTATTTTTTCTGATAATATTTGAGTGACCAAAACAATAACAATTCGAAAGTTTATTGATCAAATTAAATTGTTTTTAGGTTGAATGGCAAAAAAAAAAAAAAAACACTGCCAAAACTGAATGATGAAAAGTATAGTTTAACCATTAGAAATTTAAATTAAAATATATTATTTCTCTCTCCTAAAAGTGGTAATTACTATAGACAAAGGAGAGATTTTTTATTTGGTTAAAGAGATAAAATTATTAGTCTACGAAAAACTTTCCATCGTGTTCCAATTTTCCGATCATCCAAACATTAAAGCAAAACGGCTTTTCTTATCTAATTTCATTTCCCCTTTTCAATTCTTCTAGGGTTTCTTTAGCTTCCATTTCATTCACAAAACCGGCGGTAAAGAGGAGCCTTTTTTCTGGTGGAATTTTAAAGAGTTGAACCAAATTAATTCAAGGTAAACTTTTTTTGGCCTATTTGGTATTCAAATTTTTTAGTTTTGGGTGAAAGAAAGTGAACTAATCTGTTTAATACTTTTGAAATTTGTGATTGTTGTCTGAGCTATAAGCAAAGACATTAATCTTGCTAAACTTTTCATAGAGCTTAATGGTAAGTTCAAGTGTGATGCCCCTTGAAATTAGTCCATTTTTTAATTTCAGTTTTTCGATGACTTGGTACTTAAGTGATTGAATCATTTCTCATTTTTAAGGAATCACATTCACAATGCTATTTTTTGGTTTCTTAAAAGAAGTTGTATGGTGCTATTCGCCATATTTACTGCAATCCATGGCAATAACATCTATTCTGTCCAGGACCGTGCTTGACAGTTGGCTATGCCACCACAATTTAAATCCTAAGTAGCCCATATTTGCTCACTGTAGGAAAACTGTGGCATTGATTTGAAAGTTATTAGTTGCTATGGTACTTGCTTTTACTATAATTTCTTTTAGTTTTTTCCTGCTTGTTGAGAGTTTTATGGTGCTATTTAAAAATTCTGTGTCTTTGGCTTTAACGGAAAACAATATTCATCCTTGAAACTTGGGACTTTATTATTATCAAAGGCATCTCTTACATCTTGATTAGTTCTCGGATTGTGCTTATGCCATCTTGATTACGGCTTGATCAATGTCTTATGTTAACGGGACGTTTTGTGAATTTCAAATCCTATGTGGCCCCTTGTTTAATAGGAATACGTTAGTCAATCCTTTTATGCTGTTTTGTTTAGTTTATGCATTCTTTTAGTTTTGTGTTTAGGATTTGAAGTTTTGACAGATTCTTGTGAAGTTAGGTTCTGCATATCGCCCTTTATAATCTTCCAAATTTAAGTAATAATGATCTCATTAGTTGTATAAATCTGAAATACATATGTATGCATATTTTTAATTTCAAAAGTATCAATTTGTGCTGTAATAGTGATCTCATTAGTTTGCGTTATAGTCGCTTCTGTTGTATCTTTATACATATGTATGCATATTTTTTATTTCAAAAGTATCAATTTGTGCTGTAATAGTGATCTCATTAGTTTGCGTTATAGCCATGACAATCTTTTGGTTGAATGAAAGGGCTGTAGTTGGATATCAAGTACAATTATGTATTTTTTCAATTTTGTTACATTCTTTAAAAGAATTAGTTAATTTTGTTTTTTTTTTACTTTCCATAAGTTTTATCAGTCTATTAAGTAACTTTCAAGCTGTAACAAAATTTGTATATATCCCTGTCAAAAGCAATAGTAGATGGTTTTAATTTGTAAAGATCTGCAGTATCTTATCCCCAGTTAAAGATAATCCGTAATAAACATAAGATGGCCCTCCATCAGAGGGGTTTCCGTATGTTAAGTTAGGAAAATTTGCAAATACCCTAATAATTCTAGAATTGCAAATACTTTTTCTCCTCTTCTAATAGATGTAATTCTTTTCTTTTAATTGTTATAAATAGGTATACGGATATTTGTATAGCTCACATACCTTGAGTTCTTGAAACTCCTATTCTTCCTTCCCCTTTGAAGTGTAAATGAAGAGGATAATGTTATAGTTTGTTCATCTTGAAACTACTTCTCATTTGTTTCTTTTTTGCGTCTCAGGTGCATTTTATATTCCTTTTGGTGCTAAACCAGTTGCTGTCTTGAGTCCTGACAGCTTGAAAAGGGATTAAGCTGGCAATGTTGTTGTTCTATCAGAAGCAAATTGTTTCCATTTCTATGTTGATTAACTATACTGGTATAATTATTTATATTTGAAGCCTAGTTTCTTTTGGCTACCTCCCCAAAACCCCCCGATCCCCAGAAAATATACATATTCTAGGAGTATACATCCGCTGTTTTTGAAGCTTTTCCTCAGAAGGATTATCTAATTGGCTTGTAGCATGGACGAAGCCTTTTGAATCACGTTAGGCTGTTGCTTCCTGCATTTCTTGTATTCATGGCTGATCATGCTTTAGTGGTACCTGATACTTTTGATGCCATTGTAGAACATTAGTTATTGGGCAGGAATTTCCCGATGTTGAAACTTGCAGAAGAACCTTGAAAGATATCGCTATAGCAATGCATTTTGATCTTAGAATAGTGAAATCTGATCGGAGCCGATTTATGGCCAAGTGTTCCAAAGAAGGTTGTCCATGGCGTGTCCATTCAGCAAAATGTCCTGGAGTTCCAACTTTCACAATCAGGACTCTGCAAGGGGAGCATACATGTGAAGGGGTTCGCAACCTCCATCATCAGCAAGCATCGGTGGGGTGGGTTGCAAGATCAGTAGAATCACGCATTCGGGATAACCCACAGTACAAACCGAAAGAAATCCTGCAAGATATTTGAGACCGGCATGGGGTTGCTGTTTCTTATATGCAAGCTTGGCGTGGAAAGGAACGGAGTATGGCTGCACTTCATGGGACTTTTGAAGAAGGGTATCGCCTTCTTCCTGCATACTGTGAGCAAATAAGAAAGACCAACCCGGGAAGTGTTGCTTCAGTTTTTGCCACTCGACAAGAAAATTGTTTCGAGCGCCTGTTTATCTCTTACCGTGCATCTATCTACGGGTTTGTAAATGCTTGTAGACCACTTCTTGAACTCGATAAGGCAGATCTGAAAGGGAAATACTTGGGGTACATTACTTTGTGTTGCGGCAGTTGATGCCGATGATGCTTTGTTTCCCTTAGTGATTGCTATTGTCGATGTGGAAAATGATGAAAATTGGATGTGCTTTGTGTCTGAGTTGAGGAAGCTTCTTGGTGTTAACACTGAAAACATGCCTAGACTTACAATATTATCTGAAAGACGGCGAAGTATTGTAGATGCGGTGGAAACCCATTTTCCGAGTGCTTTTCATGGTTTTTGTCTACGTTATGTCAGTGAACTTTCGGGATACATTTAAGAACACGAAATTGGTTAATATCTTCTGGAATGCTGGTTATGCTCTCACTGCTGTTGAGTTTGAGAGCAAAATTGCCGAAATGGTAGAGATCTTGCAGGATGTAATACAATGGTTTCAAGTCTTCCCTCCCCAGCTTTGGGCAGTCGCATATTTTGAAGGAGTGCGATATGGCCACTTTACGCTAGGTGTGACCGAGTTGTTGTATAATTGGGCCCTCAAATGTCATGAGCTCCCCATTGTGCAAATGATGGAACATATCTGCCTTCAACTAACCTCTTGGTTTAATAATCGATTTGAAATGGGAATCAGATGGACTCCGATTCTTGTGCCATCCGCTGAGAAACGGATTTCAGAGGCAATTGCTGATGCTCATTGCTACCAAGTACTTCGAGCGAACGAAGTGGAGTTCGAGATCGTCTCAACAGAGCGGACAAACATTGTCGATATTAAGGAGTTGTGTGTGTTCCTGTCGTCATTGGCAGCTCTATGGTTTACCGTGTGCACATGCTGTGGCTGCGCTTATTTCTTGCGGGCAGAATGCGCATCTGTTTGCCGAACCTTGTTTCACAGTGGCAAGCTACCGTGAGACCTATTCCCTGATGATAAATCCTATCCAGGATAAGATCTACTGGAAGGAGTCGAGGGAAGGAGCTGAGGGTGGAGCTGCAAATCTCGATATCACAATATACCCTCCCAAAACTCGCCGGCCGCCTGGTAGACCGAAAAAGAAAGTTGTTCATGTGGAGAACTTGAAGAGACCAAAAAGAGTTGTTCAATGTGGTAGATACCATTTATTAGGACATTCTCAAAAGAAATGCACAATGCCAATTTGACCCTGATTTAGTTCCTTTTGTTGTAAGTTGTCTTTCTCCCTTTTTTTACTACTCTCCTGCTTCTGAAATTCCAATAGAATCAACGTGGATGATAATCTTGTTGTATGTTTTTATTAACATTCTCGTTGCAGAATAAGCATTCACTGCAGTTTCTTCCGTCGTCCATCGATACTCTTCTCATTGGTGCCGGACAGTGATTTAACTTTTGAAAAGATGCTAAGATGGAACTTAAGACATTCTTTGCAAGTAATCCTTATTCCAAGAGACAGATATAGTGACTGATTGCTTGCCTGTTGGATGGGCATTCAACTTTCAGGACTTTTCTGCACTTTTGGTTCTTCAGGCCAATGATTTGTGCCCTTTTAAGCTTAGTTTCTACACCAAGTTTCTTGCTACTTTATTCTCCTTTTTTACTTCAACAAGCTTCCAGCCTTGACCTAAAGTTTTGGATCACTTTTCTCCTCCATTGTGGTTTGCAGTGAAGGCCAAATGGCTTAATTTAGTACTAAACTACCACTACTACTACTAGCCTTTTTTTCCTTCAAAAAATAGTATCATAATTGGCTTTATATTTTCTTAAATATGATTCTTTTCCGTCGAACGTTTTTTTTAAATATGTATTAAGGCGTTTAAGAGAGAACAAATAAGTGAACATGAAATTTTGGGTCGGCCGGTGGTGGGGGACTCTGATTGGACTTGGTAGTTAAATTGGTATTTTATTTTGGTATTTTATTTAAAATTTAAGGGTCAAATTAATATTTTATCTATAGTTTATAGGTAAATTAGTATTCATTTAAAATTCATGAGTCAAAATACAAATTAACCTTTTTACTAACGTGTTATATCATCAAATTAAGGATATTTAATGTCTCAGTAATCCAAATGTTATAAACGATAACATAAATGACTATAATATTATAAACCACAACGTAAATGATTAAAATATTTATTTACCTTTAAATTCGGGGAGCAATATTTACACTTATAAAACAAAGCGATTATTACGGTAATTTACCTTTAAAAACATGTTCATAAATAAAAAAACAAATAAACCGTAAATTTGATATATTTTTTATTTTATAGATATAAAATTCATTTAATTACGTTCTGATTTTAGCTCACAGTAAAAAAAAAACCCTAAATTATGCTTTTTCTTTTGTCTAAACTATTTTTTTCTTCAAATCCCTACACTATTATATGTAAGCGCTTTGTCTCAAAGATTTATGTATTTTTTTAAACAAAAAATTTATTCACTTAAAGCCAAAAAAAGTGCATAGTTTAAATATTTGTTTTGAACAAAAATAGTTTAAGTACTTAAAAGTTGTCATATATAATAGGTTAGAGATTTAAATGTATCACATAAGATAATGTTGAAATGATCAATCGATGAAAAATGGCCAAGAGAGGGTGAATTGGCAATTAAAAAATTGTAGGGACGAAAAAGGAATGATAGAAATGAGACACAAGATTCTAACAAGCTCTACATCCACTACCTTAGCTCCCCACTAAGGATTTCAAACAATTCACTAAGGAATTCGTCCCCTTTTCTAAGCTTAGGAGGAAACTGTTACAAATCGATCAAGCTTTCTACCCAAAGCTTGATCAAGATCACTCTTTTACAAGAAGTTGTGGCAAATGAAAATTTAACCTCTTAATAGCTAGATGATTTGCCCAAATACAAATGTACACTCCCCAAACTTGAAATAAAGGATTACAATGAAGATTCACAAGTTGGGTACAAGGATTTGACTCTAAAAGCTCAAAAGTGGTTGGATTTTGCTTGAATGCTTTGGACTTGTTCAATTGATGTTCAATAGCAGCTTTGGAGACTTGATTTTATATCCCTTTATTGATTTATAACTGTTTAGGTGGTTGAGGTCATCAATAGAGCCGTTGGAGACTCTTTTTCCCGCAATAAATGCTGTTAGGTGACCAACCGTACCGGTACACGAAGAACTGTATCGGTACCTGTCAAAAGAAGAAAGAGTCGTTGTGCATATAAAAGAAGAGGCGTATCGATACGTGTGGAGGCGTATCGAAACGGACTCACTGTAAAATCATGGACATACCGGTACGGTATAGCCATATCGGTACAGATTTTGCTCACTAGAATTTGAGTTGAAAAGATGCATCGATACGCCTAGGGGTCGTATCGGTATGGGTAAACTACTTTTTGAAGTTTTTGATTCCAATAACTGACAAGGGCAACGGTAACTTCATTTAATGAAAAGATTTGAGAAAACTAAAGTACCGTATTGGTACAATAAAATCTGTATCGGTACACGAAAGCAAATACTTAAACCCAGATGAAGGTTGTATCAATACGGGGATGGCCGTATTAGTACGTTTAATGATTAACAATTCCAGTAATGAAAAACCATATCGAAACGCCTAAGGCGTATCGATACGCCTAGACGTATTTGAAGAATTTGGCTTTGAGACACTTAGAAGATATTTTGGGTTTAAGGTTTTTGACTTAGAAATAATTTTGGTTCAAATCCTTGTCAAAATTTTGTGAGACTTTTGAGTAATTAAAAATTTATTTACTTTTGCAATTTGGTCCTCAAACTATTTGTTATATCAAAATTGAATATAGGTTTTACAGATAATAATTTAGGTACCTAAATGTGGTCACATCAAATAGTTTATGTACTTAAAGGTGGTCACATACAGGCCCGTTCCTGAGATTTTGGTGGCTTAAGGGCAAACCTAAAAACCAGGTCCCTAATAACAAGCATCGAAAAAACTGAATTTAAGAGTAGACCTCTAATAACATGTATTAAAAAAATGGGGACTCTAATAACAAGTATTGAAAAATATTATCTTTTAAGAGTATGTACCTAATAATAAATATTGGAAAATTGGGTCTCTAATAATAAACATTGAGAAAAAATTAGACTCATACTAACAAATATGAAAAAAATAGACTCCTAATAACAAGTATTAAAAGAACTGGATCCCTAACAATTATTGAAAATTAGAATTCAATAAAAAGTATTAAAAATATTTATAATAAACCCTAATAAAAAATATTGAAAATTTTTATCCCTAATAATAAACGCTAAAAAATTAAACTATCATTAAAATTGGACTCCTCTAATTATGATTAGTGGGCCATAAACAAGTAGTGGGCTTGGGACGTCGCCTTTATGACTTACCGCTCAGAGACAAGCTTGATCTAGTTTAGAGACTTATTTTGAAAAAAATAGTTTATATACTGTAAAACCTATATTCGATTTTGATATAACAAATAGTTTGAGGACCAAAATTGCAAAAGTAAATATATTTTTAAGTACTTAAAAGTCTCACAAAAATGACAAGGATTTGAACCAAAATTATTTCTAAGTCAAAAACCTTAAACCCAAAATATTTTCTAAGTGTCTCAAAGCCAAATTCTTCAAATACGTCCAGGCGTATCGATACGCCTTAGGCATTTCGATACGGTTTTTCACTACTGTAATTGGTAATTGATAAAACATACCGATACGGCTGTCCCCGTATCGATACGGTCTTCATCTGGGTTTAAGTATTTACTTTCGCGTACCGATACGTTTTTCACCGTATCGATATGGTACTTTAGATTTCTCAAATATTTTCATTAAATAAAGTTACTGTTGTCCCTGTCAGTTATTGGAATCAACAACTTCAAAAAATGGTTTACTCGTACCGATAAGCGTATCGATGCATTTTTTCAACTCAGATTCCAGTGCGCAAAATCTATACCGATACGACTATACCGTATCGATATGCCCTTGATTTTACACTGAGTCTATTTCGATACACCTCTAAGCGTATCGATACATCTCTGCTTTTATATGCACAATAACTCTTTCTTCTTTTGACAGGTACCGATACGGGTCTTCGTGTACTGATATGGTTGGTCACCTACCAGTATTTATTACGAGAAAAAGAGTCCCCAACGGCTCTATTGATGACCTCAACCACCCAAACGGTTAGAAATCAATGAAGGGATATAAAATCAAGTCTCCAAAGTTGTTGTGACAACAATTGAACAAGTCCAAAGCATTTAAGCAAAATCCAACCACTCTTGAGCTTTTAAAGTCAAATTCTTGTACCCAACTTGTGTAATATTCATTGTAATCCTTTATTTCAAGTTTGGGGAGTGTACATTTGTATTTGGGCAAATCATCCACCTATTGAGAGGTTAAACTTTCATTTGCCACAACTTCTTGTAAAAGAGTGATCTTGATTATGCTTTGGGTAGAAAGCTTGATCGATTTGTAACAGATTCCTCCTAAGCCTAGAAAAGGGGACGAATTCCTTAGTTAATTGTTTGAAATCCTTAGTGGGGAGCTAAGGTAGTGGATATAGAGCTTGTTAGAAGCTTAAACCACTCTAAAATCCTTGTGTCTCATTTCTATCATTCCCCTTTCGTCCATACAATTTGTTTAATTGTCCATTCACCCCTTTCTTGGCCATTTTCCATTGATTGATCATTCTAATAATTAGTGTTAGAGCCTAACTCATTGAGGGATTAACATCCACTTGAGATGTTCCTATAAATGATCAAATCAACCGACAATCAAGCCATGACATCTACCTCTAGCTAAAACTTATACGAGTCGCAATCGATCACCAAACCACCATTCTTCAATAGAGACAACTACCCATATTGGAAGAATCAGATGAGACTATTCATCAAATCCAATGATTACCTCTTTTGGGATGTAATCGAAGACGGGTCATCCATTCCAATAATGCAAGAAGAAGATAGGCAAGTTCCTAAGGCCAAGCAAGAAATGACAGATGAAGAAAGAATGAAGCTTCAAGTGAACGACAAGGCCTTGCACATGTTCTTTTGTGCACTTGGACCATATATGTATTCAAAGATATATTCGTGTAAAAGTGCAAAGAAGGTGTGAGACATGCTCGAGATCACCTATGAGGGCACCAACTATGTAAAAGAGACCAATATTGGACTCCTCAACTTGAGCTACGAGAATTTCAAGATAGAGTCCGATAAAAATGTTAGAAAGATGTTTGATCGTTTCTTTGTTATCGTCAACAGTCTCAAAGGCTTCGGAGAAGCCATCCTCGAAGACAAGCTTGTTCAAAAACTCCTTTATTCTCTTCTCGAGTCTTGGGATGGGAAGAGAACCGCTATCATCAAGGTAAAAGATTTGAAGACTTTGAAGCTCGATGCTCTTATGGGTTCTCTTCATACTCATAAGATCATGAAGCAAGGTAGAGAAGAAGAAAAAAGAAGAGAAGAGAAGAAGATGGAGAAGAAAAGAGGTAGAGAAGAAGAAAATTGAAATTGCTCTCAAAGCTTCACAAGAATAGAGTGATTCAAGTGAGGAGGAAGATGAGGAGATGGCTATGCTAGCCAAAAGATTCACTCGGTTCATGAAGTCCAACCGGGGAAGAAAGTCCAATAGAAGAGAAGACTTCAAGAACAAGAACAAGGAGGAGAAGGAAAATGATCAACTCATATGATTTGAGTGCAAAAAGCCGGGCATATTCAAACCGATTGCCCTTAACTCAAAATGAAGAGCTTCGGGAAGAAGAAGAAGCTCAAGGCCAACGTTGCTACTTGGAGTTATGAGGAATCATTAGATGAAGAGGAGCAAGAAGTTGCAAACCTTTACCTCATGGCTTTTGATGATGATCAAAAGGTAACCTCTAACTCATCGTCTTTTGATTTTACTTTTGATGAGCTCCAAGAAGCCTACGGTGAGCTTCAAGAGGTTTATGACGAGTTGGTGGAGAAATTTAAAGAATCAATTTTGAAAAACAAGAAAACAATTTATGATTTAAAAATACAAAATGGTTCTTTATCCAAAACCAACTCCAAACTTGAAAAAAAGGTTCTAGATTTACAAGAAAATCATAAATATTTTGAAAAAGAAAATATTAACTTGAACAACCTTCTTTCAGAGTTTCATGATCATCACCACAAGGTGGTAAAGGATCTCAAAGATTCTTTGAACAAAGTTGGGAAATCTAATTTTGAGAAAGGCGAATCTTCAAAACCTAACTATGTAAAAAGAAACTTTGGTAACCACAAACAAAGAGGCTTCCAAAGGTCCTCTAGAGGTAAATGAATTAGAAGTGTTTGGGTTCCTAAGGAACTAGTTGCTTCTAATAATATTCATGCCATTGCTTCTTGGATTCCCAAGGGAACCAAGTTTTTGGGAGCTAATACCCATGGACTCAAAATGATTTGGGTACCAAAAATCAAGACTTAATTCTTTGTTTATAGGAGGAGCTTTGCTACAAGGACAAAGCTACATGTGCAAACTCATGGTACCTTGATAATGGATGCTCAAGACACATGACCGGTGATAAGAGTAGATTTTTGGAGCTAAATCCAAAAAGTGGAGGAGTAGTGACATTTGATGACAACTCCAAAGGCCACATTGAAGGAATAGGTTTCATCAGTAATCACTCTTTTATTCTCATTGATAATGTTTTATATGTCAATGTTCTAAAACACAATTTATTGAGCATTAGTCAATTATGTGATAAAGGTTTTAATGTTCTCTTTGATGTAAATGGTTGCAAAATCTTGAACATTGAAACAAACAAAATAGTGCTCATTGGTCATCGAATAGGAAACATTTACATGGTGCATTTAGATAACATTCATATTTCAAATGCATGTTTTGTTGCAAAAGGTGAACATGACTCATGGCTATGGCATAGAAAATTAGGGCATGCAAGCATGAGTATTTTAGAAAAATTGGCTTAAAAAGATCCAGTAATAGGTTTGCCTAAAATAAAATTTTCACTTAACAAATTTGTGATGCATGTGCAAAAGGCAAACATAAAAGAGTTTCTTTTAAACCTATTAATGATGTTTCTACTAGTAGAGTTTTACAACTGATCCATATGGATCTCTTTGGTCCTATTAAAACTATGAGCTTGGGTGGAAAATCATATGCATTTGTCTTAGTAGATGATTACTCTAGATACACTTGGGGTTCTATTTTTAAGTACCAAGGGTGAGGCTTTAGAAAAGTTCATCACATTTTCAAAAATTACTCAAAATAATGTTGGTCAAAATATTTCTCACATTAGAAGTAACCATGGAACTGAATTTCAAAATCTAGGTTTTGATAACTTTTGTAACTCAAATGGTATAATCCATAAATTTTTTGATCCTCGCACTTCTTAACAAAATGGGGCAGTTGAGAGGAAAAACCGAACTTTAGAAGAAATGGCTAGAACCATGCTTTGTGAAAACAATTTGCCTAAGTATTTTTGGGCGGAAGTCACTAATACAGCTTGCTATATTGTAAAGCGAGTAATGATTAGGCCAATTTTAAAGAAAACTCCTTATGAGATTTTAAAATCCAAAAAGCCTAACATTAGCTATTTTCACCCATTTGGTTGCAAATGTTTTGTTTTGAACAATGGAAAAGACAATTTAGGCAAATTGGATGCTAAAAGTGATGAAGCTATTTTCTTAGGATATTTTTTTAAACTCTAAAGCTTATCATGTATTTAATAAAAGAACTTTAGTTGTTGAAGAGTCAATACATGTGGTTTTCGATGATAACTTTCTTCCGAGGAAGGACTCTTGTAATGATGATGATGTAGGAACTTTTGATGCCGTTGATGGAGGACAAACATCAAAGGTGGATGAAGCTCCAACCAAAGAAGAAGAAGCACAAGATCCACCTCTAGAAGCCTTGAAGGACATGTCTCTAGAGGGAAAGGAAGTGAGCTACCCAAGGGAGTTTAACTATGTCAAAGGTGGTGAAATTTTGGGTGATCCATCCAAAGGGGTAACCAGTAGATCTTCTCTTAGACTTGCTAGTAATGTTGTATTTATCTCATGCATTGAGCCTAAAAATATCAAAGAAGCATTAAAAGATGATTATTGGATATTGGCTATACAATAGAAATTAAATCAATTTGAGAGAAGTCAAGTTTGGACATTAGTTGATAGGCCTAGTAATAAATCTACCATAGGAACTAAATGGGTTTTTAGAAACAAACTAGATGAGAGTGGTAACATAATGAGGAACAAGACTAGACTTGTTGCTCAAGATTACACTCAAGAAGAAGTAATCAATTTTGATGAAACCTATGCACCCGTAGCTAGAATGGAAGCTATTATGATGCTTCTTGCATTTGCATGTTATCATGAATTCAAGCTTTTTCAAATGGACGTTAAAAGTGCTTTTCTAAATGGGTTTATTAATGAAGAGGTGTATGTAGAACAACCACCCGGTTTTGAAGATCCAAAATACCCAAACCATGTTTTAAAAATTTCTAAAGCTTTATATGGTTTGAATCAAGCTCCTATAGCTTGGTATGAAAGATTGTCAAGTTTTCTAATTGAAAAAGGTTTTAACAAAGAAAAGGTGGATACTACACTTTTTATTAAAAGAAATGGAAAATACATTTTAGTAGTTCAAATTTATGTTTATGATATAATTTTTGGTTATACTAATGAGTTGTTTATCCAAGAATTTGCTAAGTTAATGCAAGGTGAGTTTGAGATAAGCATGATGGGGGAGCTCTCATTCTTCTTGGGACTCCAAATCAAGCAAATAAAGGGTGGAATCTTCATCAATAAAGCAAAGTACATCAAGGATATGCTCAAGAAGTTTGACTTGGAGAATGTGAAACCTCAAGCCACACTAATGAGCTCCTCTACAAAACTTGACAAAGATGAAGGAGGTAAGTGTGTTGATTTAAAGCTTTATCGCTCTATGATTGGATCTTTGCTTTATCTTATCGCAAGTAGACCTGACATTATGTTTAGTGTTTGCTTGTGTGCTAGATTTCAAGCTAGTCCTAGAGAATCACACCTTATAGCAGTTAAGAGAATCTTTAGATACCTTAGAGACACACCTTGTTTAGGACTTTGGTATCCTAGAGATTCCTCCTTTAATTTATATGTTTTCTCGAATGCGAATTATGGAGGTTGTAAGATAGATAGAAAAAATACCTCCGGTACTTGTCAATTCCTAGTTAGTATGCTCATATCTTGGTTCTCTAAGAAACAAAATAGTGTAGCCTTATCTACCACCGAAGCAAAATATATATCGGCTGAAAGTTATTGTGCTCAAATCCTTTAGATGAAGCAACAACTTTTAGATTATGGAATTGATGTAGGTACCATCCCTCTTAAGTGTGACAACACTAGTGCTATATGTCTCACTAAGAATCCATCCAGTATTCTAGAACCAAACACATAGAAATAAGACATCATTTCATTAGAGATCGTGTCTTGAAAAATAATGTAGTTCTAGAATATATAGAAACCTTGAATCAACTAGTGGACATTTTTACCAAACCATTAGATAAAGAGCATTTTTGGTCTCTTAGGAGAGAGTTAGGTTTAACTAGCATTTCTTGACCTTTAAACCCCTTTTTGGTCTTAAAATGTGCTTGAAGTTGATTGATTGCCATGCTTATGTGTTTTTTCTTCTATATGCATCTATGTCTATTGCTAGGGGAGTATGTATCTGTTTTAGTCCATACATGTTGATCATACATCATACACATGCATTTTAATTTGAGTAAAATCAAATTTTTGAGCTTCTTGTTGCCAAAAATGACATTTCTGGCACAACCGTATGGATACGGTGTATAACATATCGGTATGTGTTCTTGAACACATTTCTATACAGTTTTGACATGTATCGATACAATGTCGCGTATTAAAATGGATATAACTGTTTCGGTACAGTGTTTCTATACGCCACATGGTGTATCGGTATGCACCACCACTGAAAGTTTAAATGGGCATTAAAGAGCAAATTTCACTTTATTTCAAACACCCTTCTTTTTCCTAAAACCCTAATATGAAAATCCCTATAAAAACCTCTCAAATCCCTCTATTTTCTTCACACAACTCTTTAAATTCTTTGAGGGTTTTTGGGTTTCTCATCAAACCCTATCAAAATCATCAAGTTTGGTGCATCATCATATGCTCATTCATCCTTAATCTCATATTCAAGGTATAAACTTTCTTTCTTTTCTCTTTATTTTCGTTCATATTTATACTTTGTTTTTGTGTTCAAATTTATGTATTTATCTTGTATATAACATGTTTTTCTAAGATTTTGTAAAAACTTTTTCAAAACTGAATTTTTTTATTTGAATATAAATTTATACTGTATATTTTCAACACTATTTTCTTTATTTCACCAAAAATTCTTTTTATACTTGTATATGTTTTTAAACTATACAATATAGGTTTTTATCAATACCTTGATCATTGGATTATTCTTTGGATCGAATGTGATGATTTTTGCATACATGTTTCTTTTGTGGTTTGATTTGATTTTTGGTTTTTGTAATGGAATCTAAGAAACGTGCAAGAAAAAAAATTGCCTCTAGTTCCAATTCTCCAAATTGCAATTCCGAAACCAATGGTAAAAGACAAAACTTAACCCATATTCTTCAAAAGTGTTTTGATATCCCAAAATATGCCAATGACATTGATCGTTTTAAAATCTTTCAAAGTTACAAAATCTGACGGGAGCGCGTCATTTCGATTCCCTTTTTATCTTCCGAAAGATTTCAATTCAAATATCTTGGGCTTATGCAAGAATGAAAGTTTATGCAATTTTTAGGTTTACTCGGGATTTTATACCACAACCTTGTTTTGATTTTTTATTCAAATGCCCGATGTATTTATAACCGAGAGAAAACTAAAGTTGTTGCGATTCAATCATACCTTATGAGAAAAGAATTTCAAATTGATTCAACAACTTTAGCCAATGTTTTTGGGTTTAAGGATAATGGGATTGATGATGAGAATTCCTTGGGACATGTCATTGGAGGTTCCGTGGATGTTCTTGACGCTCAAGACCGCATCCTTCACCTCATGATCACTTGGTAGTTTCGTCCATACGGTGGAAAGTTCTCAAAGATCCGTCAAGTTGACCATTTTTGGATCCGATGCTTTCATGAGGGTAAGTATCCGAACTTAGCTCAAATCATGTTTACGAAAATTGTCTATCTTGTGCAACATCACCACACCACCTTTGTTTCATCCTTCACTTATAGCACCACCCTAAGCTACTTGTTCCACAAGTTGGGGATTGATTGTTGTTAACTCCTCAAAAGTACTAATTTTTATGCATATATTACGATACTTTTTCTTGCATTTGAGTACATAATTGTGCATTTAGTTATTAAAATCATGCATTTGCATTAAGGAGTTAGGAGTTGTTTGTTTTTCCAGTGTGAAGGGTTATTTTGCTGGTTTTAATGCAGGACATAAGGAGATAAGCATGGCAGAGTAGCGCAGGAGCAGAAAGCAATAGGACTGTAAGAGAAATGCCAAGCACCCTTGGCAATAGGTCACTAGAAGAGTATTGCCAAGAGCCCTTGGCAATGACAGCCTGAGAAAATAGGACCATATCAGATTGCAAAAAAATAGCATTTTATCAAACTCTGGAAAAATAGGATCAGATAAGATGATGCCAAGCTTGGTTGGCACAGATGGACTAAATGATCCAAGCTCAGCTGGTAAAGCGTTGACGGCACGATGACGACAGCCCTAGTCAAAACATGATCAGCTCAAATTCAAATATGGATAAAGATGATCACAAGCCTTATCCCTTGCGCATTTAAAATTCAAACTCAAAGGCTTATCCTAGGAATTCGACGCAAGCCTATTTAAGGAAGATATCGATCAAACAACAATAACAATTGGGAAAAAAAAGAAAAGAGGTGTTGCGCTAAAGAAGATGAAGGCTTGAACTTGAGAAGTGGTCTGCAACAATGGAGAAGGAGGAATCAGAGACAAAAAGATCAACAGCTTGAGGATTCCATGAGACATCTAGAATTCATTAAAAGGGCTGCATCGAAAAACCTCCTTCCTCGCCTTAGTTCCTTGCTGATCTTTTGTATTTCTTTCATGTGTTAAAGAATGATTTCAAACTTATATTTGCTGCATTTTATGTTTAGTTGTTAATAATTCAAATGCCTTGGCATTGTTCGTTCTATCTGGCATGTTTTCCAGTTTCCTAAATTCCGTGCCATGCTACCGCTGGCACAATATGCTTATTGCACCTTAATATCTTAACGGACTTAGGGGGCAACGATATGTTTCCAGATGCTAAGGTGAGATGCTTCGGAAGAAAATGTTCAAGTGGATGAGCTTACTTCTAAAGTGAATATACCCCTTAGGAGTATATATTGGACTTAATCAAATTGATTTATGAAAAATATCACTATAGAAATATAAGAGTTTTTGCATGGTTAATTTTGGGCATTGCCATCGAGAGAGGCAATGCCAAATTTGAATCTACTCAGCAATAAAGCGAAGGCAAAATGCTATTACTAGCTGGCATTGCTAGCATGAAATTCAGACATTCCATACCAAATCTTTGTTATCATTCTTGCACCCATTGTTTGCCAGACTGTTATCATTTCGTTACCATAATCTTCACTTTACTTTAGTTCTCTTTATCATCTGTATTTCTTTAATTCTTTTTATTTTACTCATTCCCTCAATCAGTTGCCATCACTTTTATTTTCTAGTTCACAAGTATTAATCATGGTAATTAATTCCTAGGCAATCCCTGTGGAGATGATACTCAACTCACTACTATATTACTTGCTGACCATGTATACTTGTACGTAAAATATGTATTATTGGCATTGTTTATTTACTTGCATATTTACACTGAATACTTAATCTTTTGCCATGCAATATTATGTCAACAAGTTTTTGGCGTCGTTGTCGGGGATTGCAACGAGATTAATTGTTTTGATTTTTACTTGTTTTCATTTTTTTGTTTGATTTATTTCATTTGGTATATGTACAGGATCATCACTGCGAATGAAGATTTACAATATGACCCAACCCTACGCAGGTTAAGAAGAGAACGTCGAGAAAAGGCTCGTAATGGCAATGGTGAGCTAGAAAATACCATAATTAATGCCAAAAACCAGGAGATGCCGACAATACCTGCAGTGATACCACCAGCTTCTGTTATTGCTGCTCAGATACATAAAGAACGATCTATAAGAGAAGATCTAGTACCCACCATAGATGATTTGATGTTAGGACCGATTAGTCTAGAGGTAAATATGGATAACTTTAAGCTTAAAATGATAATGATTCAATTGCTAATGGATGTAGGTCAACTTGATGGATCACCTAATGGAGACCCAATAAAGCATTTAAAGCAATTCATGGAGGTTTGCCAACTATTCCGCCAGCCTGATGTGAATAAAGAAACAATAAAGTTAAAGCTATTCTCATTTTCCTTGCGAGATAGAGCAAAATTGTGGCTAAATTCCTTGCCACCAGGTTCAGTTACTTCATGGGAAGAATTATGCCAGAATTTCCTTATGAGATTCTAGCCACCTAGACTTAACACCAAGTTGCGAAGTGAAATCGTTACCTTTAAGCAAGCTGATGATGAGAACTTCTATGATACTTGGGTGCGATTCAAAAACCTATTGAGAAGATGTCCCATGCATGGATTCCCTACTTGGACCCAGATGGAGATTTTTTACATCGGACTCAATGATCATGCCAGAACTGTTGTTGATGCCTTGGCAAATGGTTCATTGCTAGAAGAGAAATACACGGAGGCATATGATATCCTTCAAAGGATTGCTGCCAACGATTTTCAGTATCCTACTGCTAGACTAGGAACGAGGACAAGAACAAGTGGAAAATTGGAGCCTGATGCACTAACATCCATCAACGCTCAGATTTCCAATTTCACTAGCATTATGAAAACTTTGCAAAAGAGTAATGAATCCCAAGAAGTCAAGGCATTAGAACCATTTTGCATTATTTGTAGAGAGGATCATCATGTGGATGTATGCCCAACCAATCCTGGATCGGTAAATTTTGTTGATAATTTCAATCAAAATTTTAACCCACACTCCAATACATACAATGCAGGTGGGAAGCATCATCCTAATTTTTCGTGGGCAAACCAAGGTGGTAATCAATTTAATGCCCAGCGGTAGAATAACAATGCACCGCCAGGTTTCAAGAAGAATGCCATACCACGGAGAGCCCAGAACAATTTCCATGATGTGCAAAGACCTTCCGATGAGAACACCCTAAAGGATTATATAGAGCATAATGGTGCAATTATCAAAAGTCTAGCTGCATCCATGAGGAACTTGGAAGTTCAGATAAGAAATATTGCCAGTGTACTTAATGCCAGATCTCTAGAGACTCTACCAAATGATACAGAGGATGCTCGGCAAAAAGGGTGAGAATAATACAAAGTTGATAATCTCCCAAGTGGCAAAGAAGTCGAGATTTCAACGCATGGAAAAGAGCCAATTGTTTGCCATAAGAATAAAATAGTGCCAACAGAAGAAACCAAGAGAGCTAAAAAGGGGGAAGCAAGCACCAATAATGCCAGATCACAACTTGATGCTAACCCTACTTGGTAAAACAAGTAGGTATTATTGTTGACGTTTTCAAAGATCTTGAGTGTGCAGATGAACCTGAGGAATGCCAAGCTGTTGAGATCATGGAATTTATCTTCAATGAGGACATGACACAACTTTGCTAGGGCACTGATGATGATGCCAAAGAACTAGATGACGAGGATATGTCTAGTGAGGAAAGAGATACTTCATTTTTTTAAGGTGGTTGTTCAAAGGTTCTCGAGACCTACAACAAAGTGATACTTCAGTTTTTAAGGTGGTTGTTCAAAGCCATCATGACAAAACATTCTCTTCCATTGTGAAATCGAGAGTTCGGCATAATTAAAGGAAAGAAAACCTTCGGCTTTCTATGTTGGTTATTCAAACAAAAGATTGTCACATCCTACCATCTACCAACCAAGGGCCAAAGACTGAATCACTACTGGAAGGAAATCAGATTAATGCCAAGGAGAACATTCTCCTTGCAGATATTCAGTAATGTTTTGCTAACCCAATCTGATCATTGTAAATATGTTTAGGAGAGTTGTTTTATTTTTTCAGTACTTAGGATATCTCAGTTTTAATTTTTTTAGTTTTATTTTTTTTCTATTTTGAAAGGTTTCTTTGATATTTAGTACAAGAAATCATGCCAGAGACCGTGCCATGAAGAAAACACTCGAGGATATCTGTCTACACACTGCCAGCATTCCTTGAGTTCCTTACCGACCTCTTTGCCAAGGATGACATGCCAGCCAGTTCCCACTCTATCCGATGCCATCGTTCCAGTCTCGCTAGTACAAGTTGAATATGCCAGTACAGATACGCCAAGAAACCTTCTAAGGGGAGTCCGCTTTCCCTTAAAACTCCTTTGCATTTTTATTTTATTGCATTCACATGTTCATGCATTTTTACTATTCTCATTTGTATATATGTGTTGTTTTCATGCATTGAGGACAATGCACACCTTTGGTTTGGGGGGGGTGTATCCTTACATTCGTATGCAATGCACTCATGTTTAAATTTCAATTTGCCATATAGAATAGTTTTCCATTTAGGATTAAAATTTGCATACCAAACCACTAATTTTTTTGTTACCTCGGTTAAGATTGAAAATTTTGTCAATAATCTGCTAGTTTAGTTGAATTTTTTTAGATTTATCTGTCCAATGAAGAAACTTGAATTTTAGAGCTTGTATGCCAGCTGTTGTCACTGATTTTTCACTAGTGTCATATTGTTGTTGTTTTCATAATTAGTATAATTGTTATACGTTAGTGTTACATTGTTAATAGTATTATTGTTATGTTTTAGTATTATATAATATTGATGTGGTAGTATTATCATAGCTATATACATTTTTAGTTAATAGTTAATATAATAGTTAGTATAAAACCCAAAATAAAAAACAGTCTATTATATAAAACCCAAGTCCATTTAATTTAAAACAAAGCACATATCCATTTACAATAAGGGCCCGTTGGCCCAATTATAACTAAACAAAACCCTAATCCCTTGCTTCTTTGTTGCGCATGCAATGGAGGGCCGTTGGGTCAAGGATTGATCCAACGATGCATATCATATGCAGGAAACCCTAGTCTTAGGGGTGTAGCACCGCACGTCCCTCTATCGTTGGATCCAGAAGCAATCTAACGATCAGATCACTCTGGAGCATATCACACAGATTATCACCCGCGCGTGAAGACCACGCACTGACGTTTAAGCTTCAGTTGGGCCTTCCGTCTTCTCTATTTCTGTTTGCCTTTCCTTAGATCATTCCTCCCCGGCAGCATCATCACTGTTGCATTTACCGAAAATATAAACAATAGCAAAAAATGATAAGGATCAAGTTAAAAGAGGAAAGTTAAATCCCTAAATTAAAGCCCTAACTGGAAATTGGAATCAAATCAGATCATGGTCAACAAAACATAGCCCTAATCTGAAGCTTTTGCAAGAATCAAGCTACAACCAAATCAGGTCAGAGGACAAATCGCGGGTCAATAGCAAATCGGCTTAAGATCAGAGCCGGAACAGAAGCACCATAGATGATTTTTAGGGATTCAAGCTTGAAATTCAAGCATGAGTGTAACTATATAAAGCATTGTAATTCTTTGTAAACAACACGCCAGATTGATAGGAAACACACACATTCAAATCATACAATACACAAAGTATACACAATAAGCATTCAGAATCCAGAAATTGTACCAAGCAAGTGTATTCAAGTGTTCATCAGAGAAATAAAACAAAGTTTCTGGTAATTTCTACTTTTATATACAATCCTTGTTTTAAATAAAGGAAAGGGGAAGGTTTTACCTTTGTTTCTTGTAGCACCACCGTGAATTTGGTTTTGATGTAGCTCTGGTGAGAAAAATATGATTTGGGGTCGCCGAAATATGGGAAATGGAGATTTTTTGAGAAATTTTTGCTGCCGGTGGAAGGCGGCTGGTGCGGCGGATGTTCATCGTGTTCTCAGTTCATGAAGAACACGAAGAACTCTTCAGAGGATTTAAAAGGAATTGGTTTTGATCCATTTTAATAAAAGGTGGGAAATGTTTTTTTGTTTCTGATATTGGTTATACAAACCAACCGAGACCCGACCCGTATCCGACTTTCAACTCGCGCCGTACTTTGCCAGGTCTTATACTGCAGCTCTTCAATTTTCAAACTTCTCAATCTCGTCATTTTTTCTTCTAAATTGACCATCAAATTTCACCTTTCATTTTATTTTAACCTTCATATTTTCTTTACTTTCAATTCGGTCCCTAATTCAGATTTTTCTTTTTAAAAATAAAAAGCTAATTACCCTTTTTATTTAAAATTTAGTAATTATTTAAGTAATTATTTAGTTATTTTAAGCAATTTAATTACTTCTTTATATCTTTTATGTGCACATGTGTGTTTGTTAAAACCCTAGGAATAGGTTCTGAATAAGCTTAGAATAGAGACATCCATGTTGTAAAATTTCCGTCATAATTTAATAAAATACGCTTAATTTCACTTAAATTTTAATAGTTAAAATGAATGTAGACCTCTTTAGGATTTAATCATTTATTGGTTTTTAATTAAAAGACTTTAACACACTTAATCTTCTTGTTGGTTTGTTTAAAAAGTGAAAACTAATTAATGCAGTGTCTTACCAAACGGAAATGACGGGTTAGCGCCATGAGTGTTGGCAGTGATTGGAGTTCGTCTTCCAGAAGGTAAGGCCGTTAAAATAGATTTATATTCACTAAATGGATGAATAAGTTGAAACTCTTGTGAACTTGCAAATTCCAATTTTCAAAATGCTTTTTGAAATCAATTAGGTACCAATTTTTGGGCATTGTGGGGGTGCTAACCTTTCCCCACACGTAACCGACCCCCGAACCTATTTTCTCTTATTTTCGTGCACCAAAAATGTTATTTTGATAAATAAAACGTTTTATCAAAATAATCCATGTTTTAAAAGTGATCAAATCACATTTTTTTCAAAAAAGATTGGTGGCGACTTCGTGTTTTTCTTAAGTCTTCCAAAACAACATCGAAGCTCCTATAAAAAGGGGTTGCAACAGCTTAGCGACTCTGCTGGGGAATTCTTGTGTTAAAAAAACAAAAGAGGGTCAGGCCAAAAATTGTTTTAAAAAATAATGTTTTAAAAGAGGAATTTGCAAGTTCACAAATCTTTCAGTCTATTCGTCCGTTTAATGAATACAACTCTATTTTACGTATTCCAAAATTTGTTCAAAATCTTTATTCCCGAGCTTGTCATGTTCGTTTCAGTGAGGGAAAACGCTTTGCTCATATAAGAATATTAATTCTCCATATGAGCCTAGCAAGTACCTTCGGGACTCATATGCCTCATGTCTTCATAAGGATACCGATCCTTCGAGAAGACATAGGAAGTGAGTCCTCCTGAGTTGAACTTGGTTCGTTCAAAGCCTATAATAGGTGAGAACCAGGGGCTTTGCTAGCATTAGTAGGGGAAAGCAAAGACAATTCAGAACCAGACAATTTGAGAAACTAGAGCCTACCCCAATAGAGCCATGCGGAAAACATAGGGTTTGAGTCTGGTCAAAATTGTTGCGAATAATCTGTGGAGACATGTCCTAGAGTGTTGGAATGTGCTGCCCAGAATTATTCGTGAAATTATTTTGGTCTCTTTGTGTTTTTTTAATTCTGATCTTTTTCCTTCTTGTCTTGTTGTTTTGCATATTCTTTCATGCAACATCATTCCCTATCTAGAAGGGGTTGATTCTCAAAAACACTTGCTCAACTTTGAAAAGCTTTCAAAATGGATAAAGGGATCCTAAAGAGTGAAGATGAGAATGCAAGAGTGCGACATTGGTATGAGGTTAATCAGTGAACATTCGAAGACAGTATAGCAGCTAATCATGAAATAGAGACTTCAGAGTATGCTCATATCAGTGTTAAACAGAATAACATGCAAGAACTGCGAGAAATCTGGGACCGCTTTGATTATGTGACCAAGCAGTTGTTCCATGAAGCTTATGGTGATATAGCGTATCTCCTATATGTAAAGGTGGATGAGCCATTTCTGAAAGCCTTGGTTTAGTTCTGGAATCCTGGATACTGATGCTTCACTTTTAATGGAGAAGACATGATACCTACGCTTGAAGAATACTTAGCCCTTTTCAATCTGCGCAAGGTGAAGAAGAACTAGGTTTATGCCAAGCCGCTTAAAAACAAAACCCCGAATTCAAGACTCCAAGCTTTCGCTAGTATGAGTGATGGTTGGGTCAAGGTGTTGAAACGGAAGAGAGGAGACAGTTTTAATTTTCCTTGGTTAAGTATTCTAAACATAATTCCGATTCATCTAGATAAAGAGAAGAGAGTAGACCTCTTGGCTATTGTAATCTACGACCTGGTTATCTTTCCGAAGGTCTTGGGAAATATTGATGTAGCGTTGTTAAATTTCTTTGAACAGCTAAAGAGAGAGGTCAACCCAGTGCTAGCTGTATTAGCTGAAACTTTCATTTCCCTAAATGCGTGCCAAAAAGTGGAAGGTGTGCGTTTTGGTGGGTGTACCCCCTTACTCCAGGTTTGGGCCCTTAGTCACTTCTGGAAATGCTCAACATTGGCCTTGTCAAATGTATTTTCTCCAAATTTCTCTCCTCTCCAGGAGTTCTTGGCAAAAGAATTGCCAGTTGTTAAGAAGAGAAAGTGGATTGATATTTTCAAAGACCGTCGTGATGAAGACATTAGGTGGAGAGTTCCTTGGATGGGTCATACTAAGGTCTTGTACAAATGTAGGGATTTCAATTTCTTGTTGTTGTTGGGTTTATGAGGAGGAATTGGATGTGCCCCTTTGATAGTATATCGTCAGTTTGGGTCTCGACAGTTCATCCTATTCACTACTGGTCTTAGCTCGTCAGAATTCGAGTTCCAGGGAGAGTTTAGACAAAAAGATACAGACAATCGGTGATTCGTGGAACCACTGTTATCGCATGGAATTCGAGTCAGATAGTCATTGCATGTACACCCCTGACTATGATATTTGGAGGCGTATAATAATGAATGACAGAGTCATAACACCTACACCTGGACAAGCTAAGTCTTTAGAAGAACACTTGAAGGCAGTCCCTACAGAAGTTGACATACTAAGAGAAGAGCTGAGAAGGGCCAAGTTGGAGATAGAAACCTTGCGAGAACAGAACCAACAAAATAATTTTGAGTCAAACCTTGATGTAGAAAAACATAAAGGGGAAACGAAGCGTGTAACGAAGCTGTATATGGATTTAGAAAAGAAGTTTAAGATTCAGACGGTTGATTTTCTCAAGTTCCAGACTACTATTCGAAATGTTGATCTGAGAAAAACCCCAAAACAGTGGAAACAAGAAATAGAGCATGCTGTGGGGAAGGAGAAAGAATGTGGAAAGTGGGAGATTGAGAAGTACATACGGGTACTTGTTGAAGAAAGGAAGAAGGGTAAGTAGGTAGAACGACAAACGAGTTCTTGAAAAAGAGAAAAAAAATGTGGCTTCATGGAAAAGTAAGGCTCATGATAATAAGATCCGTTTATTCGAGCTACAAACATCATATAATGAGACTAGTGAAAAGTTGAAACAAAGCCAGATCTGTGTTGCTAAGTTACAAGCCAAGGTAGATGACTTGAACCGTTCGCTGCATGATCTTCAGAACCATCACACCTACATTGAACTCCAGGCCTATTTGAGTGAGAATGATACCTTGAAGAAACGGGTGGAGGAGATGGACGACGTCATCCAAGATTACAGAACAAAGATCCTAGTCCTCCATGATGCCAACGAAGGAGGTAATGATTACTGGTTCACTCGTCTTAGAGACAATGGCAGAAGATTCCAGGAGCGAGATGAGTTCAACAAGTCCATCATGGTTCAGGTTCAAAATGTGGCCAATCATGTGATTATATTGACTAAGAAAGCTACATCTCTCCGTCAATATATCAAGCCAATAGGAGAAATATTCATAAATATGTTAAAATTTCTTGAAATAAGGACCTTTCGTATTCAATAAAATGTTGTTTCTTGAGCGAATATTTTATGAAATTAACGACCATTCACTTGCATTCATACATTTGCATTTACTTTTGTGTGTTTTGCTGGTTTTCTTTGCATTTGTTTGTTTATGTTTTTACATGCATTCATAACATGATGAGAAATTAACTTAAATAAAAACATGGTAGAACATTCAAAATAGCAAAAACAACTCACAAATACGAAACTCAGTCCCAAGTCAAAGAGATGGAAGACAGAGTGGCAACCTTGGAAACCAACCACAGAAGTACCCATGACCGATTAGATAAGTTGGAAACTGACTTAAAGCAAGAAATAGAGCTAGTACACCAAAAGACTTTCAGCTCGATTGCGGCAATGCTGGGATTCAAGGATCCAAATGTAGCAGAAATTGGAGGGAAAACCAATGCTCTGCCCCGATTTTAGGGAATGACTTTCACTCATCCTGGAATGCAAAAGGAAGCTTCAACACCAAAGGCTAAGCTGTCTCCCCACTTTGCTGAGTCCTCCGTTCAGAATGAGTTTAAGGCCAATACAGATGGAGCTCGCAACTATGAAGTGCCCGACCTGGATGAAATTGCAGACAAGGCTAAGGCTGAAAGGAAATGGGAAGATCGTTATGAGAAGTTGGAGGGAATGATCAAATCCTTCCAAGAAGGAAGCACTTATGGAGGAGTAGATGCTAAGGATAAGTTTGACATATTTTGAGATACCCCCAAAATTCAAGGTTCATGATTTCGAGAAGTACAATGGAACCACATGCCCATCAGCACATCTATCCATGTATTGAAGAAAGATGTCAATGTACCCAGACAATGAAAAGCTACTTATTCATTGCTTCCAAGACAGCTTAGTGGGATCAATTGTATGTTGGTATACGCAACTGAGCCGGGTAAATATTTGATCATGGAAATTCCTATCAATGGCCTTTAGTGAGCAGTACAAGCATGTCACTAACATGGTTCCAACTAGACTGGTATTGCAAGGAATGGAATAAAAACACCATGAGAGTTTTCGTCAATACGCGCAAATGTGGAGGGATGTAGCTGCCCAGGTTCCGCCACTGTTGCTTGAGAATGAGATCACCCTAATTTTTGTAGAAACTTTGAAAGGTTCCTTTTAAGATCGAATGATAAACCATGCAACCAAGAACTTTGCATACATGCTAATGAATGGTGAGTTGATCTTGGCAACCGTCAAGAGTGGAAAGTTGGATGAAGGAGAAACCAAAAAACCCTACAAGAAAAGAGAGAGTGAGGTGAATGCAACCAATGTATATAACCCCAATTATTCAAAGAGGGTAGTTTTCAATAAACCCAATGCTTCAATTTCAGCCCATGTTACAACAAACTCACCAAAAGAGGATCGAAGATAGCAGGGAAGCTCAAAGCCATATTTCCTTCCCATCCTAATGACATATGCAGAGCTGTTTGTCGAATTGATCAAATCTCAAATGGTACTGTCGCACTATGTTCCTCCTTTCACACCACCGTATCCTGCATGGTACGATGAAAAGGCACAATGTGAATACCATGCAGGTATTAGGGGGCACACTATTGAGAACTGCATTGCTTTTAAAAGAGTGGTGAATGATTTAAGGAAATCAGGCATGTTGTCATTCAACATGTCTGAAGAGAAAGGAAACCCTTTGCCAAATCACCAGAAGGCATGAGTGAATGCCGTCATAGAAGGAGAAGACAAGATGATTAAAGAAAATGTTGCTAAGGTCAAAGCGTCTATGAAGTGGATATGGGCCCAAATGGTGGCAGTTGGGATGTTGGAAGGAGAAGCCCAGAAGTTGAATGTTTAAGAAGGGTTGTATTACGAGTACCACAAGATAGAAGGGCATGGGATTGAATGTTGCTTAGAGTTTAAGCAATTGGTCCAAGATAAAATGGATGAAAAAGAACTTGAATTCTTTAAGAAAGGAAACAATGAGTGTATGTTAGATGTTTATGTGTTAGATGAGTCATCTTCTAAGAGAGATTATACTAGAATAAAGCCTTTGGTTATCAAGACCAAGGCAAAAGTAAGCGAATCTACGAGGCGTGTAATCCCACGACTTATAATCAAGGCACCAGCCCCATTTCTATACAAGGACAACAAGCAAGTCCCATGGAACTACGCTTGCACGGTGGCGGCCTCAGAAGAATCACCTGTTGAAGAAAGGATAAAAGATGAGCCAATTGACGAAGTAAGCTGTTTTACAAGAATTGAAGGGCTCTATTCCCAGCCGATAGTAGAAGATAGAGATGTAACATAAAGAAAGGCTGCTTAAGAGCCTGAGAAAGAAGACGATAGAGATTTCTTTAAGGAAAAGCCACCGGTATACCATGAGCCGGTGAAAGAGTCAGAGGCTCGGGAATTCTTGAAGATTCTTAAGCACAGTGAATACAACATGGTGGAGCAACTCCACAAACTCCCGGCTCAAATCTCTATGTTATCTTTGATGTTAAGTTTTGATGGCCACCGTGAGGCCTTGCTAAAAATTTTGAACCGAACGTTTGTATCAAAGGAAATCACTACTGAAAAGATGGACATGTTGGTTGGTAATATTGTTGTTAACAACTTTATCTCATTTAATGATGAGGAAATACTAGAGGAAGGAAGGTGATCGTGCAAAGCTCTACATATCTCCACAAGATGCAAGGGATATATGCTACTGGGCGTCCTTATTGATAATGGGTCAGCCCTGAATGTTCTGCCATTAGCAACACTGAAAGAAGCTACCTATAGATAGTTCTCATATGAGAGCATATCAAAATACACTAAGAGCATTTGACGGAACGCAGAAAGATGTGTTGGGAAAAATTAAAGTGCCCTTGCAGATTAGACCATCAACCTTTGACGTAGAGTTTGTGGTTATGGATATTAGGCCCAGTTACAGCTGCTTGCTTGGGCGTCCATGGATCCACACAGCAAGAGAGGTCCCATCTACCTTACACCAGAAGTTGAAATTTGTGATTGATGGCCAATTGATAGCTGTAGGTGTAGAGGAGGAAATCATTGCATCAATAACTACTAATGTACCCTTTATCGATATTGATGAGGGTGCTCTCGAGTGTCACTTTAGGACATTAGAGCTAGTCAATGCGACCCTTGTTACCGAAGAGAGTAAGGTGCTTAAGCCAGAATTATCCACATGCACAAAGATTCAAGTTAAACAAACTCTTGAAAAAATAGCTGAGGTTAGGAAATGATTAGGGAAAAGACACTAATGGAGGCTGTATTCTGGGGTAATCCCAGCAAAAAAAGGATTGCTTTGGCTTGGGATTCAAACCCAACAAGTGGCAAATAAGAGCTGAAATTAGAAAACACCAAAAGAGAAGAAAGGCAAGACTGAAAGGAGAGGAAATTGAGTGGAGCCAATGACATTTTTGCCTTTAAGCCATAACTTTATATCTGGAGGCCTGTTGGACCAAAATGCCCGAGTCGATGAGAAAGAGAAAAAGAATAATGACCTGTGTGAAGCATTTGAGAAGTTGAGCATTAATGCTATAATGGATGAGGAGGAAGAGAACAAGTACTTGTCTAAGATTTGCCCATGCTCTGAACTCGACAACTGGACTGCCAAAGAAATCCCTGTAGTCTTTAAGACAGCTTTAGAGTAATTCTCAAACTCTATAATTTGAATTTCAATAAAGATGCATTCTCTTTCTTCCAACTAATCTTGTGTGGCAAACTCTTTCCATAAATAAAACTCAAAGTGAAAACTTAAAAAATCATCACATTCATCTCTTTTCTTTGTATATATCCCTGTCCCATTTCTTTGCAGGTCTTCAGATATCAATGACCTAAATAACTATCGGAGGCCTGTTGGACCAGAATGCCCGAGTCGATGAGGAAGAGAAAAAGAAGAATGACCTGTGTGAAGCATTTGAGAAGTTGAGCATTAATGCTATAATGGATGAGGAGGAAGAGAATAATTACTTGTCCAAGATTTGCCCATGCTCTGAACTCGACAACTGGACTACAAAAGAAATCCCTGTAGTCTTTAAGACAGATTCAGAGTAATTCTCAAACTCTATAATTTGAATTTCAATAAAGATGTATTCTCCTTCTTCCAACAAATCTTGTGTGGAAAACTCTTTCCATAAATAAAACTCAAAGTGAAAACTTAAAAAATCATCCCATTCATCTCTTTTCTTTGTATATATCCTTGTCCCTTTTCTTTGCAGGTCTTCAGATATCAATGACCTAAATAACTCTTGGCCCGACACTGAAGTTGATTTTGAATTACCTTTATGCTTAGAGGAAGTCGATGATGTTGATAATGAAGAAGAATATGAGTTGCCTAGAGATCTACTCAGAATGGTAGAATGAGAGGAAAAACAAATTCTACCTTACAAAGATGAGTTAGAAATACTCTGAACCTTGGCACTGAAGAAGAAAGGCGTGAAATAAAGATTGGCACCACCATTACAGCCAATACTCAACAAAGCCTGATTGAGTTTTTGAAAGAATTCAATGATATCTTCGTATGGTCATATCAAGACATGTCGGGTCTCGACACTGACATCATTATACATCGGCTTCCTATAAAATTGGGATGCGAGCCTGTGAAGTAGAAGCTTAGGAGGATGAAAGCAGAGATACTCCTGAATATCAGAGATGAGGTGAAGAAGCAGTTTGACGCAGGATTTTTAGAGGTAGCTAAGTATCCAGAACGGGTGGCCAACATCGTTCTAGTTCCCAAGAAGGATGGAAAAGTACGTATGTGCGTTGACTATATGGATCTCAATAGAGCAAGCCCCAAAGAAAATTTCCCGTTACTGCACGTAGACACGTTAGTAGATAACACAGTTGGACATTTCCTTTTCTCTTTCATGAATGGATTTTTCGGGTATAACTAGATTAAAATGTGCCCATAAGATATGGAAAAGACCAACTTCATAACACTTTGGGGAACTCTTTGTTATAAAGTAATGCCCTCTGGTCTGAAGAATGTAGGGGCAACTTACCAAAGATCCATGGTCACTCTTTTCCAATGACATGGTACATCGGGAAATAGAAGTATACGTAGATGATATGATCGCCAAATCCCGGTTTGAGGAGGAGCATTTGATGAACTTAAAGAAACTCTTTCAAAGGCTGAGGAAGTTCCAGTTAAAGCTTAACCCAGACAAGTGTACATTTGGGGTTACATCAGGAAAATTATTAGGCTTTATGGTAAGCAAGAGAGGAATTGAGATTGATCCAGACAAAATTAAGGCCATACAAGAGCTCCCACCACCTCAAACACAGAAAGAGGTTTGGGGTTTCTTGGGGAGGTTAAACTACATCGCCCGTTTTAACTCTCAGTTAACTAATAAGTGTGATCCAATGTTCAGACTACTTAGAAAGAATAACCCAGGTACATGGAATGAAGAATGTCAGCCAGCCTTAGAAAGGATCAAGGAACAATTAACTAATCCTCTTGTGCTAGTACCACTAGTTCCTTGTAAGCCATTGATTCTATACTTGACAGATATGAAAACTCTATGGGTTGTGTGCTGGGCCAACATGATGACACTGGAAAAAAGAAAAATCAATATATTACCTGAGTAAAAAGTTCACTGATTGCAAAACTAGATATTCTTCAATTGAAAAACTGTGTTGTACTTTAGTATGGGCAGCTAAAAGGCTCAGGCAATATATGCTATATCACAATACATGGCTAATCTCGAAATTGGATCCTTTAAAGTTCATGATGGAAGCTCCAGCCTTGTCGGGAAGATTAGCATGTTGGCAGAAGCTATTATTAGAGTTTGATATCTAATATGTAAGCTAGAAAGTAATAAAGGGGAGTGTCATAGCTGACTTTTTGCAAGCCATGCTTGTGAAGACTATGAGGCACTAAATTCAATTTCCCCGATGAAGACCTGATGTGTATTTCGGAAGATAGTGAAGTCCCCGTGGAATTATGGGTCTTGAACTTCTATGGTACAATAAATGCTTTAGGACGCGGTATTAGGGTAGTTTTGGTTTCACCAGAAGGAGATTGCTACCCTTTTACAAGTCGTTTAAATTTCTTCTGCACCAATAACATGGCAGAATATGAGGCTTGCATATTGGGTCTAAGAGAGGCCATTAAGAGGAAAATCCGTACCTTGAAGGTTTTTGGAGACTTGATATTGGTTATCTATCAAATATAAGGTGAATGGGAAACAAAAGATGCAAAGTTGATAGAATATCACAAGTTGGTCATTGAATTGACCAAAGATTTCAATGAGATCACCTTTAAGTACCTCCCCAGAGAAGACAACCAGATGGCTGATGCCTTAGCCACTTAGCTGCCATGTTTAAAGTAAGTGAAGGTTTTGAGATGATGCCCATCAAGTTGAAAATGCTAGATTCCCCAGCTCATTGCTATGACGCGAAGAAGAGACATACGGTTTACCTTGGTACCATGACATTGTAAAGTACCTAAAATTTAGGGACTATCCACCTAGGCTACTGAAAATGAGAAGAAAATGATTAGGAAAATGGCATCATGGTATGTTCTTAATGGGGAGATATTGTATAAGAGAAGTCGAGATCAGATACTTCTAAGATATGTAGATGCAAAAGAAGCTCAGTTGATTTTAGAAGAGGTTCACAAGAAAGTTTGTGGAACCCACCCTAGCGGCTTCACCATGGCCAGAAGGATCATGCGCTTTGGATATTATTGGTCAACTATGAAAGGAGATTGCATCAATTACTCTCGCAAATGCCAAAAATGCCAAATTTATGCTGACAAGGTTATTACACCCCCACAATCACTTCATGTTATATCACCTTCTTGGCCTTTTTCTATCTGGGGCATAGATGTTATTGGACAGATTTACCCGAAGGCGTCAAATGGACATCGCTTTATTTTGGTAGCTATTGACTACTTCACGAATTGGGTGGAAGCAGCCTCGTATGCAAACATTACTAGGTCTACGGTTTGCAAATTCCTAAAAAAGAAAATTATTTGTCATTACGGCTTACCTGAAAGTATCATTACTGATAATGCCTCTAATCTAAATAACAAGATAATAACTGGAGTCTGTGAGCAGTTTAATGTCAAGCATCATAACTCAGTGGTATATCGCCCAAAGATGAGCGAGGCAGTTGAGGCTGTAAATAAGAACATTAAGAAGATAGTTTCAAAAATGGTTGATACTTATAAGGACTGGCATGGGAAGCTACCATTAGCCTTATATGCCTATCAAATTGCAGTACGAACTTCTACTGGGGTAACACCCTTTTCATTGGTGTATGGAGTAGAAGCTGTAGTACTAATTGAAGTTGAGATATCATCACTCCGTGTTTTAATAGAGGCAAAGTTGGAAGAAGTAGAATGGGTTCAGGCGAGACATGACTAGTTGAATCTAATTGAGGAGAAAAGGTTGAAAGCATTGTGTCATGGGCAGATGTACCAAAGAAGGATGATTAGGGCACATGAGAAGAAAGTTCGCCCGAGAGAATTCCAAGAAGGTGATTTGGTATTAAAGAAGAAGTTACCAATTCAAAACGATTCCCGAGGAAAATGGGCACCAAATTGGGAGGGACCTTACGTTGTCAGTATATCACAAGTTAAAAAATCCCCAACAAGTGGCAAATAAGAGCTGAAATTAGAAAACACCAAAAGAGAAGAAAGGCAGGACTGAAAGGAGAGGAAATTGAGTGGAGCCAATGACATTTTCGCCTTTAATCCATAACTTTAGATCTAGAGGCCTGTTGGACTAGAATGCCCGAGTCGATGAGGAAGAGAAAAAGAAGAATGACCTGTGTGAAGCATTTGAGAAGTTGAGCATTAATGCTATAATGGATGAGGAGGAAGAGAACAAGTACTTGTCTAAGATTTGCCCATGCTTTGAACTCGACAACTGGACTGCCAAAGAAATCCCTGTAGTCTTTAAGACAGCTTCAGAGTAATTCTCAAACTCTATAATTTGAATTTCAATAAAGATGCATTCTCCTTCTTCCAACAAATCTTGTGTGGCAAACTCTTTCCATAAATAAAACTCAAAGTGAAAACTTAAAAAATCATCCCATTCATCTCTTTTCTTTGTATATATCCCTGTCCCTTTTCTTTGCAGGTTTTCAGATATCAATGACCTAAATAACTCTCGGAGGCCTGTTGGACCAGAATGCCCGAGCCGATAAGGAAGAGAAAAAGAAGAATGACATGTGTGAAGCATTTGAGAAGTTGAGCATTAATGCTATAATGGATGAGGAGGAAGAGAACAAGTACTTGTCCATGATTTGCCCATTCTCTGAACTCGACAACTGGACTGCCAAAGAAATCCCTGTAGTCTTTAAGACAGCTTCAGAGTAATTCTCAAACTCTATAATTTGAATTTCAATAAAGATGCATTCTCCTCATTCCAACAAATCTTGTGTGGCAAACCCTTTCCATAAATAAAACTCAAAGTGAAAACTTAAAAAATCATCCAATTCATCTCTTTTCTTTGTATATATCCATGTCCCTTTTCTTTGCAGGTCTTCAGATATCAATGACCTAAATAACTCTTGGCCCGACACTGAAGTGGATTTTGAATTACCTTTATGCTTAGAGGAAGTCGATGATGTTGATAATGAAGAAGAATATGACTTGCCTAGAGATCTACTCAGAATGGTAGAATGAGAGGAAAAACATATTCTACCTTACAAAGATGAGTTAGAAATACTCTGAACCTTGGCACTGAAGAAGAAAGGCGTGAGATAAAGATTGGCACCACCATTACAGCCAATACTCAACAAAGCCTGATTGAGTTTTTGAAAGAATTCAATGATATCTTCGTATGGTCATATCAAGACATGTCGGGTCTCGATACTGACATCGTTGTACATCGGCTTCCTATAAAATTGGGATGCGAGCCTGTGAAGTAGAAGCTTAGGAGGATAAAAGCAGAGATACTCTTGAATATCAGAGATGAGGTGAAGATGCAGTTTGACGCAGGATTTTTAGAGGTAGCTAAGTATCCAGAATGGGTGGCCAACATCGTCCTAGTTCCCAAGAACGATGGAAAAGTACGTATGTGCGTTGACTATAGAGATCTCAATAGAGAAAGCCCCAAAGAGAATTTCCCGTTACCGCACATAGACACGTTAGTAGATAACACAATTGGACATTTCCTTTTCTCTTTCATGAATGTATTTTCCGGGTATAACCAAATTAAAATGTACCCAGAAGATATGGAAAAGACCACCTTCATAACACTTTGGGGAACTCTTTGTTATAAAGTAATGCCCTCTAGTCTGAAGAATGTAGGGGCAACTTACCAAAGATCCATGGTCACTCTTTTCCAATGACATGATACATCAGGAAATAGAAGTATATGTAGATGATATGATCGCCAAATCCCGATTTGAGGAGGAGCATTTGGTGAACTTAAAGAAACTCTTTCAAAGGCTGAGGAAGTTCAGTTAAAGCTTAACCCAAACAAGCGTACATTTGGGGTTACATCAGGAAAATTATTAGGCTTTATGGTAAGCAAGAGAGGAGTTGAGATTGATCCAGACAAAATTAAGGCCATACAAGAGCTCCCACCACCTCAAACACAGAAAGAGGTTTGGGGTTTCTTGGGGAGGTTAAACTACATCGCCCGTTTTAACTCTCAGTTAACTAATAAGTGTGATCCAATGTTCAGACTACTTAGAAAGAATAACCCAGGTACATGGAATGAAGAATGTCAGTCAGCCTTAGAAAGGATCAAGGAACAATTAACTAATTCTCTTGTGCTAGTACCACTAGTTCCCTGTAAGCCATTGATTCTATACTTGACAGATATGAAAACTCTATGGGTTGTGTGCTGGGCCAACATGATGACACTGGAAAAAAGAAAAATCAATATATTACCTGAGTAAAAAGTTCACTAATTGTGAAACTAGATATTCTTCAATTGAAAAACTATGTTGTACTTTGGTATGGGCAGCTAAAAGGCTCAGGCAATATATGCTATATCACAATACATGGCTAATCTCAAATTTGGATCATTTAAAGCTTATGATGGAAGCTCCAGCCTTGTCGGGAAGATTAGCATGTTGGCAGAAGCTACTATTAGAGTTTGATATCTAATATGTAAGCTAGAAAGCAATAAAGAGGAGTGTCATAGCTGACTTTTTGGCAAGCCATGCTTGTGAAGACTATGAGGCACTTAATTCAATTTCCCCGATGAAGACCTGATGTGTATTTCGGAAGATAGTGAAGTCCCCGTGGAATTATGGGTCTTAAACTTCTATGGTACAGTAAATGCTTTAGGACGCGGTATTAGGGTAGTTTTGGTTTCACCAGAAGGAGATTGCTACCCTTTTACAAGTCGTTTAAATTTCTTCTGCACCAATAACATGGCAGAATATGAGGCTTGCATATTGGGTCTAAGAGAGGCCATTAAGAGGAAAATCCATACCTTGAAGGTTTTTGGAGACTTGGAATTGGTTATCTATCAAATACGAGGTGAATGGGAAACAAAAGATGCAAAGTTGATAGATTATCACAAGTTGGTCCTTGAATTGACCAAAGATTTCAATGAGATCACCTTTAAGTACCTCCCCAGAGAAGATAACCAGATGGCTGATGCCTTAGCCACTTTAGCTGCCATGTTTAAAGTAAGTGAAGGTTTTGAGATGATGCCCATCAAGTTGAAAATGCTAGATTCCCCAGCTCATTGCTATGACGCGAAGAAGAGACATACGGCTTACCTTGGTACCATGACATTGTAAAGTACCTAAAATTTAGGGACTATCCACCTAGGCTACTGAAAATGAGAAGAAAATGATTAGGAAAATGGCATCATGGTATGTTCTTAATGAGGAGATATTGTATAAGAGAATTCAAGATCAGATACTTCTAAGATATGTAGATGCAAAAGAAGCTCAGTTGATTTTAGAAGAGGTTCACAAGAAAGTTTGTGGAACCCACCCTAGCGGCTTCACCATGGCCAGAAGGATCATGCACTTTGGATATTATTGGTCAACTATGTAAAGAGATTGCATCAATTACTCTCGCAAATTCCAAATTTATGCTGACAAGGTTCATACAATCCCACAATCACTTCATGTTATATCATCTCCTTGGCATTTTTCTATGTGGAGCATAGATGTTATCAGACAGATTTACCCGAAGGCGTCAAATGGACATCGCTTTAGTTTGGTAGCTATTGACTACTTCACGAAGTGGGTGGAAGCAGCCTCGTGTGCAAACATTACTATGTCTACGGTTTGCAAATTCCTAAAAAAGAAAATTATTTGTTAGTATGGCTTACCTGAAAGTATCATTACTGATAATGCCTACAATCTAAATAACAAGATAATAACTGGAGTCTGTGAGCAGTTTAATGTCAAGCATCATAACTCAGTGGTATATCGCCCAAAGATAAACGAGGCAGTTGAGGCTGTAAATAAGAACATTAAGAAGATAGTTGCAAAAATGGTTGATACTTATAAGGACTGGCATGGGAAGCTACCGTTAGCCTTACATGCCTATCAAACTATAGTACAAACTTCTACTAGGGTAACACCCTTTTCATTGGTGTATAGAGTGGAAGCTGTAGTACCAATTGAAGTTGAGATATCATCACTCCGTGTTTTAATAGAGGCAAAGTTGGAAGAAGCAGAATGGGTTCAGGCGAGACATGACCAGTTGAATCTAATTGAGGAGAAAAGGTTGAAAGCATTGTGTCATGGGCAGATGTACCAAAGAATGATGATTAGGGCACATGAGAAGAAAGTTCGCCCGAGAGAATTCCAAGAATGTGATTTGGTATTAAAGAAGAAGTTACCAATTCAAAACGATTCCCGAGGAAAATAGGCATCAAATTGGGAGGGACCTTACGTTGTAACAAAGGTTTTCTCATGTGGGACATTAATTTTGGCTGAAATGGATGGAGATGAACTTTAGAGCCCGATAAACTCAGATTCAATCAAAAAGTATTATGTCTGAAGAAGAAGAAAAGAAAAAGGAAAAAAAGAAAAAGAAGAAAAAAGAAAAAAGAAGAAAAAAGAAAAGAGGGGTTCAAAATAAAAACTCGTAAAAGGGTGTTTTGAAACCAAAGGAAGACTTGAGATGAAAACCCACAAAGGGCGGCTCAAGTAGTTAATAACCAGGATAATTCTCTTGGGAACATAACACAGATGAGTTATATACTTTCTCGCGTTGTCACCATTGTCGAAGTCTGCTCAGCATGGGTAACATTCAGGACATATCACGGTGTCTTGATAGGAGGAGTTTTGGTCATTGATATTTGAACACTTGTAATCTCATTTTTGTTTGCCACAATATTGATAAAATTTTGTTTCTTCAGCCTTCCTTTCTTTGCTTAGACCATCTCCCTTTTTCGTATAAGTATCTTGCATTGAAATGAGAATTAATAAATTTGACATCACTTAAAACATACAAAATATTTTTGGCCATTACTTTGAAATTTGTTTAAAAGGGTATTGGAACTATGAGGTATTCCGTGGTTGAATTCTAAACTTGGGGCATGAAAAGTGTCAAGATGGAAATAAGTTTTGCTGCAAGGATTCCCACACAAGCAATTCAAAGTTCTTCGTGAAGACGAAAATCAGAGAGTCATCGAGAAGTGTTGAGTGTCTTTAAACGTTACTTTGAGGTAGCATGCCTACACGAGATAGTCTGCTTCCTACAACAATGAGAACAATTTTACAAACAATGAGGGAGATAACTAAGAAAATAGGGGGTTTTCATCCGAGTTTCTAGGATACTCAAAAAGGTTTGTCTCTAAATAGTGATGTTGGCATAACCTTTCTTCCATGACAATGAGAACAATTTTACAGACATTGGAAGAATAGTAGGATCTTTATTCAAGAAAGCTTGTCACAAAACATTGATGTATCAACTACAATGATAATTTGACAAAGGCCAAAAGAGTGTTGAAGAATATGAGGATAAAATCAATCCTTCCAACAAGGAGTACAAGATAACTGAACTGAGTGAACAAATATGCAGGGATCAAATGTTCTCTATGAAGCAAAGAGGTACTAAGAATGAGAATGGTGAAGCAAAGATAATGGAGATGACTATCTATGATTATTTTGTCAACCATTGTAACATACAGTTGCAATATTCTGATGATCTTCTATGCATTAATATTGGCAAGCCAAGGCATCCCACGTTTATTCCCATTGAGCTTTGTTCTTTGGTAAAAAGAAGCCACATGAAAGGATGAATGTATTGTCTAATCTTTTTATGGCGTTGAACCCATGATGCAGCTTGGTGGTGTTTTGGTGAACCCCAATTTCACCCAAATTGAAGAACGTGCCCTACAGTCCCCGAAGTTAAGAGTGGGCAATGGTGAAGATTTCTTTCCAAAGAATGGTCGGTGGAATTCTAATAGCAAGAAATTGGTAAAGCCAACTAGGATTGAAAGATGGGCAGTTGCTAACTTCTCTACTCGTTGTGATCCTAGTAAACATTGTACAAAGTCTTGTTCAGTATGGATAAGTAAAAGGAGCTCATATCGGACCTCTATTTGAGGAGATGTGCCAGAATAGACGCTTACCATTTGTTTCCAGAGTTGAGAAAATGTCTGAGATGATATAATCCAAGTTCCCTAGAACTTCACTGTTTCTTTTGAGTCTGCTGCCTAGCAACAAAACTAATTCTGATAAAAGGATTTTTTTTTTAAAAAAAAGTGACATGCATTCATGACTAGGCATCCCTAGGGGCATGTTTATCATGGTCATAGCATTTATTTGAATTTTGACAGGAATAGAACCTGCCTATCCATTCGGGTATTTGGAGAATGGAACATGCTTATCTATTCGAGCATAAGGAGAATAGAACCTACCTATTCGTTTGGGCATTTGGAGAATGGAACCCGCTTATCTATTCGAGCTTAAGGAGAATAGAACTTGTTCATCTATTCGAGCATAAGGAGAATAGAATCTGCCTATCCGTTCGGGCATTTGGAGAATAGAACCTACCTATCTATTCGAGCATTTGGAGAATAAAACCTGCCTATCTATTCGGGCATTTAGAGAATGGAACCTGCTTATCTATTCGAGCATTTAGAGAATAGAACTTGCCTATCTGTTCGGGCCTATGGAGAATGTAACCTACTTATCTATTCAAGCATAAGGAGAATAGAACCTGCTTATCCATCCAAGCATCAGGAGGATGGAACCTTTTGAACTTGCCTATCTATTTGAGCATAAGGAGAATAGAACCTGCTTATCCGTTCAAGAATAAGGAGTGTGAAACCCACCAGTCTGTTCAGGCATTGAGTTGTGACATGTTTGGTAATTGGTGAAAATCAGTGTCCTTTGTTCTTTGCTCTATTTCACCGGAAAGACCAAAGAGGGGCAGCTGCTGTCACTTATTTTTCACTTGTGTCATATTGTTGTTGTTGTGTCATAATTAGTATAATTGTTATACGTTAGTGTTACATTGTTATTAGTATTATTGTTATGTGTTAGTATTACATAATATTGACGTGGTAGTATTATCATAGCTATATACATTTTTAGTTAATAGTTAATATAATAGTTAGTATAAAACCCAAAATAAAAAATAGTACATTATATAAAACCCAAGTCCATTTAATTTAAAACAAAGCGCATATCCATTTACAATAAGGGCTGTAGGCCCGATTATAACTAAACAAAACCCTAACCCCTTGCTTCTTTGTTGCGCAGGAAATGAAGGGCCGTTGGGTCAAGGATTGATCCAATGACGCATATCACAAGCAGAAAACCCTAGTCTTATGGGTGTAGCGCCGCACGTCCCTCTGTCGTTGGATCCAGAAGCAATCTAACGACCCAGATCACTTCGAAACATATCACACGGATTATCACCCACGCGTGAAGACCACGCGCTGACGTTTGAGCTTCAGTTGGGCCTTCTGTCTTCTCAGTTTACGTTTGCCTTACCTCGGATCATTCCTCCCCGGCAGCATCATCACCGCTGTGTTTACCGAAAATATAAAAAATAATAAAAGAATATTAGGATCAAGTTAAAAGAGGGAAGTTAAATCCCTAAATTAAAGCCCTAACTGAAAATTTGAACCAAATCAGAGCATGGTCAACAAAATAGAGCCCTAATCTGAAGCTTTTCTAAGAATCAAGCTACAACAAGATCAGGTCGAAGGACAAATCGCAGGTCAATAGAAAATCGGCTTAAAATCAGAGCTGAAACAAAAGCACCATAGATGATTTTTAGGGATTCAAGCTTGAAATTCAAGCAGGAGTGTAACTATATAAAGCACTGTAATTCTTTGTAAACAACACACCAGATTGATAAGAAACACACACATTCAAATCATACAATACACAAAGTATACACAATAAGCATTCGGAATCCAGAAATTGTAGCAAGCAAGCAATCAAGTGTATTCAAGTGTTCATCAGAGAAATAAAAGCAAAGTTTATAGTAATTTCTACTTTTATATACAATCCTTGTTTTAAATAAAGGAAAGGGGAAGGTTTTACTTTTGTTTTTTTTTTTGTAGCACCGCCATGAATTTGGTTTTGATGTAGCTCTGGTGAGAAAAATATGATTTGGGGTCACCGGAATCTGGGAAATGGGGATTTTTCTGGAAATTTTCGTCGCCGGCAACGACGGCTGGCACGGCAGATGTTCATCGTGTTCTTTAGTTCATGAAGAACACGAAGAACTCTTTAGAGGATTTAAAGGAACTGGTTTTGATCCGTTTTAATAAAAGGTGAGAAATGTTTTTTTTCTAATATTGGTTATATAAACCAACCCGAGACCTGACCCGTATCTGTCTTTCAACCCGCACCTTACTTTGTCGGGTCTTATACTGCAGCTCTCCAGTTTTCAAACTTCTCAATTTTGTCCTTTTCTCTTCTAAATTAACCATCAAATTTCACCTTTCATTTTATTTTAACCTTCATATTTTATCTACTTTCAATTCGGTCCCTAATTTGGATTTTTCTTTTTAAAAATAAAAAAGCTAATTATCTTTTTTCTTTATTTAAAATTTAGTAATTATTTAAGTAATTCTTTAGTTATTTTAAGCAATTTAATTACTTCTTTATGTCTTTTATGTGCACATGTGTGTTTGTTAAAACCCTAAGAATAGGTTCTGAATAAGCTTAGAATAGAGACATCCATGTGTTAAAATTTCCTTCATAATTTAATAAAATACACTTAATTTCACTTAAATCTTAATAGTTAAAATGAATGTAGACCTCTTTAGGATTTAATCATTTATTGGTTTTTAATTAAAAGACTTTAACACACTTAATCTTCTTGTTGTTTGTTTAAAAAGTGAAAACTAATTAATGTGGTGTCTTACCAAACAGAAATGACGGGTTAGCGCCATGAGTGTTGGCGGTGATTGGAGTTCATCTTCCGAAAGGTAAGACTGTTAAAATAGATTTATATTCATTAAATGGACGAATAAGTTTAAACTCTTGTGAACTTGCAAATTCCAATTTTCAAAATGCTTTTTGAAATCAATTAGGTACCAATTTTTGGGCGTTGTGGGGGTGCTAACTTTCCTCACACGTAACCGACCCCCGAACATGTTTTCTCTTGCTTTCGTGGACCAAAAATGATATTTTGATAAATAAAACATTTTATCAAAACAACTCATGTTTTAAAAGTGATCCAATCACACTTTTTCCAAAAAGATTGGTGTCGACTCCGTGTTTTTCTTAAGCCTTCCAAAACAACGTCGAAGCTCCTGTAAAAAGGGGTTGCGACACCAACATGTTAGCAATGCTAAGTAGCTTGGCAATTGAACTCTAGTTTAGGGAACTTTAGTTTGACTTTACACGAGGTATGCATCTAGTCTAGAAAACAAACTTAGGTTCTCTTGAAACTGAATTCAGAATAATTTTATAAAAAAATATGTCAGGGTAAACAAAAAGATAAGGCAACAATGTTTTGCCAAAGAAAGAAAAAGATAGAACTCTCATCTACCTAAAGATAATAAGTAACTTGGGGCTTCTTGGTTTGCTCTCTTTTAGTTCTCAAGTCAAAAATTTTAGGGTATGAGTTGAAGAGTAAAGCCTAGTAATGTCTGGATTAACGTAGGGGTTCGTGATATGCTCTATCTTATTTCTCACGCCAAACAGTATTACAAAGCAAACCTTAAAATATTGCCAGAAAAAAAGAGCAAAAACCCTTGGCAAATAAAAAAATGATGATGACAATAAATTCTGAGTTTGGGTAGTAAAGTCGACTAAGGGAGTTGAGTAAACTTAATGCATATTTCCCGTACTTCATGCACACTAGACGACCTTAGACTAGAGCTATATTGTTGCACTTGAATTTGTTTATCTGCTTGGCATTGATACATTGAATATTTGAGGACAGACCTAGGATCATATTTTGCTAGTTAGCAGGTGTTGGAGATCATGACAATTTTTGCCGAGGTACTTTCTTGTTTTTCTGTTTTTATATTTTTAGTTGCATTACTTGAGGAGAAGCAATGAGCTAGGTTTGAGGGCGTGTTAACTCCTCAAAAGTACTAATTTTCATGCATATATTATGATACTTTTGCTTGCCTTTGAGTACTGTTGCGTGTAATAAGTGCTACGCAAATGTGCAAGTATACACGTCGCAAGTTATAGTATAAAAGATATCGTCTCCACAGGGATTGGTGCCACTTCAAGGATCTAGTCTCTTGCACTGTAAAAAGTAAAAACACAAGTAAAGGATTATAGGAGTTTTAACTAATGACTAATCTAGAAAGCAATAAAGTAAAAGAAAAGATGAGATCAATTGAGAGAGAGATAGGCCAGGTTATCGTGAGTTGAGGTGTGATAGCCGATTGGATCGTTTTGGTAAAAGAGTGCACGGGCAACTCAGTTACCGTGGAAACTTGCACAACGGGGTTGCCTTGGCAACTAATCGATGGCTGCCTGGGCAACTAGTTGGGCAACTACTTAGGCGTATGGGCAGCAACCTTCAAGGTTCGGCATAGCGTTCTTCAATGGTTTCTTCTTATCCCTAAGTCGAAACTCTAGCTACTTGTGCATGCCTTGATAATACATCCCTGCGTGAATCAAGGGTGAACAACAACCAATCTTGCGCTCCTCTTAGCCGTTGAAATCCTTAACTTATTCCTAATCCGGATTAATCTTCACCATCAATAGATTGAATAAAGATCATATTCATTCGTTTCTTGAATCTAACTCTCCCGATATTAGATAAGTAGATGAAATCACGAGATCCTCTCCCAATTCACTCGCAAACAATAATAAGAACCAAGAATGAATAAACCTTGAAATAAAAAAGTGCAAACTCTTATTACCTAAACAAAAACCAATAGTTTCTCACAACCACAAAACACAATAACCATAGCCAAGTAGATTTAGTTCATGGCTAGGTTCCAAAGAAACACAAGATAAACAATCCCTAGCATGAACCCAATCAAACAAGGAAGAAAAGATGAAGCTTGTCGAAGATCCCTTGCCCTAGATGCTTGTCGAAAATTCCCCTTGCTTTCTCCCTTGGACTTGTCGAAATTTCCCCTAATGATCTCCCTCCAAGTTGTCGAAATCTCATTGCTATTTATAGGGCTAGGCCAAAGTCCTTCTTTGAGGAGGAGTTTGAGTTGGAATTAAATTATCTTTAAAGAATATAATTATTTATTATAATTTTATTCCTATTAGAACGTCTCCTATCTTCTTGGAATTTTATTCTTCTTTAATCTCTGCATGGGAATCAAATTCCTTTGGGCTTGGGCCTTGCTCCATGTCATCTTGGGCTTGTAAAGTCATTAATTTCGACATCCCTATTGCATTTTCTCTTTGTCGACAATTGCCATGGCAACTGGCTTGGCGTCTCCTTCATGCATTGCCCTGGCAACTAGCTCGGCATTGCTTTGGCAAGTGATCCTGCACATACACACACAAAGCACACCAAAGCAGCATCTTTTCCACAAAAACTACCAAGTTATGTAATCAAGCTCAACGATGGAAGGAAACATGGATTAATGCATGAATGGCTAACTATGCAACTAATATGAGCCTAAGTCTAACAATAATATGAGTAAAAAGGGTAAGAAAAATAGTACTTTTGAACACTTATCACACCCCCAAACTCGAACTATTGCTTGTCCTCAAGCAATGCAAACTTATAATTACCTGTCAAGACTTCAATTTTCACAAACTTAGCTTTGAACTTGATTTCAATTCTCTGAACCGGGGCACAAAGTATGATTGGCTTTTTATTTCTTCAGAAAACTTAGGAATTACTCAGAATCAAACTATAATGCTTGTGAGTGTGTGCGGAGTTGTGTGCAAGTTGATTTTTCGGATTCTATGCAAACAATAGGTTTTCAAATTACTTCATTGGGTTCTTTTTAACATGTTTTAACTAGAGCCAATTTTGGGCACCTCTAGTGTTTTGTTTTTAGTTTAATTAGGTTAATTTATTCGACTAGAGCCGGTTTTGGGCACCTCTAGTTAAAATTTTTTAACACATCCTAGAGCCAGTTTCGGACACCTCTAGTGATCAATTTTTTTATGCTAGAGCCAATTTCGGGCACCTCTAGCATTCATCCAATTTTTATTCTAATCCCCCAATTTGTTAATTATCAACCTAAGTTTACTAGAATTCCTTAAATCAATCAAACCACAACAGTGTTTTATCAAATTTAGCATCATAGTAAAATTCTAAGTTTTTTCATGGTTATCCTAGAATAAAAATTCTATCAATTAAGTGCATTGGCAAAGTCATCATTGAATATTCATCAAATCTAAGCAATTCTTGTTTCAATTAAAGGCATGGCAAGCAATTTATGTATCCTAAATGTAATACTTAAGATTAATGTAACTAAACATGGTAACTACTAATAACAATCCCCCCAAACTCGAGTGAGGCATTGTCCTCAATGCATGCAAAATAACGAGAAAAATAAAAATGCATACGAGGACTTACTCCGAGAGTTCGTCATCGTAGATGATTAGTTTCCTTTTGGTCGGTGTCTTGATTCTCTTGCTTGAACGCGATGGTTATTTTCTTGTTGCCGGTGGTGGAATCGATCCTCGTACGGGGTTGTCCTTATCGTCCTCTTCATCAATGTCAATGGCTTTTCGCTTGGAGGATTCAATTGGTGCGGTCTTTATTGGTTCAATGGAGGACTCGTCCGAATCTGAAAAATCAGAAAATGATTCCGTAGGAGTTGATTCGGGCATAGGTGCTTTACCTTTGGCTTTTGCAGTGGTTGCCGGGATGTCTTTAGCTTTGGTTGTCGTGGCATCTTCAGGGTTGGTTGCCGTGGCGTCAGCTTCATTGGTTGCTGTGGCGACTGCTTCATTGGTTGCCGGGGCAAGGATCTAAGCGGGAAAGATTGGGAATGGCACGCGATTGTCCGGGTACTTTTCTAGGATGACTTGGGTGATGGCATTGTTGTGCTCCTTCATGTATCGCATGAACATTAGTTGCCGATCTTCAATTTGCCTTAGGCGGCTTGCCAATGGGTGCAAAAGTGCTTCAAAGTGTTCCGGGGTTGGTAGCCGAGTTGCCCTGGCGTTAGGTGCTTGGGTATTAGGGATTGTCGTGGCGTCAGGAGTTGCCGTGGCAATTGGAGGCCTTGAAGAATCTCCCGGTGCCTCTCCCATTAGCTTTCGTATTAGTGCTTGATTCCAACCAGACTTGGGTAGGGCCATTTCATCGGTGGACTCACTCGCGACATGCATCTCCTTGCAAAGGTTAGAAATTAAGCAAGGGAAGAAAAGAGAACCTTTATCTTTTGAGCTGCATACACAAATCTCATCACAAATAATTTTTCCAATGTTAATGATGCGATTATGCAAAATAGAATGTATGAGCAAAAGACGTGGTATATCAACGGTAGTATTGTGTGTGGAGGGCATTAAAGAAGTTTTAACAAACTTATTCCATAGTTTTGCCTCGGGTTTAAGCCGAAGGCGATTTACCGTGCCCTTGTATTTACCGTCGTTCCAATGAGTTCCCGGTTGAGTGAGTTCTTGAAGCACCTTGTCGAGTTGCTTGGGATTGATTTGGTCAACGAAGGCTTGATGCTCGTCTTTCTCAATGTAAAGTCCGTAAAAGGTGTTGATGCTTTCAGGACTTATAAGTATGGCCTTGTCACGAACAAAAACATAAGGATTATCTGGGTTAGGTGAGTGAGCATAGAATTCTCTTACCCATGAGATGTTACCCGGTTCCGGTTGATGGCAAAAGATTTGCCACTTTTGATGTGCAATCCTCTTGAAGATGAATGGTTCATGGCCGAAATCTTGATGAGAGTTGGAGTATTCAAAGCCTTGTTCTTCATGAATTTTCCAGCTTTCAAACTTGGATCGAAATCTTTCTTGAACCACCGGTGTAACAAACTTCTTGTATCTTGGTTCTTTGGAGGAACTTGGATGAACTAAAAGTTTAATCTTGGATGCCATGGATGATCTTGGTTGTGAGTAAAAACAAATAAAAGAAAAGAAAAGAAACTACAAAGTTGCAAGATAGAAAGTAGGAATAGGTTAAGGGTGATGGGTTTATAGCAAAGATAGGTGGGTGGGATTAGGGGAAAACAAAAAAGGGTTTAGGGTTTTGTAGAAGTTGTCGACAAGGGGGTTTTGGTTAGGATGAATTGGAGGCTTTATATAAGCCTTAGATTCAGCCCATTAGTTTTCTTGTTGAAGTTGTTTTCCTACTTGGTTTAGAATTTCTTCTTTATCTTGAACTTCTTTTCCTACAATTCAAAGACAAATCAAATAAGGATTAAAATTAAAGATAAACTAATAAAGAAAATAAATAAAGATGTGTAATAGGATTCTTAAACTTGAATAAAAAAATCTATCCTAAAACTACTAATAATCAGAAAAATAATAAAATAATAAAAAAATCAGAAAAAAATGAAATAATTAAATAATCGAAAAATAAAAATAAAAATAAAAATATCAAAAGGGAGAGCATGCTCATGCATCTCCTAAGTTGACCACTTCCTTGTTACGTTCCACATGGGCACCATTGTAGTGCTTCAATCTTTGTCCATTAACTTTGAATTCATGGTTGTCAGAGATGGACTTGATTATCACGGCGCCATGGGAGAATGGTTTGACGACTTCAAATGGTCCCGACCATCTTGATTTCATCTTTCCCGGGAAAAGTTTTAGCCGAGAATTGAATAGGAGAACTAGTTGCCCTGGCGTGAATTGCCGTGGCAATAGTTTCTTGTCGTGCCATCGCTTTGTTTTCTCCTTGTAGATTCGTGCATTGTTATAGGCGAGTGCACGAATCTACAAGGAGAAAACAAAGCGATGTGCACGAAATTCTTCTATCTCATTGAGATCCATCAAACGCTTTTGTCCGGCACTTTCCCAATCCATATTCACGGTCTTGATTGCCCAGTATGCCTTGTGCTCGATTTCCACCGGTAGATGACATGTTTTACCATAGACAAGTCGGAAGGGGGACATACCTAGGGTGTTTTGAATGCAGTGCGATATGCCCAAAGTGCGTCATCTAGTCTTAATGACCAATCCTTCCTTGAGGGATTTACAACTTTCTCGAGTATTCCCTTCAACTCCCGGTTGGAAATTTCTGCTTGCCCGTTGGTTTGTGGGTGATATGCCGTGGCGATCTTGTGTGATATGCCGAAGCGTTGCAACATCTTGGCAATTAGTCTATTGTCAAAATGCTTGCCTTCGTCGCTGATAATTGCTCTCGGCATCCCAAACCGTGTAAATATGTTTTTCTGCAAGAATCGTTGCACGGCCTTGGAATCGTTGTTGGGAACTGCAGCTGCCTCTACCCATTTAGACACATAGTCGATTGCAAGTAAGATGTAGAGGTTGCCGAATGAAGATGGGAAAGGTCCCATAAAGTCGATCCCCCATAGATCGAACAATTCCACCTCGATGATGTTCTGGAGTGGCATCTCATGTCGTCTAGAGATATTGCCCGTCCTCTGGCAACGATCACATTGCTTGTAAAAGTCTTGGGCATCTTTGTACAATGTTGGCCAATACAAACCCGATTGCAAAACTTTGGCCGCGGTATGAGTTCCTCCAAAATGTCCTCCATAGGGTGAAGAATGGCATTGCCGGAGTACATTCCGTTGCTCTTCTTCAAGGACACATCGGCGTATAACCTGATCTGCACATTGTTTAAACAAAAGTGGCTCGTCCCAAAAGTAATGCTTAACATCATGGCAGAACCGCTTCTTCCCTTGGTGAGTAATACCATAAGGAAAAATACCACAAACAAGGAAATTAACTAAATCCGCATACCAGGGTATTGCCGAGGCATGTGCTGCCGTGGCGACTGCTCCTAAAATTGCCGAGGCGTGCGCGTCAAAGGCTTCTGCGGCGTCGTGGGTTGCCGAGGCGTGTGCATCCATGGTTGTCGAGGCGTCGAGGGTTGCCGAGGCGTCTAGGGTTACCGAGGCGTCTAGGGTTGCCGAGGCGTCGAGGGTTGCCGAGGCATACACATCCATGGTTGCCGAGGCGTCGTGGGTTGCCGAGGCGTCTAGGGTTACCGAGGCGTCGAGGGTTGCCGAGGCGTCGAGGGTTACCGAGGCAACTAAAATTTATTCATCCGAGAATGCATCGCATATCTCTAGATCCGTGTCCTCCTTCCTATTGTGTTCCAAACGTGATAAGTGATTGGCCACTTGATTTTCTGTTCCTTTCCTATCCTTAATTTCAATATCAAATTCTTGTAAAAGTAATATCCAACGAATCAAACGAGGTTTAGCATACTTTTTAGCAAATAAGTATTTGATTGCCGAATGGTCCGTATGAACAATTACCTTTGTACCAATTAAATAGGATCGAAATTTGTCAAATACGAAAACTACAGCTAGTAACTCTTTCTCCGTTGTTGTGTAATTCACTTGAGCATAATTAAGAGTTTTACTAGTGTAGTATATCACATGGAAGGTCTTACCTGTGCGTTGGCCTAGGACTGCTCCTACAGCGAAATCACTTGCATCACACATGAGCTCAAAAGGTAGCGTCCAATCTAGTGGAACGACAATGGTTGCCGATGCAAGCTTTTTCTTTAGGGTTTTGAATGCTTGGGTGCAAGAATCATCAAAATCGAAGACTTTATCCTATTCAAGCAGATTACACAAGGGTTTAGTGATTTTAGAAAATTTATGAATGAACCTCCTGTAAAAACCTGCATGTCCGAGAAAACTTTGAATTCCTTTAACCGAACTTGGTGGGGGTAATCTCTCGATCACGTCCACCTTGGCTTTGTCTACTTCAATTCCCTTGGATGAAATCTTGTGGCCGAGCACTATTCCTTCATCTACCATAAAGTGGCATTTCTCCCAATTGAGGACTAAATCTGTTTCTTCGCATCTTGCTAACACCATCTCTAAATTGCCGAGACAGCCATCGAAGTCATTACCAAAAACCAAAAAATCATCCATGAAGATCTCAAGGAAGTCTTCAACCATGTCTGAAAAGAGTGCCATCATGCATCTTTGGAAGGTTGCCGGGGCGTTACACAATCCGAACGGCATCCTTCGGAAGGCATAAGTACCGTATGGGCATGTGAAGGTTGTCTTTTCTTGATCTTCTGGTGCTATGGCAATCTGATTGTAACCTGAATAACCATCAAGAAAACAATAAAAGGGTTTACCTGCAAGACGGTCAAGCATTTGATCAATAAAGGGTAATGGGAAGTGATCTTTCCTAGTGGCTTTGTTTAGCTTTCGATAGTCCATACAAACCCTCCAACCGGTCACAGTCCTGGTTGGGATAAGTTCATTATTTCCATTGCTTACCACTGTTATACCTTCCTTTTTCGGTACACATTGTACCGGGCTTACCCACGTACTATCAGAGATAGGGTATATAATGCCGGCGTCAAGCCACTTGATGATTTCTTTCATTACAACCCCTTTCATGGCATGATTCAGTCTCCTCTGGGCCTCAATTGAAGGTTTGTGATCATCTTCCAACAAGATCTTGTGCATGCACACCGCCGGGCTAATTCCCTTCAAGTCGGCAATTGTCCACCCTATTGCCTTTTTGTGTAGCTTCAACATCTTGATCAGCTTCTTTTCCTGCTCCGGCTGTAACTTAGAAGAAATAATTACAGGCAATGTATTATTGGTCCCTAAGTATACATATTTTAGTTGCTTTGGCAATTGTTTCAACTCAAGAATTGGTGGATGTTCAATAGAGGGCTTTTCGAGCTTACCTTCCTTACCTGAGTAGTCCAGTGGTTCAAAGTATGTACCTGGTCGATTGACTAGCCAATTTGCCTCTTCTGGTTGTTCCTCATCAACCGATTCTTCATACTCCTCATGTTCCTCTTGATCGGTAATGTAGTTGCCGAGGCAACTAAATTCCTCATCGAAGTTAAACTCTGTCGTGGCATGAAGAAGTTAGCATTCTTCTGGATCATCGGCATGCCTTAGTGTTTGGAACACATTTAGTTTAACTTGCTGGTCATTCACCCTCAATGTGAGTTCTCCCTTTTCAACATCAATCAAGGTTCTCCCTGTTGCTAGGAATGGTCTCCCGAGAATGATAGGTGCATGCTCATCTGCTTCACAATCCAAAACAATAAAGTCAGCGGGAAAAATAAATTTATCAACTTTTACCAGTATGTCCTCGATTTTTCCCTCTGGATGCACATAGGATCTGTCGGCTAGCTGCAGGATAACTGTTGTAGGTCTTGCCTTCCCGATTCCTAGTTTCTGGAAAACCGATTTAGGCATCAAGTTTATGCTAGCCCCAAGGTCGCATAATGCTTTCCCGACATAGTGATTTCCAATGGAACAGGGTATTGTGAAACTTCCGGGATCCTTCAACTTGGGTGGCATACGATTGTACAACATTGCCATGCATCCCTCCGTCGCGGCAATTGTTTCAAACTCTCCTAGCCTTGTTCTTTTGGACACAATGTCTTTAAGAAACTTGGCATAGTTTGGCATTTGTTCAATTGCTTCCACCAATGGCAAGTTGATGTGGACTTGCTTTAGGATATCAAGAAACTTCTTGAATTGGTATTCTTGCTTTTGTCGCTTCAACCTTTGTGGGAATGGTGGTGGAAGTCGGATATCTTCGATCCTTTCATTGGTTTGAAACCTGATTGACGGCATTGCCGGGACATCTGGAGTTGCCGAGGCATTATCCACTGGGGTTGCCGAGGCATGCTTATCGCAAGTTGCTGAGGCATCTTTATCGTCGGTTACCGAGGCATGCTTATTGCCGGTTGCCGCGACAATTCCTGGTTCAGCATCTAAGGCTTTGCTGCTAGGTTTGACCTGATCTTTTTGTGGAGTTTTGTTTGACGAGCGGGTTTGAACCTCTCTAAGTTGTTGGCCACTTCTAGTGGTGATCGCCTTACATTGTTCATGGCCAGTTCCTCTTGTGACTTCAGTATCGCTAGGTAAACCTCCTTGTGGTCTAGTGTTTAGATTTTGAGCAAACTGTCCGACTTGATTTTCTAATGATTTGATTGCCGCCTCTTGGTTTTGCAATCTCATCTCGGTCCTGTTAATAAAAGCATCAGTTCTTTTTATGAAATTACTATTCTCAGCCATATAAGATTCAGTTTTCATCATAAAAGCATTTAGAGAATTTTCCAAAGAACTAGATGTTGTCGGTTGTTGCTGCGGCATCTGTTGCCATGGCATATTCTGCTGGAATCCCGATGCTTGTACATTCTGATTGTTCTGGTTTAGAGCATTGGTGGGATTACTCCATGAAAAATTTGGGTGCTTCTTCCAAGCTGGATTGTATGTATTGGACATCACGTTGTTGCTCCGATTGTAATTCCCCACATAGAAGCTGGATTTCGGATTCTGCATACATTCAAAAGAATTATGGTTATCACCACATAACTCACAAAAAGAATCCATTACCTTGACTTCATGTGTGTTGTTTGGTTTTTGCATGTTCTAGACCATCTTGGTTAAAACGGCCAATTGTGCCGAAATTGAATCTGATGATCCTAGTTCATGTATTGTGGCTTGGAGTCTAACTCCTCATCTTCTAGTAGATGGGAATTGATAATCATTCTTGGCCAGCCTGTTTAGAATTTGCATCGCTTCCTCTGGCGACTTATCTAGGAGTATGCCGTTTGCCGAGGCATCTAGCATCATCCTTGTTGGTGTATTCACGGCGTTGTAAAACATTGTTACTTGAGTCCACACCGGGAATCCGTGTAGGGGCATTTGTGTAGAAGTTCTTTGTATCGCTCTCAAGCCTCGTACATGGATTCATCATCTGCCTGCTGAAAAGAAGTAATGTCGTTACGAAGCTTATCAGTCAAATTTGTAGGATTAAATCTAGCAAGGAAATCACGACAAAGATCAGTCCAAGATGCTATGGATCCGGCGGGAATGCTATTCAACCATGCTTTCGCCCTATCCCTCAGTGAATAGGGGAATAATCTTAATCGTAGGACATCGGGGGTGACTCCATGTATCTTGAACGAGTTGCAAATCTCGAGGAAAGATTTCAGATGTTTTCGTGCATCTTCAGTTGCTGAGCCACCAAATTGACCTATTGTGTTGATCATATTAAACATTACCGGTTTCAACTCAAAGTGGTCGGCTTCAATTTCAGGTGCGACAACTCCTGGGTTAAGTCCATCAAGATCTTCTTCAAGATAGTCTCGAATAGTTCTGTTTCGTGCAAGAATCACTCATCCTCCTGCTCGAACATCTTGATTCATATTGTCGTCTTGATTTGCCATTGCTTCTCTTATCCTTCGTCTAAGTCTTTGTAAGGTTCGTTCGATTTCTGGATCAAAGGGATATTCTGGTGAAGTCGGTCTTGCCCTGGTCATATACCAATGCAAAACCAAAGTTTGTTAGCCCTTTGAATTTTAAACAAGAAAAATAAAAAGAAAGTGCAAGAAAGTAAAAACAAAGTCGCTTTTGCCAATCCCTGGCAACGGCGCCAAAAACTTGTTGCGCGTAATAAGTGCTACGCAAATGTGCAAGTATACACGTCGCAAGTTATAGTATAAAAGATATCGTCTCCACAGGGATTGGTGCCACTTCAAGGATCTAGTCTCTTGCACTGTAAAAAGTAAAAACACAAGTAAATGAGTATAGGAGTTTTAACTAATGACTAATCTAGAAAGCAGTAAAGTAAAAGAAAAGATGAGATCAATTGAGAGAGAGATAGGCCAGGTTATCGTGAGTTGAGGTGTGATAGCCGATTGGATCGTTTTGGTAAAAGAGTGCACGGGCAACTCAGTTGCCGTGGCAACTTGCACAACGGGGTTGCCTTGGCAACTAATCGATGGTTGCCTGGGCAACTAGTTGGGCAACTACTTGGGCGTCTGGGCAGCAACCTTCAAGGTTCGGCAGAGCTTTCTTCAATGGTTTCTTCTTATCCCTAAGTCGAAACTCTAGCTACTTGTGCATGCCTTGATAATACATCCCTGCGTGAATCAAGGGTGAACAACAACCAATCTTGCGCTCCTCTTAGCCGTTGAAATCCTTAACTTATTCCTAAGCCGTATTAATCTTCACCATCAATAGATTGAATAAAGATCATATTCATTCGTTTCTTGAATCTAACTCTCCCGATATTAGATAAATAGATGAAATCACGAGATCCTCTCCCAATTCACTCGCAAACAATAATAAGAACCAAGAATGAATAAACCTTGAAATAGAAAAGTGCAAACTCTTATTACCTAAACAAAAACCAATAGTTTCTCACAACCACAAAACACAATAACCATAGCCAAGTAGGTTTAGTTCATGGCTAGGTTCCAAAGAAACACAAGATAAACAATCCCTAGCATGAACCCAATCGAACAAGGAAGAAAAGATGAAGCTTGTCGAAAATCCCTTGCCCTAGATGCTTGTCGAAAATTCCCCTTGCTTTCTCCCTTGGACTTGTCAAAATTTCCCCTAATGCTCTCCCTCCAAGTTGTCGAAATCTTCTTGCTATTTATAGGGCTAGGCCAAAGTCCTTCTTTGAGGAGGAGTTTGAGTTGGAATTAAATTATCTTTAAAGAATATAATTCTTTATTATAATTTTATTCCTATTAGAACTTCTCCTATCTTCTTGGAATTTTATTCTTCTTTAATCTCTACATGGCAATCAAATTCCTTTGGGCTTGGGGCCTTGCTCCATGTCATCTTAGGCTTGTAAAGTCATTAATTTCGACATCCCTATTGCATTTTCTCTTTGTCGACAATTGCCATGGCAACTGGCTCGGTGTCTCCTTCATGCATTGCCCTGGAAACTAGCTCGGCATTGCTTTGGCAAGTGATCCTGCACATACACACACAAAGCACACCAAAGCAGCATCTTTTCCACAAAAACTACCAAGTTATGTAATCAAGCTCAACGATGGAAGGAAACATGGATTAATGCATGAATGGCTAACTATGAAACTAATATGAGCCTAAGTCTAACAATAATATAAGTAAAAAGGGTAAGAAAAATAGTACTTTTGAACACTTATCAAGTACATAGTTGTGCATTTAGTTTTTAAAATCATACATTTCCATTAAGGAGTTAGAAGTTGTTTGTTTTGCCAATGTGAAGGATTATTTTGCTGGTTTTGATGCAGGACACAGGCAGACATGGCAGAGCAGCGCAGAAGCAGAAAGCAAGATGACCAAAAGAGAAATGTCAAGCACCCTTGGCAATAGGTCACCAGAAGAGTTTTACCAAGAACCTTTGGCAATGACGGCCCGAGAAAATAGGACCAGATCAGATTGCAAAAAATAGCATTTTATCAAACTCTGAAAAAATAGGATCAAATAAGATGATGCCAAGCTTGGTTGGCACAGATGGACCAAATAATGCCAAGCTCGGCTGGCAAAGGGTCGACGACATGATGACGTCAACCCTAGTCAAAATCTGATCAGCTCAAATTCAAATATGGATAAAGATGATCACAAGCCTTATCCCTTGCGTATTCAAAATTCAAACTCAAAGGCTTATCCTAGGATTTCCACGCAAGCCTATTTAAGGAAGAGATCGATCAAACAATAATAACAATCGGGAAAAAGAAGAAAAAAAGTGTTGCGCTAAAGAAGATGAAGACTTGAACTTGAGAAGCGGTCTGCAACAATGGAGAAGGAGGAATCAGAGACAAAAATATCAACGGCTTGACGATTCTATAAGACGTCTATAATTCATTGAAGGGCTACATTGAAAGACCTTATTCCTCGCCTTAGTTCCTTGCTGATCTTTTTTATTTCTTTCTTGTGTTAAAGAATGATTTCAAACTTATATTTGTTGTGTTTTATGTTTAGTTGTTAATAATTCAAATGCCTTGGCATTGTTCGTTCTATCTGACATGTTTTCCAGTTTCCTAAATTTTGTGCCATGCTACCGCTAGCATCGTATGCTTATTGCACCTTAATATATTAACAGACTTAGGGGCAACGATATGTTTCTAGATACTAAGGTGAGATGCTTCAAAAGAAGATGTTCAAGTAGATGAGCTTACTTCTAAAGTGAATCTACCCCTTAGGAGTATAGATTGGACTTAATCAAATTGATTTATGAAAAACATCACTATAGAAATATAGGAGTTTTTGCATGGTTAATTTCGGGCATTATCATCGAGAGAGGCAATGCCAACTTTGAATCTACTCAGCAATAAAGCCAAGGCAAGACGTTATTACTAGCTAGCATTGCTAGCATGAAATTCAGACATTCTATGCCATATCTTTGTTATCATTCTTGCACCCATTGTTTGCCAGACTGTTATCATTTCATTACCATAATCTTCACTTTACTTCAGTTCTTTTTATCATCTTTATTTCTTTAATTCTTTTATTTTACTCATTCCCTCAATCAGTTGTCATCACTTTTATTTTCTAGTTCACATGTATTAATCGTGACAATTAATTTCTAGGCAATCCCTGTGGAGATGTTACTCAACTTAATACTATATTACTTGTTGACCGTGTATACTTGCACGTAAAAGACGTATTCTTGGCATTGTTTATTTACTTGCATATTTACACTGAATACTTAATCTTTTGTCATGCAATATTACGTCAACAATTGCTCACATGATCTTTCCGAGCCTCTTACCGAGACTATGGCGAGTGTTCTCTCTATCGTTGTAAGTTTTCTTATTATAATGGAGAGTGGATTCGTACTGCCGATCTTCCTCAAGACGCTCTACCCGCTCTAGTGGCTCCTCAAGTTCCTCAAGCTCTGGTGGCCCAACCTAATCTTGATGCTCTCATGACCTATCTCAATGAGCAATTCACTTCCTTGTGCACAAATATTGCTTCGTTGGATACAACCATGACATCCGGGGTTTGTCGCGATTGACACCCGTTTCACATCCTTGGAGGAGAGAGTTCTTGCCATTGAAAATCCCCAAGCTTCTATGGATATTTCTCTTATAGCTTTTCATGGCGAATGGCGTCAATCTCATGGAACTCATGCTCACAATGATGATGAAGATGAAGATGATTCCTAGACATCTTGCATTGCATCTAATATCATTTTAGGATTTGTTTTATGCACCTATGGTATTTGCTTATGAACCTATGCTTTGATTTAAGTTTGTTTTAGGATTTAAGATTGGATTTCTTTGAATTATGTTGTTTTGAACTATGCGTTGAATTTTAATGAATATCTATGTTGCTTTCTTTAATGCTTGGAGTATGCTTTATTGTTTATATCTATTGCTTAAATTTTATATCATATTGCTTTTGATCTAACAAAAATGAGAGAAGTAAAGAGTTAAATTTGAGTTAATTTTTTTTTCAAAAGTTTTTCAATCTTAAAGTAAGGGGAGTATTTTTTTCAAAACTACTTAAAAATTTACTTTGTTTTTGTTATGTCAAAAAGGGGAAGATTGTAAAACCTATATTCGATTTTGATATAACAAATAGTTTAAGGACCAAAATTGTAAAAGTAAATAAATTTTTAAGTATTCAAAAGTCTCACAAAAATGACAAGGATTTGAACCAAAATTATTTCTAAGTCAAAAACCTTAAACCCAAAATATTTTCTAAGTGTCTCAAAGCTAATTTCTTCAAATACATACAGGAATATCGATACACCTTAGGCATTTCGAGATGGTTTTTCACTACTGTAATTGTTAATCATTAAAACTTATCGATACTGCTGTCCTCGTATCGATACGGCCTTCATCTGGATTTAAGTATTTGCTTTCGTGTACCGGTACGTTTTTCACCGTATCGATACGGTACTTCAGATTTCTCAAATATTTTCAGTAAATAAAGTTACCGTTACCCTTGTCAATTATTGGAATCAACAACTTCAAAAAATGGTTTACTCGTACCGGTACGGCCCCTAGGCGTATCGATGCATTTTTTAACTCAGATTCTAGTGAGCAAAATTCATACCGATATGGCTATACAGTATCGATATGCCCCTAATTTTACACGCTGAGTCCGTTTCGATACGCTTATGCTTTTATATGCACAACGACTCTTTCTTCTTTTGATAGGTACCGATACGGTTGGTCACTTACCAACATTTATTGAGGGGGAATGAATCCCCAACGGCTCTATTGATGACCTCAACTACCCAAACAATTAGAAATCAATGAAGGGGTATAAAATCAAGTCTCCAAAGCTGCTGCAACAACAATTGAACAAGTCCAAAGCATTCAAGCAAAATCCAATCACTTTTGAGCTTTTAGAGTCAAATTCTTGTACCAAACTTGTGTAATCTTCATTGTAGTCCTTTATTTCAAGTTTGGGGAGTGTACATTTGTATTTGGGCAAACCATCCACATATTGAGAGGTTAAACTTTCATTTGCCACAACTTTTTGTAAAAGAGTGATCTTGATCAAGCTTTGGGTAGAAAGCTTGATCGATTTGTAACAGTTTCCTCCTAAGCCTAGAAAATGGGACGAATTCCTTAGTGAATTGTTTGAAATCCTTAGTGGGGAGCTAAGGTAGTGAATGTAGAGCTTGTTAGAAGCTTGAACCACTCTAAAATCCTTGTGTCTCATTTCTATCATTCCTCTTTCGTCCCTACAATTTTTTTAATTGTCCATTCACCCATTTCTTGGTCATTGTTCATCGATTGATTATTCCAACATATACTTAAATCAAGAAAAAAACATTATTTAGAAGCTATTTTTAGTTTAAGCCTTTGTTTTTTTAACAAACTAATAAACACATTTATTTATAAACATAATTTATTTATAAACATAATTGTATCAATCAAATTCGTTCATTTAAAAATGAATAAAAATATCTATTCATAATTATTTTATTTAATAAATGAATAATATATGATTTATTTCATTTTATTTTATTTATATATACAAATAGGATTTATGTCCAATACATTGATAGTGAAAAATTTTAATTTCTACAAGTGTTTTAGTTTTAGGGTTTAGGGACCCAATTTAGGGTATATGGTATAGGGGTTTAAGTGTAGTGGTAATGGTTAGAATTTAAAAGTTAGGGTTGTGATTTAGGATATAGAGGGTTAGGGTTTAGGGTTTAGGTTTTAGGATAATAGTTGAGGATTTTAGTTTTATCTTATAAATCTTTAATTCTAGCCATGAACTCTAAATTTTGTTCACACTCACTAAATATTAAACTACTATACCTAAACCCATAAATGCTACACCCTAAACTAAGGCGCTTGTTGGAACTAAAAGTTTCTCGCAAGTATATCAAATAATTATCTATACATATATTGTCCTTTTTATGTTATTGTGTTTAATTTTTTTTTCTTTTATGATTTTAACTTAGTGGGGGAAGTTCTAGGGTGAGGCACCTTAAAATGAGGCACAATTGAAAATCTTGTAAAAATTGTAAGAATTTCAGTATCGATTTGTTTGGTATATACCGAATTTCTTACAAAAAATGTAAAAATTTCGGTATATACCGAAAATTCGATACTGAAATTCTTATAATTTTATAAGAATTTCGATTGCGCCTCTTTTTAGCCTCATTTTAAGGCGTCTCACATTAGAAAAACCCCTCCGCCGGGTTTGTTAACAAATAGGGTTGTAAACGAACCGAACCGTTCGGCGGGAAGTTCGTTTATTTATTAAACGAATGAACATGAACAATATTTTTTGTTCGTTTAATTAAATGAACGAACACGAACAAAGGGCTTGTTCGTTCATTTATGTTCGTGAACGTTTGGTAATCCGTTCGTTTATGTTCGTTCGTTTATGTTCATTTAAATTTATTCACATATGTCTAGGAGTGTTCATTGTTTGGTTAAACCGAACTAACCGACCGAACCAAAACAAAATTGGTTAATCTATTAGATAATTTTAGGTTTCGGCTAACGGTTAAGAGTTTTTTCAAATTTCAATTATCGATTAAGTCGTTTAAAATCGGTTAATCAACTAAATTAATCGAACTAACCTAAAATATTCATTTATGTTCGTTTATGTTCATTTGTGTTCCTTTATGTTCATTTATCATTTAAACGAACGAACACGAACACGCTACATTCCTTAATGAACGAACACGAAGAAGAAATTTTCTGTTAGTTTATGTTCGTATCCGTTTATTTGTTCGGTTAAAGTTAAACGAACGAATATTAACACACTATCGTTCGTGTTCGTTCAGTTCGTTTACATGCCTATTAACAAATCTGAAATCTATAGTTTGGCGCTCTTTAAGTAAAGCATCTACGGCGATAATGATTACACGTGTCCGTCTCGCTTTATTCCCTCCCAACCCAACGTCTCCCCCTTTTCCGTTTTCATTTCTCGTTAAACGAAAAAAAAGTTAAATTAATTAGTTGAAAGTAAGATCCGATTCTTCCACCATTGCCAAACTCCCTCTTTCCTCCCAGATCATTCTCCTTTAAGCGTTTCCCTGAAACTCTTTATTTTCTCTTTTCACGAAATGGCGGAGGTCCCGGAGGCCACGTGTCCGAACTCAAACGTCGCTTCCCACGGTGATTCCGGCGATGATTCCCATTCCACTGGTTCTTCAGGTTTTCTTCCTCCCCTTTTTCGTTTTCTTTTACGCTTGCTGGATTTATTTAAGGGATTAAATTTGAACCATTGCGTTTGAACGTAACATTTTTTTTAGTTTGAAGCGGGTGTGAATTTGTGAGATATTCTTTTTGATTTGTTTAGGTTGTTCAACTGATATTCCTGATCTTGAAATTGTAGGTGAAGAGGATAAGCATTCGGAAGCTTCAGGTTTGATTTTGATTATTGCTTGTATACGTGTGTGTTTGTGTGTTATTTGATTACTAATGAGCAAAGTTTTTTTGTGCCTTTGAAATGGGAAATGTAGATATTTATTGAAATGAAATAGATTTTTTCTTTGATGGTAATAGAACTTCTAAGGATACATGTAAAAGTAGTTGATATTACAAATACAATTGGCCACTTTAGCCCTTTTCAAGAATGAAACTGGTGAACTAACATTATCTAGAAAAAATCCAACATAAAGTTGGTACTTGGTAATTCCATGCATGCTTGGTTATAAATCTTGGCTCTGCTTATTTCTCTGTCCGTGTTAATTTATAGTTGGTGCCATCCGATGACTTAATGCTACCTGCTCAGTATGGGTATAAGAAAGTTCCCTAGGTAATATTAATGTGATTTGTTTCATTTTCGGCAGTTTGAAATTTATTTATGTTTGTGTCTAGAATTGAATTCTAGGATTTTCTCCTTTGCACTATTTCTGACTTATCAACTATCATATTAATCTTACTTGTAAATGCCTTAGCATGTGATTTTTTTAATGGGGCTAATCATGTATGCTATCATTATTGCTCAAAAAATGGCTCTACCAGTCCTTCCTGACAAGAGTTTGGCAGGACAAAACTTGCACACTGAAGCATCTACTTCTGCTATAGACTCAGGATCTAATCATCAATCAAGATCTCTGAGACTGAATGACAACAGTGTGGCTATATATGCAACAAAATTTTTGGATGATAATGTTCCGTTTAGAAAGAAGGTATGAGATATTAATCTTTGGTTATACTTTACATTTCTTTGATTTTTGTTAGTACTTACATGGAATTAAAGCAACCTAGATCAGTCTTCTAAATTAAACTAGTTTGAATTCAAGGATATGATTCTATTACATTTGAGAAGTGCATTTTGAATTTGTGAGGTGACTCACTTGATTTATCAGCATCAATGTTTTTGTATTGAAAACAGAATCATAGTTATTGCTAACTTTGTACTGGGTTAGATGTGTCATTTTAGCTAAAAGATACTTAGATCGTGTCAGTTCTGTTCATTTCGGGTTAGAAATTTGTGTTTGAAGCCGGTTCAAAGTTGGACAAGTTCAGGTTGTTTTTTTATTGATTGGCATGGGTTGGGTCAGTATCATATCAGTTACTCCGTCTTATACATGAGAAATAGATTCATGCTTACGCAGAATCAAACAAGAACATAATGCTTCATTACTAGCAAGATGGTTGGACGTTTTGTCCTAATTGAGTTGCAAGCTCTCGTATTTCTTTACTTCTTTTACATTTGATGTAAACCCTCATTCGTTTGGCTTTTTCTTCAATATAGTCTTGGATTATTGTACTTTGTCTATTTCAATCAGAATTTCCTTCTGAGGCCCCCCTTGTATTTATTATATTTTATTTGTATTTTTCATTTTGCTACTTTTCCATATTTTTCTCTAGCAATGAAAATTTAAACTGTATCTTTAAAAAAATTATGCAGATTAAGTGGTTGAGTCGACTCGCTAATGTGAATCATGACGGGACTGTTCACTGTGATATTCCTACTGATATGAAACCACACGCATTTGATTCCGTCTTTTATAGTGAAGCTCCTGAGAAAGAGGATACAGACACAACAGATATCCCATATATACCTCCACTGCAAATAGTAATGCTTATTGTGGGAACACGAGGAGATGTACAGCCATTTGTTGCTATTGGAAAACGTTTACAGGTTATATTCATTTTCACATCTTAGCCTGCACTTAGACTGTCTTCTTGAGTTTTGATAGTAAATTTTGGTTGCATGGCATAATACTTGTGCATCTTTTGATGTATATTTTCGGTTTGACGAATATTCATTTTTGTCCTTAATGTATTATATTTGATCAGTTTCGGCTTATTTTTGGTGCAACAGACATTGCTATCATAGTGCCATCCATACTACATTGTACATTATGTTTGTAATGGCTGTGTCTACATGATTGTGTGGTGAGCTAAAAGACAGACTTCTGTGTAGGTGCAGAGTTAAAGCTTTGATGTTGTAAAGAGAAGATTTTAGATTGGTAAATTTGCTCAGATTGAGGACGAAAACTTGGATAGATTTAAGAAGGTTGGTTGGTGGAATTCATAGACAGAAGCAATAAGATAAGGTTTGGTTAGTGAGCACTGTAAGAAGGGATAGATTTTATTGGGATTGGAATGCTATAGAGACAGCAGCAATGTGATAAAGGCAACTGCATAAAATTTCTTAACTAAGACAGAATTTGGGCTGGGGGAGTGAGGAGAAGAAGATTGAAAAAAAAATTAGAAAACTTCCCAAGGGGATGCCACTAGAAACACTAAGCTGACTAAATTAGAAAAAAGCATTTCTATGTTCTAATTCAAATTTAAACGTAATTACCTCAATTTCATAATTTATGGTTGTTTTCCCCCTTAGACATGGCATCCTTTAACACAACCCTGAATTGCTAACATTGTCGCTATACTGAAAAGGGTAATCAAACTTATTCTTCCACGATTTTAGTAGGATTCAAGGAAGTGAAGTTGGCAAACAGAGAATATGTCAATGACAGTTAAGTTTATTCATTTTATGGAAAAATGTTTACTGTGCATGTTGCAAAGAAGTTATTTCTGTAGGATTTTAATTCTTATATAATGATTGTGATGGTTCTGTAATTGTCTAATTTACCTCCCTTTTGACCAGATTTTCTTTGAGCAAAGCCTCAATTTTTTTGAGCTGATGGAGTTCAAAATTTTGTTGCAGGCAGATGGCCACAGGGTTAGATTGGCAACACACTCAAATTTTAAAGATTTCGTTTTGAATTCTGGGTTAGAGTTCTTCCCTTTAGGGGGAGATCCAAAAGTCCTTGCTGGCTGTGAGTGTCTAGATTTTATCTTCATAATAATATTTCTAAACTAAATCCATATTTATTATTGAGGGTAAGATCCCTTATCATAACTTCATATAGTTGCTCTGGAAATATATATGGGCAAGGGAAGGGGCTGTTTGAAGTAGATTCATTTTTTCCCTTGATTTTATTTATTGGTAGACAAGCTTTCTCATCAAATACCAAAAGCATAAACTCTGATAAAACTCATTTTTAAAGCATCTGGAAAGATTCTATGAGCAATTGAAAGACCTTTGTGAGAGGAAATATCTGCCAAAGGCCTCTTTAATGGTTCCCTTATTATGTATTTTCATGTTTCAATTGAGGCTAAATCTGGCCTCTTTTCTATATTCCTTTTCTTTTATCCAAAATTTGAGATTTTGTATAAAAGTGTTGTGTCCCAAGCATTTGGCAATGTTCTACCTATTCTCTTTGATTCTTCTAGTAATTTCTAAAGATTACTCTCAATCACTAAAAAGGGGTTGTCAAAGACATTGTCTTTTGTCCACTTTCAAACATATCAGTCATGTTGTCTCCGTTACCTTCTGAAATTATTGTACTGATCACTGATTTTCTGCAGATATGGTAAAAAATAAAGGATTCTTGCCCTCAGTTCCTTCAGAAATTCCTGTTCAGAGGCAGCAAATGAAGGAAATAATATTCTCTCTTCTTGATGCATGCCGGGCCAATGATCCTGACAGTGATGCCAAATTTGATGTAGATGCAATAATTGCCAATCCTCCTGCATATGGTTAGATCTTATTACCTCTTTTTCATTTTTAAGATGTATGTTTTTGTCTGATGACAGTTGAGCATTTTGATTGGAATTTCTTCTGGTCATCTCTTTCACCATCTTCCATGTTATGCAATATTTAACCTGAAGAAACATTAGCTCTCCATTTTTTTGCTCTACATATTCCATGTTCTATATTTAAAAGGTTTTCTGATGCATGAAACTTATCGATTTCTGCTCTTTTCCTCTCTCATGCGTCTAATGGAAAAATGCCTTTTTCAGGACATACACACGTTGCAGAGGCGTTAAAAGTACCACTTCATGTATTCTTCACTATGCCATGGACGTAAGTCTTGGTTGATTGGGATGTTATAAGTTATTCTAAATAAATATGTTTTGGATTGAGCGTGCAGCATCATTTCTGGTATCACTTGTCTTTTATGAAGATATCAGATTTGGTGTTGTCTTCGTGACAATTCAATCATTTCCCGGACTGATGTATATTCCTTGTATGTGTTGGGCTTAGATATTGAGAATAATCACCGAGTCAATGACATTTGTCACCTTTCTGTCAGGCCTACTAGTGAATTTCCCCATCCTTTATCTCGTGTTAAACAACATGGTTACAGAGTGAGTCTGGTTTTTGCTTCTTCAGTCTTCAATTTTATTTATATTTAGATCTATTAATATATTGGTAGTCTCGACTGCAGCTTTCATACCATATTGTTGATTCCCTAATATGGCTGGGAATACGGGACATGATTAAAGAGCTCAGGAAGAAAAAACTGAAGCTGAGGCGTGCTGCATATTTGAGTGGATCCTATAGCTCTCTTACAGATGTGCCTTATGGGTATATATGGAGCCCCCACCTTGTTCCTAAACCAAAAGGTCATTTTATTTATGTATCCCTTATAAGTTTGTTCGCCTTGATCTTATAGTGCAACTGGTAACACTTCATTCATTTTGGCAATTACTTGTTGGATTGATGATTGAGAGGGATGATGCAATAGGAGCAATTTTAAGCCTTTTTCCTTTTGTTTGTTTTTCTTCTATTTTCCTTGAGCTTTTAATTTTTTTAAAAATTTCTTGGGAACTTATTCTGAACCATGTAGAAACTCTTATGGCATTTTTGTACATTGGAGTTGTTTTATGGAGTTACATGTCTCAACATACTCTTGAAATTTGTAGTATTCCTGCCTGGTTTATTTACTAAGCTCCCTCGTACTGTTTGGTTAATAATTCCACTTTACACCTTAGTGAAAAGTGTAAAATTTAGTTAAACATTGATTGGCTTTTTGTTCGAGTGCAGTATCTGTAAAGTGCTGCAATCTGATTAGCACCTATCAGGGCTGTCAACCGCCCTGATATTACTGCTCTCTGCCCCGTAAAATGACTAATTGTCAATGTTGGAAACCCTGATATATCAGTCATTTTCTGGTACTATTAAAAGTCCTGGTATCCTGGGCCAATCCTAAAAATTTTTCTTTTCATTTCTACATTCGACAACAACAAATGTCCAAAGAATAAAAAGTCAAGCATGGTGGTCTTGGTTTTTCCATTTGAAGGAAGCATATTTGATGTGGCATAGTTTTCTCCTGCAGACTGGGGACCAGAGATTGACGTAGTTGGCTTTTGTTTCCTTGACCTTGCATCCAATTATGAACCGCCAGAGTCGCTTGTTAAATGGCTCAAAGATGGTGATAAGCCTATCTATATTGGTTTCGGTAGTCTTGTGAGTGTTCTTCTACTAGTCTTTCCCTCTTTTGATATTTAGTAAAATGAGAGTTTACAAAAGTTTGTTCTTCTTGAACAATTTTGATATTCTATTTACTTTATTGCATCTGAGGTTGTGTTTAGGAACCTGAATTTACTAGTAGTTTTCACAAGTATACGTGCTTTTTTCTATATGCACTCTTTTTCTTATTTTAGTATAAAATAAAATTATATTGGCTTCATTAAACCAGTTATTCTATTTCTTTATCATGTTCAGTTGATCTGGGCTTAAACGGTTCTAACTGCTTTTGTCTTCTAACAGCCTGTTCAGGAACCAGAAAGGATGACCCAGATAATAGTACAAGCTCTGGAGAAAACTAGACAAAGAGGCATTATAAACAAAGGCTGGGGTGGTCTTGGCAATTGTAATTTCACTTGTTCTTCTCTCATATTTCATTAGTTAGATGTTCAATCATGTTCGGTATGTGGCAGTGGATAATGCTTACTTATCTTTTCTCTAGTGGCAGAACCGCCGGACTTTGTGTATTTACTGGACAACTGTCCCCATGACTGGCTATTCTTACAATGTTCGGCCGTGGTAAGTTGTAACGTAAAGCATCGAGCTCCAAGGGCAGTTGAGATGATTTGCTGTTATATTTAATACGCGATACCATTCTTATGCAAGATCCTTGATATCATGAGCAATGAGCTACATTTTATAAGTAGGTATAGTGTGTTTTATGTTGCAAAAAGTTGATCCATTTTAGGACCTGTAAACTAGGGGAGTGCTAAGGTCCTTGGCTTTGGAGGAATTGCATAAAGTTGTTTTTGTCTTCAATATGTATCGCAGTAGTTGCATTTGAAGCATTTATAAGGAGAGTGGCCATCATTCATGTTTTTACATTTTATTGCATTTTTCTACCACCATTCATGTTTTCATTCTATTACATTTTTCTTCATTACTAAGATTCATCATTATCATGCCTTTTAATTAAGATTGGCCTGGCAGTTGTTACCTTAGGAGGATTTAGGTCAAAGGTTCTCACCTTGCTCCCTCTTCTACTTTCTGATGTACCAAACAATGAACAACTGAAGTGTCGCTCCTTTAAAAAAAAAAAAACCATAGTTGGTTTTAAGTTAGAAGGATTTCCAGTTTTGGCTTATTTTCTTATGCCTCAGGTATTAGTTTGTTTGTAGATAAGTATTTGAAATACCTTATGGTTGTTGCAAAAACGTTTTGATTGTTTCCTTGCAATCAGGTTCATCATGGTGGAGCTGGAACTACTGCTGCTGGTCTTAAAGCCGCGGTAACCTGGCATCTCCAAGAGTATATCCATTTGATTATTTCTTCCACTTTTTAAAGTCATTTTGAGTCTTGAATACAGTGTCCAACAACTATTGTCCCTTTCTTTGGGGACCAACCTTTCTGGGGAGAGCGAGTGCATGCCAGAGGAGTAGGTCCTGCACCCATCCCGGTTGAGGAGTTCTCACTTGACAACCTAGTTGATGCAATAAACTTTATGCTGGATCCTCAGGTACGCTGAACTTCCTCTACTATTAACTTTGAGTCATACTTCACGAAGTGATATTGATTAAGGAATTAGTGTACGCATTAAGTTTACGGTTTAGAGCTTATCAATCCAATTCCCCTCCCCCTCTGAATATCTGACCGTAGTAGATGTTTAAAAGGAAATGGCTTGATGCAGGTGAAACAGCGTGCTGTTGATTTAGCAAAAGCCATGGAAGGTGAAGATGGAGTTGCAGGTGCTGTAAAAGCCTTCTATAAACATTTTCCCGTCAAAAATGCAAAGGAGAAACCAGAAGGCGAATCCGATCCGACCCAAGTGCATTCAGGCTTTTCGATAACACATTATTTTGGTCATGCATAATATTTCAAGCTTCATGATTTAATTATTATTGTTGGATTTTAATTCGTGTGTTACACAGCTTGTTGTGATATCCTGAAGCTACCGAGTACTGATCATAGCGGTCCTCCTCCAGTTTGACCAAGGGGGATAAAGGAAATTTTCTGACTTATTAAATTGGTATTAGATTGATAAATGATAACGGTGTGATAGTATTCAAAAAAACAAACTTTATTATATGCATTTCTAACAAATTCTATAAACACTTGAATATAATTTTAATTTTGATCCAAATAATATTAAAAATTTAAATTTTTATTGCAGATTCGTATTGTATATACAGATATTGAATTAAGATATTTTAATGAATTAAGATATTTGTGTTTGATATTTGTGATGCAATTGACCATGAGATAGGAGGGATGATTTTTTTTAAAATATTAGTGTTCGTTATTTAATTGCAAAACTTGTACTCAACATATTTAATCATGAGTATTAAATGAAGTCCTCTAAATATATAATGGACACTCAAAATAAATTAAGCATGGTCCTATTGGAAAAAGGGTTTATATCTCAGATCTCTATATTAATTACTATAATTTACGAATTTAATCAAATAGATTATATAATTAATCATAGAGATCAATTAAAATCATTCTAAATATAAATACATGTTTTTCATCCAAAGGTGTGAGTACATTTAGGGCATTTGCATCTTTCAAATTTTGATAAATAATTACAGTGCAAAAACGATATTCTTTTTCAACCATGAAGTGGGCATAGTCAATTATAGCAATGACTTGAATTTAGACATGGACCAAACGGTGTTAGGGGGCAGTCTCATCCCTTCAAATTTAATATATATATATATTGGTGATCTAATTTCACTCCTAAAATTTTCATGTAATTTTACTAAATATAAAAGTTCGTACTCACAGACATTTATGCTTTAAAATACCTATATGGTCATTTTAACAAAGCTAGGAAGTTGGAATGTGGTCAGCAAAGGTAACTGGCTAACTAGAAAACTAAACCAGAAAAAAGGGGGAATTCGTCCAACAGTTTTTTTTTTTTTGTCATTATCACCAGAATTCAGGGAGTGACAACATTAGGAAATTTTGAATTTACCATAAAGCAATACTGCAGATGCTTTAACGAATTTAATGATATCCCCCATTCACTTAGTAGCCCTTGTTTCCACGGATCCTAGCTCTCATGTCAACCTGGAACGGAACAAAACATAAATAAAGATGCATAACACGTTAGTAGTATATCATAAAGTCTTTAATTCTAAACATGGTCATTCACCAAGTTACAAAATAATGCAAGCATGATCCTGTGTTAATCTACTCTGAAATGATAGTCATTTTCTATTTATCGTGAAACTGTTAAAAAAAATATAGCAATGTGCAGCACAGAGATGTTGCAACAAGGATTCATCTACACGAGACCGGAGAATTTGTGTATTCCTATTGTGATCATATACCTTCTTCTTGTGTCTTAACCATGTTTAAGAGGAATTTTTAGACCTGTCATTTTCGTTCATTTTACTGTTACTAATAAAATATAGGGATAACTACATTTTTGGTACCCACCTTTACCTATTTTCCTATTTTGGTACCCTACCTATTTTTTTGGCAAAATAGTACCTAACGTTACGTTTTGTTTTTATTTTGGTACCCGACGTTAAAAAATTAACGGAAGGCTGACTAGGAGAAAGTAAATCATACATGACATGCTGCCATGTCATTTTCTCTCTCCTAGTCAGCATGCCACATCAACTAAAATCATGAAAAAAGCACACGTGGCATGCTGACTAAGAGAGAAAATGACGTGGCAGCATGCCACATGTGATTTTCTCTCTCCTAGTCAACCTTCCGTTAATTTTTTAACGGTTGTGTACCAAAATAGAAACAAAACATAACGTTAGATACCATTTTACCAAAAAAAATAAGTAGGGTACCCAAATAGGAAAACGGGTAAAAGTGGGTACTAAAAATATAGTTATCCCTAAAATATATTATGAGGATTGATAGTCCTTTAAGAGGGATCAATCCTCCTTTACAGAAGAACAATCTTAAATGGATCAGTCCTTCCGTGTATAAATTTGGAAGGACCGGTGCAGGCATAGATAGTCTCTTTAAAAACGAGGCCAAGCTTAGACAGAATTTTCTAGCATATTTCTGGTAGGGAATGGGTAGACAGCCAGACACAATTCTTGTTCATACAATGCCTAGTCCAGACTTGACCCATGAATATACAACAGTAACTATGCGAAACAGCAATTTGCAGTTCCACAAAGTACCAACTGAATAAGTTGCATCCAAAAGGGAAAAACATAACTTTACCGGCCTTCTCTCAACAATTTGTTTCCCTCCCTTTGTTCAAAAGAGATTCTGATTAAAATGGTGTTTGAAATTATTATTACTAATACCAAGCAAAAAATATTTACAAGAAGCATTTTACTCATACAATAAATACTGCTTTGAGCCAAATTGAAATCCGAATACATGGCAGCTACAGTAGAGTTATTACTAACTATTCCTTACATCAGGCCAGAAAGATGTTTTCACTGTAATTCAATCGGTCTTATTCTGCATTGTAAATATTGGTCTGTTTGGGATTTATCCTACTAATCATGTACAACAGAAGATATGATACGACACAAATTATTAACACAAATACAGCATGAATACATGGAATGTCAAAATCTATATAAAACGAATTAATTAACACGCCAAAATTTAAAGATATATAGCACATTAAACACGATTATGACATGGAAAAAAACATAAGAGATACAACACACCATATGGATGCAAATATTACTAGGTGTGTGCAACTGCAAATTACATTTGATCTAATTGATATCAGCACCAGGCATATTCCCATTCATTCCATCCAAAATATATAAATAAGGAATATAGCCCTCCCTTAGAATTACTAAGTCTAGAACAGGGTTGCAAATGAAAATACATGTATTTACTCACAAGTTATTTGGTTTCGAGTTGGAAAAACTCAAATTTGGCTCGGACTTTACCAAGCCAAGAACAAGCTACTCAAAGTTATCAAGTGAACCAAGTTCAAGAGTCTTAACACTGGACTCGAGTAACTCTCTCCCCAAAGTATATTCATTATTCTTAATTAATAATGAAAAAACACAATTCAAGCTCATTACAAATTATTAAGTTTGAAGAAGAATACGAGAATCGATACCGGCAGCAGGCGATTCATTCCCTCCCCCAAAAAAATGAAAAAAAAGGGATAGCCTTCACTAAACCAATTAGAATTATAACTTCCAACATTTTCGACTATATGATTAAAACCCAAAACCATAATAATAAAAGATACTAAAAAATCCTCAGTAATGACAAAGAACGAAGAAGAATCAGCATGCCTGTCCTCTTTTGCAATTGAAATAAGTTCCTCTGAGTCCAACACATTCGCTAGGTATACACGGGATTTTTTCTCCAGCGCATTCCCTGAATGAACGGTTCTAAACCTAATTAATCCCCAAATTCGCAAATTCAGTAATTTTCTAATATTTCATGTTAGTGCTTCGAATCCGGAAATCGAAGGGATAACCAAAAGAGAGAGAGTATATGAGAAAGTGGAAAAAAATACCTTAACACAATCTGATTCACTTAGACACTTTACCAGTTCCATGGCCAAACCTTTGCAAGATTTTGCCATTTTTCTATTTCCCAGCAGATTTTGAGAATAAAATGGCTTTTTTTGTCTTCAAATATGGTCAAGTTTATTTGATTGAATACGGTTTTACCTTCTTTCTTTTGGGGGTTATATTATAAATTTTAGCACTCAATTTTACTCTCTTATATTTGCCACTAAAATTTACAATTTTTCAACTTGTTCACTCAACTTTCATATTACATCATTTTTTTGTCACTCAAATCTTAAATTTCAAAAGTTATAATGTGACATGACAGAATTTTTACTTAAATATTATTTTAAATTTTTTTTCCAAAATATGGTATTAGCTAAAATAATTCTTAAAATATTGCATTTGTTATAGTACCACAAAAGGCCAGTTCATGAGTCCGGCTATGAACAGTGTTTACCAAAAAAATAAAGGCACGTTTAACTGCCTTTGAATAGTGGTTGTAATGCCAAGTGTCGCTCCAGTAGTGTCTGTGACACTATTCAAAGATGGGCCCAGTTGGCTTCGACTTTGAACTGTGCTGGAATATTGTTCAGCTTTAGTGTTAGGGAGTCAGTGTGCAGTGTAGGGTGGCAGACCGAGAATTGAATTTATTTTGAATGAGGATAAATGAGTTGGGTTGTTTAGGACGTTTAGAAAAATGTATAGGGGTAGAAGTTCAAATTTTGAAAAGGTAAGGTAGGGGTAGTTAAGGGGAATAAATTATATTTTTATGTTAAATAGGTAAGTTTGAAAGGAAAATTTTGAGTGAAGAAGAAGAAGAAGAAGAAATTATTGGTGAAAATATTGTAAGTAGATTAATTATTGGTGAAAATATTGTAAGTAGATTCGATTTGTTTTAAAGTTTTATTTTTTATGTTTGATATAAGTTAAATTTGATGCATTTAGTTTTTAAATTTTAAATTATGTATTCATCTCTCATTTTAAGATATTGTTTAGATTTAATAATTTTTACTATATTTTTACCAATTAGTATATTTTTAGAAATTAGAATTGAAAAAATATATTTGAAATATGGTTAAAATGAAGACAAAAATAATTAAGTATATTAAAAATTGAAATATATTTAAATGAAGTCAAAAATAATTTAGTATATTCATAATATATTCAAAATATATTAAAAAATATATTCAAAATATGTTTAAAATTTTTGTTATTAACTTTTATTTTGTATGTTCTTGATTTCTGTATTCTGATTGAAAATCCATTTATGTGTTTTGAACATGCAGATAAAATGAGCAACAACAGATTTATGGCGATTGTCCATTACAATGGACAAATGGTGAAAACTGATGTCGGGATTGTAATTGAATCTGAAAGCACTACGAAAATGAGATTTGAAAAGGAAATTACGCTTCGAGAAATGAATGAGAAAATATCACAAAAAATAGAATACATATTCAGGTTTGTGTTATCAGTGGTTGCATGTGAAAATTCAGTCAGATATTGTGCAATCACTCTCCAAGATAATGTTTGAATGATGATTGCAAAGCATGAATCTATGGAGATGCGCTATATCGAGTTATCTACCGAGGTGCATGATGTTCCTGACCCATCTAGAAACGTCGTTGGAGAATCTGCTCGAATAGATTTCTATAATGAGATTGATATGCCCGAAGGCAATCTTATCGCAATGTTGGCAAGTGGGACATCGAGCGCATTTCATCTAGCCGGGCCTTCAACATATGGTTCATCATACAAGTCGGCTGTTGATCCGACTATTGATGCTGATGTGGAAAACCTACAAGGTCGATAGGGAGAAACACTTGACGATTCTAGCGAAGATGAAGATATTGGGGATCCCGATTTGTTCCCTGATGACATTGGTGATGCCCTTGATTTTGGTGTTGGAGAATTCGTTCCGACCGGGGGCAACATTACATTCTATGAACCTTTTGCTCATATAGGCTCAGTGGATTTCGATGCAATGAGGAGGCCTCAATTTCCGGATGTGGCCCAATTAAATTTGAATCAACATGGTGAATTATCAATCGGGCTTCAATTTGATGAAAAGAATGAAGCTACATTGACAGTGAAAGAGTACAACATCAAGAACCACATAGACTACGTTGTTGTAGAATCCAGTTAGATGACTTTCTTTGCCAAGTGTGTGAAGTATGGACAAGAGTGCAATTGGAAGATTTGAGTTTCGAAGCTTTAAAGGAAAAATCGTTGGGAGGTCACAAAGTACAATGGTGATCACACATGTTTGCGAACTTCCATAGACCAGAACCACCAGAAATTAGACTCAAGCGCGATAAGCTATCACGTGATGAAGTTGGTTGAAACAAATCCAAGGGTTCTCGTTTCAATGATTTAGTCAACCATTGCAACAATTTGGATACCAAATAAAATACAAGAAGGGGTAGCGTACAAAGGATAAGACAATGGAGTCGGTGTATGGAGATTACGATAATTCATACAACGAGCTATCAGTTTTATTACTAGCAATAACACATTTTATCCCAGGCACCATAGTGAAGTATCAAACCAATGATGCATACTGTTAGGATGATCAATCAATTCGATTTGGCCAAGATGGAGTGAATTGGTAATTTAAAAATAAAGAGAAGAATATGGAAAGATAAAAATCAAGGATTTATAGTGGTTCAACCTTCTAACAAGGTCTACATCCACTACCTTAGCTTCTCACTAAGGATTTCCAACAAATTCACTAAGAATTTTTCCCCTTTTCTAGGCTAAGGAGGCAACCATTACACAATCAAACCTTTCTACCCAAAGCTTTGGTCAAACTCTCTCTTTTACAAGAAAATGATGGCAAATGATAAAAATCCTCTAAAAGGTAAGTAATTTGCCCTAATACAAGTTCACTCAACCCAAACTTGAAATAAAGAATTGTTGCTCACTCAAGTGGGTTACAAGGATTTGACTTTAATAGGCTCAAGAATGTTGGATTTGTACTTGAATGCTTGAAAGTTGATCAATAGTTGTTGTTGTAGCTTTGGAGATTTGTTTATTTACCCCTCGTTGATTTCTAACCGTTTGGGTAGTTGAGATCATCAATAGAGCCGTTGGAGACCATTTCTCTCAATAAATGCAGTATGCCAACCCTCGGTATCGGTACGCGAGATGTCGTATTGGTACCTACCAAAAGAAGAAAGAGTCATTGTACAAAAGGGTATTGATACGCCGAAGACGTATCAGTGCGAAAAGCTTGATTTACAAAGACGTATCGATACGGGAAGTACTGTATAGGTACAGGTTTTACTCACTTGATTCTGAGAAAAGATAAGTGGAAACTCGTATCGGTACTACTAAAGGCGTATCGGTACGATATAATCACTTTTCAAAAATTATGGTTCCAATAAAACTGACAAAGAAACGGTCAAAAATTAAATGCAAAGATTTTGTAAATCTGAACACCCCGTATCGAGTAGAGCCGTACCGATACTCAAAGCTTATTTGGTTCCCATATAAGAATTGCGTACCGTATGTCTATATGCATACCGGTACCCAATAGACATCTCGTATAAAAAGAAATTCTAGTAGCTAAGGATCATATCGATATAGCTAAGAGCGTATCCGTACAAAATAGCTATCTCGTCTAAAATTGATTCTAGTGTCTAAGGACCGTATCGATACGGTTGAGAGCGTATCGATACGCCTGGACCAAATAGGCCATTTGAGTATGAAAACACTTAGAAAATGTTTTGGGGTTTTAGTTTTTGACTTAGAAACAATTTTAAGTTCAAATCCTTGTCATTTTGTGAGCATTTTTGAGTACTTAAAATTTTATTCAATTTTACAAATAAGTCCTTTAAAATCATTGTTATATCAAAATCAAATTCAGTTTTACAATCTCCCCATTTTGATATAACAAAACCCAAAATAAAATTTTAAGACTTTTAAAATTACTCCACGTTTCTTTAAGGCTCAAAGATATATTTTTGAAAAAAAATTAATCTCTTTTACTTCTCCCTCTTTTTGTTAGATCAAAATCAACTTGATAAATAAAACAAGATATAAAACAATAATGTACTCTAAGCATAAATAAACAACATAAATATCATTAAGTTCAAAGCAACATAATAAATCCAACTTAAAAACATAAAAGCATAATCCAAAACAAAATAAACATAAAGCATAGGAGTTCAAAAAACAAATAACATAGGTGCATAAAACTCAAGTCATAATATGATATGTTATGATATGAAATGCAAGAGCCTAAGGAGCATCATCGTCTTCATCTTCCTCGTGATCATAACAAAGAGCATGACCACACCATTGTCCATGAAAAGTGGTAAGTGTCATATCCATTGATGCTTGACGATTCTCTATGGATGTAACTCTAGATTCCATAGAGGTGAAACGAGTATCAATAAGAGCAAAGCTAGAATCCAACCTTACATCTAAAGTAGCAAACTTCCCATCTAGATAAGCCATGAGAGCACGAAGGGAAGGCGAAGGTGGAGCTACCAGAGCTTCTTGAGCAATCGGAGGAACTGCCATCGGATCGGGTTGAGCATCACGAGAGAGATCCGCAATACGAATCCATTTACAACTGTAGATGGTGAACTTTGCACGCCGGAGAGAGTGATCATCAATTGGGTCGGTGAGCGGCGAAGGAAGATCGTAAGAGCAGTCGATCCCAAGCTTGTGAAACATATAGCTCAAGGCAGTGCCATAGGTGAGGAAGGTAACTTGAGAGGTAAAGAAGTTTTGGACAAGGAAAACTAGCTTGGCAAAGATGATTTGGGCTAGGTTTATACGTATTTCTTCACGAAAACAATAAAGCCAAAATTCATCGACTTGGCAAACGGTAGACCATTTACCACCGGATAATCAAAACCACCAAGTGATAAGAAAGTGAAGAAAACACTCATAGGCATCTAAACAGTTACGAAGCCACCATAGGTATGAGGAAAATTAATTTCATCATCTATACCAATATCATTCATCCCCAAAAGATCGACTATAGTTTTAGAATCAAGTTGAAAAGTTTTTCCCATAAGATAAGATTCAAGAGTTATAACCTCGGTTTTGTCTTGGTTGTGAATACACTGGGCATTTGAATAGAAAAAAAGGACAAGTTTTTTGTATTGAATGTCGGGTATGCTTAGAAAAGGCATGAACTTCTATTCCCTTAGTAAATCAAGATATTAAAAATTAAATTCATCGGAAGTCAAAAAAGGTAGGGAAATTACTCGTTCATGACAGATTTTAAAGTTTTGAAAATGTTTAAAATAACTAAAGCATTTGGATTTTCAGGTTCATTAAAACATTGACGGTAAAGTTGGGTAAGATTTGGCCTTGTACTGTTGTTTTCAAGATTTGGTTCGGAAGGATTTGGATTGGAAGAGCTAGAAGCAATTTTATTTATTTCTCTTTTTCTAGGAGCCATTAGAAAAACCTAAAAACAATTTCAAACTACAAAAACAATGTATTTATAAATATCACATTCAATCCAATAAACATCCAATGATCAAGGTATTATGAAAACCTATATTGTATAGTTTAAAATAATATACAAGTATAAAAAAATTGGTGAAAGAAAAACTAAAAAAATGTAGAAAAATATACGAGTATAATTTTATATTCAAACAAAAAAATTAGTTTTTGAAAGAATTTTTGTAAATTCTTTGAGAACTATGTTATATACATACTATATATATAATTTTTGATGAAAAACAATATAAAAATATAGAATAAATCAAAAAAGAAAGAAAACGAGTTTATACCTTGAATATGGGATTATGGATGAATGATGAGATGATTGTGCATAAAGCTTGATGATTTTGCTTGGGTTTGTTGTAAAAACCAAAAACCCTCAAAAGATTTTTATGATTTGTGTGAAAACAAAGGAATTTAAGAGGTTTTTATAGAGTTTTTTGAACTAGGGTTTTAGAGAAAAAGTAGAATTTGATTAGGAAAACCCTATTTGAATAACATTTAAAGATCTCAGGGCCACGTGTACCGATACGATACTTGTGCATACCGAAACCGCGTATCGGTACAGTTTTTAGCCATATCGATCCTCAAACTATATCGGTACAGGCTTACTTGTACCAAAGCACTACCCTAGATACCCGTATCGATACGTAAAACCCCGTATCAATATGCCTTGACCAAAAATGGCATTTTGGCTGCAAGGTGCCCAAAAATTCAAATTTAATCGAATAGATATGCATGTATATGATATGAGAACATCATGAATGAGAAAAAATAGATGCATACTCCCCTAGCAACATGAATAACTGCATATAGGAGCAAAAACACAAAAGCATGAAAATCAACCAAAATTCAAGCAAATTTAAACACTAAAAAGGCTCTAAGGTTCAAGGTAGGTTAGTTAAACCTAACTCTTTCCTAAGAGACCAAAAATGCTTTTTGTCTAAAGGTTTGGTGAAGATATCCGCTAGTTGGTTTAAGGTGTCTACATATTCTAGAACTACCTCATTTTTCAATACATGATCTCTAATGAAATGATGTCTTATCTCTATGTGCTTAGTTCTAGAATGTTGGATGGGATTCTTAGTGAGACAAGTGGCACTAGTATTGTCACAATTTAGAGGGATGGTACCTACATCAATTCCATAATCTAAGAGTTGTTGCTTCATCCAAAAGACTTGAGCACAACAACTTTCAGCCAAAATGTATTTCGCCTCGGTGGTAGATAATGCTATACCATTTTGCTTCTTAGAAAACAACGATATGAGCATACTACCAAGGAATTGACAAGTACTGGAGGTACTCTTTCTATCTATCTTACAACCTCCATAATCCGCATCCGAATAAGCATGCAAACTAAAAGAGGAATCTCTAGGATACCAAAGGCTTAAGCAATGAGTATCTCTAAGGTATCTAAAGATTCTCTTAACAATATATAGGTGTGATTCTCTAGGATTAGCTTGAAATCTAGCACACAAGCAAACACTAAACATGATATCCGGTCTACTTGCGGTAAGATAAAGCAAAGATCCTATCATAGATCTATAAAGCTTTAAATCAACACATTTACCTCCTTTACCTTTGTCAAGCTTTGTAGATGAGCTAATTGGTGTGGCTTGAGGTTTCACATTCTACAAGCCAAACTTCTTGAGCATATCCTTGATGTACTTAGCTTGATTGATGAAGATGTCATTCTTTCTTTGTTTGATTTGGAGCCCCAAGAAGAATGAGAGCTCCACCATCATGCTCATTTCAAATTCACCTTGCATTAACTTAACAAAGTCTTGGCAAAGCAATTCATTAGTAGAACCAAAAATAATATCATCAACATAAATTTGTACTACTAAGATGTCTTTGCCTTTTATTTTAATGAAGAGTGTGTCGGGATTCATAGGAAATAAAACTGATTTAATCATGTAAATAAACACAAAGGAAAAAATATCCTACGAAAAATTCCAAGATCTCATGCAATCATATTAACGAATGATAGAGATAATTATAAGATTACCTCGATATAAGATTATGTAATCTTGTTGTGCTGAGGCACTACCTTTCTAAAAGACGATCGCCCTCTACAAGTATCCACATGCGAATGGACGAATAACTGCTATCGAAATGCTAGTTCCTCTCTAGTTTCGAAAAATAGAAATTTTTGTGGTTTTGGTGGCTAGTTGAAAAACTCAAGTACCCAAAACCCTTGGCATACATACATACATACATATATACATATATATATATATATGACATGATTAGGGTTAGATTGAGTTCACTATTATAATTTAATTAAAACTCTTTTAAATAAATTATAATTTAATTAAGTTATAATTTAAAGCAAATTCCTTTATCTGATAAGGAATTTAAATTCAACCAAAATAATAATGTAATTTATTTAATAATATTATTTATTTAAAATAAATAATAAAATAGATTCCTTATCCAATAAGAAATTTAAATCTAACCAAATCTAGATGAAGATATTATTTAATAATATTATTTATTTAATATTATTTTTGAAAATAATAAAATAAATAAAATATTCTATCACAAGAATACGAATTTAACTTCTTTAAATTCAAATAAATAAATTTTAACAATATAATTTAAAATAATCTCATTATCTTAAATATTGAGAGTAATAACCACAATCATTCTTATCCATTCTTAGTGTGCGACCCTATAGGTTCAATTAACGTTGGTAGTAGATAAAATCACATTTTATCCTACAAGTCATAAGTGGCTGCTAGCAAGACATTATGAATACCCAATTTAAATGAAAATCTCATAGTCTGAGACAACCTTAATTCAATTTATGTCATAATCATTTTATTTCATGACATCTTGATAGAATATAAGGCATGGAAAATGTTAATATTTTATTGTTCTATATTTAGTTTCTCGATGCCCAATTGAACTAACTAAACAAATGACATTGATCTTTATCAACTCATTTGAGCATGGTTGTGCATTTCTTAGTCTCAATTATCGAGGGGCCTAGAGATATCTCTCTTATGTTAAGAGGGGTAAATTTCATCTTAATTACTCACATCTCACTACATGATTCCTTAATATGTTCAAGCATAACTTTTATATTTGCCCGATCAAACAAACGATGTTTGACTATGTTAAAACATAATGGTCATCATGTTGAGAACTGTAATAATTTCAGGTCTAAGGATTTAATGTCACAACGATTTGAAGATTAATATATAACTTTAATCCATATATTAATCTTAAGGTGAGTCAATCCTAATATTTGTTCTCAACAAATACATATATGAATTTGATTTGAATCTCGTTCACATATTCATCTAATGAATATCTATCAAACTTCATACTAATCTTATCTTATTATTGTTCCCACAATAGTAACTGATTAGGGATATTTTGAATAATAATATTCAAGGATACAAAAGCATGCAAGTTTATTATAATAATAAATTCAATAATCCAAATATCATATCCATATAATAGGCCCTAGGGCACTATAGCTAACAGAGTATAGTAACCACCTTTCTTTTGTCAAAACCTTTTTCAATTAAAAATTTTGACAATCTTTCATACCAAGCTCTAGGAGCTTGTTTCAAACCATATAAAGCTTTTGAAAATTTAAAAACATGGTTTGAGTATTTTGGATCTTCAAAATTGGGTAGTTGTTCTACATACACTTCTTCATTTATAAAACCATTTAAAATGCACTTTTCACATCTATTTGAAAAGGTTGAATTCATGATAACATGCAAATGCAAGAAGCATCCTAATAGCTTCCATTCTAGCTACGGAGCTATGGGTGCATATGTTTCTGTGGAGCTTGATATCTTCAACCGAATTGCTTGCCAAGTGGTGGAGAAGATGTAATTTGGGTGATGGTGGTGAAAGCAAAAAGATAGAAAAGAGACAAAGAATTTAGAGTGGTTCGAGCTTCTAACCAAGCTCTACATCCACTACCTTAGCTTCCCCACTAAGGATTTCAACAATTCACTCTTGAATTTCTCCCCCTTTTCAAGGCTAAGGAGGCAACCCTTACACACTCAAAGCTTTCTGTTAGGATATTTGTTTTGATATAATAATTGAAAACTAGTTTTGGACCAAATTGAAAAGATTTCAAAATGTTTATAAGTCCAAACAATTGAAAATATGTTTGATGAATTTTATAAGGCCTTGGAATGTTTTAAAATGTCTTTAAAATAGCCAAACCAGTGTTTTTCAAGTAACCGTACCGATACGGTATATCCCGTATCGATACGCTTTAGGGTTTCAACTACAGGAAAATTCCAGTAGCCAAAAACCGTTCCGATATGCCTCAAGCGTATCGATACGCTATTCTAACTACACCCAATGGCTAGTATCCGTACCGATACGGCTGTATTGTGTATCGATATGACTAACGGCCTTCAACGATCATTTTCCTAACGGCTATTTAAATTGTAGAATCGTACCGATATGCTCCTACACGTATCGATACGCATCAGCTGAGAAGAGCTCAACGGCTAGTTTTGAAGAAGGGTGAATCGATATGACTACCCACGTATGGATATAGACAACACCAGAACAACATTTATTACGAGAAATAAAGGCCCCAACGGCTCCAATTCAATCCCAACAGTCACCAACAGCTATGAACTCAATTGGGGGTATAAAAGGGACCTCCAAGCATCTATGGAAGACTAATGCTTCATTTGTCAACAACATTATGATGTCAAATTTGTCTTAGAGATTAATTTCTCATTCTCTGTATAGACAACACTTGTGAGTTTACATTGTTATATTTTCTCAAGAGTTTAGGTTTGGGTGAGCGCTTAATTAGTGCAAACAAACACCTTTAAGAGGGATTTCAAGTTTGCTAGATTTTCTCTTGTTCAAGAGTGTTCCCAAAGCTCAGGTTGTGAGATTTGGTTGCTAGACTTGGTGAATGAGTCTAGGCTGTAAAGGTTTCCTCCTAAGCCTTGAAAAATGGAAGAATTTCTAGTGAAATTGGTTTAAAAATCCTTAGTGGGAGCTAAGGTAGTGGGAGCTAAGGTAGTGGATGTAGAGCTTGTTAGAAGCTTGAACCACTATAAATCCTTTGTCTATTTGTCTATCTTTTGCTTCCACCAAAAAACACCCAAAAATCAATCTTCTCCACGCTTGGCAAGAAATTCGGTTGAAGTATATCAAGATCAACACTTTTTATCCCAAAGCTCGAGTAAACCCTCTTTTACAAGAGAAATAAAAGCAAACTTATAAAATCCTCACAAGTTAGATAGTTTGCACTCTTAAGCAATCAGCTAAATCCTAATAAACTTGAGCATACATTTACAATTAAGCTTACAAGTGTTGTTTATACAAGAAATTTGACAAATTGAGCACTAAGACATTTCTTGATCATATGATTGTTGACTTGAGGATCATTTTTTGTTTCCTGGTGCTTGAAGGGTTCTTTTAACTTCCCAAAATAAGTTCCTAGCCGTTGGTGACTGTTAGGATTGAATCGAAGCCGTTGGGGGCTGATTTCCATACAATTTTTCCCAATCTAGTGCAGGGTGTATCGATACACGGGGTACTCATATCGATACAGCCTCTTTGGGAAAAAGTCGTTGAGCCTAGAAACATGAAGGTATATAGATACACTTGAAGGTATATGGATACAACCTTGTTTGGAAATAGCCATTGGGGGGTTTGACACGTAGGCGTATCGAAACACCAAGAGGCATATCGAAACGCCTGACCACCGTATCGATACGAACTTGCCTGTATCGATACGGGTTTTGGCAGAAGGAAGGTTACTGTAGCTGAAACCCTAAGGTGTATCGATACGAGGTATACTATATCGATACGGTCATGCTGAAAACATGAGTTTGGCTACTTTAAAACATTTTGAATCCTTCCAAAGCCTTATAAAAACCCATCAAACATATTTTCAATTTTTTTGGACTTAAAAATACTTTTGAAATCTTTTCAATTTAGTCCAAAACTATTTTTCAATTATAATATCAAAAAAAATATCCTAACAATCTCCCCCTTTTTGATATAATAAAACCAACTTAAAAAATTGTTTGTGATTCTCCCCCTTTATAAAATAATTTTTGAATAAAAGATTAAAGATTCAAAAGAGATAAAAGCTCCCTCTTATTCATTTGAAAAATCAATTTTTCAAACCATTTATCCCCCTTTTTGTTATATCAAAAAGAAATATGGAATTTTAAGTTCAATAAAACAATGGAGGTTTAAAAACAAAGTTTGACAAAGATAAGAGTTCCGTTTAAAAATGGCTCCCCCTTACTCAAGAATCAAACACATGGTTAGTCCAAGAATTTATGATTACCTAGTTGAATTAAAATAAATAAATCAAAATAAAGGAAATAAATTCAACTAAAATGTTTACCACTTGAGCCAAAGGTAGGATGTAAAGCCTTCATTCTTCAAGTGATCTTTCTTGTGTGTATGGAGTTCCCCCTTAATGTTGTACTATATTGATCATTCTCCATCACACCTAAAATAAGACAATAAAGTAATTTTTAGTATCCAAATTGCTTTGAATCCATAGGCATTAGTAGTACAAAGTTTAGTTCCCTTTGGAATCCATTTCACAATTTTATCATTTTTATTTGAAGTAATTAGTTCTTTTGGAACCCAAATACTTCTAAAATATTTTCTATTCAAAAATCTAGGGGCACTAGATTGTCTAACATAAAAATTGATTTTTCCAAATTATTTTTCTTTTGAAGTTCATTGGAAATCAAATATTTTTCCTTCTTAAGATCATCCAACTCATTTTGATGATTTTTTTCACTTTTTGAATCAAATTTTGTAAATTAACATTCTTTTGTTCAAACGCTTTGAGTTTTGCTTAAATTTCATCCTTGGTTTTAGAAATCAAATCATTTTGAATTTTCAAATTTGAAACCAATTTCTTGTTTTTCAAAATGTGATTTTTAAACTCTAAAACCAATTCATCATAGGCATCTTGTAATTCATCAAACGAATATGAATTTGATGTAGATGAATTAGAAGTTACCTTACTCTCTTGAAGGGCCATAAGACATAGGTGGGCTACCTCATTATCGGTGGAGTCTTCTTCATCACTCTATGTTGCCATATATGCCTTCTTTGAAGATGATCCCTTTTGGTTGAAGCGAGGGCAACCGTATTTGGTGTGCCTCATCTCTTTGCATTCATGGCTACTTTGGGGATTTTTCATCTTCTTCTTCGATTCATGCTTGGATTTTTCCATTTCACTCTTCATGAATCAAGTGAACTTCTTGAAGAGATGAACCATCTCTTCATCTTCACTTTCCTCCTCACTTGATTCTTCATGTTGGCATTTTGAGGATTTGAGAGCCATGACATTAACATCAATGCCTTGCTCTTTGATGTTCTTCTCATTTTCCTTCTTTAAAGGTGTAGACATCAACTCATGAGTTAGCAAGGATCCAATTAGCTCATCAAGCTTGAGCTCCTTCAAGTTCTTGGCTTCAATGATAGCCGTCTTCATGCTCTCCCATGATTCGAAAAGTGAGTAAATCAAATTCTAAACGAGTTTGTCTTTCAAAATCTCCTCTCCAAAGCTTTTGAGTTGATTGACAATTGTGGAGAATCGGTCGAACATCCTATTGATGTCTTTATCTGGGTTCATCTTGAAGTTTTCATACTCAATGTTGAGAAGACCGATCTTGGTCTCATTTACTTCGTTTGTTCCCTAGTATGTGACTTCAAGCTTGTCCCATATCTCCTTAGCACTCTCACAAGAAGAGACTTTGGCATACTCTTTTGGTCCCAATGCAAAAAATAACATTAGCAACTTCGAGTTTAGCTCCATCATCTTCTTGTCGTTGTCATTCCAATCCACCTTCCTTCGTTGAGGCACGAACGGTCTATCTTCAACAAGGTCCCAAAGTCGATAATCCTTTTCCTTGATGAATTACATCATCCTATTCTTCCAATAGGCATAATGTTCATCATTGAAGAATGGTGGCTTGTCGATGGATTGCGCCATGAAAACCAGTTGATTATTTGGTTGATCGAGCTTGCCGAGATCGCCTCAATAGGTGGTTAAACCTTCTTGATTGAGCCTTACTCTGATACCAATTGTGTAGCTCAATATTTTCAACCGAATTGCTTGCCAAGTGGTAGAAAATATGTAATTTGGGTGATGATGGTGGAAGCAAAAAGCTAGAAAAGAGACAAAGAATTTAGAGTGGTTCGAGCTTCTAACCAAGCTCTACATCCACTACCTTAGCTTCCCCACTAAGGATTTCAACAAATTCACTCTTGAATTTCTTCTCCCTTTTTTAGGCTAAGGAGGTAACCCTTACACACTCAAAGCTTTCTATCCCAAAGTTTGAGTAAACCCTTTTTTACAAGAGAAATAAAAGCAAACTTATAAAATCCTCACAAGGTAGATGGTTTGCACTCTTAAGCACTCACCCAAATCCTAATACACTTGAGCATACATTTACAATTAAGCTCACAAGTGTTGTCTATACAAGAAATTTGACAAATTGAGCACTAATACATTTCTTGATCATATGATTGTTACTTGAGGATCATTTTTTTGTTTCCTAGTGCTTGAAGGGTCCTTTTAAGTTCCCAAAATGAATTCCTAGCTGTTGGTGACAGTTAAGATTGAATTGGAGTCATTGGGGGCTGATTTCTATGCAATTTTTCCCAATCTGGTACAGGGTGTATCAATATACGAGGTACCCGTATCGATATGGTCTCTTTGGTAAAGAGTCGTTAAGCCTAGAAACATGAAGGTGTATCAATACGACCTTGTTTGGAAATAGCCGCTAGGGGGTTGACACGTAGGCGTATCAAAACACTAAGAGGCGTATCAAAATGCCTGACCACCGTATCAATACGGACTTGCCTGTATCGATACAGGTTTTGGCAGAAGGAAGGTTACTGTAGCTGAAACCCTAAGGTGTACCGATACGGGGTATACTGTATCGATACGGTCATGCTAAAAACATGAGTTTGAATACTTTAAAACATTTTGAATTCTTCCAAAGCCTTATAAAAACCCATCAAATTTATTTTCAAGTTGTTTGGACTTAAAAATACTTTTGAAATCTTTTCAATTTAGTCCAAAACTATTTTTTAGTTATTATATCAAAACAAATATCCTAACAGTTTCATCAAAATTGATTCATTCTTCTTGAGTGTAACCTTAAGCAACAAGTCTAGCCTTGTTCCTCACTATGTTACCACTCTCATCTAGTTTGTTTCTAAAAACTCATTTAGTTCCTATGATAGATTTATTATTAGGCCTATCAACTAATGTCCATACTTGACTTCTCTCAAATTGATTTAACTCTTCTTGCATAGCCAATATCCAATAATCATCATTTAATGTTTCTTTGATATTTTTAGGCTCTATGCATGAGATAAATGCCACAAAATTACAAGTATTTCTAAGAGAATATCCGGTGGTTACCATTTTGTATGGATCACCCAAAATCTTACCACCTTTGACATAGTTGAACTCCCTTGGGTAGGTCATCCCATTTCCTCTAGAGACATGTCCTTCAAGGCTTCTAGAGGTGGATCTTGTGCTTCTTCTTTAGATGGAATTTCATCTACCTTTGATGATTGTCCACCATCATTGGCTTCAAAAATACCTACACCATCATCATCACAAGAATCCTTCCTCGGAAGGAGGTTATCATCGAAAACTACATGAATAGACTCTTCTAAAACTAAGGTTTCGTTGTTAAATACGTGATAGCTTTATAACTCAACGGCTAGTTCTGAAGAAGGGCGTATCGATATGACTACACGCGTATCGATACGAACAACACCATAACTGCATTTATTATGGGAAATAAAGGCCCCAACAGCTTCAATTCAATCCCAACGGTCACCGACAGCTATGAACTCAATTGGGAGTATAAAAGGGACCTCCAAGCATCTATGGAAGACTAATGCTTCATTTGTCAAAAACATTATGATGTCAAATTTTTCTTAGAGCTTAATTTCTCATTCTATGTATAGACAACACTTGTGAGCTTACATTGTTATATTTGCTCAAGTGTTTAGGTTTGGGTGAGTGCTTAATTAGTGAAAACAAACACCTTTAAGAGGGATTTCAAGTTTGCTAGATTCTCTCTTGTTCAAGAGTGTTCCCAAAGCTCGGTTTGTGAGCTTTGGTTGCTAGACTTGGTGAGTGAGTCTAGGTTGTAAAGGTTTCCTCCTAAGTGGGAGCTAAGGTAATGGATGTAGAGCTTGTTAGAAGCTTGAACCACTATAAATCCTTTGTCTATTTATCTATCTTTTGCTTCCACCAAAAAACATCCAAAAATCAATATTCTCCACACTTGGCAAGCAATTCGGTTGAAGTATATCAAGCCCAACACTTTCTATCCCAAAGCTCGAGTAAACCCTCTTTTACAAGAGAAATAAAAGCAAACTTATAAAATCCTCACAAGTTAGATAGTTTGCACTCTGAAGCAATCACCTAAATCCTAATACACTTGAGCATGCATTTACAATTAAGCTTACAAGTGTTGTTTATACAAGAAATTTGACAAATTGAGCACTAAGATATTTCTTGATCATATGATTGTTGACTTGAGGATCATTTTTTGTTTCCTGGTGCTTGAAGGGTTCTTTTAACTTCCCAAAATGAGTTCCTACCCGTTGGTGACCGTTAGGATTGAATCGGAGCTGTTGGGGGCTGATTTCCATATAATTTTTCCCAATCTGGTGCAGGGTGTATCGATACACGAGATACTCGTATCGATACGGCCTCTTTGGGAAAGAGTCGTTGAGCCTACAAACATGAAGGTGTATCGATACACTTGAAGGTATATCAATACAACCTTGTTTGGAAATAGCCGTTGGGGGTTTGACACGTAGGCGTATCGAAACACCAAGAGGCGTATCGAAATGCTTGACCACCGTATCGATACAGACTTGCCTATATCGATACAGGTTTTGGCAGAAGGAAGGTTACTATAGCTAAAACCCTAAGGTGTATCGATACGAGGTATACTATATCGATACGGTCATACTGAAAACATGAGTTTGGCAACTTTAAAACATTTTGAATCCTTCCAAAGACTTATAAAAGCCCATCAAACATATTTTCAAGTTGTTTGGACTTAAAAATACTTTTGAAATCTTTTCAATTTATTCCAAAGCTATTTTTCAATTATTGTATCAAAACAAATATCGTAGAAATCTCACCCTTTTTGATATAATAAAACCAACTTAAAAAATTGTTTGTGATTCTCCCCCTTTATAAAATAATTTTTGAATAAGAGATTAAAGATTCAAAAAAGATAAAAGCTCCCCCTTATTCATTTGAAAAGTCAATTTTTCAAACCATTTATCCCCATTTTTGTTATATCAAAAAGAAATATGTAATTTTAAGTTCAATATAACAATGTAGGTTTAAAAACAAAGTTTGACAAAGATAATAGTTTTGTTTAAAAATGGCTCCCCCTTACTCAAGCATCAAATACATGTTTAGTCCAGCAATTTAAGATTACCTAGTTGAATTAAAATAAATAAATCAAAATAAAGCAAATAAATTAAACTAAAATTTTTACCACTTGAACCAAAGGTAGGATGTAAAGCCTTCCTTCTTCAAGTGATATTTCTTGTGTGTATGGAGCTCCCCCTTAATGTTGTACTTTGTTGATCATTCTCCATCACACCTAAAATAAGACAATCAAGTAATTTTTGGTATCCATATTGCTTTGGATCCATAGGCATTAGTAGCACAAACTTTAGTCCCCTTAATGTTGGCATTTTGAGGATTTGGGAGCCATGACATTAACATTAATGCTTTTCTCTTTGATGTTCTTCTCCTTCTCCTTCTTTAAAGGTGTAGACATCAACTCATGAGTTAGCAAGGATCCATTTAGCTCATTAAGCTTGAGCTCCTTCAAGTTCTTGGCTTCAATGATAGCCGTCTTCCTGCTCTCCCATGATTCGAAAAGTGAGTAAATCAACTTCCGAATTAGTTTGTCTTTCGAAATCTCCTCTCCAAAGCTTTTGAGTTGATTGACAATTGTGGAGAATCGGTCGAACATCCTCTTGATGTCTTCATCCAGGTTCATCTTGAAGTTTTTAAACTCAAGGTTGAGAAGACTGATCTTGGTCTCATTTAATTCATTTGTTCCCTCGTATGTGACTTCAAGCTTGTCACATACCTCCTTGGCTCTTTCACAAGAAGAGACTTTGGCATACTCTTCCGGTCCCAATGCAAAAAATAGCATTAGCAACACCTTCGAGTTTAGCTCCATCATCTTCTTATCGTTGTCATTCCAATCCACCTTGCTTCGCTGAGGCACGAACGATCCATCTTCAACAAGGTCCCAAAGTCGATAATCCTTTGCCTTGATGAATTACATCATCCTATTCTTCCAATAGGCATAACGTTCACCATTGAAGAATGGTGTCTTGTCAACGGATTGGGCCATGAAAACCGGTTGAGCCTCACTCTGATACCAATTGTGGAGCTCGATATTTTCAACCGAATTTCTTGCCAAGTGGTGGAGAAGATGTAATTTGGGTGATGGTCGTGGAAGCAAAAAGATAGAAAAGAGAAAAAAAAAATGAGTGGTTCGAGCTTCTAACCAAGCTCTACATCCACTACCTTAGCTTCGCCACTAAGGATTTCAACAAATTCACTCTTGAATTTCTTCCCATTTTCTAGGCTGAGGAGGCAACCCTTTGTTTTCACTAATTTTTTACCTTTTTAAAAAAAAAAGTAAAATAAAAATATAATAATAATAATGAGCCCATTTTAAAATAAAAAGAAATAATAGTAAACCCATTTAAATAAAAAACACTAGATAAATAATAAATAAGGAACCCATTTTATTTTTAAGAGGCCCAAACTAACCCATTTATCTTTTTTTCAGGTTTATTCGAGACCGTTGGATCTGGGGGTAAAAATATGGATGGCTTGGATCGAATAAAGAAAAAAAGAAGGGAAATATGAGGATCCCGCACAGCCACGCGCCATCGCGTGCACTACACGCGCGCGAGATCATCTTCCCCAAATCCCAGTCGAAATGGCTGGGCCAGCTGCCGGTCTCCATTCCGTCATCCCTGGGTCACAGTGGTCGTCGTGGTTGGTGTCGGTCAACTCGCCTCGGCCGGCGAGTCCAATGCTGCCGACCCCGTCCCTTATCGTTGCGGTAGCTCGTCAATTGAAGGGGAAAAAGGTTCGAACCCTGATTTAATTGGGGGTAAAATTTCCCAAATTAGAGCCGAATCAGATGAAATTCGGGATGAATTTCAACAAATCAAAGTTGTGTTAATCATTTTGGATGATTTCATGGGATTAATCATTTTGGATGATTTCATGGGACGAAAATGGGGATTTTCTCCCCAAATTGCCTTGAATCCCAAACCCTATAAATAGTGCCCAATTTTCTATTGTTGAACACACTAGAAATTCATCCGAAAATACCCAAAAAATTCTCTGAACCTTTCTTTGAAGTTGTTGGAGTTTGTTCGAGTTTTGAGTTGTTCCGGTTCGAATTTTTGAAGAAGAAGCAAACCTTTTTTTGTGGCATTTGGAATCAGTTCGAGAGGAAGAAGCTCGTAATTTCTCAATTTCCGGTATAATCTTCTTTTCTTCTTTTTACATTTTGATTTTGTTTTTTTCTTGTTAAATTTTTGTTCAGGTTTTTTAGGTTGCATTTAGATGTTTGTAGCTTGAATCTTGTGTTTGATCCATGATTCATTTCTTTTAAAAAATATACAAAGAAAACGTTGTTGTTGAAATAAAAGGTTTTTTTAAGGAAAACAAATAAAGAATAATAAAACAAGTTTTTTAAAGTAATTTTAAATAATTTTTAAAAAAATACAAAGTTTTCAAAATCCGAAAAAAATCTTTTGTAAATAAAATACTCTTTAAAAATATATTTTTGAAATAAATAAAGTGAATTAAAAAAATGAATAAAAGATTTTCTAAAATAAAAAAACAAATAAAAGTTTTAAGGAACCTTTTTTGTAATATAAAAGAAATTTTAAAAGGAAAAAAACTCTTTAATACAACTTTTTAAAAAAAATAAATAAGGGGTCTTCAAAACTTAAAAATAAAAGATTTCCCTAAAAAATAAAAATAAAAAAATAAAAAAGGGATTTAAAAAGCATAAAAACTAAAAAGAGATTAAAAAACTAAAAATTAAACTTTAAAACTTAAAGAGTAGAATTTTTTTAAAAGAAAATAAAAGGTTTCAAAACGTTCCAAATAAAAAATACATAAGTTTTTTTTCAAAGTAAAGAAGATTAAAAATAAAACTTTTCAAAACGAGTTTCATCCAAGCCTTCAAACACACACAAAAAAAACTATAACTTGTTGTCTTGTTTGTTTTTTTAGTAATAGATTGAACCTTAGGAATAAGTTCTACAAACCTTAGTTAGAAACTTTTGTTTGATAAAATTTTCTTCATAAAAATAAAATACACTTAATAAAATTTAAACCTTTAAATAGGAATAAAAAAAACTTAGACCTTCTTTAGGATTAATAAACTTTAATTTAGAAAAAAGAAATTCTCAACAAATTAATCGTTCATTGTTTGCCTATAAAAAAGTGAAATTTAATTAATGCGGTGTCTTACTAAACAGAAATGACGGGTTAGCGCCAGAAGTGTTGGCGGTGATTAGAGTTCATTTTCGGGTGGTAAGGCCGTTAAAATGGAATTTAAATTCATAAACAGACAATAATTTAAAGCTCTATAAGAATTTGCAAAATCCAACTTTTTAAGCCGTTTGTAATCGACAATGTACCAATTTTTGGGTGTCGTGGGGTGCTAACCCTTCCCCACGCGTAATCGACTCTCGAACCCGGTTTTGTGTTTTTGCAGACCAGAAAAATGTTATTTTGATGAAAATAAAATGTTTTTATTAAAATAACCCAATTTAGGTGATCCAAACACACCTTTTTTTAAAAAAAGATTGGTGGCGACTCCGTTGATTTTAATGTTTTTGCCGAAACGTCGAAGCTCGAGAGGGTTGCGACAGCTTGGCAACTCCGTTGGGCAAATTTTTTGTTTTTACAAAAAAATAGAGTCAGGCCACAAGTCGATTACACTTTGTTTAAAAAGTCAAAATTTGCGAACTAATATAGAGCTTAAAATTATTGTCCGTTTATAGATTTAATTCCATTTTACGCATTTAAGACTTAATTCCAAGCTCTAAACCCGAGCTTCGTCCCGTTCGTTTAAGTGGGGGGAACGCTATTGCTCTCGTGGGAATACTGATTCTCCGTATGGGCCTAGTAAGTGCCTCTAGGGCTCACGCCTTATGTCTTCGTGTGGATACTGATCCTCCGTATGGGCATAGGAGTGGGTCCCCCTAAGTTGAACCTGTTTCGTTTGAAGCCTATAATGGGCGAGAATCAAGGGCCTTGCTACCCTTAGTAGGGGATAGCGAGGACAATTTGGGAACCTTTTAGAACTAAACCCGTTTGAGAATCTAGAAGCCCACCCCTCTAGAGCCATGCGGAAAACCTAGGTGTAGAAGTTTGGTCAAGATTATTTCGTATGGATAGTCCGTGGAGACATGTCCAGAAGTGTTGGAATGTGTTGCCCAATTACTATTCATACAATGGAATTATTTTGGACCTTTATGTCTAATCCTGTTTTTAAAATGTGTTCTAATCATTTCCTTGTTTTGTATTTTGCATTATCATTCTATAATAAAGAAGAGGTTGTTTCTTAAGATAATTGCTCGGTTAAAAAGACAGCTTTGTGATCATGGATGAGAGACTTCTTCAGAAAGATGAAGACAATGCAGATGTGTTCCACTGGTCTAAACTCAACAAGCATGCATATGGGGATAGTCTGACGAGTGAATACGTGACTGAAACTTCCGAGTATGCCCACGTCAGTGTTAAATAGAACAATGTGCAAGAATTACGGGATATCTGGGAGCATTTCGACTACTCAACCAAGCAATTGTTCCTTGATTCATATGGCGATTAGCTTATTTGCTTAATGTACAAGTAGATGAGTCGTTCCTAAAAGCACTGATCCAATTCTGGAATCTCGGGTACTGTTGCTTCACATTCAATGGTGAAGATATGATGCCCACCTTCGAAGAGTATGCTGCACTTTTCAACCTGCATGGGGCAAGGAGAGACCGGGTCTATGCTAAGCCACCCAAAAACAAGAATGCACACCTGAGACTTAAAACCTTTTCTAGAATGAGAGATGAATGGGTCAAGGGGCTGATTCAGAAAAGAGGTGGTAGCTTTTCTTTTCCTTGGTGGAGCATCTGAAACATCATCTCTACTCACCCCGATAGAGAAAAGAGGGTGGATCTGTTAGCCATTGCGATCTATGGTCTGGTCATCTTTCCAAGAGTTCTGGGTAACATCGATGTGGCTATGTTAGATTTTTTCGAGCAGTTGAAAATAGAGACTAATCCAGTACCAGCAGTGTTTGTCGAGCCTTAGCCATTTCTGGAAGGCGTGCATTTTAGAGGTTGTGCTCAGTTGCTTCAGGTTTGGGCCCTTAGCCATTTCTGGAAGTGTCCAACTCTAGTCCTGCCCAACACGATCTCCCCAAATTTCTCTTCACTTAGCGAGTTTCTAGAGAAGAATTGGCCAGTTTTGAAGAGGAAGAAATGGACCGACATCTTCAGAGATCGTCGAGATCATGATATTGTCTGGAGGGTTCTGTGGTTAGGTCACACCAAGATCCTGTATAAATGTTGAGACTTTAACCATCTTATGTTACTTGGAATCTGGGCAGAATTGGCTGTGCTCCACTGTTGGTTTCACGATAATATGGTTCGCGGCAGTTTGTTCCTTTCACCGCAGGTCTTGATTCCACAGAGTTTGAGTTTTAGGGAGAGTTCAAAGAAAAAGTCCATGCCATCAACGAATCCTGGAAACAATGCTATCGAGTTAAAGTAGAGCATGGTAGTAGATGTATGATTACCCCTGATTACGATGTCTGGATGCGCACGAGAATGAATGACAAGGTTCTACCTCTCACTGACCAAGTCAAGCCCATAGAAGAGCATCTAAAAGTGGTTCCATCCGAAGTTGATATTTTGAGGGCAGGGCTCAAAAAGACCAAGGCCAAAATGGACTCCTTGCAGGAGCAGCATGTGAGAGAATTATATGAGGCGAGTTTGGATGTTGAAAAATATAAGGGAGAGACAGACCGTGTGACGAAGATGTACAAAGACCTAGAGCGAAAGTTCGAGATTCAAAAGGTCAATTTTCTGAAATTCCAAACTACAGTAAAAAATGCAGATTTGAGAAAGAGCCCGAAACAGTGGAAGCAATAAATAAAACAAGCTGTGAACAAGGAAATGGAACATGGCAAACGGGAAATAGAGAAATACAGGCGGGCTCTAGCTGAAGAAAAAACGAAGGGTAAACAGTCAGCTGAAAACGAAAATGGCAAACGAGTCCTCTAGAAAGAAAAAGATAGCATGACCGCATGAAAGAGAAAAGCCCACGACAAAAAACTCATTTGTTAGAGTCACAAGCTGCATGTGATGAGACCAACAAGAAGTTGAAGCAAAGCCAAGCTTTCGTGACCGAGTTGCAAGCCAAGGTAGCTGACTTGAACCATTCATTGTATGAGCTTCAAAATGATGAAACCTACACTAAGCTTCAGGCCAACTTGAATGAAATTGACTCTCTGAAAGAACGAGTTGAAGAGATGGATGGCATTATTCAAGAGTACAGAGCGAGGATCCTAGTCCTTGAAGATGCTATTGATGGAGGAAATGACTACTGGTTCACCCGTCTTGACTCAAATCCAGGATGTGGCTAAACATGTGACGATGCTGGCTACAGAAGCTACTGCTCTACGCCAGTACATCAGGCCAATCAGAGAAGTTGGCCCCAGGCTTATGTGGTTGATCGAGGAAATAAAAGAACTAGGTCTTAGGGCATAGAAATATCTGTAAACATGTTTAAAATTTTGTAATAAAGAATCTTTCTTATTCAAATAAAGATTTGTTTGTTGAGTAAAGTTTCACGGAATCAATGGCCCTTCGTTTGCATACATTTGCATCTTTTCTTTTTTTGTTTGTTTGTTATGTTTTCTTTGCATCAGTTTAGTACATAACATTCCATGACATGATAAGAAATTAACTTAATTAAAACTTGTGACAGAAAATCAAAATAGAAAACTCGACTCATAGCTACCGTACCCGTTCCAAAACCAAATCCATGAATACCAAAGAGCGATTAACACCACTGGAAGCTACCTGCAAAAGCACCCAAGAAAAGCTGGAGAAGCTAGAAAGTAATCTGAAATAGGAAATGGATGTGTCACGCAGGAAGACAGTCACCCAGATCGCGACGTTATTAGGTTTCAAAAACCTAGAAGAAGGAGAAGACGTGGATGATATACCACAGTTTCCTGAGAAGCTCCTGGAAACCAGAAATTGGGCTAATCCACCTCAACTCAAGCTCCCTTTTCATTTTGCTGAATCATCTGTTCGGGCACCGGTAGAACCCAGAGTCAATCACGGTAAAGTTCAAAACTTTGAAGTCCCAGATCTGGACGAGATTGCTGACAAGGAAAATTCAAACTAGAAGCTAGAAGGTTAGAAGAAATGTTGAGAGCTTTCCAGGAAGGAAAAATGCATGGTGGTTCAGAAGCCAAGGACCTGAGCTTGGTGACTAATCTAATGGTCCCACCGAAATTCAAGACCCCTGACTTTAACAAATATGACAAAACCACTTGTCCAAATGCTCACCTAACCATGTACTGCAGGAAGATCTCAATGTACCTGGACAATAAGAAACTCCTGATTCACTGCTTTCAGGATAGTTTGATTGGATCTGCATCTCGCTGGTATACCCAGCTGAGTCGAGAGAACACCCGAACGTGGAAGGATCTGTCAAGGGTATTCGGTGAGCAGTACAAGCATGTCACTGACATGACCCCAAGTAGACTAGTCCTACAGTGGATGGAACAAAGACACGATGAAAGCTTTCGCCAGTACGCCCAAAGGTGGCGGGATGTCGCGGCACAGGTTCAACCACTGCTGTTAGAGAGTGGGGTTACCCCAATGTTCATCGAAACCTTAAAGGGTGCATTCTACGATAGAATGATCAACCATGTGACCAAAAGTTTTGCAGACATGTTGATAAACGGTGAAATAATCTTATCCGCGATCAAAAGCGAAAGCTAGATGGGGGTGACGCCAATAAACCTTATAGGAAGAAGGACAACGATGTGAATATGACGAGCTCCTACAACCCCAATTATTCAAAAAGGGTAGTCTTGAATAAGCCCGCTACTCAGGTAACCAACCAGGTGGCCTCAAATCCACAAAAAGATGAACGAATGTACCAGGGAAGCAAGAAACCCTATTTTTTGCCCACCCCCATGACATATGCTGAACTCTTTTCGGAGTTAGTTCAAGCACAGATGGTGCTGCCACGACATATTCCACCTTTCTCTCCCCCATACCCACCATAGTATGATGAAAATGTCCAGTGCGAGTACCACGTCGAGAATAAAGGACATACTATCGAGAATTGTATGGCTTTCAAGATGGTGGTTGAAGATTTGCGGAAGTCAGGAATGCTATCGTTTGACTCATCTAACGAGAAGGACAACCCATTACCCAATCATCAAAAGAATGGGGTGAATGCAGTAAATGAGGAAGAAGATAGACAAATAAAGAAACATATTGCAGAGATTAAAGCACTCATGGCTTGGGTATGGGCTCAGATGGTGGAGGCCGAGATGATAAAAATGCCAAATTCAAAAGTGAAGGACGATGATGAGCTCTACTGTGAGTATCATCAAGGAAAAAGACACGAGATTCAGCATTGCGAGGATTTTAAATGGCTTGTCTAGGCCAAAATGGACAATGGAGAATTGGAATTCTCCGAAAAGAGAAAAGAAGATCATACACCATGTTTGTGCACAATAGATGAGATTCCTGCCAGAGGGAATTATGTAGGAATAAAGCCTTTGGTGATCAAAACCAAAGCAAAGGCTGCAGAGCCATAGAAGAACACGACTCCTTGGCTTATTATAAAGACACCTGCTTCATTTCCATATAAGGATAGCAAACAAGTGCCCTGGATTTATGCCTGCTAGATGACAACTCCGAGGAGCACATCATCAAAGAAAGAATCAAAAGCAAAACCAAAAGAAGAAACGAAATGAGAGCCAGTGAATCAGGTGGGAAATTTTACGAGAAGTGGATGATGTTATTCACCACCTGAACTAGAAGACAGAGATGCTGCTTAGAGAATGGCAGCGAATAAAAAACCAAAAGGAGAAAATGATTTCTTTATGGAGAAACGTAAAGCACGAATTGAGCCGGTAAAGGAGTCAAAGGCTCAAGAATTTATAAAAATTTTGAAGCACAACGAATATAGTGTGGTAGAGCAACTTCGCAGGCTCTCAGCTAGAATCTCAATGCTCTCGTTGCTGCTGAGTTCAGAGGGTCATAGAGATGTCCTTCTGAAAATTTTAAACCAGACATTCACACCAAAGGAGATATCGACTAACAAGATAGAAGGGTTGGTTATTAATATTGTTGTTAACAACTTCATCACATTCGGTGATGAAGAGATTTCGGCTGTTGGGAGAGGATCATACAAAGCTCTCCATATACAATGGACAGATGTTGCCAGGGGTCCTAAATGATAATGGGTCAGCCTTAAACGTCCTGCCCCTAGCCACCTTAAAGAAGTTACCAGTCGATAGTTCTTATATGACTGCCTACTAGAACTCGGTGAGGGTATTTGATAGAACCCAGAGAGATGTTCTGGGAAAAATTGAAGTTCCCCTGCTAATCGGACCGTCAACCTTTGAGGTGGATTTCATAGTAATGGACATAGACCCACTTACAGCTGTCTGCTAGGATGCCCTTGGATTCACACAGCAGGGGCTGTCCCTTCCACTCTCCACCAAAAATTGAAGTTCATAGTTGGAGGTCAGCTGGTGGTCGTATGAGCTGAAGAAGAGATCATAGCCTCGATATTAGCAGATGCTCCATACATTCAGGTGGATAAAGGCGCACTTGAATGCCACTTCAGGACCCTCGAACTTGCCAACGCGCATTCGTTTCTGAAGAAAGTAAGGTCCCAGAGCCAGAATTGTCGAACAACGCTAAGATGCAAGTAAAGCAGACTCTAAAAAAAGGGCGAAAGCTGGAAAAGGCCTTAGCAAGCAGCTTCAAGGGAGGTCATATCCAGTGATGATTCCTGACAAACGAGATAGATTTGGGCTAGGTTACAAACCCAGGCCCATGGAAAGAAGAGCTGCAATTAGAGAAAAACAAGAAAAGAGGAAAGCCCGATTAAATGGAGAAGAAGTGAAGTGGAAACCAATGACCTTCCCTCCGCTGAGTCAAACCTTTGTATCATGAGGAATTATGAATCCCGACACTTCAAACAAGGAGGAGGAGAAAGGAAAGAACAGTTTAGAGAAAGCTTTTGGGGAGCTGAACACTTTCTATTAGCATTAGTTGTTTATAATTTTATGTTGTTAGCATTATAATATTCAAGCACTCGATTCAAAGTTAAACTAATATGAAACTTATTCAAATTCAAATATTAGAATCGATTCAAAGTTAAACTAATATGAAACTTATTCAAATTCAAATATTAGTTACTTCATTATGTAGTCTTAAGAAAACATATTCTACTTTCTAAACTTAGTAGATACTCGACTCAAAGTTAAACTACTACAAAATTCTAATATTTGAACTGTTCGTTTTTTGTATTGGAAATACGAAAATATTATTATATTCGAGACTATTTTAATCCAGGTTAAGTGAAATTCTTGTTTGATTTTTAAATTTGATTTTGTCACTAACTTATTATATTTGAATTACTTTGATTTTTAATTTAAACGCACTTAAAGCTAAATATTAATTCAAATCTGAAAAAAATAGTTTATGTCGATAATAAGGAAAAAATTGGTAGATGAATGAAAAATTAAGCATTTGAATCTTTATCCAAAAATTCCAAACTCAAATTTATTACAATAAAAGTTCTATTAAGTGAATAATAAAAAGACAGAAAATTATTTCTTACGTAATTTCTGCCCATGACAGGGTGTGATCAAAAGATAACTCTACGGCAGTCATCGAGCACGTTGAGGCCTCTGTGGTGCCTCGAGATCCTCTACAACATCCTATTTAGTGTAGCTAACCTCCTCAGTCACCGGGGGTATATGAGGTAGTGTTGTGAACAAATCCATATAACCGCTCTGCCCTCTCATAATCTCTGGTGAATTCAGGAAATGCAAAATTTCCTGAAAATTCATGTTCTCACCAAAGTTTGAGTAAATAGGTGATTGTGGCAGAATAAACTCGGGTCTGCATAAACCAGCATCATCAAACCCTAGATTATATGAGGAGCTCAGGTTCACTTCTGGTTGTACACATGTAGGAGGCTGATACAACTCGGATCTTTATACACCAACATCATCAAGCCCTATATTATCATAGGAGCTCGAGCCCACTTTTGGTTGTACACATGTAGGAGCCAGTTCCTTTTCCCATATAGTTGTCGATATTACTCTGCTCGTATCTGGCTCCTATGTGGTTGGCCAACCTTCGGGTTTTCTACTCCAAACGTTTGTACTCTCATATTCGCTCGCTGCAGTCTTTGATGATTTATGTTTGCCACCATATTTTTTTCCTATACATCTGGCATTCGTCTCGTCCTTTTTGAGTTGTAAGTACGGCTTTCTATGACTACGATAATAGATAATGTACTATAAACTCTCAAAATCAAAATCAATAGCTCTTATTGGATGACGTTCCAGCACCGATGAAGCTTTGTCATTGTACAAAGCAACGTACTCGATATGTACGGCTTCTCAATCCGTATCTGGTTTGTCGCGTCCATTAAAGGCATAAAGATAGTAATGGTCACGTGGATTACGCAGAATGGGCTGGTGGAAGCCAAATTGCCTCAGCACTCTATATGCAAAGTGGAACTCGACAGTAGCAAAGTGGATCAACGGTGTAACACTACACTATAAAACTGGATCCTTCATCAAATAATCTGGTACAAATATGTGGTCATAGTCATAGTCCTTCCAAATAAACTGCAAAAAATATGATTATTTATAATAATACATCTAACTAACTAAATAGATGTGAATAATACATTTAACGAAATAAACATTCCATTCAAATACTTGATCTTGAGAATAGAAATCAATAAGATACTTGATCTGTAGAATATATGCTCGACTGAACTTATAAATCTAGTCAACTAGACTATAGTCATCGAGTCCAAATTCACTCTCCAGCCAACTCAATTTCACACAAGACCCTTTGACATCACTTTCATATGGCACCTTCCCAAGGTACCTTTCACAAATTGCAACAGTTGAACCTTCAGTACGTTCGACCAATGGCTTCCCATCTACCAGGACCCCAATAAGATAAACCACGTCTTCTAACGTGATTGTGCATTCTACACAAGACATATGGAATGTATTCGTTTCGGGTCTCTAATGCTCAATTAGAACGGTAATCAATCCGGGAACCAATTTGTACCTGCGAAAGAATGTCGCGTGATAAAATCCCGCCATCTTTAAGAAACTTAGGATTCTATTATCTAGGTGATTGTCTACCATGCACATGTGATGTTTGAATGTATCATATGTATCTTGTAATTAACACATTATTTAAAGTAAACATAATGATAATTATTAACAAAAATACAAAAGTGACAGATTTGATTTCGTAATAATCTTCCAAATAATTTTTTTTTAAATGTATCAGCTTATCAATCGTAAGACTAGAAATGTGTCGATCCTATAAATGCAATAAAGTAGCTTGCTCAGCCATCCTACATGACAAGTAACAAAATATTAGCAACCCGGGACAATTCTTTACTCAATTTTCACACAAAAATTCTTCTTCTTTCCACTTCTTTACTCAATTTTCACACAAAATTTCTTTCACAATTTTTTCACCTTCAACCACATATTTAACACAAAAATATTCAAAGCATTAAACTTATATTATTCATCATCAACACTAAGTTTGGGACATGCATAATATCAAAAACATGATAGTGTTAAAAATAAAAATCATAATCAAATAAAAAGTAACCCGGGACAATCTTATTTTAAACTATCAATCAATGATTATAATTAATTTATTTATAGCTTACTTTAAACTATTATCTCCATAAAATTAAAATTCTAAAAAAATTAATCGAATATTTAGAATTTTATTTAGTTAATTTTAGTTTAAATCTAATAATTTATTTTTTACATTTGTACATATTTTCGATTTCAATGTTTGAAATTTAATTTTTAGTGTTAAAAATATAACAGTTTTTACATGCACATCCATAAATTAAAAAAATTATGATGACCATAAATAAATTACTTACTAATATGCAAATAGGTTAAATCAATTTCACCAATCTTTCTTAGTTCATTTTTTTCCTATACCTTTACTTCTATTTTCCTACACAATTAACAATAAAATTAGTTCAAATTAACTATAATAATAATAATGTGACTAATGAACCTAAACTAAAAATTAAATTAAATATCTACTTATTTTCTCCAAATATTTAAACGTTTTTTTTCTTATATTATAAAAAATCTAATAAACTATAAATTAAACAATAAAAGACACATATACTAACTAACTATATTTTCTCCAAATATTCAAACCCCAAAAATTCAAACATCAACTTAAATTAAACAATAAAATACAAATCTACTTACTATATTTTATTCTCAAATCTCTTCAACCACCTATTTAACACACAAAAATTCAAACACCAACTTAAAAATTTAAACAAATGAAGAACTTAAAATAAACAATAAAATACACATCTACTTACTATATCTTCTTCAAATCTTCCTTTCTTTACTCAATCTCTTCATAAATTTCCTTCACTTCAACCACCTATTCAACATAAAAAATTTAAAAACTTTAACTTTAAAAAATAAAAATCAGATTTTTGTAATACCTACAAAAACATACATTAAAAAATAAAACTAATCAAATGATATTAATAAATTAAAAAAATACATATCTTACTCAAATTCTCCAAATCTCCCGTCCATATCTTCTTCTTCTCCTCCAAATTTTTCTCTCCACATTATCTACTTCAACCCCTATTTAACCCCATAACAATTAAATCCCAACCACTCACACCACCTACTCAATTAAAACTATATTTTTACCTATTTACGAAGCATGCAGGCATGCAGATTGCTGTGCCAGGGTTAAGACACCCTCCATGGCTGCCGCGTGGACGAAGGTAATATTAAACCGACACTATTCAAAGGCGGATCCAACTGAATGTGCCTTTATTTTTTTGGTAAGCATTGTTCATTGGCAGATCCAGGTGAACTAGCCTTTTTTTTTTGTTAAACACTGTTTATAGTCAAACTCATATGAACTTACTTTTTGTGGTACTATAGCAAATGCAATATTTTGGCTAGTATCATATTTTAGAGACAAAAATCTTAAAACAATATTTAAGTAAAAATTCCTGACATGACAGAAATATGATGACACATTAAAATGATGTAATTTTAAATTCCTACAAAACTTACAAAAACATCGTTTTAAATTCTTATAAAAACTAAAATATCTTTTATTTTTTATTTTTTCCTTTTATTTTTTATCAGTCTATCTAAATCAGCTCAGATTTCAACTACCGTTTCTGCAATCGACTACCACAGTAGTCATTGTTGGTCGTCGCCGACAGCAGACGATATGTCCCAAAAATTTCCACTCATCTCTTCTCACTTTCTTAAAGATGAATTTAGTGTCCGTTTAATTAGTAAACACCCTTAAATTTCACGAACCTAAGTAAAATATTTTAATTTTTATTATTCGATCTCCACCATTCATCGCTGGATGGAACCCGAACAGAAATATGTTTCTTGTCATCTTAAAAGGAGACTCTTCATCGTTAGAATCTTCAAATAATAATTTCAATTATTGAAGATCCATCAAAGTTAGGGGTAAATTTTTTTTTTCTATTTTTTTATTAAATAGAGAGGTATTATATTACATTATTTTTTCTTCTAATTTTTATATGTATATTTTCTTTCTTTTTTTGTTTTTCTATTATGGACAATTATTTTATACACATGTAATGTAAAGTTTTTTTACACAAGCTAAAATTAAAAATTGAAATCTCTGACTCTAAGCCCCTAAATATTAAACCTTAAACATTAATTTTTAAATTTTAACCATAATTAAACCTTGTATAGAACTAAAATTTATACTGCGAATGTATGAGATAATAATCATTTCCATTATACCTTTACTTAATTTTCAGATCTATCAAGAATTTGTTTCTTTTTATAATTTTTGGAAGATATATGTACTTACAATATACATTATCTATGGACTATGGTTGTTAGCTTTCTTTTAAAGTTTGTTTTTCAACAAACAATGTTGCCCATCTTCTTCAAGTTTATTCCAATTAATCTGAAATTATTAATAGTAAAAAGTTATTTTGAATAATAAGTTTGAAGATTAATTGTGCCTTTTTATTCACTATTCTCTTGCACTTTCTATTTTAAATCTAATTGAAATCTCAAAATTTTATTTGTGTAGAAACACTATTTATGTCACAAACTTTTACGAGAGCTAGGAAAGGAGATACGTGCACGACAAATTTATCCATTCAAGCAGAAAAACATGTATAGAAAGAATGAGAATTAATTTAATAAACTATTAACTGATGTTTATGTGGCAGGTCAAAAATTGATAAAAACGTCAACACAACTTGGAGCAGATGGTTAAAAACCCATGTTTACATCCAATCTCTTTTTTTAGATCTTGAATTTTAGTCTCAGTAGGAGCAATCTCCTCTTCCCCTCCCCTTAGGTAGAAAATGTTCAAAAAAAATTTGATAAAAAAAATATCTTCATGTCAGTATAAAGTTAGAAAGATGATAATATAGTGAGAGAAAAATTAATCTTCAAAGTGGAGTGAGCAAATTGAAATTTTTTAAATTTCAATGGTCAAAATAAGAGTGAGAATAAGAGTGATAAAATTTATATTTTACCCTATTTTTGGTACGACATACTTTTTTCTTCTTTCTATTAAAAAAATATTATATTCCCACGATAATGTCGAAATTCAAATTCATACAAAATAAGACAACGTAAGTATCTTTGATCACTTGACCAAATAATAAATCTCTTCTTCTTTTCTTTAATTTGTAGGGTTCTTGGATTTATATTTTACCTTTCTTTATACTTTATTTATATGTAGACAGAGTTTAGAATTATATTCAAGAAAATAAATTAATTTTAATACTTATTATTATAAGCGGGTTATTTTGATATAATCACATATATCTAATCATTGGCTGATTGATTTGGATTAGATATTGTAGATAGGAGTGTTCAATAACTGACCGAACCGAACTACCAAAAGTTCATTAACTGTTGACTGAACCGAATTTTTTTAACCGAACTGAAAAAAGTTTAGTTAATTCGGCCGGTTTTCAAATTAACCGAAGTTCGTTATAGATTTTTTGGGTAAATTACATAAATGGTCACTAAACTATGTTAAAATGATCGTTTTAGTCACTGAACTTTCAAAAGTTATAAAACAACCATTAAACCTATCAAACTATTACAAAATGGTCATTGATTCATTGCACGTTATAAATTATTGATAAATATTGTAAACTTTAATGATCATTTTGAGCTAATTTGATAAAGTTCAATGACCATTTTATAACATATCAAAAACTTTAATGATCAATTTATAATTTTTAAAAGTTCAGAGACCAATAATAGATATATGTAATATGTAAAATATATAATATATAAAAATTTTGGTTAATTCGGTTAATTAACCGATTTCGAACCAAATTAATCGATAATCAAAGTTTGAAATAAATCATTAATTATTAACTGAACAAACCTAAAATTAATCGATCGATTAACCGAAAAAACTTTGGTTCGATCAATTAATTCAATTAAAACTGAAGTTTGAACACCCCTAATTGTAGATGCAGGTTTATTAGGAGTGCAGGGATGGGCATAAAATCCAAACCTGATGAGTTTCGTTCCGACCCTATAATATCATTTAAGAGAATCAAGATTAAGCCAGACGAGAAATTATTAAATGTCGAGTCGAATTTAGAGTGCAAATGTTTGACCCGAAAATAATTATACAATTCTTCTATATATTTAAGAGTAATTATTAATGTCCCTTTTTTATATATTTTTTCAATTACTTCCTAAAATTTACTAAATACAAAAAATAAAAGAATAGAGATAATTATTATAAAAAGACCTCATATTATATATATTATCTCTTATTTTTTAAAGAAAAATAGAAATATATATTTTATATTTATTTCGAGTCAGATCAGATTGATGATAAATTTTAATTTTAAAATTCGAATCAAGTAAAAAGTCACTACATATTAAGTCAAGTACGATAGAAACTTTAAATTTTTTGTTCATGTTCAGGTAAACCAAAAATCTAACTGACTCATGCACATCCCTATGTGCAATTCTCTCAAAGCTTTGATATTGATTAAGAGAATTGAGGGCTTAATAGATTTTAAAAAGTAAAATTCATAACTCCAACTAAGAGGTGTCCATTTGGTAGTTTGGTCAGTCTAATTTTAATACAACGATAATTGAATAAAACAATCAAACCATCCAAATCGAATAAATCAAATTGATACTATCATCAAAAATAAAATAATCGAATTGAATTTTTTATTAGTCAAATAGAAATAATCTAAAGGTAGTTATGTTAGTTAATTAATATTTTTCATCTGTAGATAGATTATTTTGACTTAAAATAAAATATTGAGGATTAAATTAATTTAAAAAATATGTGTCAAAATAAATATTTCAGTCAAACATTAAAGGCATTTTTTGTTTTATGTCATAATTTTAATCACATCCAAGCATTTGTACTCTCCTCCCCCGGATAAGATTACAAATGACTATTAGGGGTGAGCAACGAAACCAAGAAAATCAACTCAGACTGGGCTATGCAATTCGGTTTGGTTTGATTTGCATATTGAGGTTCGATTTTCAGTTCGGTTTAAAAATTAAACTTATCAGTTCGGCTTCGAGTTTTCCATATGGAACTCGTTTATTTCATATCAATCTAAATTAAAAAAATATTATGACTCATATCAAATATATTTTAAAGATTGTCTCTTGAAATATTTGGATTTGTTTTTTAAGACAGTCTCTTGGAATATTTGGATATGTTTTTATAATATTAAGTTGATTGAATATTGTGTTTCAAATTAGAATATGTTTTTGTAATATTTACTATTCATGGGTTGTTTTATGATTTATTTGAGTTTGACTTTAATCAAACAATATATTAGACTAAATGTTTGTGTTCTAAGTTGGTGACGTGGAATCATTGAGTGTATATTAATTAAATGATTATCTTCTGTGATTTATTTTGTAGATAGGTTGTCTATTTAATCATTAATTTTTAATTCATTCTTATTTAAAATCTTAAATTTATCAAGGGCTCAAGATATGTGTTTTCTTGTTCTTAATGAAAAAATAAATTGATATTGCAAGGTCTAATGATAAATTAAAATATGTTATGTGTTTTGCTTACTTTTTTAAAATTGAAAAAAAGTCCGTCCAAACCGCAGGTTTTAACCGAACCGCAAAATTCAATTTTTGGTATTTCGATTTTTTACCATTCAGCTTAGGTTTTTTTAAAAAAAAACGACAGACTGCGGTTCAGTTAAAAACCAAACCGAATACACCTCTAATGACTATCAACAAAGGAAGGCTTATCTTTGTTGCATGATTTTTTTGGCATATCCTAATTTTAAGACTCAAAAAAAAAATACTCTTAGTGGGTCTAGAACTCATGACCTAAGAGAAAATTAAGGGATAAAGATCCTCAGCTTGGCCAAATTCATGACATATCACTCAAAAATAATTCATGTCAAAGATGTGCTCCTTTTTTCTGTTGCATGGAAACTCCTAAAAACCAAAGATTATTAGTAATGAAAAATAATTAAGCAAAAATAATTCATGACATATCACTCAAAAGATAATAACCCAAATTCCATGTTTTACCGATAAGCAAAGATGATATAAGAATTGTTTGAAGTGACCAATGTCGAGAAAATCAGACCAAAAGTCAAACCAATGGGACCAAACAAGCCTTTGGTTCCTGGTTAAACTGGTTCAACCAACCAACCTGATCTGATTATTTCAACCATGGTTTGAACACTACTTGTTACAGCGTCTCTAGAACCATAACTAAAACTGAGACAAAGCAAAAGCCATGTCTGCAACAACAACGAACCTCAACATGCTTTATTCATCCACCTGGCTCACTTCTATCGACCTTCATAATATATATATGTTCTACTATATGATATAAATATGTTAAAACACTGAATTATGATAGGTACTTCCTAAACCGCAGGGGACGACGTATAGATATACACAACTGATTTCCAGAGATTAACCCAGTCCAGCATTGCTTTAGCAGCACGAGCAAACACAGGGTCCGTCAATCCTAGTCGCTCTTTAGCAGCATTTGCCACCTCAACTACACAGTCCTCCACCGTTGTAGCTTCCCTAGGCAACCTTACCGACTGAAAGAAAGGGACAACTTCCTCCATCAGCTTCACACCCTCCCACTCTTTCTTCAAGCTTGCTATAGGATCACCTCTATCAGTTCTCCACACATACGGCAGTCCGGTTTTCACACCAAGCCCCAGATGATCACATACAACCTTAACACACAACCCACTCCAGATGTCTTCCATTGTTTCTCACCTAAACTTACCTTCCCCAACCAACTTCAAAGTCAGAACCAAGGCAGGTCCCACAACTTCCCGATCAAAAGCGATGTTGATTCCACTAATGGGCACCAGGGATCCAGCTGGGACAGTCATAACTGCATCAACATATCGAGAATTCCTTTGCTTTGCCTTGAGGGCTTGAGTAGGTGCATCGTGATCAGCCAGGTTAAGCCATGGCCCACACGACAAAGCCCATTTCACCCCAGTCCGAAGACTGAAAGGGTAGCCACGAACAAAATCGGATCCTTCAGCAACAGGGTCATACAGAGTATTAAAAAAGAACGGTGTGGCTGGGGTTGTAAGGTTCGTAATATGGTGGCCAACAGCATCCACCACAAAGCCTTTAGGGTCCCGGGCTGGGAGACAGTCATCATCTACAGAGATAATGTACTTTTTCCGAGAAACAAGATATCCAAAATACCTGCACGCATAGCCAGAGAAGAAAACTGAAGTAGAGGATCCCACCACTCGATCCATGTCAGGCTTTTCATAGACATCAAGGTTAAAGCCTTCAGGTATTTTGAGTTCCTCTTTCAAATCAGGGTCTTTGACAATTATGAGATGGAAACGAGAGAACATTGGTCTCCATTCATTCATGAATGATGTCAGATACGAACGGACCGCTCCTATTACAATGTCAATCTCATCATCCTTAATAGCTAGAGACATCTTGCCAAAAACAAACAACTTTCCAATTCTGAAGTATAGAGCCTCGTAAATGCAACTGGTTGCAACTCTTTAGTCCAAAGCACTGTGCGTTTCGCTGATTAAACCAATCTCAGAATTTCTCAGAACATCTTGGGGGGGGGGAACGGAAAATCATTGTCAAAATCAGCTCAAAACCCATTGGAAAAGAAAAGCGAATATTTGAAACTCCGACAAAATGACTTACTGGTAGGAAGGACAGGGGTAACTGTGACTCGAATGTTTAGTGCCCAGATGAGAGAAAATACCTCGTCCTTGCCAGTAGCCATAAACAACTTGAGAACTCTCTCATTTAACTTTCCAGCTCTCAGTGTTCTCTGCCAAATCATGAAAATATGTCTTACTATATGAATGCCATTAGAACCAAACAAAAGTTCAAACAATAAAATGTACCAGTCTACAGAGATGAGCTGGGTTCGTAAACCTAAATATAAGCTAGTTAGACAGAATAACATAAAAATATGTGAAAAGAGGAGAAATGGTAAAGATTCAAATGAGAAAAAAGGGGACAGAAAAGAATAAAGAAAACAAAAAATAAGGTAAAATCTGCAATGTGCAAATGGAACATGAAAAGGAAAACAAATTGATCATAAGATTCATAACATAGAAACTTTAGCAAAAAGGTGGCAGCTGTAGCAAAACTTCACATATAAGTGATTCGAGAGAACAACGTGAGCTACCGATAGAAGCATCAAAAGTGAAACAAAGAGGAAAAGTTTATCAGCCTTTTCTAACTTATGTTCAACCATTAGCATGTTGCTTTATCCTTAAACAAGTATCAAAATGTAATCAGCAAGCAAATCTAGATCACCCAGGTGTCGTACCAAAATCACCAAAACTAAATATTCTCCAATATATATGTTCAATGCCACTTAAACAGTCAGGAAAATTTGTTCATGCCAATCTAATTTATGAAACATAGACTTTTCCGGTAGAAATGTAACCATACATAAGAAAGTATAGTTTTGGTCAAATACAGCAAGGAACATTGCGTTCAAAAAAAAATACAGCAAGAAACATCACAAAATCCAACTTCTCTTGCATTTCCCGAGAGCAAATTTTGTCAAAAAAAAAAAAAGCAAAGCACTAGTGTTGAAATTGTGAAGAGATACTCCTATTCTTTGCCCCCACCACCACAAAGATTGATTTACTCACTACACAGTGGGCACAGGGCAGAAAATCCAACATAACTAATGTTTAACTCATTGAAACTGCCATCATCGTAATAATTCATTTAGGTTTCCCCATATATTAGAAGGAAACAAAGTCGCCAGACTTTCAACATAGCCAACTCTAATAATTGAATCTTCAAAACATTAAATTTAGGCTTAAGGGCTACTTTTGCCCCTGTAGTAGTCCCAATTTATAGATTTCGCCCTTATGGTATTTTCGCATCAATTTGGCCCCTGAAGTAGTCGAATTGCATCACCGTTTGCACCTTGGTTGACACTCTAACCCTAATTTCTAAATCTCAAACCCTAAATTCTAAACCCTGATTGAAAATTTTATCAATCTAAAGTGATTATAAAACATAAAAGTATTCATAAACCCTAAACAGTGGTGCAATTTAACTACTTCAGGGGTCAAATTGATGCAAAAATACCATAGAGGCAAAATCGAGACTACTACAACAGCAAAAGTAGCCCTTAAGCCTTAAATTTAAGGTCAATTTGTTCAAAATTCTTGAAGATTGAAATATAAAAGAATATACATGCATATAATCAACCAAATTTGACAATGCAGATCATAGGAATCAAAATCAAAGGAATCGTTTGCCCAACAGTTGATACAGATTCAAAACCCAACGTCAAAACAAATCATCGTTTCACATAAAAAGAAAAACCCACAAAATAAACAAGAAATTAAAACTACCCATCAATCCAAAATGCAAGAACCCCCCCCCCCCCCCAAAAAAAAAAGAAGAGAGGAAATCAAAGCTACCCATCAAACCAAAATGCAAAAAAAGGGAAAAAGGGAATGGAAAGAGAGAGGATGTTTTACCAGGAAGAGATCGATGACGATATGATCGGGAAGAGGGGAGAGATCGGCGATGTTGGAAAGGTTAAGAACAGCTGAATCTATGGTTAGAGATAGCAAAGAAGGCGAGGTTCTCATTCATTCATTTACTTGTTTCTTTCTCTATGAATTTATATTTTTAAAAAATACAAATAAAACAAATAAATATTCTTCGATTTATACAAGTACAGTCTAAAAGAAATTGATTAAAATGAGCAAAAAATTAAATGAAAATAAATTCAAGAGAAATAAAGTACAAGATTTGCATTGGTTTCCCCGTTCTCGTCCCTTCACTTTGTTTGACATTTTTTTTTTGAGGGATAGCTGTTATCTTTATACATGTCTTGTTCTTCGCACGTGTATGGTTCGATCGACGATTATAGGTTCTCATGGTTATTTTTTATAATTAAAGATAAACACTTTGTGGTCCAGAACTTTTATGGCATTAGTAATTTAATCATCGAATTTTTAATTTTTTTATTACAATCACTGAATTTTTTTAATTTTTATTATAATTATTATCGTTAAAAAAACTGACATGACATGTTAATGTTAATGTTTTGTTCCCAAAACAATCTTAGGCTTCTTCTGAGTTTTGTAGTTGCCACTTGAATCACTTGCGTCATCAACGTCTAATTTTCTTATTATTGTCGTCGTCATTAGACATAACATCCATTATACCATAAGGCTTCATCATCTATGCAGGGTTGGCCCTGAGCTTTTGGTGGCCTTGGGCGAACTTAAAAATTGGGCCATAAATAGGGAATTTAAAATACAATTGCAATTGCATTTTTGGTTATGTTTATCGTAATTGCAGACATAATATATACTACGTCGGTCCCTACGAGTATCGCGATTGTGATTTTTTAAAACAACATGCGCTATTGTGGACATAACGGTTACAAGTATCGTGCTTTCAAATGGTGTCACTACCTTCATATAACGATCGTTGTTGTGGTTGCATACCGCTATTTAAATCTCTGTCTCTAATAGCAGGGGTGTTCATAACTGGCCCAATGGGTACCCATAAGCCCAATAAACTCACAATGAGTTAAAAAAAGTAAAAAGGAAGGTAAGACATAATAATACTATAATGGTGATATTGGACTAATTGGGCCTCTAAGTACCTATTGAACCAATTATAAACACCCCCTTCTAATAGCAAGTAATGGAAAAAAATTAAGTTTTTAGAGTATGTCATAGTAACTAGTATCGAAAAGATTGGGGCCCCAATAACAAGTATTGAAAAAATTGAATTTTAAGACTATGTCCATATTAACAAATATTGAAAAAAAAAATTGATACTTTAATAACAAGTATTAGAAAAATAAATATTAAGAGTAGACATCTAATAATAAATATTAGAAAAAACTTACCCATATTAACAAGTATTAAAAAAATAAATCTTTAATAACAAATATTAAAAAAATTAAATCCTTAACAAATATAATTCGAATAAAATATAATTATTTAATTTTCTCTAAACTGTGAGCCCTGGGCGAGAGCCTTTGTTGCCCCTGCCCAGGGCCGGGCCTGCATCTATGTGAGTTCTTGAGAGTATGATGGAACATGTAGGCATTCCAAATGCCACATAAATGATCAACGACATGATGTTGTTTACGTGAAAGTTAGGAGTTCGTGGAGGTTGGAATATGAAGTAGTTGTGTATCTTAGAACATTTTCGATAGCTATGAAGAAACAGAACTAACCTTTAGCGATCCTTATTCTTTTTTGGTCATTTGCAGAAATGGCAGCGAGGAAAGCACAACGCCGACCTTGTAACTGTAATCATTTATTTTTGTCCAAATATAATATTATTATATTTTATTATTATAATAAAATAATAATAATAAAAGAAAAAAAGGAAAATTAAAATTAAAAAAAGCAAAAAAGTCACCCTCCCCCAATTTGCTTTGCCTATAAAAGACGGGGAGAGACAGCCATGGAACAAGTAACAATGAAGAAGCAAACATGGCAGTGCCCCTTGAAAGCTTGAGAGCAGTGCTCTCACGGGAGAATTTTTATTCCCCGAATAGTTCGATCAATTATTCGATCGAAAGTCCTTTTTGAAATTTGATCAGGTTGGTTTTGGGATCATAGTTAGATGATGTGAAGATTTTGGTCGGGGCCGGTCGAAGTCCTGCATTCGAGCTTTTAGCATGGTAAACTTTGATCTTTATCTTGGTATTTATTTTAATGTTGGTTTAGATATAGGGTAACATATATTTTTTTATGTTTTTTTATTAATATATTTTTATAATAAATATATTTTGTATGTCATGTTTGTATGTGTATTTAAAGTTGTATGAATTATTTATATGAATAAAATATATTTATTTATGCTTTTGCCATTAGAATTTCATATCTATGTTTATGCTTCTGTTTATGCGTATTAATTGTTTATACATATATTTGTCACATATAGTTTAAGTCTTATTATTCTGGTATCCTAGTAGGAGTGTCATCCCGATTTTCGGGTGTCATTTTCTTAGGTACCGTGAATACCGTCATGCATGCATACATTTTTAAGGATTAAATTTTAAATTAAATTGAATTTTAGATTTTCTTTGCATTTTCGATACGAACCCTTAGGTACTAATTTTGGGTGTTGTGAGGGTGCTAATCCTTCCCCACACGTAACCGACTCCCGGACCCTTTTTAAATCTCTAGTTTACTTTTTCGGTACATGATCTACCTTATCTAAATGATCCGTGGTGACTCCAAATTTTATTTCAAAATACGATTTTTTTAAAAATTTTCCTCATGTGCCACCTTTTAATTAAAAATGGATTTTTCAAACAGCCTCATGTTTAAAACGTCGCTACACTAACATGTTGTTAACGAAGCTAATGAAGAAAACAACAACCACGTAACAAGCTTTGGCGACAATGAAAGGTCGAAGATGACCGATATGAGAGGTTTAGTTGTCACATCAGCTAAACGAGGAGGCGAAAGATATGGCCACAAAGCCAAATGAAAAGGCAGCCCAAACGCGAGGAACACCGAGGGTTTGAACGTAAAGGATCGCATACCCAATGAATTGAATTCCGACAGCAATGGTTGAAACCACCATGCTTTTCCATAGCATTCCTGGGAAGATGTTAAAGCTCTCAAGTATGGTGGGTGTTGTGTTTAGTGGTGACGATGATCGAAAAATTATCGGACGAAGCAAGTGAAAAGAGGTCAGTGACTGCTAATTTGGAAGAAGATTTTATGGGTTTTTTTTTTTTTGCCATATCAACTTTTCTTAACCACAACTAACAATAATGAAAACAAAAAAAAAAATAGTGACTATAATACAAGTTTTAAAAGTTCAGTGATCAAATTATAAACATCCTAAAATTTAAAACTACGGGTGTAATTTACCTTTAAAATAATTTTAAGACATTGTACATGTAGAATAGCAACCATTTGTATTATAGGTCATATTTCATTTTTGATCTTTCAATTAAAAATAAATAAATTGGTCTTTATGCGAAACGTATAGAACTAAATGATTCATTCATTTTTGTCGTCGGATGCTAATGTAATGTTTTCATTTTTTTGACTTAACTATTAAATAGGTATTCAAATTTTGTTATTTTTTAATAAGTACCTAAACTATATTTTTGGTTGAAATAAATGTCTAGCATTTTATTTTTGCCCGTTTTAAAGTTAACCTGTTAAAAAAATTCATTACCCAATTATAGCTTGACACATGATTTTTTTTTCAAAAACAAACTAAAAATTAAATACATTAAAAATATCCTAAAATTTTAAAAAATTACAAAACAGAAACAAATCCCTAAAACCCAAAATTGACATCATTGTCGCGTTCGTCGTCCGATTGACGCATCTCCCGCCAGTTAACGGCGATGGGTGGTTGGGGAAAATGGGCGGAAGACTCCAGCGACAGCGTTGGTGAGATCCGGGCTATCGGCGGCGACAATGACGCCAAATTTGGAATTTAGGTGTTTGGATTTGGGACTGAATTGAAATTTTTGACAAGTTTTAGATTTTTTAATTCTTCCCTTTTTTTCATTTTTTTTAAAAATTAATAAAATAAAATAAAAAAGTACTGGTCAAATTCTAATTTGGCGCTAATTTTTTGAATGGTGTTACCTTAAAACATGTTGAGTGGATCAAAAGAACGTAATTTGGCCAAGAAGGGGGTGAATTGGTTTTTTTTTATAAAAAAAAAGTGGATGTAGCAAATTGGAAAGTGAAAGAATAAGGACAAAGCAAATTATAGTGGTTCAAGCTTCTAACAAGCTCTACATCCACTACCTTAGCTCATACTAAGGATTTTCATCAATCTCCACTAGATGTTCTTCCCCTTTTTCTAGGCTTAAGAGGTAACATTTACAATCGGTTAATCTTTCTACCCAAAGATTAACTCAAAAGACTCTCTTTACAAAGAAGTTTTTTGGCAAATAAAAGATATCTCTCACAAGACTGAATATTGCCCAATTTACAATCAAACACTCCCCAAACTTGAAATAAAGATTTACAATGAAGATTACAAACAAGTTGGGTACACAGATTTGACTCTATAAAGCACAATGGTTTGGATAATTGCTTGGATGTTGCAAGTAAGTTCAATAGTTGTTGTTGGTGCTTTGGATGCTTGCTTTTATACCATTGCATTGAATTCTAGCCGTTGGTGGTTGAGATCATTAATCTAGCCGCTGGGAAGCATTTTTGGCGCAATAAATGCTCTTCAACTGCCCAACGTATCAGTACCCTCGTCACCGTATCGATACATGTATATAAAAAGAAAGAGACGTTGTGCACAAAATAAAAGGGGCGTATCGATATGCGGAAAGGTGTATCAGTACGGTTATAGTGTAAAAACAGGGGCGTATCGGTACGCTATGGCCATATCGATACGGATTTTGCTCACTGGAATCCTGGGTGAATTTTTGACAAAAAGTGTATTGATTCGTTATATGGGCGTATCGTATGGTCCAACGACCGTTTGAAAATGCTTGATTCCCCATAACTGACACCAACAACTATTTTTATTAAATGCAAAGATCTTCTGAATCAAACCAAACCGTATCGATACGGTTGATACCGTATTGGTATATTATGCCTTTAAAATGTATTTATTTTAAAACCGTATCGATATGGTATCAACCGTATCGGTACACTTTAGACAATTAAAATTCTAGTAACGTAAAGTCGTATCGATACAGCTAGAGCATATCGATACGCCTTAGCGTAAATGTCAAATTTGGCTTGAAAAACTTAGAGAAAACTTATTTGGTTTGATTGTTTTGACTTAAGATCAGTTTTGATTCAAATAGCCTGTCAATTTGTGACACTTTAAAATACTTAAAGATTTATTTTCATTTACAAATAGGTCCTTATACAAATTTTTTATATCAAAATCAAATTAGGTTTTGCAATCTCCATCTTTTTCATATAACAAAACCAAAGTGAATTTTTAAGTATTTTTGAAAATTTTGAAAAGTTTACTCCCCTTAATTTAAGATGGGTTTTCAAAACTTTGTAAAAATTTAGGATTTTACACTTCTCCCCCTTTTTGTTAGATTAAAATCAATGCATATAACAAGTGATGTAAGGGAGATATAGAGCAATAAAGCCCAATGTAAAACATAATCAAAGCAACATAATATCATTAAACTTCAAATATAATATCCAAAGCAACATATGTTCAAAGTAAATTCAAACTTAAATCCAAAGTTAAACTTAAAACAAACCATAATCAAAGCATAGGGTTCTTAAAAACAATAACACAGGTGCAAAAAAAAAAACTATGATGAGATGATATGCAATGGAATGCACTAGAACTCGTCCCCATCATCTTTATCCATATCCTCTTCATCGTCGTCATTGTGTTTGGGCGGAGGAGCGCGAGAATTAAGCCAAGCACCATGGAAGGCGGTGAGAGAGACATCCATGGAGGCTTGTTGTTGCTCGATGGTGGTGACATGTTGCTCAATGACCCCAACTCGTTCTTCAAAGGAGGTGAACCGTGTATCAGTAGCGGTAAACCCCGAGTTCATGGGGTATCTATAGAGGCAATATTTGTGTGCAAAGATGTGAATTGCTCATTGAGATACACCATGAGGGCATCAATGGAAGGTGGAGCATGGTGAGCAATGGGACCTTGTGGAGCCATAGGAGGAGGTTGAGCATCTTGAGGAGGAGGATTAGCTATATGAACCCACTCGTTGTTGATGAATTGGAATTTGGCACGAGTAAGAGAGTGTTCATCGATCGGTTTACCAAGAGGCTCGGCAACATCATGTGAACAATCGATCTCCAAGGAATGAAAGAGATGACTTAAGGTCGTGCCATAGTAGAAAGACTTGACTTGATCGGTGTGGCGGTGTGGCAGTGTTGGACAAGATATACCAAGTCGACAAACATAATTTGACAAAGGTTTAGGCGCTTAACCTCACGGAAACATCGAAGCCAAAAGGCATCAACTTGGCGGATGGTTGAGAATTTGCCACCGAAAGGACGAAGCCACCAAGAGATGATAAGATGAAGGATACGATCATGGGTACCTAAAACAGTTACGGAGCCAAGTTGACCATGTCCCAAGGAGTGTTCATCATCAATCCCAATATTTTCAAAACCAAAAGCATTGCATAAAATTTCTTGATCAATTCGAAATTTCTTTCCCATCAAATAAGACTCAATGGTTATAACTTCGTTTCTTTCAAAATCATGAATACAACGGGCATTGGCATAAAAATCAAAACAAGATTTCGATATAAAGACGGTGTAGGTTTACAAAAGGTAAGAATTTCTATTGTTGTAACAACCCAAAATATTTGAATTTAAAATGTTCTGAGTTTAGAAAAGGGATTGAAACAACTCGCTCATCCCGAATGAAAAAGGCTTAATATTGTTTGTAATGGGCCAAAGCCTTAGGTGTTAGAAAACTATTTTGAATGATATAGCCAAGGTTTGATTTAGAAATACCCTCATTTTCGGTATTGGGATTTGATGAACTCAATGGTACCTCTTTTCTTGGTCTCTTTTTCAACCCCATTATAAGCCTAAAAAATATCAAAAACAATGTATGCAATTATCATCATATTCGATCCAATAAATATTCCAATAATTCAAGATATTGTAAAAAACACTATATTTTAGGTTTTGAAAATATATACAAGTATAAAAAATAATTTTTGGGAAAAATAAATTTGAAAAACAGATTTGGAAAATATACGATATAATTTAATATTCGAAACAAAAATTTTCAAATTTTAAAGAATTTTTGCAAACATTTCAAAACCCGTACTATAAGGATATATTATATACAAAAATTGATTAAAACAACAAAGGAAAATAAACGAAAATTAAAAAGAAAAGAAAAGGGTTTTATACCTTGAGATAGGAAATTGGAAGAATGAAAGATGAACAATGCACAAAGTTTCTAGCAAAGTTTGAGCCTTGATGTTTTGATGAAAAACCCTCAAAGAATTTTAGGTTTAGTGCGATAAAATAATGAGATTAGAGGGAGTTTTATAGGGGTTTTGGTTAGGGTTTTGGTTAGGGTTTTGAGAGAAAAAAGATTTGAATTTAATTAAAGGAGATATGCTCTTAAAGGCCCGATTTAAAAAGTCTGTGTATACTGTATCGATACGCTGACTAGTCGTATCGATCCACCGTATCGATACAGTGCTGACTGTATCGTTTCCCATTTAAGACCCCGTATCGATACGCTTATTGCCGCATCGATACCCTTTGCCAGAAAATACATTTTTGGATAAGAACAAGTCCAAAAATTCAACTTTGAGCGAGCCTAAATGCATGTGAATGATATACGAGCAAGAACAGATGCATACCCCCTAGCAACAAGCATAGATGCAACAATAAACAAAAGCACATAAGCATGAACATCATTCAAATTCAAGCAAGTTTTTGGCACTTAAGGGCTCTAAAAGGTCAAGATAGGCTAGTTAGACCTAATTCTCTCCTAAGAGTCCAAAAACGCTCTTTTTCTAATAGTTTTGTAAAGATATTGGCTAGTTGGTTTGAGGTATCAACATACTCTAGAACAACATCATTCTTTAAGACATGATCCCTAATAAAATGATGTCTCATCTCTATGTGCTTGGTTCTAGAATGTTATATGGGATTCTTAGTGAGACATATGGCACTAGTATTGTCACACTTAAGGGGTATGATACCTATATCAATTCCATAGTCTAGAAGTTGTTGCTTCATCCAAAGGATTTGAGCACAACAACTTCCGGCCAATATATATTTCGCTTCGGTGGTAGATAGAGCTATACTATTTTGTTTCTTAGAGAACCAAGATATGAGCATACTACCTAGGAATTGGCAAGTGTCGAAGGTACTTTTCTATCTATCTTACAACCTCAATAATCCGTATCGAAATAAGAATGAAAGTTGAATGATAAGTCTCTAGGATACCAAAGACCTAAACAAGGTGTATCTCTAAGGTATCTAAAGATTCTCTTAATGGCTATAAGGTGTGATTCTCTAGGACTAGCTTGAAACTTAACACACAAGCAAACACCAAACATGATATCGGGTCTACTTGCGGTAAGGTAAAGCAACGATCCAATCATAGAACGATAAAGCTTGGAATCGACACACTTACCTCCTTCATCTTTGTCAAGCTTAATTGATGAGCTCATGGGAGTGGCTTGAGGCTTTACATTCTCCAAGATGAATTTCTTGAGCATATCCTTGATGTACTTAGCTTGATTGTTGAAGATGTCATCCTTCATTTGCTTGATTTGGAGCCCCAAGAAAAATGAAAGCTCCTCCATCATGCTCATCTCAAGCTCACCTTGCATCAACTTAGAAAATTCTTGGCAATAAAACTCATTAGTAGAACCAAAGATTATATCGTCAACATAAATTTAAACTACTAAGATGTCATTTCTTTTAATGAAAAGTGTAGTATCCACCTTGCCTTTTTCAACCAAAAAGTTTGAAAACCTTTCATCCAAGCTCTAGGAGCTTGTTTCAAACCATATAAAGCTTTTGTTAATTTAAAAACATGGTTTGGAAAATTTGGATCTTCAAAACCCGGTGGTTGTTCAACATACACTTCTTCATTAGTAAAACCATTTAAAATTCACTTTTAACATCCATTTGAAAAAGCTTGAATTCATGATAGCATGCAAATGCAAGAAGCATCCTAATTGCTTCTATTCTAGCTACGAGTGCATATGTTTCATCAAAATCAATTCCCTCTTCTTGTGTGTAACCTCGAGCAACAAGTCTAGCATTTTTTCTCACTATGTTACCACTCTCATCTAGTTTGTTTCTAAAGACCCATTTAGTTCCTATAGTAGACTTATTACTAGGCCTATCAACTAATGTCCAAACTTTACTCCTCTCAAATTGATTTAATTCTTCTTGCATAGCCAATATCCAAAAATCATCTTTTAATGCTTCTTTAATATTTTTAGGCTCAATGCATGAAATGAATGCTACATGGTTCATTAATCTAAGAGATGATCGAGTGATTACCCCCTTGGATGGATCACCCAAGATTTCACCACCTTTGACATAGTTGAGTTCCCTTAGGTAGCTCACTTCCTTTTCCTCAATGGTCATGTCCTTTAGAGCTTCAATAGGAGGATCTTGTGCTTCTTCCTTGGTTGGAACCTCTTCCACCCTTGATGATTGCCCACCATCAATGGCTTCAATGATCCCTACATCATCATCATCACAAGAATCATTCCTCGAAATAAGGTTATCATCGAAAACCACATGTATTGACTCTTCTACAACTAAGGTTCTTTTGTTAAAAACTCGATAGGCTTTTAAATTTAAAGAATAACCAAGAAAAATTGCTTTATCACTTTTTGCATCAAATTTACCCAAGTTATCTTTTCCATTGTTTAAAACAAAACACTTACATCCAAAAGGATGAAAATAAATAATATTAGGCTTCTTTGATTTTAAAATCTCATAAGGAGTTTTCTTTAAAATATGCCTAATCATTACTCGATTTATAATATAAAATGTCGTGTTTGTGGCTTCCGCCCAAAAATACTTAGGTAAATTATTTTCACAAAGCATTGTTCTAGTCATTTCTTCTAAAGTACGGTTTTTCCTCTCAACTACCCCATTTTGTTGAGGAGTGCGAGGTGCAGAAAAATTGTGGCTAATACCATTTGAGTTACAAAAATCATCAAAACCTAGATTTTGAAATTCGGTTCCATGGTCACTTCTAATATGACAAATATTTTGACCAATATCATTTTGAGTGATTTTTGAAAACATGGTGAATTTTTCTAAAGCCTCGTCTTTAGTGCTTAAAAAGAGAACCCAAGTGTATTGAGAAAAATCATCAACAATAACATATGCATATGATTTTCCACCCAAGCTAGTTGTCCTAATAGGCCCAAAGAGATCTATATGGATCAATTGTAATACCCTACTAGTTGAAACATCATTAATGGATTTAAATGAAGTTCATTTTTGTTTACCCTTAGCAAAAGCATCACAAATTTTATCTAGTGTGAATTTTAGCTTAGGTAGGCCTCTAACTAGATCTTGGGAAACTAATTTCTCTAAAACACTTATGCTAGCATGCCCTAGTTTCCTATGCCACAACCATGCATCATTTTCATCATTAGCAACCAAACATTCATGGGATGAATGTATGTCATCTAGATGCACCATGTAAATGTTACCTATACGATGACCAATGAACATTATTTCATTTGTTTTAATGTTCACAATTTTACACCCATTAACATCAAAAATGAACATTAAAACCCTTGTCACACAATTGACTAATGTTCAACAAATTATGCTAAAGACCATTGACAAAAAGACATCTTCAATAAGAATAGATGAGAGATTACCAATAGAGCCAATACCCTCGATGTGGCCCTTGGAGTTGTCACCAAAAGTCACAACTCCACCACTCTTTGGCTTTAGCTCCATGAATCTACTATTGTCGCATGTCATGTGTCTTGAGCATCCACTATCAAGGTACCAAGTGTTTTGACTTGAAGCTTTGGCCTTGTAGCAATGCTCCCCCTACAAACATAGATTAGTTCTTAATTTTTGGTACCCAAACCATTTTGGGTCCATGCGAGTTAGCTCCCAAGTACTTGGTTCTCTTAGGAATCCAAGAAGAAATAGCATGAATATTATTAGAAGTTACAAGTTCCTTAAGAACCCATACACTCCTAATTCTTTTGCCTCTAGAATGCTTATGATAGTTTCTTTGTTTGTAGTTAAAAACGTTTCTTTTTACATAGTTGGTTTGGGAAGATTCACCTTTTCAAGACTAGAATAACCAACTTTTAAAGAAACTTTGAGCTCATTCACCACTTTGTGGTTTTCATCATGAAATTGAGAAAGAATAATGTTTAAATTGATATTTTCTTTTTCAAAGAATTTCAAATCATCTTGTAAAATCAAAATCTTATTTTCAAAATCTAAGTTGGTTTTAGAAAGAAAATAGTTTTGGATTTTTAAATCAAAAATTATTTTCTTGTTTTTAAAAACTGATTCTTTGTACTTCTCAACCAACTCATCATAAACCTCTTGTAACTCATCATAAGCATCTTGAAGCTCTTCAAAAGTAAAATCAAAATTAGACGAGTTAGGGTTTACCTTAGGATCATTATCAATGGCCATGAGGCAAAGATTTGCTACTTTGTGCTCCTCTTCATCGGATGATGATTCCTCATCTCTCCAAGTAAGAACATGGGTCTTCAAATTCTTCTTCTTATCGAACCCATTCTTCTAGAGTTGAGGGCAATCCGATCTAATGTGGCCCGATTTCTTGCACTCATAACATATGAGTTGATCCTTATCTTCTTCTTCTTTATTTTTGTTCTTGAAGTCTCTTTTTCTATGGAACTTCCTTCCCCGGTTGGACTTCATTAACCGAGAGGATCTTTTGGCTATCATAGCCAATTCTTCAAACTCATCTTCTTCACTTGAGTTGCTCTTTTCTTGTGGTAGTGAAGCTTTGAGAGCAATCCATTGTTTCTTCTTTTCCACATTTTGCTTCTCTATTTTTTTTCTTCTCGTTTCTTTTCTTCTTCTCTTTCTTGCTTCATGATCTTATGAGTAAGGAGAGATCCTACCAACTCATCGAGCTTCAATGTCTTTAAGTTCTTCGCCTCGATGATTGCAGTTCTCTTCCTATCCCATGATTCGAGAAGAAAGTAGAGTAGCTTCCGAGCAAGCTTATCTTCGAGAATAATCTCAACGAAGCCCTTGAGACCATTTACTATAACCGAGAATTGGTCGAACATTTTAGAGACTCTCTCATCCGGTTCTATCTTGAAGTTCTCGTAGCTTAAGTTGAGGATCGCGATCTTGGTTTCTTTCACGTTATTAGTGCATTCGTAAGTGGTCTCTAACTTGTTATACACCTCATTTGCACTTTTGCACGATGACATTTTGGCATACATATCGGGACCGAGTGCACAAAATAAAATATGTAGGGCCTTGTCATTGATTTAGAGTCTTCTCCGATCTTTATCGGTCATTTTCACCATTGTCTTTAGAACAAGTCTCCCTTCATCGTCTCTCTTTATAGGAATTGTCGGTCTGTCTTCCACTACATCCCAAAGGACACAGTCAGTAGATTTGATGACGAGTCTCATCCTATTCTTCCAATAGGGATAATTATCCTCATTGAAGTATGGTGGCTTGGTGATCGATTGTGACTCAAACAAGTTTGACCCAGAGGTAGATGTCATGGCTTTGAATAAATGATTGATCAACACTCTTCAAGGATCGCCTCTTGTGGATGTGAAGCCTTCAAGAGTTAGGCTCTGATACCAATTGTTGAGTGGATCAAAAGAACGTAATTGGCCAAAAAGGGGTGAATTGATTTTTAAAAAAAAATGGAGGTAGCAAATTAGAAATTGAAAGAATAAGGACAAAGCAAATTATAGTGGTTCAAGCTTCTAACAAACTCTACATCCACTACCTTAGCTCCCACTAAGGATTTTCAACAATCTCCATTAGATGTTCTTCCCCTTTTCTAGGCTTAGGAGGTAACCTTTACAATCGGTTAATCTTTCTACCCAAAGATTAACCCAAAAGACTCTCTTTACAAAGAAATTTTCGACAAATAAAAGATATATCTCACAAGACTGAATATTGCCCAATTTACAATCAAACACTCCCCAAACTTGAAATAAAGATTTACAATGAAGATTACAAACAAGCTTGGTACAAGGATTTGACTCTATAAAGCACAATGGTTTGGATAATTGCTTAGATGTTGCAAGTAAGTTCAATAGTTGTTGTTGGTGCTTTGGAGGCTTGCTTTTATACCCTTGCATTCAATTCTAGCTGTTTGGGTGGTTGAGATCATTAATCTAGCCATTGGGCTGCATTTTTGGCGCAATAAAAGCTCTTCAACTGCCCAGCGTATCAGTACCTTCGTCACCGTATCGATACTTATCTATAAAAAGAAAAAGACGTTGTGCACAAAATAGAAGGGGCGTATCGATATGCGGGAAGGTGTATCGGTACGGTTATAGTGTAAAAACAGAGGCGTATCGGTACGCTATGGCCGTATCGATACGAATTTTGCTCACTGGAATCCTGGGTGAAGTTTTGACAAAAAGTGTATCGATACATTATATGGTCGTATCGATACGGTCCAACGACCGTTTGAAAATGCCTGATTCCCTATAACTGACACCAACGGCTATTTTTATTAACATAAATGATTCCCTATACGGTTGATACCGTATCGGTGCGCTACGCCTTTAAAATATATTTATTTTAAAACCGTATCGATACGGTATCAACCGTATCGGTACACTTTAGGCAATTAAAATTCCAGTAACGTAAAGTCGTATCGATACAGCTAGAGCGTATCCATACGCGTAAATGTCAAATTTGGCTTGAAAAACTTAGAGAAAGCTTATTTGATTTGATTGTTTTGACTTAAGATCAGTTTTGATTCAAATAGCCTGTCAGTTTGTGAGACTTTAAAATACTTAAAGATTTATTCATTTACAAATAGGTCCTTATACAAATTTGTTATATTAAAATCAAATTAAATTTTACAAAACTGTAACGGAATGAAATTTTTGGCACCTATTGCAGAAAAAAGTAGAGTTTGGGCACCTATTTTATTGTTAAGTTTTTTTTATGTAAATGACATCGAAATAAATTATTGTTAAGAAAATAAGTGATTTTATATAATTATGTTAAAATGATTTTATATAATTTCAGAATACCTATTACCTATTATCCTAATCATCACTTTTTTACTCCATTTATGTAAAAAAATTATTTGAAAATTTCATAAAGTTCATAAATAATACTTGAAAATTTTAGTGATGATACCATTTTGTTCCATACGAAATATATGGAATTAATTTGTCCATTTTTAATAGGGACCAAAATGTAATCTAGGGTGCAATACAGGACTGATATGACATTTTTACAAGGATAATTAGGTTTGATTTTCTCTCTCCAAAGTATGGTATTTTTCTCGTTAAATAATATTTTTAAGATAATGATAGCACTGACATGTGATAATAGTAATTACATGTGACGGTTTAAATATTATTATTTGAATAAATAAATAACGATACCCATTAAATTTTGTTTCGTTACAATATGGAAGAATAAAAATATTTTATGTACAAATAATTCAATAAATGATCATCATAAAAGTAATAAATTATTTATATAAAAATATATTATGTGTTTTTACTTATGGTATAATGAATTTTGGCTTAAGGATAGGGATGCCAGTTTGATAAGTTTTGTTGGGATAGATTTAGAGGGGACAGTCGTCTCCCTAAAAATTTAAAATTCATATATGGTTTTAAAAAAATAAAATTTTTTATGCCTTTTCTATTAAAAACTTATTTTCACTCCCTAAAATATTATATGATAAAGTACACAAATGATCACAAAACTATCTCTAAAAATATAAAGCGGTAACTAAACATTCAAAAATTACATAATGATCATTAAACTTTAGTTTTTATTATAAAATAGTCAATGGGCCATCAACTGTCGTTAATTGGGAGACGTGACAGTTACGAAAATTTGTATAATAACATATTTAATTATTAATATTTATATTTATATTTAATTAATTTAGACATCAATAATGAAGGTTAAATTAAGAATAAATTGATTAAATGTGTCTATATGGAGGATTAAATGTTATATTATTCAAATTTTTGTAACTGTCACGCCACCCAATTAACGACTCAATGATAATTTTGTAACAAAAACTAAAATTTAATGCCCATTATGTAACATTTGAAAGTTTGATAATCATTTTATATTTTTAGAAATAGTTTAGTGACCATTTGTGTATTTAGCCAATATCATGAGTTCGTCCTTCTAAAATTTTATAAGTTAACCCTTCCTAATATAAAATCTTGCGTTCGTCCTTGAAATTTTGTATGGATTAGTCTTCCTTCACACTCAATTAGACGGAGATAAGTACATGTTTAGTGGGTAAAGTGACGAAAATAAAACAAAGTTAGACTCATAGTACATAGTAGGGCAGATCTTGTACTCACTCTATCTCTACTCACCCTACTCAATCCCTAGCTTCGGCTTATCTTCGTCTGTCAATATTTGTGATAAATATTTATTTATACAGAAAATACTATAAATAAATAAATAAATAAATTCATACATTTTAGATATTTGTTTATAATTTAAGCATAATACTAATTTCATTTAAAAAGACGGATTTGTTAATTAAAACGAAGTCGCGGTTCAATGTACGTGTTCCACGAAGTCATCATCTCATTGCAGCGGCTGTGATGTTGCCATTTCTCACGCCAAATATGTCTTCTTCTGCATGCGATTTTAATTGAAATGTGATCACAAGTTGACGATAATTTTTAGCACAATTCACCCAAATGATATGGAAGTTGGGCGTTACACTAACTTTTTTTGGCCTAAAGGTATAATTTTTTAAAATTTTTAAAAAATATCAATTAACATTTTAAATATTTTGTATTTAAATTTTTATCAGTTTGTATAGTGCGGTGTGTCAAAGTGTTGCTATTTGACATTTTCAGATTTTTTATTTTATTTAAATTTTTTAAAAGTCCTAAAATTTTAAAACACTTATACAAATTATAAAAAATATTTTTTTAAAAAAATCTGTAAATTTCACATGATAGAACCGTAGTATATTATGTGACAGTAATATTTAAAGAAAAATGTAAAAATTTAATGATCAATGTTGGTTAAATATAAATATTTAATGGTCAATATTGATCAAAAGACTTATTTAATTTATTTTATTAATTTATGAGTTTAATTGTGTGAAAAAATAGAAATTTAATTATTTTTTTCTCAAAACCTTTTTATTGATTTATGATTTTGATGTCGGTAGGATTTAATCCTATGTGCAACCGCTGCAAGAGGTTTATCACCTAACCATCAAAGCTAAGCAACCAATTTTGATCACTTCCATCATTTTTTATATTTAAGTTATACTAGATCACCACCTCAAAAATAATATCAAAATTGAAAACGAACCAAAATTAATTTTAATTCAAATAATACTTAATTTAAAAATATTATTGGAAGAACTAACATCGCAAGAGCGTCAAAATCTTTCGTTGCACATGTTAAAATCTTCTATAGCATGTGTCAAGGTGCCTCTATTCTAACATAGCTAGAAAAAAAGATACGTCGTAAGAGCGTCAAGACCGTCTATTACACACGTCAATATGTCTCCACTCCAACATGGCTAGAAAAAAGACATGACAATCCATTTTTTTAAAAAAATTATCGATGTCTCTCCTTAAGTCCCCAAGAATAGGTGTTGAAAGAGCATCGAGATCCTTTGATGCACGCATCGAGATGCCTCTATTTCGCATTAGTAAGTTGTCTACTATTGTTTATCCATGAGGGCTGAGATCCTCCATCATATGTTTGGCATCAAGATGCCTCTATTTCAGCATTTGGGGCTCTTCACATAAATCGGAAAGGGTGAAACCATAATGATTTCTTGAAGAGCGTCGAGATCCTCTGTCATATGTCTAGCGTCGAGATACATCCACTCCAATATTTCTGAATCGCCACCCAAATCAAAAATGTAAATCATCACGATTTATTCAGTATGTCATGTTCTTTCACCATATTTCTGGCGTTGAGATACCCAGGGACGGGGGACATGGGGCCCGGGAGGGGCTCATGCCCTCTACTCAAAAAATTATTTTTTTACCTTTATGATTTAGAATTTTTTTAAAAAGATAGATTATTTACACATTTGCCCCCCTCACTTTTAAAATATTTAAGTTTGCCCCTCAACCCTAAATCTTAGCTCCGTCCCTAGAGATACCTCCACTCTAGCATGGTTGGAAAAAAGTATAATGATCTTTTTTTTTTCTAAAAATTATTGATGTTTCTCTTTAGTGGATCTCTAATGCATCGAGACTCTCTACCATACACATCGAGATGCTTAGGCTCTAATTATGTTTCTCCAATTATAATATATGTTCATGTTATTTTATGGCATTCCCTCGATCAAAGGGGATAATTGTTTATCTTCACCTTCAAGCCTTCTGCACCCTTCACCAACACAATCTTTCACTTCAACTTCTCTGAACACAGAGCCCTTTAGCCTCCAAAGTGTTTATGATACAACTCATCAAAAGATTACAGTACAATCGACATGATGGATATCAAGCTATTGGTCCCATCAACTGGCTCTACTACCTAACACCTAGTGTTATACTATTACACCCATAAGATTCTATGAATCCTAGACTTGACACTCTCGTCAAAATTTCACTAATATAACTGTGAGACGAAATATGCAATAAAGAATAGAACAAGAACCCATATTTTCCTCTTTTGTCTCTCATAACCACCTTTAACCACGACTCTCCACCCAAATTAAAGAAGTGAACCACTTGAACACTAACAACCACAACCATCCTATTTTTCTTAATAACAAGAAAACAATGGAGACAAAGAGGTAAATATCATGAAAAGAAAATAGAAAAAATAAAGTATAAAATCCTTTATTAGCACGATCGTCGGTGAAAGAATGATAACACTATTATCGCCTGAGAAAAATATAAAAGTGAGATAATTTTAAGGAAAGAAGTAAAACTACATATGCTTGTGTAAAATGATTTGTAGTAAAATAAATTACCTTGACTCAATTTATTTTGAAGTAAACTATATGATTGGTCCTTTCTATTTTAAGGGTGGTTCTTTTATTTTAAAGTGTTTGATTTTGATCGCCGATTTTAAAAAGCAATAATTTGGTTACTTGTGTTATCGATTTATAACATTTTGTTTATTGAGCCATTAACTATCGTTACTTTGATAATGTGACATGTTATTCAAAAGGGTTTATTTTTAATTTGACCCTTAAACTTTATGTAAAATAACAATTTAACCCATAAACTCTTTCAATGTCATATTTAGCCTATACTATCACCGCTCCAGCCACCTTCTTTGACCAGTGATGCCTTTGACCACCTTTGTCCCTTTCTCTCCACCCTTTTCCCTATTTGTTTTTACTCCATTTTCTGTTAGAATGATCAATCGATGGAGTGTGGCCAAGAAGGGGTGAATTAAGAATTTAAAAAATGAGTGGAAGCAAATTGGAAAGATAGAAAATTAGGACACAAGAGATTTATAATGGTTCAACCTTCTAACAAGGTTTACATCCACTACCTTAGCTTCCCACTAAGAATTTACCCAAATTCACTAAGAATTTCTTCTCTTCTTCTAGGCTCAAGAGGAAACCTTTACACATTCAAAGCTTCTACCCCAAAGCCTTGAGAAAACAATCTCTTACAAGAAAAAAATAACAAATTGATAAATCCTCTCAAAGGTAAATGTTTGCCCAATTACAAAGCTCACACAAACTCAAAACTTGAATCAAAAGATTACAAATATGCTCTCTCAGTGGGTTACAAGATTTGACTCTAATAGGCTCAAAGATTGTTGGATTTGTGTTTGAATGCTTTAGACTTGATCAATTAGATGTTGTTGCAGCTTTGGGGACTTGTTTATATATCTCCTTATTGATTTCTAACCGTTTGGGTGGTTGAGATATTGCATAAAGTCGTTGAACTGCATTTTTTCCATAATAAATACTGTCTACCAACCCTGGTATCGGTACGTGGACATCTGTATCGATACCTACTATAAGAAGAAAGAATTGTTGTACAAAGGGGTATCGATACACGAGAGGATGTATCGGTAAAAAGAGTATATTTTACAAAGGGGTATCGGTATGGGCTAAGCCGTATTGGTGTAAGCACTATATTCTATCCGGCCCATTACACATATATAATATTAAGCCACAAATAAGTAAATGGTCCACCCTTTTATTAAATAACAATCCATTACAATAATAAAAAATTATTAAGCCCAATATGTTATAGCCCAACAACCTACAACTTATTTTTTTGGCTAAAAGAAACCCTAGCCGTCGGCTTTTAACCCTTCATATGACCAGTTAATAGGCGGGAAGCAAGGGAAATTAATGCTAAGCGGGATTTAAGGAAGACTCATTAATGTCGTACGTCCTTTGAGCTTCCACGTCAGCCGTATCGAAATATCTACAGCCGTTAGATTCGTGCCACATCGGCTACCGTTCAAACCCGTGACTCCTCGGGCTTGCCGAACGTCCCGTCTGCGCCAGAGGCTACGAACGACCCTCCTCTCCATCGGCAAAAATGAACCAAAAATGGCAAAAATACATATCAAGGCAAAAAGCATGTCAGACTAGATTAAAATAGGCATGTATTCTTTTTTATGTTTTTTTAAACTCGTTTATAAAAAGTGAGGAACCATTTTTTTTGTAAAAGGGGATTTAAATTTAAAAAAAGGAATACAAAAACACAAAAAAGTTTCAGAGGTAATTTCTATTTGAAAATTGCATTGCATGTTAGAATAGGGTTTTATTTCTTTACCTCTGTTATTGTTTTAGAGGTCTGACCATCTTGGGTGTGTTGTCGATAAGCCCTCGGTCCTCAGACTGCATGCAGTGAGCCAAACGTCCATTTTGGAGGGGTGGTTTGTTTTTTAAAATGACAAAAAGGGAGTTTTTGAATCTGATATCTTCAAGAAATGAGGGTTTCTCATGTGGTTTCAGAAATGAGAGTTCAGATCTTGTTTAAGATGGAAAATGAGTTTTTCTTGAGTTTTTGGGTTCATCGGCCGACGATGAGCGGTGGCCGACGCGACGACAGTTTCTGGCTTTGGCGGTAGAGATGAAGAGCATATTGAATATGTTCAGAGGATTTGGGTGGTTTGGTTTTGATCGTTTCTTGTGGAATGAAAGCAAATGGGATTTATTTTCATTATTGGCATTTATATTGTGCTTTAAAGATGGTATAATTACAATTTTAAGGACCTCTGTGTCCTTAAAATTGATCCCGCAGTCCTTCCCCCTTTTAAAACTCCATACCTAGACCCTCATTACTTAAAGTGTTGCGATTTAGTCCCCTATTCAAATGTAATCCGTTTTTAGATGGTAAAAATACCCTTTTAGGCTCTCAAAGCTTTTATTTTGTTAAATTTTGGTCCCAAATCCAGTGTTGAAACCCCATTGGTTGCCCCTTTCTCATGCATATTTAATTTACAATCCATTTTATTGTTTTTTATTATTGTTCTTGCTTTATATTGTTATAGAAATATATGTAATGTGGCTTGATGAGGTTATCATATGGTATAATATGTGGTTACTATGTGTATAAAATATGATTTTATAGGTTTATATGTGGTATAATGTATAGTTAATATATATATTATAACTATTCTTTTATATACGATATATGGTATATAATTATATATGTGTTATATATTTCGTATACATGGTTTATATATATATATATATATATATATATATATATGCACATACCACTTGTTATATATATATATATATATATATATATTACATGTCTTGCAGCCGTAATGTATATATATTTATATTTATATTTATATATAAGGCTATTGTCGAAACCAAACTATGTTTTTAATATATATTTCTACGTATATATACAAGTGTATATATATATATATATATAATTCCTTATCATATAATATGTGGCTTTATTTCATGCCTTTGTTTTTATGCTCATTGGTTTTGTTATTATATTATGCATCTAGAATATAAGTTGCTAATGCGATGCCCTTTTATTCAGAAATGAATGGGGCTAGTACCAATCGTAGTGGTGGTGGTTTGGCGTTCATTCTCGAATAATGGGGGCCTTTATAATATACTCGTTTGTATAACCAAATTTTGGTTTAATTTGTCACTTTAACTCGCAAAATTTAATATTAACAAATTTTTGAATCTCTAGTTTTATTTTCGGTGTTCGGTCTACCTTACCCAAGTGACCGGTGGCGACTCTAGTTTATTTATTTCAAAAGCACATTTTTTAAGAAATCCCCCTTTAAATAATGTTTTCAATAAAAGTGGGAAACCTCAAACTTTCGAATTTCAAAACGTCGCTACAGCATGGCGACTCCGCTGGGGACAATTTTTTGTTTTTACAAAAAAAAAGAGTCAAAGCCTAAAAGATTTTACCGCTTATTTAATATTAGAAGTTGTGAGTTAAAGTGACAATTAAGTTGATATTTGTTTATAAATGCGAGTCTATTTTAAAGCATTTAAAATTTGGCATGTAAACTCGTCCGTTTAAGTGGGGGGAAACGCTAGTGCTTTCGTGGGGATATTGTTCCTCCGTATGGGACTAGTAAGTACCTTCAGGGCTCAATTACCCTATGTTTTCGTGGGAATATTATTTCTCTGTATGGACATCGCGAAAGGGTCCCCCCTGAATTGAACTCGGTTGAAGTAAGCAAGAGATCGAGAAAGAAAGGGAAAATAACAAGTTGATCATCGAGAAAGAGAGAGAAGCTTTTGAGAGTGCGATCAATTGGGAAAGAGAGAAAGCCAAGCAAGAGAAGGAAAAAGGTAAACAAGTAGTAGATTGAGAGAAGGAAAGTACTATCACATGGAAGAGAAAGGCATATGACAACAAGAATCGACTATAAGAGATGCAAAATCTGTATAACACCACTTTTGAGAGTCTGAATCAAAGCGAAGACTATAATAGCCAGTTAGAAGCAATGATAGAGGAGTTGGATATTTCTTTCCAAGAATACCGTGATCGGAATGGCTTCTTTGAACTTCAGGCTAGTCAGTAAGAGAATGTGACGCTTTGAGCTCGGATTGAGACACTAGAGGCTACAGTTCAAGACTACTTGGGTCAAATCGTAGTCATTGAAGAAGCTACAGAAGAAGGAGATAATTATTGGCTAAGGCGACTTCGTGATGCTACTCGAATGATTCAAGACCGGGATGACTACAACACAACTTTGATGGTTCAGGTGCAAGAGGTAGCCCAACATGTGAGGACTCTAGCCGCGGAGACCGAAGCTCTTCGCCCTTTCATTGCCCTAGAGATGGATGAAGCACCGAGATTCATTGAACTACTTCAAGCTGTCGAAGAATTAAGAGTTAGGGCTAGTGCCTATCTGTAAGAATTTGCCTTCTCTTCTTTATAATGAAGACTTCTTTATTTTCAATGAAAGTTGTTCTAGGGTGATCACTTGTAGAATCAACACCTTTAATTGCATACATTTTCGTATTGATTTTATTCCATGCATTACATTTCATTACATATATATCATGATTAATTAAACAATGAGATTAATTATGAGGAATATCATGACAGAGAGAGTGAAAGTTTAATCTACAACCATTTCGCACTCGTACGGTACCCGTTCACAAATAAGAGCGGTGAAAGAAAGAATGGAAAATGTTGAACAAGGTTATAAGGATATCGAAGTCCGCTTGGATGGGATCGAGCAAAGCATTAAAGACCAAATCTTATAGTTACAAACTTTTATCATTGCTCAAATGTTCGATCTGTTCACAAAGAGATGTGGCAAGGAAGGAGGTTCGGGTGATAGTTCGAATGACGAGGGGGTAAAATAGAATGCATATCATGTTAAGGTTCAACCGGAAGCGCCAAACCCGAAAAGGAAAATGTTCCTTAATCTCGCAGGAACACTTGCCAATGACCCTATGGAGGTGTTTGCTAACCACCATGTGGGAACCTCCGTCAATCAGCTCATTGATTTAGGGGTAGGCCTCGAGAACAAAATACCATATCTAAACATGAGGAATGAGGTAGAAGAAAAGATTAGGGCCGAGATGGAAAAGAAGTACGATGAGAAATTTTATTTCTTTGAAGAAAAGTTCAAGGCCTTGCAAGGGATGGATGAATAAGGGAACGATGCTAGTGATTTGAGTCTTGTAGCGGATTTAGTCCTCTCGCCAAAATTTAAAGTTCCTAATTTTGATAAGTATAACAGAACCACTTGCCCCTCAGCTCACATTACTATGTATTGCCGGAAAATGGCAGCTTTTATAAAGGATGAGAAACTACTCATTCATTGTTTTCAGGATAGCTTAACTGGTTCTGCAACTCGATGGTATACTCAACTCAGTCGAGTTAATATCAGGTCATGGAAGGAACTTTCAAGGGCCTTTGTGGAACACTACAAGCATGCGACCGACATGACCCCAAATCGAATCATGTTAGAGAGGATGAAACAAAGGTCAAATGAGAGTTTGTGCCAGTATGCTCAAAGATAGTGCGATATGGCCGCTCAAATTCAGCTGCCAATCCCTGAGTATAAGATCACACCAATGTTTGTGATCACTTTGAGTGGCACGTTGTTTGACCGATTAATAAACAACACCACTCAAAACTTTGCTGACATAGTAAGAACTGGGAAATCAATTGAGGTGGCTATAAAGAGTGGGAGAATTGATAGTGGAGAAAATTCCTAAAGAAACTACAAAAGAAAAGATAATGAGGTGAATACAATAAGCACCAATACTACCCTGAAGAATTTCACTATTTCTCAACCACAAGTCGCAACCGGAGGCGGACAAGGCCCAAACAAGAAAGAGACAAGACCCCCAAAGAAAGAAAATGAGAATATGTTATTCACTCCTCTGCCGGTAGTTTCTGGCTTTGGCGGCAGAGATGAAAAACAAATTGAATCTGTTTAGAGAATTTGGGTGGTTTGGTTTTGATCGTTTCTTGCGGAATGAAAGCAACTGGGGTTTATTTTCATTTCTGGCATTTATATTGTGCTTTAAAGATGGTATACTTACCATTTTAAGGACCTCCGTGTCCTCAAAATTGATCCCGCAGTCCTTCCCCCTTTTAAAACTCCATACCCAGACCCTCATTGCTTAAAGTGTTGCGATTTAGTCCCCTATTCAAATGTAATCCGTTTTTAGATGGTAAAATACCCTTTTGGGCTCTCAAAGCTTTTTTTTTGTTAAATTTTGGTCCCAAATCCAGTGTTGAAACCCCCTTGGTTGCCCCTTTCTCATGCATATTTAATTTACAGTTATTATTTTTTTATTATTGTTCTTGCTTTATATTGTTGTAAAAATATATGTAATGTGGCTTGATGAGGTTATCATATGGTATAATATGTGGTTACTATGTGTATAATATATAGTTTTATAGGTTTATACGTGGTATAATGTATAGTTAATATATATATATTGTAACTATTCTTTTATATACGATATATGGTATATAATTATATGTGTTATATACTTCGTTTACATAGTTTATATATATAAATATATGCACATATCGCTTGTTATATATATATATTACATGTCTTGTAGCTGTAATGTATATATATATATTTATATTTATATATATAAGGCTACTGCCGAAACCAAACTATGTTTTTAATATATATTTCTACGTATACATACAAGTGTGTATATATATATAATTCCTTATCATATAATATGTGGCTTTTATTTCATGCCTTTGTTTTAATGCTCATTCGTTTTGTTATTATATTTTGCATCTAGAATATAAGTCGCTAATGCGGTGCCCTTTTATTCGGAAATGAACGGGGTTAGTACCAGTCGTAGTGGTGGTAGTTTGACGTTCATTCTCGAATAATGTAGGCCTTTAACATATACTCGTTTGTATAACCAAATTTTGGTTTAATTTGTCACTTTAACTCGCAAAATTCAATATTAACGAAGCGGTAATAATTTTGGTACCAAGTTTGGGCGTAGTGGGGGTGCGAAACTTTCCCCACTTGTAATCGACTCCTGAGCCCATTCGAATCTCTGATTTTATTTTCAATGTCCGGTCTACCTTACCTAAGTGACCGGTGGCGACTCAAGTTTATTTATTTCAAAAGCGCGTTTTTTAAGAAATCCCCCTTTAAATAATGTTTTCAATAAAAGTAGAAAACCTCGAACTTTCGAATTTCAAAACATAGCTACAATCGGTACCAATTTTGCTCACTGGAATATGAGAAAGTTGAGAATGTAAAATTGCATCGATACACCTAATAGGGTATTTGTATGCCATAACAACTTTTTAAACTTATGGTTCCAATAAATTGACAAGGTAACAGTCAAAAAATTTATTACAAAATATTTTGAAAATCTTAACACTCTATATCGGTACACATAAAGCCGTACCGATACTCAAAGACCAATATGATTCTCAGGTTGAATGGCGTACCGATACGACTACACACGTATCGGTACCCAATAGCCATTAAGTATAAACACGTTTTCCAGTAACTAAAATCTGTATCGATACGGCTAAGGGTGTATTGATACGCCTGGACCAAATTTGGCTATTTGAGTACAAAAACACTTAGAAAATATTTGGGGTTTTAGTTTTTGACTTAGAAACAATTTGAAGTTCGAATATCTGTCATTTTGTGAGATTTTTCGAGTACTTAAAAATTTATCCAATTTTACAAATTGATCATTAAAAATTTATCTAACTTTACAAATTGATCATTGAAATCTTTGTTATATCAAAACCAAATATTAGTTTTACATTTTCCTTTTCCCCAATTTTACACTTTTTTGATGTATAAAATCTTGCGGAAGTGGTAGAATTCAAGCACCCCATTAACGTCCTCTCCCACTCGGTGCATTTATTTGAAACAAACGCCATACAAATAGTGGATGGAGAGAAGTTTTCTTTATGTTCATGTCATTTCAATTTTCGTACAAATGCATTTCGATCGAGCTTGCAACGATAAAGGAGAATAGCGGGTTGAAAGGGTATGCTGGGCTAAGAGAATATTCATGGCTACTTGTGTATCTTGATCATATAGCTATTGATGTCGTGCGAGCCAGATTCTATGACGTTTCCTAGTTGAAGAACTGTTAACTATTCTACTTTTCGAATTGTCGAAAGGCGATGCACAACGATAATCGTAATTTCTTGTGAGGCACGATCCAAGGCTTCATGCGTAATCTTTTCAGATTGTGCATCCAATGCACTTGTTGCTTCATTGGGAAGAATGCTATTTGGATCTCGAATTAATGTCCTTTGCTTTTGCCCTCTAGATAACTGAAGCCTGAATTGTCCTACCTGATTTGCACTGGTAACACAATTAGCTTAACAAAATATATAACTTCTGAATTCATATGTATCAATTAGAGCATACTAGGACTCACTTGAGTTTCATATCCATTAGGTAACTTTACAATGAAATCATACAAGCTCCATAGATGCTCTTTCTTTACCAAAAAGTATGTTTTCGTTTATGGGTGTTGCAAAGAGAATTGGCTCTCGATTAACCAGTCTCATTTGGGATCATAAAATCTTTCGAGCAAAGAAATGGTTGTCGACATTCCGGAACCCCGACCTTCAATATGACTTACCGTCTTTTTTGCCTGAACTTTAAGATTGAATCTATAGAGAACAAATGTTTTGGGTTTTGATGGATAACTAAAGTCTATATCTTTGAATTCAACATCTTCTCTCACTTGTGATAGGAGCTTTTTCTTTTTGTTTTCGACGAGTATATTTAGATTCCGATCGATTATCTCGAAAATCTTCGACGTAACATGTCTTGCCTCTAAGATGAATGGCAGATTTGGAAGTGCACTCATAACAACCCTGAAAATTAATGTTCAACATGAAACCAAACAAAAAATATTTAGAATTAATGTTGTTGAAATAGAAAAAAAATTGACAATACCATATAATACAACTCATAATCCTTCCATGATGATACGGACCCCGACGACGAAGACATCACTGTCATTTTCGCCTGTTTCAGTCACGAGAACACCATCAACCCAAGCTTGAAATGCCCATGTCGCATAAATAATTCCCATGCTTCCAATCAACAAGCCTTTAGTGAAATCCTGATTTATCCCTAGTTCCATACTTCTCTGAAGAGTATTGGTAAACTTGTCTAGAGTTTGGCACCTTAGCAATATATGAATAAACCGTTTAGATCGAGGAGATCGCTTGCTTTCTATACACCAAAAAAATTTTAAAAAGGGAAAAAAGAAAATGGAGTAGAAACAAAAAGAAATGAGGGGAGAGGAGGGAAAAAAGTGGCTAGAGGCAACATCCGTCGAAGAAAGTGGTCGAAGCGGCGACAATATAGGTTAAATGTGAAATTAAAAAAATTTATAGCTCAAATCAATATTTTTTTTGTGAATTTAAGAGTCAAATTAAAAATATTTTTTTGATTAACGTGTCACGTCATCATACTAACATTAGTTAGCGGCTTAGTAACAAAAATGTTATAAATTAATAAAATAAGTAACCAAAATGTTACCTTACTAAAATTGATGACGAAAATAAACATCCAAAAACAAAAAGAACCATTACCCTTTATTTTACTCCACCAAACACAAAAGAATAAGTAAAATGCTTTAGTGTTAGGTTTATATTTTAGGGTAATATATTAAGAATTTAAATTTAAATTTAAATTTATAAATTTTAAATTTTAATTTTAAACTCAAAATTTTATAAACAACAATTAAATTTAAAACTATTACACTTAAATTCTTATTCTTTAAACAAAAACTTTTAAACAATGAAGTTAAAACGTTTGTTTAAATAAAATTTCTACAAACCTTCTTGATGAAATAATTACATTTTTCGTAACCTTCAAAAGTAAGTATAAGAAAATATCATTTTTATTTAATTTAATGAACAAGTCCAATAATACTATACTTTACCCATTTTTTCTTACTTGAGAAGAAAAACCTTTTCAAAAGAAGACCATTGTTATAAAATATATAAATAAGGGAAAAGATGACTTGTCCACTTTGTCTTTCTTTGTATCTGTCATCACATGGACATGGAGATGGTCTCAAACATTCGTTTCTTTTTTGCTTCTTCTCCTTCTCCTTCTTCCCTTCAAAGTTTCTAACTTTGATTCTCTTAAAGAAAAATAGCCCCCCAACACCCACGATTTCCAGCATCTTCACTTTCCAGAGAACAAGATCCGACCGTTTGCTTTGCTCCAAATCTTTGTCAGAAAACCCCATCAAAATAAGGTGGAAAAAAGGAAACTTGAAAATCCATATCAAAATCAATCCAAAACATGGTAGTTTGAAGCTTGAGGAATGGGTAGCTGTCCCCAAAACTCGATCTTATACAACGGCAGCCATTGTGCCTGCCAAGTTGGCCGCTTTCTCAACGTTTCAGCCAACAGCTGCATCACCTATGACGGAAGTTCAGCTATCAAAACTGATTCTGGGATTGACTACTACGCTATCTCCTTCCCTAAGACCTTTATCTCGTTTGATTCAATTAAGAAGTTCACTCAATCCCAAGCTGTGTTCTTGGAAGCTACTCTTGTAATGTTGCTTTCTTGGCTCCTTTTTTGCTTCTTATTGAGGTTTACAAAGCTTGGTGACGGGAGAAATGCCTGGTTTAAGATTAGGTGGTGGATTAGTCGCTTGGATGTTTGCTTTGCTACAAGACATTGGCTGGTTAGGCCTTTTAATGCATTAGAACAATACAAAGGGAATTAGAACGTGAGATGTTTAAGCTGAAAGTTTGAGGTTGGACCGAGGGATACTACGGTCCAGGAAATTTCAAATTCCCATATATTTTAGAAAATTTCTTTGTATTTTATATTGAATTTTCAAATTCCATCGCTGTTCTAACTGTAGAAGTCTATAGTGACAATTGTTAATGGTTCTTTTTCCTTTTTTCCATGGTCCATATGAATTTGTATGTGTTTTTCTTAAGTGGGATTTCTTTTTCTCAGTCAACAAGTATATGTAGCAATGTTAGTCGGACTTGGGCGTAAGTGTCGGATATGACTGTGTTGGACACGGCCATATTCAATTTTTTGCATGTTTTTTCATGTATCCAAATATGTGCCGGACATGGGTATTACTTAGGAAGGTTAAAAGACAGCGTTGTCAAATTTGAAATTCACATGTCTAAGGAATGATTATGATTTCAGAAACTAGAATAAAAGCACGTTAACATGTTTTCTCATACCAGATGGATCTGTCTGTACTTTCATGATGTATAAGCATGCTAATGCTTTAACTTGTTTCATTCCTTTATGTAGGATGATCAGAAGTTGGTTGTGAAACGGAAAACGGAACTTGGTGGAACTTTCTCGATCGCCAGCTGGATACTTTTCACTGGGCTGTTTGCTGCGTGAGTGAGGATAATGTTCTTGATGCAAGCATTTGATTTTCAAATTCTCATGAATGTTATCTTAGAACCCTTTTTGACGTATGAATTGTTAGAACCAAAATATATATATTCGATACGAATATAAACCCTAGATCGATATGTATGTCAAATCATTAAGAATAAATACTAGATTTGCGGAAGCGTACCTGAATCCATTGATGGAGATTTTTCAGAGGGTTTGATCTTCCAAGATGATAGATTACCTCTTAGCACACAACTCTCAGACGGGGAAAAGAGATATGCAAGTTAACCTAGATCTCGGGGACCACTACCCTTTATATAAACTAAATTAAAACAGTTTATTAATATTTACAACTCTGCCCCTCATTGAGTTATAAATCTAACTTATGGTATCTACACTTTTAATTCCATGACAATTCAGTACCTATAACACGTGTAACATAATTGGTCACTTAATTACGTGTTAAACTTTATAATAGCAACGTACATTATACATATGTGCCCACTGTTATTGAATTTTAAATCTCCCACTTGGGCAACATATGTTACCTGACAAATGTACGACCTTATGAGCTCAAAATTTTGCTATCATGTAATAGGTATTCTATAACAATCTCGTCCATCAATTATATCCATATAGGATCAAAGCGGTCTTTGCCATATCAATCATGACTGAACCCATCAATGGTCACGTATATAAACATAATCAAATGACATAGATCAATCATGGATGTGTAGCATGGAAATTACATGTAAATGTGAACCGAACATGCCTATTTCCAACTGGTCCTCTTTAAACATAAGTTAGGTCCTTATCCAAATAAGAAAAGAGTGGATTAACTCAATACTTTATTTACGATCAGAAAAAACCAAATACATAAATGTCTCAAAATAAACATAAACATAAAGTGAACAAATAACAAACTCCCACTCAAACAATAATATCCTTAAATGATGTAACACCCATATGAGCAGTGTGCTCATGAAAGACCTTGGGTGGTAAACCTTTTGTGAGCGGATCCGCTATCATAGAGTTTGTCCCAATGTGTTCTATGGATATTTGTCCATTTTGCACTCTTTCTTTCACAACTAGGAACTTTATGTCAATGTGCTTTGACTTAGACGAGCTCCTATTGTTGCTTGGAATACAACACTTTGATTTATTGTCACAAAATAATTTAAGTGGTCTTTCTATATTCTCCAAAATACGCAGCCCCGTGACAAAATTTCGCAGCCATATTCCATGATTAGATGCCTCGTAGCATGCTACAAACTCTCTGCCATAGTGGAAGAAGCTACAAGTGTCTGTTTTGGCACTTTTCGGGATATAGCTCCACCAAATAACAGATAAATATAGCCTGATGTAGATTTTCTGCTATCTTGGCACCCAAAGAAAATCAGAATCCGTATACCCTACGACCTCCAAATGATCTGATTTCCTGTATGTGAGCATATAATCTTTTGTTCTCTGAAGATACCTCATAACCCTCTTGGCTGCTTTCCAATGGTCCATACCAGGGTTGCTTGAGTATCTGCCTAACATCCCAACAATGTACGCAATATCCGGACGCGTACATATCTGAGCATACATTAGACTCCCAATAGCTGATTTATAAGGAATCTTATGCATTTCTTGAATTTCAAGATTACTTTTAGGGCATTGGGCAAGACAAAACTTGTCTCCTTTAGTGACAGGGGTGTCTATTGGTTTACTATTTTGCATGCCAAACCTTTTAAGTACTTTATCGATATAGTTCTTTTGTGACAATCCAAGAATACCCCGAGATCGATCTCGATGTATCTGAATTCCTAAAACAAAAGAAGCGTCCCCAAGATCTTTCATTTCAAAATGCTTAGATAGAAATCTCTTGGTTTCGTGCGCGAAAGCCTATATCATTCGTGGCAAGCAAAATGTCATCGACATATAAAACCAAAAATATGTACTTACTCCCACTAAACTTGTGATACACGCAATCGTCAACAATATTTATCTCAAAACCAAACGAGACAATTACTTGATGAAATTTGTGATACCATTGACGAGAAGCTTGTTTGAGTCCATAGATGGATTTTGTTAATTTGCAAACTATATTCTTTGGGTCTCCCGACTCAAAGTTTTCTGGTTGCACCATATAAATTGTTTCTTCAATTTCTCCATTGAGAAACGCAGTCTTAACATCCATCTGATGTAACTCAAGATCAAAATGAGCTACAAGTGCCATGATTGTCCTAAATGAGTCTTTCGATGAAATTGGAGATAAAGTCTCTGAAAAGTCAATGCCTTCTTTTTGAGTATAACCTTTAGCTACAAGACGTGCCTTATACCTCTCCACATTACCATTTGCATCCCTCTTGGTTTTAAAAATCCATTTACAACCAATTGGTTTTTGCCTTCGTAATGGGACAAGTTTTCAAACTTTATTGTCTTGCATGGATTTATACTCTTCTTGCATGGCATCAATCCACTTTTGAGAGTTAATACTTTGCATGGCCTGATGAAAGTTGATCGGATCATCTTCCATCATTCCATTATCATCCTCATTTTCTTGGAGAAATACAATATAATCATCCGGAATAGCATTTCTCCTTTCTCTCGTGGATCTCCTTAATGGCACTTGTTCTTGAGGTTGCTGAGTTTGCTCTTCTGGAACAATTACCTCATCCTGAATAAGAGGTTCTGGATTCACTTCTTGATTGATGATCGGTATAGAAACTTGAACATCATCAAAAGTGATAGTAGGAACTGAGTTAAAACTCAATTCCTCCTCAAAGACAATGTCTCTTACCTTATTTCTCTCTCCAAACTCAACATCCTCAAAAAATATTGCAATTCTCGTCTCAAAAATATTCTTAATTATGGGATCATAAAATTTATAGCCCCTAGATCGCTCAGAATAACCAATAAAGTAGTCACTTCTTGTTTTAGAGTCCAATTTCTTTTCAAGTGGCCTATAAGGCCTTGCCTCAGCTGGACATCCCCAAATGTGAAAATGCTTTAGAGTGGGCTTTCTACCCACCCAAAGCTCATAAGGTGTCTTTTCAGCTGCTTTAGTGGGTACTCTATTCAGAATGTACGCTGCTGTCTTTAATGCTTCTCCCAGTGACTCGGGTAAGGTAGAATGAGCAATCATACTTCTTACCATATCCTTAAGAGTCCTATTACGTCTCTCAGCAACACCATTCATACTAGGTGATCCTGGCATGGTGTACTGTGGAACAATACCACATTCCTCTAGGAACTTTGCAAATGGTCCTGAACGTTGTTCACCTGATCCATCATATCTACCGTAGTACTCACCACCACGATCAGATCGAACCTTTTTAATCCTTTTGTTGAGTTGATTCTCAACTTCAGCTTTATAGGATTTGAACACGTCCAAAGACTGAGATTTTTCATGAATGAGATATAGGTACCCATAACGTGAGTAATCGTCTATGAATGTTATGAAATAGTGTTGACCATTCTAAGATGCCGTAGGGAATGACCCACAAATATCAGTATGAATTAATTCTAAGACGTCTGTAGAACGATTGGCACCTAATCTCTTAGTTTTGGTCTGCTTTCCCTTGATGCAATCAACACAAACATTAAAGTCTGTGAAGTCAAGGGACTCTAAAATACCATTAGACACAAGACGCTCAATCCTACACTTTGATATATGACCTAAGCGTTTATGCCATAATGATGTTGAATTTTCTTTATTTAATTTTCGCTTAGTACCACGTGATTCCACATGCAAGGTTTCATTATAGGATGCAATTGTATCTAACAAATAAAGGTTGTCATAAGCATTTAAATAACCAGTTCAACAATACTTGAATTTAAAGACAAAGTAAACTGATTGTTTCCAAATGAACAATAATAACCAAATTTGTCCAACAAAGAAATCGAAACTAAATTCCGCCTAAAAAGACGGAACAACAAAAGTGTCTTTCAAATCCAAATAAAAACTAGTTCCTAATAACAACCTAAAATGCCCAATCGCTTCCACTTCCACCGATTTTCCATCGCCCACAAAGATGTTTCTTTCACCATCACTTGGCTTTCGGTAGCTCAGGCAACCCTGCATAGAAACACTTATGTGAGTAGTAGCACCAGAATCTAACCACCAAGTGTTTCTAGGTACTGAAGCTAAATTAACCTCAGAACAGACCAAAGTAAGATTCATACCTTTCTTTGCACGCCATGCGTGATATTTGGTACAATCTTTCTTCATGTGTCCAGGCTTGTCACAAAAGAAACAATTATTTGGAACATTCTCTTGTTTCTTTTGAGCTGGACCCTTAGCAGCTTCATTCTGATATTTCCTTTTCTTGCCCTTGTCTTTAGAGGCACTAGACAAATGAGCACTTTCAGTTTTCTCACGCTTCAACCTTTCTTCCTCTTGAACACAATGAGAAATGAGCTCATTTAGAGTCCACTTCTCCCTTTGACAGTTATAACTAATTTTAAATTGGTTAAACTGCAGGAGAAGCGATACTAAAACCATAAGGACGAGTAAATCATCAGAAAACTCGATCTTAAGTGTCTTAAGTTTTGAAGCAATATGAGACATTTCCATAATGTACTCCCTTATATTTCCTTGACCCTTGTACTTCATGGACATCAAAGAATTCAGAAGTGATGTCATCTCAACCTTATCATTTTTAACAAAACGTTGCTCAATATTGTCAAGGAAATCCTTAGCCTGAATAATTTCTTCAGATTCTGCACCCTAAAGGTTTCCGAATGCTGTGTTTCATGATTATCGACTCATGCGATTAGAACGTTCCCACCTCTCAAAATCCCTTTTTGCATCGTGGGTGCTTACCGCAGTGAGAGAGGTGCAGTTGTTCTTCCCTTAACGCAAGGTCTATGTCCATACAGACAAGCACTATCAATAAGTGCCTTTTCCATTCCTTGAAATTCGTCCCATTAAGCATGGGTATAGAATTGACATTAGCAGATATTGTGGCAGCGAAGAACTAGCTGAATATAGAACAAAAGAATAATAAATAAATAAATATGCTCACACCAATAATTCATAAGTAAACAAATAAATTCAAAATAATGACTAATTCCCCTCAAGATACCAAACACAACATTAATATCAAGTCTTTGGACAAGAATATTAATCAAAAGCGGTACTCTTGTTGTAGCAATCAAACATTGACAATAAACTATGTTGAACAACAGTTTAATCTTTGGAATAACGTATTGCACACATAAATTACCTTATAATTGTCACACATTTATCACCACAGGTGTTATTTGAAATTCGGCCAAATATTAATTTTCCTTTGGGCCAATTAATAAACGCATGAATTACAAAAACACAAACATCTTAATATTTTAAATAAGTTAATCTACGCAGAAGCGGTCACTTTGGTGACATTGTGGTTCAATTAACCCACTAAAATATCAGACATAGCCAAAACATGAATTTATCTGTTTTTAAATATTTGTCTTTATACCTAATGATCAAAACTAAAATTTTGATCTAACCGAATTGAACGTATATTTTATATAAAATATATATTCCATAGATTAATAACAATGTATATTAAATTAAAAATAATTAATTGTCATTAACCTAGGTAAAAAGAAAACATAATTGCCAAGGATTGTTACCACCGAAAACAATTGTTAATTCTCGAGGGGAAAAACTGAATCCACTAATTATGGGAAACAAAAATTAAATAATTAAAATTGGCAGAGTATAAACCCAAATTGTTAACAACATTTGAATTCCAATCTCATGCAATTATTGTTAAAACCTAGAAATCAGTGAAATTGCCAAACATGTAATCGCACATAAACATAATTCCCTTAAATTTCCAAACCGTCAGATTTCATTATATAACCCTAAATTCAATCGAAATTAGATACGTAAGGTTAGGGCTATTGGAGATGAAGGTTGCCGCAAAGTAAACAGAATCAAGAAAACAAAATTTTCAGTTGGCTTTCGATAATGCAACCCACAAAAAGAAAACCTCAATTTCCAATCCGAATCCATTGATGCGACCAACGAAAAACTCAACAAATTAACCTAATGATCGTAGATTACAGATGGGAAAAATAGCGATGAAAGATTAATAACCAAAAAATATATGATCTTAATGATTCGACATAACCTGTCTCTGATGCCACTTGTTAGAACCAAAATATATATATTCGATACGAATATAAACCCTAGATCGATATGTATGTCAAATCATTAAGAATAAATACTAGATTTGCGAGCGTGCACTAATCCATTGATGGAGATTTTTCAGAGGGTTTGATCTTCCAAGATGATAGATTACCTCTTAGCACACAACTCTCAGACGGGGAAAAGAGATATGCAAGTTAACCTAGATCTCGGGGACCACTACCCTTTATATAAACTAAATTAAAACAGTTTATTAATATTTACAACTCTGCCCCTCATTGAGTTATAAATCTAACTTATGGTATCTACACTTTTAATTCCATGACAATTCAGTACCTATAACACGTGTAACATAATTGGTCACTTAATTACGTGTTAAACTTTATAATAGCAACGTACATTATACATATGTGCCCACTATTATTGAATTTTAATCCAACATGAATATACATTGATTTGTGTGTCCCCTCCTTTCCGTGATTTATCTTAGGTTGCTTTACCAAATTATCGCAAAGAGAACAATTGAAGTGCATAATGTGAAAGCGACAAATGCACCTGACCTAGCTTTGTTCAGGAATGACATGGAGTTTAACATGACCACTGTTTCTAGTATGAGCTGCTCGAATTTGCAGCACCCTACCACTTTACTTACCGGAAGTTCCGGCTTCATTGAAGACAAAGTTTCCCCTATTTCGGATTTTCTCAACTTTTCATGTCACAATACAAGCTTGGGGCCAACCATAAGTCTCGAGTGCAGAAATTGCCAACTCCGTCAAGATTATTTTTCCATTTCATGGAAGTTCGTTGATCTTCCGAACAGCCCTGCAAGTGCCGTAGGTTTTCAGTTCAATGTAACTGCAAAAGATCATATCAGGAGTGATCATGTGAGTTTCGTTAGTGGCACACTGAAGAATGGAAGCAACACTGATAATAGCCCAGTTACATTCAGAGGGGCAGACACAAACATATTGATATTCAATTTATTTCCCCGTCTATACCGCAGCGCAAAAGATCTGAGGCTAATTCAACCCCTGTTTCATGAATTCGTCCCGGGGTCGATTTTGCGTGAGACCTCTCAGCTCCAGGCCTCACTCGAGAATGCTAATGATGGACTAATCAACACTACATTATATGTCAATTATCTTTCTTCCTACATCATTGAGTCTGAAAATCAAAATATAATCGGTGCTGGTGAGTAATTAGCTTTGCTTCTGTGTATGTGATTCGGTTTTGTATTTTTTTTTATTATCTGCTGCGTTGGTTGTTGTCTTGATATTCTATGTTATGATTTTTCACCATGAGCAGAAAATTTTACGTTTGATATTTGGTGCGTTGTGAACTATTTAATGTGACAGTCTTAGATATCTACGTTATTTCGTTAATCACTTTACCAACTTGGTTTACATGAAAGAGTTCTTGATGGTCACTATTAGGACAATGTTGTTCTTTGATTGAAGTGGCTTCAATTGGCTTTCACATGCTTTGATGTTCCTTTCTTAATCCCTCTTTATTAGGAGAACAACCTTTGATTGCATTATTCTGCAGGACTCAGTGCAATGAGTCTCTACTTGTATGTATTAATGCAATATTGTTTTGTCCGACTTGCAGTGGGCTTCCTCGCAGATCTTGGTGGGCTATATTGCATTAGTATGATGCTATTTTTCTATCTCTTGGTGCAAGTAAGTTGTGTTCCTCGTGAGTTTATCATTTAGTTCTTTCTTCCGCCCTTAGTTTTCTACATATATTATAAAGATTCAAATCGATGATTGAGGAACTTTTACTGCCAATAACTGATATTGTTAAGGTGTAGTTTTACCCTTATTTCAGATGAAGAGAAAAAATGTTTATATTCAGTATTTGAACATCATGACGAAATAAAAAAAAGTTAAATTCTTATGTAAGTAGTTGTTCTAAGTTCCCTTCCCTATTTCTAAATGAGTTTTACACATTGAAAAGGGATCTCGATTATGTTTTGAAAATGTGGAGCTTGTCTGTTTTAGAAAATTGAAAGTGCATGAATATTTGTTTTGTTACACTTTTGCCAACGTTAAAAATGAATGTTTAGGTTGTTAAATTTACCCGAAGTTTTTAGTACTTTTATCTTTCTTTCTTTTTTAGGTTGAAAAATGAAAATGAATCTCATGTATAATGTATTCAACATTCCTATATGACCTGCTTGGTCTGTACATTGTAGTGTGAGTTCAGAATAAAACGGCTCCGCAATGAAGATAGCATTTTACGGAAGATCAGAAGTAGAAGAAAAGCTCAAGAACACTGGGATAAAGTAATTTCTTTCTCAGAAGAACATGTAGCCTATGTTTATTAATCAATTTGAGTATATCTCTTTGATTTAGTCCTTAAGTATAGTTGAGTTGTGTTGATGTGCTTTTCTTAACCAGGTGAGAAAATACGTCATGTACACGTGGAATTGCAGAACATTGGATGTTGACGACCACTCTAAAACGGAACCTGGTTGTGGTCGTTTAATGCTTCCATCGGTCCATGGTAATGGATCAGTTCGTAGAGGTGGATCATCGAGGAAGCGAAGGCAGCTAAGTAATACGGGCCTAAGTCTCCGCAAGCAAGTCAGCAGCGAAAAGGTAGATTCTATCAATCTCTTTTCCAATGTCAACCTAATTTCACCTTCTTTTGCTAAATTAAGTTTTGCTCGGAAAACACTTGCTTTTATCCCAAATTTCCGTACTCGACTCACTTTAATAAGGTTCAGTTAAACACAAGTTACCTATAATTAGTAATATCTCTGTTTAAATGGCCGAGTTATGCAATTTTTCCTAAAATTGTTATTATTTGTTATAGTCCGTGTGAATTGTTTTTATCTAAAACTGCAATGACTGTCATAACTAATGTACTAATAGTACATTTATAACATGAAAACCGAACAAATTTCTTAGTCGTCTATGTTGGAAGCATTGTCGTGTGGTTTTAATCCTTTGGCGTCTCGAAGAGTTTATTTGATATCTATGTAGTGGTGGTTTTGAACAAGCACAAAGAGCGATCGCACAAGTCCCAAAAAAGGGTCACAAAATGTGTTAAAGTATGCTTACAAGGGAAAAAAAATAAAATATTGGTTTCAGAACATGTGGGGAAAGCAAAATATCATATTTCATGGGTTTGAGTGATGTTGGACTCTTCTTTAATCATAGAGAAAACAAAATATTGTTGTACCCAAATTTCCCACCTTTTTACCCCAAATTAAGGGCTCCTTAAATCTCTTTCGGATTATAAATTAAGAACCCATTTACGACATAATTTCAGACATGGGTATGGGTGTGATCTTCGAAAGATCCTCCAAATACATAGAAGGAACCTAGAAAAAATTGAACATACGGATATCCCATATGCGTTCGAGTATCATTGTTTGCTATTTCCTTGGGCAAATGGTACTCCGTATCCTCTGTGATTCACATGTAGTTAAGCACCGGATTTATGTTGACTTATACTATCATCGAAAAAAATGTATGGTTTGGTGGTTATTCCATGCAAATCACCTTAGATGTTATGATGAAAGAGGCGGAAATAGTATTCCTCCATTTCTCTTTTTTCAATCATTTTCTTTCAGAGAAACATTCGTACCAAAGTGAAGGTAAATTTTAGCTACTTGCAGTTTATGCAAATACCTAGTAACTCTATCACTAACTTTTGGACTCGAACAAAGCATAGCTTGTCCACATAGGTTTCTAATCTGAAGCTTTCCATGTTTGTTATATGCAGGCCAAGACAAAACATTGCATCGGTTCAAATGATGGAGTTGCTGTCCAGCATCAAGCATTTCCTCTTGGTGATGATGTAATTCCCCCACCACCGCCACTAGGTACGAGCAAGGCTATTTGGATTATTATCATTATCATCACATGTTGCACCAAAAGACACAGTTGGAGTTAACTGTTTTCCTTCGTCTCCATATCTTCTAAACCATAATTTCTGTTAATTTAGTTAATAAGCGTTAAATCTTTTTGGTGATAAACAAATAAATATGTTTCATTTTCAAGTCATACATATACTTTTCGGTTATGCCAAAGAAAAAAGGTGGGGTCGGGGGGGTATGCTTTTGAATCACTTCTTTATTGTTTAAAGATTGTCAATGTATAAACAAAAGAGTGTTAACAATAACTCGTGCATCAAGATGATTTCTTATTATATGTTAACCTACCGGCGTTGAGTGTTGACTCCATTATTATTGCTCTATTTATCTCCTATGTTACTCAGATTTAGGTGTGGATGTTGATTTGAATATGTTCAATTTTCTTCTAAGTCTTTTCACGTATTTGAAGTGTCATATCTGTGAACCATACTTTGATATGCATCATAAACGAGTACTTCAAATAAAACTAAGGAGTCGGTTCAGAAATGACCTGCAGGTCGAATTTGGAACTGCCTATTAAACATAGACCTTTCAGTGTGATGAATTGAAACCGCATGCATTAGTTTCTTCGAGATCTTCGTTAAAGTTGCTCATTTTAATCCTTCTTAATGCAGAATTGAAGTCTGGTTCAGAGATCGAGTTGTCTGATATACAGAAGAATTTCCAACGTTTGTACGACTACAATGTCATGCTGAGAGAGAAGTTCATAGCCACCCAGTCATTGCTTCATGATTTGACCGCTAAGACTTCATTTCCGGGAACACAAAGGCAAATATGACATTGCTGAGTATATCCAATTCTTTTCGGACATTTTCCTATCGAAGTAGAAAGGGTGTTTTCGTTAACTCCATTCGTTTCACGCAATCACCCTCGGGAAGCAGCATTAAACAGGTTCCTGTTCAAATTTCAGCATCTATTATTCTTTTTCTTATCCTTAAATCTTTTTTGTACAAAGAAAGTGTGTTTTTCGGATGAACCCTACATCTTTAGTTCTTTATAATACTCCACGCCTCTTCCGGCTCAACTGACCTTACACCAGACCGCTGCCGGACAACAATTTTTTTTTGGTGAAATTGATTCGTGAATCAGGAGCATATGTGGTTGTATGTTGATTTTGTGATTGAACTCGTTGCTCATTGTAAACATGAATACCCAGGATGTGTTGTAAGTGTATATCATGAACTTTAGCAATTAATTTTCATTTCTTCTAACCTTGTAATGTTCCGAATACAATGTGGATTATACTTTTCCAACAGTATCTCTCAAGCAAGAATCATATCATTCTACAGATTCAGACATCTTACATGGGAGAGAATTATACACATTTACCTGCAAATATAAGTCCCTGCAAAAGCTTAGACATGTCTTCTGTTCCACGAAAACCAGAGCTCATAACTCAAGTCAGATGTAAACCAGTTTACGGAACATAGATGCCAATGTCGTTAAATGCAATTACGGAACCTTCAAGCAAGCAGCAGTCTCACTTTACATGTTCTCCTTTCCGGTAACAGTCCGTGGAGCTCTATTGTTAACCCGGTAGTAGATTAGAAGAAAAATCCATAACAGCTCCTTATCTACTGTATTGTCTCTTTCCACCACCTCTCGAACCCTTAGCCGAGCACAAACCTAAAGCATTGGCAAACATTCGCTTTGCAGCTCCTAGATGTTCTTTTGAATACTCTTGTTAACTCTACTTCGACTTCTACCTGGTATGCTAGCATTGGTAGGTCTTTTTTGAGTTGGTTCATCAGAAACATTCTTCTCACAAACCGCCGAAGAACTATGTTCATTTGCATTGCTATTTGCATTACTGTATGCATCCACATTTCCCTTGTTCAAGAAGAGTATCTTGACAAGTTTCAGTTCTCAAATCATTCTCAGCTTCTTGAATACTTGGTTCATTAGTTTGAGCTTGGTCTTTAGAATCCCGGGCTTTATCGTCTTGATTGCATGAGTTAATTCTTTGTCCCAAAGCATGTGCAATCATTCGACGAGCCACAATAGGAAATCAACTGACGCGCAGCCAAATAAGCTGCTTCTCTTGCCTCGAGACTAAGCTCAAAAGAAGGCAAGTTTGTCTCCTTTACTGAAAAATGAAAAGGCAATCTTTCAGGGCTTAACGTCCAAGTAATCAACATCTTCATGTTATTAGATAATCAATATAGAGAAAATCAGTAACATATGCAGACCCAAGAATAATAAATGAAAAGAAAAAACAAAAGAAAATCAAGCTAGAAGTAAACCATGTTACTGTAATTTCTAAAGATTACCATTGTAACGATTACAACGGATAAATAACTAGCAAAAGAGCCGAAGAAAACCAGATTTTGTAAATAAAATGGATAAATTAATAGTGCCTTCCAAAGAGAACCAGATTATGTAAACAAAAGAGACGGAAATAACGGGGATTTTACTGAGGTAATTATTTGCTTTGATAGATATGCCCTTCAAAATCTACCCCTTCTCCCTTCGGAGCACACAATCACAACAAATGTACATAATGGTAGAAAAACTATCGGTATGCATATTGCAAGAAAGGAAGGGGCATCTACTCTCTTGTTTTGGAACTTGGTTCTTTCTTTCACCCTATAAACTGCGAGAAAATGGCCGGAGATATAATGAACAATGGTGGTTTATGTGTGATCGGTGTAGCGATCTTTTTTTGAAAGGACAATCGTGTAGATCGTACATAAATTTGGTGCTATGAATTATCCCGTTAAATCATTAATGAAAATCTTTTAAAAGGATGAGTATTTCTTTTGAAAACCTTAATTTTTGATTACGATGAAAACTTGGAGTCGCCACCAGCCACTTGAGTAAGGTAGGTCGGACACCATAAGAAACCAGAGATTCGTTGTGAAAGGGTCCAGGAGTTGGTTACGCATGGGGAAGGATTAGCACCCCATCACGCCCGGAAATCGGTACCAAAATATTTGTTGCTTTTAAAAGGATGAAAATCATTGAAATTTATATTGAATTAAATTCATAGTTCTTAAATGAAAAATAACCTTAATTACACGGGCTTTATTGAATTGGTGGATTCAAATTAATTGGACATTTAATTAATAAAGTTGACGATATATTAGACCATAGATTAAACCGACATAAAATAAGCCCGATTGCCGTGTTAATTTACGGTTCGACTTTCGTACGTCACATTTATGCATGATGCAAGCATTTAAGTATGATGTGATGATTTTGTTAAATTTTAATCCATTTACCTCGCGATGGTAAGGATTAATCCGAATATTTGGTTAACATCCTTTAAGCTCGGACTATTACGACACAAATATTGGAATTAATAAGTACCTCCATTTTACGATTTAAATTAATTAGGAATGTGATTAAGATTAAATGTTATATGAATCACAATTAAGGCATGACAATCAAAGGCACAAATATAAACACACAAAAGGAAGGCCCAACTTATTAGAAAGCCCAATTAGTGATCTATTTATTAACTAGATGATACTAATGCTCAACCCTAAATTAATTAGCCCTAAAAGATTAGAAAACCTAAATTATGGTGATTAATTTGTAATTTAATGTCAATCTAAACTTGAAATTAATTTTATCGTATAAATAATTAAGAAACATTCAATTAATTTAATGAATTTACCATTTATCCCAAATAAGCCAATGATAAATTTAAATTCACGAAATTAATTTGAACCATAATCTAACTAAGGCTCTAAAGAATTTAATCCTAAAATTAATTTAATTAATTTAGGGGTCCTACCCCTATGAGACGAGCACACGACCTAAATTAATCGAATTAATTTGGCTAATCTAAAGCCTTAACTCCCTAAGCCTACCAAAAAGCTTAAGACTCACTAAGCTAACACTAAACCTAGGCCCAAAACTAAAAAGGCCCTAAACTAAACTAATTGAACAAAATAAGCCTAAAGCAAAACTAGGCCCAAAACTACTTAACAAACCCATAAAACCAAAACACATATATATCTTAGAAATATATATTATAGTTTTGAAAACCAAATCGAATATGTTACAAGTAATATACATCATACAAACACTATAAAAATCTTTTAACACAAATAGTAAAGAGCTATACACGTATATTATATATAAAAAATTTATATACAAGAATCTTTCTAAAATCATATATATTATAACTAAAAAGGGGTTATATTTTTTAAGGAAAACTATACATGTATTATAAACAAAAACATACATGATATATTTTGCTAAATTCTTCTATATTCTTTAAAAACTATATTATACACCAAATATATATTTCACTTTTACAAAACATTATTATATACTTCAAAAACTAAAATATGTCAAGAATATATATTACATTTTTTAAAAATCTATTATATACTTAAAAATACATATTTTACATTTTACAAACTTCTATTTTGTACTAAAAACATATATATTATAAGTTGATAATATATACATATTTTTTATTTTACAAATTTATACTTTATATCTAAAAAATATATATTAGTCATAAAAAGAAAAATTATATATATTACATTTTTAAGGTTTTTATCTTATACTAAAACTATGTGCATATTTAATCCATAATATATGTTATTTGAACTAATTTTCACCCACAAAATAACAACCACGAACGAGCAATATTAACATAAGAATTAAATTGAAAATAGGGGAAACAAATATGCAAGATTTAGACTAAAAAAGCATGAAAAAGAATAAATAATAAATTTTAATTTAAAACTGGAAAAGAGACTAAATTGGATAAATTGAAAATCAGGGGCCAAAATTAAAGATATTTAAACTGGTGAAAAAGGGACTAAATTAAAAACAATCGAAAAGTTTTAGGGACCCGGGACGTGATTTACAAAGGCGGAATGGCTTGTCTTATAATTAAAATGGGGCAGAGGGACTAATTCCGTAATTGGACCATACAGAAGGACCGCTGACATAATTATTTTAGGGCGGAGGAATTTAAAATGTAATAATACCAATTTTAAAATGTTATAACACTATAAATAGGGGCTTTTATAACATTTTTGGCTTTTTTAGACAAACCAGCCCCCAAATGCTCTCAAACCTCGGTTGAATGCCGTCGTTCGCTGGCGGCCGGCGAGCCCAAAGCCGGCCAAAATCGATCACTTTTTTTAACCTTAACCCAATCTAAACCTATTTCTCTTGAAATCGAGCCATTTTTCCCGTTAAAACCCAAAAACTGAAGCAAAAATAGGGTTTCAGCCTCCCTATACTCGTACCGTTTCACACGTTTGGCCTCGTGGAGGCCGGGGCTTATTAACAGGACGAAAATTGAAGCGACGTGAAAAGGGTGCATCGGCGAGGGTAAACCCTAACCCTTTCTCTTATATATATATATATATATATATATATGCATGTTATTTCGAACTAGAAAAGGGAATAATACGTACCTTGAAAGGCCTTTTTATTTGTATTGATTCTAGATTTTTCCCGTTCGAGCTTAGTGGTTACAAAGTGGTTTACATTGCTTTTTTATGCTTCTCAAATCACTCATGGCCCTATCTTTATTGTTTAGATTATTAAGCAAACATTAAATGTCTAAACTGTTGATGATGATGTTCTAATTTTCCCCATTTTATGTTTTCTTTGTCTGTTTCGGTAGTTGGGAGAGAGCCGGTGGCCGTACGGTGGCAACGGGATTTTCGGAGGTGGCGTCACGTAGAAGGGGAGATAAACTGGTGTCGGCGCGTGGGCGCGTGGAGAAGTTGAATGGCCGGTGATTGGGCTGCACGCGCGGGAGTCAAACGGTCCAGCTCGATCTGGGCCATTGGATCAGATCTGATCCAACGGCTGAGATCTCTCCTGAAATGGACGGCCCAGATGGTGTCTAATGGTCGATGTGGCAGCGCTGGATTGGTGATACGTGGCGCATGGGGAGCTGAAGGATCTCTATTCGATCTGGACTATTCGATCAGCAACCCTTGATCCGACGGTCCAGATTTGGCTGCGCATGAAGAAGAGTATATCTGATTAGGGTTTTTTAGATTGTTATCAGACTAGGGCTAGTATTATTATGGGCTTGTTGGGCCAGATAGTCTATAATAATATGTATTATTTTTTTATGGATGTAAATGGACCTGGACAATTTTTAATATAATTGGGCTTTAGTTATTTAACTATAATCTATTTCTTTTGTTTGTTTTTAATTTTAGATAACAATAATAATAATACTACACATATTATACATATACATAAACATATTACACATACATTAACACATATACATAATACATGTAATATACCTACTCACACTCACATTAAAATAATAGTAAACACATACATACAATATACTATCATGCATTACATGTGATACAACGTATATTTATACAAACATAAAAAACATAGATAATAACCATACATATAATAATCACATACTAGGGACACACATATAATAACACACATCACTTAATAATATTTATACATATATAAGCCCATTATTGCAAAAATAAACATATGTCAACCCAAACAAAATTAGTGATTACAGCTGCCCCTCTTCGCTTATACTTGTGGAACAAGGATAAAGAAAACACCATAAGCACTAATTTTGTCATACTTCCCTGTTGGACAATTTGCTCTTCCGAAATGGCAGCGAGCAAATCCAAGTAGCTTTTTTCGAGAAGTGGCAAAAACAAACGGGTAGCACTGGCATGCCCTTTCTGAACGACAACGAACAAACCAGTTATTAAACAATTCATTCCTCAAGAGCGGCAGCGAATGAATCCGAATAACCTGTTTTCCCAAAACGGCAGAAAAAACAGATGGCATTGGGATGTTCTTCCGAAACGGAAACGAACAAGCCAATTAGCCTCCAAATGACTCATTCTTCCAAAGCGGCTTTGAATGAATCTAAATAATCTTGCTTTCCCTAAGCGGCAGAAAGCAAACTAGGCGACGATAACATGTTCCTCCGAAGCGGTAGTGAACGAATATCAATTCTTCAAATAAGGGTTCCATGAAGGTTTCCGCTCTTCGTGAGCCTGAGTGGATAGGCTAATCTTCTTCTTCCTTTTTATGAAAGGTTCTATCATCTTGTCTTTTTCACCGGGAAATGGTGTGTTTGAACTCCTTTGCTTGGAAATTCCTTTCAAGTTTCCACTTTGACGTTTGTTTTTCTTCTTTAGGAGGTACCCTATTTATCTTTCAAATACTTGTAGAAAGAGATGAAATGCTACGATGATATGAGTTAGCATGCCCCTAACCTAGGGATGTCTAACTAAGTATGATGCATGAATGACACTAATTCACTCAGACACTTTTCTTCTTGGTCCCTTGATTTTGATCTTCTCTTGCTTCCCTTTTCTCTTCTTTGCAATGGCGGTGCCCCATCTATTACTCGGGTTCACCCTTTATACCCCTTTTTGAACTCTTGGTCTTTTTGTTCTAAAGCGTCTTTTCAGGTTTTCACTTTAGACTTGTACTTCCCCAAAGCGCCCTTTACGAGTTTTCACTTCAGTTTTTTTCTCTTTTTCCTTTTCTTTTTCTTTTTTCTTTTTCTTTTTTTTTTCTTTTTTTTTTCTTTTTTTCTCTTTCGTTTGGGTGCCCTTCTAGATTTTCGCCTTTTGCTCTTTCGATTTCAACATGTGAGGTATTCATTATCTTTCTTTGGTGAATCTAATCAATTTTGCCCCCGATGACCTTTTTGCCTTAACCTTGGCGGATTCGCCTTCTATCTTGAAACAACCTGCACTCAATAGGTTAAATCATAGTAATGCCAAGAAATCCTTTATTTTTTTTCATAATCTTTGCCAATTCATCTGTGTGATGATTATGAGATGAATTACGAAAGTGAGCATAATATTTTATTAATACTTAAAGAAATATTAACAAAATTTTGAAAGTCATGGCAAATATGAGAGAAAAAAGATATAGATAATTTCGATTGTATGAATAATGAGAACCCATCGACCATATTAGATATTTCATCGCCATCTTTGGTTACAATTCTTTACGACCTAAGGATTGAAGCATCATTCTTCGATGAAGTCTACCAGTCGTATGCCAAAATTCAAGTATATCTGAACCGTCATGTTCGAATTTTCAATTCAGATCACCCCTTGGTTTTAAGACGTCAATTTTTGGGTTTTCTCCCTAAACCCTCCTTCTTTTTTTTCTTTTCTTTTTTTCTTTCTTTTTTTTGCTTTTTTTGCTTTTTTTCTTTTTTTTTTCCAGGCATAATACTTTTTTACAGAGTCTGAGTTTACTGGGTTGTTCAACTCTTTCCCATCCATCTCGGTTAGGATTAATGCTCATCCGGAGAAGGCCTTATTTACAACATAAGGCCCTTCCCAATTAAGCATCCACTTTCCTCGGAAATATTTTTGGTTAAGTAAGACCTTTTAAGCACCAAACCCCCTCTTGAAACTCCTCGGGCGAACTTTTTTGTTATAGGCTCGCATCATTCTTTTTTTATACATTTGACTATGACATATGGCCTTCAACCTTTTTTCTTTAATGAGGTTCAACTGATCAATCCTAGCTTGTATCCATTCGGCCTCATCCGACTTTACTTCGTTCAAAATTTGAAGTGATGGAATCTCTACCTCTATGGGTAATACTACCTCTGTGCCGTATACCAAAGAGTATGGCGTTGCCCCGGTGGAGGTCCTCATAGAGGTTCGATAAGTAAATAGAGCAAAAGGTAGTTTTTCATGCTAGTCCTTGTAATTTTCTGTGGTTTTTTGCTATGATATTCTTTATATTCTTATTCGCCGCTTCTACCGCTCTGTTCATCTTGGGGCGATAAACAGTAGAATTGTGATGTACAATTTTGAACTGTTCACACACCTCAGTCATCATTTTGTTATTCAAGTTAGAAGCATTGTCAGTGATGATTCTTTCGGGCAGGCCATAGTGACATATAATTTCTTTCTTGAGAAACTTGCAAACTATCGCTCTTGTGATGTTGGCGTACGAGGCAGCTTCTACCTATTTGGTGAAGTAATCGATAGCTACTAGGATGAAACGATGCCCATTAGAAGCTTTCGGGTGTATTTGACCAATAATGTCTATTCCCCAAGTAGCAAAAGGCCAAGGTGAGTTCATGACGTGAAGTGGTACTGGCAGGGAATGTATCTTATCGACGTAGATTTGGCATTTATGGCATTTCTTTGTATAATTGATGCAATCTCCCTCTATTGTTGACTAAAAGTAACCGTATCTCATGGTTTTTCTAGCCATAGAAAATCTGCTAGCGTGGGTTCCGTATAAACCTCCATGGAGCTTTGCTAAGATAGTTCTGGCTTCCTGAGCATTAAGACATCTCAACAGTATCTGATCTTTGCTTCTTTTATACAAAACCTCCATGTCAAGACGTCTGATAGTTCTTTTTCGTTATCGTTGGCGTCTTTTGGGTAAGCCTGGTACTTGATATACTGGAGGATGTCATAATACCATGTATTGTCGTCATTTTCCTCTTCCAAACTATAGTAGTAGGCCGGTACCTCAAAAGTTTTCATCTCTATAGGCTTCATTTCAGCTGTCCTATTTACTTTGAACACGGTAACCAAAGTGGTTAGAGCGTCGGCCATTTGCTTATCCTCCCTTGGCAAGTAGGTGAAATTGACTTCTTCAAAATTTCTGACCAAATTTTGGATCAAATCGTGGTATTTAATCAGCTTTGTATATCTTGTCTCCCACTCTTTTCGAAGTTGGTAGATCAGCAAGAAAGAATCTCCAAAAACTTAGAGCTCCTTGATCTTCTTCTCAATGGCTGCTTGAAGTCCCATGACGCAGGCTTCATATTTGGCTATATTGTTGGAGCATAAGAATTCCAGGCTACTTGTAAAAGGGTAGTGGTCATCTTCAGGGGAAATTAATACTGCTCCTATTCCATGGCCCAGGGCATTCGATGCCCCTTCGAAATAGAGCCTCAATCTCTCTTTCTCGGTAATTGGTCTTCCTTTAGTTAAACCACAGATAAAATATTCGTCTGGAAAATGGAAATCCAACGGTTCATATCATCCTAGGTGTGGCTTGCCAAAAGACCTGCCACGACACTTCCTTTTACCGCTTTCTGGTTCATATAAATGATGTCAAACTTCGACAAGAGCATTTACCAATAGGCCATCTTCCCAGTTAATGCTGGCGCTTCCATTAGAAATTTCAGCGGATCTATACGGGAAATTAGACAGGTGGTATGATACAACATGTATTGACGTAGCCGCTAGTAGCCCATACTAAGACACACCATTATTTATGGATCGGCGGGTATTACGTTTCACAATCGGTGAACTTCTTGCTCAAATAGTAGATTGCCCTTTCCTTCTTGCTTGAGTCATCATGTTGTCTAAGAACACACCCCATAGAATTTTCAAAGATTGTCAGGTATAGGATCAACAGTCTATCTGGCACTGGCGCTACTAGAGTTGGGAGATCGGTCAAATACTTCTTGATCTTTTCTAGAGCCTCTTGACAATATTCATCCCAGACCCCCAGGTTAATCTTTCGGAGCAGTCTGAAGACGGGGTCACACTTATTAGTCAATTGAGATATGAATCGGGAGATGTAGTTTAACCTCCCCAAAAATCCATAAACCTCCTTTTGTGTTCGCGGTGGTGGAAGATCTTGAATCGCTTTCACCTTGTCGGGGTTCTTCTCGATGCTTTTTCGACTTACCACAAAGCTCAAAAGCTTCCCTAATGTAACTACAAATGTGCATTTGGCCGGGTTGAGCTTCAACTGATACTTCTTTAGCTTTCGGAAAAGTTTTCACAAGTTTTGGATGTGCTCCTCCTTGGTCTTAGATTTGGTTATCATGTCATCCACGTATACCTCGATTTCCTTATGCATCATGTCATGAAACAAGGTTATCATGGCCCTTTGGAAAGTTGCCCCAGTGTTTTTTAATCCGAAAGGCATTACTTTGTAACAAAACGTGCCCTACATAGTCACAAAAGTGGTTTTCTCCATGTCCTCGGGGTGCATTTTGATCTGGTTGTACCCCGAAAAGCCATCCATGAATGAGAACCAAGCATGCCCCGCAGTATTGTCCACTAAAGTATCAATATGGGGCAAAGAAAAGTTGGGCTCGCCTTATTAAGGTCCTTATAATCTACACACATATGAACCTTCCCATTCTTTTTCGGTACCGAAACGATATTGGCTACCCATTCTGGGTACTTAGAGACTTCCAAAAATCTGGCCTCGAGCTATTTCTTCACATCTTCCCTAATTTTTAGTAACATGTTAGTTCTCATTCTTCGAAGCTTTTGCTGGACGGGTTTGCATTCTAGCTTAATAGGAAGTTTGTACGTTACAATGTCCGTGTTTAAGCCCGACATATCTTGGTATGACCATGCGAACACGTCTCTAAATTCTACAAGCAATTCCACTAACCTCTGCCTAACTTCTGGTGATGGGGTACCTTCGATCTTTACTTCTTTTCTTTCTTCATCAGTCCCCAAATTTAGGATCTCTATCTTCCCTTGGTGCGGAAGGATTTTCTTCTCCTCATCGGCCATCATTCTTAGCAGCTCATCGGGAATCTCATCATTTTCTTCCCCTATCTTCGTCAAGTATATGGGTTTTTCAAAATCTACTTTAAAATTAGGTACCACATCGTTCATACAGTTTATATTAAGAGGCCTGTACAATTTTGAAAGTGCGTATTGGGAAAGGAAAAGTATAGCTTATGACGTGAATAAATAAATAAATAAATTGGTAAATAAATAAATAATGAATGAATGAAATGGAATGAATGAATGCCATGTTTGCCATTTGAGAAAGAAAAAGGTAGACATAGTATATTTCATTTGAAGCAGATGGTTATGACATAGTTGCCCTTTTTTACAAAAGATGTTCGTTACTTTCGGGCCGAAGTAATGGAGTGGTTCTAAGCATTACTTTGATTTGTTCTTATAAAATGCTGGCATGACCCTGAAGGTCCAGTTTTTGAGCTCTTCTCCTGGGAGGCACGGGCGAATCCTGGCCAAATACCGATTAGCCTTGCTTCTGTCACCAATCATGTTCACATTCATTTCTTCTAAAGCCTCACTGATCAATTCCTCTTGAAGGCACCTTTTACCCTCCTGGTTTGCCTCATGGATATCCTTCTCCGGATTTCGAATCCCCCTAGTTATGAAGATACCTTTGAAGTTTGAGTAGGTTATGGGAGCCCAGGGAATGTCTTCCCCTCTCAACCTGGCCTTCCTCTGTTCTTGTCTCTTTTTCCACTCTTGTCTTTTTTGCATAAAATTAGGCTTATAGCCAAGCCAAGTCCGAAGCGGTCCACCTTATGAATCACACTAACGAGACGAAGACGCCCATGTAGATTCTTCCTCAAACCTTTATTCTTTCTTGCTCCTCTTCCTAGGGTTTCGAATACCATCATCTTAGTGCAATTTGACAATTTAAGGCATGAAACCTTGCTCCATTCAGCAACAAAAGTAGCATTAACAGGTTCTAAGGCTCTAAAGGTGCATTCCATTGCTTCTCCATCAGTAGGGATGTATGGTGTATCTGGAGTCACTGAAGCGATGATGTCCTCTTCGGCATTCACTGTTACAAACTTCCCCTCGGTGAGAAACTTTAACTTTTGATGAAGTGAGGACGGAACGGTGCCGGCTGAGTGTATCCACGACCTTCCTAACAGACAGTTGTAAGATGGCTGGATATCCATGACCACAAAATCGACCACATATTTAGTGGGACCAATAAGCAGGGGTACTTCTATTTTCCCGACCACATCTCTTTGAGTCCCGTCGAAGGCTCGCATCGTATTATGACATGGTTTCATATGCGAGCTGTCGATTGGTAGTCGTTGTAGCGTGGCTAATGGAATAACATTCAATGTAGAGTCATTATCAATTAAAGTGCCTGACATCACATAACATTTACAATGAGTGGTGATGTTCAGGGCCTTGACGGACCCCGTACCTTCTCCTAGAATTTTATCATCACTGAAAGTAATGTGATTGACGTCGGTGATGTGACTGATAATCTGATCTAATCTCCCAACAGAGATGTCTTTTGTAACGAAGGTCTCATTCAAAACCTTCAACAATGCGTTACGATTCTTTTCTGAGTTTAGTAACAGGTCAAGTATTGAAATGCAAGCTGGTTGTTTCCGAAGTTGATCGACAACATTATACTCACCGTGCTTCAAAATTTTAAAAACTCTTGTGCTTGCATTTATGTGACTGGCTCCTTGATTTTTAAGGGTGGATCTTCTCTGAAACACTTCTCGGGTTCTACTTCAATCTTCTTACTTTTCTCTTTTGCATCCCTCAGATTTCCTAGAACGTAGCATCGACCATTTCTTGTGAGGTACCACACATCACTTATTTCTCTGCTATTCGGTTGAGCAAGTTTTGTCTCCATCGTCATTTTTTCCTCTTGTGCACTGGACGAGCCCAGAATCTTGACGCTCGCAGTGTAATTCCGCGGAACCGTCTTTGTGTCTTTGAAAGGAAAATACTTTAGGGTAGCAATTATAATTTTGGGAGCAACTTTTGGTTCACTTGCCTCACTCATCCTGAGCCGAGAACAAGTGGTCTCTTCGTACTGTATCTGGTTTCTTGACTCTCTGATGCACAAACTTCAAATTCTTTTCCTCTTTCTTCCTTCTCAAAAAACTTAATCTCCTTGTTATCCATCATAGCTTGTAGTAAATGACGGAATTCCTCACAATGCTGAATATCATGATCTCCCAATTGGTGGTACTCACAGTATGGGCCACATTCTTCTTTGACCAACACCATTCCCCTATTGATAAGGCGCGCCATTCATAACTGCTAAAAGACCCATCTCATGGGAGACTAGACTTCGGACATGTTCTTTTTGGCTTTCTCGGTGCAGTTAGTTTTGACAGCATTTACACCCTATCCCCCGTGATTCGAAAACGGATTATTGGCCTTACTGTAGTACCCCAAACTGTAGTATCCCATTTCGAATCAAATTCTGAACGAACTTTTTGAATACTATACATTTCTCGATTGAATGTCCTGAGACATCAGCATGATACTCACATTGTTCCTTGGGGTTATACCAAGTCGGGTATGGTGGGTTGTAAGGAGTAACGTGGTACGGTCAGACTAGATCGGCCTTGTATAATTGCGAGTAGAGTTTTTTATAGGTAATTGGAAAAAGGTATGAAAGACCTATCATCCTTTTCCTTCTTAGGTCCCTTATCTTCTCACTTGTTGAAGTTTCTGGAATTCCCTCCTGGGGTCTGTGGCTGGGAGATGGTGAAGTTCTTGGTTTTCTCAAAAGCGTTGGTGTTGTTCACTTCATGATCCTTCTTCTTAAATTGCTATCGTGAATGATCCCCTCCATCGATCATTCCGCTCTTGATGGCCGCTTCAATGCATTCGCCAGTCATGACTATTTCTGTAAAGTTACTAATAGGGTTACTGATCAACCAATCATAAAGTGCCCCTTTTAGCGTATCTACGAACACTAGAGAGATCTCATGCTCATGAAGCGGTTGTTGGACTTGGGTGGCCACATCGCGCCACCTTTGGGCATATTCACAAAGGGTCTCATTACGTTTTTGTTCTATGCCTTGTAACAACAGTCGGTTGGGAACCATGTCGGTTACATGCTTATTCTGATCAATAAAAGTTTTTTCCAGATCTCTCCATAACTTGATTTAAGCCCTGGTTAGTTGGTTATACCACCTCAAAACAGATCCTAGTAAGCTGTCCTAAAAATAGTGAATCAAGAGCTTCTCGTTGTTGATAAATCCAGCCATCTTCCAGTAAAACATCACTATATGAGCAGATGGGCATGTGTTTCCATCAAACTTCTCAAAATCTAGGGCCTTGAACTTATATGGGATCTCTACATCGAGAACCAAACTGAGCTCCCTAGCACTTAACCTATAGGGGTCATCCTCGTCTTCCTTCACTCAAAACTTTTCTTCTAGGTCTTTCTGAGTATCCTCTAGTTTCTTAGTGAACTCCACTTCCATTTGGTTTAATTTTTCCAATTCGTCAAAGTCTGGGATGCCGTCCCAAATAATCTCGAGATTCCCGAAGGTCACCCCTGGCTGAGTTTGAGCTGCTGCACCGGTATGAGAAGCAGATGCACATTGTGTAAGATTCGATGAAGGATCAATGAGCAGATGATTCTTAATGGATTGGGCATAAAAGATATCCCCCAAGTTTTGGGCAAGACTCTCGATGGTACCATTGTCTCTCGACTCTTTCCCTAGTCGGGCTTGGAATAGCTGAGATATTTCCTTCATCATATCTTGCTGGGACTTGAGGATGGTGTCCCTTAATTCCTGTTGGGTTCGTTCCATTTGACCCCGCAAATCAGCTTCCAACTTTGCGAAACCTTCCTCCATTCGCTTCAGTCGTAAATGAGTATGATATGGATATGGAATGATGGTAATTTTAGAGAACCAAAATGCAATCTTTTTTGTTTCTCTAAAACAGAAAACTTTTTAGTCAATTATTTGTAACAAAACAAAGAATGCAAATAAATGAATTATGCATGAATGCAATGAGCAACACTTAGTTTGGCAAATATCATCGTTAAACGACTTTCATTAATAAAAACATAGTCTTGGTACAATAACCAAGGAAATCCAACTAAACATATGACTTTAGGGTAGTATCGAGGTCCATGATCTATCTCAAAATCCAAATAATCATCTCTCCTTCTTCAGAATCATCGTCGATGCAATCATGAAGTTTAGTAACGTCTTCTGCCAAGAGCTGTATCTTCTGGACAACTCCTTGCATCTGAACCATCCATTGTGCTAACTCTTGTTCTTGTCTCCAAATAGTGTAGGCAGCAAACTATAGTTGCTCCAAACTTGGCATCGGGCGTACTTGAATTGCTCCCCTAAAGCTTGCCACATGATCCTTGAGCTATTGAACCTCAGTCTCTAACTCTTCAATGCGAGCCCCTAAAGCATGGTTCTTTGAATTGCTTACTTTTAATATGCTAGTCGAACCCTTGTGCTTGAAAAGAGACTTCTCCAGACACTTAACCTGAACCTTCAAGGCTTCGTTTTGGCGACGTTCTTTCTCGAGATGCCTAGAGTGAGAAGTGTGTAGGTTTTTCATTTCTTGTGTTAAAGTGAGCACCTGGTCTTTATTCTCACAATACATACTTTTATAATTCTCAGCTCTCGCTTTCTCCTCCCTGAGTTGGAGCTTTATCCCTTCGCCTGATCCACCTTCCACAACTCTGTTGCTTTTGTTTAGCATTTTGAGTTTCTAAATCTCTTCATTTTCTAACTTGAGCTCAAGTTCCAATTCATCATTTCTCTTTTGTAGACCTTTAACCACTCATTCAAACTGTATCTTATCCAACTCAAAATCGAATCTTTCTTAGTAGAATTTCTCTTCGATCTTGAGATACCTCTTTTTCTCATCTTCAAGTTGTTTTCTTATCAAATCGGCCTCGGTAGGAAGTGTGGCCAACCTCTCCTCCATTGACATCTTTCTATCGGGATTCAATTGGGGAATGTTGTCATTGACGCGACTGAATCTCCATGCCTCGTATTCGAGAGTAGTCATGTGGGTAACATTCATGACTCTGACCCGTCTCACGTTGTTCCAAGCCGAAGAAACATCATACACCACTGCCTTGTAGCCTTTTTCCCTTTCATAATTCATATTGAACTCATTCAAACCCTTGGTAGCAGGCACAAATTGCTTCGAGCCATACTGTCTCAAAACCATAAGAGGAGCATAAGCAGTGTGCCCCCAAAGTCCAAGTAATGGCACCCAATAGTGTATCCCGCACCTATATAGGATACTCCTTGCTGAAAGCCACAAAGCCCTCCAAACTATATCTTCCTCTTTTAGATTGCAAAGAACATCTACCCAAACTTCCTCAGATCTTCGAGTGGGCCAATCTTCTTTTTGTAGAAATTCTTCTAATGGTGAGAAATTGCCATTGTAGAGAGGCTTTGAGAAGTTAGCATCTGACTATAGGTGACTATAGAACCATACCGTCAAAAGTTGTGGGCATCCGTAGAAACGACCCCCGCCATTCTCCAGTAAAACCTCAGAGATCAAAAAGTTTTAGCTAAAATCACAGGCACCGAATTGGTCCCGCTACTCAAACGGTTAAACAGATCTAACACTACCAAATCGATTAGCCCTCGTGCCCGGGGAAATTCACTAACCCATAAATTAACAACGCGAAGAGATCACGCTGAACTCGGCCTACCAGATTTACAGAAGCTAGAGCTAGAATCCCATCCCACTTGAGATATTCCTTACCGTTCCAAGTAGTGACTTGAAGCTAGACCCAAAATTCCAACATGTCCGAGAATCTCCTGAGCTTACCTCAGAAAGCTTTGTTCTTACTAGGCTTCTAGTATTTCAAGTTTCATCAATCTTCCCACAGTTTAAAAGGTCTTGATACTCTTCAATCGTAGGAGTTAAATCAAAGTTATCGATCATGAAACAACAATAGGCGGGATTCCAGAACCTCACCAAGGATTGCAATAGTGTTTGATCCACCAGAACATCTAATAAACATGCTATGTCACCGTATTCTCTACTGAAAGTGCACCTTGTTTCTAGGTCCCAACTATTCCATATTGTCTTCAGCTCGGAAGTGTCATTGTATTATGTATTCATAAATGTCTTTGTTGCCAATGTTGACCTGAACCCGGTAGGGATACTGTCCCCATCATGCAACTATTCCCCTCCGGACCATATTTGTACGTCGGAGTTCTTTTCATCATTGCTGCAAACTAGGTCTCCCATTAATCTAGCCTTTAACTTCAGACTATTTCCAACTCAATGTGCTCTTTATGATATGAAGACAATATGCAAAACAAAAGAGTAACAAGGGAAAGAAAGAAAAGAGGAAAGTTAGTCCTAAGATAAAAACGCAAAGCGAGAAAAGATAAACAATTTACACAAAGAAAAAAACCTAACCACATGAGTTCTAGTTCGCTAAGGTTATCCGCATGGCTCTAGTAGGGGTATGTTTCTTAAATTCTCACACATGGGTTCGGTTCTAATTAAGGGTACCCGAACCTATCTTATTGCCTACTAAGGCAACAAGAATCCAATTTTGGCCCATTATAAGCTTGCGAATTGGTTTTGATTCGAGGGAAAGCACAACCTGATGACGTGGAGGGCTGCCCACGTGTCAAGAGGCATAGATTTCGAAATTGAATTACTGACCCATGGAGGGCTACTCACGTGGGTATGTGGCGTTTCACTCCCACTTAAGGGAAGAAACTCGGTTATAGAGCTTAATGGTATGATGCAACACATGTCCGTGACTCCTTAGAAATTAAATGAAGAATGAATTCGAGGACCACCAATTATCAAAGCTCGTGCAATCCTGATCACATTTTCAAGGAAGAATCATCTTGATTCAAATCAATTAAAATCCCAATAATTTTCATTATTTAAAAGCAATAGTTTTTTCATTGGCCTAACTCTCTTTTGTTTTGAAAAAACAAAAACGCCCCCAGCAGAGTCGCCTTGCTGTAGCGACCATTTTTTAAAGGAAAATCGTGTAGATCGTACATAAATTCAGTGCTACAAATTATCCCCTTAAATCATTAATGAAAATCTTTTAAAATAATGGGGATTTCTTTTGAAAACCTTAATTTTTGAATACGATGAAAACTTGGAGTCGCCACCAGCCACTTCGGTAAGGTAGGCCAGACACCATAAGAAACCAGAGATTCGTTGTGAAAGAGTCCGAGAGTTGGTTATGCGTAGGGAAGGATTAGCACCCCCATCACGCCCGTAAATTGGCACCAAAATATTTGTTGCTTTTAAAAGGATTACAATCATTGAAATTTATATTGAATTCAATTCAGAGTTCTTAAATGAAAATTAACCTTGATTACACGAGCTTTATCGAATTGGTGGATTCAAATTAATTGTACATTTAATTAATAAGGTTGACGATATATCGGACCATAGATTAAACCGACATCGAATAAGCTCGACTGCCGTGTTAATTTACGGTTCAACTTTCGTATGTCACCTTTATGCATGATGCAAGCATTTAAGTATGATGTGATGATTTTTTTAACTTTTAATCCATTTACCTCGGGATGGTAAGGATTAATCTGAATATTTGGTCAACATTCTTTAAGCTTGGACTATTACGGCACAAATATTGAAATTAATAAGTACCTCCCTTTTACGATTTAGATTAATTAGGAATGCAATTAAGATTAAAGGTTATATGAATGACAATTAAGCCATGACAATCAAAGGCACAAATATAAACACACGAAAGGAAGACCCAACTTATTAGAAAGCCCAATTAGTGATCTATTTATTAACTAGATGATACTAATGCTTAACCCTAAATTAATTTGCCCTAAAAGATTAGAAAACCTAAATTATGATGATTAATTTGTAATTTAATGTCAATCTAAACTTGAAATTAATTTTATCGTATAAATAATTAAGAAGCATTCAATTAATTTAATGAATTTAACATTTACCCCAATAAGCCAAGGATAAATTTAAATTCACGAAATTAATTTGAACCCTAATCTAACTAAGGCTCTAAAAAATCTAATCCTAAAATTAATTTAATTAATTTAGGGGTCGTGCCCCTATGAGACGAGCACACGACCTAAATTAATCGAATTAATTTGCCTAATCTAAAGCCTTAACTCCCTAAGCCTACCAAAAAGCTCAAGGCCCACTAAGCTAACACTAAACCTAGGTCCAAAACTAAAAAGGCCCTAAACTAAACTAATTGAACAAAATAAGCCTAAAGCAAAACTAGGCCCAAAACTACTTAACAAACCCGTAAAACCAAAACATATATATCTTAGAAATATATATTATAGTTTTGAAAACCAAATCGAATATGTTACAAGGGAATATACATCATACAAACATTATAAAAAAACTTTTAACACATAAATAGTAAAGAGCTATACACGTATATTATATATCAAAAATTTATAGACAACAATCTTTATAAAATCATATATATTATAACTAAAAAGGGGTTATATTTTTTAAGGAAAACTATACATGTATTATAAACAAAAACATACATTATATATTTTGCAAAATTCTTCTATAATCTTTAAAAACTATATTATACACCAAATATATATTTCACTTTTACAAAACATTATCAATACTTCAAAAACTATATACTTTAAAACTATATATTATATATGTCAAGAATATATATTACATTTTTTAAAAATCTATTATATACTTAAAAACACATATTTTACATTTTACAAACTTATATTTTATACTAAAAACATATCTATTATAAGTTGATAATATATACATATTTTTTATTTTACAAATTTCTACTTTATATCTATATATATATATTAGTTATAAAAAGAAAAATTATATATATTACATTTTTAAGGTTTCTATCTTATACTAAAACTATGTGCATATTTAATCCCTAATATATCCTGTTCGAACTAATTTTCACCCACAAAATAACAACCACAAACGAGCAATATTAACATAAGAATTAAATTGAAATCACGGGAAATAAACATGCAAGATTTAGACTAAAAATGCATGAAAAAGAATAAATAATAGATTTTAATTTAAAACTAGAAAAGGGACTAAATTGGATAAATTGAAAATCAGGAGCCAAAATTAAAGATATTTAAACTGGTGAAAAAGGGACTAAATTAAAAATGATAGAAAAGTTTCAGGGACCTGGGTGTGATTTACAAAGGTTGAATGGCTTGCCTTATAATTAAAATGGGGCAGAGGGACTAATTCTGTAATTGGACCATACAGAAGGACTGCGAACGTGATTATTTTAGGGAGAATGGATTTAAAATGTAATAATACCAATTTTAAAATGTTATAACACTATAAATATGGGCTTTTATAACGTTTTCGGCTTTTTTAGACAAACTAGCCCCCAAATGCTCTCAAACCTCGGTTGAACGCCGTCGTTCGCCGGCGGCCGGCGAACCCAAAACCATCCAAAATTGATCCTTTTTTTACCTCAACCCCAATCTAAACCTATTTCTCTTGAAATCGAGCACTTTTTCCCGTTAAAACCCAAAAACTGAAGTAAAAATAGGGTTTCGGCCTCCCTATACTCACATCGTTTCACACGTTTGGCCTCGTGGAGGCCGGGGCTTATTAACGACGAAGCAACGGCAGGACGAAAATCGCAGCGACGTGAAAAGGGTGCACCGGCAAGGGTAAACCCTAACCCTTTCTTTATATATATATACATGCATGTTATTTCGAACTGGAAAAGGGAAGAATGGGTACCTTGAAAGGCCTTTTTGTTTGTATTGATTATGGATTTTTTCCGTTCGAACTTAGTGGTTACAAAGTGGTTTACATTGCTTTTTTATGCTTCTTAGATCACTCATGGCCCTATCTCTATTGTTTAGATTCTTAAGCAAACATTAAATGTCTAAATTGTTGATGATGATGTTATGATTTTCCCATTTTTATGTTTTCTTTGTTTGTTTCGGTGGTTGGGAGAGAGCCGATGGTTGTACGGTGGCAGCGGGATTTTCGACGGTGGTGCCACGTGGACGGGGAGATAAACCGGTGCCGACGCATGGGCGCGTGAAGAAGTTGAATGGCCAGAGCGTGGGCTGCACGCGCGGGTGTCAAAAGGTCCGGCTCAATTTGGGCCATTGGATCATATTTGATCCAACAGATGAGATCTCTCCTGAAATGGACGGCCCAGATGGTGTCTAATGGTCGACGTGGCAACGCTGGATTGGTGACACGTGGTGCACAGGGAGCTGAAGGATCTCCATTCGATCTGGATTGTTCGATCAGCAACCCTTGATCTGACGATCCATATTTGGTTGTGCATGAAGAATAGTGTATCTGATTAGGGTTTTTTAGATTGTTATCAGACTAGGGCTAGTATTATTATGAGCTTGTTGGGCCAGATAGTCTGTAATAATATGTATTAATTTTTTTGTTTTTTTTATGGATATAAATGGACCTTGACAATTTTTAATATAATTAGGCTTTAGTTATTTGACTATAATCTGTTTCTTTTGTTTGTTTTTAATTTTATATAACAATAATAATAATACTACACATATTATACATATACATATTACACATACATTAACACATATACATAATACATGCAATATACCTACTCACACTCACATTAAAATAATAGTAAACACATATATACTATCATGCATTACATGTGATGCAACGTACATTTATACGAACATAAAAAACATAGATAATAACCATACATATAATAATCACATACTAGGGACACACATATAATAACACACATCACTTAATAATATTTATACATATATAAGCCCATTATTGCAAAAATAAAAAACGGGTCAACCTGGACAAAACTAGTGATTACAATTAGTGGTTAGGGATTTGTTGTCTAAAGTAGATGAACATGATATTTTTCAGAGAGAACAATGTGTTTCTTTGTATTTTCTTATTATTCTCAATTATCATTATCGTTAATTTAAATGATATTTATTCCTAATTGTAGCGACTAAAAAATAATAATAGGTTTGAGTCAGCTACGAGGGTATCCCTACATTTTTTAAATTTTTGGTTTAAGGGGATATCTTTTGAAAAATCCTCTATTTTGAAAATAATGAAGACTTGGAAAATTGATTTATTTGAAAATAAGACTTGGAGTCGCCACCAGCCACTTCGATAAGGTAAGCCGGACACCAGAAAACCAGAGATTCAATTTAAAAGGGCTCAGGAGTTGGTTACCAGTGGGGAAGGATTAACACTCCTCACGCCCAGAAACCGGTACCAAAATTTTTGTTGCTTTTAAAAGGATGGAAATTGTCAAAATTGAATTTAATTTAATTTGGTGACCTTATTTGAAAATTGAATTTAATTGAACGGTCTTTATCAAATTGGTGAGTTCAGATTAATTGGACATTTAATTAATAAGGTTGACGATACATCAGACCCTAGATTAAATCGACATCATATAAGCCTGATTGCCGTGTTAATTTATGATTCGAATCCCGTACGTCACCTTTATGCATGGTGCAAACAGCTAAGATATCATGTGATAATTTTATCAAGTTTTAATCTTACCTTGGGATGGTAAGGATTAATTCAAATATTTGGTCAACATCTTTTGAGCTCGGACTGTTACGACACAAATACCAGAATTAATAAATACATCCTTTTTATGATTTAAATTGATTAATGTGCAATTGAAATAAAGGGTCGCATGAATGACAATTAAAATGGATGTCACAAAAAGACTTGAAATTTAAACACACAAAAGGCCCACTAAAGCCCTAACCTAAAAGGCCCAAATTATGAAAAATCAATTAGTGATCTAATTATTAACCAAGTGAATCTAATATTAACTTATGATTAATTAAACCCTAAAACTAGCAAACTTTAATAAATTAGAGATTATTTTGTATCATGATAATTAAATGGATTAATTTTAAACTAGAATCCTAATGAGCCAAGGATTTTATCTAAAACAAATCAAATTAATCAAACATGATTTTTAATTTAAATGTCCATCTAGGTTCAAGGTTAATTTCATCCTAAAAGGGTAATTAAGAAGTGTTCAATTAGTTTAATGAATTAATTTAATTAATTTAACTAAGACTCTAAAAAAACTAATCCTAAATTAATTTAATTAATTTAAAGATCGTTCCCCTATGAGACGAGCACACGATTTAAATTAATTAAATTAATATTGCCTTAATCTAATCTAAGAGCATAATCTAACAAGCCCAAAACCACCCAAACTTAAAAAAGCCTTAAGCCCAAAAAACATATAAATTTATATACTACATATTCTATTCTATATATAAAAATATATCATATCTAGAGTTATATTATATATATATATTATAAACACTATGCATTATATACAATATAAAAAAAACTTATATTATATATATTTAATAAAACCTTTATATTATATATATTAAAAACCTTATATATATGTATTATAGAGAAAACTATATATTATATTATAATAAACTATGTATATTATATATTTTATATAAAAAAACAAATTATATATTATACTTAAAAAACTATATGTTATATATTATATAAAGAAACCATATATATATATTATAAAAACTTTATATTATATGTTATAAGAAAACTATGTATATTATATAAAAAATATATTATACTATAACACATATTAAAAATATTATATACTATAACATATATATGTAAAAAAAAACTATATATTACGCACATATTCAACCAAACAACAAAATAACATTAAGGAAATAAAAACTAAAAATTAAGAAATAAATAAACAAGACAACAAATTAAACATGTATGTAAAAGATGATAACAAAAAAGGGGTTTAACAACCGGAAAAAGGACCAAAACGCAAAGAAATCAAATCAGTGGGCCAAATTAAAAGAAAAACAAGCCTGATTAAAACATGGGACGAAATTGCAAGTATTTGAAAAAAAACGGAGACTGGGGAGTGATTATGAAAGGCGAAAGCCCCAAAGGGGCGTAATTTTCCTATCCGAAGGGACCAAGATGGTGATTTGCCCATGCGAAAAGACTGTGGGCATAGTTTAGGTGGGGCGGAGGGAATAAAACGAGAATTAAACCATTTGTTAGTTTTAAAATGAGTATAAAACTCATTTGTTTGCTGAAACGGGAAATTTTTTTGGTTAAAACTTTGAAATCCTCTTAAAACTCTCTCCCTTTCTCTTAAACTCGGCCGAGCGCCGCCGCTCACCACTGCGTCGGCCGCCGACAAACTCGAAAACCAACCAAATCAAACCCCTTTTTCGTTCTAAAACCAAATCCAACACCCTTTTTTCAAAACTCGACCTCATTCTCTTTTAAAACAAAAAACGATTTGTAAACCCCTCGTTTTTTTTCAAAAACCGAAATCTTTTTGACCCTTTATCCCATCATCGGTTCACCCATTATGGCTTGAAGGCCTGAGCTTATCACCGGACGAGGAAGAGCAACAGATGCGCGTGGAGGAAGACCGACACAGAAGGTAAAAAACCCTAATCTCTAATTTGTATATGTATGATGCTTTGAGAAAAAAGAAAGGAAAGGACACCTATGAAATGTGAGCCTTTTTGCTTTCTATTGCTTGAATGAAATCTCGTCTCTTTAGGGTTTACATTGATGGTTTTGGTTATATAGCCGAATTTACATATTTCTTAAAATTATATGGAAATTCAATGAATAATCCTATTGGTTGATGCTTAATTCTTGTTTGTATTCGTGTCATCCTCTGAAATTGTTGGTTTGTCTCCAAATTTTCTCTGATTTTTGCTGATTTTGTTTTGCTTTGTTTTGCATGTGAGGCTTGTACGAAGAGGGGACCAGTGGTGCTTGTTGGCATGGCCGAGGACGTTGGGGCAGCTGCTGCCGTGGCATTGAGGTGGTGATGATGTGGTAGGTGAGGTGGTGATCTAAACGGTCACGAAGGAGCTAAAAGGGCGTGCGTGAAACCCACGCGCGCGTTGGGAAGCTGAAGAGTTGCGCGTGCCGCGCGTGAGGAAGCTGAAGCATCGCACGTGGGGGAACCGAAAGGTTGGCGACTGAGCTGGTTAGGCAGCTGAAAGGTTTAGGTTATGGGCTTAATTGGGCTTTGTTGGGTAACAGGTTTAAATAGAAATTAGGCCTATTGGGCCATGTAGATATGTAATTAATTTTCTGGGTTTTATAAAATATAATTGACATTTATATTTAAATACAAATGGGCTCTTTATTTATATTAATATAAGTGTATAGTGGCTGGTATATATATATATGTGTGTGTGTGTGTGTGTGTGTGTGTGATGTTTTGGGTTTAATTTAAGGGTAAAACTTTGATATACAGGCTTGTGTATTTACCCTATAAAAACCTAAATCCTAAATTTCTAACTCTAACCTTAAAAAACTAACCCTAAACCTTAAACCCTATACACTAAATTCTAAACACTAACCTTAAATTCTAAACTCTATAACCTAAACCCCTAACCCCTAAAACTAAAAGGCACATGTAAACTAAAGTTTACACGGCCTGTGTATCAAAGTTTTTTCCTTAATTTAATAGGATAATAAACTCGGACGAAAAATAGGTATTACACTAATTTAAATAAGACTTCTAGTAAATCTAAATTACTCATTAGGAATAAACTCTAATTACACATTAAATAAAAACCCTAACACTCCTCGCCAACTTACATGAACCTCAATTTCCCCCATCCCTATTCGATATAGTCCCAATTGGAGAAGATCAATAACTTACATAGCATGCTTTCTAATCCGCTATAAGTAGCCCGCGGTAAAAAGTGTAAAAGGAAAAAAAAAAGATTCTCAGCTACAGATTTTGTTCTTATTTCTTAAAAACTGCAAATCAGTTCTTGCTTCAATAAAGGGATCATGAATCATGAACTAATAGCCTAAAAGCGCATTAAACAAGTGAACAGAAGAACTTTACCTGGTGCAGTTCCTTCTCTTGTTAATATCTGGCGAGACATTGTAAGAGACCGAGGCTCATCACACTGGCATAATATATCACTAACAAGAATGGAAGGTCGGCAAGACAAGATGCTGCCAGGTCATGAGCACCATAATAACTAAATGCCCAAAAATGAACAAGAAGGAAACAAAATGCATACACTGATGTTGCAAAACCAAATGCCTATCTTCTCCTTCACCAATTGATTCATGAGCAAATCTAGCCAATTTAATAAAACGTCAGTATTCAAAGCTAAGAAAACCCTACCGCTCCAAATTCAATTTAATGATGATACATTCAATCTGCCTATCTAGTAAGAAAGAAGACAAAAAGGAAAGTACCCAAATATATCTGCAAGACGATGCATGAGAAGCCGATTGTATGAATTCATAGTTTCCAACTCTAGGATCCCATCTGAGCTGCAATCCAACATTTCTGTAGTTCATAATTGAATCAGACATGTACATTAAAAGAACTTCCTAAGAATTTGTTGCGTGGGGGTGTGGGATTCTTTAGTTACCTTGTATCATCTTGAAGAAAATTAATGAAATCCTCCTCCATTGACAGCACCAGATGCTTGCAAGGAAGATTTTAACTAGGAATGCCAATTCCTCCACCTGCATCTTAGTCATATTATATTAATCCACCAAAATCTACTATTTGATTCATTCAACTATTCAGTAAGAGAAGCAGGATTTTCATTTTTCGAGCACTAAAAATCAATAATGAAGGGTAAATGATAAATACCCAGAAAGCAAAAATGGACGACTATCAACTACTTAAAGTCTAAACTATTTAGACATGAACAGAAATTTCAGTTCTGAACACCGGAATCAATAATTATTGGTAAATCATAGTTACCTAGAAAGCCAAAACGGGAAAACCCGCCTCAACTACTTACACATAATTCCGGGAAAAGAAGTAAATAAAGAAGGGAAATCGGTTCAAAGATCCGCGAGAGTATGTTATATCCTATTTATTTATTCGGATAATTTACTTGCATTGTGTCACGGCCTTAGCCTTTAGTTCACTCGGTCGCTAAGCCGTGCGACACTTGAAAAGGACTCTTCCCGATCAAGTCAGCCTTTTCTCTCGATTGATCTGCTCAAAATAAGCAAGCAACACATTAGTCTCGCGCCACAAAACCATTCTTCAAGCCATGGTCAAAACCGTGGGGCATAGCGGATGCACACAGTCGACCCCCAGCTTCCCCGTAGGAAAGAAAAACGGTTTTTATTTTATTAGAAAAAAAAGCATCGGGTTACATTAGAAAAACTCACCCACACCATCGACTTGGGCGGTAGGGGCCGCCTCGAGGGTGTGTAGGATACATACCTTTACCAGTGGATCAACCCAAACTATGCCGACTGTCCACCCCCTACATATATGCGAAAAAAACATTATAGAAATGACCCGAGTAAACATTCTATTGTTTGAAATGAGGACACTTTTTCCTAACTAAAGAAATAATTGAAAACAAAGACTTTTCTTCCTAAAACATTGATGTGCTTGAAAATGGGGCATGGTAAAAGTGACTCGGTTGTGGCCCCGGGACTCGGTTGTGACACCATGTGAGGGGATGGCCACAACATCCTCCCCCACCTAACTTGTCGATGCCCTCGTCGACTGAGCTACAAGGAACTCCTCGATTTTCTGCTTGAACGCCTTTAGGTCATGATCTCTCTCCCAACTTGTCTCTTCGGCTCCGAGACCTTCCCACTCGACCAGGTACTTACGAACATGCTTCTTCTTGGACACTGTAACAAACCTATCAGCAAGGATCTCCTCAACTCGACGTTCTGATGGGGGCTTGGTACAAATGGGGCCCCGATCACTCTGTCCTCGGCTAACATCTGAGGGGCTCGCATGAAAAGGCTTCAAGTTGCTCACATGGAACACAAGGTGAACTTTCATCCATGAGGGCGGCTTGATCTTGTATGAGTTATTCCCAACTTTGGCCACAATCGGTACTGGTCCTTCATACTTTCGCACCAACCGCCGATCTCTATTCCGTAAGAACCGCAACTGTTCTGCCATTAGCTTCACAAGCACTAGATCGCCAACTTTGAACTGCTGGTCCCTTCGGCCACGATCCTCCCATTTCTTCATATGTTTTACAGCTTTCACTAGATAAGCCCGAGCAATCTCTGTATTTTGGCGCCACTCCTTTGAGAAATTAAAAGCTCGGGGACACTTTCCTTTGTATGACTCTAGAGTGGTGTGTGGAAGCCGCGGCTGCTGACCTGTCACAATTTCAAAGGGGCTTTTATTAGTAGGATAACTCTTTTGTGAATTAAAACAAAGTTGTGCCACATCCAACAATGAAGGCCAATTTTTCTGGTTGGCCTGGATAAAATGCCTTAAGTACTTTTCTAACACCTCATTAAAGCGCTCCATCTGCCTATCCGTCTGGGGATGATAACTTGATGACAAATTCAGTTTAGATCTCAACATCTTGAATAACTCTCTCCAAAAATTTCCAGTGAACCGACCATCCCTCTCACTAACAATATCTTGTGGGACACCCCAATACTTCACCACATGTTTAAAGACTAACCGAGCTGTCTCCTCCGCCGAACAATATTTGGGGGCAGGGATAAATGTAGCATATTTTGAGAACTGATCCACCACTACAATGACAGCTCCAAGATCCCCCACCCGAGGCAAGCTCACTATGAAGTCGAGTGAAATGCTCTCCCAAGGCCGTCCTGGCACTGACAATGGCTCCAACAATCCTGCAGTCTTTTGTCGATCCACTTTATCTTGCTGGAAAATAAGGCAAGTCTTGGTATAGTCCATAATATCCTGTCGCATGTGCGGCCAATAATATCCTTGTTCCAACAGGGCCAGAGTACGCCGCCAACCTTGGTGACCTGCCCAGGGAGTGTCATGGCATTCACGCAGTAGTTTCTGTCTAAGTTCTCCCACTCTCGGGACATACATACGCGGACCTTTCGTCATTAGGATCCCATTCTCTACCCAAAAGGTCTTCGATTGACCACTTTCCACCATCCTCAATATTGCCATCATCTGCTGATCCTTTCCCATATTCTCTATTATGAGTTCCCGGATGTCATTCGTCACCCTACTAGCTGACATAGGAGCAATCAATCTAAGGGTCGCCAGATCAGCCCTTCGACTCAACGCATCAGCTACCTAATTCTTCTTCCCAGCTTTATGCTCAAAACTGAAATCAAACTCCGCTAGGCGCTCTTTCCATCTTGCTTGCCTTGCCGACAGTTTTGGTTGTGTCAGGATATGACTAACAGCTGTGTTGTCTGTTTCAACAACAAACTTTGAGCCCAACAAATAATGCCTCCAAGCCCTGAGACAATGGATCACTGCTAGAAGTTCCTTTTCTTGAGTTGCATATCTCGTCTCGGCACCACTCAACTTCCGACTCTCAAAGGCCACAGGGTGACCACCCTGCATGAGTACTCCCTCTATGGCAAAGTCAGATGCATCAGTTTCAACTTCCATTGGTTTCTCAATGTCTGGTAATACTAGGACTGGGTCGTTCATCACAATAGTTTTTAGTCCCTTAAAAGCATCTTGACACTCTTTAGACCAGACCCACTTCTCACATTTCTTTAACAAATTGGTAAGTATAGCTGTCATCCGAGAGTAGCCTTCGACAAACCGTCTATAATAGTTAGCTAATCCCAAGAATAATCTGAGCTCAATGACACTCTTTGGAGTCGGCCATTCTTGGATCGCCTTCACTTTTTCCTCATCCATTCGAACATGTCCCTGCCCAACGAGGTGTCCTAGGAACTTAATTTGAGTTTGGGCAAAAGCATATTTCTCCCTTTTAACAAATAGCTGATTATCTTTGAGCCTCTGCAACACTAACTGCAAATGGTTTTCATGATCTGTCAAAGAGGAACTATATACCATTATATCGTCCAAGTACATCACCACAAACTTGTCCAGAAAATCATGGGACACCTGGTTCATCAAGGTGCAAAAGGTTGCAGGCGTATTGGTTAGCCCAAATGGCATCACAAGAAACTCAAATGCCCCATATCGAGTAACATAAGTTGTCTTCGGTTCATCTCCCTCAGCCACTCTTACCTGATGATACCCCGATCGAAGATCCAGCTTTGTAAAATATTTCGCGCCACTTAGCTGGTCGAACAAGTCCGCAATTAAGGGGATGGGATACTTGTTCTGGACAGTCACCTTGTTCAGGGCTCTATAGTCCACACACAATCTCAAGCTCCCATCATGTTTCTTCTGAAACAACACGGGCGCCCCAAATGGCGCTTTAGACGGTCGAATAAACCCAGTTTTTAACAGTTCATCGAGTTGTTTCCTCAATTCAGCTAATTCTAGAGGGGACATATGGTACGGACATCTTGCAGGAGGTTTGGCACCAGGGACCAGTTCAATCCCATGATCCACCGTCCTTCGAGGAGGGAGCCATTCTGGAAACTGATCTGGCATGACATCTTTATAGTCCTCCAACACTCTCAGAATCCCACTTAGTACCCCTTCAAGGGTTGGCTCCCCATGTAGAATAGGTAATACGATAAAAAGAAGGTTCCCCCTTCTTAAATTGCATTGTTGACAGCATCTTTCCGCTTCTTGGTAGAATGGTAGCGGGTACCACCCCCGGGCAATCCCCTAGAAACAATAGGCAGCTCGCAGCAGGGACGGGGATGGCCTGGGATTTTGTCATGAAATCCAGTCCCAACACAACATCAAAATCGTCCATAGGGGAAACAGTGAGATCCACGCTTCCCTCCCAGGATCCAAGCTTGGCCTTTACCCTCTTAACACTTCCACAAATTGCGGTGGCAGCAGAATTAACTGCTTTCATCTGTCCCACATCTCTAGTAATTGTTAAACCGCATCTCTTGACTTCCTCAGGTGAGATAAAAGTATCTATTACTCCCGTGTCAACTAGAGCCCTAGACACCTTCCCATTTATCACCAAGTCCACGTACATCAAGCCCTTTCCCGGTTCCTTCTTTATGTTGTTCAATTGAGATTGTAATGCACTCAAAAAATGAATGGACCCAATCCTGGCCAAATCGGTCTCACTATTCTCTGTAGGTGGGTTAGGGAGTGTGTCCTCAGGCCGTGAAAGTTCCAAAGCACTCAATACACCCCTATGTGGGCACTCAGCCACTCGATGAGGCCCCTTACACATGAAGCATGCTAGGGGTAGCCTATTTGGTCCATTCCTCGGTGTAAAGCCACCATTCCCCCTATTCTACATCGGTTCCTTGTTTGGAAGTCCTCTCCCGGCTTCCCAAGTTATCGGCATCTCCCCTCTAGCCGTCTTACTCCCATTACCTGCATGGTTATTGCTCCCACTAGTTCGGGCCTTGTGTTTGTTTGAGCCATCACTGTAATCGTTAAGCCGCTGCCATTGTCTTTGAATCTCAGTTCTAGCCCATGGCTTTAGGCCCACAAGGAAAGCAAACATCTTGTCTTTCTCCGACATGTCCTTGATATCCAGCATCAATGCCGCAAACTCTCTCACATAATCACGAATAATCCTAATATGGGTCAAATCCCTCAACTTCTTCCGAGCATTATACTCCACATTTTCGGGAAAGAAGGTAGCTATTAATTCTCGTTTCAACTCGTCCCAACTTTTAATGGAACACGCGCCATTTGTGAACTTGGACCTCCACCACAATTTGGCATCCCCTGACAAGTACATAGAAGCCATCGAGACCTTGTCTTCCTCTATAGTGGTGCGAGTAGCCCGAAAGTATTGTTCAATATCAAACAGGAAATTTTCAAGCTCTTTGCCATCCATGTTCCCCTCATACCGCTGAGGCTCAGGGACCCTATTCCTCTGGCCCCTTTCCATGGTCACCGAATTTCCCACAGCCACTTCAATCAAATTAATTTGAGCCTTAAGCTTCTCTATCTCATACTTCAGAGTACTCATTGCCCCATTTGTCTCATCAGTGAGGTGTTTCACCATGTGAGCCAACTCTTGATGAGAAACTTCAATCGCTCGAACTCGTTCACTGGTCACTACATGAGCCCTCAAGGCCGCCACCGCGGCTTCTAGCTCCTCATACCTATCGGGGTCTATGGTCCTACCCCCTTGTGCGGGCACTCTAGCACCATGTTGCGCCGAAGTACCTGCGCCCGCTGGCACCTCAGTTCTCGAGACGACTCTTGGCCCCTGATGCTTATGCGTAGTCACCATCCCCGGGTCGACTCCAACCACACTAGTTCCTGCACAGGAAAAATAATAAGCACCACAATGCCTATTAATAACTCAGCACCACTGTGCTTCAAGAGGGAGTAAGCACCACTGTGCTTTCCCAATAAAAAAAACTAGGCACCATTGTGCACAAGAAGCAAGAGAGCACCACTGTGCATCAAGAGGGAATAAGCACCACTGTGCTTTCCCAATAAAAAAAAACTAGGCACCGTTGTGCTTGAACAAAAATTGAGCACCACTGTGCCACAATTATTAAAAAGCACCTCTGTGCTTTTCACCACAATGAACAGGCAACACCACGCCCGAAATTGAGTGCAACAACATGTCTCTGATACCATGTGTCACGGCTTTAGCCTTTAGTTCACTCGGTCGCTAAGTCGTGCGACACTTGAAAAGGGCTCTTCCCGATCAAGTCAGCCTTTTCTCTCGATTGATCTGCTCAAAATAAGCAAGCAACACATTAGTCTCGCGCCACAAAACCATTCTTCAAGCCATGGTCGAAACCGTGGGGCATAGCGGATGCACACAGTCGACCCCCAGCTTCCCCGTAGGAAAGAAAAATGGTTTTTATTTTATTAGAAAAAAAAGAAAGCATCGGGTTACATTAGAAAAACTCACCCACGCCATCGACTTGGGCGGTAGGGGCCGCCTCGAGGGTGTGTAGGATACATACCTTTACCAGTGGATCAGCCCAAACTCTGCCGACTGTCCACTCCCTACATATATGTGAAAAAAACATTATAGAAATGACCCGAGTAAACATTCTATTGTTTGAAATGAGGATACTTTTTCCTAACTAAAGAAATAATTGAAAACAAAGACTCTTCTTCCTAAAACATTGATGTGCTTGAAAATGGGGCATGGTAAAAGTGACTCGATTGTGGCCCCGGGACTCGGTTGTGACACCATGTGAGGGGATGGCCACAACACATTACACGCCTCCGGGAGATTGGTTCGCTCAATTTCTTTGATTTTTTAGACGGTTTATTTTAATTTGGTTCAGTTTTTTTTTATTAATTTTAAGTTCAATTTATTTATTTAAAGGCTTAATCCATTTTCCCCCTAAACTTTACTTGTTTTCCCAACTTGCCCATTAAAGTTCATTTTGACCACTTTTGCCCCTTAACTTCTTCGACGTTACTCATTTCACCCAAAAACATAACACCGTTAAAAAAATCTTTCTTGACCAATCAGAATGTGCCACGCCATTTTCTTTATTTATTTTTAAATTTTAAAATAAAATAAAATTATTAAAATATTTATTAATTTAATTATATTTCCCAGTATACCCAAAACACCTCATCATCTTCTTCCCCAATTTTCATTTGCTTTTAATGGTGTTAACTTTTTGGGTGAAACAGGAAACGCCGAAAACGTTAGGGGGGCAAAAGTGGTCAAAATGAACTTCAAAGGGCAAGTTAGAAAAACAAGTAAAATTTAGGGGGGAGTGCATTAAGCCTTATTTAAAAAGTAACTGTTTTATTTGGTTGTGTATATATATTTAATTATTTCATATTGGCAGCGAAAAAAAATTCTAAAATCGTTTTAGTTTTAGGCTATATGGATTTAATTTAAAGTTTAATGTTTATGGGTTTAGAATTTAGGGTTTAAGTTTATAATTTAAGTTTATAGGTTAAAACCTAAATCTATGATCACATTACTCAAAACTTAAGCCTTAATCTCTAAACTTTAAATTTTAATATTGAAGCTTAAATTCTTGCCGCAACCCCTAACTTCTAAACTTAAACTCTAAAACCTAAAATGAATCTTTAAATCATAAAACACATGTGGAAACTTTTTTCCCAACGCCAAATAACTAACTGATATTTTTTGGTGATCTTTTTATACCACGTAAAACTTTTAAATTTTACATTTTTCCAGATCGTTGGATGATTATGAATGGGTAATTGAGATTAACAATAAGAATTAAGGAGAATTTTAAGAAGAAAAATTTAAGAAATAATCTCAGCAATTCATGTACTCTTTTTTTTTGAACAATTTCTACATAAGGGGAGGGGGAAGGAGAATTTTTTCTTACTGGGTCTTGAAGCCACAACCTAAGGGAAGGGGAGATGTCATCTGAGAGCTTTAACCACATGCTCTAAAGATTGTTGACAGTAATTCATGTACTCTTATCTAATAGTTCAAAAAAGATGTAAGATTAATTGAATTTTACATGATATAAATAGATTCTAACCCATTTACAATATTAAGTAATCTTAACACTTATGAATGTGGGTAGGTTTGGGGTGCGACACTAACCGAAATATTATAAAATAGGAAACTTAAAATGTCACACACCAACATAATATGTTACACTTTTTTTTTATAACATTTTAGGTTGGTAGTCTCACAACAAGTATCAATACTTCTAGACAAGTTTCGATACTTACAAAAAACTTAAAATATTATCAAAATTTATAAATATCGATACTCGAAGTTAAGTTTCGATACTTAACCACCAACTTAAAATGTTATAAAAAGTACAATATTTTTAATTTTGTGTTTTGTAATATTTTCGGTTTGTGCCGCATTGCAACCCTGCTGCACTTTAGACTCGCCCTGTAAATATCGAAATTTTTTCGTATACAATTTGGCCTAACCTCGACATCCTCAGGTGCGTGAGGTCAATGTCATACCTTTTATTTTAGAGATGGATAATGTACATAAATGACCATCTAATTATAGGAGTGATTTTAAAAAGACCATCAAATATTTTAATTTGTCATGAACACATAACTATATAAATGATATCAATTAAACAACAAGTCGTTAAAACTTAACGCAAGAGATAATATGACAGTTAATAAAAAAATATATAATTATACATTTGGTTATTGTTATTTATATATTCTATCAATTAGATCATAATTTTAATTTAATTTAATAAATTTAATCTTCCAATCAGATAATGACACGTGTTAACACTTGTCACCATTTGATTGATTGATTTCATTATTAATTTTTATTTATTTTAATAAATTTTTATCTAATCATAAGATGACATGTGTCACCTATAGGTGTAAAGTAGCAACCCAACAATCCAACCATTGAACCAACTCCAATTTTTAGGTAAAAACTTACAACAAATTTTATTAAAATACTTACCGTTGTTTGAGTTCCGACAATTTGGATTGGAGGAAAACATTTGGAGCTCATTGGGTTGGCAGTAGCATTTGTGTTTGCCGTTTGGGCAGTATGCGAGTCTGGGGTTTGGCAGAGAAGAAGCAAAGAGCTCATTGGTTTTCAACAGGAGTTTCCTCTCTTCTTTTCGCTGTTTTTGGAGCTCAAATTGTATAGGGTCTAGTTTGTTCTCTTTTTTTGTTCCTATTTTTTTGAAATTTTACCTTAATTAATTTGAATCGACCTGTATCGCACTTCTGGCTCTGGTAAATGAATCTCTCAACATATATTTTTTATATACGTAAGGACTCAAACTTAAAATTTGCTTAAACGATACTAACGACTTGGATCAACTCTATTAATAGTTTTTTTTAATAGGCTAACTTCGTTATTAGTTTGTTTTTTAATAGGCTATGTAGTTGGAGAATTAGAACACTAAGCATTGCTTTTCAAACTGGTTTTGGAGCTAAAAGCTAGTACTAAAAGCAATAAAAAAACAGGTAAAAATTAAACAATTTAAAATTACTTTTTAAAATCACTTTCTCACTACTAGAGCGAATAACAAAATAAATAAAAAAATCCGACCAACATAGCCTATTCGTATATTCTTCCGTTGGACCTTTCCTAATTTGCACAAATCGTTCAACAAAACTTGCAGGGGGAAAGAGTTTATTCCGCTACAGATGAACTAAAACTCAATCCAGAAAAAAGCTACGAATCTGATAAGAAGATTTGAAAACACGTAATTGAAAGGAAAAAATATTAAAAGAAATGATAAATTACATCGTTCATCACTCGACTATCTTTTCACTCTTATTTTGGTCACTCAACTTTTAAAATTTTTAAATTAATAATTGAACTTTTAAATTGCTCCTATTTTAGTCATTCTAAATTATTTTATTAATATTTTTCTATGACATGTCGTTTATTAATTATTTAATATAAAAATGATTTAAAATATAAAATTAAACCCAAACACCATTCACTGTTCATCATCGTTTGACACCACCGTCGATAACCGTAGTTGGTGGTCGTTCGGTCTAAGATTTCACCAGTCGCTTCGTCTTGACCCCTTGAGTCCGAGTCTGACCTCCATTTTGTCAGAAAGTGCTTCAAAGTCCATGAATCGAACAAAAACCTTTTGGTTTCTCTCTCGCCTATCTTTCGAAGTTCGTTTCTCAGTATGTTGTTTCTCTCGTACCGATGAAACTTTCCACGTTCGGATTTTGGAGAAGTTTTTTCGTTCGTTGATAAATGATCACGTTGTCAAATGGGGGTGTAATTTAGGGTTTTGATTTGGGTGGACCGCTAGAAAATTTTAATAATTTTTTATTTTAAATATTTTAAATTTAATAATAATAAAAATGATTTTATTCTTATTTTAAATTATGTTATGTTAAATAATAATAAAAAATGTCATGTCATACCAAAATAATAATAAAATCAGTTAGAGTGGTCAAAACAGAAACAATCTGAAAGTTCAGTTATTAAATTAAAAATTTTAAAAGTTTAGTGACAAAAAAAATGACAAAATAATTAAGTGACGAATGATATAATTTACTCCTTTATTAATATTTTCATATGACATAACATATCTCATTAATATTTTAATATTATGTTAGTTTAAAAAAATATTTAAATCCTAATCCTAATCTCAATTCCAATCCATAACCTATAAACTCTAATTCCCGATCTACAAACCACAAACCCTCATCTTCACTCTCACTGGCCTTGTTTGCTCTCTGTCTCTCTTCTGTTCAACAAATCCTAATTCATTTCCTGACAGATCCTCCATATTGAACCATATCATGTTATTCCAATCCATTAATCTTAAATCCTAATTCATTTCCTTAAAACTTTAAATTCTATATCAAAGTGTTTGCCAAATTATTTTTCGTTAACCTGTTCAAGTCACAATATTTTATAGGTTTGAAAAATTCAATCTAACTTTAATTTCAGCCGAAGGAAACTTCAACTCTCCAAATTGGAGTGCCTTTTGTGGTCATGATATTAATTAGGCATAAAGTTAAAAATACCTCAAACGTTTGACCTAATAGTTACTTTAGTCTCTATTTTTTTGGATCAATTCAACTTTCAATGTTAATATTGGGTCAAACTGGCCCCTCTGTAGATGAAAATTGTTAGAAAACTAATGTTAAACAGTTTGAAATGACTTAACAGAATGATAAGTCAGTAGAAAAAACTATATTATGTTTTATATAATTTTATAAAATTATTTTTTGACTGATGTAACTTTTTTTTCAAGTCAACACATTTGTCTATATGATACTGCCATGCCATCGTGCACTGTTATATAGGTTTGTCTCGTCATTTCAAGCCATTTACTGCCAGTTAACTGACAATTTACATTCACAGAGGGACCATTTTGACCCAAAATAAAACGTTGAGGGTTGAAACGTTCAAAAAAATAGAGTCCAAAGTGACTATTTAGTCAAACGTTGGGGCATTTTTTTTTGCTTTATGCCTATTAATTATGTGTCGGTACAATGAAAACATCATTGAGATATCATAATTAATAGGGCTTACCGTAAACCTTAAACCCTATTAGGGTTAATTCTCGAAGATGTTTTCATACTTGATTAATGCTCTAACACTTAAAAAGAGATATTATTTTGAATCCAACAAATGGTCTTAACGGAAAAAATGATGGTGTTTATCCTAGTAGACCTAATTTCAAACCGTTTTTTCTGCAAGGTGTGTGCATTGTCAAATGTTTAATAATATGTACAAATAAATATTACCTTATAATCACTTAGAAGTGTTAAAAAAAATCATTTTCGGAAAAGGCATCTAATTCTCAACAGTCAAAATCACCTTTAGTTGAAGTTGGAGCTTGACCTGAAAATATTAGATTAGATTAAAGTTTAGAGGATGAATTAAGGTTACTCCGCAATTGGCGTATCGGTCTTTGCGGCCTTAATCTTTTTGCCGGCCGATTCTATTATCACAAAGCAGTTCCAAAAATTTGTTTGGTTCAGAGATATAGAATTCATGTTGAATCAAAATTTAGCAGAGCTATTAGGATCATATTCTTTTTTTTTATGGAACATTAAGTACATGTATCTTTACCGATAAATCAATTTCTAAATATTGAAGTAGAACCTAAAAAATTTTCATTTCTTTATAAATTTATCTTGAATTGTGATCTTTTGGCTGAACTTTATTCCAGATTTAGTGAGGACTCGACTATGCTTAATATTTAAGAAAATCAATGGGTCAGAGAGTTGAAGGATTTGTGTAAGCTAATAGGATAAGCCTAATAAAATGTGGTTGTATGTATGAACCCAAAGCAGTAAAAATTGTTAGATCCAAAAAATATTTAATACAAATATTAACCCAAGATCCATACATGCCAAATCTTTAAGAACAGAGGCTAGATTTGTGGAAGCGTATCTGAATCCATTGATGGAGATTTTTCAGAGAGGGTTTGATCTTCCAAGATGAAAGGTTATCTCTTGTCACACAACTCTTTGACGAGGAAAGAGAGATATGCAAGTTAACCTATATCTCGGGGACCACTACCCTTTATATAAATTGAATTAAAAAACAGTTTATTAATATTTACAACTCTAGCCCTCATTGAGTTATAAATATAACTTATGGTATCTATACTTTTAATTCCATGATAATTTAGTACCTATAACACATGTAACATAATTGGTCACTTAATTATGTATTAAACTTTATAATAGCAACATACATTATACATATGTGCCCATTATTACTGGATTTTAATCCAACAATCTTCCACTTGGGCAACATATGTATCCTGACAAATGTCTAACCTTATGAGCTCAAAATTTGCTATCATACAATAAGTATTTAACAATCTCATCCATCAACTATATCCATATAGGATCAAAGCGGTCTTCGCCATATCAATCATGACTGGACCCATCAATGGTCACGTATACAAACACAATCAAATGACATAGATCAATCATGGATGCATAGCATGGAAATTACATGTAAATGTGAACTGAACATGCCTATTTCCAATTGATCCTCTTTAAACTTAAGTGAGGTCCTTATCAAAATAAAAAAAAGAGTGAATAAAATGAACACTTCATTTCTGATCAGAAAAACAACCAAATACATAAATGTCCGAAAACAAACATAAAGAAAACAAATAACAAATTCATACTCAAACAATAATATCCTCAAATGTTATAACACCCATATGAGAAGTGTGCTCATGAAAGACCTTGGGTGGTAAACCCTTTGTGAGCGGATCCGCTATCATGGAGTCTGTCCTAATGTGTTCTATGGATATTTGTCCACAGTGCACTCTTTCTTTTACAACTAGGAACTTTATGTCTATGTGCTTTGACTTAGACGAGCTCCTATTGTTGTTGAAATACAATACTGCTGATTTATTGTCACAAAATAATTTAAGTGGTCTTTCTATATTCTCCAAAATGTGCAACCCAGTGACAAAATTTCGTAGTCATATTCCATGATTTGATGCCTCATAGCATACTACAAACTCTATTGTCATAGTGGAAGAAGCTTCAAGTGTTTGTTTGGCATTTTTCCAGGATATAGCTCTTCCAACTAATAGCTAAATATAGTCTGATGTAGATTTCCTACTATCTTGGCACCCAGCGAAATCAGAATCTGAATACCCTACGACCTCCAAATGATCTGATTTCCTGTAAATGAGTATGTAATCTTTTGTTCTCCGAAGATACCTCATAACCCTCTTGGCTGCTATCCAATAGTCTATACCAGGGTCAGTGTTTGAAAAGACGCCACTAAGGCGCGCCTAGGCGCAGTGAGGTAAGGGGAAAACGCCTTCTACGAGGTCAGGCGGTGCAATTTTGATGAAGCCCCATTTAGGGATGTAAAAACAGGTAATCAGATGGGTTTTAGGTCGAGTCTTGTCAGGTTGGGTTCATTTCGGGCCGGGTTCATTTCAAGTCGGGTTCATTTCAGGTTAGGTCAAAACAGTTCGGGTCTGAATCAGTTAATTGATGGGTTAATTCAGGCTCGGGTTCATTTCAGGTCGGGTTCATTTCAGGTCGGGTTCATTTCAAGTCGGGTTAATTCGTGTTTCGAATTCGTATTAAGTTTGAGTTTGGTACAAATAATTGATAGACTTTGGGAATGGCCATTTCGAGTGAATTATTTAACGCCTTTCATGAACACAAATCACATTAAAAATAAATATTAGACACTACAATGAACAAAAATATCATCATATTTAAAATATTGGAGTAAATTACAAAAAATTAAAATTAATAAGGGTCAATTTTGGTGAAAAATTAAATTTTAGGGACTAACATGAACAAAAATATCATCATATTAAAAACATTGGACTAAATTATAAAAAAAATGAATAGGGGCCAATTTAGAATAAAAAAAAAGTTTTAGGGACTATAATGAACAAAAATAAATATCATCATATTAAAAAATATTGGACTAAATAAAAAATGAATAGGGGTCAATTTGGAGTAAAAATTAAATTTTAGCTACTAGAATAAACAAAAATATTATTAGACTAAATTGCCAAAAATATAAATAATATGGGGCAATTATGACTAAAAATTAAATTGTAGGGATTAGAATAAACAAAAATATTATTCGATTAAATTACCAAAAATAGAAATATATATGGGTCAATTTTGGCTAAAAATAAAGTTTTGGGGACTATAATGAATAAAAATATCATCATATTAAAAACATTGGACTATATTAGAAAATTTTAAAATAAATAGGGGTCAATTCAAATCCCTAAACCCCAAACCTCAACCCCTAAATCTTACAATCACTAATAATTAAAGTGCAAACCGAATCTCTAAACTAATCTCATAACTCCTACCAAACACTCAACTTGACACATTTACCCCTAAACCTCAAACCCATAAATCTTACAATCACTAATAATTAAAGTGCAAGCATGATCCTCTAATCCCCAAACTAATCCCATAACCCAAAATACTCAACTTGACACATTTACACCTCAACCCCTAAATATTACAATCACTAATAATTAAAGTGCAAAACTAATCTCCTAACCCTAAACTAATCTCATAACCCCAAACACTAATAATTATAATTTAATACATTGACGCCGTTTTCATCCTTGTCGAAATAAATTGGGCCTTCAAAAGCTCGTCAACCGTTTTAATTATTAAACAATTTTATGAAGGAGGATCTAATTAAAAAACCCTAAACCTAAAGGTCTAAGGAAACTAAACTAAAATTGGGACTAAAATGAATCAAACTAAAACTAAAGAATAAAAAAGGACTTAAGTGTAAAGCTCATAAACTAATAATGGCCTAATCCACTAATAACCCCTTAAAAATGGGCAGGCAAGATTCTCTCCATTTGTTACAACAATTGGCAATTGTTTTTTAAATATTGGCGGGCTGCGGCCATATCAACTTAAAAAATAGGCGGGTAGGTTTTTACTTTTTATGGATTAAAATAAAATACAAAAAAATGAATATGGGTCAATTTGGAGTAAAAATTAAATTTTATAGACTATAATAAATTGGACTAAATTATCAAAAATATAAATAAATATGAGGCAATTTTGACTAGAAATTAAATTGTAAGGACTAAAATAAACAAAAATATTTTTAGACTAAATTACCAAAAATAAAAATTCCACTAATTCCCTCCAAAATTTTGGGTGTCTTATTTCTCTAATTCCCTCCAAAATTTTGAGTGGCTTTTATCTCTCCAAAAGTTTTACACTAAAAGTAAATTAATCTCAAATCTAAAAAATAAGTGGCTTATTTCTCTCCAAAATTTTGTCTTTCTCCCTTTTTTTACCAATTATCTTTTTTTCTATCAATTTTTTTTAGTTTAATTCAATTGAGTCCCAACTTAGATTAATTTAATTGAAATTTCATGTTTAGTTTTTGAATTCTTTTAATTATGTTCGTAATTTATGCTTCTAGATTTTAGTTTAGCTCAATTATATCCTAAGTTTAATAAGTTAATTCAATTTGGACATCATCATCATCATCATTATTATTATTACATTTAATAAACTTTGATTAAATATAATTATATACAAAATTTTGATATGGATGTAAACATGTAATTGTGCACATGATAATATCAACATGAAAGTTAAAACATTAATTCGGGTTCAGGTCATTTTTGATCTGATGCAGGTCGGGTTCGGTTACTAAAGTAAAATGTCCAACTCGGATTCGGGTCAACAACAGTCAATTATAAATCAATTTCGGGTTATCGCATCCTCGGATCAAACTAAATTCTGATTCGAACAGGTTTTAATCGAATTTTCAAGTCTGATCCGCGCTCAAAAATCGCATAAAACGCAGAGGCAAAAAAGGCACCGCCTTTCACTGTTTTTGTTCTTTCTATTATTTATATATATATATATATATATATATATATATATATATATATATATATATATATATATATTATTTTTTTACTTACACAGCACTAATTTGGGATAGGAGGGCCCACACAAAATAATATTAATTAAATAAAATTTATTAGATTGGATCTAATTTATATTAAAATAATATTAAATTGGATAGAATTTATATTCAAATTAATTTGGTTGAGTTTTATATTAATCAACGGGGCGCACATAACACACGATATATATAAAAATATATTAAATTGGATCGGATTTATATTCAAATTAATTTGGTTGAGTTTTAAAACTTGAACTAAATTTAATTGTTTAATACAATAAAATATTATTGCCTTTTAGTTAATTTAAGTTTAAATTAATCTTGAATCAAATTATCCTATTATAATTTTATTTAAATCATTACACCTAGTTTTGAAATTTAAATAAAATTGGTCGAATATCAAGTTCGACTTAAAATCGCTTATTTGATACACTGCAAAAGTTATTTCAAATTTTAGTTATTTAATTTAAGTTCCAATTAAAATTGATTTCATGAGAAGATTATATATGATGTCATATTATCATATATCCTTTAGAGACAGTTTATATAACTAGCTTTGTTGAACTTATAGCCCTTTTTAAAGTATTAAATTTTCTTTATTGTTTAGTGCTATGTTCGTGTGCATTTAAAATTTCTTTTTGTTGAACTTCGAAGTAATGCTTAATACATAAAATGTTGCTTATAAATACTCTTTGGTATTTACATTCACAAACTGTTCTTCTTGCTTGACTATACAACTGGAAAAAATCTGTATATCTTTAAATTTTAAAAAGTACACCTTACTTCAATAAGGCGTGCGCCTTATGCCTTGCGCATTGGCTATAGAACCCCTATCGCCTTAGTGCGCTTTGCGCCCCTTTTAACACTGACCAGTGTTGCTTGAATATATGCCTAACATCCCAACAATGTACGCAATATCCGGACGAGTACAAACCTGAGCATACATTAGACTCCCAATAGCTGATGTATAAGGAATCTTCTGCATTTCTTGAATTTTAAGGTTACTTTTAGGGCATTGAGCAATACAAAATTTATCTCCTTTAGCGACAAATGTATCCATTGGTTTACTATTTTGCATGTCAAACATTTTAAGTACTTTATTGATATAGTTCTTTTGTGACAATCCAAGAATCCTATGAGATCGATCTCAATGTATCTGAATTCCTAAAACAAAAGAAGCATCCCCAAGATCTTTCATTTCAAAATGCTTAGATAGAAATCTATTGGTTTTGTGCAATAAGCCTATATCATTAGTGGCAGGCAAAATGTCATCGACATATAAAACCAAAAATATATGCTTACTCCCACTGAACTTGTGATACACACAATCATCAACAATATTCATCTCAAAACTTGATGAAATTTGTGGTACCATTGACGAGAAGCTTGTTTGAGTCCATAGATGGATTTTGTTAATTTGCGAACTATATTCTTTGGGTCTTCTGACTCAAAATTTTCTGGTTGCACCATATAAATTATTTTTTAATGTCTCTATTAAGAAACACAGTCTTAACATCCATATGATGTAACTCAAGATTAAAATGATCTACAAGTGTCATGATTGTCCTAAAAGAGTCTTCCGATGAAACTAGAGAGAAAGTCTTTGAAAAATCAATGCATTTTTTGAGTATATCCTTTAGCTACAAGATGTGCCATATACCTCTCTACATTACCATTTGCATCCCTCTTGGTTTTAAATATATATTTACAACCAATTGGTTTTGCACCTTCAAGTAATGAGACAAGTTCCCAAACTTTATTATCTTGCATGGATTTATACTCTTCTTGCATGGCATCAATCCACTTTTAAGAGTTAATACTTTGTATGGCCTGATGAAACTTTATTGGATCATCTTCCATCATTATGTTGGAGTATGCCCAAAGACCAATCATGAGATGGTTGTAAAAGACATACTTATATCTTGTTTAATAATATAAAGCCATTATTATTATTTCAATTGTATTCTGTGTATCTATAAATAAACTGAATTATAAAGTCCTTAGAATAATATAGTTATTCTTGAATGTCCTTAGTCAAGAATTATTGTGAGCTTGGACAACAATAATGTATTAAGACTAATATGTAGTTGATTGATGACAAAGTGTTGTCATTGACATGGAGATGTCAAAATCAATACATAAGTATGTGTTAGGGAACAACATACTAGACTGACCCGCTATGAGCATGTTTCTTGGATTATTATGTGACAGTCACAACATTGCTTATGGTGATAACTACATGTATGATCCTCAGACTTGAGATCATCATTATTTCAACATTGTGAGTGACATATTTTGATACGGTTAGACGTGTGTCGTAATTGACTACACTATACAGACTGATATTGGATATGTCATAATCCATGTAGCGAAATATGGTTGATCAAGATAGGATTTGTCCCTCCTACATAATAGGAGTAATATCATAGGCCACTTGGTTGAGTGAGACTAGAAAATACATGGTCATGCTTGAATAAATTGATATGAGATATCATAGTTATTCGTTTATCATAGTCTACTCAAGATATCAAGAAACATTAGATGGACTATACAAGTGTGACTAAGTTATTATAATTATCAAATATTATTAAAGTATATATATATATATCTAAAAGAAACCTAATTAAAGTAGAATCAGATTCTACATATTTAATTATATTCAGTTAAATATATTGTATATTTAAAGAATCAGAATTTAATTAGAATTAGGTTTTTAAATGCTATATAAAGGCATAAGGTCTAGCAACCATTTATCCCTCTTTTTCGAAATCCTCTCTAAACAGTTAGAGAAGAGAAAATTTGTTCGTTTTATTTGGGTGGACTGCGTAGAGGTCGAAATACTGATGTGACAACTCAGATTCAATTTGGATTCTTCTATACTCGTTGCGGAATTCTAGATTACTTGAGGTAATGTTTTTCATCCTTTATTACCCCAAATTCGTCCCTTGTACATGGATCACTAGTAGATTACGCCGAATAATTTTTTCGCTACGTCATGGGATTTACCAGTGTTTCCCAATAGTGGTATCAGAGCGACTTGTACGATACGAATTCGAACTTAAATACTTGGATGATTCTTTTGTATGATATGCATGTTATTAGATTAGGGTTTATTTGATTTTTGACAAATATATGACATTTTCATGCTTTAGATCGATTCACGCCTAATCTAAATAAATTAAATTGATTGTTCCGAGTGACTAAAGAGTTAGTCACAGTTTTGTTTGGGTTTTAGATGTTAAGCGTTAACCTACGTGGGTGATAATTACATTTTAGACTAATAGTTAGTCTATGGGTCACGTGCGGGGAAAGTAACAAAGAGTTGTTCAAGTAAAAACCTCGTGGATTTTAAAATCCTGAAAAATGCAATAATGTTGATAAAAGTTATCAAATCATGAGGTTTTTACACATCAATTAAGATGATAATCTTTAAAAATTTCTCCGCCGCTGACCCCTTAACCCGTAAGGGGGCTCTGCCCCCTTAAACCCCCACAAGGGGCTTCATCCCTTGACCATTGCGTAGGGACAATCTCATAAGACGTTAATAATAAACCGCGTCATTGTTATGTTTGATATGCACAGTTTTTGAAATGCATGGTTATAGCCCAATAGCCTTTTTACTTTGGTTTTATATAAATACGACATGTATGTCGTGCCTTTCTTTCTTCTATTGTAATTGTATTCTCATCTTACTCCCTTGTATGTAAAATGAGTTTATGAAAAATTGTAATATTTGCTGAGAAAAGCGTGGACCAAAGAAGCAGAATGATGGGCCAATCAAAGGTGGATTAGATGCTTGAGAAGCAAGTTCTATCTTTAGTATTTCGGTTCTCCCATTGGCTTGAGATGGGCCACCTTAGTTTTAAGGGCTATAACCATTGCATTTATATTTACTGCTTTAAATGTATGTGATACAATATATTTTTAGCATGATGGTAACTGATTAGATCATAATAGAATGGTGAGATTAATATAACAAAAACCCTCCATATTTAATTAAAATTAGTCATCCAATGTTAGCCCTCGTTAAAACCTCGATCAGTACTATGTAGGTTTTGCCAAAGCAAAATACTTAGATCTATCTTGGTTAAACACGAAGAATAAGCAATGATATTCACTGGTAGTAATATTGGTTAAACTTTGTTTTTCTAATAAGATTAGAAACCTAAAGACTAATGATTGTTCAAGAACTTTGGTGATTGAAAAACAATACGAAAGTGCATGTCTAGGAATGGTTCTTTGAAAGACTTGGTATTTAAGCATGCCCAGTACACCACCTCTTTTTCATAAGTTACCCACCTGGTGCACTATTCATTATTATTCTTTCTATTAGACCATATGAACTTTTGTTTTGGACAAATAGTTTCTCATCAAATGTAGGAATTATATGAGCTGTAATTAGCAAGTGTTGCTTACCTAAATAATTGAATTATAGGAGTAAAGCTAAAGCTGACTTAAAATGAAATAAAATATGGATCCTTACCTACTACAAATACTTTTAGCAAGTTTTTTGATTTTGAGGGTTTTTAATAGTGGGAATGTTATTACTTTATAAAAATTATAAATAGGTACTTATAAAACATATTTTATCGTTGTATATTTATGGCAAACACATTATCATTGCGATCCGTCCTTGAGAAGGAAAAATTAAATGGCTTGAACTTCCTTGATTGGTTCCGCAATTTGAGGATTGTCCTCAAACAAGAATGAAAACTAACAGTCATCGAAGAACCTGTCCCTAAAAAGCCAGCAGATGATGCCTCTAAAGATGAATTGGAAGCCTTTAAAAAATACTCAAGTGAAATGGTAGATGTCGGTTGTTTGATGCTTACGACCATGACCCATGAGCTTCAGAAGCAACATGAGGACATGGTTCCCTATAAGATGGTTAAAAATCTCAAGGAATTATATGAGGGGCAAGCTCGTCAAGAGAGGTATGAGACCTCTAAGGCTTTGTTTCGATGCAAGATGGTTAAGGGAACTCCAGTGGGAACTCATGTTCTCAAAATGATAGGGTATATTCAGACCCTGGAAAAGTTGGGCTTCCCTCTAAGTGTTGAATTGGCTACTGATGTTATCCTGCAATCGTTGCCGGATAGTTTTAATCAGTTTATTCATAATTTAAATATGAATGAAATTAACAAATCGTTGCCCCAGTTGCTTGTTCTGTTAAGAACAACTGAGAACAACATGAAAAAGGTTGGCTGTAAACCTATTCTGATGGTTCGAAAGGATAACAGAATTGGAAATCCCAACACCAAGGAAAAGCCAAAGCCTAACAAAGGAAAGACTGCATTGATACCCAAAGGAGGAATTGCAAAAGAAGGAAAGTGTTTCTATTGCAGCAATGCTGGACATTGGAAGAGAAACTTCCCTGTCTATCTTGAGGACATCAAGAAGGCAAGCAAAAATGGACAGTCCGGATCAGGTATTTATGTTATTGATATTAGTTTATCAACATCTATTTCTTGGGTATTAGATACCAATTGTGGTTCACACATTTGTACTTTTGTACATGGACTAAAAAGGAGTAGAAAATTGGCAAAAAGAGACATGGACCTACGAGTGGGAAGTAGAGCAAGAGTTGCTGCATTAGCTATAGGAACATACACTTTGTCATTACCTAGTGGAGTTGTTTTAGATTTAGAGGATTGTTATTTCGTACTTAGTTTGACTAAAAACATTATTTCAATTTCTCGTTTGGACAAGATTGGTTTTGAGATTATTATTAAGAATAATAGTTGTTCTTTTTCCCTCAATAATGTTTTTTATAGTACGACTCAATTAATCAATGGCCTCTATATCTTAGATCAAGATAAACCCATATATAACATAAACACGAAAAGATCAAAAATAAATGACTTTAATCAAACTTATCTCTGGCATTGTCGCTTGGGTCATATAAGTGAGAAACACATATCAAAACTTCATAAAGTTGGAATTTTGGATTCTATTGTTTTCGAACATTTTGATATATGCGAACCTTACTTAATGGGAAAAATGACCAAATCATCGTTTGACGGTAAAAATGAGTGAGAAAGTGATTTATTAGGTCTAATACATAGTGATGTATGTGGACCAATGAATACACAAGCAAGACGAGGGTTTCAATACTTCATTACTTTCACTGACATAAATCTGAAGCCCTTGAAAAGTTCAAGGAATTTAAGAATGAAGTACAAAACAAACTAGGAAAGAGTATCAAAGCTCTTCGATCAAATCAAGGAGGAGAATACTTAAGCCTAGAGTTTGATAAACTTCTTAAAGGATATGGGATTGTCTCACAACTTACACCTCCAGGTACTCCACAACAAAATAGAGTCTCTGAAAGGAGAAATCAAATATTGTTAGCCATGGTTCGATCAATGATGAGTCATACTGATCTTCCAACTTCTTTTTGGGGACATGTGTTAGAAATAGCTGCTTTCACACTAAATCATGTTCCGTCTAAATTGGTTCAAAAGACACCATATAAGATATGGATCGAGAAGCGTCCTATTATGTCTTTTATGAAAATTTAGGGATGCGAAGTTTATGTTAAACATAAGATGTCTATAAAACTCGAACCCAAATCTCATAAGTATAACTTTGTGGGATATCCTAAAGAAACTAAAGGATATTATTTCTTCAATCCACCCAAGAACAAAGTGTTTGTTTCTCAATAGAAGTCTTCCTCGTAAGAGAATTTATTTACAGAAAAGGAAGTAGGAGAAATATTGAAACCTGAGGAAATTCAAGATCAACCACAGATCACTGAACCAGAGATTGAACAACAACAAGTTCCACAAATAGTTGAGGAACATCCAATCGTTCTTGAAACACAACTATTGCGAAGGTCTATGAGAGAATGCAATGTGCCTGAGAGATATGGATTTCTTGTCACATTGCATGGAGATGTTCTTCTCATGGACCAACATGAGCCTAAGACTTATCAATAAGCAGTGGAGAGCCCAAAATCTGAGAAATGGCTAGAAGCCATGAAATCCGAGATGTATTCCATGTCAGAAAACCAAGTATGGACTTTGGTTGACCCACCCAAAAGAATTAAGCCCATAGGGTGCAAATGGGTTTTCAAAAAGAAAACTGACATGGATGACAATATGCACACATACAAAGGGCGATTGGTCGCTAAGGGATTTCGTCAAATTCATGGTATAGACTATGATGAAACTTTTTCCCCTGTTGCTATGTTTAAATCCATTCAGATATTGCGTGCAATAGCTGCATATTATGATTATGAAATTGGCAAATGGATGTCAAAACCGCTTTCCTTGATAGAAAATTGGATGAGGATGTGTACATGACACAACCTGAGGGTTTTGTCAAATTTAAAGATGCCCAAAAGGTATGCAAGCTACAAAGATCCATTTATGGACTAAAGTAAGCTTCTCGAAGTTGGAATCTTCATTTTAAAGAGGCAATCAAAGAATTTGGTTTTATTAAAAATGAAGATGAGCCATGTGTTTTCAAGAAAACTACTGGGAGCATTGTCACATTCTTGGTATTGTATATGGATAACATACTAATAATAGGAAATGACATACCTACCTTACAGTCTGTAAAGACTCGGTTAGGAAAATATTTTTCTATGAAAGACTTGGGTGAAACAACCTACATATTAGGAGTCAAGATCTATAGAGATAGATCAAGACGATTCCTAGGACTAAGTCAAAATAAATATATAGACAAAGTACTGAAAAGATTCAGTATGAAAGAATCTAAAAGAGGATTCTTACCTATAAGACATGACATTTTGCACTTGAAGGAAATGTGTCCTTTAATGCCTCAAGAAAGAGAACGCGTGAGTAAGATACTATATGCTTCGGCCATTGGATTTATCATGGACATGTTATGTACACGTCCAAATGTATCATATGCACTAAGTATGACAAGTCGATACCAAGTAGATCCCGGTGAAGGTAATTGTGTTGTAGTCAAAAACATCCTTAAGTACTTAAGAAGAACTAAGGATACATTCCTTATGTATGGAGGTGAGGAAGAGCTAAGTATAAAAGGTTATACTGGCGCAAACTTTCAAACTAATAAGGATGATTCTCGATCACAATCAGGTTTTGTGTTTTGCCTTAATGAAGGTACTGTAAGCTGGAAAAGTTCAAAGCAAGCTACAATAGCAGATTCTACGACAAAAGCTGAGTATATTGCAGCAAGCGATGCTGCAAAAGAGGTTGTTTGGATCAAAAAGTTTATATCTGAACTAGGGGTCGTGCCTAGCATATCAAATACTATAGATCTACGTTGTGAAAACAACAGAGCCATCGCACAAGCAAAAGAACCCAGATCTCACCAACGATCCAAACACATACTTAGGCATTACCATCTCATTCGTGAAATTATTGATTGAGGGGATGTAGAAATATGCAGAGTACCAATGGATGACAATATCGCCGATCCACTAACAAAGCCTCTGACACAACAGAAGCATGAGCATCACACTAAGTCTATTGGTATTAGATACATGAGTGATTGGTCTTAGTGCTAGTGGGAGATTGTTGGAGTATGCCCAAAGACCAATCATGAGATGGTTGAAAAGACATACTTATTTTATCTTGTTTATTAATATAAAGTCATTATTATTATTTCAGTCTTATTCTGTGTATCTATAAATAAACTGAATTATAATAAAGTCCTTAGAATAATATAGTTATTCTTGAATTTCCTTAGTCAAGAATTATTGTGGGCTTGGACAACAATAATATATTAAGACTAATATGTAGTTGATTGATGACAAAGTGTTGTTATTGACACAGAGATGTCAAAATCAATACATAAGTATGTGTTAGGGAACAACATACTGGACTGACCCACTATGAGCATGTTTCTTGGATTATTATGTGACAGTCACAACATTGCTTATGGTGATAACTACATGTATGACCCTCAGACTTGAGATCATCTTTATTTCAACATCGTGAGTGACTATTTTGATACGGTCAAATGTGTGTTGTAACTGACTACACTATAAAGACTGATATTGGATATGTCATAATCCATGTAGCGAAATATGGTTGATCAAGATAGGATTTGTCCCTCCTACATAATAGGAGTAATATCATACGCCATTTGATTGAGTGAGACTAGAAAATGCATGGCTATGCTCAAATAAATTGATATGGGATATCATAGTTATTCGTTTATAATAGTCTACTCAAGATATCTAGAAACATTAGATAGACTATACAAGTGTGACTAATTCATGACTTGTGTCTGATCTAGATACGAGGACAAAAGGATGAAATATATAAAAGAAGTTAATCACGAAAAAAGGTTAAATCGAACCACGATTTCATGTAACATAGGTAGCAATGATGTATTGCTAGATGCCACTCATTGCTTGTAATTTCTGGATATTAATGCTAACGTTACATGAACCTACAAGGGTCACACCCTATGATTGAAAAAAAACAAATATCGACTAGATAACATGTGTACAAACTTGTTGTATACGTAATTATTGAGAAACCGAAATTGTTATAATTATTGTAATTATGGATAATTTCGTTTATATATATATATGTTAATATTTGATAAGTTAATTTAATTATCAAATATTATTAAAGTATATATATATATATAAAAGAAACCTAATTAAAGTAGAATCAGATTCTACATATTTAATTATATTCGGTTAAATATATTGTATATTTAAAGAATCCGATTTAATTAGAATTAGGTTTTTAAATGCTATATAAAGGCATAAGGTCTAACAGCCATTTATCCATCATTTTCAAAATCCTCTCTAAACAATTAGAGAAGAGAAAAATTGTTCGTTTTATTCGGGTGGACTACGTACAGGTCAGAACGCTATTGTGATGACTTAAATTCGATTTGGATTCTCCTATACTCGTTGCGGAATTCTAGATTACTTGAGGTAATGTTTTTCATCTTTTACTACCCCGAATTCGTCCCTTGTACATGGGTTCCAAATTTACTTTTTGATTAATGACAGGTATGGGAACCTAAACATCATCAAAAGTGATAATAGAAACTGAGTTAGAACTCAATTCCTCCTCAAAAGCAATGTCTATAACCTTATTTCTCCCTCCAAATTCAACATTCTAAAATATGTTCCAGTTCCATCTCAAAAATATTTTTAATCATGGGATCATAAAATTTATAGCCCCTAGATCGCTCAGAATAACCAATAAAGTAGTTGCTCACTGTTTTGGAGTTCAATTTCTTTTCATGTGGCCTATAAGGCCTTGTCTCAATTGGACATCCCCAGATGTGAAAGTGCTTTAGAATATGCTTTTGACCTGTCCAAAGCTCATAAAGTGTTTTTCAACTCCTTTAGTAGGTACTCTATTCAGAATGTACGCTGCTGTCTTAATGCTTCTCCCCAGAGGGACTCAGATAAGGTAGAATGAACAATCATACTCCTTACCATATACTTAAGAGTCATATTACGTCTCTCAGCTACACCATTCATATTAGGTGATCCTGGCATGGTGTATTGTGGGACAATACCATATTCTTCTACGAATTTTGCAAATGGTCATGGACGTTGTTCACCTGAGCCATCATATCTACCGTAGTACTCACCACCATGATCAGATCTAACTTTCTTAATTCTTTTGTTGAGTTGATTCTCAACTTCAGCCTTATAAGATTTGAACACGTCCAAAGACTGAGATTTCTCATAAATGAGATATAGGTGCCCATAACGTGAGTAGTCGTCTATGAATGTTATGAAATATTGTTGACCATTCCAAGATGCCGTAGAGAATGACCCACAAATATCTGTATGAATTAATTCTAAGACGTCTGTAGATTTGTTTGCACATAATCTCTTGGTTTCGGTCTACTTTCCTTTTATATAATGAACATAAACATTAAAGTCCGTAAAGTCAAGGGACTCCAAAATACCATTAGACATAAGTCGCTCGATCCTACCTTTTGAGATATGACCTAAGCGCTTATGCCATAATGATGTTGAATTTTCCGTATTTAATTTGTGTTTAATACCATGTGATTCCACATACAAGGTTTCATTATATGATGCAATGGTATCTAGCAAATAAAGGTTGTCATAAGCATTTAAATAACTAGTTCCAACAATACTTGAATTTAAAGACAAAGTAAACTGATTGTTTTCAAATGAACAACAATATCCAAATTTGTCCAACAAAGAAACAGAAACTAAATTCTACCTAAAAGACGGAACACCAAAAGTGTTTCAAATCTAAATAAAAACCAATTCCTAATAATAACCTAAAATGCTCAATTGCTTCAACTTCCACCGATTTTCCATCACCCACAAAGATGTTTCTTTCACCATTACTTGACTTTCGGTAGCTCAGGCAACCCTGCATAGAAACACTTATATGAGTAGTAGCACCAGAATCTAACCACCAAGTGTTTTTAGGTAGTAAAGCTAAATTAACCTTAGAACAGACCAAAGTAAAATTTATACATTTCTTTGCACGTCATGCATGATATTTGGCACAATCTTTCTTCATGTGTCCAGGCTTGTCACCAAAGAAACAATTATTTGGAACTTGCTCTTGTTTCTTTTGAGCTAGACCCTTAGCAGCTTCATTCTGATATTTTTCTTTTCTTGCCCTTTTCCTTAAAGGCACTGGCCAAATGAGCACTTTCAGTCTTATCATGCTTCAACATATCTTCCTCTTGAACACAATGAGAAATTAGCTCATTTAGAGTCCATTTCTCCTTTTGGCAGTTATAAATAATTTTAAATTGGTTAAACTACGCAATAAGCGATACCAAAACCATAAGAACGAGCAAGTCTTCAGAAAGCTCGATTTTAAGTGTATTAAGTTTTGAAGCGATATGGAATATCTTTATAATGTACTCTCTTACATTTCCTTGACCCTTATACTTCATAGACATCAAAGAAGTCAGAAGTGATGTTATTTCAACCTTATCATTTTTAGCCAAACGTTGCTCAAGATCATCAAGGAAAGACTTGGCATGAGTAATCTCTTCAGATTATGTGCCCTAAAGGCTTTTGGAATACTGTGTTTCATGATCATCAGAATCATGCGGTTAGAACGATCCCACCTCCCAAAATTCCTTTTTGCATCAGGGATGCTATCCGTAGTGAGAGGTGCAGGTTGTTCTTGCCTTAATGCAAAGTCTATGTCCATACAACCTAGCACTATGAGTAAGTGCCTTTTCCATTCCTTGAAATTTGTACCATTAAGCATGGGTATAGAATTAACATTAACAGATATTGTGGTAGCAGAAGAACTAGCTGAATATAGAACAAAATAGAAATAAAATAAGCTCATATCAATATTCATAAGTAAACAAATAAATTCAAAGTAATGACTATTTCCCCTCAAGATACCAAACACAACATTAATATCAAGCATTTAGACAATAATATTAATAGTAAACGGCACTCTTGTTATAATAATTAAACATTGACAATAAACTATGCCGAACAACAGATTAATCTTTGGACTAACATATTGCACACATAAAGTACCTTATAATTGTCACACATTTATTACCACAAGTGTCGTTAAAATTCGGCCAAATATTAATTTTCCTTTGAGCCAATTAATAAACACATAAATTACAAAAATACAAACATCTTGATATTTAAATAAGTTAACTTATGCAGAAGCGGTTACTTTAGTGACATTGTGTTTCAATTAACTCACTAAAATATTAGACATAACCAAAACATGAATATATCTGTTTTTAAAGATTTCCCTTAATACCCAATAATCAAAATTGAAATTTTGGTCCAACCGAATTAAATATATATTTTAAATAAAAATATATATCATAACAGTAAACTAAACATACAATTACTAAAGTAAAAGTAATACAAAAATTAAAGGCAGAATCATATTCAAGAAAATTTTACTGTAACTAACGAATTCATAAAAGGGCACAAAAATTCACTACTGTTCAAACCCTTAAATTAGTCGATAAAAAACATGATCTTCCGACTTTTGAAATTCAATAGCCATTAGCAAAATTTAGGGAAAGATTTTGCACAGAAAGCATTTAGTCCATATTTAATCTGAATGGTTAACGCCTTTTTCTTTATTAATGTATCGCCGCAAAAGAGAAGTTAATCAATCGAACAAACAAAAACCTTAGAAAACAATCAAAACTGGTGCCACGCTTAAACAGTGATGGAAAAAAAATAATCCCACAAATGTAGAACAGAAAAAAACACAGGATGCAATTGATAATATAACCGAAACCTGAATATTAATTAATTCTCAATGATTATACATAACCTTGATACTAATGTCATTTATTAGATCCAAAATATATTCAATATAAATATTAACCCAAGATCCATACATGTTAAATCATTCAAAACTTAAGCTAGATTTGCTGAAATGTACCAGGATTTATTGATGAAGATTTTTAGAGTTTGATTTTTTAAGATGTTACCTCTTGCCACACAACTCTCTGACGGGAAAGACGAGATATTCAAGTTAACCTATATCTCGAGGACCACTACCATTTATATAAACTGAATTAAAAAACAGTTTATTAATATTTACAGCTCTACCCCTCATTGAGTTATAAATATAACTTATGGTATGTACACTTTTAATTCTATGACAATTTAGTACCTATAACACGTGTAACATAATTGGTCACTTAACTTCGTGTTAAACTTTATAATAAAACATACATTATACATACGTGCCCACTATTACTAATCCAACAAAAATGATTCCAATTCTCCATATCTATAAAAAAACACCGAGGGCCGTGTTAAGTGTCTAAAAGTACTATTTTATTCACCCTTCTTATTCATATTATTGCTAGACTTAGGCTCATATTAGTTGCATTATTAGTCATTCATGCATGTTTGCATTGTTTCCTTGGTGGACAAGCTTGATTTCATATTTTGCTTAATTTTGTGGAAAAAGGGTGTTGCCGATAGTTGTTTTTGTGTATGTGCAGAATCACTTGCCTAAACAAGGACGGAACCAGTTGCAAGGGCAGTGCATGAAGGAGATGTTGACGCAGTTGCCAGGGCAATGCATGAAGGAGATGCCGAACTAGTTGCCAGGGCAATTGTCAATAAGGGATAAGATGATATGGCAGTCGAAATTGATGACTAGATAAGCCCAAGATGACGTAGAGCAAAGTTAAATCCCAAAGGAGTTTGATTTCCATGAAGAGGTCAAAGAGAAACTAAATCCCAAAAAGATAGGAGAAGATCTAGAAGAAATTTAAATATAATAAAGAATTATATTCTTTTAAAGTATTTAATTCCAGCTTAACTTCCTCCTCAAGAAGGACTTTGACCTAGTCATCTTCTATTTAAAAGAGACCAACCCGTCAAACTCAAAGAAGAGAGAGCAAGGGGGAGAGAGTTTGATTGGGAGAAAGCTTGGAGGGAATTCGATTGAGAGAGAGTTTGACTAGGGGTTGATCGATTTCTTCTTCTTCTTCTTCTTTGCTTCCATTAGATTCATGGTTTGGGGATTATTCTTTGTATATCTTTTGAACCCAACCATGAACTAACTTGATTGGTTGGGGTTATTGTGTTGTTGTGAGAAACAATTGGATTTTGTTTAGGTAATAAGAGTTTGCACTTTCAATTCAAGGTTTACTCATTCTTGGTTTTTATTCTTGTTTGCGAGTGAATTGGGAGAGGATCTCGTAATTCTATTTATTTATCTAATATCGGGAGAGTTAGATTCAAGAAACGAATGAGTATGGTCTTTATTCAATCTATCGATGGTGAAGATTAATTCGACTTAGGAATAAGTTAAGGATTTCAATGGCTAAGAGGAGCGCAAGATTGGTTGTTGTTCACCCTTGATTCACGCTGGATATATTGTCAAGGCATGCACAACTAGCTAGAGTTTCGACTTAGGGATAAGAAGAAACCATTGAAGAAAGCTCTGCCGAACCCTGAAGTTGCTGCCCAGTTGCCCAAGCAGTTGCCAAGTCAACCCAGCTGCGCAAGTTGCCACGGCAACTGAGTTGCCATTGCACTCTTTTACCAAGACGATCCAATCGGCTATCACTCCTCAACTCACGATAACCTGGCCTACTCTCTCTTATTTGATTTCATTTATTCTTTTAGTTTATTTCTCTTAGTTTACTCGTTAATTAGAACTCCTATTATCAGTTGTTTTTTTATTTTCACAGTGCAGTAACTTAAGCAAAGTGGCCCAAACCAATCTCCATGGGGACAATACTCGATACTCGTATCACTTTATTACTTGCGACGTGTATAGTTGCACCGTTTGCGTAGCACTTAATACGCTCAACAAGTTTTTGGCGCCGTTGTTGGGGATTGTCAATTGGTGTTAGTTGTTTTTGTTATTGCATTTTTTCTCTTAGTTTTACTAACTTTTCTTTTTGTTTGTTTTATCAAAAAAAAAATTAGGTGCGCTGCAAGTTAAGTGACATCAACATGTCGGGAAATAAAAGCCGATCTATTCGAGAGTTGATGTTGGAAGATATGAATCAATCCAATCAAGAGTTTCTTGCACCCTTTGATGATTACCTATACCAACTGAGAAAAGCATATACCGTGGAAAACTCGTGCGCTTGTTGTGGAGAACATCATGTGTTTGAAAATTGCCCTCACATTTTTGGTGCATATGACTACATGGAGAACCATAGATGGAACCAGCAGCAAAATCCTTCAAGGTATGATCAAAAAGCTCAATTTTTTTTACCATAACAATTTTGCTGCAGCAACAAACATGCCTCAGCAATGTAGTCCTTATCAGCAGCCTAGTGTCATGGCAATAGATATTCCATGGCAATGTAGTCCTTTTCAAGAACATTCCAATTCCTTGGAGGAAACGTTGCTAGCTTCTTTGGCTAAACTTGACGGATCAATTGAAGATATTCGAGAGCTATCAAAGGAAATGGATATGAGATAGCTCAGTGGGATGCAACCTTGGGGGATTCAGAAGATCAATTGAGGAGATCCACATATGCCTTGGATAACATGCCCCAACAATCTATTCCTGGGGATACTGACGTCCAAAGGAAAGAGGACAAGGAACAATGCAAGGAAAGCTCTCCGATGTGTGAGGAACAACTAAAACCTCAAAGTCAAGAGTATGTTGATGAGAAAGATTGCCCAACACTTGATGAGCCTGAGCAACAAATTGCCTCGGCAATGATTAAGGAGCCTGAACAGAGCAATGCCGCGACAACACTCAGTGAAGCTGAGAACAACAATACTACAACAAATTCTGAGGAACATGATGCCCAGAAGGTTACAACGTTGATGTTGAAGCAGGAATTTGTAGATTGCTCTCATCTACAGTTGCCACGGCAATTGCACAACCTCATGAAAGATCAACGATATGATAATACTTTGCCAATGGAATATGAGCAGGTAATGGTTAAACCTTTCGAATTCTTTAAAAACTCACCTCGTCCATTGCAGGTATGTCTTGAGGAGCCGATGTTGGTAGATTTGAAGCCATCGAAATTTCTACTGATAGAGATGTTTGAGAGGCCAAAAGAAAATGGTGTTTGGACTCGTGAAGCTTTTCAGAAAATTGGTTTTTGCCTTGACTTACAGCGAATTTTGGCAACTGATTGCCACGACAATTGGCTTGAGCAGCAATTGCCACGACAACAAATGATACATCTAACCATGATAGAAGTCGACAAGAATGAGGTAATTGAATGGTTGGGAATGGATATAATTTTTTCTATTAATATATTTGTGCCTTTAGGAACAATAGCAAGATGGAGGGCATGCATGCAAGGGAACACGAAAGAAAGACACTTCCACCATGGTAACACAAAGGGGAGTAGCTGGGAGCACATTGACCCAATTCTTTTGGGGCAATATTTATCACTCGATGGAGGGTGCGGATGGACTATAAGAAGTATCGAAAATGACCATCCTCAAGTTTTCTCAGATATGCAGTAACAATAAAAGATGCATGAAAAATGCCCTTTCTAAGAATTTTTAAATTTTAATTTTTTATTTTTGGAACTCTATTTTATTTTTGTTTATTTTCTTTATTTATTTTTGGAATTTTTAGGAGATGTTTTATTTTATTTGTCTTCATTATCGTTACTTTCCAGGTTTTCTTTGTTTTCTTTTCTTTTCCACAATAAGACTCACAACCACCATGCTAAGGAAAATCCCTGCCGATTACTTTCCACGACAACCGCAACAGAGGAAGCCCCGACAACTACCTCAGCAGTTGCCACAGCAACAGAAACTGGCGATGCCCAGGCAAAAACAATGGCTTCGGCAACTATTGATGCCCAGGCAAGTGAACCTGCCTCGGCAAACATGGATCAAATCAAAGCAATGCTATTTACGCGGTACCAGCCACAAGCATTCAACCACCGACCGGAATATGAATCAAGCAAACGGCACGAAGGAAACTTATCACTCGAGGTGACGACCTCTCCGACTAACTCATTTCATTTAGTTTCTTTTAAATTTTGTTTCACTTTTACATGCATTGAGGACAATGCTTCTCTCGAGTTTGGGGGGTGTTGGTTTCTAGTTAGTTTCATGTTTAGTTGCATTCATCTTTAGCAATCACATATAGGTTGCATATGTTACTTGCCATCCCTTTGATTGGGTATAATTGATTAAGACTTGTTGAATATCCAATGATGAATTTTTGCCACTACACTTAATTGAAAGAACCTTTAATTTTAGGATTGCATGAAAAGAACTTAGAATTTTACTATGATGCTGATTTTTTTACACGGTTGTGGCTTGTTGATTGAAAGAAACTTAGTGAACTTAAGTTGCTTAAAATTTGGGTAAATTTGAAAATTAAAAGTTAATTTCTTACTAGAGGTACCCAAAACTGGCTCTAGTAGTTAATGCACATTAAAGAATCGCTAGAGGTGCCCGAAATTGGCTCTAGTCGACTAAAATAAAATGAGAAATTGCTTACTTTGCTAGACGTGCCCGAAATTGGCTCTAGTGAAAATAAAAATAAATGCCCTGGTAATAAATTGATAAAGCCTATTGTTCACATAGAATCTTGAAAATCAACTTGTACACAACTACGCACACACATTGTCACGAGCATTATAGTTTGATTCCGGGTAATATTTTTGCTATCCGAAAAATTAAAAGGTGATCATATTTTGTGCCACGGTTCTGAGGTTTGAATTCAAGTTTGAAGCATGTCTTTGATGATTAAAGTCTTGACAGGTAATTGTTAGTTTGCATTGCTTGAGGACAAGCAATAGTTCGAGTTTGGGGGTGTGTTAAGTGTCTAAAAGTACTATTTTATTCACCCTTTTTATTCATATTATTGCTAGACTTAGGCTCATATTAGTTGCATTATTATCCATTCATGCATGTTTGCATTGTTTCCTTGGTGGACAAGCTTGATTTCATATTTTGCTTAATTTTGTGGAAAAGGGTGCTGCCGATAGTTGTTTTTGTGTGTGTGCAGAATCACTTGCCTAAACAAGGCTGGAACCAGTTGCAAGGGCAGTGCATGAAGGAGATGTCGAGACAGTTGCCAGGGCAATGCATGAAGGAGATGCCGACGTAGTTGCCAGGGCAATTGTCTATAAGGGATAAGATGATATGGCAGTCGAAATTGATGACTAAATAAGCCCAAGATGACGTGGAGCAAAGTTAAATCCCAAAGGAGTTTGATTTCCATGAAGAAGTCAAAGAGAAATTAAATCCCAAAAAAATAGGAGAAGATCTAGAGGGAATTTAAATATAATAAAAAATTATATTCTTTTAAAGTATTTAATTCCAACTTAACTTCCTCCTCAAGAAGGACTTTGACCTAGCCATCTCCTATTTAAAGGAGACCAAGCCGTTAAACTCAAAGAAGAGGGAGCAAGGGGGAGAGAGTTTGATTGGGAGAAAGCTTGGAGGGAATTCGATTGAGAGAGAGTTCGACTAGTGGCTGATCGATTTCTTCTTCTTCTTCTTCTTTGCTTCTATCAGATTCATGGTTTGGAGATTATTCTTTGTATATCTTTTGAACCCAACCATGAACTAACTTGATTGGTTGGGGTTATTGTGTTTTGTTGTTGTAAGAAACAATTGGATTTTGTTTAGGTAATAAGAGTTTGCACTTTCAATCCAAGGTTTACTCATTCTTGGTTTTTATTCTTGTTTGTGAGTGAATTGGGAGAGAATCTCTTAACTCTATCTATTTATCTAATATCGGGAGAGTTAGATTCAAGAAATGAATGAGTATGGTCTTTATTCAATCTACCGATGGTGAAGATTAATCCGGCTTAGGAATAAGTTAAGGACTTCAACGGCTAAGAGGAGTGCAAGATTGGTTGTTGTTCACCATTGATTAACGCAGGGATGTATTATCAAGGCATGCACAACTAGCTAGAGTTTCGACTTAGGGATAAGAAGAAACCATTGAAGAACGATCTGCCGAACCTTGAAGTTGCTGCCCAGTCGCCCAAGCAGTTGCCCAGCCAGTTGCCCAGGCGACCGTTCGATAGTTGCCAAGGCAACCCAGCTGCGCAAGTTGCCACGGCAACCGAGTTGCCATTGCACTATTTTACCAAGACGATCCAATCGGCTATCACTCCTCAACTCACGAAAACCTGGCCTACTCTCTCTTATTTGATTTCATCTATTCTTTTAGTTTATTGCTCTTAGGTTACTCGTTAATTAGAACTCATATTATCAATTGTGTTTTTATTTTCACAGTGCAATAACTTAAGCAAAGTGGCCCAAACCAATCCTTGTGGAGACGATACTCGATACCCATATCACTTAATTACTTGCGACGTGTATACTTGCACCGTTTGCGTAGCACTCAATACGCTCAACAGGCCGCTTAAGGATGTTATGTGGAGGTATTTAAAAATATTTGTCTCGAAGTGTTTGATCTAATGACTTATGGACTTGGTAGAAAATAATCAAATATTTTTTTAAAAAATAAAATTTTTGTCAAGTACTTGGTTTACTAAAAAAACACATATTACCATGTGTTTTATTAAAAACGTCCCTAAATCTTGTCGAAAAGAAAAAAAATACATGTATAATAAATTACGATATCATCCTAACATTATAAGCATTAACCAAGACTATAACAATCTTCCTAAAATTACGAATTAATGGTGTTTTATTTTATTTTGGCTTTCGTGCAATTTGGTTGATTTAACTTAATTCTGAATTTATGATTTAATTTCAATTTCTGTTTGATAAAGATTTCTTTCTTTCTTTTATCTTATTTTACTATGACTGACACATTGCAATTATGAAATAGTAAACTGGGAATGTGGATGATAAGATGATAGATCTGGATTGCTTCTAACGTACTTTCTAAAATTCCCTTTTCAATTCAACATCATTTCCCACGTCAAAAAGAATATAGTTTTAACAATTTGATAGTAAAATTTTCTTTTTCTTTTTTCAAACTTTATTCCGTCGTCATAGAATTTTCGTTCTCTCCGGTCTACCATGTAGAACAAGATGTTTGATGCATAATTTTTAGGTTCGTTTTTTAATACCAAAATAGTATGAGCATTGGAAATCATCGAAATGAATGAGGATGAAATCATTTTTATCTATTTCAATTTTTGTTTCATGGTGAGAATTCCTTTCCACGTTTTTTTAAATTTTAATTGTTTTTAAATATTTTATTTAAACTTTATTTGTTTTTGTATTTATATTAAAAATAAGATTGTATTCCACGTGAAAACATGTGATATGTTAGATACCATGTCATTTAAAATATATTGTCTCATGTCAACAATCTCTAGAACAAGTGGTTAAAAGCTCTCCGTTAACACATTCTCCTCCCTAGGTAGTGGGTTCTAGATCCATTAGGAGCAAATTTTTCATCCCCCTCCCTTGAGGTAGGAATTGTTCAAAAATATACATATTATCACATGTATGTGTCATGTCATTGCCATTAAAATTTAACGGTCTAATCAACATGTTAGTTAAAAATGAGTAATTTAATAAAAGATATAGGTTGTGAGGTAAACTTATCTTAAAAGGACGAAGGCTAAAATGACAAAAAAATATAAATGTTAACTAAAAATATCCTTATGCATTTTTTATTTACTTCCATTTTAGTTTGTTATGTCCAAGTTGGCATAATAACAAAAAATGCCCCTAACGTTTGACTAAATAATCACTTTGCCCCTATTCTCTTTTTTGGAGTAATTTAAACCTAAGGTTTTATTTTGAGTTAAAATGCCCCATCCGTGAATCAAGACCGTTATTTAACTGATGCTAAACAACTTAAAATGACTTGACAGAATGACGCGTCAAAAGAAAAAATATTTTATATTTTATACAATTTTATAAAATTATTTTTTATTGATGTCTCATTCTGTAAAGTCAACATATTTTCTTATATGACACTGCTATCGCAGGGTGCACTGGTATGTAAGTTTTTCACGTCATTTAGCGTTAGTTGACTAACAGTTTTCATCTGCTGAGGGGTCATTTTGACCCAAAATGAAACGTTGGAAGTTAAATTGCTTTTAAAAAATAATATGAGCCAAAATGACTATTCAGGCAAACGTTAGGGGCATTTTTTGATATTATGCCGTCCAATTTATTGCAAATGTTCTGTTTTTTTACACTTCTAATCCTACTATTTTTCAATTCAATTAAAAATCTTTGTGAATCTTAGATTTTATGGCATCAAGGAAGAAAGAGCTCAATGTAATTGCGTTACTGCTCATGTACAACGATGAGGATAACAAAGATATAGATTACAACCATGATGAAGTTGCCTCGTCAATGCACGAGGCTATTTAATCTCCATAACTTAACTTGTCATATATTTGTTTAGTTACATTATATCTTGGTTTATATTCATCTATCATTGATCAACTTCTGATTGTTGAAGTTAAGGTGTGAGTGTATATATAAGTGAGAGTGTTATACCCCAAATGTAAATCTTTTATTTTTTGTTTGCATTGTGTTATATCAAATTTTTACTAAATAACTATATTAATTATGTTACTTTTAGGATCGTGATATAGAATTGGTGGATAAAATTAATGGAGACATATTTAAAGGACTTTTCCAGAGTATGTTTTGCAAGAATTACACACCTAAGAGCAAAGCAAACGTGTTGCAATTATTAATGTTTTTGTCATATCATCAATACAATGTGTTAAATGAAGTGTATTATACATCCAAACACAGTAATTAGTCATGATGTTGGAGAAAGTATCAAGTTCATCATGATTTTATGGAAGAGTTAATTGATGATCAACATTGTAGAAATGTTCTACGCATTAACCAACTGCCTTTTTAGATTATGTATGACCTAAACATATCAAGGACACTATAAATTCTTCAGTGGAGAAACATCTTACTAATTTAACTACATAGTATTGTAGCGAACTTTTTTCTTGTAAAGTTCGAAGCTACGGGATTCTCTATATTTTCTGAAATTTTGTTTAAAGGGATTTCTTTTTAAAGTTCATATTCTTTCGAAAATAATGAAGGTTTGGAGTCGCCATCGGCCACTTGGGTAAGGTAAACCGGACACCACAAAATCAGAAATTCATTTTGAAAGGGTTTAGGAGTTGATTACGCGTGGGGAAGGATTAGCACCCCACCACGCCCGGAAATCGGTACCAAAATATTTGTTGCTTTTTACAAGGATGAAAATTTTTGAAATTTGAATTGAATTTAATTTAGCGTACTTAATCGAAAATTGACCTTAATCAAACAGACTTTATCAAATTGATAGGTTCTAATTAATTGGACATTTAATTGATAAGGTTGACAATACATCAGACCATAGATTAAACCGACATCATATAAGCCTGACTACCGTGTTAATTTATGGTTCGAATCTCGTACGCCACCTTTATGCATGGTGCAAACATTTAAGATATGTTGTTATGATTTGTTGAATTTTAATCATCATTTACCTTGGGACGATAAGGATTAATTCAAATATTTGGTCAACATCCTTTAAGTTCGGACTGTTACAACACAAATATCAAAATTAATAAATACCTTATTTTTTATGATTTAAATCAATTAGTTCAAAACAAATGGGTCATATGAATGACAACTAAAAATGGATGTCACAAAAAGGCTTACAAATTAAAACACACAAAATTCAAATATTTGGTCAACATCCTTTAAGCTCGGACTATTACAACACAAATATCAAAATTAATAAATACCTCATTTTTTATGATTTAAATCAATTAGTTCAAAATAAATGGGTCATATGAATGACAACTAAAAATGGATGTCACAAAAAGGCTTACAAATTAAACACACAAAAAGGCCCACCAAAGTCCTAACCTAAAAGGCTCAAATTATGAAAAATCAATTAGTGATCTAATTATTAATTAGGTGAGTATAATATTAATCCTAAATTAATTAAACCCTAAAAACTAGAAAACCCTAATAATTTATGGATTGTCTCGAATCACGATTATTAACTTGATTAATTTTAAACTAATATCCCAATAAACCAAGGATACTATTTAAAATTAGTCAAATTAATAAATCATGGATTTAAATTAAATGTCCGCCTATGTCCAATATCAATTTCATCCTAAATGGTTAAGAAGTGTTTAACTAATTTAATGAATTTAACATTTATCCCAATAAGCCAAGGATAAATTCAAATTAATTAAATTAGCTCAAATCTTAATTTAACTAAGACTCCAAAACCTAACCCTAAATCTAATTTAGTTAATTTAAAAATCGTGCCCCTATAAGCCAAGCGCACAATTTAAATTAATTAAATTAACTAAACTATCCTAAAAGGCAAAAAAAAACTACAAATAAACATAAAAGCATAATTATGAGGACTATGATATATAAATATAGTAAGATACCACACACACGGAGATATATATATATATATATACCTTTACTTAAACCTTATATTATATAATATGTAAAATAAATGAATATACATTAAAACCATAGTATATATGTGTACAAATATTCATTAAAAAATGTATATTACACATATATTAAAACCATATATTATATCCTATCGAAACATATATTATATTAATTATATATAAAAACTATATATTATATACTATGTCATAGATTATGTAAAAACCTATATGTTACAAAGAAACATATACTACATATAAACTATACATATACTATATAATATATATTATATACGACATAAAACAAATATATCAAGCCACATTACAAACATGTTTACACTAAATACGAACAAACATAACTAAAAACAGTAAAAGGGCATGGACATTAAATATGCATGAACCAGGGGTCAAAAGAAAAGGGGTTTCAAGTCTGAAATTGAGACTAGATTAAATAAAATCGAAAGTTTGAGGGCCCAGTGTAATACCCTAATTTTGTTCGGGTATACCTATATATACTATATTCTCTCTATAAATAAAGCCAAAAAATAAATAACAAATAAATAAATATTAAAAGTCCATATTTAATAAAACAATCCATATACTCTAAATGTCCATATACATATTAAAAGTCCATTCAAAGCATGAAAATCCCATTACAATAAAAAAAGCCCAAATCCCAAATCTGATACAATTCCTAAACTCAAACAAACACAAATCTGCCCAAAAAACATAAATTTTCCGCCCAAACTTGTGCCCAAATCGACACATGGCAGTTGGTCATTGGTCTGTTCAACCATCACATGGATTGAGTCCCTTTATTAACGTCATTGCTGACCCCTATAAATACAAGAGAAAGGAATTGTTAGAATAATTAATTACAATCAATAATTATCATAATTAAATAATAATAAAGAAGAGAGAGAAGCTTATCTCGGGAGAAACTGAAGAGACGCCGTCGGGAACTGAGGGAACACCGGAGCTGCGTTCTGGAAGTCAAAGAGCTGCCACTGGAGACTGAAGTGTCGCCAGAGATCGTCGGAATACGAACGGTCACCGAGCTTCAATCGTCACTGCACTGTTAGAACCGATCACCACCGTTAGTCGAGGTATATCCTCTTTCCATTTTTTCCTGCAAATCGAACCAAAACATTAGATTAATGCAAGATAATAAGAGTAAAAATGGAAATGAAAAAAGATCGAAGACTCATCTTCATGGCGGCCGAAGAATTTTAAATGGTAATGGTGGAGTTGAAAAGCTGGGTTTGGGTAGTTTTTAGGCCTTAGGTCGGGGAAGAAGGGAGGTTCTATTGAATCGGGAGTAGATTTAGGCATTTTAAAGGGAAAAATGATTTTTTAGGGTTTTTTGGGTTTGAATGGCGATGGCCAGAAATCGTTCCGTGGCGGTGAACTACCGCTGGAGCTGTGACAGAGATGACCAACGTAGGGACGGTAGTGGCCGGCGTCGCCTACGACGGCCGGCTAATGGCAGAATTTGGTCGGAAGGGGGCGGATTTGGATCAAATGGAGAAAATATGAAGAACGAATGAAAAACATAGGTGAAATTTGGTGATTTGATCCATTTTGGATCTAAAATTTGGGAAATAAGGTGTTTATGGTTAGAGAGAGGTCAGAGAGAATTTAGAGGAATGGGTTTAGAGAGAGAATGGAAAAAACAAAAAATGAAGGAAAAGAAAAATGTTGAAGCTGAAAGGGGCCTTTTATAACAGTGCCAAAACGCACCGTTTTGGTGCCGGACCGGATCCTAGGATCCACACCCTTCTTTTTGGATCCTTAGGGATATGGCTCCTTATTTTGCTTTTCTTTCATTTTGGTCATCTTGTTTGTATATTGGCACTCGAATTTCAATTTTAATTCAATTTAGCCCCTTTCTTTAATTGTTTAGTTTAATTTATTTGTTTAAATTGTTGTATGTTGCATGATTTTAATATCAAGAAGCATGTAGTATATTTGTTTAGGAGATTAAATCACATAGTTTTAAATAGTTAGAGCCTTTAAGTTCTTTAATTATTTTAATTAAATCACATAGAAAATAAATGAATATTAAATGGAAACTAGAATGCTCTAAGTTGATTAGTGTCTCAATGTAATGAGATGTTACTCAAAGGAGTATTTTGGTAGAATATTTAATATTTCATCTTAACCTAGAAAATAGAAATCACACATAGTTTAATTTAATTAAATCGAAACTAGATATAAATAATTAGTGTCATTAGTGATTAGGAATATTATTGATTTAGGGCTTAATATGGGTACTGCCTAATTATTTGGGTGTTATCACGTAAACCCTAAATTTGATAATATTCATAAATTAATTAACTTAATCAATTGAAGCCCTAATTAGGCTTGAACTTAAAATTGGCAAGAAAATAAATGGACATGCATTAAAAATCTTTTGTGTTGAGATACATTTTTGAATAGAAATTGAAGTATCTAAAGTAATTGGATGTTTCAAAACTCATATTCGGTAAAAATGTATTTTCTTACAAAAGGATATCTCCATTCGAAATGAAATTCAGTTAACGATTAAAGAATTAATTAAATTCAAATTATTGTTTGAAATGCTAAAATGCCACATGAAATTAATAAGGTACCGATAACGGGCGTTTGTGGGGGTGCTAATCCTTCCCCACACGTAACCGACTCCTGAACCTTAATTTTAAAAGAATAGAATCTCTGGTTGTTTTTATGGTGTCCGGTCTACCAAAGTGACTGGTGGCGACTCCAAATTGATTTATAAATTAAATAAAGGAAAATAAGGATTTAATATGGAAAAACCTTAATTTTCAAAATTTAATAAATTAAAAAGAATAAAAACTGGATTTTCAAAAGAATTAATCGTCAGGCTATTTTTCCACACATTCAGTTTTAAAAATGGCCGCGATAGCTTGGCGACTTCGTTGGGGAAGTTAAAAGAGAGTCAGGCCTAATTAATTAATTTCACGTGGCATTTCGGCATTTTGGACAATAATTTGAATTTAATTTTTTTCTAAGAATTGTTGGATGAATTTTTAGGAAAAATAGAGGTAGCTTTTATTGTGTGATATATCTGTCATTCATGCATAGCCTTCTACCCGGGCTTTCATCCTTAAGTGGGAGCAGGACATTATCCTACGTTGAGTTATCCAGCTCCGTGATTGGATTTTTGTCTCTCTTCCGATAGATTAACCTTACGCACCGTGAGGTCTATGCCTCCGTTGTAAGGGACCTATACCATAGAATCGATGTCTTGCTGTCGCAGTAGACAGTAATGGCAGTTCGAGAACCCAGAGTCTAGAACAACACCCTCATGCTGAATATTAGAAACCTACCCTACTAAAGCCAGACAGGGACCTAGGACAGGTGTTGTCGATTTAAATACATTTCTCTGGTTATTTTCCTTGCTAAATATTATGTGTTATTCTGTGTTAATAAATTTGTTTATTTGTTTTCTATATTAATTTACAATACTGACACTGTTTCTTTTCTGTTTGTTTTGTTTTTTTTAAATGGCATCATTTTTTGCATTCATTAGAGGTATTGATTCAAGGATCAGCCAAGTGGGGCAATGTTCTAAATGGCCAATGGGTTTGATAAACAAGGAAAAGACCATATGAAGGCGTGAACTCGGTCAGAGAAGACTCAGTTCAAGAAATGGACAATATTCAGGGGAGTCATATGTTAGAACATGTCAGAATACAAGCAGTTGCAAGAAGACATTTAAAGGGCAGTGAGAAAGAAGATTCAAGGGCTAAAGATTTATACAGTTGGACCAAACAGAAATTAGAGAAGAATCAAGCCTTCAACTCAGAATTGTCACTTTGAATTTCACAAATAGAGAAAATTATCAAAAAGTACAATAATGAAAGAAAAGCTAATATTGAACAAGAGAAGTAAGAGCTGAAAATGAGGGTGGAAGAATTAGATAGTGATGCAAGGGATTTGAAATGTCAGCTTATAAGTTTTAACAGGACACTAGAAATAGAGGACAAGGCATTGAAAAGGCAAAGTTTGAGGTGACCATCCAGATTCTCCAAAGGCAGAAGTATGAGAGGATAAATTTCAGGAACCAGGTGCAGAGAATCGTCTAGTACATATGAATTTTGTCATGAACCTGTAACAGTACCTCGACATCAACACTAAGCTAGGACAAACGTCGACCTCGAAAGCGGAATGAAGTGATAAATATATAGATAATGGCTAGCTACTTTCTAGAATGAGATTGTTTCTTGTATTAGACCTTTTGGCTAATGGATGTTGCTCTAAAGACTAGTCCTTAAAATCGATACCTCGTGCATTCATACATTGCATTATTTAAATATTTCAAAAAATCATCGCATTTTTAATAACATCACAACTTTGCATTTTGTTTAAATCATGTTGCATTATTTTTCATATAATGGTGTGAAAGCTAAAAACCAATATTTTCATAAACATGGGCAATATGCTTGTAAGGGTGAGGCAATCTCAGAAAGTTGTTGAGGACCGCTTGGATAGCATGGATCAAAAGATTGACCAGTCCCAGAACGAGGCAGTAACTCGAGCTACCACGGTGCTTGGAATCAAGAAGAATCAAGAAGGTCGAGAAGGAAGAAGTTCCAAATAGAAATACCAACATTGGTGATCAAGATGAAAACTTATCTCACACAAGGGTTCAACTTGAAGGATCTGTTCAGGAAAAGGTTCAGAATAACACAGTCAGAGTATCAGTCAATGATTCAGAGAGTTTGAAAATAGATTTTGAAGACGATGTTCATAGCCTCAGTGCGCTGACAGGATTTGACAGAGCTAAACTGAATGTTATCAAGCATACAAATACAGGAGGTCCAAGTAAGAGCCAGAATTTTGATGTTTGCTCCTGACCTGTATTGTCTAAAAGTTGTGAGATTGATAAAGAACAAGATGGTTCCAACAGAGTTACAGAACCACATACGTATCCAGAATGTTTCTCCGAAGGGATGAAGACCAATGATTCAATTGATGCCATAAATTTTCTCACAATAGATTTGCCTCCATCAAAGAAAAGAGGGGCATCAAGTACAAAATCATAAGGCAAGGAGGTTGGATGGTTTAGTAAGAAAAGAAAGACGATTATTCCTATCCCAATACCATATTCAGATCCATTGCCATACCTTGTACGAACTCGCTTGTTGATGACAGTTCCACCGAAGTTTTATAAGTCATTCTATGGAAAAAGCAATGCTTGCAGCTATTATTGTGGAGATTTCAGTCACTCTGTAGAAGATTGATTGTTTTTGAAATACATAGTCAACAGCCTCACCAGGAAAAAACATTTATAGAGAACCCCGATTCCACAAAAGACCAGCATTTGCTAGAAGAATCGAAATAAAAGAAAAGAGGTAGAATTTACAGCAACCCTTTGGGGATAATCCTTCACAGTTTAGCGTTTACTAGAATCATAGTAATGTTTGAACATCTACCTCCTCAAAGTTTCCTTTAATGAAGAATGCCTCAAAGTCAGATACTCAAGGTACTCTTGTTAGTGGAAAATTAATGACTAAACCAGATGTCATTCATGTCTCTTATTGTGAACTATACTTTAAGTTGCTCAAAGCTTCACCATATCATGTCAAATATTCAAAGCCATGTCATCCGAGTTGTTACAACATCGGGAGTCATTGTGAATATCATAATGGAGTCCATGATCATGACATTGAGAACTGTTACACTTTCAAGCGACAAGTCCAAAACTTTCTGAACTAGGGGATTTTAGAGGACGATGCTGATGGTTATTTCATTAAGATTTGTAATCCAAAAGGTATTCACCTGATTGAAGTCAATACGGTTGGAATGCCTAGAAGTCAAGTGCCGAAAGACGTTAAGAAAAGAAAGAAAAGAAAGGGAAATATGAAGACAATCGAGAACCAGCAACTGACAATGAAGAAACCTCGAACAGACATGCTTGTTAAAAGCTTTGACACATCCAGTCAAGAGTAGGAAAAGTAAAGCCCAATTTAAGTGTCGACCATATGAAGTTGTTAATTTCCACATGCAAATGATCAAGTATTCTATAGAAAAGAGCAAACAATTGATTGAAGAGACCAGGAAACTCATTGACATGATGATCTTAATTCAGGGCTCGATGAGAACAACATAGTAAACAAGATGAAGCATGTCATTGTGCTGACAAAGAGAAAGTGAAGAATTGTTGAGGCTGAAATTCTTTCAAGTTTTACTTAAGATTGACAGTTAGACCGCATAAGATCTGTCTGCACTTTTCAGACCGTTACATAATAATATCTTGAACCATCCCAATTGTTTTTGCTCACGAGAATTGGGGATCCTTTGTAAGGGAGGCTATTCGGTTTATTTGTTTTAGATGTTTGTTTCCTACATAATTTTTCTCAAGTGGCAAACATTTTGCATTCTTTAATTCTTTTAATATTTCATTTATTCTTTGTCATGGGCTAATTTTTGTTCTCCATGCATATACGTATATATCTTCATAATCGTTTTTATCAAGTCATTAAATATCTGCGGCAAGAGTGACCAAGAACCAAACTCAAAGATCAATTCTGAAATGTGACTCTCTTTTAAGTTATTTAGGCCAACGATAAGACATTAATGAGTGTTCAGGATTCACGGAAGATCCAAAATACAAATTCTGAGTAAATTTTCCTCTCAGACATTGTTGACTAAGGTCCTTGAATGAAGTGATAACCGAAAACATCTACCACCTGAAGACCGCTTTTCTTTGAAGTATCCGTATATGGGAGGACATTTGGCATTCCTTCATCTCCCTTCACAAAGAAAGAAAATAAGAAAAAATATCATTTGTTGTCCCCTTTGAGCCTGATAGTTTTCTTTCGATTCAACCCAAACCAAGGATCACCCTTACATTGGGGGAAAAGAGGATGTGAATTTGTTTACAAGTGAAATATATTTGGTTTTGATCCTGCTATGATAAGTGATGCCTTATGAATTTGGGGCAAGAAATAAAGTTGATGTTTTGAGTACAAGCGCAAGAAAGGCAAATTGAATGAAGTCAAGTATTCGAAATCAAAAAAGAAAGAAAATAGAAAGAATGAAAGAAGGAATGAAGGAAGGAAAAAAGAAGAGAGAAAGAAAAGAAAAGGGAAAAGAAGAAAATAAAGAAAGAAAAGAGAAAGGAAAAAAAAGAAATAGTCAAAAGTTTGTGTTCAAAAGTTGACAGAATCAAGTTGAAAATTATTGATATGAAAGTTGAAATAATTGAAAGAGAAAGCACTAAGTCCAAAAGTGCAAGGAAAATCAATGAGCATGAGTGAGATCTTCCATTCAAAAATCTCTATCTGAAGGAGTCGTGGAGGATTGATCATCTTTGTACTCGAGGAAAGGAAATGAACTCTTGGGTGAAAACCCATAAATGGACAATCTAGAGTGATCCAAAAAAAGAAAGAAAAAAAGGAAAGAGTATTTCATACGAGCAAGTTCAGATCAAAGAGTGCAAAAATATTTTTTCTCGGAAATGATCCTTGGTTTTATCACCCTTAAAACACTATTTTGAGCCTATATATCATTTCTTTCATAGCTGTGAGCCATAGCCCCATTAGAAGCCTCAAAAGACCATTTTGATCATATAGGAGTATTGGAGTAAGGGAAGTTTGTCTTCAGAATATATCCCGCTTATCAGGGTTAACCTTTTTTCAAGGATTTCTAGACTTCTAATGCCTGATTGAGATTAGAAAAGAGGGGAGGATTGGGTTGGTGAGTTAGTGAGGTACAAAGTGCCACTTAAACGGGATAGAATTAGGCATATGGGAAATGTTTCTCTTGGAAGTCTGATAATTTGGAAGGGGTCATATTTGAGTTGATATTTGCTAGGTTTGGTTCAAAGACTGTTGCATTTGGTATTTAAGGGTCTAATTTTGGTTTTGTTTTCTCATGTTTGCCATGACTCATCAAATTGTTCCATCTTCTCAAATTTATTAAGATAATATTTTGAGCCTTGCACTTATAGTTTCAAAAAACATCTTCCATATAAATTAATTAGATACAAGAAAAGTAAAAGATTTCATGGGGTATTACTATGATGTACTAATCCTTTAAATGCAAGCAGAATAGGAGGTGACCTCGGTACTTGGTTAATGATGAAAAATATGACGAGGAAAAGAGACATAACTCTGGATGTCAAAAAAAATATTTGACCAAAGCCGCAAGTAAAAAAACAACAAACTCTGGGGGCAAAGAGAGAATAAGAATCATCTTCTAGGGAATTGCAAGATAAGAGAACCTTGTGAATGTGAATGTGAATGTGAGCAAAGATGACAGTTGAATTCAAGAACATTATAGAAGAATGTGTTCCGTTCCAAAGATGCTGGTCTCTTTCGGGAACCATGACTTGTGGATAGTAAAGAAAAGAGTATAAAGTAAAGATAATGCTAGATCCCACGCCAACAAGTACACAAAAATAGGCTTTTATACAATGAGCAACCTGGAATTGATATTGGCAATAAAGTTTGTCACCCGAAAAACAATGATTTTTATCTCTGTGCTCATACTGGTATGATTGGATCCACAAGGCCAACACATTATTATGTACTCTAGGATCATGTTGGATTTTCGTCAAATGGCTTGCAGAAACTTACCCATTCTCTGTCTTATAAGCACTATTGTTGTCTCTGTTGTTGCATTTATTTGCTACACCTATCTTACAGTATCTCAGTTGGGACAGTTTATGAAGATGCTTTTGAGATATTGTCAAACCATGATGATATTACTGCATTTGGAGTCCTTGCCTTCCTTCAAACTTCCCAGATTGAATGAGAATATTCGCAGCACTATGATCTTCTGTTGGGAAAGGAAATTTGAATAATTGTTGTTAGGCCAGTGAAGTGATTGGCCTGGTTAAAAAGAAAAAGGAAAGGAAAAAGAAGAAAAGAAAGAAAGAGAAAAACAAAGTGAAAACTCGAGAGGGCATTTTAAGAAAAGCAATCTAGAATGAAAACATGAAAAGGAACCTTCGGCAAAAGACGTAGATATCCTGGAGACTGAACCTGAGTGTGAGATGAGCTACCTTTCTAGAAAAATGAGTTTTTGAAAAAGAAGCAAGAAATTCTAATCTTTCCTGAAGGTGAAAGCTCACCCAAGTGGTCTCCAATTGACATTATTCATGCATCATACATAGGTAGGCATCCATAAGATAGGAGCATGCTAACTCATACAATCAGAGTTTTTGCATATTTTAGCAAGAATTAGTAGAGTCAACAAGGAACGAGAAAAGATCGCAATTTACAACTTCAAAATTGGAGGAATAAACCCAGTCACATGTGTTCCAAGCAAAAATTTAGGAACTTAAAGCAAGCTTCTACCAAAAAGTTGTGGTTGTTCTTTGGAATTAAAGAATAGACTTCATAAAGTTCAAGGATTTGAAGAAAGTTCAGGAACCTGAGACATCTGCTCACCCTAGATGATGAAGATGGGGTAAATTCTACGTGTCGAAGCCAGAAACGAGAAGATTGGTGGGGCATCGTTGTGCATAAGAGTGCAGATTAGAATAGAAAAGAAAGAATGTAGAGCCTAAAGAGAATTCAATTACTCAAGAAGAAAAAACTCAACAACAAGATTCTAGGGCAAATTTTGCCAATGCATGAAGACAACAAGAGTTTCATACAAAACTCGAGAAGATCAACCAAAGCAAGATTTCATAAGAAAAATCTCAAGAGATGAGGTACCATTGTGACAGAAGCAGAAAATTTAACGAAGAAGCAACAAAGATTAGAGCTCAAACAAGTGGAATTTAAAGAATCAACAAAGAATAAGCTAGAATTCAATTTACAACTTTGAGACTGAAGAAGTAAAACCAACAAAGATCAGCAAATATTTCAATCACATTTTCTCAGTAAAGATTCCAATTCGTGTGAAGAGGCGGATCTTAGCAAAGATGTCAATCTGTTTGAAGAGGCGGATCTCAGCAAAGATATTAATCCGTTTGAAGAGGCATATCTCAGCAAAGATATCAATTCATTTGAAGAGGCGGATCTCAACAAAGATACCAATCTGTTTGAAGAAGCATATTACTGTAAAGATATTCGATTGTTTGCACAAGAAAGAAAGTGCATTGCAATTCTAAATCTTTCGGGTCATCGGTAAGTCCTTTAGGCATGATGTTAAGCTCTTCAGATTGAAATCTCTAGAAATGATGAGAACTTTTTGGATGGCGTCATAGTAAGATAGTGGGGCATAGTATCGACCAAAGATGTTAACCTTTTGGACTATCAGTTTCAAGCGAAATAAAGGAATTCACAAATTTGAAGACAAGATAGATCAACTTCGGGTTCAAGAGGATTCACAGTCTAATTAGTCAAAAGTTTTAGTCTCTCGTTGAAGCACTTGAATTTTCTTAATGATTTACCCAAATTGTTCATTTGCTTTACAATTGATGTTGGAAGATTAAAGATAGATTTGACTTTTGTAGGTCATGTAAGTTCCGAGTATAGAAAGAGATAGACAAATAGAAGAGGCAACAAGTGATCTGATACGAGTTTCAGATTGAAAGATTAAAACACCATAGATAGAAAAGCAGTGACTCAAACGATCTCAGCGCTTCAAGTTGAAAATTGAGGAAATTCCATACCACTCCAATTTGAATTCTCATTAATTGATGATATTTCTTTTTACAGGTTCAATTCTTCCCTAGAGGATGAGGTGAATCGGAATTCCTAGCAAAGAACATAGAGCTCCTAATGGGACGAGTTCACCAGCAAAGACAGAACTCCTAATGTGAAGAGTTCACTTAGCAAAGATAGAGCTCCTAAAGTGAAGAGTTCATTCAGCAAAGAAAGAATTCCTAATGTGAAGAGTTCATCCCCAGCAAAGAAAGAACTCCTAATGTAAAGAGTTCGCCCAGCAAAGACAGAGCTCTTAATGTGAAGAGTTCACTCGGTAAAGACAAGGCTCCAAATGTGAGAAGTTCGCCCAGCAAATACAGAGCTCCTAATGTGAAGAGTTCGCTCAGCAAAGAATGAAGAACTCCTAATATGAAGACTTCGCCCAGGGAAGATAGACTTTCTAATGAGAAGAGTTTGCTTAGCAAAGATAGAATTCCTAATGAGAAGAGTTCGCCCACTGAAGATAGAATTCTTAATGAGAAGGGTTAGTTCAGACCATATAGTTACCTTGACAGGAAGATTGGGAGGTTCCAAATGAGAAGAATTTGTTCAAGCTTCTAGAGGGGAGGAAGGAAAGAAAGTTCGTAAGAATAAGACCTTACAGATCAAAACAACAGCTGACAAGTTCGGATAAAATTTGTGTCTTTTCAGTCTTTTCCCTATTCTTGTTCCACAGCAATGAGCAAAGAGGGGCAGCTATAATACACTAATTTTGTCCGAGTATACCTATATATACTATATTTACTCTATAAATAAAACCTAAAAATAAATAACAAATAAATAAATATTAAAATCCCATATCAAATAAAATAATCCATATAGTCTAAATGTCCATATACGTATTAAAAGTCCATTTATAACATGAAAATCCCATTACAATACAAAAAGCCCAATAAAAGCCCAAATCCCAAATCTGATACAATTCCTAAACTCAAACAAACACAAATCTGCCCAATAAACATAAATTTCCCGCCCAAACTTATGCCCAAATGGACACATGGCAGTTGGTCATTGGTCTGTTCAACCATCACATGGATTGAGTCCCTTTGCTGACGTCATTGCTGCCCCCTATAAATACAAGAGAGAGAAATTGTCAGAATACTTAATTACAATCAATAATTAACATAATTAAATAATAATAATAAAGAAAAGAAAGAAGCTTACCTCGAGGGAAATTGAAGAGACACCGCCGGGAGCTGAGGGAACACTGGAGCTGCGTTCTAGAAGTCAAAGAGCCGCCACTGGAGACCGAAGCGTCGCCAAAGATCGTCGGAACACGAACGGTCAAGAGCTTCAACTGTCACCGCATTGTTAGAACCAATCGCCACCGTCAGGTATATCCTCTTTCCATTTTTTCCTGCAAATCGAACCAAAAAATTAGATTAATGCAAGATAATGAGAGTAAAAATGGAAATGAAAAACGATCGGAGACTCATCTTCATGGCGGCCAAATTATTTTTAATGGTAATGGTGGAGTTGAAAAGCCGAGTTTGGGTAGTTTTTAGGACTTAGGTCAGGGAAGAAGGGAGGTTCTATTGAACCGGGAGTAGATTTAGGCATTTTAAAGGGGAAAACAATTTTTAAGGTTTTTTGGGTTTGAATGGTGGTGGCCGAAAATCGCTCCGTGGCGGCGAACGACTGCGAAGCTGTGACAAGGATGACTGGCGTAGGGATAGTAGTGGCCGGCGTCGCCTACGGCGGCCAACTAACGACAGATTTGGATCAAACGGAGAAAATATAAAGAACGAATGAAGAACATAGGTGAAATTTGGTGATTTGATCCATTTTGGATCTAAAATTTGGGAAATAAGGTGTTTATGGTTAGAGAGAGGTCAGAGAGAATTTAGAGGAATGGGTTTAGAGAGAGAACGGAAAAAACAAAAAATGAAGGAAAAGAAAAATGTTGAAGCTGAAAGGGGCCTTTTATAACAGTGCCAAAACGCACCGTTTTGGTGCCGGACCGGATCCTAGGATCCACACCCTTCTTTTTGGATCCTTAGGGATATGGCTCCTTATTTTGCTTTTCTTTCATTTTGGTCATCTTGTTTGTATATTGGCACTCGAATTTCAATTTTAATTCAATTTAGCCCCTTTCTTTAATTGTTTAGTTTAATTTATTTGTTTAAATTGTTGTATGTTGCATGATTTTAATATCAAGAAGCATGTAGTATATTTGTTTAGGAGATTAAATCACATAGTTTTAAATAGTTAGAGCCTTTAAGTTCTTTAATTATTTTAATTAAATCACATAGAAAATAAATGAATATTAAATGGAAACTAGAATGCTCTAAGTTGATTAGTGTCTCAATGTAATGAGATGTTAATCAAATGAGTATTTTAGTAGAATATTTAATCTTTCATTTTAATCTAGAAAATGGAAATCACACATAGTTAGTTTAATTTAATTCAATTAAAACTAGATATAAATAATTAGTGTCATTAGTGATTAGGAATATTATTGATTTAGGGCTTAATATGGGTAATGCCTAATTATTTGGGTGTTATCACGTAAACCCCAAATCAATAATATTCATAAATTAATTAACTTAATCAATTGAAGCCCTCATTAGGCTTAAACTTAAAATTGGCAAGAAAATAAAAGGACGCGCATTAAAAACCTTTTGTGTTAAGATACATTTTTTAATATAAATTGAAGTATCTTAATGTAACTGGATGTTTCAAAACTCATATTCGGTAAAAATGTATTTTCTTACAAAAGGATATCTCCATTCGAAACGAAATTCAATTAACGATTAAAGATTTAATTAAATTCAAATTATTGTTCAAAATGCCAAAATACCACATGATTTTAATAAGGTACCGATAATGGGCGTTTGTAGGGGTGCTAATCCTTCCCCACACTTAACCGACTCCCGAACCTTAATTTTAAAAGAATATAATCTATGGTTGTTTTTATGGTGTCCGGTCTACCAAAGTGACCGGTGGCGACTCCAAATTGATTTTTAAGTTAAATAAAGGAAAATAAGGATTTAATATGGAAAAACCTTAATTTTCAAGATTTAATAAATTAAAATGAATAAAAACCTGATTTTCAAAAGAATTAATCATCAGGCTATTTTTCCATACATTCGGTTTCAAAAATGGTCGCAACACCCAGAGTAAATAAAATAAAAAAGGCGAAATTGCAAGACCTCTTGAATCTCCAGAAACTACGGTTGTATTTTTGAAAGGCGGAATGGCTAACAGCGCAAAAACGAAAAGGCGGAGGGATTTATAAACACAAATAGCCCAAAAACTTTCTTTTAAAACGAGTATAAAAAAATTAACTAAAATGAGAAACATTTCCCTCATTTCTTAAAAAAATCAGGGAACTCTCTCACCTCTCTCCTTGTCTCGGATGAACACCACTGTTCATCAGAGATGAAAACCCAGAAAAGCATCATTCTCCGCTGCAAAATGACTCTTTTCTTTTCTCTAAACCCAAATCAGAACTCAGATTCCATGAAAACACGATAAAGCTCCCTCTTTTACGCTGAAAACGAATCTAAAAACCCTTTCTTTTTTAAAACTAAGCCTCTAAAAACCTTTCCACCGCTTGTTTCCCCACTGGTTCACCATACAGGTCTCGGAAAGACCAAGAGACTTATCACTGGCGAGAAAACACGACGACACTAGAGAAACTGAAACGCCACAAAGGTAAAAAATCGAAACCCTAACTTTATTTGCTATGCACTTGAAAATAATATACCTCGAAATAGTTTTGCTTTGTATTTATTTCTCTAAAATCCTCGTTTTGAACTTTGAAATTAGGGTTACAAATAGTTTAGGTTTGGTTTTGATAACCGAAATTACATGATTTTTAAGAAAAAGAAAAAAGCAAGATTAATATCCTATTGGTTGCCTATTTTCTCTTGTTTGTATTCATATGCAGCTCTAGGATTGCCAGTTTGCCTCTAAAATTCCTGGTATTTTGTACATACTTGTCCTTTCTGACATTCTTGTCTCCTTGCATATCGTGGCCAAACACGAGGAGAGAAAGGGGACCAGAGAGCTATTGGCGTGGTTGTTGGCATGGCGAGGCGATGACGACGTGGTGCTCGACCAATGGCTCTCCTTGCCAGCGTGGAGGCAAAGATGAAAGGACCATCGTCATGCGTAGACGCCATATAGAAGATGTAACGGCTGAGACATATGATTCGGCATGCGTGAAATCCACGAACGCATGGAGAAACCAAACGACCGCGAGTGCGAAGATTAGAAGATGCTTCTGATGCAATCTGGACTGTCAGATCTGCACCAGATCTAATGGTGAAGATCCTATGGTGCACAAACATAATAAATTAGGGTTTTATTTCATCAGATTAGGGCTTTTGTAACACCCCCTTCCCGTCCTGGTAGAGAACCAGGTCGGAAAGTGCTACCGAAAAATATATCAGAGATTCAAAAGCTTAACTGGGGTACAGAAACTTACTTAGATCATTTATTAATCTCTTTTAAGGCTTAACAGAATTATCTTATTAAGACATACACAATTCGGGATCAGTTTTAACCCTTTTTGAACTTAGGGGCTAAATCATAAATTTTACAAATTAGAGGTCCTTATTGGGATTTCTTTTTACTAAACTACAATTAAACTAACCAATTATTAACCCGTGAAGTTTTGTTGCTAACAAAGGTCGTTTACCTATCCAATTAAGCCATACAATTTTTAGTGACCATTTTATAAACTTCTTAAAATTGGTTTCTATGTCTTTTAACAGAATTAACTAACCTCGTACCGATACCCTTGGGCCGTATCAGTACGCTAATCTAAATTTTCATCTCCCATATTCGAAATAACATGCTCGTATCGATACACATATCCCCGTATCGATGTGCGTTGACTAGGGTTGACCGTTTCGGTACGGCCTAGGGCAATATCGATACCATTTATTTTTCAAACCTTGTTGTCCAAATTTGTATCGATACACCTCCTTTGTGTATCAACACACCCTACTTTACTTTGCCCAATTATGCAAGGCCGTATCGATACGCCATCACTCGTACCGATACGTCTGCCCTATAATTACAAATTTTTTGCTGGTTTTTATTCGAATTAACCTACCATTTTTTGTCCAAACATTACCAAATTTTACCAATGGGTCTAATATCCATATTTTTAATAGTATACAAAATTTTAGAGCGTTTTGAATCTATTTACCTAGTTTTTACCTTTTACCACATCTAAGCTCATTTAACTAGTTTAACCAATTCACAAAATACCATATTAGCCATTAAACATTTGGTCACTTTTCGGCTATTACACACACATCAAAAGGCACATACATAGCATGTTGAGACCATATGCCACCCTACTATGAGTTCAAGGCAAAAGGTAAGCATACATGTGACTCGTAGGAGTGACTTGCAACCGCAACACACGATCGAAGGCCGAAATTCTTCAAGATCCTGAAATGCATGAGACACACGAATGTTAGGCTTATATAGCCTAGTGAGGCAGCCATAACAACTACAATATTTGATGAGTAATATGAACATCGTAGTAACATGCTTGAATGACATATTTATTTAGTGCACGAATCATACTTGTATCTCATGCTTAACTCAAGTAACACATTTCCATATACAAAATACATATCATAATCACATATCAATTCCTTGGACATGGCAAGCAATGGATACGCGGATTCCCCTATACACCACACATATCAAAAATAGGTCGTAGCCTTGAGCCGTAGCTCCGGATAATGTCCCTTACACAATCTATCCTTTTCTCCCCCACATATAGGCTGTAGCCCCAGACCGTAGTCCAATCCTTTACTTGGTGAGCTCGAATAACCCTATGGCATGCCAATCGTATCTAATGTCCATAAATGTCCAAATTCAAATATCATCGTAAATCTTACCTTTAGTTCCCTTAGGCCATTACACAACGGAAACGGAATTGAGTCTTATCTCCACGTATCATAGCATAATCATATCATATGGGATAACATGTCATATCATAATCATAACATATCAGACATCACACTTATACTCATAGACATATCAAGTAATGTAAGGACTTACGATGCTTACTGATAGCATCCACACATATGATTGCTCTACTTGAGCCTTTAATCAAATGCAAATATAATCGCAAAGCAAATGCAACGGGATGGCACCTAGCTTATCCCCTGACATGACTACACTCACCTTGAATCTGAAGCTTTTAGGATTCCCGAATTTCAATTCCTTTGCTTCTAGACTTGGTTGAAGATGTCAGATTATTTCCTTCCAATTTTCGAACTAGGAAGAAACATAAGGAATAATTATAATGACTATAACGATATAGTACTCATTTCAAGATTGTCTTAGAATTTTGATTTAAAATTAAACTCTAATTATCCATGGAATTCAACAATTGATTAAGGGCTTTTACTTACCCGATTGATAGCTATGGAATGATACCTTCTAACCAAGGAAAACTTGGACTTAAGAAACTTAATAGGAGAGGTGTGTGCTTGAGCTTAGGTTGAAGACAACAATGGTGGTGCTTTCTTGTTGGATGGCAAAGGGTGGGTTTAGCTTTCGGAAGATTCAAACGGGGAAGAAAACTTCATATTTTAAGGGATTAAACCCTTTTATCAATGATCCACCTCCTCATGAACCAACATGAAGCTTTCCTATTAGCAATGGAAAGATTAAACAATTGTTTCTCATCTTTTAATGTCTTTTATCATTTTTAAGGCAATTGGTAACCATCCATCATTCAATCTGATGGATTTCACATGGAAGGGACAAGCAAGGAGGTGACTATGCACCATACTTTTCATTTCCTTCAATTTGGGCCTTAAAATAGATTTTTACAGAGGGTCGTATCGATATCCTATATAGCCGTATCGATACGCCTAAGCTAAATAGGTAAGTTCGTTGTGGTAGTTAGGTTGTACCAATACAGGCATTACTGTATCGAAATGCCTAGTTCAAAACTGTATCGATACCGGTCCAGTCGTACCGATACGCCTAGGCTAAAACAGGTAAGTTAGTTATGGCTGTTAGACCATACCGATACTGGTCTTAACGTATCGATACGCTTGACTTATTTTCATCATTTCAGCTTTGAATTTCTTACAAAGAGGTCCATAGATCAATTTAATACCCCACAACTTCATTGATTAAAAAATTGGGTACATGGATCATGAAATTACAGTTTTGGTTATATCTGATACATAATTTCTGATCATCGGTGCCTTATTCAGACTAGGCCGGGATGTGACAGCTTTATTGGGCCAAGTATGTATATTTGTAATATTTGGTTTTTTTATACATGTAAATGGGCTAGGTGTATAAAAACTTGGGCTTTTATTTATATAAAATGCATGGGCTGGTGTATGTATGTATGTATATATTATATATGGGCTGATAATGTATGGTTTAATTTATATAAAGTGTATGGGGATGATTATATTATATATAGATGGGCCTTTAATTAACATAGTTTATAATTTAAAATAGATAATAACTATAACCATAATAATGATAATAATGAGAATAATAACAAGATAAGAATAAGGATAAATAAATGATAATGGTAAAGGAAATAACAAAATAATACCTATACTATTTTTTTGAAACTTCAATGATAATTGTATATAACTAAGGGGCTGAATATATGGGCCCTTATTTAATTAAACTAGTAGTAGTAGTTTTTTTTGGTCTTTTGGGTATTAATAAAATAGAAAGCCTTTTACTAAAAAAGGTAAAACGGGTCACCCCCAAACAAAATTAGTGATTACAGCTGCCCCTCTTTGCTTATTCTTGTATAACAAGAATAAAGCAAAGACCATAAGCACTAATTTTTTCTGCTTTCCTGTTGGACGATTCCAAGCTGCAAGTTCCTTATATAAAACTGTTAACCCTTCCTATCCCTAAAACCTGGAGCTAGGAGTATTTGCCTCTAAGTCTTTGAGCTATGAGTAATTGCCTCATCCGCTCTAAAATCCTCGAGCTACGGGTATCTGCCCCTTTTGCTCCAAGAACCTTAATATGGCGAGTCTAAAATCCTTCACCTAAAATCCTCGAGCTATGAGTATCTGCCTCTTTTGCTCTGAAATCCTAAAGTGGTGAGTTTAAAATCCATCGCCTGGAATCTTTTAGCTTCAAGTATCTGCCTCATTTGCTCTAAAATCCTGACGTGGCGAGCTTGAAATCCTTCACCTGAAATCTTTCCCAGATTTTCACTTTGTCATTTACTCCCTTTATTAGGAGGTACCCGTCCTATTTTCCAAATATCTATGAAAAGAGATAAAAAAAAAGCTATGATGATATGAATAGCATGCCCCTAACCTAGAGATTTCTAACTAGATATGATGCATGAATGATAACAATTTTTAAACTTTCTCAGGCGCTTTCTCTTCTTGACTTTGATCTTCTCGTGCTTTCCGCTTTTTTTTTTGCAATAGCGACGCCTCCTCCCTCACTCGGGTTTACCCTTTATGCCCCATTTTCTTGAGTTCCTAAACCCTTTGCTCTAAAGCGCCTTTTTAGGTTTTGACTTTAGAGATCTTTTTCTCTTTCTTTTTTTCTTTTTTCTTTTCTTTCTTCTTTTCTTTTTTTTCTTCTTTTTTTCTTCTCTTTTTTTATTTTTCTTTTGGGCACTTTTATGGGTTTTCACCCCTAGCCTCTTGGATTTTAACGCGAGTGACAATCGGTGTCTCTTCTTGGCGAATCTTGTCAACTTCGCTTCCAATGTCTTCTTGACTTCGACGAACTCCGTTCTTATCTGGGAACAAACCTACACTAAATAGGTTAAATCATAGTAATGCCAAGAAATCATTTGCTTTTTCTTATTCTATGTCAATCTATCTGCGAAATGCATATGAAATAGACAATATAAACTAGAATAAGATTTTATTAATATTTGAAGGAATATTAGGATAATTTGAAAGTTATGGAAAACATGAGAAAATATGGAAGATGTCAACTGCATGAGTTATGAGAACCCATCGGCCTCGGTAGATCTCTCGCTAGCCACCCTTGGTCGTTACTCCGATAATCTGAGGACTAAAACATAACCCCTTTACTGAAACAAAAGCCCGTTGTCTGGAACTCAAATTCGTCTAAACCGTCCTTTTCAGATTTTCAATTCAGACCCTCATTTGGTTTTAAGGTGCCCATTTTTGGGTTTTCGCCTTAAACCGTCCTTTTCTTTCTTTTTTTCTCTCTCTTTTTGTTTGTTTGTTTTTTTGTTGTTTTTTTTTTCTTTTCTTTTTCTTTTTCTTTTTCTTCTTCTTCTTCTTCTTCTTCTTCTTCTTCTTCTCAAGTGTAGTATTTCTTAACAGAGTCTGAGTTTATGGGTTTGCTTAACTATTTTCCATCCATTTCTACTAGGATTAACGCTCCACGAGAGAAAGCCTTTTTTACAACATAAGGTCATTCCCAATTGGGCATCCACTTCCCTCGAAAGTCTCTTTAATTCAACAAGATCCTCTTAAGCACTAGATCTCCCTCTCAAAATTCCCTTGGCTGAACCTTTTTATTATAAGCCCGCATCATCCTTTTCTGATATATTTGGCCATGACAGATGGCTTTCAACCTTTTCTCTTCAATAAGGTTCAACTGATCAAATCTAGCTTGTACCCATTCAGCTTTATCCAACTTTTCCTCATTCAAAATTTGAAGAGACGGGATTTCTACCTTGATGGGTAATACCGCCTCCATGCCATATACCAAAGAATACGGCGTTACCCTAGTGGAGGTTCTCACAGAGGTCCGATAGGCAAATAGAGCAAAAGAGAGTCTTTCATCCCAGTCCTTGAATGTCTTCGTAGTTTTTGCTATAATCTTCTTGATATTTTTATTTGCCGCTTCTACTACTCCATTCATCTTGGGGCAATAAGCAGTAGAGTTATGATGCACAATCTTGAATTGCTTACACACCTCAGTCATCATCTTATTATTCAAATTAGAAGCATTGTCAGTGATGATTCTTTCGGGCAAACCATAGCGGCATATAATTTTTTTCTTTAGGAATTTGCAAACTGCCACTCTTGTGATGTTAGCATATAAGGCAGCTTCTACCCACTTGGTGAAGTAATCGATAGCTGCCAAAATGAAGTGATGCCCATTAGAAGCCTTCAGGTGTATCTGACCGATGAAATCCATGCCCCAAGCATCAAAAAGCCAAGGTGAATTCATGGCGTAAAGTGGCACTGGTGGGGAGTGTATCTTATCGGCATAGATTTGACAATTATAGCATTTCTTCGCTTAACTGATGAAATCTCCCTCCACGGTTGACTAGAAGTAACCATATCTCATGATTTTCCTAGCCATCGAGAACTCACCGGCGTGGGTTCAACACAAACTTCTGTGGACCTCCGCTAAAATAGTTTCGACCTCTTGAGAAATGACACGCCTCAACAATATCTGGTCTTTGCCTCTTTTGTACAAAACCTCTTCGTTGAGGACGTATCCTGATGCTAGCCATCTGATAGTTCTTTTGGGTAAGTCTAGAACTTGATGTATTGAGAGATGTCATTATACCATGGATTGCCATCTTTCCCCACTTCCAAACTATAGTAGTGAGCCGGTACCTCAAAAGTTTGTATTTTGATCGACTTTACCTTGGCTGTCCGGCTTACATTGAACACAGTAGCCAATGTGGCTAGAGCATCGGCCATCTGATTATCCTCTCTTGGAAAGTAAGGAAAGCTGATTTCCTCAAAATTCTAGACCAAATCTTGGATCAAATTGTAGTATTTGATTAACTTTGAATCTCTAGTCTCACACTCTTTTCGAAGCTGGTAGATTACCAAGGAAGAGTCTCCAAAGACCCGAAGCATTTTGATCTTCTTTTCTATGGTTGCCTGGAGTCCCATAGCACAAGCCTCATATTCAGCTATATTGTTGGTGTAGAAAAATTCCAACCTACTCGTGAAGGGATAGTAGATGGCATTCGATGCTCCATCAAAATAAAGCCTTTATCCCTTATTCTCGGTAGTGGGCCTCCCTTCAGTCAAATCATAAATTAAGTCTTCATCTAGAAAACTGAAATCTAAAGGCTCGTAATCATCCGAAGCACGGCTTGCCAAAAGATCTACTACCACACTTCCTTTCACCGCTTTTTGGCTCACATAAACAATATCGAATTCTAATAATAACATTTACCAACGGGCCATTTTTCCGGTAAGCACCAGCACTTCTATTAGGAACTTCAGTGGATCTATTTGGGAAATTAAGCAAGTGGTGTGATACAACATGTATTACCTAAGTTGTTTAGTAGCCCATACCAAGGCACAACACAGCCCTTGGATCAATGGGTATCGTGTTTCACACTCGGTGAACTTCTTTCTTAAGTAATAAATCACCATTTCCTTCTTGCAAGAATCATCGTGTTATCTTAACACACATCCCATCGAATTCTCAAAAACTATCAAGTACAGGATCAATGGCCTATCCGGCACCGGTACTACTAGGACCGGAGGGTTGGTCAAATAATTCTTGATCTTTTCTAGTGCTTCTTGACAATCTTCATCCCAAATTCCCATATTATTCTTTTAGAGTAATTTGAGGACAGGATCACATTTATCGGTCAGTAGGGAGATGAACCGAGAAATATAATTCAGCCTTTCCAAAAATCCTCAGACTTCCTTTTGAGTTTGAGGCGGTGTGAGGTCTTGGATTGCTTTCACCTTATCCGGGTCGATCTCGATTCCTTTCTGGCTCACCACAAAACACAAAAGCTTCCCAAATGTAATTGCGAAGGTGCGTTTGGTAGGATTGAGCTTCAATTGGTACTTTCTTAGCCTTCGAAAAAGTTTTTACAAATTTTGGATGTGCTCCTCCACAGTCTGAGACTTGTCTATCATGTCGTCCACATACACCTCGATTTCTTTATGCATCATGTCATGGAGCAAGGTTACCATGGCTCTTTGATAAGTTGCCCCGATATTTTTCAACCTGAAAGGCATTACCTCCTAGAAAAATGTGCCCCACATGGTCACAAAAGTTGTTTTTTCCATGTCTTCGGGGTTCATTTTAATCTGATTGTACCCCAAAAATCCATCCATAAATGAGAACCAAGCATGCCCTACAGTGTTGTTAACTAGTGTATCAATGTGGGGCAAAGGGAAATTGTCTTTGGGGCTCGCCTTATTAAGGTCCCTATAATCCAAGCACATGCACACCTTCCCATCCTTTTTCGGTACTGGCACTATGTTGACTACCCATTCTAGGTACTTAGAAACTTTCAAGAATCTTGCCTCAAACTGCTTCTTTACTTCTTCTCTGACCTTTAACAACATGTTCGTCCTCATTCTCCATACCTTTGGTGGACGGGCTTGCATTCTGGCCTTACGGAGAGCTTGTGCATCACGATATATGTGTTTAAACCCGAAATGTCATGGTATGTCCATGCGAACACATCTTTAAATTCTAAAAGTAGTTCCACCGACTCTTGTTTAACTTCAGATGATAGGGTACTGTCGATTTTCACTTCTTTTCTATCCTCGTCAATTCCCAAATTCAAAATCTCTACCTTCTCTTGATATGAACAGATTTGCTTTTCTTCACTTGCCACCATCCTTAACAGCTCGTCCGGGTCCTCATCATCCTCTTCATTGGTTTCTGCCAAGCACATGGGTCACTTGAAATCTATTCCGGTATTAGGTTTCGCATTATTCATACAGTTTATATTAAGAGGCATGCACGATTTTTGAAAGTATGCATTGGGAATGGAAAGGGATATCTTATGATATGAACAAATAATAGATAAATAAATAATGAATTAAATGAATGAAATGTTTTCCATTTGAGAAAGAAAAGTGGAAAATGTTTATTTTATTGAAAGCAAATAAAAGTTACATAGCTGTCCTTTTACAAAAGATACACGTTACTTTCGGGCAAAAGTAATGGAGTTGTTCTGGGCATTACTTTGATTCAGTCCTAGAAACCACAAGCAGGTCCACATAGGTCCAATTGTCGAGCTTTTCACCTGGGCAGCATGGGCGAATCTTGGCCAAAAGCTGGTCAGTCTTGTCATCATCACATATCATATTCACATCCATCTCTTCCAAGGCCTCGTGGATCAATTCTTCCAGAAGGCATCTTTCACCTTCTCGACTTGCTTCTTGAACTTCCAACTTGGGGTTTTAGATCCCACCAGATACAAAAATGCCATCAAAATCCGCATAGGTTATAAGGGTCTAAGAAATGTCTTCCCTTCTGAGTCGGGCCTTCCTTTACTCCTGTCTCTTCCTCCATTCTTGTCTTTTTTGTAGGAAATTGGGCCTATAACCAAGTCCAAAATGGTCGACCTTGTGGTTCACACTAATAGGCCGAAGGCGTCCTTGCAGACTTCTTCCCAAGACTATTTTCTTCCTCGCTCCTCTTCCTAGGGTTTCAAATACCACCATCTTAGTGCAGTTGACAGTTTAGGACAAGGAAATTGGCTCCCCGTAGCGACAAAGGTTGCGTTGACAAATTCCAAAGCCCTAAAAGCACATTCCATTGCCTCTTCATCGGTATAGATATATGGTGTATCCAAAGTCAACGAAGCGATAACATCTTGCTCGGCATTCACTATAACCAATTTCCCTTCAATAACAAACTTTAATTTCTGATGAAGCGAAGACAAGACAGCACCGGCTGAATTTATCCATAGCCTTCCTAATAGAAAATTATAGAATGGTCGGATATCCATAACTACGAAATCAACCATATATTCGGTAGGGCTAATGAGCAGGGGTACTTCTATCTTTCCGACCACATCTCGTTGAGTCTCATCAAAAGCTCGCACGATGTTATGACAGGGTTTCATATGTGAACTGTTGATCGGTAACTGTTGTAGAGTACCCAGCGGCATAACATTCAAAGCAGAGCCATTATCAAGTAGTACTCCCAGTAGCACGTAACCCTTAGAATGAGTGGTAATGTTTAGGGCCTTGGTGGACCCCTACCTTGTCCTAGTATTTCATCGTCACTAAAGGTGATGAAATTATTGATGGTGATGTAGCCGATAATTCGGTCCAATTTCCCAACCGAGATGTCACTTGTGACAAATGTCTAATTTAAAACCTTCAACAGCGCGTCGCGATGCTTTTTAGAGTTTAGCAGGAGATCGAGTACCGAAATCTGAGTTGGTTATTTCTGAAGTTGTTCTACGACATTATACTCACTGTGTTTCAAGAATCTTAAAAATTCTTGAGCTTGGGTTTTAGTGACCGACTGCTTAATCTTTGGAGGCAGCTCTTCTCCGAACATCTTCTTGGGTTCAGTCCCGACTTCCTTGTCTTTTTCCTCTTGTTCTCATGGTACCCTCAAATTTTTCGGAGCATAGCACCCACCACTTCTCGTGAGATGCCCTACATCGTTTGCCTCTCTGGTGTTTAGTTCTGAAGGTCCTCCTTGAGCGGGCTTTGTCTCCATCACCACTTTTCCCCCTCTCGTGAACTGGAAGAGCCCGGTATTGAAATGCTTGTTGTGTAATTCCAAGGAACCATCAGTGTATCCTTGGAAAGAAAGGATTTCAGGGTAGCAATTATAATCTTGGGAGCCACCTTTGGCGTACTTGCTTTACTTGGCTTGAGATCGAGGAAAACTGGTCTTTTACAATGTATTTGGTGTCTTAAGCATCCGACGCACATGCTTCTGATCCCTACCTTCGTGTCTCCTTTTCAAAGAACTCGATCTTTTTTTTATCCATCCTAGTTTGTACCAATTGATGAAACTCCTCACAATTCTGAACCTCATGATCTTCCGATTGATGGTACTCACAATACAGTCCACAACCTTCTTTCATGGCCACCATTCCCGGTCGATGAGGCGTACCATGCACAATTGTTGGAAAACCCATCTCAATAGAGACTGGACTTCAGATACGTTCCCCCTAGCTTTTTTGGCATACTCGCCTTCAATAGCATTCACGCCCTGACCTCCATGATTTGGTAGGGGGTTGTTGGCCGTATTCGGCTCACCCAATTGTAATACCCCAGTTCAAATCATATTTTGGACAAACTTCTTTAACGCTATGCAGTTTTCAATCGAATGCCCCGGGACGTCAGCATGGTATTCGCAGTGTGCTTTGGGTCGTACCACACCGGGAAAGGTGGGTTGAAGGGTGTGACATGATAAGGCCGGACTAAATCTATCTTATACAATTATGAGTAAAGCTCCTTGTAAGAGACTAGTAACGGGGTTAAAGACCTATTTTCCCCTTCCTTCTTAGGTCCCCTATCTTCCCTCTTGTTGATGTTCCGGGAGTTCCCCGCTGTAGCTTGGGGCTGGGAGATAGAGTAGTTCTTAGCGGCCTCAAAAGTATTGGTATTGTTAACCTCATGTTTCTTCTTCTTGTACTATTTTAGTGAATGATCCCCTCCATCAATTATCCTACTTTTGATTGCAACCTCAATGTGTTCGCCGGTCATTACCATCTTCGTAAAGTTACTAATGGGATTGCTGATCAAACGATCACAGAGTGTCCCTTTTAGCGTGTCTATAAACATCAGAGAAATCTCATGCTCATAAAGCGGTGGCTGAACTTGGGCCGCCACGTCATACCACCTCTGAGCGTACTCTCGGAGGCTCTCATTGCGTCTTTGCTCTATCCCTTGCAACAAAAGTCAATTAGGAACCATATCCGTTATGTGCTTGTACTAGTCGGTGAAGGCTTTGGCCAAATTCTTCCACGACTTGAATTGAGCTCTGGTTAGCAGGTTGTACCACCTTGATGCAGACCCTACCAAACTGTCTTGAAAGTAGTGAATCAAGAGCTTCTCATTGTCGGTGAAATTGGCCATCTTTCTACAAAAGATGACCACATGTGCAGTGGGTAGGTCGTTCTGTCAAACTTCTCAAATTCTGAGGTCGTGAACTTATGCGGGATTTCCAAGTCTAGGACCAAACTGAGCTTCCTAACATTCAACCCATAGGAACCATCCTCATCTTCATTTCCTCAGAATTTTTCTTCGAGATCCTTCTGGGTATTTTCCAACTATTTTGATAATTTTGCTTTCATTTGATTCAGTCTTTCCAACTCATCAAGATCTGAAATACCATCCCCAATATTCTCAACATTCTTGAAAGTCACACTTGGCTAAGCTTGGGTAGATGCACCAACATGAGAAGAAGATTCTTTTTGTGGAGGGTTCGTTGAAGGGTCCACAAAGAGATGGTCCTTAAAGATTGGGGCATAAAGGCGATCCCCCGAGCTTTGGGCAGGATTCTCGACGGTTTCCTTCTTTCTCGGCTCTTGTCATAGATGGGATTGCAGCATCTGAGCTATTTCTCTCATCATATCTTGTTGGGACTTGATGATGGTGTCCCTCAATTCTTGTTATGTTCATTCCATTTGACCTCTCAGATCAGCTTCCAATTTTGCAAAACTTTCCTCCATTTGCCTTGTTTGTAAATGAGTGCGGTACGGGTGTGGAATGATTGTAATTTAAAGAACCAAAATGCTATATTTTTCTAAAATAAAAAGCTTTTTAATTAAATTTAGCAATTAAGTGAAGTATGCAAATAAATATGTTAGACATGAATGCAAAGAACATCACTGAGTTCGGCAAATATCATCGTTAAACGATTTTTATTAAAGGAAGCATTGTCTTGTTACAATAATTAGAGAAAACCAACTACGCATGTGATCCTAAGCTAGCACCCAGGTTGACGATCTCCTTCAAGATCCAAACAATCCTTTCTCCTTCCTCAGATTCATCGTCTACACAGTCATGAAGCTCGGCAGCATCTTCTGCTAGAAACTGAATCTTCTGGGCAACCACTTGCATCTGAGCCATCTATTTTGCCAATTCCTGCTCTTGCCTCCAAATAGTGTAAGCGGCGAACTACAGTTGCTCCAAAGTCGGCCTCTGATACACTTGGACTGCTCCCCTAAAGCTTGTTATATAGTCCTTGAGTCGCTGAACCTCAGCTTCTAAATCTTCGATACAAGCCTTCAAATCCTGATCCTTTAAGCTACTGGTTTTTAACTTGCTGGTTGAACCCTTATGCTTGAAGAGAGACCTTTCCAATCCTTTTACTTGATCTCTCAGTTCTTCATTTTGGCGTCCTTCTTTTTCAAGTTGCCTTGAGTGAGAAGTCCGTAGGTTCTCCATCTCTTGGGTCAAAGCAAGCACTTGGTCCTTGTGCTCGTAATACTTCCTCTTGTAATTCTTGGTTCTCGCCTTCTCCTCTTTGAGTCGGAGCTCTAACCCTTCGCTCGGTCCATCCTTTGCAACTCTCTTCCTCCTATTTAATCTCTGTAGTTTTTGGATTTCCTCCTTCTCAAACTTAAGTTCGAGTTCCAATTCATCTTTCTTTCTTTGCAGACCCTTAATCACTCCCTCAAACTGTGTTTTTTCCAATTCAAAGTTGAACCTTTCTTGGTTGGTTTTCTCTTCAAGCTAAATATACCTCCTTTTTTCCTCTTCGAGCTGCTTCCTCATCAAGTCGGCCTCAATGGAAAACGTAGACAATCTCTCCTCCACAGACTTCCTACCATCGGGGTTCAATTATGGAATATTGTCGTTGACACAATTTAATCTCCACTCTTCGTACTCGGGGGAGACCATGTAAGGAGCGTTCATAATACTAACTCGCCTTGCATTGTTCCAAGCTAAATAAGCATTATACACCACCCCCTTGTAACCCTTCTCTTTCTCGTAGTCTGTGTTGAACTCGTTTAACCTTTTTATAGCCTACACAAACTGCTTCGAACCATACTGTCTCAAACCCAAAAGGGGCGTAAGCTATGTGCCCCCAAAGACCAAGTAAAGATACCTAAGAGTGCTCCCTGCATCTAAAGAGAATATCCCTTGTTGATAGCCACAGAGCCCTCCAAACTAAGTGTTCCTTCTTTATATTTCGTAGAACGTCTAGCCAAACCTCTTCGGGTCTTCTCGTCGGCCAATCCCTATTTCGCATGAATTCCTCTAATGGTGAGAACTTGTCGTCATAGATAGGCCTTGAGAAGTTGACATCAGACCGAAGATGTCTGTAAAACCAAACGGTCAAAAGCTGTGGGCATCCCCGGAAGCGACCCCCACCGTGCTCTCTACAAAAACCTCAAGGACCAGAAAATCTCTAACAAAATTATAGGTACCGGATTGGTCCCACCGCCCAAACAATCAAATAAATCTAATACTAACGGGTCGATAAACCCTAAAGCTTTAGGAAACAACACCAAGCCATAGATCAAAAGTGCAAACAGGTCCCGCTGAACTCAACCCACAGGATGCACCGAAGCTAAGACCAGAATTCCTTCCCACTTTAGATACTCTTTCATGTTCCAAGTTGTAACTTGATTGTCGACCCAAGATGGCAAAGTGTCCGAGAACCTACCAAGCTTGCCTTGAAAATATTTGTTGTTGTTCGGTTTAGAGTTGACTCGGTTCTCATTGATCTTTTTACAATTCACGAGGGCTTGATACTCTTCAATTGTCGAGGTTAAATCAAAGTTGCCAACTGTGAAACAACTGTAAGCTAGATTCCAAAACCCTACCAAGGCTTGAAGCAGTGATTGGTAGACCAAAACATCTAATAAGTATGCAATGTCGCCATACTCGTCTTTGAAAGCATTTCTTATCTCAGAATCCCAACCAATCCATACTAACCTCAATTTGAATACATTATTAAATTTTGTGTTCATGAAAGTTTTGGCTGACATTGCTGACCTAAACCCGGCAGAAATACTGTCCCTGTCATGAAGTTGCTCTTCTTCTGACCATACTTGTACATCGGAATTTTTCTCTTCATTGCTACGGATCAAGTCTCTCATTGACCTAGCCTTTAATTTCAGACTATTTTATGACTCAATGTGCTCTTCATGATATGCAAAATAAAAAGGTAGAAAGAAAAAGAGCAGAAAACAAAATGAGTGTTAGTTAGTTAAAGGATAAACAATAAATTCATAAATGAGAAAAGATAAATGCAAACAAAACAAATAAGCAAAAGACAAACACATAAAGAAAACCCTAACCACATGAATTCTAATTCGTTATGGTTATCCACATGGCTCTAATGGGGTGGGCTTCCTAGATTCTTACGCATGGGTTCGGTTCTAATTAAGGGTACCCAAACCTATCTTATTACCTACTAAGGCAACAAGAACCCCAATTATAGCCCACTACAAGCTTGCGAATTGGTTTCAGTTCGAGGGAAAGCACAACCTAATGACGTGGAGGGTTGCTCACGTGTCAAAAGGCATGGATTTTGAAAGTGAATTACTGACCCGTTGAGGGCTACTCATGTGGGTATGTGGCATTTCACTCCCACTTAAGGGACAGAGCTCAGGTATAGAGCTTGATGAACATGGTGCAGCACATGCCGGTGATTCCTTAGAAATTAAATGAAAAATTAATTCGAAGGCCACCAACTATCAAAGCCTGTACAATCGAAATCACATTTTCAAGAAAGAACCAATCTCATTAAAGTCGATTAAAATTTCAACAATTTCCATCATTAAAAGCAAAAAATATTTTCTTGGCCTAACTCCCTTTTTGTTTTGTAAAAACAAAATCGATCCCCAGCAAAGTCGCCATGCTGTAGCGACTTCTTTCCTATAAAGTTCGAAGCTACGGGTTTCCCCCATATTTTCTAAAATTTTGTTTAAAGGGATTTCTTTTGAAAGTTTGTATTCTTTTGAAAAAAATGAAGGTTTGGAGTCGCCATTGACCACTTGGTTAAGGTAAGCCTGACACCACAAAGCCAGAGATTCATTTTGAAAGGATTCGGGAGTTGATTACGCATGGGAAGGAATAGCACCCCCGTCACGCCCGAAAATCGGTACCAAAATATTTGTTGCTTTTTAAAAGGATGAAAATTGTTGAAATTTGAATTGAATTTAATTTAGCGTACTTAATCAAAAATTGACCTTAATCGAACGGGCTTTATCAAATTGATAGGTTCAGATTAATTGGACATTTAATTGATAAGGTTGAGAATACATCAGACCATAGATTAAACCGACATCATATAAGCCTGACTGCCATGTTAATTTATGGTTCAAATCTCGTACGTCACCTTTATACATAGTGCAAACATTTAAGATATGATGTTATGATTTTGTCGACTTTTAATCATCATTTACCTTGGGATGATAAAGATTAATTCAAATATTTGGTCAACTTCCTTTAAGCTCGGACTGTTATGACACAAATATCATAATTAATAAATACCTCACTTTTATGATTTAAATTAATTAGTTCAAAATAAATGGGTCATATGAATGACAATTATGAATGCATGGCAAGGAAAAGCTTGAAAATAAACCCACAAAAGGCCCACTAAAATCCTAACCTAAAAGACCCAAATTATGAAAGTTCAATTGGTAATCTAATTATTAATTATGTGAGTCTAATATTAACCCTAAATTAATTCAACCCTAAAAACCAAAAAACCCTAATAATTTATGAATTGTCTCAAATCGTGATTATTAACTTGATTAACTTTAAACTAATATCACAATAAGCCAATGATACTATTTGAAATTAGTTAAACTAATAAATCATGGATTTAATTTAAATGTCCGCCCATGTCCAATATCAATTTCATCCTAAATGGTAATTAAGAAGTGTTTAACTAATTTAATAAATTTAACATTTATCCCAATAAGTCAAGGATAAATTCAAATTAATTAAATTAGTTCAAACCTTAATCTAAATGTGACTCCTAAACTTAACCCTAAATCTAGTTTAATTAATTTAAAAATTGTGCCCCTATAAGCCGAGCGTATAATTTAAATTAACTAAACTATCTTAAAAGGCAAAAAAAACTACAAATAAACATAAAAGCATACTTATGAGGACCATGATATAAATATAGACAGATACCCCCCACACATATATACATATATATATATAATATACCTTTACTCAAACCTTATATTATATAACATGTAAAATAAATGAATACACATTAAAACTATATTATATATATGTACACATATTCATAAAAAATGTATATTACACATATATTAAAACCATATATTATAACCTATCGAAACATATATTATATTATATAAAAACTATATATTATATACTATGTCATATATTATGTGAAAAACTATATGTTACAAGAAACATATACTACATATAAACTATACATATAGTATATAATATATATTATATACGACATAAAACAAATATATCAAGCCATATTATAACATGTTTACACCTAATACAAACAAACATAATTAAAAACAGTAAAAGGGCATGGAAATTAAATATGCATGAACCAGGGCAAAAGAAAAGGGCTTTCAAGTCTGAAATTGGGACCAAATTAAATGAAATCGGAAGTTTGAGGGTCCAGATTAAGTAAAATAATAAAAAAGGCGAAATTGTAATACCTCTTGAATCTCTGAGGACTGCGGCTGTATTTTTGAAAGGCGGAAGGGCTAATAGTGCAAAAACGAAAGGGCGGGATTTATAAACACAAATAGCCCAAAAACTTTATTTTAAAACGAGTATAAAAACAAAAATTAACTAAAATGAGAAACTTTTCCCCCATTTCTCAAAAAAAGCCCGAGAACTCTCTCCCCTCTCTTCTTGTTTCGGATAAACACCATCGTTTATCGGAGATGAAAACTCAGAAAAGCACCATCTTCTGACTGACGGCCAACGAACTAAAAGAAGCCTCAAAATGACCCTTTTCTTTTCTCTAAACCCAAATCTGAACTCAGATTCCCTGAAAACACGATAAAGCTCCCTTTTTTACGCTGAAAACAAATCTAAAAACCCTTTCCTTTTTAAAACCGAGCCTCTAAAAACCGTTCGAAACTCCCTTTTTTTAAAAAAACTGAAGCCAAAAACAAGAAAAAAGAACAAGCTCCCTTTTGGTTTGTCTCTTTACCGATTCACTATGCGTGGTCTTGAAGACTTATCATTAACGAGGAATGACAAACCAACGAGAAAGATGAAATGCCACAAAGGTAATGGAATCGAAACCCTAAACTCTATTTGTATGTTTGAAAAAGAAAATACCTCGAGAATATACCTTTTTTTGCTTTTTTTTCCTTTCTCTAAAATCCACGTTTTGAACTCCCTTAATGTTTTCAATAGTTTTTAGTTCTTTTTGATAACCTACCCATGATTATTATATAAAAATAAAAAATAAAATCAAAAATTCCTATTAGTTCTTTGCCGACTCTAATAATTGTTGTGCATTCCTCTGAAATTCCTGATTTCATTGGTGTATACTCGTCCTTTCTAACATTTTGCTCTCTTGTTTCTTGTCTCCTTGCATATCATTTTTTTTAGGAGGGGACCGAGAGGTGGACGTGGAGCTATTGGCGTGGCGAGGCGATGACAACGTGGTGCTTGATCAATGGCTCTCTCTTCCAGTGTGAAGGCGAAGGTGGAAGGACCACCGTAGTGCGTGGACGCCATATGAAAGATAAAACAGTGGAGGTATATGATTCGGTATGCATGAAATCCACGCGCGCCACGCGCGCGAAGATTGAGGATGCTCTTGATGCAATCTGGATTGTCAGATCTGCACCTTATCTGACGGTGGAGATCCTACGGCTCACAAACATAATAAATTAGGGTTTTTATTTCATCAGATTAGAGCTTTATTGGGCCAAGTATGTATATTTGTAATATTTAATTTTTTTGTACATGTAAATGGGCTAGGTGTATAAAAACTTGGGCTTTTATTAATATAAAATGCATGGGCTAGTATATATATATATATATATATATGGTCTTATAATGTATAGTTTAATTTATATAAAGTGTATGTGGATGATTTTATATATATAGATAGGTCTTTAATTAACATAGTTTATAATTTAAAATAGATAATAACTATAACCATAATAATGATAATAATAACAATATAAGAATAGGGATAAATGAATGATAATGGTAAATGAAATAACAAAATAATACCTATACTATTTTTTTTGAAACTTTGATGATAATTGTATATAACTAAGGGGCTGATTATATGGGCCCTTATTTAATTAAACTACTAGTAGAAGTTTTTTTATTCTTTTGGGTATTAATAAAATAGAAAGCTTTTTTATTAAAAAGGGTAAAACGGATCACTCCGGACAAAATTAGTGATTACAAGTATGACATTGAACTCGTCCAGTTAGTTTATGGTTTCGTCATCTCGTGAGACTTTAAGTCTCGTTATTTCAATGATGTGTTAAGACCTATTGTTAGCTTATAAGAATCTTTTAAAAGATGCTCTAAGGTATTAAGGGAGAAAATAATATTCAACACAAAATGTATTAACTGCATGTGGATTTGATATGAAGTTTACATATTATCACGAGACTAGAATTTCAACCTAACAAAACGTGCGACGTTAGACGATATGGCTCAAGACAAACGCTTAAGTTAGCCTAAAAACTCTCTTCGAAAGATCAAACTCTTCCAAAGCACTAAAAACACAAAGGCTTTAATTAACGGAAGCAAACAAAAGAAAGACAACAAAGAACATCAAGAACAAGATGAAGAATTTTAGAGTAAATGATTTGCATTACTCACAGAATGGATGATACAAATGAGATGGGGAATGTCTCTATTTATAGTTGAATCCTCTGGTCAAGATCGATTTACATCAACGACTAAGATGAAAGTCCACCTACCAAATCCTAGCTAACTAAGCAAACTATATCACCTCTTGATTACTTCCCTTAGGTTCGCGTTTACATGAATGATAACATTGATGAATATACTTATCATCTGGAATATTCCTTGGTAAGATGATATCTATTAATTTACCAAGTCCTATTAATTTACTAAGTCCAATGTGATCGAGGCTTATATCATTCTCCAAGTATCGGGCCAAATTAAGTTGTCTAGGAAAGTCTAACATTTTACAAAGAACCTCTTGAGCAACTAAATGTGCATATATCTCGGTCGTCAACTCGCAGGTCATAACAATATGTTTTAGCTGGATGAGAGGGAACAACATTAAATTCAAGAAAAAATAAAAATACTTTAACTAGAGAAGCTGAGCTTATCATTCATAAAGATAATACTAGTTTCAAATAAATTATTTAAATTTATATTGTAGAATTTGTATTCAATTAATTTTTTTAGATAGGAAAATATTATTTAGTGGATGCGGGTTTTATTTTAAGAAGTGGACTTATTAGAGGTTTTTTGTTATAATTTTAAGAATGACATAGGCCTTGTTTGGTAAACAGCTTTTTGAGTCAAAATTAGAGATTTGACAAGTCAAATCCGCTAACTTAGATGTTTCATAAATAGATTATTGTAATAGAGGATGGGGGGTGAAATCTCTCATTTTGAAAAAGCCCACTTTAGGAGTTTTTTTAGTTAGAGGTTTAGATAAAAGACTTGTAAAGATTTTTTTGTCCTTGATAATTATATATTTTTTAAATAACATAAATTTGAATAACTAATAAAATTAAAAAAATAATTTCACAATAATAAATTATATATACATATAAATTTAGTAATTAATAAAAACATATTCAAAATATAATTTTATAAATAAAAAATTAATATATAAATCTAAATTTAATAATTATTAAAATTATATTAAAAATAATTTCACAACTAAAATAATTATACACATCCTTCATATATGTTTAGTAATGATATTAAGAAAATTAATTTTCATAATATAATTAATATTAATTGATACAAAATAGTAATAACTAATAAATTATTCAAATAAGTATTGAATATAATCGTGTACTTATATGCCATTTTGCTTGTTCAAATAATCAGACAATTATCAGCTATCAGTTAATTTTACCAAACACTTTTATATAATCAGCTAATGCAATCCGCTAATTAAATTAACTAATGTTATCAGCTAATACAATTCGCTATCCGCTAATTGCCAAACAAGACTATAATATTTTTATTCGGTTGACATAATGACGAATATTATTTTGTCATATTGTATTTTACATAACTATTTGATGGGTGTCGATCCCGATTATGAGTTGATTTAAATAGTTTATGAGAGGAACTGAGAAAATTCATAAGGCTAATGCTTGTACCAATAGTGGTGATGAAGATACTAGTTTAGGAGTCACTTTACATAACAATATAGTTATATTGACATATTTGTTTCTCTTCAAATAGTTATATTGACATATTTGTATTTAATTATTATTTTTAAATGTCACATTTATTTGGTATTATTAATATGTTGTGATATTTATTTGAATTTGAATAATTTATTGTATTATCTTTAATGATGTCGTATTTTTAAAATTGATTTTATGTATGTTATTTTCTTATGCTTCTTTATTCATTTTTCATTCATAAAAAATATGTTTTGTTGTAATTTAATTTCTTGGATTAAATTTATAATTTGAAAAAGAAAATCTCATATATATATTTTTTTAATAAAAAATCTCATATATATATATATATATATATATATTTCTCGATTTCAAATTATATTATGTAACATATAAAATAATTACAAATAAAACATGTTACAAATATTTATAATAATTTAAGGTATTATTTTTATAAACTTTTTTATTTTAATTTTTTATTTATATAATTTTATTGTATTAAGATTTTAAAAATAAAATACTTAATTTTTTAAAAAATAATATAAAAAAATAATTAAATAATATCTCATAAAAATTATAATTAAATAATATCACAATAAAAATTATCAATAAAAGAGATATAAGTGCAATAATATAATGATAAACTAATTTCTTTTTCTTCTTATTTTCCTCTTGTACCCAAGCAAAGGAGAGGAAAAAAATATATTTTACTTCTAATTTTTCGTATTCTCAACCAAGCATACTAATTAAAAGAAAAAATATTTTTCATCATCCTACTTTCCCACTCTTCTAATTTCCCATCATTTTCATTTTTTTCACCCTATAAAACAATGTCTTCGTCTTGATTAAATATGTACCCTAATGACCCGACTTATAGGTACCCTAAAGACCCTACTAAAAATTTGTGTTATATTTGAATTGTTCTAAATTGCATGATTTAGAAAAACTTACAAATTTATCACGAGTATCCTAATAACCCGACTTACAAGTACTCGATTTTTACAGGTTGAGACACGAGCTAACTTTTAGTTTTGAAATTTGAAATCAGACAACTTTATTAATAAACAAAAGAAAATTAAGAATATAACCTTTCAAAGGTTTCAAACATCCTAAAAACAATAAAAATACGACATATCTAAAAGAAAACTAAAAGGCTGCTCTGGCCAAATTAGACACTTCTTCTTTGTACCACATCAAATCTATGAAGTCCATTGTAGAAAGAGTCCTCTGAGGAGTTATCAAAACATGAACTAAATGAAATTCTCAATAGAAATCGGTAAATACCTTTTACGTTGGTTCCATAGGCTCCGATCCGCTACACAGTTCTGATTACATCGGTAAACAACCACAAAGGAGGATCAAGCTATCCAAGACAGCCGACAAACACAAATCAAGAACAAACGTCGTGAGGAACACTACACGAGCATCAAGCGGCCGCAAAGTTATCTAGAAAATATTTCATAAGACAAAAACATGTCATAAGACAAAGATGTTTCATAAAGACAAAGAAAAGACGTGCCACAAAGGCAGAGAAAAACAAACACAATAAGATTTGCGAGAAGAAGATAACCAAAACACATAGAATTTTTTTAAAAACTAAAAAAAATTAAAGCGACTTATAAGAAAACATGGATAAGACTGAACACCAGCAATCAGCGACCAATATTAAGATTGATGTCGCCGATCGCCGGCCAAAACAAGAACAAAAAAAATGCAAAATGACAAATTTGGGAGAGTAAAAAACAGCTAGGGTTTATGGGTTTGGGAACATTGAGAGAAAAAAACAACTTTTTTACTATATGAAGATTCAAATACTCGAAACATTGAGTATCCGAAAATATGGGTACTCGAAACTTTGGGTATCTAAAAATCAGGGTTGTCTTTGGGTATGGGCAAAAGGGGCGTCTGCTCAAGGCCTATTTTTTTTCAATATTTGGTATTATGGTCTAATTTTTTCAATACTTATTATTAGGGGTTTATTCTTAAGTTTTAATTTTTCAATATTTGTTACTAGATGTCCAATTGTTTTTCAATACTTGTTATTAGGGGCTTAAGTTTTTTTCCAATATTTTTTATTAGGTTCTATTTTTTTCAATACTTGCTATTAGAGCCTCAATTTTTTAATACTTGTTATTGGAGGCTCAATTTTTTCTAATATTTGTTATTAGGGACATTTTCTTAAAATTCATTCTTTTACCAATATTTATTATTAGGGATCCAATTTTTTCCCAATACTTGTTATTAGAGGCCTATTTTTTTCCAACATTTGTTATTATGGGCATATTCTTAAAATTTAATTTTTTTCCAATATTTGTAATTATGAGCATAATTTTTACCACTATTTTTTATTAGGGACATATACTTAAAATTTATTTATTTTTCTAATACTTGTTATTAAAGATCCAAAAATTTTCTAATACTTGTTATTAAAAGCCTACTTTTAAATTGATTTTTTTCCAATACTTGTTATTAGGAGACTAATTTTTTGTTGTAGTATACGATAGTCGGATAGAGCAAAATCACAATCGATAATTTGAGAAAATAACAATGAAGAAAAAGAAGACACATATTTTATGCGGAAAACCCCTAAATAATATAGAGTAAAAACTACGGACAAAGATAGAAAAATTTTACTGAGAAAATAAGAATTACAACTTCTCTCTATTTAAACAAGAGAAAATAATGGCAATTCTCTCTTGATAAAAAAGAGAAAATAAATCTATAAGAATATTCTCTAATTTCTCTAGTATTTGAAGAATGTTAAAATGATTTGGTATGTGAAGAAATGACAAATGGTTAAACTATTTATAGTTGAACTTTAAGGACCAACTTATAAATAACTTAAATTTAAGACCAAATGAATGATTACACAGGGTAAACTTCTCCGTATTGATTGCCTTTGTTATAGAGTAAGATATGTCATCGTTGTTATGAATTTTCTACATATTTACCGTCCCCTTCTTTCACTTTCTCATGAATAAAATGGTTCTGGACTCAAATGTGTTCTGGATAGGGGTTTGCAAATTCCGATATCAAATCTGATCTGATCCGATCCGAATTTTTAGATATCTAAAATTTCTTGTCACTAAAATAAATATTCTATCTAGTCTGAAAAAATTGGATATTTAAATTTTCAGATGAAATATTCAGATATCCAATCCGAACATACCATTTAATTTGTCTAAAATTCTCCAGTTGTTCGCCATCGTCACCTCACCTATGCCCTCACACGAAGCAAAACATCAACCGATATAACATCTTCCATTTCCCCAGTACTAGATCCTATCTTTCATGCTTGGATCATCTCCATTAGGCCATGGGAAATCTGAAAACTCATAATCTTTACGAGCCGATAGTAGTTTCATGGAGTTATAAGCACATGTTTTCCACATCCCACCTACTGAATCTGTGGCCTTGAAAATATCCGGGTTATGGCGAGATAATTGCTCATCAGCTGTGATGCCTCTAATACCGGCTCCAATGATGGCTTCAACTTTTTTTGTCTAAAAATTATAACATGCTTGAAGATCCCGTTCATATACCAATCTAAAGATTTTCAAAAAATATATATACGAATCTAAAACACCCATATTTTTTTAAAATATTTGAAAAAATGCATGAGTCTTGCTTGAGTTGCAAATCAATACAATTGTAAAGCGGTGAAAAAAGGTCTGGAAATTTAGAGGAAGCATGTGGGGATGTTGTTAGAGACCAGCTTTTACACATTTGAGAGAGGTGAGAGAGACTGAGTGAGAGGCTGCGATTTGGGGAAACTTCCCATGGGAAATAGGGCTACTTGGCTGGGGCTAAAGGCCCATTTTTTGTATTTTTGGATAATCTGAAATTAAGTTGTCTGGTCCGTATCAGATTCGATTATTTGATTTTTTATCGAATATTTGATCTAAATTATCTGAAAATAAAAATCAGATCTGATATTTGAATACTCAAATCGGATTATTGGATAAACAGATCGGATCGTTCGAATTAGATATTTTTAGACATCCATAGTTCTGGTGGTTGTCACAAATCAAAGAGACATGCTATTGTTTGTGTCCGAACTCTTCCAACAGCATTTTCAACCATATTACTTTTTTACTGGCTTGTGTAACTGCTACATACTTTGCCTCTGTTGTTGACATAGCCACAATTGACTGTAGTTTTGAAACTCAGCTTACAGCTCCACTAGCAAGGTAAACACATACCATGTTGTAGATTTACTTTTATCCAAATCTCTTGCATAATCAAAATCGAAAAATCCACAGATAAGAAAGTCGGGATATTTTCCACATCATTTCAATGCCCTCTGCATGAATTCACCATGTACCGAACCACTCCCATTGCTTGTGCAATTCTGACCTTGTACAAATCCTAACGAACATTAAGCTTCTCACTAGTGATGCATACGGTACTCGAGACATCTACATCCTCTTTTCTTTACAAGTAGGATTCATATTAAAGGATAATTTGAAGTTAATAAGAAGGGGATAAAAATTGGCTTACAATCTTGCATGTTGAATCATGACAAGATCTTCTTCAAGTTATTCTTTTGTAAAAGCCAAATCTTTCAATTACTTTTGTCTCGGTGAATTTGTATCCCTAGAATCTTGTTTATTGATCCCAAGTCATTTATTTTAAATTTCCTAGCCAATCGTGCCTCTAGTTCTTCAATATGATCTTTATTGAGGCTTGCAACCAACATGTCATCTATATACAACAAAAATATAACAGAACCGTTTTCACCAAATCTCTTGAAGTAAGCACAAGGGTTCGCATTAAGTCTGTTGTATCCAAGGCTCATGATGAAATCTTTTGTACCAACACCTCGGCGTCTGCTTTAGATCAAACATAGATTTGTTCAACCAACAAACCTAGTTCTTCTTTTCTTTTTCTTCAAAACTTTCTGGCTGGAGCATACAAATATCTTCTTCAAGACCTCTATGAAGAATAGTTGTTTTAACATCTAGTTGCTCTAGATGTAGATTCAATGTAGCACAGATTGTCAGGACAACCTAAATTGTTGTTAGTCGAACCACGTGAGAAAAGATTTTATTGGAATCAATACATTCTTTCTGAGCATATCCTTTGACCATCATTCTTGCACGAAACCTCTCCACTTGATCGTCACCATTTCTCATGATTTTGAAGATCCATTTGTTACCAATTGACTTCCTTTCTTGTAGTAGTGGCACAAGGTCTCATGTATTATATTTATTAAGGACTTTGATTTCTTCTTGCATTGCCGACGTCCACTGTGAAGCATATGTATTGTTAATTGCCTCCTGGAATGTTGATGGCTCATTGTCTTCTGTTAAAAGATAATATGCAATATTACCTTCTATAACATAATTTGAGTGTCAAATGGGATGTCTTTTCACACGATCTGATTGGCGAGTTATTAGATCTTTAGAACTCTTCAGTTCTGATTCTTTGTGCTCTAATTCTACCTCAAAAAAATCTCTTTGTTCAAACTCGTGCTCTGGTTCCTCGTGTCTGATTCACCAAGTAATAGGTGGTATTGATTGTTTCTGCCCAAAAAGTTTTCTCTAGGCCCGCAGCTCTTAACTATGCTATTGTTCTTTCTCATAGAGTTTTGTGCATTTGCTCTGCAACTTCACTTATTGAGAAGTGTATATTATTTTGAATTGGCTTTTAGTGCTTTTTTCTGCAAAAGTCATCAAATTCATCACTTTTATATTCACTTCCATTATCTAATTAGCAACACTTGATCTTATTTCCAGAATCAATTTTCACCCGCGCTTTGAAAACTTTGAAGGTTGAAAACGCATTTGCCTTTTTTTGATAGGATACATCCAACATCTCCTAGAGTAGTCATCAATGAATGAGACAAAATACTTTGCTCCGTCTAGGGATGTAATTGATGCTTGCCATACATCAGAATGAATCAATTTTAGAACAGTCTTGCCTCTAGAATTTGATGTTTTGAATTTTAATCGATGTTGCTTACTTGTAATGCAATGTTCACACAAAAGAAGTGATACCCTTGTTAAACCCGAGAGTAACTTTTGCTTCACAAGGACTTTCATTCCTTGTTTTGACATGTTTCCAAGTTTTTGATGCCATAACATTGTAGAATTTGAACTACATAAGGCAACAAAGGCTTCTACTTCTAGCAAAGTCTCTCTCTTCAACATGTACAAATTCGATGCTATATATTCACCTTTCATCACTACAAGCGCTCTATGGAAAACTTTCATGATTCATTTTTTGTGTTTCAATCTTGCTTGCATTATTATCTAACAATCCTAGAATAATAATTTTTTCTTCAAGTCTTTCATGTGTTGCACATCTCGAACAACTTTAATTGTTCTGTCATACATCTTCAATTTGATGGCTCCAATGCCAACAATCTTCAACGCATGATCATTGCAACTGTACATATGTCCTCATGAGATAGGTTCATAATGATAGAATAATTTTCTTCTTGAGGTCACGTGATATGTATCTCCCAAATCATTAAGCCATATATTTTCAAATCTTTTTCTACCTTCTATGGTTGTTGATGCTTCACAACATAGAACATTTCCATCATCTAAAGTGTTTGCAATATTTCCTTGTGGATTGGAGTTTTTAGGTAAACTCTAACATTCCTTCTTCAAGTGACCTTTTTTCACAATTATAGCACTTTAAATTCTTTGTACTTCTTGACTTTTATCTACCGTGATTGTGACTGCTACTTTGGTCACGTTTTGTCGATCTTCTTCTCATCACCGTTAAGGCCTCTGCTTGTTTCAAATTTTCTTGTCTGTTTTCCTTGTTCTTCCGCCAATTTTCTTCTTTTAAAATAACTGCAACATCATCAAAGACTAGATAACTAGTAAGTTTGTTGTTTGTCAAGTTGATGATGAGTTGATCATACAAATCATGTAGACTTTGAAGTAGAAGTTCAACGCGTTCTTGTGACTATATTTTATAGCTTAGAGATGTAAGTTGAGAAAATAAAGTATTCAACGTGTTTAAATGCTCTGACACTAAAGTAGATTCTAACACCCGACGAGTGTACAATTTCCTATTAAGAAATATTTTATTTTGCAGCGATTTGGCATACAATTTTGTGAAATGATCCAAAAATTCCTTGGTTGTCTTCTTCTCCTCAATGCTTGATCGTATTACATCTGCTAATGATAAACGATGGCTTACAACAACATTCTTGTCTATCTCTTTCCTTTTTTGTTATTTGTAAAATCTATTTGCCTTTCGTTGATAGCCGCTAGACATTCATTTTTTATGATAGTTTTCATCTTTAGTTTTTATAGTGAGAAATTTCGTTGAACTTTTCAATATCAAATTTTGTTGTCATAGCTTCTAATACAGACAGCTCCCATTATTTCACTATTTGACACGAATAGTTTCAAGCACCTTTAACGAACGATTAATATCTAACTTACTTTCTTATGATTGAGGATCCATTTTTCAATGGAAACCAACAAAGAAAACGGAAAGTAGATAGACACACTCAAATCAGGCTCTGATACAAATTGTTGTGGAATTTCACTATGAGAAAATAAGAATTACAACTTCTTTCTATATAACAAGGAGAAAACAATGATAATTCTCTCTTGATAAAAAGGAGAAAATAACTCTAAGAAAACTCTCTAGTTTCTCTAGTGTTGGGAGGATGTTAGAATGATTTGGAATGAGAAGAAATGGCAAATGGCTAAGCTATTCATAGTTAAGCTTTAGGAACCAACTTATAGATTACCTAAAGTTTATGACCAAATGAATGACTACGCCGTGTCAAATTTTCAACCAAAATTGGTTTATCTATGCGGCACCGTTTGAAAATTTTCACATTCATCGAGTGGTGCATTAATGCACCGAGAGTACATTTAACTTTTAATAATTTTTAAGTTCGTTCTTAAACTACTAAAATATCAAGATCGAGTTCGCTGAAAACAAGGGTACCTGATTAGTAACCCCTGATGGTACGTAGGTTTAGAAACCCTTGAATGACTGATGATCATGGGTTAATATATATAATTTCAGTGAATGTTGAGCCAATACTTATTATAGAGGAAGGGATGAAACTAGGATTGAATCATGAGGGGACAAGATGTTTAAGTTTAGAATGAATGGGTCTTAAAAATAATCACCATAAAAATAAAATGAGAGATTTAATCTCACTAATTTTAAAATTAAAATGTGTTAAAAACAATTCAACCATAAAAATTTAGGTTTGTTGGGAGGCTCGTTCGATCAACCATGTAGCCAAGAAGGGGCGAATTGGTTTTTGAGTGTTTAGTGTGGAAGCAATGAGAATTTAAAATATGCACAATGATTTATAGTGGTTCGAGCATCTAACCAAGCTCTACATCCACTACCTTAGCTTCCCACTAAGGATTTTCCCAAATTCACTATTGAATTTCTTCCCCATTTCTAGGCTAAGGAGGCAACCCTTACACAATCAAAGCTTTCTAACCCAAAGCTTTGATCAAACTCTCTCTTACAAGAGAAATACAAAGATTGAACTAGGAAAATCTCTTAAGGCTGATATGTTTGCACAATTAAGCTCACTCACCCAAAACCTAACACTTGAGCATATATGACAATTAAGCTCAAAAGTGTGTTCTAGTGAATAAATTGACAATTAAAGCGCTAAGATACTTTTTCTATACATTGAATGTTGGCTTGATTATTCTTGTTCTTTCCATGGATGCTTGGAGGTGTTTTTTAAACCCTCTAACAACTTCATGGTAGTTACTAGCTGTTGGGGGTTGTTGAAAGTCATTGGAGACTTCATTTCCAGCCATAAATGTAGTTCTGGAGCAGGGCGTATCGGTACGCGGAACCTGGTATCAGTATGCTACCTAAAGAAGAAAGAGTCGTTGGGCATTTAATACAAAGGGTATCGGTACAGATACAACCGTATCGGTACGAACCCAAAGGGTATCGATATGGCTAAAACTGTATCGGTACTAAAATTGGCTACTGGAATTTGAAAATCTTTGGGGATAAAAATTGTATTGGTACGCAGCAAACCGTACCGGTACGAGCTCTTTGGGTATCGATACGGGTCTTAATCGTATCGGTACTCAGGCCTACTTTTTGACACTTTGGATATTTAAAATCATTTAAATTGTGTCAAAAACCCTTTGAAAACATTTCAAACATATTTTTTATGTTTGTGGACATTGAAATATTTTTGCAAATTAGTTTAAGTCCAAAAATATTTTTCTTTAAGTTGTATCAAAATCAAATAGGTTTTACAATCTTCCCCTTTTGATATAACGAAATCACTTGAGAAATTGTTTTTTTTTTGTGAAAACCGCCCTTTAGTCAAATATTTTTAGAAAAAGAGAAACATTTCGAAAATATTTAAAACTCTTCATTTTCTCTTTGAAAATATTTAATTTTTCAAAACCTATCTCTCCCCATTTTTGTTATACCAAAAATATTCAAAAACTAAGTTTGAAATCATATTAAGTTTAAAAACACCAATTGTTGGAAAAATTAGTACCAATTGATATTTCCTATCAATTGTTGGTGTAAAATAATATATGGAGAAAAGACTAAAAAGATTTAACAATAAAAGAATTAAAAAATAGCCCCCTTACTCAAGCATCAAGTAAATTATTAGTCCAACAATTCAAGATAAAAGCATTGAATTTCAAATAAGTAAAACAAATAAACAAATGAAATTCAATTTAAACATGTCATATTAACAATATACTCATATAAGCATACAAGTCATGGCAAAAAGGAGACAAAATAGTCCATTTTTTATTGTTCGTACCGATACGGTGGAAGCCGTATCGGTATTGGTTGAAGACCGTATCGGTACGGTATGGGCGATACTGTTACCAAAGGCACAATTCTGGCGAAAAATAGCAGTAAAAGCAACTTAAAAGGCCTTACAACTTAGTTTTAAGTTCATACAAAGGATTTATTAAGTCCTAGATATCCATTATGCACATTTTGCTACACATGCTTCTCAAAACATAACAAATAACACATAAAAAGCATGATTTCACCAAAATCAACCAAACATTACAAGTTTAAGGCCAAAAACATAGATATGAACATATAAGGCCAAAAACATGTAAGTTATGCAATTAGAGACTCCCCCTAACTAAATGCAATAATGCACAAAATTGGAGTCATACAAACGTGCTTAGATCAACATCAAAATTAGACATGGAAAACATGTGATCAAGCAAATTGCATGAAATTAAATGTACCACTTGAACCAAGGTAGGATGTGAAGCCTTCCTTCTTTAAGTGTCCTTCCTTCTTTGTGTGTCAAGAGCTTCCAAGATTTGACTTTGATCATCAATTGCTCAAGCACACCTACAAAAGACAATTAATTGATTTTTGGTATCCAAATTGCTCTGGATCCAATAGCATTAGTCCCAAAAAAATTTAGTCCCCTTAGGAATCCATTTTTCAATGTCTTCCTTTTTGTTTGAACAAGTTAGTCCCTTAGGGACCTAAATGTTCTTAACAAATTTACCATTTAAAAATCTAGGGGAACTAGATTGTCTTTGATAAAAATTTGATTTGGAGCTACCTCCAATTTCACATTTTTGAACATTTTTGTAAACAAATTCTTTTTGAGCTCATCAATTTCCTTTTGATGATCCTCTTAAACTTTTAGAAGCAAGTTTTGTAAATCCAAATTCTTTTTCTCAAAAGCTTCAAACCTTGCTTCAAGTTCGAGATTGGTTTTAGAAAGCAATTCATTTTCGATTTTCAATTTTGAAAGCAACTTTTTGTTTTTCAAAAATAAAGCTTTGAATTCCAAAACCAAATCATCATAGGCTTCTTGTAACTCATCAAAAGTATAAAAATGAACAAGATGAATTAGAAGTTACCCTTGAATCTTCTTTGATGGCCATGAGACAAAGGTGAGCTACTTCATTATCGGGTGGAGTCCTCTTCATCACTCCATGTAGCCACATATGCCTTCTTCTTATGGTTTGACCCGTTTTTCTTCATTTTTGATTCATGCCTTAGTTCTTCCTTATGGTACTTCATGAATAGAGCGAATTTCTTGAAAAGCTTGACCATCTCTTATTCTTCACTATCCTCTCCACTTGAATCTTCTTGTTAGCTTGTGGAGGATTTGAGAGCAACAACATTCACGTCAATGCCTTGCTCGATTATCTTCTTCTTTTTTATCTTTTTCTCTTCCTTCTTCTTCTCCTCTTCTTTTCTTTTCTTCATGATTTCATGAGTGAAAAGAGACCTCATAAGAGCATCAAGCTTCAAGGCCTTAAGATCCTTGGCTTTGATGATGGTGGTCTTCTTTGAGTCCCATTGTTGGAGTATGCCCAAAGACCAATCATAAGATGATTATAAATGTCATTTGTTTTTTACCTTGTTTATTCATAAAAAGGCATTGCCATTATTATTTTCAGTTACAATTCTACGTGCATAGATAAACTGAATTATAATAAAGTTATTAGAATAATATGGTTATTCTTAAATGTCCTTAGTCGAGTATTATTGTGGGAATGGACAACAATAATGCATTAAGACTAATATGTAGTTGATTGATGATAAAGTGTTGTCATTGACATGGAGATGTCAAAATCAATACATAGGTATGTGTTAGAGAACGACATACTGGACTGACCAACTATGAGCATGTTTCTTGGATTTTTATGTGACAGTCACAACATTGCTCATAGTGATAACTACATGTATGATCCTCAGACTTGAGATCATCATTATTTCAACATTGTGAGTGACATATTTTGATACAGTCAAACGTGTGTCGTAACTGACTACACTACAAAGACTGATATTAGATATGTCACAATCTATGTAGTGGAATATGGTTGATCAAGATAGATTTGTCCCTCCTACATAATAGGAGTAATATCATAGGCCACTTGATTGAGTGAGACTAGAAATGCATGGCCATGCTCGAATGACTTGATATGAGATATCATAGTTATTCGTTTATAATAGTCTACTCAAGATATCAAGAAACATTAGATGGACTATACAAGTGTGACTGTTCCATGACTTGTGTCCAATCTAGATATAAAAGACAAAAGGATGTAATACATAAATAGAGTTAATCACGAAAAGGATATGTTGAATCATGATTTCTTGTAACTTAGGTGACAATGACATATTGCTAGATGTCACTCATTGTTTGTAATATTAGAAATGTTCTAATATTTACTACTAACGTTACATGAACCTGCAAGGTCACACCCACGGTTGAAATGAGAATATATTAAACGAATTATATATGTACAAATTTGTTGTACACGGATTTAGTTAAATTAATATATATTTGATATATATAATTTAACTATTGGATAAATATTAAAAGAAAAATAATTATTGTAATTATGACTCTTTTAATATATAAATAATATAATTCGATTTAAATCAATATATATATATATATATTGAAATCGTAGCTAAGTTGAATTAGGATTATATATATTTAATATATATATATATATATATATTGAAATCCTAATTAAAGTTGAATTGGGATTATATATATTTAATATATATATATTAAAATCCTAATTAAAGTTGAATTGGGATTATATATATATATTGAAATCCTAATTAAGTTGAATTGGGATTATATATTTAATATATATATATATATATTGAAATCCTAATTAAGTTGAATTGGGATTATATATTTAATATATATATATATATATATTGAAATCCTAATTAAGTTGAATTGGGATTATATATTTAATATATATATATATATTGAAATCCTAATTAAGTTGAATTGGGATTATATATATTTAATATATATATTAAAATTCTAATTAAAGTTAAATTGGGATTATATATATTTAATATATATATATATTGAAATCCTAATCTGAGTTAAATTAGGATTACAAAGGCTATATAAAGGCATGAGAGATCTAGCAGTCATTAATGTTTTTTGGGAAAAACCCTCTAAATAGTTTAGAGAGTTTTTTTATGCTCGTTTCCTTCTAGATGGTTTAGAGAGTTTTTATATACTCATTTCAACTGGGTGAACTACGTAGAGGTCGGAGCGTTATTGTTGCAGCTTAAGAATCGACATCGTGGAATCGCGATTGAATATCTATCTCCTCCAAACTCATAATTCCAAATTTTAAACAGGTAATTCGTCACCCCTATTCATTCATCGTACATGGATCTCTAGCGATAATCACCAAATAACTTTTCCGTTGTGCTATGGGGTGTACCGGTGTGATCCAACAGTGGTATCAAAGCCATATGTACGATATGATTCGAGTTTTAATTACTTGGGTGATGTAATTGTATGATATACATGTTATTTTTTGATTTATTTAGCGAATATATGACATTTGTACGAGCAAATCTATTCAATCACGGTTAATCTATTAACCCAATTAAAAGATGTTCCTAAGATTGATGATTAAGAGTTAATCATTAGGATATTTTTCGATAGGGTTTGAAATATTGTATGTTAATTGTTAGCATATTCAATATGGAGTTTTAAGGTTTTAAATGTTAAGTGTTAACATACGCGAGTTATAGTTATATATTAGACTAATGGTCAGTTTATAGATTTTGCGCGGGGAAGTAACAAGAGTTGTTCCATTAAAAACCTCGTAGATTTTAAAATCCTGGAAAAAAAAACGCGATAATGTTGATAAAAGTTATCAAATCGTGAGGTTTATACACAACAATTAAGATGTTGATCTTAAAAAAATCTCTGCCGCTGACCGGGCATGGGTAACCCCGCCAACAGCTACAAGCCCGTCGAAACCCCGCAAGGGGCTTAACCCCTGCATAGGAACAATCTAGAAAGACCTTAAATACAAACCTCGTCGTTACTACGTTTGTTTATGCATGGTGTTTAGAATGCATGGTTATAGCCCAATAGCCCATTTAGTTTTATTTATAAGGTTTTATAAATACGGCATGCATGTCGTGTCTTTCTCTACTTCTATTGTAATTCTCTTCTCATCTTACTCCCTCGTATATAAAACGAGTTTCTAAAATTGTAATCTATACGAAGAAACATGGACCAGAGGAACAGAAGTTTGAGCTGATAGAAAGATGCTTGAGAAGTGTTTTTATCCTTAGAATAATTTGGTTCTCTCATTGGCTTGGGACGGGCCACCTTAGGATATGGGCTATAAGTATTGCATTTATATTTATTGCTTTTCATGTATATGATAAAATGAATGCATGAGATGCATGTTAGTTAATTGATAAGATCAAATGTTAAATGGTGAGATAATATTCACAAAAACCCTCTATATTTAATTAAAATTAGTCATCCAATATTAGCCCTCGTTAAAACCTCGATTGGTACTATGTAAGTTTTGCCAAAGCAAAATACTTAGATCTATCTTGGTTAAACGCTAAGAATAAGCAAGTGATATTCAGTGGTAGTAATATTGGTTAAACTAGGTTGTTCTAATAAGATTAGAAACCTAAAGACTAATGATTGTTCAAGAACTTTGGTGATTTTAAAACAATACGAAAGTGCATGTTGAGGATTGTTCATTGAAAGACTTTGTATTTAAGCGTGCCCAGTACACCACCTCTCTTTTCATAAGTTACCTACCTGGTGCACTTGTCACACCCGAAAACTGGTCTAGTCGGGGTTAAGTTCCGGTGATCGAATATTTTGTACCGGTTAAATAATTAGCTCAATCTTGTACCTAATTTGAAGCATTAAAGGTTATTTGGGCTAACCGTATCAGTTTATTATTATTATTATTATTATTAAAAAAATAAAGGTCGTGGGACCCACTGCCAATTCCTTCAAATTGAAGGAATTGCCATGGGCAATTCCATATAAGGATGATTCGGCACAAAGAAGGGGGCAAGGTGGTATGTTGCAACCATGTGGCCCTTTGTGGCATAACATGCCCACCACGTGGGCCCAAGCCAAGGGGTTTATACCCCAACAGGCCACGGCTCCCACTTATGTGGAGCATGGAGAATGCATGTAGGGGGCCGACATTTAAAGTATAAATAGGGGAAGGGATATGCGCAAGGGGGAGAAAAAAGAAGAAGAAACAAACAATTCAATCCAGTGATAGGTTGGTAAGCCCGATTTTTCCGGTTTGATAAATTCGAGTCCTTGCTATCGACTGGCTCAAGGGGTTGATACAGAACAACCGTCATCTCTTCTAAAAGCCACGGATAAATGAGTTGCTATCCGAGAACCTTAAAAGCATCGGGTTGTCGAGGTGGGTGTACTTGTGTTAAGGGATAGGCTCGGTGCCATCACGTTGCATTATTTTGTAGTTATGTTTGTATTTGTTTAAGGGCTCCCATAGAGCAACTATGTTGAATTCGATTGGCAAATCCGGTAAGTACCTGCATTACTTTAATATGTGCAAATATGACTATGATATGTTATACGTATATGATATATGAAATTAATATGAAATGTGACATGATATGGAGCTAAGGCTCATTTTGATATTTGATATGATATGACTTGAAAAATATGGACTATGTGAATTTATGTAATTAAGGACATTGGATACAATTGGCATGCCATAGGATTATTGATCTCAGTTAAGTAAGGGAGGACTATGGTCCAGAACTACGGCCTATATGTGGGGGAATTAAGGTCGGTTGTGTAAAGGATATATCTCCGGAGCTACAGCTCAAGGGTTGCGGCCCATTCTCCGTTATATGTGTTGGTGTACAGGGGAATCAGTGTATCTAATGGTACTTAATGTGATATGTGCCTATGAATTGTGCTATGACATTATGATTATGATATGACTATGTGACATGTAATATGTGAATATGAAAGCATGAGAATATGTGTAATAAACATGAATTGTGCATAGTATAATATGACTACTTGTATATTTGATTATCATGCATTTCATTGTAAATGTTATAACTACCTCACTAGGCTATGTAAGCCTAACATGTGTGTCTCATGCATTTTCAAGACCTTGATCAATTCTGAGCCTTGATCGTGTTGTTGTGGCTGCAAGTCACGTCTCTGCCATATATGTATGTTGTCTTTTGCTATAAACTCCTAGTAAAGTGGCATATGGACCAACTTGTCTTGTATAAGCCTTTCTAGAATTATATGACGACTTGGTAACGTGGTTGTGTTGTATGCTTATAATGACTAGATTTGAATAGGTTAAAAAGTGCCTAAAATGAGCCTAAGGTGAAAACTTGGTAAATGGATTCCGAATGCCCTAAAATTTGACGTACCAATAGGGACATAGTTTATAAGTGTAATGGTAAAATTTGGTAAATTTAGTTAAGTCACAAAACTGATTATTAATTTTCTGGTAAAATCTGGTAAGGTTTGGAAATCACTTGATAAGTTAATCCGAATAAAAACAGTTTTTGAACAGTTTACAAAATGATCACTAAATATTGTATCGTCTAGTCAGGTAAGTAAACGACCTCCGTTGGTAATGAAATTTCACAGGCTAATAATTAGTAATTTCAATTTTAGTATGATGATCTGATTTTTGGCTAAGGACCTTTAATTTATAAAATTTACAATTTAGTCCCTAAGTTTAAGAAAAGTTTAAAATTGACCCCAATTCCGATTAAGTTTAGTAACAAACAAAGTGGGTAAGTCTTAAGAATAATCAATATAATACTTAGATTATGTTTTGAACTCTGAAACTTTTTCTGAACCTTTGATTAGTCTTCTAATAACACTATCTGACCCGGATCTCTACTAGACCGGGAAGGGGGTGTTACAATTGTGGTATCAGAGCCTAGGTTTAATCGATTCTAGTACTAACCAGGCATCCGTTATGAGTCTGTGTTTATATATGCCACCTAAGAGTTTATCTGTATATGTTATCTGTGACTTGCAACTTACACGATTTAAATTCTTTCTTCATGATTAGATCTGAAATATTTGTGCCTAACGATAGACGTGTTGCAATAGAAACACGTCCAAGCTCTATGTGTCCCTTTATTAGTGAACCGTTGATTGAAAAATATGCTTTAGAATGTGAACCTGTTACTTCTGAGATACTTGTCTCAAATCCGCTAGGAGATAGTATGACTATTCGAATAATCTGTAGAGCTTGTCCCCTAAGGATCCAAGGGATCCCATTTTCGGCCAACTTGATGGCTTTACCCTTCCATGAGTTTGATCTCATTCTAGGCCTCGATTGGCTAGCTAAACATCAAGCGTGGGTAGATTGTTCAAAGAAGAAATTATATCTCCGTAGACTCGGCAATGAGAGCATAACCTTGATAAAGTCCAAACCCGAGTATAAAAAGAGTCTCATGTATGCCATGGAGTCTAAGAAGTATTTGAAAATCGAAGACGTACCCGTGGTGAAAGAATTTCTCGATATTTTTCCCGATGAACTTTTGGGACTCCCTCCCACTCATAAAGTAAAATTTGAGAAAGAGGTACAACCTAGAACTACTCCGGTCTCCACTACTCCGTATAGAATAGCTCTGATGGAGTTAAAGGAGTTAAAAGCTCAAATTCAAGACCTTCAAGATAAGGGGTTCATCCGACCGAGTTCCTCACCCTAAGGAACACCGGTTTTGTTCGTCAAAAAGAATGATGGATCAATGCGACTATGCATTGACTATCGTCAATTAAATAAAGTGACGATCAAGAACAAGTACCCACTTCCGAGAATAGATGACCTATTTGATCAGTTGAAGGATGCTTATGTCTTCTCCAAGATAAATTTTCGATCCGGATACTACCAAATGCTGGTAAAAGAGTCTGATATTCCAAAGACTGGCTTTCGAACCAGATAAGGTCACTATGAATTTCTGGTGATGCCTTTTGGACTCACGAATGCACCTGCAGCCTTCAAAGACCTGATGAATCATGTATTCTTGTCCTATCTCGATAAGTTTGTGGCTGTCTTTATAGATTACATTCTGATCTATTCTAAAGACTCTGCTTCCCATGAAGAACAACTCTGAATTATGCTTCAGACCCTCTAGGAAAAACAACTCTATGCCAAGTTCAGTAAATGCGAATTCTGGTTATCCAAAGTATCATTCTTTAGCAACGTGATCTCTTCTGCGGGAATCTAGATAGACCCAAAAAAGATCCAAGCAACCCTTGATTGGACTCCTCTAAAGAATGTGGGAGAAGTTCGTAATTTTTTAGGCCTTGCAGGCTACTACCGCAGATTCGTTAAGGGATTCTCATCGCTTGTAGCACCCATAACGAAGTTTCTCTGCAAGGATACTCCTTTTGTATGGACTATTGATCAAAAAAAGAGTTTCGACCAACTCAAGCAAGTCCTTACTCATGCCCATGTGTTAGTACAACCCGAGTCGGGCAAAGACTTCACCGTGTACAGTGAAGCATCCCACTTGGGATTAGGCTGTGTTCTGATGCAAAAAGGCAAAGTCATAGCTTATGCCTCACAAGCCTCACGAGTTGAACTATCTGACTCATGATCTGGAACTTGTCACAGTTGTGTTTGCTTTGAAGATTTGGTGGCATTACCTTTATGGTGAGAAGTGTTATCTCTACACTGATCACAAAAGCTCAAAATACCTCCTAACTTAGAAAGAGTTAAATCTTCGTCAACGCCGATGGATAGAGCTATTGAAAGATTATGATTTAATCATTGACTACCATCCTGGTAAAGCCAATGTGGTGGCTGACGCTCTTAGCCGGAAGCCCATTTCTTCTCCGAGATGCTTGAATGCCCATTTTTGACTCAGAAAGTATGAAAAATTGTTAGCTGAGTTGAGAGTTCACTCCACCATTGTATCTTGAATTAAGGCACTCCAAGAAACTAATGAGGAGTTGTAACCCCTTATTGCTAAGGTCAAGGATAGCTCAGATCTTGACTTTGCTTTGAATTCCGAAGGGTTACTGTGTTTTCGTAACCGTATTTGTGTTCCCGATGATGATGGTCTTCGGAACCAAATCCTAAGTGAAGTTTATTCTAGCCCTTTCTCTGTTCACCCTAGAGCTATCAAGATGTACAAAGATCTGAAGGAGATCTATTGTTGGTCCGGTATGAAGAATGAAATCACGAACTATGTAGCAAGGTGTTTGACCTGCCAACAGGTCAAAGTCGAGCACAAGGTACCTACGGGTCTTCTGCAGCCCATTGAACTTTTGAAATGGAAATGGGAGCGTATCACGATGGACTTCGTAAGTGGTCTACATTTGACTCCGAAGAAAAATGATGTCATTTGGGTCATTGTGGATCGATTCACCAAGTTAGCTCACTTTCTTCCAGTAAGAATGGATTTTAGCTTGCCTAAGCTCACAGAGTTGCACATCTATGAAGTCATTCATTTACACGGAATTCTGGTATCTCTCATCTCTGATCGTGACCCACGATTTACGTCTCAGTTTTGGAGGACCTTACACGAAGCCTTGGGAACGCGAGTGCATCTTAGTACTGCTTTCCATCCTCAAACTGACAGCCAATCTGAAAGAGTTATTCAGATTCTAGAAGATATGCTTTGAGCTTGTGTCATCAACTTCGGGAATACGTGGGAGAAATCTCTACCCTTGGTCGATTTCGCTTACAACAACAGTTACCAGGCTTAAATTCAAATGGCTCCGTATGAAGCTCTCTATGGAAGGAGGTGTAGAACTCCTCTTTGTTGGACTGAACTCGGTGAAGGCAAGATGGTAGGTCCTAACTTACTTTGAGAGAACGAAGAAATGACAACCATTATCCGTGATCGGCTTAAAGCTGCCTTTGACCGACACAAGTCATATGCTGATCTGGGCAGGAGAGATATTCAGTACGAGGTTGGTGAAAATGACTTCTTCAAGGTATCTCCGTGGAAGAAGATTCTTCATTTCGGAAGGAAAGGAAAGCTAAGTCCCCACTTCATTGGTTCATTCGAGGTGATTGAAAAGATTGGACATGTTGCTTACCGATTAGCTCTCCCCGAGGAGTTAAGTCAGATTCACAATATCTTTCATGTATCTATGCTACGCAAGTACCGGTCAGATCCTTCCTATGTGATTGAACCGAAATTTGTGGAGATCCAATCTAATCTGGCATACGAGGAAGAGCCTGTTTAGATCCTTGCACGAGAAGTTAAACGGCTTCGTAACAAGACTGTGCCCTTAGTAAAAGTTATATGGCGAAGTCATTCCATTGAAGAGGTAACTTGGGAACCTGAGGAGACTATGCAAAAACAGTATCCTCATCTGTTTGCTTGAAATAAAAATTCGAGGATGAATTTTCTTAAGGGGGAGAGTTGTCACACCCTAAAAATTGGTCAAGTCAGGGTTAAGTTTCGGTGATCGAATATTTTGTACCGGTTAAATAATTAGCTCGATCTTGTACCTAATTTGAAGCAATAAAGGTTATTCGGGCTAACCGTATCAGTTTATTATTATTATTATTAAAAATAAATAAAGTTCATGGGACCCACGGCCAATTCCTTCAAATTGAAGGAATTGTCTTGGGCAATTCCACATAAGGATGATTCGGCACAAAGGAGGGGGCAAGGTGGCTTGTTGCCACCACGTGGCCCCATGTGGCATAACATGCCCACCACGTGGGCCCAAGCCAAGGGGTTTATACCCCAACAGGCCACGGCTCCCACTTATGTGAAGCATGGAGAATGCATGTAGGGAGCCAGCTTTTGAAGTATAAATAGGAGAAGGGATATGCCCAAGGGGGAGAAAAAAAGAAGAAACAAACAATTCGATCCAGTGATAGGTTGGTAAGCCCGAGTTTTCCAGTTCGATAAATTTGAGTCCTTGATATCGACTGGCTCAAGGGGTAGATACAGAACAACCTTCATGTCTTCTGAAAGCCACGGGTAAAGGCGTTGCTATCCGAGAACCTTAAAAGCATCAGGTTGTTGAGGTGAGTGTAGTTGTGTCAAGGGATAGGCTCGGTGCCATCCCGTTGCATTATTTTGTAGTTATGTTTGTATTTGTTTAAGGGCCCCCGTAGAGCAATTATGTTGAATTCGATTGGAAAATCTGGTAAGTACCTGCATTGCTTTGATATGTGCAAATATGACTATGATATGTTATACGTATGTGATATATGAAATTAATATGAAATGTGACATGATATGGAACTAAGGCTCATTTTGATATTTGATATGATATGATTTGAAAAATATGGACTATGTGAATTTATGTAATTATGGACATTGGATATAATTGGCATGCCATAGGATTATTGAGCTCAGTTAAGTAAAGGAGGACTACGGTCCAGGGCTACGGCCTATATGTGGGGGAAATAAGGTTGGCTGTGTAAGGGATATATCTCCTGAGCTACAGCTCAAGGGATACGACCCATTCTCCGTTATATGTGTTGGTGTACAGGGGAATCCGTGTATCCAATGGTACCTAATGTAATATGTGCCTATGAATTGTGCTATGACATTATGATTATGATATGACTATGTGACATGCAATATATGAATATGAAAGCATGAGAATATGTGTAATAAGCATGAATTGTGCATAGTATAATATGACTACTTGTACATTTGATTATCATGCATTTCATTGTAAATGTTATAACTACCTCACTACGCTATGTAAGCTTAACATGTGTGTCTCATGAATTTTTAGGACCTTGATCAATTTCGAGCCTTGATCATGTTATTACGGTTGCAAGTCACGTCTCTGCCATATATGTATGTTATCTTTTGCTATAAACTCCTAATGAAGTGGCATATGGACCAACTTGTCTTGTATAAGCCTTTCTAGAATTATATGATGACTTGGTAACGCGGTTGTGTTGTATGCTTATAATGACTAGATTTGAATAGGTTAAAAAGTGCCTAAAATGAGCCTAAGGTGAAAACTTGGTAAATGGATTCTGAATGCCCTAAAATTTGACGTACCAATAGGGACATAGTTTATAAGTGTACTGGTAAAATTTGGTAAATTTAGTTAAGTCACAAAACTGATTATTAATTTGCTGGTAAAATCTGGTAAGGTTTGGAAATCACTTGATAAGTTAATCCGAATAAAAACAGTCTTTGAACGGTTTACAAAATGGTCATTAAATATTGTATCGTCTAATCAGATAAGTAAACAACCTCTGTTGGTAATGAAATTTCACAAGCTAATAATTAGTAAGTTTAATTTTAGTATGATAACCTGAATTTCGGTTAAGAACCTTTAATTTGTAAAATTTACAATTTAGTCTTTAAGGTTAAGAAAAGTTTAAAATTGACCCCAACTCCGATTAAGTTTAGTAACAAACAAAGTGGGTAAGTCTTAAGAATAATCAATGTAATACTTAGATTAGGTTTTGAACTCTGAAAATTTTTCTGAACCTTCGATTAGTCTTCCGATAACACTATCCGACCCGGATCTCTTCTAGACCGGAAAGGGGGTGTTACAGCACTATTCATTATTGTTCTTTCTATTAGACCATATGAACTTTTATTTTGGACAAATAGTTGTTCATCAAATATAGGAATTACATGAGATGTAATTAGCAAGTGTTGCTTACCTAAATAATTGAATTCTAGGAGTAAAGCCAAAGCTGACTTAGAATGAAATGAAATATGGATCTTTACCCACTAGAAATACTTTTAGCAAGTTTTTCGATTTTGAGGGTTTTTACTAGTGGGAATGTTATTACTTTATAAACATGATAAATAGGTACTTATAAAACATATTTTATTGTTGTTGACTTATTATACAAATTTGTTATCATTGCGATCGGTCCTTGAGAAGGACAAGTTGAATGGCGTAAACTACCTTGACTGGTCATTGGAAGGAAAAATGTTTCCATTAGTAATAAAACATGTCATTGTAAAAGGAACTGCCTCATTTATCTTGAAAAGTCAAGAAGGCAAATGAAAGCGGAGCGTCCGCCTCGAATATTTATGTTATTGATATTAATTTATCAACACCTACTTCTTGGGTATTGGATACCGGTTGTGGTTCTCATATTTGTACATTTGTATAAGGACTACAAAAGAGTAGAAATCTGAGAAAGGAAGAGGTGGACCTATGGTTTGGTAATGGAGCAAGAGTTGCTCCATTAGCTATAGGAACATATACTTTATTGTTGCCTAGTGGAATTAATTTATGTTTGGAGGATTATTATTTTGTGTCCAGTTTGACTAAAACATCATTTCGATTTCTTGTTTAGACAAGATTGGTTTTGAGATAATTATTAAAAATAATTGTTGTTCTTTTATCTCGATAATGTTTTCTATGGTGTGATACAATTAGTAAAAGGCCTCTATACTTTGGATCAAGAGAATTCCATTTACAACATAAATACGATAAAGATCAAAAACAAATGACTCTAATCAAACTTATCTTTGGCATTGTCACTTGGGTCACATAAGTGAAAAACATATTTCAAAACTTCATAAAGATGATTTTTTGGATCCATTTATTTTTTGAGAAACTTGATGTATGCGAAGCTTGCTTGTTGAGAAAGGTAACCAAAGCTCCTTTTAATGGTAAAAGTGAGCGAGCAATTGATTTATTAGGATTAATACATAGCGATGTATGTAGACCAATGAATACACAAGCCAGAGGATGGTTTTAATACTTCATTACTTTCACAGTTGACTTCAGTAGATATGGGTACATTTACCTAATGCATCATAAATCTGAAGCCCTTGAAAAGTTCAAGAAATTTAAAAATGAAGTACAAAACCAATTAGGAAAAAGCATTAATGCTCTTCGATCAGATCAAGGAGGAGAATACTTAAGCTTAGAGTTTGGTGACCTTCTTAAGGAATATGGGATTGTCTCACACCTCTTGGTACTCCACAATGGAATAGAGTTTCCAAAAAGAATAAATTGAACACTATTAGACATGGTTCAATCAATAATAAGTCACACTGATCTTCCAGTTTCTTTTTGGGGACATGCGCTAAAAATAGTTGCTTTCACACTAAATCGTGTTCCATCTAAATCAGTTCAAAAGACACCATATGAGATATGGACTAGAAACGTCCTAGTATGTCTTTTATGAAAATTTGGGGATGTGAAGCTTATGTTAAACATAAGATGTCTACAAAACTTGAACCCAAATCTCATAAATGTAATTTTGTAGGTTATCCTGAAGAAACTAAAGGATGTTATTTCTTCAATACTGCCGAGAACAAAGTGTTTGTAGCTCAAACATGAATCTTCCTAGAATGATAATTTGTTTTCTAAAAAGAAAGTGAGAGAAATACTGAACTCAATGAAATTCGAGATCAACCACATATCATTGAACAAGAGATTGAACAACGACAAGTTTCACAAGTTGTTAAGGAACATTCAACAGTTTTGGAAACACAACCACTGCAAAGATCTTTGAGAGAATGCAATACGCCTGAGAAATATGGATTTCTAGTCACATTGCATGGTGTTGTTCTCTTCATAGATCAAGATGATCCTAGGACTTATCGAGAAGTAGTGGTGGGCCTAGACTTTGAGAAATGGCTAGAGGCCATGAAATTCGAGATAGATTCCATATCAGAAAACCAAGTTTGGACCTTGGTTGACCCACCTCTAGGGCTTAAGCCCATATGGTGCAAATGGGTTTTAAAAGGAAAACTGACATGGATGGTAATGTACAAATATACAATGTGCGATTAGTCGCTGGGGTTTTGGTCAAATTCATGGTATAGACTACGATGAAACATTTTCATCTATTGCTATGTTTAAATCCATCCAGATCTTACTTACAATAGCTGCATTTTATAATTATGAGATATGACAAATGGATGTTAAAACCATTTTCCTTAATGGAAAACTAGATGAGGATGTGTACATGACACAACCTGAAGGTTTTGTCGATCCAAAAAATGCCAAAAAAATATACAAGCTACAAAGGTCCATTTATGGATTGAAGCAAGCTTCTCGAAGTTGGAATCTTCGTTTTAACGATGCAATCAAAGAGTTTGATTTTATCAAAAATGAAGATGAGTCGTGTGTTTTCAAGAAAATTAGTGGGAGCACTGTCATATTCTTGGTAATGTATGTGGATGACATACTGGTAATAGGAAATGACATATCTAGCTTACAGTCTGTGAAAATTTGGTTAGGAAAATGTTTTTCCATGAAAAACTTGGGTGAGGCAACATAGATATTAGGAGTCAAGATCTATAGAGATAGATCAAGATGACTTCTATGAATGAGTCAAAATACATACATAGAAGAAATATTGAAAAGATGTAGTATGGGAGAATCCAAAAGAAAATGGTTCTTACCTATGAGACATGAAATTTCTCTCTCGAAGGAAATGTGTCCTTCAACATCTTAAGAAAGAGAGAAAATGAGTAAGATTTCATATGCTTCAGCAATTGGATCTATCATGTATGCCATGTTATGTACTCGTCTAAATGTATCATACGATTTAAGTATAGCAAGTTGATACCAAGTAGATCACGGTGAAGGTCACTAGGTCGCAGTTAAAAACATCCTTAAGTACTTAAGAAGAACTAAGGATACATTCCTTATATATGGAGGTGAGGAAGAGATAAGTATAAAAGGTTATACTGATGTCAGCTTTCAAACCGATAAGGATGATTCACGATCGCAATCGAGTTTTGTGTTATGCCTTAATGGAGGCGCTATGAGCTGGAAATGTTCAAAGCAAGATACAATAGCTGATTCTACAACAGAAGCCAAGTATATTGTAGCATGCGATGCTGCAAAAGAGGGTGTTAGGATCAAGAAGTTCATATCTGAACTAGGGGTTGTGCCAAGCATTTTGAATGCTATAGATCTACGTTGTGATAACAACGGAGCCATCGCACAAGCAAAAGAACCCAGATCTCACCAACGATCCAAACACATACTTAGCGTTGCCATCTCATTCAATAAATCATAGATCGATGAGATGTGGAAATATGTAGGGTACCAACAAATGATAACATTGTTGATCCACTGACAAAGCCTTTGACGCAGCAGAAGCATGATCGTCACACTAAGTCACTTGGTATTAGATACATGAGTGATTGGTCTTAGTGCTAGTGGGAGATTGTTGGAGTATGCCCAAAGACCAATCATAAGATGATTATAAATGTCATTTTTTTACCTTGTTTATTCATAAAAAGGCATTGCCATTATTATTTTCAGTTACAATTATGCGTTCATAGATAAATTAAATTATAATAAATTCCTTAGAATAATATGGTTATTCTTAAATGTTCTTAGTCGAGTATTATTGTGGGAATGGACAACAATAATGCATTAAGGCTAATACGTAGTTGATTGATGATAAAGTGTTGTCATTGACATGGAGATGTCAAAATCAATACATAAGTATGTGTTAGAGAACGACATACTGGATTGACCAGCTATGAGCATGTTTCTTGGATTATTATGTGACATTCACAACATTGCTCATAGTGGTAACTACATTATGATCCTCAGACTTGAGATCATCATTATTTCAACATCATGAGTGACATATTTTGATACAGTCAAACGTGTGTCATAACTGACTATACTATAAAGACTGATATTTGATATGTCACAATCTATGTAGTGGAATATGGTTGATCAAGATAGGATTTGTCCCTCCTACATAATAGGAGTAATATCGTAGGCCACTTGATTGAGTGAGACTAGAAATGCATGGCCATGCTCGAATATGTTGATATGAGATATCATAGTTATTCATTTATAATAGTCTACTCAAGATATCAAGAAACATTAGATGGACTATACAAGTATGACCGTTCCATGACTTGTGTTCAATCTAGATATAAAGGACAAAAGGATGTAATACATAAATAGAGTTAATCATGAAAAGGTTATTTCGAATCATGAATTCTTGTAACTTAGGTGACAATGACATATTGCTAGATGTCACTCATTGTTTGTAATATTAGAAATGTTCTAATATTTACTACTAACGTTACATGAACCTACAGGGTCACACCCATAGTTGAAATAAGCATATATTAAACGAATTATATATGTACAAATTTGTTGTACACGGATTTAGTTAAATTAAAATATATTTGATATATATAATTTAACTATTGGATAGATATTAAAAGAAAAATAATTATTGTAATTATGACTCTTTTAATATATAAATAATATAATTTGATTTAAATCAATATATATATATTGAAATCCTAGTTAAGTTGAATTGGGAATATATATTTAATACATATATTGAAATCCTAATTAAAGTTGAATTGGGATTATATATATATATATTGAAATCCTAATTAAGTTGAATTGGGATTATATATATATTTAATATATATATTAAAATCCTAATTAAAGTTAAATTGGGATTATATATATTTAATATATATATATATATTGAAATCCTAATTTGAGTTGAATTAGGATTACAAAGGCTATATAAAGGCATGAGAGATCTAGCAGTCATTAATGCTTTTTGGGAAAAACCCTCTAAATAGTTTAGAGGGTTTTTTATGCTCGTTTCCTTCAAAATGGTTTAAAGAGTTTTTATATACTCGTTTCAACTGGGTGAACTATGTAGACGTCGGAGCGTTATTGTTGCATCTTAAGAATCGACATCGTGGAATCGTGATTGAATATCTATCTCCTCCAAACTCAGAATTCTAGATTTTAAACAGGTAATTCTTCACCCTTATTCACCTCGATTCATTTCTCGTACATGGATCTCTAGTGGTAATCGCCGGATAATTTTTCCGCTGCGTCATGGGGTGTACCGGCGTGATCCAACACCCATGACTCGAGAAGAGAATAGATAATCTTTCAGACAAGCTTGTCTTCCGGAATGATTTCTCCATAGCCTTTAAGTCCATTGGTGATGACGAAGAATCTATCGAACATCTTGGTGATGTCTTCATCTAGTTTCATCTTGAAGTTCTCATACTCAAGGTTGAGAAGACCAATCTTGGTCTCCTTTACTTCGTTTGTTCCCTCATATGTGACTTCAAGTTTATCTCATACTTCCTTGGCATCTTCACAAGAAGAAACTTTGGCATACTCTTCCAAGCAAAGTGCACAAAGGAGAATGTGCAATGCCTTCGTGTTAAGCTGCATCTTCTTGCGATCATCCGCACTACATTCCTCCTTGGTTCTTTGTGCCACGAACGGACCATCAAGAACAATATCCCAAAGATGGTAGTCTTTGGCTCTCATGAAGTACATCATCTTATTCTTTCAATAGGAGTAGTTGGTTCCGTCAAAGAAAGGTGGCATATCGATGGATTGCGCCATGATGTCCGGTTGATGTGGATTGATTGAGCACATTTAGGGTCGACTCTTAGATGTTAATCTAATAAAGATATGAAGCTCCGATACCAATTGTTGGAAGGCTCGTTCGATCAACCGTATAACCAAGAATGGGTGAATTGGTTTTTGAGTGGTTGATGTGGAAGCAATGAGAATTTAAAAATATGCACAGCAATTTATAGTGGTTCGAGCTTCTAATCAAGCTCTACATCCACTACCTTAGCTTCCCACTAAGGATTTTCCCAAATTCACTATTAAATTTCTTCCCTTTTTCTAGGCTAAGGAGACAACCCTTACACAATCAAAGCTTTCTAACCCAAAGCTTTGATCAAACCCTCTCTTACAAGAGAAATACAAAGAGCAAACTAGGAAAACCTCTCGAGGCTTATATGTTTGCACAATTAAGTTCACTTACTCAAAACCTAACACTTGAGCATATATGACAATTAAGCTCACAAGTGTGTTCTAATGAATAAATTGACAATTAAAGCACTAAGACGTTTTTTCTATACATTGAATGTTGGCTTGATGATTCTTGTTCTTCCATGGATGCTTGGAGGTATCTTTTAAACCCTCTAAATACTTCATGGTCGTTACTAGTCGTTGGGGTTGTTAAAAGTCATTAGAGACTTCAATTCCATCCATAAATGCAATTCTGGAGCAGGGCGTATCGGTACGCGGGATCCGGTATCGATACGTTACCTAAAGAAGAAAGAGTCGTTGGGCATTTAATACAAAGGGTATCGGTACAGATACAACCATATCGCTACGAACTAAAGGGTATCGATACGGCTAAGACTGTATTGGTACTGAAATTGGCTACTGGAATTTGGAAATCTTTGGGGATGAAAATTGTATCGGTACGCGGCAAACCGTACCGGTACGGGCTCTTTGGGTATCGGTACGGGTCTTAACCGTATCAGTACTCAAGCCCAGTTTTTGACACTTTGGCTATTTAAATCATTTAAATTGTGTCAAAAATCCTTTGAAAACATTTCAAACATATTTTTCAAGTTTGTGGACATTGAAATATTTTTGCAATTTAGTTTAAGTCCAAAAACATTTTTCTTTTAAGTTATATCAAAATCAAATATGTTTTACAGGGCTCAATGCTTAATTTAACTAATTTTAAAACTGGTTAAGTCCTAAAAATAAAGTATACCAGACAATTCCAGGAGGGACAAAGACTTAATTAAAATGGTTTTAAAAATATCAATGATCTAAAATGTAATTAAACCATCAAAGTTGTGGGCAATTGCCCCTCCCACCCTCAACCTAATTCCACCCCTGTATAAAGGCTATCAACGTGTTTCGCTGCCTTGGAATTTATGGGACCAGGTTGAACCTCCATTTCACCCAATTTAATGTGCTTCTACTCGACCATGTAGAAGCAGCATATGAGTGGCATCCATACCCTCCCCAGTTGAACGTGCCCATATGCTTCTGCTGATGCAACCACAATAATCTCATTGGCATTTACATCAGGTGATGGTATAAACGGATCTTACAGTCCACGTTTGATAACGTTGAGAAACTTTAATGACCCAATGATATAATTAAATCTTAAATTAAAGTTTAATGTTTAAATAGTATCAATTTTTAATTCAGTGATATAATCTATACTAAATTTAAAGTTTAATGATATTGATTTTAGTTTACCTTAGTTTTACTACCATCTAAAGACTGGACATAATTTACTAATATTAGCATAGTGAGTAATTTTACTGTATTGTGAGCCTGTCGAGTTATGTATTGATGTTGCAATTTCAATAAAATCGATTTTTATCAATTAGATTGAAGACGTTATGAAGAGAAAATAATTTACAGTTTAGATTATGTATACAAAGTAAAGGGTTGGAAGAGGTATATATTGGAATAGGACCTCGAACTCTTATCAATTTGACATTACTTTTGAAAAATGCAGTGAAAAATACTATTAAAAATATTTTTAATTTGTTTGGTTTAAAATTTGGGTAAAATACTTGGGTGACCACCTAATTATTGGGTCTGATCTGTTTTGACCATCAAACTACAAAAAATCAAAATTCGACCACCCAACTATTTAAATTGACCTATTTTAACCACCTGCCTTTAAAATCTAACGAATAAAATTTGTATAATTACACATTTGGTCCTTGTTTGTTCCTTATTATATTAATTTAGTCCTAATTTTAATTTAAGTTAATAAAATTAATCAACCAATCACAACAATTGTCATCATCCAATTAGACGATTTTAATCTAATTTTTATTTAATTTAATATTTAATATATTTATTGTCACCATCGGGTGGAAGGAAAATTCAAGAATAAGAAAAATGCTTGGCATAAGGTTTGAACACACAACCTCTTGAGAAAAAAACCCATGACTTTACCACTACAACAACCCTTTCTTTGTAAAATAAATTGCATCATTTATATATATCTTATAATGCAGCAAATGCTAGGGAATAAAGAAGTAAAAATGGTTGCAATGGAACTCAAACCTAAATCACTTGGAATGTGTAAAACCACACGAACCACTTAACCAGTTCAAATAATTGATTTAAATATGAATATATTTTAAATATATTTAACGTATAGTTAAAGAAAGATTTAAAATAAAATTAGATTTATGATTTTTATATTTTTTAACTAATTTCATATTTTAATAATTTTATTTTTTAATTAAATTAGATTTATAATTTTATTTTTTAACGTAATTAATACAGATTATATTAATAATGAATTAAGATATTTAATAAAAAATAAAATTATTAATTAAATTAAAGAACTATTAAAATGTGAAAAAGAAAAAATATTCAATTTAAATTAAAAATATAAAAATTATAAATCTAATTTCATTTTAAATCTTGCTTTAACTATACGTTAAATATAATTAAAATATATTCACATTTAAATTAATTATTTGAACTAGTTAAGTGGTTTGTGTGGTTTTACACATTTTAAGTGATTTAGTTTCGAGTCCTTTTGCAATCATTTTTACTTTTTTATTCTCTAGCATTTTTTGCATTATAACATATATATATATATATATATATTGGTGCAGTGGTAAAGTCATGGGGTTTCCCCAAGAGGTTGAGGTTTCATTTTACACATATCACCATCTGATTGGAGAAAAATAAATATATTAATATTAAATAAAATAAAATGAAAATTAGATTAAAATTGTCCAATCGGGTCATGACACGTGTCGTCACCTGATTGGTCTATTAATTTTATTTATTTAAATTAAAATTAGGAGTAAATTGATATAATAAGGTACTAACAAGGACCAACTGTATAATTATACAAATTTTACTTTAACGGCCACGTCACCTCCCTGTTAGATTTTAACGATCGGTGGTCAAAATATGTCCATTTAAATAGTTAGGTGGTCAAATTTTGAATCTTTGTAGTTCGATAGTCAAAACAGGTCAGACCCAATAGTTGGGTGGTCACCTAAGTAGTTTACCCTTAAAATTTTAGTGTTTGGTATTGTCATCTAATAGTACTTTTAAGTAGATAAAATGTCTAGTTTAGATATGACTTTCTAAAATAAAAATAAATTAATTCCATGATACTTGATTTTTTTTAATATTAGAATATATGAAATATATCCATTTAAAATATAAAAATAATATTTTTATAATTTATTAATAGTATTTCGATATATAAAAACATTAATCTAAAATATTTTAAATAAGCAATACTATTAATAGTATATCCACTTAATAATTGATAACAAATATATAAGTACGTACATGTTATAAAGGAATAAAAATTTATTAAGCGTATTATAACATAAATTATAAAAATTAGAATTTAGCTACACAGCCCTCATAGTATTCTTTCTCTTATTACTCAAAAAAATTGGAATTTAGGGAGTTGAGGGGTAAAAAAATATTTTACCCCCGAATACCATTTAAATTGGCAAAGCTGGGTTGTTCTAGCTTTTGCTTTTGCATGCAAGTGTTGTGTAGAAACACTTTTTACACAGATGTTTGGTAATGCTTCAAATGTAAAAGCACTTATTTGAAATAGAAGTACTTATTTAAGTGTTATCAAAGGGGCCTAAGTGGAGGTATAAATTAGCTGGCATGGGTGAATATTATCAAATGTTTTCTAAATAATTAAAGTTCAATTAAAATATTATCAAGTAAAATGTTTTAAGTATTATTTCTGATTATAATATCTATAATTTGTTTTTTTATAAAATTTTGTTGTTTTATTAAATGAACATTAAAAATATGTATAATATTTTTAATATAACATAATTACAATATGAACAATATTGTTTTAAGATGGCTTAATTACAAAATAAGTGTTCAAATTATGTCTCTTTTAGTAATAGGTGTTTAAAATATTTTTGGCTGAAATAGGTGCTTAAAGTATTTTTTTGTTGAAATAGGCGTCTAAAATTTTATTTTTTATTGAAATAAATGCCAAGTAGATGCTTCAGTTGACTTTAAAACAAGCAAAAAATAAAATTTTAGACACCTATTTCAGCTAAAAAATATTTTAGTCACATGTTACTAGTTAAGCCTTTTAAGATATATTATCAAAGTATTTCTCTAAAATATTTTTAATAAATAAATTTTTTTTAAATATTAAATTATTTTTAGAAACCATTAAAATAAATGTGATGGAAACATTTAGATAAAAATATATTATTCAAAATTTATTTAACAAAAAATCTTATGTAGAAATGGTAAATAATAAACTCAAAGTTTTATTTGGTTGTCCTCCTGGTTTCTCGAGATTTATTTTGATTAATCAACTCGCATCGTACACTTAATTTTGATAGGTGAGTATTTCGGCGAAAATTTTCTGATACACAAAGTATCAAACTCGAAATATGCTTAAGCAATATTAAATTGTGTACCGGTTGGACCATCTTCATTTATAATAAACTCAAAGTTTTTAATATAATGTACATAGAAAAATTTTAGTTCGTAATATAATTTATAAATAAATAATTAGTTTTCATTCTATTCAAAAATAATAATTAGTTGTCATTAAAATAGTTTGATCAAATTTAAACTAATTTTAACAATAAATATTATAAAATATATGATAATAAATATAAAAATGGAAAGCCAGAAAAAAATCATCTAAGATTCTGAGCTATGTCTACAATTCTGCCGTCGACGGGATGGCACTCAATGAAGCTTCCGCGGCAGGCTCCGCTTCCGCGGCGGCGGCGTCCCTTAGTAGTCCAAGCCTTTCAACGGAGCGACTTTGACGCCTTCGCTCGCCGCGTGGCCTCCGGCGACGCCTTGAAGGACGCTTGGCGAGACGCCAACGATGTCTTCGAGCAATTCGTCTTCGAAGCTAGAAAGACCGCCGAACGGTTAGACCGTCAGTACTCCGTTTCCCGCCGAATCTCCTCCCTCGTTCGATCCGCCACTGACCGTGCTCGTGAGTTCGACCGGGAGTTCGAGATTGGAACCCGTTGGCGGACGTTTACTATGGATTTTCGTAGAAATTGGCCTAGGGTTTGTGTTTTCTTTCATTTCTTATTCATGTATTGAACTTGTTTGTTCATGTGGAATTTTTATACTAACCTTTTGTTTGGGGGGTTTTGCGGATATGGTTGCAGTACAGGAAACAGCTCAATGATTTCTTGGAAACTCCATTAGGAAGAAGTTTTTCTGTAAGTGTTGGGCGAAGTATGAATTTACTTATTTTCATTAGTAATTTTACTTGCTTCTAAAATAAAAATTCTTATAATTCAAAAGAAATATCTAAGTACGAAATCATGTACTAATTTGATAAAAAGAAAATTGTGTGATTGTTTATGCTACAAGGATTAATTCAAAGATTATTCTTTAATTTGAAAGTAAAGTCATGCATTTTAATTTCCATGAAAGTTGTATCCTTGAATGTTTAATCTTTAAAAGTATTCATGCATTTTACATCCAAATGTGTCTTTTGCTTTTGAAATCAAGAAAGCAAAGCCTGATGTTAGTTTAATGAACAGTTTGATAGAGCATTTATGATAACTAAACCTTATGTTCGTTCATCCCCCTTTTTTGGGTTTAACAATGATTCTATTGTGAAAGAAGTGAGATGTTAACATGTATTGTTTCAGGGCAAAATATTTTAAAAATTAAAGGGGTTCAATATCCGTATCATGTTTTCATTGTTTACTAAAAAGTTAAGGAGGATGAACCATTTATGTCTGTTAAGCAGCGGAAATCTGACATCAGTTGTCTTTGGGTTTTACAATTGCTGGTATCAAGTTGAGCTTTATGCCTATTGCAAGTCAGCTTTGGTAGAGTAGTTAATATGTCTAAGTTGTTTGTTCCCCTCGCCCTTCGTTTTGGAATTCAAGTTAGTCTAGTATATAGTATACTGTCTGGCATCTCATTTCATGATAAGAATAGTTTTTTTTTTATTGTTTTGCAGATAATTTTCTTCCTTTGGTTTGCATTATCTGGTTGGCTGTTTCGATTCTTAATATTTTCTGTATGGATACTGCCATTTGCTGGGCCTCTTCTCATTGGGACTATTGCCAATAATCTTGTTATTAAGGTATCAACCGTCACTTATTGCTATAACATGGCACAGATAAATGCAAGACAAAAGTTCTGACTTTCTTTAACATATGTTAAATTTTCATCTTTCATTCCTGTAAAAAAGGTGACACTAGGTAGTTTTTATGTCACATATGGAGCCATAGGATCAATGCCAAAGTCTACTCTTCCATTTATTTTACTTGTCATTCAGACGATTACAGTTAAGATAGCTTTAATGTGGTTATTTAGGTGCAGAACGGTGACGATCAATGTTTTCTTTTAACATCTATTTACTTTCCTTTCGACATTGAGTTCATAGGAAGATCTTCCTTCAAAAAATGTATATATTATTTCTAGCATGGTTTTTGCTGTGACTTGCAAAGAGTAATAAATTGTCGAAACTTTGTAAAACTATATAAAACTCAGTTTCTGTCCTCTTGTTTTACTGGTTTTTTAGTTGATCAGATTGGCAACTTCTTAAGTGTTATGTTAGGTCAAGTATACAATATATTCAAGTCGGAATTTTGAGCTTTTAGGGCATAAAATTGTGCTAAAATTCTATTTCTGTATATGGTCTGAGAAGGGAACTAGGGTGCATTCAGGCACGACTTCATTCCCAGTATATTTGAAGTATTGTTTTTCATTGCAGAAATCACTGTGTTACATTTGATAAACTTTTAGTTTAGAGATAAGGTATGGTTTAAAATGGCCAACTGAGCTTTTTATGTTAAAAATCGAACAGGGTGCTTGTCCAGCTTGTAGGAAACAGTTTGTTGGTTATAAAAGCCAAATCATTCGCTGTGCAAGCTGTGGAAACATTGTATGGCAATCGGAAGGGGACTTCTTTCGCAGAGATAGTAGGCCCTCCGGTCCAAGAAAGTCTGATCCAGAAATTATCGATGTCGAGTTTGAGGAGAAATGACAAGATCGCCTTGTGCAAACTCCAATGAGACTGAAAGAGCCCCCTTTTCCTGCCATTGCCGTATATATAGTAGTTCTCAGCTTTTTTCACAGAAAGTGTTTAATGTCTAGGATTTAGCTTTTAGTGTGAACTTTGATGTCATAACATTGAGGTTGAGTTGATAGAATCAGTTCATTTCCATTTTGAACCAAACTTTTTATTTATCAAATCGATATAGAATTGAATAAAATGTTGAGATATGGCTTAACTATAAAATAAGTGTCTAAATTATATATTTTTTATTTTAAGTACTTAAGAATTTCTTGGTCAAATAAGAATTTAAAGTTTACTCCATAACTATTTTAAGGTAATGACTGTTAAAAATGAAAAATGTATAAAATAATGTTCAAAGTTTATTTTTTTTAAAAAAATAAGTTTCTAAACTAGGTTATTTTTCTTTTAAGTGCCTAATTTTAATTTTATTTTTAAAAAAATTAAGCATCCGTTATTTAAAAATAATGACAGTAAATTTTAAACACTTATTTTGACAAAAAAAATTAAGCCCAAAAAAACTTTAAGCCCTAAAGAAAAATAACTTTGAATGTTTTGATTTTTCTTAATAGTTATTAACTAAACGGATTAAGTTTGAATAATAATAATAATAATGTGATTTTAAAACAACGTATTAAATTACGGATACTACAAATATGATGCATACAAGAGTACGGAAAGAGCATTTGGGCCAAAATTTCTGAGTCAGCCAAAATGAGTCCGGCACTAATGGTGAATCAGCTCAACCGAAACTTGAGCCATATCTGATAATGGAGACTTTGAACACACTGTTTTTCTTAATCATCTTAAATACACAAACGTCTCCAACTTTGAGCTTATTTTCCCATGCAAAGGCCCTCCGCCCACTACCAAATCTACCTGCTCTGTCTGAACAATTAATCCTTATAGGCCATGACTTACCCTTAAATATAACAATCACATCTTTCGGAATTCGCTCCATGTGTTTGTCGCAAAACCGCACTGGTATGCTCTGCACAAGGTTGATGATGGTTAGATATTGAGAGAAAAAAAATGCAGATTAATGGTGATTAACTGATGATGATGACAAAAAAAAAAAGCTGATAATTTGAGCTGAAGTATTGTTCTGCACCATTGATGCAACTTTGTATGTGAGTCCTTCAGATTGATAGCTGATTCTTTCTTCCCAACTTTGCAGGGATCGAAGCAAAGTTATTAGGCCTTTAGATTTGATGCCTGATTCTTGTTTCATAAGTAAATAGTAGATGCAAATAATATTGAAATGCTCGATATTTCAAGATTCAACTGGCTGCGAGCATCAAAGCTAAGTTTTATCTGAGTTTTTCAGATTGATGGTTGATTGATTCTTGCTCCCTAAGTCAAATAGTAGATGCTAATATGACCCAAATGTTCGATATTCCAGGTAAATAGCCGACATTTCATGATATTCAGCCGACTGCGAGGGTCGAAACAAATTTGTATGTGAGTTTTTCAGATTGATGGCTGATTGATTCTTGCTTCCTAGGTGAATGGCCGACTGCAGGGATCGAAGCAAAGTTGTATGTTCATTTTAATCTTTACTAAGCTAAATGTGCAAAGATCCTTACCGGACACTGAAGCTGCAGAAAACTTGCTGTGATAACTACTTTGAAGAATGGATGATCGGACGTGAGCTCGCATACACTTTCAAGAGCTCCAGCAGTTCTGTTGCTCGAAATCCTTCGAACAGCTTGCGTATGCATCGCCTGATCAGTCTTTCCTGCAATAAATCCAGCAAGCGGCAAGAACATTAGTTCAGTTCTGATTCAATAGCTTGCTGGAAATTTCTTCAATCTATTTAAAACTTACCATCTTCGGTCTTAATTTTTCTTCTCAGAACATGGGATTCTTTGTTTGTCGTCGAAGATAAAATCACTTCATTTTTGCTAGAATAATCACATTCAAATCGACTATGAGCATTCAATTCCCTCTCGTATCTAACACAACCCGTTTTACTCCCATGAGCTGATCATAAAAAACATAGATTTTGTTAAATCATACAAACATTTAGCTTAGTAAAGGTTATAGGTATCAAATGCACTACCGGTATGGCGATCATTCGAGTCTTCGGTGTTCCACAGAATGATAACTCTTAAAGACATTTCAGGTCCCTCCAGCAGCTCGAAGGCACAAGAATGGCCTACTCGCAGACCATTGTCAACGGCAAATGCGGTCCAACCATAACCAAACTGAGCTAAACGATATTTCTTGCATATTTTGAGAACAACAGGCCAAGTTCTCCCATCCCGATCTTTAAGGACAGCATTTGCCTCGGTTTCTCTTCATACAACATCGGCATTGATTTCTTTCGTAGCCAAATAATTTCTCACAAAGGCAACCGGAATATGCTGCAATTATCAGCCAGCAACAATTTCCTTCAACTGATTTGCAATATGAAATGCCAATTCATTAAGGGAGAACTTACCAAATCATGTCCGTTAACGTACGATTTCCGCACATTAACGACAAAGAACGGATATTTCGATCTGAAACAGTTAGCTCTCAATGATCTCGGGGCCGCAGATGTGCCTCGACCAGCTTCTTTAGGACTGGCTTTACCTGTGGACATCGACATCGAAAGTACATTGACCGGAAAACAACAAATTAAATCAGAGAAAGTCTATGTACTTCCATATCTGCTTGACATTCAAGACTCCAAATTTTGAACATTACCTGCGCCCTGCATTCCACTACTCGGATTTGTTTTCCTTCTCTTACGAGACGAAGAACACGGCATCGGTGTTTTCTCCGTTGTTAGCTCCACCTCGTGGTCACTTCGATTTCAAATGTAGTTTGATCGAACATCATGAACACGTAGAACCGAGAACGACCTTCATATCTAAAGATCAACAGGTTTCCATGCTTCAGAGAGAAGTAATCCACAAAATCTTTCCAACCATTAGTAACCAAATTTCGCCATCACACTTGATCAACTCCACTGTCCATTCCGGCCCGGTCGCAGCTTTGACGATGACAGAATCCGATACATCGTTTCCGTATACACTAGCGAACCGTTTCGGCAAAGCCTGTTTGAGAAGTCGGAAAATTCAGACAAGGCCAACGGAATCATTCAAATATGAGAGAGATTCACATGCATGCTAGTTTTATACATAATTTATATGAAGCAAAAGAATAAATCAGGCTCTTAAACAAAATAAGAAGAAGAAAAACGCTAACCAAAGTAATATGAGTAGTAAATGGGTTAGAATTGGTAAACTAATTGATTCTGAAATCCAGATGAAATGCTTAAAAAAGAAAAACATGAATCAATGAAGTGAGAAGATGAATGAATGGTGGGCATTACAAGGTTTTGGGCCTGATCAAGAACAATCCTGAAAAAATGAAGTGTTTTTGGGTTCATAGATGAACCAGACATGTTTCCTCGCAAAGTCTTTGTCTGAGAGAGATTGAAGGAAGGCTTATTATTACATTTACAAATGCCGACAGGAAATGTAATATATTTGTGATTATGTAGACTGCATCAAGCAATATAAGAGTGATTTGAAGATGTCAAATCATAATAACTCGGATAAGAACGGTTAGCTCCGGTAGAAATCTTTTACGCAGCATGTCTATGCTACTGTTTGTAAGTATGGATATTTATAGTAAAAAAATTATTAAAAATATTATTAAGAAGTCTAATATTTTTAATTTAATGACAAATTCCACTCAATTTCTACTTTTCTTGGTGTTTCTATCTATACCATTCTAAAAAGTTAGATTTAGGACTAAGTTATAGTGTTAAAATTTAGGAATTAGGTTTAAGATTTAGAATTTAAGCTTAATAATCAGAAAGGTGCCCAACCTATACTTTTTTTAGTTTAATGCCTAATATTTTTTTTGTCTACTTTGGTGTCTAAAAACGCGACACATGGCCTATTCTGGTAATTTCTTTAATTTTTATTTTTTTAAAAATTAGAAAATCTTTAATTTTATAAAAAAAACCCTCAAAATCTTTCATTTCTCTAACCCCAAATCCAAACCTTAGATCCCTAAATTCTCCCCTTTCGACCACCAATTCAACCATCACCAGCCACCCTTGCCTTCATCGACCCCTCACAGCCCCCATTATCCCGCCATCGAAAACCGGTGAATGAACCGGCGATTGCTTCGTCGACGAACATCCAAAAATGAAAAAAAAATGACTGATTGGGCTTCTAATCGACAGCTAGAGGGTGGGGAATGTTGAACGGTGAGATACCTGACGCTGGGGGAGAACGGTGAACCGCCGACGTGTGTGGGATGCTGGACGACAAGGGAGATGTGATTTGAGGGTTTGATTGAAAAAAATTAAAACTTTATGGTTTTTTAAGAAGTTTATATTTTTAAAGAAATTCAGAAATTAAATAAATAGATAAAATAGGTCACGTGGCATGTTTTTATTGGATAACAGAAAATTTTTAACGGTCGTTGACGAAAAAACTCAAACTGAGTTACGGAATGAAACGTTAGGCACTAAAGTGGACCAAAAAAACGTTAGACACCAAACTGAAAAAAAAAAGTATAGGTTGAGCACATTTCTGACTATTAAGTCTAGAATTTAAAATTTAAAATTAGAGCTTAAATTTAATTTTTTTTTTAGTGTTGGGATCGAAAAGAAACAAAAAAATAAAAGAAACTGAGGAATTTGGTTAACTTAGTTTACCTCTAAGTCTCTGGTCACAATCCAACCTAAAGGACATTCTCTGGGAAATTAAGGGTGAAACGGAACTATAGTTAAAACTTACATTCACGCAATCTTCTGCTAAATACAGTCTCCTGTACATAACTACCTTCTTGGTTAATCAATAGTCACTGAATAAACTTTTTTGAATTTAAAATGAACAATATTATTTTTGAAGGGTTTAAAATACAAATTTACTATTATTTTAATTTTAAAAATTTTAGTTTATTTTTTATAGGAATCATGATTAGGGGTATGTATTTTTGGACATCCAATCCGGTTCGATCCGAAAAACCAGATATTCAAAATTTTAGATCGGTAAAATAGTGATTTGTATCCGATCCGAAAAATTAAATATTTAAAATTTCAGATTGGTAAACTAACTATTCGTATCCGATCCAAAAAAGTCAAATATCCAATTACTCGGATCAGATTTTTGAATATCCGAATATATAATTTAGTTTAAGTAGTTTTTCGAAATCGGCGATTGTATCTATGAAAACTTTGAATTTTGGAATATAAATGAATTGCCAAATATAACAAAATTCACATCTATAAAAATTTTAGATTTTCGAATACAACAAATATCAAATTGCTAAATATAATAATTCATATATATGAAATTTGAATTTTTAAATATTTCAAATTTTAAGATAATTCAAAGCTTAAAATATTACGATCCAAAAAATAAGAATCGGATCAAATATTTAAAATTTTGAATTATATCAATGAATAAACAGATTGAATTGATCGGATCAGATTTTTTTTACACAATCCTAATTTCATGACCCATCACCCCTCATTAAGTACTACTCCTGCCCTAATTAGAAAAGATGAAGCATCTCGGACCATTAAGTCAAATGTTTTAGTTAAAATTTTACTATAGCTTTTATTAAAGGTATGTTTTGGATGAATTTAAAATAAAAAAAAAAACCAAAATTGAACTTGAGTTGTGTGAGGGATGAAACAACTCCAACTTCAACATTTTCCCCTCATTTTCTCTCCTTTCCATCACCACTCCAAACTATCCCTTCCTCCTTCCTCTTACAAATATTGAGACTTTTTCCATGTTTTTTTTTTTGTTACTGTGATAGTTATGGTGGATTGAAAATTCTCTATTAAAACAAACAATAGGGAACATTTGTTAGTAACCTTAGCAAAAAGAAATCCATTCACAACTTTATTTTTCAAAGAAGTAAATAACTAGTACTCATGAAGGAAGAAGGATAGAGAACCATCCACACCTCCAAACATGTAGAATTTGAAGTTACAAGAGCTTAATCATATAAAGCTTGAAACTAGTGTTAGTCTCCTTTTTGTAATAAGTCAATCACTCTGATTAGTGACCAATGAGGATGAAAGTAAATTAATATAATACAATGTCATGGAAGTGTTTATAGCTAGCTTTGTCTAATTTGTAATCTTTTTTGAGACCAATATGAGAAATCATAGAAGTTGGGTGGCCAATAATGATACCTTCTACATGCATAAGATGTCCAAAATAATCACCAAGATTCAAGACTAGGGAAATGACATCAAAAGGGACATAATTAAATGTTGCAAAGGCATTGGCAGGGTCAATCTATTATACAACCAAGGCTATGGTGCTTCAATTGATGAAGTTGAACAACACAAAAACTGAAGAAAGAGAGAAACAAGAATGGCTCATATTCTAATGAAGTCACCTCCTTCAAGAAGAAACTAGGTTATTGTTTATATCTAAATGATGTGAAAAATCATGTTATTGGGTGGGATCATTATTTTAATTATTTCTTAGGGTAAAAAAGAGATAAACATTAAAAAAAAAATATTGAGCATGCATCAAAAATACATTCTCTCATACCGGCATCCATTTCGAATTAAGGTGAAATGGATTTTGGCAATTTGGAAGCCACTAATGCATATGGTTTGAAATATGAAATCGAAACAACTTTCTAAAGTTTGAATACTGAATGTAGAGCGTAAAATCCACAGCAACAAAATGATGGCAAGTTATACGAGTTTCTTTTTAGAAGCAGCACAAGCAACCACTGTCAGCTACTTGCCTAGACAATCCGCTCCAACTCCCTAGCATAACTAAGTGTTTGGTTAATCAGTTGTAGGGATGGGATCTCCTTACATGGTGTAGATTCTTTCGCCTTCTGGAAAAACACCGATCCATTCTTCACCTCCCACTCAGGATGCTCCTGCAAATCAAGGGGTACATATCCAAATAAGCTATGTTTTCCAAAGCCTTCGAAAAAAATCATTTCTAATAGATATTATGGATGTTCCTCAAATGCTTACCTCTTTGACGTATTCCAAAAGTTCTTGATCAGATGAGAAAAGTAACATTTGGCGGGCATCGTTAATTGAAAGATAGTCGTATGCCTTCTCACTGCATCCAGCTATTTCATCTCTGAAAATGACAAGTTATGAATAAACTAATAACATTGACCAGTAAACAAGAATACAACATAAAGCAGATTATTAAAACATGGAAGCGCCAGCACTACAAAACTCTCATATGGTGAAAACATATGGTACCATAGCACCAATGTTAATGAGCTTTAGTATTAAAATAGTTCCAAAAACAACCATCATTTAAAAGACAGTTTTCCATGTTTTTAATATTGTTATCCTCCGAATTATTATCATACATGAAAGACAATTGCTTACCTCACTGTTTTTGCCAAGAGATCCATGAAGTAAACATAAGTTTCATGAGGAGCAGTTTGTCTAGCACTCAAGACACGATTGTAAGCCCCTTCCATAAACGATTGCTCCAGCTCCACAGCATGCTTGATGCAAGGATTCTCCAGAGCTGTGGCTGAAAGCAGTTCCAGTTCGGTATGGAACTCGGCAATTCTGTTCTGGACAAGAAGCCTCAAGAGATTAAGACCTAGAATCAGGTACTCTTGCCGGGATGGTGGAAGACGGCTACTGCTCCAAGAGAAAAGTAAAGCAATTACAATCATTTCCCTAAAATAAATAATAGAGGCTTCTACAGAAGCAAGGCGTGGAAGTTTCCTTATATCAAGCCAAGGGTTAAAGAAATCCAATACCAACATGTCCATACAATACAAGATACAAAATCCATTTTAATTTCTTTGAGTATTAGAAGTCTTGCAATATATGTATGTATGTATGTATATGCATCTTGTAACTTGATTTTCTAATTAGATGAATTGCTATCTATCCATATTTTATTCATGGTTAATCAGAGCTTTATAGAATGCGACAGCAGCAATGCTAAGGTGATAGACATAATTCCCAAAGTACAGAGCAAAACCCTTATGCTTAACCCTGAAAGACAAGCAACTAACCCAACATCCGTATAATAGGGCTTCAACTGGAAAAAGTCCCTCTCAAAGGCATCTTGATCCTCAATCTTAACACTGAGGACAACAGCATGTTCATAAATTTCCCCTGAAATAGTCCGTGAAAGCGAAAGGATAATTAAATAACTGATGATTGGTAATCTTCAGACAAGCAGAAACTCAAACTCTGATTTATATTCAAATGGGTTAAAACAACATCCAAAAGCCACAAAATTTTAACTGTTTCTCTAACTCTTCATTTTCTTGAAGTACCCATGTTTGACGCATGTTGTGCCCATAGGTACAAGGATATGACCCCCCCCCCCCCCAATAACTCTCCAAACACATGAAAAAACTTACAAAAAGTCGAACACACCCACATCAAACACAAATATGTATTCAACACTTACACCTCAACTCAAGTAACATAGTTTTGACTAGATCCATATTCCATACACCAAAAAGAAAGCTTATGATCCCAAGAAAAAATAAATGAAATCTTGTACGTTCCTAATCATATTTTAGTCAAGGTTTCATAGAAGTCCTCACTATTCACGAAGTTCTTCAACGGCCTTTTTTAAGAAGCAGATTTACGTTTAGTCATTATGAAATGAAACTTCGTCTTGTAAGTTACAATATGTATAGTGTTGGGGTCTTTACCATATGGTATCCTATATGTGAAAGCCAGTGCTTGGTGAACCAACATAGAAAGGAAACAGATATGACAAAAAAAACATGTTGAGTCATAAGAATTACTTGCTAACAGCAATTCATTAACCGCATTAGGTGTATTTTCAAACAGCGGAGGAAGGCTCCTGAACTTTGTGAGCAACACCTGCAATAACAAACGCAAATTACTTGAGCAGCATTTCAATATAAAACCATTCGAGAACTAACGAAAAAATACTACCTAGCAAAAAAGAGTTTTTTTTCCCATTCCTCTAATTCTAACCATCGACTTCAATCCCAATTTCCAAGCTCAAAGACAGATGATTCACAACCGAAACATCCAACAAAAAAACCCCTAAATTCCTAAACCCTAAAAAATCTACCCTCCAAAGAAACTAACAATCTACAAAATGGGATCTATCATTTCGAGATTAAAAAAACAGAAACCCTAGATATTTAACCCAAAGAGAGAAAGAGGTGAGTTAGAGTTTGAAATGTTCAAAAACCTTAAGCTGAGAAAGGAGATCGGCGCATGTATCGAAATCTTTTCTAACAAATGCAGCTTTGAATCGCTCGCACAGCTGCGAAACTTCTGTTAGATCCATTCCTCTTTCTCTCTCGCAAGCTTTCGTGCTGCCGAATAAATGGAAATGCCTTTTTTTCTTTCTTTCTATTTTCACAGTTAACACCCTATAGCAAAATATTAAATATTGAAGGGAAAACGAAGCTCCTTTTTTCTTTGTTTCCCGGGTTTACCCATACCAGGCCGGTGGGGCAGGATTGGCCGATCATATTGGGTTGGGTCGTGAATAAATGTCAAAACCCTCAAATTCACCGTAAACACGGGAGATTCTAGGGAACGACCCTTAATTGAAGGCTAAATGAAGGTCAACTGGTTAACCGGGTAAAATGTATGTACATAAATTCTTACGATGCTTATACATATTTTCTTAAATAAACTGTAAGAAAAACGGTATATACATAAAATGTTACAACGTAAGGATTTGTGTATATACATAATTCCTAACAGAAACTGTAAGAAAAAAAGTATATACATAAAATGTTACAACGTAAGGATTTATGTACGTACATAATCTCCTACGAGAAAACATAAAATGGTACAAGAAATGTAAGGATTTCTGTATGTACATGAAGTACTACAAAGTATACACAAATCCTTACAAAAGTTGTAAGAAAAACGGTATATACCGAATTCCTTACAAAATTTCACCAAGGCCCAAAGGGGCTCAATTTAGTGTAAGGATTTCTGTACATAAATAATTTCCTACGAGAAAAAAAATTGGTACAAGAAATGTAAGGATTTGTGTATGTACACAAATTACTACAAAGTATACACAAATCCTTACAAAGGTTGTAAGAAAAACGGTATGTACCAAATTCCTTACAAAATTTCGCCAAGGCCCAAAGGGGCTCAACTTAGTGTAAGGATTTGTGTACATACATAATTTCCTACGAGAAAACATAATTTGGTACAAGAAATGTAAGGATTTGTGTATGTACACAAATCACTACAGAGTATACACAAATCCTTACAAAAGTTGTAAGAGAAAAGGTATGTACCGAATACCCTACAAAATTTCACCAAGGCCAAAAGGGCTCAACTTAGTGTAAGGATTTGTGTACATACATAATTTGGTATAAGAAATGTAAGAATTTGTGTATGTACACAAATTAATACAAAGTATACACAAATACATACAAAAGTTGTAAGAAAAAAAGTATGTACCGAATTCCTTACAAAATTTCACCAACGCCCAAAGGGGCTCAACTTAGTGTAAGGATTTATGTACATACATAATTTCCTACGAGAAAACATAATTTGGTACAAGAAATGTAAGGATTTGTGTATGTACACAAATTACTACAAAATATACACAAATCCTTACAAAAGTTGTAAGAAAAAAGGGTATGTACCGAATTCCTTACAAAATTTCACCAAGGCCCAAAGGGGCTCAACTTAGTGTAAGGATTTCTGTACATACATATTTTCCTACGAGAAAACATAATTTGGTACAAGAAATGTAAGGATTTGTGTATGAACACAAATTACTACAAAGTATACACAAATCCTTACAAAAGTTGTAAGAGAAACGGTATGTATTCACAAGACCCAATTTGTGTACCAAAATTTCACAAAGTTGTACAAAATTTCACCAAGAAATGTAAGGATTTGTGTAACAAATTACTGGGCTCAACTTAGTGTAAGGATTTGTGTACATACATAATTTCCTACGAGAAAACATAATTTGGTACAAGAAATGTAAGGATTTGTGTATGTACACAAATTACTGCAGAGTATACACAAATCCTTACAAAAGTTGTAAGAAAAAAAATGTATGTACCGAATTCCCTACAAAATTTCACCAAGGCCGAAAGGGCTCAACTTAGTGTAAAGATTTGTGTACATACATAATTTCCTACTAGAAAACATAATTTGGTACAAGAAATGTAAGGATTTGTGTATGTACACAAATTAGTACAAAGTATACACAAAACATTACAAAAGTTGTAAGAAAAAAAGGTATGTACCGAATTCCTTACAAAATTTCACTAGGGCCCAAAAGGGATCAACTTAGTGTAAGGATTTGTGTACATACATAATTTCCTACTAGAAAATATAATTTGGTACAAGAAATGTAAATTTGTGTATGTACACAAATTAGTACAAAGTATACACAAAACAACAAAAGTTGTAAAAAAAAAAAAGTTGTAAGAAAAAAGTATACACAAAATTTCACTAGGGCCCAAAAGGGATCAACTTAGTGTAAGGATTTGTGTACATACATAATTTCCTACTAGAAAATATAATTTGGTACAATAAATGTAAGGATTTGTGTATGTACACAAATTACTACAAAGTATACACAAATCCTTACAAAAGTTGTAAGGAAAACGGTATGTACCGAATTCCTTACAAAATTTCACCAAGGCCCAAAGGGGCTCAACTTAGTGTAAGAATTTGTGTACATACATAATTTCCTACGAGAAAACATAATTTGGTACAAGAAATGTAAGGATTTGTGTATGTACACAAATTACTACAAAGTATACACAAATCCTTACAAAAGTTGTAAGAGAAACGGCATGTACCGAATTCCTTGCAAAACTTCACCAAGGCCCAAAAAGGGCTCAACTTAGTGTAAGAATTTGTGTACATACATAATTTCCTACGAGAAAACATAAGATGGTACAAGAAATGTAAGGATTTGTGTATATACACAAATTACTACAAAATATACACAAATCCTTACAAAAGTTGTAAGAAAAACAGTATGTACCAAATTCCTTAAAAAATTTCACCAAGGCCCAAAGAGGCTCAACTTAGAGTAAGGATTTGTGTACATACATAATTTCCTACGAGAAAACATAATTTGGTACAAGAAATGTAAGGATTTGTGTATGTACACAAATAACTACAAAGTATACACAAATCTTTACAAAAGTTGTAAGAAAAAAGGTATGTACCGAATTCCCTACAAAATTTCACCAGGGCCCAAAGGGGCTCAACTTAGTGTAAGGATTTGTGTACATACATAATTTCCTACTAGAAAACATAATTTGGTATAAGAAATTTAAGGATTTGTGTGTGAACACAAATTAGTACAAAATATACACAAAACTTTACAAAAGTTGTAAGAAAAAAAGGTATGTACCGAATTCCTTACAAAATTTCACCAAGGCCCAAAAAAGGGCTCAACTTAGTGTAAGGATTTGTGTACATACATAATTTCCTACTAGAAAACATAATTTGGTACAATAAATGTAAGGATTTATTATGTACACAAATTACTAAAAAGTATACACAAATCCTTACAAAAGTTGTAAGAAAAACGGTATGTACCGAATTCCTTACAAAATTTCACAAAGGCCCAAAGGGGCTCAACTTAGTGTAAGGATTTCTGTACATACATAATTTCCTACGAGAAAACATAATTTGGTACAAGAAATGTAAGGATTTGTGTATGTATACAAATTACTAAAAAGTATACACAAATCCTTACAAAAGTTGTAAGAAAAACGGTATGTACCGAATTCCTTTCAAAATTTCACCAAGGCCCAAAGAAGCTCAACTTAGTGTAAGGATTTGTGTACGTACATAATTTCCTACAAGAAAACATAATTTGGTACAAGAAATGTAAGGATTTGTGTTTGTACACAAATTACTGTAAAGTATACACAAATCCTTACAAAAGTTGTAAGAGAAACGGTATGTACCGAATTCCTTACAAAACTTCACCAAGGCCCAAAAGGGCTCAACTTAGTGTAAGGATTTGTGTACATACATAATTTACTATGAGAAAACATAAGATGGTACAAGAAATGTAAGGATTTGTGTATGTACACAAATTACTACAAAGTATACACAAATCCTTATAAAAGTTGTAAGAAAAACGGTATGTACCGAATCCTTACAAAATTTTACCAAGGCCCAAAGAGGCTCAACTTAGTGTAAGGATTTGTGTACATACATAATTTCCTACGAGAAAACATAATTCCGTACAAGAAATGTAAGGATTTGACTATGTACACAAATTACTACAAAGTATACACAAATCCTTACAAAAGTTGTAAGAAAAAATATATGTACTGAATTCCCTACAAAATTTCACCAAGGCCCAAAGGGGCTCAACTTAGTGTAAGGATTTGTGTACATACATAATTTCCTACTAGAAAACATAATTTGGTACAAGAAATGTAAGGATTTGTGTATGTACACAAATTAATACAAAGTATACACTTTTTCTTACAAAAGTTGTAAGAAAAACGGTATGTACCGAATTTCTTACAAACTTAGTATAGGGGTTTCGAAACCCTTCACTATCGGTATCGAAACCTTTTTGGCAGCTGCTTTTGGAAGCCTGCAGTTCATTTGAAAACTATAACTACCCCTTACGTAGTTGCACAACGTGAAAACCCTAAAGAGAACTCAAATTTTTGAAGCACCTCGTATAGTTGCACAACGTGCAAACCCTGCTTTTGGAAACATTTCACCTCTTGCCTATAAATCGAAATCCACACAAACAGTCTGGAGATCCATTCTCAAGTGTAGCAAACCAACTTACCTTATTGGGCTGCTTCATCGTCTTCTTCAATTTCTAAGGGTAAGTTTATCTACTTCGCACGTTAAAAATCTTTAATAGGATTAGGATTTTTTGGTTGCTTTTGTTTCCCGAAAAGAATTTTATGAGCATTTTGAATTTTTGACTACCTACATATTTTTGGCTATTTCAAAAATCATATAAATTTTTAAAAATTGATGCTTGAAATTGATGAATGGCGATTGAGTCATGCTGGTACTTGTTTCTTATCTTGCAGGAGGTTTTACTGGATCATTCTTAGTATCGTTAGAGAACTTAGTTTTTCTTGCCCACCAAGTATTTGATTAAATTCCTAACCTAAAATATTCACCTTCAAACCTCTGTTATTGACGTAGCTCTAAGAGCTAAACGTCCGCGTAGAGAAACGAGTAAATTCTCTCGTGTCGTTCCAGCACAACTTCAAAACCCAAATTTGTTGAATCTTTATTTTAAAGATGATGACAATATTACTCGTTTTCATCAAATCTACGAGGCCAAAGACATTAGAGCCGAGTGAACTATAGATCTAGACTTTTTAACCTCTGAGCTCTATAATTTTGAATTCTTTCCTTTGTTTGTGGAATAGGGATGGATGAAGTTTCTAGATATTAAACCTCGTGTCTTTCATAACCTAGTGAAAGTGTTTTATGCCAATGTTAGGCTTGTGAAGGGCAAGTACAATGAGGTTATCTCTATTTATTCGTATCTTATGGAAACCGATATTGAAATCACACCGGAAAGTATAGCGGAGCATCTTGGAGTCCCTAACAGTGGTGCTTGTAAAGAGCCAGAAAGTGTTCCTATCAAGTTTGACGATGATAATCCTACTCACCTTCACATCAATGATAGGCTTCTTCATTTATTCACCACTTGGTTTTTTTGGCCTTCCGGTGGAAGATGCACTCGCATGCGTCATACAGACTACTGGTGGTTATATCAACTCCGTACTGGAAATCGTCCGAATATTGCCCAAATCATCTTCGACTCGCTTGTTAAAATCATTCGCAGACCCTGTAGCTCTCTTAATTACGGATGTGTTCTAAGTCACATATTTGAGAAGCTAAACATTAACACCCCTTTGATCCTGTCATTCCTCTTAAGAGTAAGATTAATTAAAAAATGGCTAAGAAGGCCGGATGGAGGTTTATTCATGGGGAGTGGGTTCACAAAAAAGATGAAGACGAAGCTCGTGTTGCTTCTGGGAATATTGATGCAGCGGATGGTCCACCTCCAATGACCATTGAATCCATGATTAGTCATTTTAACAACATTGATGTCTTTCTCCGTATGTCGCATGAGGAGTCTACCACCATGATTCGTAGCTTAGATGGTCGTCTCACGTCTCTAGAGCATGACATGCGTGATTTTCGGGGGTCATCTTTTCCCACCAACATTGCATTCGGATGCACCATATTAGGCTTAGGACTTATGCTCTGTTATAGTTTCAATGGATTTATACAATGGTATTTTGGACATCTATTGACTTTGGTTATTGAATTTAATTTTATTAACTTTGTCGGATACTTTTAATTTATGGCTATGGTTTTATCTTTGATTATATATTGAGTTGTTATATGCTCTCTCAATTATGGATGCTTTGTTGCATAGATAGATATAGTTTATGATAGGCAAGCATATTGTGTACCCAATTACGTCCCACGCGAACAAATTTTTAAACTGTTGATGATATAAGTATAACATGGTAGTGATTTATATTGCATTAAGCATTATGCTTGTATGATGTCCCTCAATAGAAGGAATACCCTTAACTTTTTTGAAACTTAATATATCATATTACAACGTGAAGAAACTTTTGTTAATTTGGAAATGACGAAACGTTTCTTACCTATTCTTCTTAAAGCGTATACTGTATTCTACTAAAAAACAGCTTGGTTCATATTACATATTTAAATTCTTCAAGGGTTCTGAAACCCCCTTCTATTAGTTTCGGTACTAGTAAGGCAGATTGCCTAGAAAATGAAATTCATTAGGGGTTTTGAAACCCTCAATCCTGGTTTCGGTACTAGTGAGGCCGATTGGACATGAATTAGGATGGCTTTAGGGGTTTCAAAACCACCTATAATGGTTTCAGAACTAGTAAGGTAGATTGGCTTGAAATTTAATTTCTAGTATGGGTTTTGAAACCCCAATCCTGGTTTCGGTACTAGTGAGGCAGATTGGACAGAAATTGTGATGGCTTCAGGGGTTTCGAAACCACCTATAATGGTTCCGGAACTGGTAAGGCAGATTGGCCTGAAATTGAATTTCCAGTGTGGGTTTCGAAACCCTCAATCCTAATTTCGGGATTGGTAAGGTAGATTGGCCTAAAAATGAATTTCTAGTGTGGGTTTCAAAACCCTCAATCCTGGTTTCGGTGCTAGTAAGGTAGATTGGACAGGAATTGGGATACCTTTAAGGGTTTCGAAACTACCTATAATGGTTTCGGAACTGGTAAGACAGATTGGCCTGAAATTGAATTTCCAGTGTGGGTTTCGAAACCCTCAATCCTAGTTTCGGAACTACTAAGGCAGATTGGCCTAAAATTTAATTTCTAGTGTAGGTTTCGAAACCTCAATCCTAGTTTCGGTACTAGTGAGGCAGATTGGACAGAAATTGGGATGGCTTTAGGGGTTTCGAAACCTCCTATAATGGTTTCGAACTGGTAAGACAGATTGGCCTAAAATTGAATTTCCAGTGTGGATTTCGAAACCCTCAATCCTAGTTTCAGTACTAGTGAGACAGTTTGGACAGAAATTGGGATGGCTTTAGGGGTTTCGGAACCACCTATAACGGTTTCAGAACTGGTAGGGCTAATTTGCTTAAAATTTCCAGTGTGGGTTTCGAAACCCTCTATGTTGGTTTCGGTACTATTAAGGGTTAAGGGGACTAGTTAAAAAATGGGCTAGAGGTGTCAAAACAGAGTAAAATGGTAGGAACTCCACCAGTAATGGCTATAGTTCATTTATTTATTTCTTGTGCAACCAACCTATTTATTGCTATAATGAATGCACGCACCAACCATTTTTTTGGTTATACAAAGACCAAACATTGGGTTGGTGAGAGCAACTTCTCTTCATCAGCTGGACTCCATCGTATAAGTGGGAAAATTGAGGTTATCTCCAATATTCCCAGCCAACATCTATTTTCACAAAATCTTGACCGACTTTCTTGTACGACCACAAGTAAATATAAGGTACGTTGAATGTTTCCACTTTTATGAACTTCATAGTAAAAAGATCTATGTTTTTAGTATCATACGTCATGCCATGATTTCTATTTTCGTAGGACCTGCGCATCGTCAATTTGTTATATGGCTGACACAGTTGGTGAAAACTATGTGGTTGATGACTCCACAGCAAAGGAAACTGTTATTCTTGAGAATTTAGTAGGTATGGTTTTCAACTCTCGTGATGATGCATGGGAGTTTTACAGGGATTTGGCAAAAAATAGTGGGTTCAGTGTTTGTCGCTTAACAACTAGGCATGATGATCTCGGTAATGTCAAAGCACAACAATTTTGTTGTACACGGGGAGGCGTACGAAGATCAACTGTTGAGGATTCAAAACGGAAATGTGCGCCCCGTGCAATCACACGTATCAAGTGTAAGGCAAAAGTTATTGTTAAGTGTACCGATTCCGATAAGTGGCGGATAACATTTTTGTCATACTGAACATAATCACTCCCTGTGCCCACCTATAATGCTTCCGTTTCTTCGGTCGAGTAGACAAGTTGATGATGCAGATATCGTTGAGGCATGGGTATTGAAAAAATGTGGGGGTCAGAACGTCACAAGTAATGAATTATTTCACGCAATAGTCAGGTGGTTTCCATAATGTTGGTTTCATAAGGAAAGACCTGTACAACTCACAACAAAAATCTGAGGCGACTGAAATTCGTGATGGTGATGTAAATGCCCTACTCGCTTACTTTGACTACAAGAAAGTGTATGATACAGGGTTGTACATGCAATACAGTGTCGATGAATCAGGGGATTGCATAATCTATTTTGGTGTGATTCAACGTCGAGGTCCGACTACGCATGCTTCAGTGATGTCATTGCATTTGACACAACGTACAAGGGAAATGTGTATGGGCGGCCTCTAATTCCTATAGTTGGTGTAAATCACCATCATCAAACCACTGTCTTCGGTGTTACACTTCTAGCTGACGAGATTGTCGATACTTTTGAATGGGTACTGAGGGAATTTTTAGAGGCTATGTGTAACAAGGCTCCTGTCTTATGCGTGACAGACGGTGATAAGGGCGCAGGGCTATAAAAACGCTGTTCCCGCTTGCTCGACATCGCATATGTTCATGGCATCTGTCCCGAAATGCTCGGGCAAATATAGGTGATGAAAACTTTACTTCCGCATTTACTAGATACATGTGGGTTGTAGAGAAGGATCAGACCCAAAGTATGTGGGCCCAAGCCTATCTTACGGGACATTTCTTCGCCAATGTTCGCTCAACACAAATGTGTGATGCTATGAATGTTGCGCTTGCTATTGTCCTGAAATCTAAGAAGACATATATAGATTGGGTTCGTGCCATTGAAAATGGGATTAATGAGATGCGAATTAAAGAGTTGAAGGAAGATTTCTTCACTTCACATTCGAAGCCTTTCCCGATGACGAAATTGAATGACCTTGAAGAGAATGCGGCTGACCTGTATACCCGGGCATCCTTCAAAATAGTTCAGCCGGAACTTAAACATGAGACATTCTATCGTCCTATACATCCAATTGTTGAAGTATGAGGATCGCAGACATATCGTTTAACCAAGTATAGGGATCCTAACAAAATCTATGAGGTGGTGCTTGATGTCGCAACGTATAACGTAACGTGTTCTTGCAGGAAATTTGAGATAGTGGGCTTGCCATGTCGCCATCAACTGCACGTTCTTAAGTTGGAAGACTTATCAGAGATCCCAAAATATTTAATACTCTCATGGTGGAAAAAAATGCAAAGCTTTCAGCTCCATCATTTGTAGACTTCAACGTGCCTCCCGAATTGAAACAAATGTCTCGATTCGCCTTTCTCCGATCACTGTCCCCGCGGTTGTGCTACTTTGCATCGCAAACTGACGAAACTTTTCAAAGCACAAAGGATGAGATACTTAAATTAATTGCTGAATTTGATGAGGCCAATTTGTTGAAGGAGTCATCATCCAAGAAGAAAAGCAAGCGCAACGTTCGGGACCCGCAAAAGAAAGAAGCGAAACAGAAACAGAATTTGAAAAAGTAAGTCCCAACGTCACGAACCTATCACTGTTCGTTTTGAAATATTGAGGGACATAACAAAAACACATGCCCACATTCGAAGTTGCAACTTCCAACCTCGACATTTGGGACAACTTTAACTTTTTTCCAAGACGACATGGAAATTGCAAATGACCTCGACATGCATAATTTCATGAACCAATGGTGAGTCAATATTCCTTTAATCTCATATGTGTGCAAAAATAAAAGTTAATGCATGTTTGGTTCTGTGTTTCAATTAGGACCGCCCACATCTTTGGAATGCAGACGTTAATGTTTTCAATATATCTCCGACTGCGACATCCACAGTAATATATCATATTACAACGTCAAGTTATTACACGATTATCTATATATTCAATACGAAATCGTTCTTTCCTCCCCCACAGTAAATAACACGATTATCTGTACGAAGGTTTTCTATACCTACCAATGTCTTTCCAAAGCCAAATATTGCATACCCATAGCGAATAACAAATATGTCCATTTAAATTTTTACAATTTTGGTCTCACATAACATATGCGGATAAAGCATTCATATGCTTAATTTATACAATAGAATATAATATACAACTTGTACTCTGCATTTCGTATGATTTCCTAACATATATTGCAACTTTCCAAGGGCCTTCCTATACTTACATAACTTGTTTTGGATTGTGAAACCCTCTAATGTATAAATTGTTGTACATGTTCACAAAATGCAAATTTTTGTCGAAAACATTTTCCTCATATTGCTGCCCATTCAAAAAATGAGCACTGACATTAGCAATTTTCTTCCCAGAAAATAAGAGCATACATACATACCTGGGTTCGACCCGTACAAAAAGAGGGTCAAAAATACGTCATGCCAGGCTCACACAAAAAAAAATTAATGCCGGAGATCCTACTCTGACACCAATTTGTTCATTAGCAACAAAGATTTTGCAAAGTTATGAACATTAACTTGAACATAATAATTATTTCAAAAATATAAGGTTTGTACCTACGTAATTACTCACTTACCATTTTGGCCAACAAATGCTTGCACGGTTTACGAATGGACGTGAGTTCAGCTGTACAACATGTGCCTTAACAGCACTTGAAATTTCTCATCTTCTCGTATTTCGATCATTATTCACGAGATCATATAGAACAAACATTCGGTCCCAATCCCCAACAGCCTAGTAAGACAAATGTTAACAATAAATGCATTCATTAATGATTGTTTATTTCTATAAATGGATCAGTAATTAACGTGTAATGAACAACGGCTGCACGTACTACATCCTCTACATGCTTCTTATGCCAAAGCTGCATCTATTTAATGCAAAACATCTCACAATCATCTCTGTTCGAAGACATATTTGTTTAAACATCAAATTATTAGTGATAATATGCAAATGGTACTAGCAAGATAACACATATCTACAGTTTAACAACTATGTACCCATTGTCTTAATGTTTGACTTTAGTCACCATCACGCGGACTCTGGTCAGTGGCCTAGATGGTGAGTCAAACACTTCTACGAACTTTGCATCCAAAAAACATTCACCTAACCTTTTAAGCTAGATGCACGACACTAAGATTTTTACATACTATGTGACATCAGTAAAGATTGTTGAATAGTTCTAGGTTTACGCTTATTACCAACTTCTTAACAGCAGACACTCTTGCAGCATTGCCTCTAGTTATAGGCAAAATGTCTAGTATCTTCGCTTCCCTACGATCAATATCCAATACACATGTATACCAATGATTCCCGTTGTCATTAATAGGGATAAAGTTCTGCGCAAAATATTCCACTACTGCCATTCAGTAAACGATACCCATGTAATATACCTATGTACTAAATTGCAAATGCTTTATAAAAATTTCAGTTTGTTCATACCATTTTCCAGTCCCTAATTTTACCAAATGGTTTGAAAGTGAAACGCCAGTACTCCGCAATCTGCGCACAATCCACTAGCCCTCGTAAAAGCTGGTCCTACAAGACAAGCATTATTAGTCAACATGATTCCAAAACCGCATATGTTTATTCTTAATATACACTAACTTTTTCCATATTTAACATACACTTAATGCGCAAGGTAGATACCCTCTCTTTGCTTTACATTCCGCCCTACTATCTTCAACAATAATCCCCCACCCAACAGCATCAATAACCTAAATTTTACAAAAAAAAACACATGAACTATTTGACTACATTTCATTAATTAAGTTAATGACTTTATTGCTTACGGGAAAATGTACAGTATACTAACCATTGAACTGACCCAGCTTCCTGGTCGTAACGTATCGGCATCACTTACAGTCATATACATGTGGCCAAAATCTACGAGGATTTTACTGCACACATACAAATACTTGTAAGTTATATTAAACCGAACTACATTGTAGCATCATTATGGACTGCTTACCCTTCAGGCAAAGGCGTATTCCATATATAGTTACATGTGCATTTGGCTGCCGTCCCTACTCCATCGGGTATTTCAACATACGGCAGTACCTGCAACGCTTAAATATTTAATGTGAAATATTCAATAACATTAAAGAATTACAATATTTAATCACTTCTTAAGTATTACACCTTCTAAAAATTTATATATAATGTCAAACATATGTAATTAAAGAACCCATACGAAGAATCCTTACAAACGATTTACGTTCTAAACGAACGCCAACGAGATCATCCATCCATATCCATATCACGTTCTAATCAAATGGTTAATGACATTCAAAGTAAATCACCGAGTTCATAATACAATCACTCAAGTTTTTTTCTCTTTACTTAAACCAGAAGAAGCTCCACATGACACTTCTTTGAAACAATGACTTATTTCATGTTTCGAGTTTTCATTCGTACTCAAATCTCTTTGCCACTAACCTTACACACAGCTTCCACCGTTGGCTTACCCTACAAGTTAACATCAACTTTGTCAACAACAAAATCCCGTACGTTAACTTAATTCCATGTTGATCAAAATTTAAACATTTACTGATTTTACCTTTTTCTTTTTCCCGCCCACAACAACGTTCTCTTCCTGCAACAGGGTGACATCCTCTACCAACGCTTCAGCATCAACATTAAGTCCATATTTTGGGTTGAACTCTTCGAATTCTGCTTTCTCCTTCATTGTTTCCTCTTCCTCAAGGCCAATGCTAAATTTTGCATCGATTATACGCAAAGCCTTCTTCATATACATCATATTTGCACCCAAACCCGCAACCTGCTCAACAACGTTCTTACATTCCTCCTTCAGAGTCTCCAAACTCTCTTATATTTTATTCTCCTTCTCCACACGAGCTTCGAGACTGTTTGATTTCAGCCATTTCTGAAATTACCTTCTCCAACAGCTCCGTTATAACATCATTACTACCATTCGTCCTGCCACCTTCTTCTGTCCCTTCATAGCATTCATCATCAGACCCAAGTACCTGCACACATCATCATTAATTCATTTTATGTTATTACAACCCCTATAGAATACAAAATTTATTAACCTACTTACTTTCAGTTTTTTGGCAGGTCGTTCTCCCTTTAGCCGGGTTACAATCCTGCCTACGTCCTTCTTCCCCCACGCATGAATTCGAGCACAACCATCAGCGGAAGCATATCCTCTGCTTGAAATTCCACTCCAATAATCGAATAACCTCACCTACATTTTACATTAATCATACGATTATAATAAAAATAAAACTTGGGTGAATAAAGTACTACATCATAACGAAACATAATTTTAATAATACATTACCTCTAGGATAGCAATGCATCCTGTCATATAAGCCAACCCAACACGGACTTTACATTTGGTTACTCCATCAAGTAACCTCTCGTACGTATATTTACACCAATTCAGTTTCCCGCTCAACCCAGCTGAGCACAATAACTTGAAATGTTCCATGGAAGGCAGAAGGTTGGTGTTTGGACATAAGAACACACCAACAATGTACAACAGTACACGTGCTTTCAACTCATCCCCCTCATAAGCTCCACTTAGTATCTCCCAAAAAATTGTTGATATGTAGCCTTCGTACTGATTTTGTACTTCAACGCTTGTTCTTTTCCACTCAATTTTCCCGTGGCCTATTCAACATCCAGACCTTCGTTCTTCAAGCCCAAAACAGCTTCCACATCTTCTAGCAGAACATAAATTTTGTGCCCACTAAATTCCATCGTCGAGTTTTCCACATCAAACTTCTCCGCTAACTCGCGACATAGGTCGCGATGAATTGCTCGCGATTTCAATCCAAATAAAGGGTCAAACCCTAAATCTTTAACAACACTGTCAATCTCCAGCTTCTTCATCTCTTTAAACATATTTGACAGTTTCTTCATGCTAAATCTCGATGACATCTACAATGTTTAATAGAATAATAATTATTGTTATGTTATGCTTCAATATATTCTGTTACGACATGTTTGAACCCTAACCACTTTCTCTAACAAGAAATATAAACATTCACTTACCTTTTTTTACTTTTTCCTTCTTCACTATTTCCTTCCCCTTGCCTTTTGATATCCATTTCGATTGAGCCTGCTTCAGCTCCTCGTACATATTAATATAAGGCTTCCTTTCTACATCAGTCATTTCAGCCCATCTCAAACCTAGAGCTTTTCTCGCCTGTATCACTCCCACACTTATTAAATTTGAATGATATGTACACATTACAAACTAATACACAACACACAATCGTATTTTTTTTTCTCACTTACACTATTGTTCATTTTCTTTTTAGCACCCTTCAGTTGTGTACACTCACTTATATTGTACAAAAATCATTTCAGAGTTAGACTACACAATACATTATGCTAACCAACTAACAATTTCAACAAAGCCATATACATTCAACTTTAACTTACTAGAAGTGGAGATATGGTGCCAATGTTTTAGGTGCCCCGTGTACGGCTTCTATGTCCGGCTCGCTACGATGCTCCATTTTAAACAAATTCAATCTGAAAAGGTAAGGTAAGGATGAAAGGAATTAATGATGATAAAAGATAATTACTGCATTAACAAAACTTTCATTCTTAGGATGGATCATTTGACAAAAGTTCACCTATACGTGACACTAAAAATTCCATGCGCTTATTAGACCATTCATTCCATTACTAAGGTTATTATCATTACATAAACCAATTTAACCTACATTATTGCTATCATACTCTAGGATACAATCTCATGGTCAAATTTCTAATTAACCTTTAACTCAGTCACTTGATTACTTTATAAGATTATAATAATATATATATATATGAGATAAGCTTATTACAACCATTCTAATAGAAGGAACAACAATCATATACCTATTTCCTAAAGGTTTTTCGCACCACAACATCTTAACCACAAACAAATCCATTCACAAACATAGAAGCATAACATGTTGTTTCAACCATATACCACATAAGCATACCATTCTAATTCAACCACATTCAAAGATGTATACCAAGTTACAATGCTCACCTAAATCTCTTACTTAATTATTTACATAACTTACAAAGATAACCAAAATGATGTGAGCTAAACTATATATATACTTGCGCCAACTTCTACGAGTTCTAAGATATATTCAAAACGTACTTTTATCTTGCTTCTGATCTTGCTTGTCCCCTGAACTTGATTAAATCAGTCTAACCTGAAAAATAACAAGGTGAGTCATTAGTAAGATATACATCATGCGCAACTACAACTAATTAACAAACATAGATTCATTTTATCTCACTTTCAAGCATACTTAATTGTTTCTCAACCATCAAACCCTAGACTATTCACTAAGTGCATAGTAATTATCCATGTGATCATCATGCTATCAATTCATTCCAATGATACAATAACAATACATGACTGAGTTGCATAACAATTTCATAACAAAGGTTACTATCCAAGAAGGTTTACATCTCATACTTCATTATTTACATACATGTCATGGAAAAAGATCAGTACAATTAATGATCTATTTTGGTTCCTTCTTCAACTAGCCCTTCTTGCTCTAACAATTTACAACAAATGATTGCTATTTTAGAACCATAACTCTATACCATATACAAGATTTGGAGGAATAGGATTGCATGACTGTACATTCAAGGCAGCACATATTAATTAAAAGAAAGTAATTCATTGGCACACTTCTTCCATAATTAAAAAAAAGATTACATTCATACCTATGTGCATGTATTTCCTGTATCATAAAGATTAAAACAAGATACTTTTTAATCAATGCTTACAATAATTTAAGTTAGATACAATTGTGTTCCTATTTCACAGTGACCATCTTTGAAAGAGTCTATATGTGTCCAAGCATGCAACCGAGCTAACAGGACATGTATTGCTTCTAACTAAAACATTTTTAAATAACACTAAAAATCTTTTAAGAAAAAGAAAATAGAACCAGAAATACTAACACAAGATTCTACATCAAAGGAAAAACAGCTATGAACTACATTGCCACATACAGGCAAAAGACTAATACTTAAAAGTACACTGCATAATATCTATCTAATAACCCTACAAATACCAATTGATTCACATCAAGTAAATGGTGTCCCCAATTTCCAACCAAATAAGTGATCCAAATAAGTGATAACCCAACAAAAATCCTAAATTTTGAACCATTACTTATTTCAAAACCCTAGAAAATCCTAAACATTATGAACCTAAACCCTAATCCCTAATTCCGAACCCAAAACCCACCATTACTTCCTTCAACATTTCGAACTCAAATCACAAAACTCATCATTACAAAACTCCATCCTTCAAAACCATACAATAATTGCGCGTAATCTCCCCAAATTTTGAACCCAAAATAACATCTATCTTACCTCAAAACTTTTCTTCCTTCCTCGCGATTAATCCTCAAAAGCTTTCTTCCTAAGCCTTCGGTGTGTGCGTCAATCTCCCGTTAGTACCTTAAACCCTTTGAAGCAAAAAAATGGCGATACAATAACAAGTGCAAATCACCCTAAGCCTTCAGTGTGTTTTCCCTCTCCTCAACCAGTTATTTAAGCTGTTTCTATTTAGAATCTCCCCCGTAACACTTCTTTCACTAAAATCTCTTTGACCTCTTTTTAAAGGAAACCCTTGTTTTCCTATGCCATTTTTCGCGGGCCACTATCGTCAGTGACCAAACATAGTTTTCTTCCGACAAAATAACTTTTTATTTATGCTAGGTGGGTCATCTGACTCTCCACGATAGTCGAAGTCTGGTCTTTTAGACTTTTCTCTCCACTTCTTGTTTCGAGTTTTTAGGAGAACCGATATTTGTCTGATATCTTTAGTGCATGCATTTGGGTGGTTCTTTATCGGTGTTTGGAATCTAGACAAAGCCTCATTCATTTGGGTTTTGTCTGTGTTCTATTTCTTTTTTTTCTTTTTTCTTGGTGTTTTGATTCATTCTGTCTCCATTCAGTCTTGATATCTTTAGTGCATACTCATGGATGTTGGCTTTTTCGTTTTCGGTCTCAGTTGTTCTTCTGTTATGTTTTTGTTTTTTTTGTTGTTGGTCTGTTTTGTGTTCCTTTGTTTTGTTGATATTTTTTCTCGGTCTTATTTTAACCTTCGTTTTTCTTCGGCTCTGTTGGTCGTTTTCCTCTCGACTTGTCGGTCGTGTTTCTTCCCTGATTCCTCTGTTATTGTTCTGTTGTATTGTGTTTTGTTTGTAAACATGTTAATTAAAAAATTGTTACAAACATGTCACTCCACTTACAAACATACCACTTAATTCAAAAATGTTACAAACAACTACTCAATTAACATATTGTTACAAACAAGCCACTTTTATTCTTATACAACATGTCATAATAACATTTTTAGTCTCCAAAACTTGTACAATTTATCAATTTAAACCACCGGTAGAGAAAACGTGTCACGGAAACAGACAAAGCGCAACAAGATGTGCAAAGAAAAAAATTAAATAAAAAAATAAAAGAAATATTAATTACCGACGGTTGGCTAGAAACACCAAAATTAATATCACCGTCGATTAGGTAAAGAAAAAAGGAAAAACAATAATTTAGTGGTATTTTTCATAGAAAAAGAAAGACATATTTAACTTTAATGATGAGCTTATTATGATTAAATTTTGATTTTTTTGATAGTCTTAAAGTGATTACAAGGTAGTATATGTTTAAATATATTTTAACCAATTGACAACGCACATATACATCTAGGAGAAAACGATTTGAACTTATATCTTTTAGAATGAACATCATCGATTGTTTTTTCATTTTATTTTAAGTTAATGTGATTAACTTTATACAGGAAATTGATCGGTTGAATTGTTAAAAATGAAATGGTTGATCAGTAACGTTTAGTGTATCACTTAACTGAAAATCTTTTGAATGGGCTAAAAATTAAAAGGGAAAAAATTTCAATATACAGTCTTTTTAATTTTAGGGATTAGGATTGTAGTTTAAGGTTTAAATGTTAAGGGTTTAAGGTTTAGGGTTTAAAAGTTAAGGTTAGTATTTAGAATTTAGGGTTTAGGGTGTTAGGGTTAAGGTTTAGGGTGTTAGGGTTAAGAATTAAAGTTTACATGGTCTTTTTAATTTTAGGGGTTGGAATTGTAGTTTAGGGTTTAAATGTTAAGGGTTTAGAGCTTAAAATTTAAGGTTAGTGTTTAGAATTTAAGGTTTAGGGTGTTAGAATTAGGAATTTAAGATTTGTATTTTGTATGAGAAAATACAAGCCTGTGTAAAAACTGTGTCAAAGTTTTACCCAAAATTAACAAACAAAGCAATCAATGAGAAAACCCACAAAAGTCTATATTTTAAACTTTTTGTTTTTTAAAATATATTTTTTTCATTTTTTAATTTTATGGTGTTTTTAATCTTTTAATTTTTTCTATAATTTTAATTTTAATAAACTCATACTTTTTTGGGCAATTTTATAATTTAAATTAATATTTTCCATTTTTACATATTTAATTTTCAAGATTATTTTAATTTTTTATAAAAAAAACTTTTTGGAAATTTTATAATTTTACATGTTTAAAAAATATATATTTTAGAGAGAAAATAAAACAGTAAAGGTGCAATCAAATGCAAAAAGAGAGCCTCAAATGATAAAATACAAATATTAAGGGTAAATGTTGCAATTAAGCAAAATAATAAAATGGTCAACAATGATTTTTTTGACTTAAACCCAAATAATAATAAAAAAGGACCAATTAAAATTGAGTTGATTTAATTGAGAATTGTTAGTTCGTTCGGTCCATTTTATTATTTAATTTTTTTAATTAATTAAAATTTAAATGAACTGGTAAAAGTAATGAAAATTTGAGAGTGAGTTTGTTTTATGTAATTGGTTTTAAAAAAAATGTTTTTTTTCTCTTTTTTGGTGTTTGGTTGGGCAAAATTGGGGTAATATTGCACCCAAAAAAATTATTTTAAAATCTATACCACTCCTCAATTTTTTTTTTGAATCTATGACATTTTCTACAGTTATTTTTAAGGACAGATAGCTTTCAATCCGACCTCAATAAAAATAAAAAAAACATGAGGGCATGCTGATTTCTATCCGATTTCATAACAAAAAATAATAAAAAAATTATTGAGGGCATTTTGCTTTCCTTCCGATCTCATGGTCAAAAAAATTAAAAAAAATTAGAGGGCATGTAGATTTCTATCCAATCTCATGGGTCCAAAAATAATAATAAAAAGTTTGAAGTCGGATTGAATACTCGTGGTAATTTGTCATGCATGACAATGATGGCAGGTTTGACTGCTTTTTCATGCAAAAAAAGAAACACCTGGTGCCATAGATTCACCCGTGAATCACATGCACACACATATATTGAATCACATGCAATTTCAGATGCTTTTTCGTGCATGACAATGGTAGATGGCAGGTTTGAATTTTTAGGAATGGGGTTGATTTGTATTGATTGAACGGTGGTGGTGGATTGAATAGTTGAGTTTAAATTTTTAGTTGATAAATAGGGGTTGAAGGTAAGGTATTGTAGAGGCAAGTTTGTAAAGAAATTGGGTGAAGAAGTAGAAGAAAGAAAAAGATTTGGAGAAAATATTGTAAGGTTTTAAGTTTATATATTTTGTTTTCAAATTTAGTTCGAATATTTTTAGTTGTTATTTTAAACGACTTTAAAATTTTAAAGTAGTAGTTACGATTAGATTTAGGGGTAATTGTTTTTACTAATATTCTCTTACTTATCTTCTATGTAGTTTTGTTTGAAAAATGGTCGATCAAAATCTTCTGTTGAGATTACAAAATCGGCACATCTTTAGTGTTGCTGTTGATGATATTGTAAATTTTTTAAAGAACTTAATTTGAGATTAGTAATATTTTTTTCTCTTATTTATTACTATTAAGAAATTTTTTAATTTAATGAAGGCAACCGAGGAAACCTTCAAACATCATCTAAGCATGGGGAGTAATAACCCACACCCCGATATGATTGAATGGTTGCAAGAAGCGAAATTCTATCATGCCACATTTATTCGTGGCTACAAGCTGATTCTCGGTTTAATTACCGCACTAATTGAGCGCTGGAGACCGAAGACTCATATGTTTCACATGCCGTGTGGAGAATATACTATTACGCTGAAAAACGTGGTGATGCTAATCGGGGTGCCGATAAACGGGAGTCCATTGGTTAAGGATACGAAGGAATCAGTTGCAAAGATTTGTTGTGATTACCTCAACAAGATTCCTACTGGAACCGATGTGAAAGGATCTCATATTAAATTGAGCTAGTTGCATAGAAAATTCAAACTCGGGCGCAATAACACACCGCAAGATATTAGTTGTGCGAGTCGAGCCTATATTTTACACCTCATTGGAGGGATACTGATGCAGGATAAATCTAGCAATCTTGTTCACATACGGTATCTACCATATCTGTCATCGTCTTTATAAGCTGCTAATTATAGTTGGGGATCAACAATATTAGCGTTCTTGTATCGTGAGTTGTGCAAGGCCGCTCTATTAGATAGTAAAGGTTTGAAGGCAAGAGGTGTTGGTGGATGTTTGTTGCTATTGCAAGCTTGGCCATGGGAACGGCTTCTATCTTTTACACTGGTTACTCGAAGTTTGAGAAATTTTCCTCTTGTTAGTAGGTAATTTATTTACTTTGATTTGGAAGTTTAAGTTTACTCAGTTTTAGAATATTTTTATTTTATCTAAAAAATAATCAAACGACTGTTATTTGGATGTGTATACAGATGGAATACGAAAAAAGCTGACACAAGGTTAGCACACAACAATTTGAAAGTGTTTAGAGCTTCTATTGATTTATCTTACAAAGATGAGGTATCAAAATTAAGTTACTTTTACATGTTACTATTTATGTAATTAATTTATTATCTTATTTATATTTATATTTATATTTTTTATAGTTTATTTGGAGGCCATATGTCGGTGGACGCGTAAATGTACTAGCAGAATTGAAGATTGATTCATATCCCTGGTGTACAATTACACTGTTGATCTATTTTGCTTTTTGTGGAGTACCAGTTCGGAGATAGGGTCCTAAGGCGGTTTGGCTTTCACCAGCCAATTCTGAGAGATTTATTGTATCATGACACCCTACACCATGTAGACTTTCGCGGTAAGGGGCATCATACATGGGAAATAAAGCATCGAAAGTACACTGAAAAGTGGAACAACAGACGTAAATTGTTGCCACCTTGCTCTCGAATTCAAGCCGATGATTTGGAATCAGATAATTTAGAGTACATGTTATTCAATCGCAATAATGAGAAACCGTACTTGACTGCTGCAGACGAACGGGAACAATGTCGATTATTTCTAAAAAAAATTTAGTGGTCGTGGTTAATCATCTAAGAGTGCAGCAGGCCAAAGTCAAGCGGATGAATCTTATAGTTAATCTGGTGGTACTTCTCCAACCACGTATGCACATCCAGCAATAGCAGGGAGCTCATTTGCCAATCTAATGGATGACAGCTTTTATCATCCGCAGCCACCCATTGAACAACCAGCAATGGCGGGGAGCTCGTTTGCGAATCCAGTGGATGATAGATTTTATCATCAGCAGCCACCGATTTATCATCCATCAATGGGTGGGATCTCGGTTTCCAATCCATTTGATGATAGATTTTCTCATCATCAGCCACCGATTTATCATCCATCAATGGGCGGAACCTCGGTTTCCAATCCAATGGATGATAGATTCTATCATCATCAGCCACCCATTTATCACCCATCAATGGGCAGGAGCTCGAGTGTGAATGATTCTGAAGCATACATACCAGATTTTTATCATTCACAGTCACCTATGTACCCGAGCTTTGGTGGAAACATGGACTATCAGGGGATCACATATTTCATGGCGGTTACGTCGATTAGCAGTCCCGCGTTTTCACCACATAGTAGTGGTTATGTGTTTACAATACCGCCTCCTATGCGTCCGGTGAATGATGATGATGACGACGACGAAGATGCACCCCAAAGAGCGCAACGAGATCGACGAGCACCGCAATGTTACCATTCGACCATATCCCTACATAGACAAAAATTGCATAGAAAATGATTTCATATAACTCTTCTTCTATGTAATACAAATAATCGAGTAACATAAGAATTCTAACATAGACTTCTGTTATGTTTTCTAGGTGAATTTATAATCGAGTCTATATAACATATATTATATATTTTTTATTTTGAAAAATTAACTCTTTTAAAATATTATATATATCTGTAAAGTTTAAAATTTGATAAATAAAAATATAAAACTAGAACAACAATGGATAATACAACTTGAACTGTTTGCCTTTTCCTTTGCAAAACTTTATTTATTTGTGTTTTAAATAATAAAATTAAATTTCAATTAAGTTAGAAAGGTCTCAACAAATTTGAATATAATTCATTACTAAAATAAAACATCGAACATGCATTAACTAACAAGTAAACCATATGCATCAAATAACGTACTCAGAATCAAATTGAAAATGTTCATTTGAATAAAAATATAAAAAAATGAATCTAGTTCTACCGCGAATAGTGAACGAAATCACCAAGGCATGGCCATGTAATTCAGTCGATTTGCACATTTGTTTTTGGAATGTCCTAGATCCTTACATTTCGTACATCTCTTTGGTTCTCCTGTCTCTCTGTAATGAAGATCCATACAGGTGTGGATATGAGTTTATGGAGGTCGGCCCTTTGGTTCTCTACGGAGTGCTAGATTCAGTAACCATTCATCATGCTCCAGTGGCGGCCAATATTGTGAATTTACGATCGGTGGGAACTCACATTTGTAAATATTTATTATCCCATGCAAGTTAAAGCATTCATTCGTAAAGTTGTACGGGTCAACCCCTTTAGACATACATACTGCAGTTGCATGCCTACATGGATATCGCCATGCCTGGAACTCAACACAGTCACACCATCTTTGCCTAAAATTGACTCGAAATGTTTGGCGGTGCCCTATTTCGTTGTTGAGCACGGAATCAACAACATCAAAAATCTATCCATTTAGGTCAAACCGTGAACAACCATCGATTTTGCAATTACACGTTCTTCTCCATCTTTGTCACAAGATCGGGAGACCAAACTATCCCCTATTTATCATAGCTTGGATTTCTGACCCTTTATCGGACCAAACCTTAGCCAACCTGTAGTACGCCTCTCTCACCAAGTTAGTTATTGGGATATGGCATGTTCCTTTTAATACACCATTTATGCACTCCACAAGGTTGGTTGTCATTTGCCCGTATCGCCGACCTTCATCATACGATTGGGCCTATCTTTCCCTCTCTATATTGTTTGCCCACACCCAAACTTCTTCGCCGTACTCCATGTGTAAATCTGCCAACTTCCTCTCAAAATTTGGTCGTAGTAGTTCGTAGCAAGTTCCGTAATATACGTTGTTAGCATTGACAAAAATCATTAACATATAAATAATCAAGTTTGAGAAAACAAAAATTACATACCCATGCCTAAAATTGCGCTGCGAATATGGGGGTTTTTTCCCATTTTTAATAGCGTTCTTGCCAATATGGCGTACACAGTACGCATGATATGTATGCGGAGGTGTCCATCCGCTGCCTTGTCGATCAATTGTTGCTAAAATGCTCGCTGCTCTATCAGAAATCAAGCAAAACCCATCTTCTCGGATTACATGCTTACGTTAATTGCTCAAAAAGAATTTCTAAGATTTTGCCAACTCTTTATCAACAATTGCGAAGGCAATCAGAAAAATATTTCCATCAGCATCTTGTGTAATGGTAATCAACAGTACATGTTTCTATCTTTCGTACAACCACGTACCATCGACTTGGACCATACGCTTGCAATACGGAAAGCCATCAAGGCATGGCTTGAACACCCAAAATAGTTTGTCAAATATTTTCTTCCCTTGAAGAAGTTCACCTTCTCGGTTGCATGCATCTAATATTTTATACTTGATTATGGTCCCGGAATAAAAAATGTCATTGCGTTCAATGAAGACGGTAGCTCATTGTACGACTTCTCGTAATTACCGTAAACCTTTTTCAGCGCCTTATCTCTTGCATACCAACCCTCGCTATATTCTATTTGATATTCAAATCGTTGCTTCACAGATGTCATAATCGTTAAAATAGTAACCCTTGAATTTGCTTCAACCATCATCTTCACGTGGCGAGATATTATGGTCTTGGTTGATTAAATTTCGTAAACAAGTGTGTCTACCATTGTACTTTGTAATCTCCCAAGCAGTTTTCCTCTGAAGTTTAGACACTCGAATCTTCCAATTACAATCTTGTCCATATTTAACACATTTGGCAAACATAGTTCTTGGATTGGATTCTATAACAGTAAAGTCTACATACTTTCTGATGGAATATTCTTTAATTGCCAATATAGCTTCTTCCTTGTCTTTAAAGTGTATCCCAACCGATAATTCATCAGAGGAACCGAACATACTTGTGGCATGACTGGGTATTCAGGTGCCCTTATCATATTCTAATCTATTAAGTTCATGTGAGCAGGAGGTTCGTACCATGTAATGTCATCCCCACCCGACACGAGCTCGCCACCACCAAAATCAGGCTCATCGCCACTCCAATCGGGATCTCCAATTTCTTCATCTTCATCTTTAGTAAAATCAGCAAGCGTTTCTCCTCATCAGCCTTAGAGATTTTCAACGTCAATGCCAACACTCGGATCAACTGTCAGCTCAACCGTTGAGAACGTCGAAGGTCTGACATATGGATGAAATGCATCTGATGTCCCACATTCCAATAGAGCAACAAAATTGTCCCCAAACCTATATGGTTGGTCCTCAACCGTACTACCGAAGTCGTCATATCTCCCACGCAACTTAGCATGTAACTCAACACTTTGAATACGTATTGAATCATGCTCTGCAATCATGAGTCCAATATCATCATCATCTTTAAGAGCTATTGCAGAATATCTGACTGGATCATCACATGTCTTCCACCGGTACCGCAAACGAACAATCTTAGCTCTTATTTTTCTTTCTATGTCATGCTTCAGCTCTCGAAGGGAAATGTTCTTTGAAAACCTCATCTTTGTAGTGTTTTCCAAGTCAAATACGACACGCATATCAGTTTTCACAATTTCTTTATTGTAATGGATAACGGTCATAAACACGTTGCTCATTGTCTCTGCACGTTCAAAACCATATATATTTTTGAATCAAATTACAGAAATCAAAATCATCATAATGTTGTATTATATTGTTACAAATTTTGTACCTAAACAACAAAATAAAAATAAACAAACAATCTACATATTCAAAACAAAATGTAAAAATCAACTTACTAAAAATTTCTTCAAAATTTCTTCCTCCACTTTCTTCTTCTCCTTCTTCACTCAATTTTTTTCAGACTTTCTTCAACTTTACCTTTAACTTCACTTATTTAACACAAAAACACAACACACAAAATAATACACAATTTTTTTCTGTTATTTACCCCTACAATCTATTTAATAACCATTCAATACCCCTACAATCTATACAATAACTCTATTCCAATCAATACAAATCACCAACCTATTCCCAAAAAATTTAAACCTATCATGCATTATTTTTTCAGTACTGCATGATGGGTCATTCACACTGCCATGACCAACAATATTTACCATGCAACAGCCGGTCGTTTTGGGTGGAAGAAACATGTGAGTTTTCAGTGTTTTAGCACCCTATTCCCCAAAAATCGAATCTCGATTATTTAACCCTGTGTTTCAGAACTGCCATAAGCCTAAACTGGTCAGTAATGCCATGAGGTTGGTAGGAATTTAATCCGACCTCAAACTTTTTTTTATTATTTTTGGACCCATGAGGTCGGATAGAAATCTACATGCCCTCTATTTTTTTAATTTTTTTGACCATGAGGTTGGAAGGAAAGCAAAGTGCCCTCAAATTTTTTTTATTTTTTTGTTATGAAGTCGGATAGAAATCAGGATGCCCTCATATTTTTTTTAATTTTTATTGAGGTCGGATTGAAAGCTATCCGCCTTTAAAAATTACTGTAGAAAGTACCATAGATTCAAAAATAATTTGGGGAGTTGTATAGATTTTAAAATAATTTTTTTGGGTGCAATATTCCCCCAATTTTACCGGTTGGTTGGGGTAAAAAAAATTAGGTCATCTTCAATGATTTTATGGTTAACGAAAAAAGGTTTTTTTTTTTGTAAAATAGCTTACGCTTTTTAATTTCGCAAGTCGTTTTCCTAGCCTTTTTACTTGAAAACACGCATAAAATAATATTATTTTATGTATCTAATATTAATATAATATTATAAAACCAAATTTTAAAATCTTAATTATAAAAAAATATTTTTATATATTTTTTAATAATATAATATTTCTATTTTAATATAATAATTTTGACTACTATAATAATATACTCAATTATATTATAATAATATATAATATAATTTTTTATTTTCATAATATATAGTAACAATTTATTAATATAATTAATAATATTTATTATTTTCATAAAAATATTATTTATATTATACTATTATATTTCCATTAATAATATTTATTAATTATTATAATATTTAAAAATAATATTATTATTATTATTTATAATGAATAATATTATTTATTGTTTTTAGTATTTATAATAAATAATTTTAGAAAATTTACAAACAAACAGAAATGATTTACACAATATCATCTAAACACCGTAAAATGATTTTTGAAAGTTGTTTTCCAAAAAATATAATTCATATAACGCAAATTATTTTTCAAAAAAATAATTACAATGAAACTTAGTTTCATTTTTTAAAACTTAGTTTCAAAAAATTAATTACAATATCATCCAAATTATTTTTAAAACTTAGTTTCATTTTTTAATAAAAATATTATATATGATGAGATTTTTTTTTTTGAAAAGGAATATATGATGAGATTTGATTATTTAACCTTTTGAATTTATATTAAAATATTTTGTAAAGTAGATATTTTATTGGATAATTATTATGTCTAATACTTTTTACAGTATTATGTATAAAACTTATTTAATGTGTAAATCTCCCTTTTGATAAAATAAATTGGTTCAACCTTTCAAATCACATAATCGAAGATGCCACAAATTTGATCTTCAATTCCATTTTCAAATATTGGTTGAGATAGAGTGTTTTAAATCCTAACGAAAATCAAATCCAGTTTTAAAAATATAAATATTACTATAAAATAACTTCATATTTTACAATTAGGTTCAAACCCAATAGGTAGGATAGTAATTAGTACCAAACCTTACTTATTGGTTATTGAGTCCGGGTCAATTAGCTCGGACAAAAATGGAAAATTAATTGATATAAATTGTGTAAAATTTATATTACATAATTTTAATTATTTTAATTCTAAATTTTAATTAATAAATTTTAAACTTAAAATTTTAATTAATAAATTTTAAATTTTAAACCTAAAATTATAATCAAAGACAATACCTAATAAAGACCGGCAGGGGCCATGCCTCCTCAAAACTTTTAAAAGTTAAAAAATTAAGATAATAATAAAAATATATTGTAGTCCTCTAAAAATATATAATTAATATCTTGACACCCATAAATTTAAATATTTTTAAATAGCTTCCTCGACACATATCGTTGAGTTCCACCACTTATCATAACCCTAAAGTCTAAATAGGACATGTGACACTAAAATAAAGAAAAGTTTATTAAACCCTAAATATGACAAATAACATCACAATAATAAAAAATATTCTGATACACGCTTGTTTTTTTAAGCCTTTTAATTTTAAGGTTTAGATATTTAGGTTGTGCTTTAGGGTTTAAGGGTTTAGGTTGTAGGGTGTAAAATTAAAGGTTTAGGTTGTAGGGGGGCTAGAGATCAATGGTGGTTCTGAGCATGTTCAATAGGTTCGACCGAACAATGCCCTAAAAATATGGGCCCAAATGAATTGCCTAATATATATATATATAATAATTTTTTAAAAAAAGCTTAATCCAAACATTAATTGTGTCTAGGGCCGTTCAATTTCATTAACTTTCCAAATGCGACAGTTGCACATATAGTTTTATTGACTATTCCTATTATCGTTGCTTCTGCAGAACGAAACTTTTCAAAATTATTTTTTTTGAAGTCATACTTATAGACAATTATGTCATAAGAAAGGCTAAATGGACTTGTTTTGATGAAAATTGAGAGTAATCTTTTGAAAGAAGTTGATAAGGAAAATGTTGTAGATGATTTGCTTTAAAACATGCAAGAAGAACAACGTTTTTAAGTGAAATTGTTAGATTTTTAGATGTTCGTAAGTCATTTTTATGTTTATCAATAGAGTAATCTAACATTTTCTATCAAGAAAACTTTATTTGAAAAAAATTAAACTTCTTTCATTTTATAAATTAAGAGTCCATTTCAATAAATTGAACAAAGCCCCTTAAATCTTTAAACCGCTCATGTTAGAGATTTATGTTTTAGATTTTATAGTTTAAATATGAATGGTTGTGTAGTTTTTTTACACATCTTGTGTATCAAAATATACTCTAAAATAATTGTGTACTCTAAATTTTATACATTTTATGTATCAAATAAATTTCTAATAAGAATTATTTTAAACATTCTTTTGTAAAAACATTTTTTTGGAAGGTGAAAATTTCCTATATATATTTTTTATGTTTCTTATTCTTTGAATTTAGGATAAAATAGGAAAACAAATCACGTGATTAGTTATTTAGGGAAAAACTCAATGGGACCCGGTAAATTTCACAAGATCTATAATCCTAAATTCAAAATTCAAATCCTTCCCTTCCAACGGTCATATGATCTAGGGTTTTCTTCCAACGTTTCTCTCTACATTTACACCTTTAAAAGGCCGCTTCCACCTTTCACCCATACGAATTTCTCAGTAACCAAACAAGAAAAGAAAAAACAAACCCTTCGTTTGTTTCTTTTACTTCGATCTTTGAAAAAAATGGATTTCCATTGCCTTACAAGGAAAGAGCTCCAGTTTCTTTGCAAGAAAAACAAAATCCCAGCTAACATTACTAATGTTGCCATGGCTGATGCTCTCAAAGCTCTTGAGCTGGTAAGCCTTTTTCTTTCTTTTGGATCTGTTTTTTTATTTTGTGTTCTTTGAAATACCCATTTCTTTTAAATCCATTTTGCTTTTTTTTTGTTTGCCGGAAGTTCATATCTGGAACTGCCTATCTTTTATTTGAAAAATAATCATTCACCTGGTATACCGTTATTGGACTCTTTAATCGCGAAAGGGTTTTGTTTGGTAGCCAAGAAAACATGGGAGAAGCAATAATGTTACTGAAAAAGATAATGAATATTGTTTCCAAGAATCCATTTACAAGATTTTAAGAATCGTTTACATAGTAATACCCGTTGTTGGATTCTCTGATTGTGAAAAGATTCTGTTTCGTTGCCAAGAAAACATGGGAAAATCAATCATTTTGTTGGGGAAAAGAAAGAAACTGTATTTTTAAGAACCCTTTTACCGGACAATAATATCAGACGAAAAAGAATCATTTTCTTTTCTTTTTATTATAAGAATCATTTTCTTGAAACTAGAAAAATGTGACTTTTCTTTTCAGAGGAGTAGATTCATTTTCTGCATAAATGATTGTAACAGGTTGAAGGACTTGAGGAGATACAGAATCAGTCTCAATCCCCAGAAAAGACTGTGAATAAGGAAATTCTTGGCACTGTTACCCGGACTTCAACTAGGAGAAAACCTAGCAAAGATGAACACCAAAGCACACAATCAACCATCGGAACCCGAAGAACTGCAAGAAAAACAATGGGAGTGGAAGAAGAAAATAAAAACTTGAATGTGCCTGAGATCGAGGTTAAGGATGTGACAGAGACTCCATTGCCGAGTGGTAGGAGAAGGCCTGGAGTGGGATCTACTAGGAGCAAAGCCAATGCTCAGAAAGAAGGTTCAATGCAGCGTGCCTACGGTACGAGGCAGTCGGTGAGGTTGCTGGAGAAGAGCATAGCTGGATTGTGTATCAAGGAGAGTGAGAAAAAGCCTGTAAAGGTTGATGAAATTGGAGAATGTGAAGATGGAAGCAACAATGGTCAATCTGGTAAGGTTCTTTGTGTTGAATGAATTTGGGAATTGGGATTCCAATTTTCAGGTTTTTGATTTGATCATCTTATTTGCAGGAGCTACATTAGAATTACCTTTGGCTCGAAATTTAAGTGCATCTCTTGAAGATGAAAGGGAATTGAAAGATGATGTTGAGGGAAACAGCAAGTGTGTCAATGTAGAAAGTGATGAGACTGATGAGAAATTGGTACCTGAGGATGGTTCTTATAATGGAGAAAGTAATGAGAAGACTGATGAACCAGAAGGTGAAGACAAGGTTGCAGATGATGGTGATGGAATCATAGATCCAAAGGGTATGAAAGCTAGTTATTTTTCACTCTTTAACTTTGTCTTAAACATGTCAAACTCTTTGTGGAATTTGTTTTTTCAAGCCATGGATGTTGTCACACTTGCAGGTTCTGATGGTAATGCTGTCTCTGAAGACTCCATCAACTTAAATGAGGAATTGGTAGCTGATGAGGGTGATGATGTTGCTGTTTCCAATGATGCATTAGAGATCGAGAACTTAAATGAGAAATCGGAAGCAGATGAAACCAATCATGTTGCTGATGAGACCAACAATGAATATGTGGAATCGGTTGTTGATGAGACTAAATCAATTGAAGTACCGGTTGTTGAAGAGCATGCTGATGGCGAAGTATCTCAAAATGTTTCGGTTGTCCCTGCAGAAGGTCATATGGATTCCTCATCAGCAGAAAAGGAAAATGAAGAATCTAATAATGATGATGGTGATTCGAACATTGATGATGGCGCAGGATCTGACTGTAAATCACTAGCTGAAGAGCATGTTGATGCTCAAAGTGTTCCAAAGCTTCCTACAGAAGGCCATATGGATTACTCTGCAAAAAAGGAAAATGAAGAATCTGATGTTTCATTCCTTGGTGATTCGAACATTGATGATGACACAGAATCTGACAGCAAATCACTAGCTGATGATCTACAAGAAGTTTCATGTGAACAAAAAGGTGGAAGTATTTCAACAGCTACCTACAGCTCTGAGGGTCCAAGGAATATGGTGTATGAAGAATTTGAATCATCTGATGATGATGATGACAGCACAGGAAATGAAGAATCTGATGATGAGGCGTTCCTTGGCAATTCAGACATCAATCCCGTGACAAACATGGTGAATGCAAATGTAACCGAAGCTGAAACCACTCCTGTGAGTTCATTCCACAATGCTCCCCAATCTGTTGTGGATTCGGAAGCAGTAATCGATGTCTGCATAAAGCCAGCTGATGATGAATTTGCAGAGACAGCTCCTGTCTCAAACAGTGAATCTTCAAACAAGTTGCAGACAGCAATGGCAAAGGTGACCCGAGTGTCGGATAAGATTGACAAGGAGAACATTGTGGAGAAGCAACGGGAGTTGCAGAAGTTGGAGGATTTGAGTTTAAGACAACTAAAGAAGCTGAACAAGATGTTTAAAAAGCTAGACATCACTGAGAAAATGAAGAACAAAGAAGATGATAAGGTGAGGTTACATAAAATATGGCTGCTTTCAAATAATTTTCAGATGCATAGAGTTTTTAATGTTGTTTATTTCTTCTTTTGCAGCCATCTGGGAAGAGCAGAACAGCCTTACAAATGTTGCCACAAAATGCAATGAAAAGTAAAGATAAGCAAAACTGAAGGCAGACAATTGGTTTGTTGTTGGGTGCAACAGAGTTTTTTGATGGCTGTTTTCGAACAATAATGTTTTTTTGTTTTCCAATCCATTATTTTGCTAATAATGACATGAGTCAGTACTGAGATGTAGGAGGGACCAAATTTGCTTTTGCTTATCAAAGGATGTTTGCATTTTGCTTATCAAAGAATGTTTGCATTCATTTCTCTCGTACCCTTTTTTTTGTTGTTGTGCACACTTCATTATTTCTGTATATTGATTGGGTTTAGAAATTATATAAAGCAATAAGAGAAGCCTAATTATAAAAATTGAAAAGATGCATCAATGTTATGTTTATTTTTTAAAATAGTATATTTATTTTTTTGATAATTTTTATATAAAAATTAAAAAAATAGAGTGACCTGGCTCGGCTATGATGCATCAATGTTATTTTGGTGTCTAAGCACAGCAAACATGCAAATTTTATGTTTATCATCATTTTTTTTACAATTTCTATCATCAATTAAAAAACACCGTTGAAATTCTCTTTTATCTGAAAATGAACACATCCAAATAAAAAAGAAGATTGATCGATTCTCGCTCATTGATAGGATTTTTTTTATAAAGTAATAAAGATTGACGTCGATCGATTCTTCTCTTTTTTTCTTATAAAAAATTATAGTACGTTTTTAACACAAATACAATGTTTGAAAAATGTGGTAAAAAGATTTGGGGTAAATAAATCTTGACCATTCGATCATTTAAATCAGCATGACATAGGAGGGGGGGTCAGCTTCTTGTTCCATTTTCTATTGATTTTTGCATGCATAAATAAATCTTCAAGGTTGCGATAACATTGAAAGTGATTTTAAAGGCAATTTGATTACAGAAGTAGAATAGTTTTTTTACTATTCACCTACCTACAAGGCAATTCTGTTGGTTGTTTACCAGTTAATGATTTGATGAACTCAAAGGATTATGGGACCCGGACCCTTATCTTGGGAGGGCTCGACCACATGCACCGCCCCATTGCTCATGCCAAGCGCAATCTGGTTAGGTTCTGATGGGTGAGCAGCTATGACCACAGCATACGCTGCGCCATTGCTGCCGCTGCAGAAAAGTTTGTTTTTTTTGTCAGCCAAGGTATCTTTACCAGTGTTCAACCATTGTACGTAAAATTAGCATATGTTCATGATCTCTCACCTGACGGATAACGAAGGTATATATGCTGAAGGCGCTATTCGACATCTGAGTCTCAAGTTGTCTGAATCAAAAACTGCAACAGCACCGTCACAAAAACCAGCATAAACCAGTGAACCATCGCAGGAGTATATTGCACTCGAAATGGGAGCATTGAGTGCCTCTTTCGGAAACCACTGCAAGAATTACGATCAGTGGTTTATAAAATCATATCATCAGAAGAATCCTTGAAAGTTAATCCAAAATGAATAAAAACAATATATATATATATATAATTTATCTCGTGCGACTACCGTGTTAAAGCTTCTACAAAAGTATGAACTAAAAACATTCAACTAAGAAATAACCACTTGCCCAACTTAAACACAAGCCACCGCAAAGCCTACTTTATCAAAGTTGGGGAAAACCACTTGAAAAAGCTTCAAAAACTTTGGTCGGTTGCATCATATTGCAAATAGGAAAAAGCTTCACGATTAAAGCATGATTTTCAATTCGATATTGACTAAACTAATGGATTTCAATTATTATGTATTCATATTTTAGATTGAAAGGTATAAATGTCTCGAGATAATTGATATTGGCTTAACTATCTATTCTTGAAATACCCATCATTGTCGGAGCATAACTCATGTTACAAATTTCAACCAGACAGGTACCACCGTTGCTTGAGTTACCCTAGTTATCACATTAGTCATGTTCTCAAAAAAGAGTTCCCAAAAGAAAATTGAGAAATTACTGTACAAGGAAAATAATGTGAGGTAGGTAGACAACTTACCGAGTGTAAACACTCGAGCTTGCCGTCATAAATGGCTATCTGGCTTTCGTGGACAACCAATAGATGAGTTTGGTCATTGTGAAATTGGACTTTGGTTTCTCCCGCTAAAGGAGATTGTTGACCGGGCGGTGTTTGTATGAACCTTGATTTCTTTTTCTCCCATCCATCTATGCTCCAAACACACAACTGCAAGGGAAACAAAGTCATATTAAACAAATTACTTGGTTAAAATCATTTGCCCCATGGTACTCGTACACGGGGATGAATCTGGGATATTGGTATGTCCGACATGGTAAACCCAATTATTTTTCTAATTTTGTCCATACATTTTGGAAGATGAAAATATATGTCAGACACATACTTTATAGAAAGAAAATGAAGAGCCAGATTAACATTAAAGTTAAAGATACCAAGTACAAGGGCAACATAAAATTATCGATATATCTACTAAAGTTGCATCATACAATAACCATTCAATCAATAATTAACCTGAGCATCGGCTCCTGAAGACACCAGAGAATTCAATGTCTGCGAAAAGGCAAGTCCAGTTATCCGAGTTTGGTGGCCCTTGAGTTTGGTTTTGACCTGCCAAAAACATCCAAATGCCATACCAAAACTTAATACTATTAGGGAGATGCTACAATGAGCTTTAGCTTCTTGTCAAAAAAATTTGCATTTCCATTTCGAAAACCACCAATCGATGGAATGATTCTAAAACCTTCATCACAACCCTTCTTTAAAAAAAGTTCTTTCTCGTTTTTTAATACGTAGGGGAATGAAGGTGTGAGTTAATACGTGTATGATAGGTAATCTAACTCTATCATAACTATGTAGTTTAGTTATAATCTAACTCTATCATAACTATGTAGTTTAGTTATAATCTAACTCTATCATTGTAAAGGATAAAAGTCCAATCCTAATAGGTTAACTACTCTTGTAAAAACTCCTCCAGAAAAGTCTATAAATAGACTTCTTCTCTTGTGTATCGAAATAACAAGAAGAGTATTCAAACTCTCTTTCTACAAGTTTCTACATGGTATCAAGTTAGGTCAATACTATCTCCTCAAAATCTTTTTTTTTTTTCCTTTTTCGATCGATCTACACCTCTCCATGACTAATTCCGATCCTGCTACATCGTAAATTAGCTCTCAAAACAGCCCTCGCTCATCTGATTTCCAACTCTCGGATGCCTCTCTTTCTCCCATTACATCCTATAAACTAAATGGAAACAACTACCTTCCTTGGTCTCAATCAAGGGCCAGACATTACAGAAGAAGGAAAGCTTCCTATCTCTCGACTCAACTCCTGCTCCGGATGAGTCCGACCCACCTACTCTAATTGGTTGAGTGAAAACACCATGATAATGTCGTGGTTAATTAATTCCATGGTACCAAATTGGAGAAAATTTTATGCTTTATCAAACTGCAGCAGCAGAAAATTTGGAATGCTGCCAGAGATACTTATTCCAAAGTTGACAACACACACGTAACTCTTTGAGTTGAGAATAAGATCAAAGATCTCGGACAAGGGGAGGTAACAAAGGGCACAATATTTTGGAGTCCTAACCAAATGTCTGGCAAAAATAGATCTGTATGAAGCTAATGAATGGAAGTGTCCGATGACATTAGCTTCTACAATAAGCTCAAAAATCGAGAGGAGGTGTTCCAATTTCTCTCCCTGACTGAATGGAGAATTTGATGGAGCCAAGAAGCAGATTTTAGCCACTAAACCACTACCACCGGTTCGAGAAGCCTTTTCAAATCAAGGGAAGAAAGCGGACTTTCCCGATGGTGCCAAGATCCGGAAAAACGTAAGCTTCGCTCTTCTTACAAACTCCAACTCGGGAGTAAACAAAGGAGGGGGAGACCTTGGTGTGACCACCGCAAAAAGGTCGGGCATGTGATGGACCAATGTTGGAGGTCGCATGGAAAACCAAAGAGATTGGAAGCCTCCTAAATCCAGATTCCGAAAGAAGCCCATCTTGCATCTTCTCAAAAATTCTTCCAAAGAGCTTTTTAGTAGACAATGGATCGAGGAACTCCAACAGATTTTTACTCACCTATCATCTAAGCCTGTCCCTAATGCCTTAATAGCTACTCAAGGTAGTATTTCTTGCTTAGCAACAACTAGTGCATTTAATTGGATAGTCGATTCTGTGCCTCCGATCATATGACAGAAATCCTACACTCTTCAACAATTATAGTAACCACAAGTCTCCTTCCTCCATCAAGATAGCCGATGGTTCCCTTTACAACAAAGAAAAGGGAGTGGTTCTGTCGATTGAGTAGCAAGATCATATTGTCTCCGATGTTCTTTATGTTCCCAAACTCGCATGCAATTTATTATCCGTTAGCAAATTGGTTCGATGATGTTAAATGTGAGGTTAACTTTGGGGTTGCTGGTTGTGTTTTTTTTCGTGCACAGTGGCTCAAGACGGTGATTGGCGGTGCTAGGGTCGTGTAACGGCTTATATATCCTTGATGGCCTACCCTATCCGAATCCTTCTATTTCCAATTGCTTTAGAACATCGCTTTTTTCTAGCGCTTTCCTTGAATGATATTATGCTTTTGCATCTTCGATTAGGACATCCAAGTTTCTACTACCTTGCAAAGTTGTTTCCTAATTCCTTCATTAATAAAAATCCCTCTTCTTTTACTTGTGAAGTATGTCAAATGGCTAAACATACGAGAAAACCATATGTTCCTTCTCACAATAAACCTACTTCACCATTTTCTATCATACACAAAGTGACATTTGGGGCCCTTCTAAAGTAAAAACATCTCCAGGTCTAGATGGTTTGTGTCGTTTATTGATGATTTTTCTAGAACAACTTGGACCTTTTGATGAAAGAAAAATCTGAAGTTGAGACAATTTTTAAAAGTTTTTATCACATGGTCAAAACTCAATTTGAGAAACAAATTAAAATAGTGAGGAGTGATAATGGGAGTGAATATCTTAGCAAATCTCTTGGGTATTTTTTCAAAGAAAAAGGCATCTTTCATCTTACTTCTTGTGTCAACACCCTCAACAAAAAAATGGAGTGGCCGAAAGGAAAAATAGACATTTACTAGAGGTGACTAGGTCCCTATTATTTTCTCGCCAATGCACCTAATTATCTATGGGGAAGCTCTTCTTCACGCCACCTACCTAATCAATAGGATGCCAAGCAAGACACTAGGATATAAAGTACCCACTTTCAAACTCTTTTCCAACATTTTCCACATTTTAAACCATTATCCTCTGTTCTTCCTCTTGAGTTTTTGGATGCACATCTTTTGTTCATGTGCATCGCAATAATAGGAGTAAACTTGATCCTAGGGCTCTACGTTGTGTGTTTATAGGGTATTCATCGAGTCGGAAAGGGTTACAAGTGTTACTTGCCCCATTACCAAGAAAACCTATATCTCTTTTGATGTTACTTTCTTTGAAAATAAACCTTACTTTGCAGAACTGACATTCGGGGGAGAGATACAAGGAATCTCAGCCCTTGCATGATCCACAACCCATTATTTCCTTGCCTATTCTTGATGTAAGTACCATTGCTCCATAAAATACTTCTTCCGAGCCTACTACTTGAAAATTGTGAGTACGCTCTTAATCCAGAGACACACCTTCTCCACAGTCTAAAACTACCAGCCCTTATACAACACCTCCTCCAATGATTAAAATTGTACCACATACATCACCAAACTCTATGACTCCACAACCACCAGAAAAACAACTCAGTGTCTATACAAGAAGAAAAAGAAACTTGACCGAGGCAGTTAGTCAGCCTAACACTTGCCAAGAACTAGCTTTGAGTCCTGCTGCTTTGGAGACAGGAGGTAATATTATTCCACAGGATTCTACTACTGTTAACTTAGATGAGTTTCCTATTGCTATTAGAAAGGGGGGTAAGGAAATGTACCGCTCATCCTATTAATGTGTTTATTGCCTATGGGAAATTAACGCTGAATTCAAAGCTTTTACAAATAACATTGACACATAAGAATTCCCAAGATAAAGGAAAGAGGCCTTTGACAATCCGAATGGAGGAGAGAGCAATTGAAGAGGAAATTGAGGCATTACAAAAGAACAATACATGGAGCATGACAGATCCGCGAGAAGGAAAAAAAGGTCATGGGGTGTAAATGGGTCTTTACAAATAAGTACCATTCGGATGGGAGTGTTGAGAGATACAAGGCAAGGTTGGTGGCTAAAGGGTTTACTCAATCATATGGTGTAGACTATCAAGAAACTTTCGCTTTGTGAGCAAAGTTAAACACCATCGTGGTATTGCTTTCATGGGCGATTAACAAGGATTGGAAGTCGCATCGGTTGGACATCAAAAACGCATTTCTAAATGATAGACTTGAGGAGGAAGTGTACATGCAGTTCCACCGGTTTAGAAGAGAAGACCACAACAAAGACAAGCAGTAAACCGAATAGATCGTTATACGGCTTGAAGCAATCCCCTAGAACATGGTTTGACAGTTTGCTAGAGCTATGGTTCGTAATGATTTCAAGCAAAGTCAAGCGACCATACATTATTTAGAAAAGCTACACCGGATGGTAGGATAACTCTCATAATTGTCTATGTTGATGATATCATTATACCGTGATGACATAGAAGAAATAGAGAAGTCAAAACTATTCTAGCAAAGGAGTTCAAAACTAAGGACTTAGGAAGCCTTAGGTACTTCTTGGGAATGGAAGTTGCAAGATCAAAAGAAGGGTTAGTTATCAACCAAAGAAAATACATTCTAGATCTACTTACGTAAACTGGAATGCTCGGGTGTGTAGACCAAATAGAATCTCCAATGGAACCAGTTTGAAATTCAAGAAAGATGGAATGGGAATCCAAAGAATAAAGAGTCCTACCAAAGGTCGGTAGGAAAACTAATCTACCTCTCACTCACCGGACGACATTGCATACTCGGTGAGTATAGTGAGTCAACACATGAGTGATCCTCGAGAAAGCACATGGAGGCAAATCGATAGGATCCCGAGGTACCAAAGTTTACACCGTGGTCCGGGCTTATTTTCGAAAAACATCAAGACAGAATCATTAAAATCTACACAGACTCAAGTCGGGCGGAGAAACTAACAAATAGAAGGTCCGTGAGTGGCTATTGTACGCGTTTGTGTGGGGAAATCGTCACTTGGAGAAGTAAAAAGCGGTGTTGTATCTAGAAGCGGTCAGAGCGGAATTGAGCTATGGCTCTTGGAATATGTGAGGAATGTGGATTAAAAAGCTCTTCACCGAGTTAGAGTTGGATGGAAAATTAGAATTTGAGGTTTACAAAGATAGTCAATCAAAGAATGAGCATTGCCAAGAATCCAAAGTCAAAGATGACCGGACTAAACATATTGAAATAGATAGGCACTTTATCTATGAGAAGGTCAATAATGGAGTAATAAAGCTTCATTATATTCCAACCAAGAATCAACTTGCTGATATCTTCACCAAAGCACTTCCTAGGGCGAATTTTGATGAGTTTTCATCCAAACTGGGTGTATACAACATATACACGCCAGTTTGAGGGGGAGTGTGAGTTAATACGTGTATGATAGGTAATCTAACTCTATCATAACTATGTAGTTTAGTTATAATCTAACTCTATCATAACTATGTAGTTTAGTTATAATCTAACTCTATCATTGTAGGTTAACTACTCTGTGTAAAACTCCTCTGTAAAAGTCTATAAATAGACTTCTTCTCTTGTGTATCGAAATAACAAGAAGAGTATTCAAACTCTCTTTTCTACAAGTTTCTACAGAAGGAGGTTAACAAGAAGCCACCAACCTTGTCAAATGTGCCATAATGATTCTAGCATTCTGACTCAAACTTGCAATCATGATCATTTGGATGCATATAAAAAATGGCACTGAACATGCCGAATGGATTTGGTAAAATAATATTTTAGTAATAAATGCGAGAAAATAATGGGTTTGATAAATGCAAGAAATTAGCATTTTCCCACTTCAACGAAGTTGTCCTCATGGCCACATATATAAACAAAATAGTTTCTACACAAATCCAAGCTAGAAATAATACTTCACCTCATCAACTCGGACATTGTAAATTTGAATTGTGGAATCTTCCATGCCAATCGCAATGATATTATTGTCTTGCGGATGAAATGCCAAGAACGTGGCTTCCGGAGGAGGGGACATAAAGGTGGTCATCACCTGTTAAGAATTAACCCACGTAAGTCATGCGGATAACTTCAATGAACAAATAAAATCAAGAATGGAAACAAATGAAAACTGAAACCACCTTAAATGTCATCATGTTGAACAAAGAAACCTTCCCTCCTGATGCAGACATAACGTAAGAATCATTTTTAGATAACGCAATACACGCAGCAGACTCTTCAGCAGGTTTAGTCTCGTTTATATCATTTGTCATAGGAGTGCCACTAGGTGGCTGCCACAATTGTGGCGCAACATATGCAGTAGCCTTCAAGGATTAGAGATGGACAACTAATTAGAAATATGTGTTTAATAACTAAGAAATACAGATTATCTCATTTCAAGACACGAGACAAACCTTGCCTAAGGGACTCCTTTCACTACGTTGCCATTTCCAAAGCTTGTGAACAGCATTTGAAGCAAGGGCCAAAAGAGCAAGACCAGAGTTGGTATACAGCAGCCTAACCACCTGCAATTAAAGGTCACCCATCCTCAATTACAGGAATATAAAAAAGCTAAAATAGACACAGATTATACATGCATAAGACATACCTAATGCGCAAATATATGGATACATGCATCTAAGCTATGTTACCATTAAACTTCTTTTTTAAATATGTTAAGCATAAAAACAGTACAAACGAATGCATATATCACATCAGTGTCTAATTTTTAAAAATTATGCCATTATTCCTCCTATAATGGATGTAACAGCAGGCTAAATATGACAGTTTTGCTTAGAATTGAATATCTAGAAATTGAAAATTATTTTTTGAAGGTAGAAAACTAAAATAATTAAGCAAAGAGATACAGCATCAGGTCATTTAAATGTTTTCTCTCAACTTCCAAAAATGATATAAACCCACGTATTTGGAAGGCCCTTGGAGGATCATATCCCTATACCAATTTCCAAGTACATGTCAAACACAGGCATCGGGCATGGATGCTTCAAGAAAAATGAAGTGTTGGGGTACCGTAAATATAAATTATTATGCTTCCATATGTGTTTATATCATCTCTTTTACAGCTTCAATCAATGAACAGAAAACCACCAAAATATATGCCCTTACTGAATATTTGTATAAAATATCTTATTCTCAACATGCATCGGGATGGAGGGTTGATGTTTTTTTTATACCACAAAAGGAGCTATTATCGAGCCACAATCCAGATTCAAACCCTGCTCTGTATAGCATGAATGAGCTATTGCATTTGGTACCAGATTCAAACATGGCAAAGCATCTCATCCGACAGCAGATTGAAAAGGTTAACAAGTTGACCAACCCACAAATACATATCAAATTAAAACAACCAAGGAAAGAAGAAATGCATTGCCATCATGCAAGTAAGCTTGGTTTTGAAAGCAACAATGCACTAAAATCTGACAACCAAAAGTTCTTCTAAGTGTGTACCTTTCCATCTGTTATGGCATCAGATAATCGTAGGACTTTCAGGTGAGATGGGTCGTTAATGTCGGGAATTCTCCAGCCCTTTACCTTGTCTGCATCATCGGAAATCCGTGGTTTAACATCCACAAGCCTGCTGCTGTCCATGGTACCCTACGAAGGACATCCAAATGAAATTAGGAATCCTGGTAACACCAAAGAAAAAATGCAACTGAAACAGCAGGCTGAACTTACAAGGCTGCCGATAGATACAGAAGTGGAGACTCTATCTGGGCGTTCAAGGGATGGTGCAATGGCAGCATTTCCAACAGGACCAAGAGCCTTAATGATCAATGGCTGTAGAAAACAAAGTTCGGAAGAAGTGGATAAGTAGCATATTAGCAACATACAAAGAATACACAAAAAAAAGACATGCAGAGAAGGTGGTAAAGATTGTGAAGCCATTTGAGTCGAAACGGTCAAGAAATTCTTCCCTCTATGCAGTATAACACTAACAATGAGTTTATTTTGCTATGCTACCAGATATTGTATGGTCAAACAATGATAATATATTATTCCATGTGATTGCATCGTGTAGCAGTAACACCAAAAACCGCATGCTTAGAAAGAGTCTCCATAGTAAACATAAAAGAAAAACTATGACTGGAAAAGCATCTTTGTTTAAGGTCATTATAACAGAAAAGATCTACACATGGACCAAGCCTAAAATCAAAAGACCCAAACCACAAAAGATAACACAACCTGAACATATCTGAAGAAAAGTAATCCATAATCAACCAATAGATGCACCGAAAGCACACAATAAAATCCTAAAGCCATGCCTTCTATCCAATATTCTGACTTTTTCCTTAAATAAAGTCAACACCCCAAAAACACATGCACCAAGCAATGTCTCCTAGCAAGTTAACTACCAAGCAAAGGCGCATGCAGTTCTAGATAGTTAAAAGGAAAAACTACCTTAGAATTGGCAGGTTCAGAAGGGCCTCGATTTTTATCAACAGCCCTACTCTCCAACATCCTTATCAATCGTGATCCATCACTGTTAACCAAGATTTTGATACCATTGTCGCTAGTTGTAACAGCCAACAATGACCCTTCCTTGTTGAATCTTAGTCTGGGACTGGCCTGTAATATGATCAGAACAGATTATTATGACATGCAACTTAACTACCAAAAAGAAAAGGAGATAAAGAAAAATATGTAACAGTACTAACAGGCAACCCGCCGTCTGCATCAACAGCTGTCAACATGGCAGTATTATCCATGTCCCAAAACTTAATCTGGAATTCATCACCCGCTGCTAAGAACCTGTTCCTCGTTGTGTCGAACTGGACAACCCCTAAAGAACGCTTCCTAAAACCAGAATATGTTCTTTTGATCGCTCCTTCACTCTCATTCCATTCAACTAAATGGGATTCACCATCTTTACTTGTTCCACAAGAGAAGAGCCTGCAGGAATAGATCAGAGTTTTCGTTCACATATGCATATACATAATTCTTACACATATGTATATCAAGCTTGAAGATAAACAACATCGAAAATAACCTTAAAACAAATCAGAAACCACCAGAAATAGACTATTTTGGGGGGTGAGATGAACTACACAAAAAATACTACAATCTTGTTAATTCGAAAGAGTTCTAATGCATTTGAAATGCCATCATTTCAATGCATAATTATGCAAATACTATGTGTGGCAACATTATACTTTCAAATAAAAAAGGGAAGTGAAAAAAGAAGGCACCCAACAAATTAAAATAATTTACCTAGTTCCATCGGCGCTATATGCCATTGTTGTACACCAAAGTCCAGGAGCATCATAGTCCACTCTAGATCCCAAGCAATCATATAACCAAGCTTTAATCTTCCCATCAATGGCAGTGGAAAAGATAAACTGCTCATATGAAAGAGTTCACAAATATTATGTGGACCTAGAAGTAGGAAACAAATAGTACAACTGTAACAGTAATTTGTAAATGAGATTTACCTGAATATTTTCCTTATAATGAGGGCAAACAGAATATACAGGAGCTTCATGACCTTCAAAAATATGAAGTCTACGTCCAACTACAGTGTCCCATACCTGCCAAACATGAAACTTTTTCATTATCGATAAACCCATTTTCTTCAACTTAAGGAAACTAAACTGTAGGTTAGTCCGGGAATATCTTATGTATTTAATTATGTATCTGTTATCTATATGAAGTTACCTTGTAGTAGGATATCTTTAGGAATATTCTTTAGGTCTATATCTACTGTATTTATTATAGAACATTTAGTTGCCTACTTCTCAGTTTTACCTATGTGTATATATTCTGATGATTATTCATCAATAAAGTAAGAGAGTTTTTCCCTACTATTCTACATGGTATCAGATTAGGTCGATCCCTCCTTGACTTACCTTCCCTCTTGATCGATTCAATCTCTCTTCATGAATAACTCAGTTTCAGAAGTTACTTCTCCGCACAGCCCTCGTTCTTCTAATTTTCCTATGTCCGAAACATCCATTTCCACAATCACATCCTATAAACTCAATGGAAATAATTATCTCCCTTGGTCCCAATCCGTGCGGCTGTATATCACAGGAAGAAGAAAGGCTTCCTATCTCTCAGACTCTGAATCTATTCCTGATGAGTCTGATCCAGCCTATTCTAACTGGTTGAGTGAAAATACCATGATCATGTCATGGTTGATCAATTCGATGGTTCCTGAGATTGGAGAGAATTTTATGCTCTACAAGACTGCGGCAGAAATCTGGAATGCAGCCAGGGATACTTACTCCAGTGTTGATAACACATCTGAACTCTTTGGAGTTGAGAATCAAATAAAAGATCTCAGACAAGGAGATCTGACTGTCACACAATATTTTGGAGTCCTCACCAAATTTTGGCAGCAAATTGATTTGTACGAGGCTAATGAATGGAAATGTAATGATAATATTGGCTTCTACAATAAATTCAAAAATCATAGGAGAATTTTCCAATTTCTTTCTGGTCTAAATGGGGAATTTGATGGCGCCAGAGGCAGAATTTTAGCAACAAAACCCCTCCCCTCTTGTTCGCGAAGCTTTTTCAGAAATTAGGAGGGAGGAGAGCAGGCGTTCCCTAATGATTCCACCAATGGCGGCAACTGATGCGTCTGCTCTTTTCACGCATTCCAACTCTGGAAGTACACAAAAAAGGGTGAGACCTTGGTGCACACATTGCAAAAGGACTGGGCATGTGCTGGAGCAGTGTTGGAGGCTGCATGGGAAACCTGCAGATTGGAAACCTCCTAAACCACGATTTCAGAAGGAAGCACATCTTGCTTCTCCTGATTGTTCCTCCAGCAGCTTTAGCAAGCAGCAAATTGAGAAACTTCAACAGCTTTTTAATTGTCTCTCCTCTTCATCTACTCTTACTGCCTTAAAAGCTAATGAAGGTACAGTGTGTTCCTTGCCTATACTAATTCCTTAAATTTTGGATAGTGGATTCTAGTGCCTCTGACCATATGATAGGGGATTATAGTCTCTTCGCCACTTTTTGCAAACAAAGATCATCTTCTTCCATCAAGATTGTTGATGGTTCTCTCCCCACAGTGATGGGCAGTGGTTCCATTCGTTTAAGTGAAACTCTAGTACTTTCTGATGCCCTCTATGTTCCCAGCATTACTTGTAATTTATTATCTGTGAGTAAATTGGTTAATGATGCTCACTATGATGTTCATTTTGGAGTTACTGGTTGTGTTTTTCAAGAACATGACTCGAAAATGGTGATTGGAGTGCTAGGCTGCATAATGGCTTATATATCCTTGATGGTTTCTCCTCTTCCAACTCTTCTACTTCCAGTTGCCTTTTGACTTCTGTTTTTTCTTCTAGTTTACTTTCGAATGTTGTTATGCTATGGCACTTTCGATTAAGCCATCCTAATTTCTCTTATCTTGCTAAGTTGTTCCCTAAGCTTTTTATTAATGAGAAACCATCTTCCTTTTCATGTGAAGTGTGTCAAATGGCAAAACATACTCGGCAGCCTTATGTTTCTACTACATTTAATCCTACTTCACCCTTCTCTATTATACACAGTGACATTTTGGGCCCTACTAAAGTTAAGAGTATTTCAAGGTCTAGGTGGTTTGTGTCCTTTATTGATGATTATTCTCGGATTACATGGACTTTTTTTATGAGGGAAAAATCTGAGGTTGATGCAATATTTAGAATTTTTTATCAAATGATCCAAACCCAATTTAACACTCAAATTAAAATAGTTCGGAGTGATAATGGCAGTGAATATCTTAGTCAATCCCTTGGGTATTATTTTAAAGAAAAGGGCATTTTTCATCTTACATCTTGTGTCTCCACACCTCAGCAAAATGGTGTGGCTGAGAGAAAAAATAGACACCTTCTAGAAGTCACTCGCTCTCTCTTGTTTTTTGCCCATGCTCCTAAATACCTTTGGGGGATGCATTACTTACTGCTACCTACCTTATCAATAGAATGCCTAGCAAAACTCTAGGCTTCAAAGGTTCCTACTGAAACACTTTTGAACCAATTTCCTCATTTTAAGCCCTTGTTTTTTGTTCTTCCCTTTCGAATCTTTGGATGCACAGCTTTTGTTCATGTGCACAATAACAATCGAGGGAAACTTGATCCGAGGTCTATTCGGTGTGTTTTTATAGGGTACTCATCGAGTCAGAAGGGTTACAAATGTTACTTCCCCACTACAAGGAAAACCTATGTATCTTTTGATGTCACTTTCTTTGAAAATCAACCTTATTTCGTAGGGACTGATATTCAGGGGGAGACATACACAGAATTTCAGTCCTTATACAACCCACAACCTATTGTTACCTTACCTATCCTTGATACTGAACCTACTGTTTCTTCACAACATTCTGTTCCTCTAAATAAAACTGGGATTGCTGCTCCTAATAGCCCAATGGGCATACCCTCTCCCCAGTCAAAACCATCTAGTCCATATACAACACCTCCTCCAACACTTAAAACCATACCACACATATCACCAGATACTGTGACTCCACAACTTGCAGATAAACAGCTTAGTGTCTATACAAGAAAAAAAAGACCTTTACTGAAGCTGTTAGTCAGCCTAAAACCTGCCAAGAGCTAGTTTTAAGTCCCGTTGCTGAAGAAACAAAAGGTAATATCACTCAAGACCCTACAACTGTTAATTTGGATGATTTTCCTATTGCTATTCGAAAGGGGGTAAGGAAATGTACCACTCATCCTATTAACAAATTTTTGGCCTATGGAAAGTTATTATGTGGTTTTAATGCCTTTACAGCCAGTATTGACAGTGTGCAGATTCTTAAGACATTGGAAGAAGCCTTTGAAAAACTTGAGTGGAGGAAGGTTGTTGAAGAAGAAGTCAAAGCATTGCAAAAGAACATCACCTGGAGTTTGACTAATCTGCTAGAAGGGAAAACGGTCGTTGGGTGTAAATGGATCTTTACAGTAAAGTACCATTCAGATGGGAGTATTGAAAGATACAAGGCAAGGCTTGTGGCGAAAGGGTTTACTCAATCATATGGAGTAGACTATCAAGAAACCTTTGCACCAGTGGCAAAGTTAAATACCATTCGAGTGCTCCTTTCAGTGGTTGTTAACAAAGACTGGAAGTTGCATCAATTGGACATAAAAAATGCATTCCTAAATGGAAGTCTTGAGGAGGAAGTTTACATGGAAATCCCACCAGGTTTGAAGGAAAATACAGCAACATCGACAGTGTGCAAACTTAACAAATCCTTGTATGGATTGAAGCAATCCCCTAGGGCATGGTTTGATAGATTTGCTAAGGCTATGGTAAAAAAATGGATTCAAGCAAAGTCAAGCAGATCATACCTTGTTTAGAACGGCTAAACTCAATGGTAAGATGACTCTCCTAATCGACTATGTTGATGATATGATTATTACTGGGGATGACTTAGAAGAAATAGAGAAACTGAAAATGGCTCTAGCAAAGGAGTTTGAAACCAAAGACTTGGGAAGCCTTAGATACTTCTTGGGAATGGAAGTAGCGAGATCCAAGGAGGGGATAGTTATCAACCAAAGGAAATACATCCTGGATCTTCTCACAGAAACTGGAATGCTTGAGTGTAAACCAGCTGAAACCCCAATGGATTCAAATCTGAAATTTAGTAAAGGAGGGGGAAATCCTGTAAATAAAGAATCCTACCAAAGATTAGTTGGAAAACTGATCTATCTCTCACTCACTAGGCCTGATCTTGCATACTCAGTGAACATAGTTAGCCAACAAATGAGTGATCCTCGAGAAGAACACATGAAAGCAGTTAAAAGGATTTTAAGATACTTAAAGTTTACACCAGGGACTGGACTTATTTTCAGGAAAAATCAAGACAGAACAGTAAAAGTTTTCACAGACTCGAGCTGGGCAGGTGAACTAACAGATAGAAGATCTGTGAGTGGCTATTGTACACTCGTATGAGGTAACCTGGTCACATGGAGAAGTAAAAAACAGATCGTGGTGTCTAGAAGCAATGCAGAGGCAGAATTTAGAGCAATGGCCCTTGGAATTTGTGAAGGAATATGGATTAGAAGACTGCTCACCGAACTGAAGTTGAATGAAAAATCAAAATTCGAGATTCACAGTGACAGCCAATCAGCAATGAGCATTGCTAAGAAACTTGTCCAGCACGATAGGACCAAACACATTGAAATAGATAGACACTTTATCTATGATAAGGTTAATAATGGGGAGGTAAAACTTCACTAAATTCCTAACAGGAATCAGCTTGTTGATACCTTCACAAAGGCACTTCCAAGAGTAATTTTTGATGAGTTTTTATCCAAACTGGATGTATACAACATTTACACACTAGTTTGAGGGGAGTGTAGGTTAGTACGGGAATATCTTATGTATTTAATTATGTATCTGTTATTTATAGGAAGTTACCTTGTAGTAGGATATCTTTAGGAATATTCTTTAGGTCTATATCTACTGTATTTATTATAGAACATTTAGTTGCCTACTTTTTAGTTTTACCTATGTGTATATATTCTGATAATTATTCATCAATAAAGTAAGAGTTTTTCCCTACTATTCTACATAAACAAGGTCAAAAGTTAATACCTTAATCGTCTTATCGTCACCACATGTGACAATGCATAGTTGCTTGTTGGGATAAGCAAATGCTATGTCATTAACACCTCCAACATGAGCATCAATCTAGAAGGTATAATAAGCTGTTAAGGACCATTTTTGTTGCAAGTTTCAAATGGATATTATCACGTATTGTGACAAGCTTACCTCCAGATGCTGTCTTAATTCTCCAGTTGGATTATACTGATATATCTGGACTATATGCTTTGAAAACGCAACACCTATAGAAAAAACAGAGGGAAGACAGAGAGATCAAAAGGTATTTAAGTTTCAAGCAAAAAACAGAGGGAAGCTTACCGAGCATCATTCCATCAGGTGCCCAGACACATCGGTTGACTGATATCACAGCATCATTCAATAGAGCCGTCTAGGGTAGAAAAGATACAAAAAGAAAGTATTAACCCAAAGTTAACTGAAATCACAACATCATTCAACTTTCAAGCCCATATTTGTCCATGTGTTACGTGGCGGGAAGGTAGAATCCATCAAATATATATTATCCCATTGCTACAGAAGAAAAATCTGTAAGGGTCAACAAAGATGAAATAAAACTAGAGGAAGTTATACAGTACCTGCAAAGGCATGGAAGCAGCTGAGATATCCCAAACCTTGAACAGTTTATGGGCCAATCTTTCCCGAGATCCTACTTCCCAAAGGCTGATGTCACCAACATTCGTGCCAACTAAAATAAAAAGGTAAAACCATTAATAAATAAGCAATAAATGAGTGTTGTTTCATAGCAAATTGGCATGAAGAAGAAAAATATATATTTACCTAGGAGAATAGTTTGTTGTTGAGGATGAAAGTCCATGCTCATGACATTAGATCCTTGATTAAGAGCCCGCACAACAGTTTTTGGAATGTCATCTTGTGAGTATACATTGGGAGTATGTGCTATACCAGAAAAGGATACCTGCAGAAGCCATATGTCAACACATTCTGAGTATTTAAATGGAGGGAAAAATAATAATAATCATGTGAAAAAATAGCAGGGGAAACCAAGACAACAAAGGAATTGCCAAATATTTCCACACCTCGTCAGGTTGGCCAGTGCGAATGCGCTTCACAAAACGCTCAGAATCAGACGACTGGTAATCCATCCCTGGCATACCTGATGGTGTCCTCGGATGCTTGAGGAATGTAGCTGAACCATCAGTCCATCACAGAAAAATTATCAAATAAAGCAAGTTTACAGAAACATTATAACAACAAAGACACCAAGTGCCAACTGCATTGTACCTACCTGCATTAGAAGGCTGGACAAGACCAGGGGGACCTGCTGCCACAGCTGCAGCATGAGGTAAAGAAGGATTACCACTTGAGATCCACCCCGCAATAGCACCAGAGGATGGGGAAACAATAGGCTGAAATGGCTGCACATTGGAGTCATCCAAGAATTTCTTAAAATGTTTCATATATTCTGTATGACAAAAATTAATACAAAATACTTACACCATGGGCACCAATAGGAGGGAATGCGCCAGCCTTAGGAATTGGTCCAACAAGGGGACTGCTAGCCGAAGGAGGAGGAGGAGCACCATTAGTAGTGGGAGAACAAGAATGATCCATAAAAAGAGTTTTAATGTCGGGATTTGGGCGAGGATTTTTGCAAAGCTGATGCTGCCAATTCAGACTGAAAAAATCAAGAGAAAATGAGCTAACAGAGACTGAACCAATCTAGAGTCGACTGCATCAATTGTTATATATGCCCTTTGTACAGTGTCAAGGTACTAACGGAAACACCAACACCCAGACTTTGCTTTCCCAAGAGATGAAAGAAGAAAAGACTGAACCAAAGAATACTGAACAAGATTTAGTAAAATAATCATCGAGTAAAGAATAACCTCTGGTTTATTAAGGTCCTTAGTCGTGAACTCTTAAAAGCTGGGAATGCAAGCTTATCACGGAATAAGGGATTTGCTTCAATGAGCTTCTTAAGCTCTACAAGCATGATATTTCGAGCGGTTTTTGTGTCACCATATTTTGAAAGCTGCTCATTTTGCCTAATAAAAGAATAGAAACAACAAAATTTAGCATAATTCAATCAGGTAGTTGTCAAGAGGAAAAAGAAAGTACAAGTACACACCTAAAGTTATCAAGGGTAAGCAACTGGGTAATCTCCTTAAAAAGTTCCTCATTAAAGGATGCAAAAACCTTCAGATCCTTTACAAGAATTTCAACAGCCTTTGCTCGATCTTGCCTGATAGAAGATAATCCATAGATTAATCCAACCTTAAGAAAGAAGCAAGATAGAAAACTGTATAAAAAACAATTCTGCCTCGGGCTGAAATATCTTCTTGAGTTCAAGATAAGCTACATCTGCTAGTCTATATAGTGTCCCTTTGACATCGTCCACTTTGGAAAGTTATAAGTGCAAGAAGCATGGAGTTTGCAAATCCTAGACATTGACAAGTAAGATATTAATTGCAATACATTATGTGCTCACCTGTCAAGAGCTTCCAAATACTTTTGCTTCCTAATTTCAAAGAAAATCTTCATTGAGTAACGATTATCTTCAACCTTAGTGAACCCACATAGATAACGCTCAACTTCGTCCCATTCACCAGCCTGGACTTGATCCTCAAAATGTTTCATATTGAAGAAAAAACCAGACTCCTGTTCTAACCTAGAATATGAGCACACCATCACCAAGCCACATGCAAAAGCAGACAATGAAAGCAATAAGCGTCGCATGCAAAAGCAAGGATTAGAAATCTATTCAAAAGTCAATTACCTCGAGCCTATCAAACTGCCAGGAAATGAAAATAAAGGTAAGAATGTGCTATTTAAAAGCACCGAAAAGGTCATGTTCTTGTTTTTACTTTCTTTTTTCCCTTTTTTGCTACTAATAAAGTACATTTCTATAATGCCAAACAAATATACATGATTTTCACCATTTGCAACACAAACAAGGCATTAACCAACATGATGGAAATATGTTTTTCACTCTGTCAGCCATATGCCAAAAAACTCTAAAGCCATTATCATTCTAACCTAGCTCAACAGCCAAAATGTCAAAATGAAGCAATGAACTTACTTCTGAACAGTTTCCTTAAACTTTTCCTCATCCAGGAACTGTAATATCAAAAACACCAGCTCCCTACTCAAGGAAGACATCGTCCCGGGTACTCCTAGTCGCTCCAGCTCAAAGATTAAATGATGAACCAAGAAATAAACTTTTTCAAACTAACCCAAAAACACCTTACCATACCAACAAACCCAACAATTCAAAATGGCCCTGAGAAATACCCAGAAAATGGCATTCCTTCAACTCACTTCTGCAACAACTTTAACTTCCAATATCACCCATTAAACACTCTACTTTCACTTTTCCAACTAACAACATTAAAACCATTCAAGCTGCAGCCCAGAACTCCAAATCCCCTTTGGCCCAAAAAGAAAAACCAAAATTGTTAGAAGTAATAACCAAGCAAAAAACCCTTTGAATACCTCTTTTCCAAGCAAACCCCAACATTCACAGAAACCCAAATTTCCCTTAACCTTAAAGGAAAAGATCCAACAAACTGAAGCTACAAAGTGTGAGAGTTAGCTAAAGCTTGAACTTCACTCACAACAAAAAGTCTGAAACTCCCAAGCTTTACTTGTGAACACTAAGAGAAAGAGAAAGAGAAAACCAAAAAGAGTGAAACTTTGGCCTTTGCTGTAACACCGTGAAAGAGCAGGCAGAGTAAAAAACGAAAACAGGGTTAGGGTTTTTCCCTTTGTTTTTCTCCTGCAACAACCTTAACTTTTGTCTGACAAATAAAATTAAAAAAAGGGGAAACTCAAACTTTGATTCTCTTTCCCTGTCTGTATCTTTTTGTTTGCAGGATTAGGATCTGTTGGACATTTCTTTTCTTTTTTTTCTCCTTTTTCCTGTTTCTGTCTCTCGCACAAATACGAAATTGTCCGATTAAGTGGCATGACAGTTGGATACTCTTTCAAATAATAGCATGCTAGAATCTATAGAGTTTCAATAGTGAAAGCCACAATGGGGAATTGGTTTCGTGTGAATAGCTGGAAGGGGGGTTTCACAGTGATTTTTTTAACAAATTTTAATCCTAAATTATTATATAGTCTCAACTGTCTCATTCATTAAAAATAAATTAATTAATTTTATATTTTTATATTATTTTTTTAAAAAAAAAAATTTCATATAAATAAATAGTATTTGGTTACATAAATATTAATTATAAATAAAAAATAATATAAAAAACAAAAAAATAATTGACTGATTTAAATGGATAAAGACCATGAATAACTAATATTTTTATATAATAATTTCTCTTACTTAGACGAGACAGAAAAAAAAAGACAACTCTAGAAGAAAAAATGTATTGTTCATAGCTAAATATAAATACGGTTAAAGATAAACATGAATATAATATTAAAATATAAATATATTATAATTGTAATTTTTATGGAGAAAATATTTAATACACTAACAATGATAAAAAAATATAAACATGTTTAATTAAGGTTTAGGGTTTAGTTTTCATAAGTTTAAGGTTCGTGGCTTATAATTTAGGATTTAGGATTAAAGTTTAAATTGTAAAATTTAAGGTATAAAATTTAAGAATTAAAGTTTTAAGGTTAGAAATTTGAATTTTTTTCTTAAAGCAAAATTAGGCGTGAATTTTTTTCAACTATCGTTGCATAGAATAATAATTTATTTTTATAATATATTATTAATCTATTTTTATCTATATTATAATGATATTTTTATTTTTTCTATAAAATTCTTTAAATGAACGACTAAAACCCTTCTAAAGATTTATATATAAAATCCTTTGTTTTTCACCGGTAGTAGTTTTTTATAAAAACCTATTTTCTACATAAATTTTCCTTTCATCCTTAAATATGACAAAATTTAATTTATATAAATTGTTAAAACTACAAAATAATTTAAATATGATTATGAAATAAAAATTATATTAATAATGTAATAATACAGGAATAAACGGGTCTAGTTGGGGGTGGGGTGGGGTGTAACTATCCCTTTATTAAAGTGTCACAATAATTGTCTTTATCAGTCCCTACGTTTTCAACCTTTCCTATTGTGGATTTTTTTTTTCAATTCAATTCAATTCTATCGTGTGGGCTTTTAAAGTACAATTCTATTGTGTTTTAGTTTGAAGGAATTATCTTAATATTCGATTAATTTGTTGATGTACGATGGGAGGACATTGGTTTCTTCGTGTAATGTAAGATTATTTTTTAGAATAAAATTTCTGATAACTTTACTTAACACATTATTAAGAATATTATATTACCTTAATGTGCGTTCTTCGTTCTGGAAAAAGAGACAGTCTGGTGGTGGCTCTACATAATCCCAGCGGAATTGTGCTGCTACATCGGAGTTGTCTGCGTTGGGATCGGTGGATGTTGATAAGGTTTCGATTCTTTCGTGAAACGCAGTGGGTTGGTGTGATCACCATTTTTCTCTGAGCTTTTTGGCAACCGATATGCACGCTGCGGGTCTCAAAGGTTTTTCTCTAGTTTCTGTTTCCGGCCTTGTGGTGCTTTTGTTATTTGATTCTATCGAGATTCGACAGAAAGTGCTTCAGTCTGGGGATATGTTTCAACGGTGGTTTAATCGAATTGAAGAATGGTCGGAGCAATCAACAAGATTTCATAGACATCGTGTATGGTTGTCGGCTTTTGGGGTTCTCGTACATGTTTGGTCTCGTGATACTTTTCATCGGTTAGCGTCGTTTTGGGGGGATTTTGTAGATATTGGTGTTCGAACTGCGTCGCCACCCTCTTTTGGGGGGGGGTTAATTTTCATGTGATAACATTTGATTTGGGTAACATAGACACGGTCGTTTCCCTGGTGATGCATGACATTCCTTTCTTGGTTTGGATTAGAGAAGCATCCCCTATTTTTGGTCTTTTTTTTTGTGGTAGTGAAGATAGCTCATCTGTGTCTAGCTCGAAGGATGATCATAAAGAGGTCTCAGCGTCTTTGTCGAAGGATATTCGGGATATAGTAGAGGGGTTGGTCTTTGTGGATTCCCATGTTGTTTTGGGAGCTGATATCGGGAATAATCTAGCCCCTGAAACGACTGTAGGAGATCGTTTGGTTTAGGAGGGCGACATGAACGGGGACATAGAGTTGGCAAAGGTTTGTAGTGTTGAGAAAGTTGTTTCTGACATGGACCAAGGTGGACAAACAATGCCTTTTGGGAAGCCTCTCCGGTCTCTGACAGTAGTGTAGGTGATAGGGCGAGGGTTGGCTCGGAGGTTGAGATTGGTACAACGTCGGGGGTGGTACAAGGTGCGGAAGAGCTTAAGAAGAGTCCTACTACTGTTGTGTTTCCAGATTCTACTCCTATCGTGAGGGTGAATTCAAATGATGAGGTTTTGAATTCAAATGTAGAGGGTCATTTTAGGGAGTCTCATCCTATTTTAATCTCTTTCCCAAATCCATCTACTAACTTGAATGTATATCCTGTGACCCATAATACTTGTGTCCATCTGATCCCAGATACAACTAGGAAGGTATGTTTGTTGTCCGACGTTGATGACGAGCTACTCCCAATAGAGCAACGTAAGATTATTGCAAAGGTCTGTAACAAAAAGCGCAGATGAAAGCCTCGTTCAAAACATTTACGCCAATGAGTCTCTGTATGACTCAGATTTTCAGAATCGCTAAGATGTGATACTTCGTGAAGCTACGGAATCCTTTAATTTAAGTAAGCTTGTTGGTCTTTCTACTATTGATAGGGAGGAGGACGTGATTAAAGACCTATATTGCATCCTTTCAAAGCGAGAGAAAAGCAAGTGAGTGATGCCTGTCGTTTCGTAGAACATCCGGAGGATGGGCAATGCTTGAAAGAAAAAAGGGGATAAGTGATGCTTTACGGAAACACAAGGGTGATATGGTACTGCTTCAAGAGACAAAGTTGGAGGATATTTCGCATAATGTAGCTAGTCGTGTTTGGCCGTCGAATAATTTTGGCTTTATTTTTGCACCATCTATAGGTACTTCGGGTGACATTTCGTTAATCTGGGAAGGGACACGGTTTTGTCTTGAAAGTCCAGAAATTTATCGCCATTTTTTTCTTGTGGAGGGTCTATGGGTTCAGAAGAATTTGGAATGTTGCTTCATGTCCGTTTATGCGCCTAATTCGGTTTAAGAGCAAGTTGTGCTTTGAGGGGATATTTTGACTCGTCTGGCTTCATTTTCGGGTCGTTGGTGCTTGGGGGGATTTTAATGTTGTCCATTGTTTGGCTGAGAGTTCGGGGTGTACTTTTTTGGCTCTTGGTATGGATGAGTTCTCGTCTTTTATTAAGGAGGCTGGTTTAGTCGACTTACCCGTATCGGGCAAGCAATTTACGCGGTTTGGTTTCGCTAATCGGTGCAGCCAAATAGATCGTTTTTTGGTGTCAATTTTTTGGGTTGAACGATTTGGCCGATTACAACAAATTTCACTTCCTCGGTCTGTGTCCGATCACTGTCCCTTGTTGCTCTTGTGTGATGATTATGATTGGGGACCTCGGCCCTTTCGCTTCATAAATTGTTGGTTAGATTGTTGACGGAATGTGTCTCAGTTTGTTGAGGAATGGCAACGTCTCACCGACTCTGACGTTGGTTCAGTTAATATTAATATAAAGTTGTGACATTTGAAGTATTTCCTTCAGGTTTGGAATAGATCTACTTTTGGAGACATTGAAGAGTCTATTTCATTGTTACAAGCATCAATAGACAGTGTTGATGGCGAGGTTGCGTCTAGGGGAGCTTCGGAAGTAGCTCTTGAGCAGCGCAAGGCCTGATTTCAGGCTTTATGGCTAGCAATTAGGCGCAAAGAGGCATTGTGGCGACAAAAGTCGCGGGTTTCGTGGCTGAAATTGGGGGATCGAAATGCCTCTTTTTTCCATAGAGCTATTAAGATTCGGGCCTCGACGAATTTAATTGTTAGATTGGAGGTGAATGGTCATTGGGAGACTGATCTGAATATCTTGCGGGGTTATCTTGTGTGAGAATTTCATAGCCATTTCACTTGTGTTAAACAGAATTGTTCTTGGGAACTGCCTGATAATTTTTCTAAAATTTTGGATGTTGATGTGTCAGTTTTGGTTGCCCCTTTTTCGGAAGCTGAGGTCCTTGCGGTTATTAGAGAGTCTGATGGTTCGAAGGCCTCGGGTCCGAATGGTTTTAGCATGGAATTTTATAAGAAGTGTTGGGATTTTGTTAAGGGTGACATCATGCGTTTTTACTTCACTTTCAGGATTATGGGTGTCTACCGAAAGGTGTTAATTCGACTTTTCTAGTTCTCATTCCCAAGAAATTGTCCCCTATGAACATCGGGGATTATCGTCTCATCAGTTTGATAAACTCTTCTTATAAAATCTTGGCGAAAGTTTTGGTGAAACGACTTCAGTGAGTTTTGGGAAAAGTTATTAGTGATTCTCAATCTGGTTTTGTTCAGGATTGAAAAATTGTTGACGGCATCCTATTGGCCAATGAGATAATTCATTCTTTGAAGTATAAGACGGTGCTGTGAGGTGGTTTTGTGTTGAAGCTTGATTTCGCCAAAGCTTATGACTGTGTTCGATGGGATTTTTTGGATCATGTCATGTGTCCTATGGGTTTTGACGTTATTTAGAGAAAGTGGATGTGGGAATGTTTTAGACTGTTTGTCTGTCTTGTTTTATGGGTCTGCTACTAAAAAATTTGGTATGGGTCGTGGTCTTCAGCAGGGTGACCCATTGTCGCCTCTCTTGTTCGTTATTGTTTGTTGGGGCTTTTAATCAGTTAATTTTTCAGGAGAAAGCTATCGGTCTGGTAAAAGGTATTGAGGTGGCTGATGGTATGTTTATTTCCCACTTACAATTCGTTGATGACACAATTTTATTTTTTGAGGCTTCTGTGCTTTGTGCTAAAAATGTTCAATTATTACTGTTTATGTTTTGAGGCTTGTTCTGATTTGGTGATTAATTACCACAAGTCTTCACTTTTTGGTTTTGGTGTGGATGATGTTTTTTAAAAGGTTGGGCAGTTTTTGGTTGTGTTCGTGGTGAATTGATCATTAATTATTTAGGTATGCCTTTAGGTTTGAATAACCGACGCAAGGAGTTTTGGGACCCAATTGTGGCTCGCTTTTGAACAAAGCTCGTTGGTTGAAAACGCACATCACTCTCGTTTGCGGCAAGAGTTGTTCTGGTTAATTTCGTATTGTTTACACTACCAATTTATTACATGGGAGTCTTTCTTGTTCCAAAGGGGGTCATTGCAAAGTTGGATAAAATTCAAAGAGCTTTCCTTTGGGGAGGTGTGGAGCTTCAGCTTTAGAAAGATAAGTCAGGTTCGATGGGATGTTGTGTGTCGGCCTCAACATCTCGGTGATTTGGGTGTAGTGGACTTTCGCCTGCGAAATTTGGCTTTACCCTCTAAATGGTCGGGGCGTTACGCCACGAAATCGAATTCTCTTTGGAGATCTCTTATTGTTGCGAAGTATGCTGAGGAAACTCGATGGTGGCGTTTTTCTACGGCAAAAAGACAGAACATGTCAATAATTTGGAGACAAATTATGGATGTCATTTCATCAGATGAGATAGCTGTTCACTTTCGCTCTTCCAATTTTGTTTGGAAGCTCGGGTGTGGGGAGAAGATTCTTTTTTGGTGGGATCCATGGTGCATCGATGTACCTTTAAAGGAGGTTTTCCGCGTTTGTTCTCTTTAGCAGTAAACAAATTGGCGTTAGGAGTGAGTTATCTCGAGATGGTTCGTTTAATCATTCGATTAAGGTGATTTTTTCAGACGTTCCCTGCAGGTTTTTGAGTTAAGGATGTTACGCGAGCTTGCTACCATTGTTTCCCCATGCATGCTCCGTCATGTTGTTCCAGATTTGCTGGTTTGGAAACCAGATTCGCGCTGCAAGTTCTCGGTCCGGCTGCTAACGGAGTTGCTCTTGGCTGATCGCGCAGATGATGTAGATGTTGGTGTCTATTTTGTTTGGGATGTTTTAGTCCCTCCAAAGGTCCATGCTTGCCTACAATTTGTTTCTTGCAATAGCGGGGCTTGGTGATCAACGAGGACCATGGTCGATGTGTGTGGTGCGGTGTGTCCGATGATGACGCTGACCATATCTTGTTTTGTTGTCCAGTTGTGTTGCACATTTGGCATTGGTTTTTAGCTTGGTAGGGTGTGAGTTTATCGTTACCTTGTCGGCTACTCGACTTTTTGATTCCGGGGTGCCATTGTTCATTTCGTGGGGAGATTCGGCAGTGGTGGATGGCATGTGTTGTGACTGCCCTTTGGTCACTTTGGTTGGCTAGGAATGAGGTCGTTTTTAATAAAAAAAACGCATGTCGTTGGAGGAGGTGTTCTTCTTGACTAAGATGCGTGCTTTATTTTGGGTTAAGCTTTCTCGTGATGCATGTGATATTAGCGAGGCGCAATGATGGTATTTTCCTCGGGAGTGTGTTGCGTCCGGTTTGTCTCAAGGTCCTCAGTTGGGATTTTAGTGGGAACCACCTCTTGCTCGAATGGTTAAGTTCAATATTGACGGCTCGGCTACTAGTAAACCTGGTCCAGCAAGTTTTGGTGGAGTTTTACGTGATGATATGGGTAAGGTTCTTGGTTTGTTCTCTTAGTCCTCTTGGTTTGATGGCCTCTTGGTTTGATGGATTCGAAAGCTGAGCTTCGGGCAACTCATTTTGCATTATCTATTATGGGTGAGATAGATTTGGGAACATGGCATGGTATTATTATTGAATCAAACTCGCGTGTCGCCATTGATTGGGTGTTGCATGGTGATCAACGGTCTTGAAGGTTGTGGGATATCTTTGTCTCGATTGATTCTGTTTGCTCTCTTTTACCATTCATTTGTTTTCATCATGTGTTCTGCGAAGCGAATGGTTTTGCATACATTGGCTAAACAAGGTGTTGGGTGAGCGTCATTATTCATGTCAGTTGTTGAGTTGCTTCACGTTTCTTGGTTCTTCCTTTCGTGACCTTTGTTGGGGTATACTTTTTTCCTCCGTTTAGGTTGTAGGGAGGTTTTTAATAAGGCTCCCAACCGTAGGTCTAGGCTTTTGTATGATTCTTGTTTCTCTAAATAAAATCATACATATGCTGAAAAAATAATTATATTAAATATTTTAAATATATATATACTTTAGATTTGCATACTCACCCTCGTTACTCTCTATTAAAATATTTTTGTGAATTTTCAAATACTAAACGCTTAATGTGTTCGATTTTTTTTTAAAATTTTTTTATTACATGTGGCAGATTGCTAAATAAATAAAAGTAATTAATAAAATAAATCTAAAAGTTTTAAAATAGTGATAAGAATTTTAGATCATAAGTTTAACCTACTAAAATGTTTTACAAGATAATAAACATCTTATAAATCAAAGAATAAAATTAAAAACATCAACTCATAACTTGTTAATTCTCAAGCAATATGCAATTCCAACATATTATATATAAGCATCATAAATATAATATTAATAGAATTACATTAAATATTAAAAGATTATTTAAACATGTATAACCCCATTTAAAGCAATATTAAATTAATTTACAATGCAAATATTTAATTATCTAATTAAAAATTCAACAAAATATCTATATAAACAAAATTTATTAATTTAGAGGCAATATGGTCCAAAGAGGTGAGAATTGACAAATACATTTCCAACCATTTAATAAAAAAACGCTACTGTTGGGAATGCTATATTATCCCTTGGAGGGAATGTTCTCAAACAAAACATGGGTATGTGATACCGAAAAGGCATAAAGTCAAAAAATACCCTCAACGTTTGACAGAATAATCACTTTGGCCCTTATTATTATTTTTGGAGCAATTCAACCCTCAACGTTTCATTTTGGGTCAAAATAACCCTTCTGCGGATGGAAATTGTTAAAAACTTATGGTAAATAGTTTGAAATGACTTGACAGAATGATAAATCAGCAGAAAAAAAATATTTTATATTTTATGTAATTTTATAAAATTATTTTTGACTGACGTAATGTTTTTTTAAGTCAACACATTTGTCTATATGATATTGACATGTCAGAGTGCACTGACATATAGGTTTGTCACGTCATTTCAAGTCATTTACCATTAGTTAACTGACAGTTTTCGTCGACAGATGGGCCATTTTGACTCAAAATAAAATGTTGAGGGTTGAATTGCTCCAAAAAAAGAATAGGAGCTAAAGTGACTATTTAGTAAAACCTTAAGACATTTTTTTAGCTTTATGCTTTTCGAAAAAGATTATTACCCCTAATAATGATCTTTTTCGCCAACCAAACGCCCCCTAGGTGTTTTAGGAGCGGAGGGAGCTCTAAACATGAGAGAGTGAGGTCATTTTTATTAAAAATAATACTATTAGTTTTTAATTATTTATTAAAATAATATCTAAAATATAGGTTACGATTGTAACATTCGTGTTTCGACAAGGAGTGCCACGAAAATTAAAGTTCACCCAGTGTTCCTTTTTCTTTATGTGGCACACCTGATCAACAATCAATAATATTTAATTAACAGAAAATGGAATGAGTAACTAACGTAACCGATTTTGAATGTATGCGTTTTAGCTAAGGATGTACACGAGATCTAGATCCGATGAGTTCTGAGCTGCCATGGTCCTATATGATCAAGTTTTTTTTTTAAAAAAATGGGTTTGAGTCGAGTGAAAAATTATTAAATGTTAGGTTTGGGTTTAAGGTAAAAAATATGTGACCCAACCTGAGATAATTATACAATTCTATTAAATCTATGTTTTGATTTTGATATAACAATGACTATTATGCAAATAAATAAAGTTTTTAAGGTATTTTGAAATTACTCATAATGGACAAGCATTCAAACAAACTTAACTTATTTTGAAAAAAATATTTTGTATAAGTTAAAATTTTCAAAAGAAAATATTTTCTAAGCATGTTGATACTCTAATAGACCATTATGGTCAGTGCGTACTGGTACGCCCCTATGCGTACCGGTACGAGCCTTCCACCATTGGATTTCATAATAGTCAGTGAGTATCGATACAACCCTATGCATACTGGTACAGGCTTCTTAACACTAGAATTTAAAATGGTAAGTGAGTATCGATACGACTCTTAACGTACCAGTACGAGTTTTAAAATTCTCTTTTACAATTTTTTTCAGTACCGATACGATGAACTCCATACCGATACGTAATAGAGCAAAAAATATTTTGAATACACTGAGTACTGGTACGACCACGAGTGTACTGATACCCATGCTCCACCAAATTTTCCAGTGAGCAATTTTAGTACAGGTACAACCCTTAGCGTACTGGTACCCCTTACTTCGTACCATATGCAAGACCACGAAACCAGTCTGCACTGCCTTTGTAACTACTATTTCTTCTTTAAGCATGTATTGATATAGGCTCTCGCATATCGATACCCATAGTTGACAGACATCATTTAATGCGGGAAAAATACAGCTCAACGACTATATTCAATTCCTCAACAACACAAACAATTAGAAATCAATGAGGATATATAAAAACAAGTCTTCAAAGTTTCTTCAACAACAATACAACTATTCAGAAGCATCCAAACAAAAATATAAAGTTTTTGAGAGCTTTTCATTGTAATATCTTGTACACACTTGAGTGAGCTTTTTGTTTCATCAAGTGTTGGGTATTAGTGAGCTGAAAAATTGTGCAAACAATCTCCTTAGAAGGATTCTCAAAGTTTACTTGTTTGAACTCAATTTTAGGAAAGGGGTCTCTAGACTTTAGGGTATAAGTTAGTTGATTTGTGAGGTTATCTACTTTAGCCAAAAAGGAAAGACAAATTAGTGAATTTGTGAAATCCTTAGTGTGGTAGCTAAGGTAGTAGATGTATACCTTGTTTAGAAGGTTGAACCACTATAATTCATCTTGCAAAGTTTTCTTTCTTTTACAATTTGCTCCTACCAATTTTTAAATTGCCAATTCACCCCCTCTTGGTCATTATCCATCGATTGATCAACTCAACAATTGGTATCAGAGCTACACTAATTGGAAGGCTTTACATCCTCTTGAGTAGATCCAACCGTTGTTCAATCATCCAACTAGTCATCCATGACCTCTACTTCCGGCAACTTCTTCATGGAAGAATCGTAATCCATTTTCCAAGCCACTATACTTTAACGGGGTTAACTACCCTTGTTGGAAGAATAGGATGAGTGTTGTTCATCCTATCTAATGACTACTTCTTTTGGGATGTAGTGATAGATGTACCAACTCTTCCTATGAAAAGATAGGGAGAAAAACTCGTCCCCAATGAGAGACAAGAATGAAGCGATGAAGAAAGATGGCAAATGCAATATAAAGTCAAGGTTATGCTCATCTTGTTTTGTGCTCTTAGACTTGACGAATATGCCAAGATTTCTTCTTGCTCGAGCGCCAAGGAGATTTGGGACAAGCTCGAAGTTACTCACGAGGGAACCAACGAAGTAAAGGAGACCAAGATTGACTTCCTCAATCTAAGCTATAAGAACTTCAAAATAGAACCGGATGAAAACATCAAGATGATGTTTGATCGCTTCTCTTTTATTATAAACGAGCTCAAGGGATATGGAGAGATCATTCCGGAAGACAAGCTTGCTCGGAAGCTCATCTATTCTCTTCTCGACTCATGGGACTCAAAGAAGACCGCCATCATCAAAGCAAAAAATCTCAAGACTTTGAAGCTTGATGAGCTCATGAGGTATGTTCTCACTCATAAGTTGACGAGACAAGAAAAAAAGGATGAAGAAAAGAAAGAAGTGGATAAGAAGAAAGTTGAAATTGCTTTCAAGGCTTCACATGCTGAGAGTGGTTCTAGCAAATAAGATAATGAAGAGATAGCTATGTTTACCAAGAGATTCACAAGATTCATGAAGTCCAACCGAGGAAGAAAGTTCCAAATAAATGAGGGCCTCGAGAATGAATCAAAAGAGAATGACAAGAAACAAACCATTTGCTATGAGTGCAAGAACAAGCTCAATGCTTATGTGGCTACTTGGAACGATTAAGACTCTGTTAGAGTATGCCCAAAAACCAAGCATGAGATGGATGTAAAAGACATACTTATTTTATCTTGTTTATTAATATAAAGCCATTATTATTATTTCAGTCTTATTCTGTGCATCTATAAATAAACTGAATTATAATAAAGTCCTTAGAATAATATAGTTATTCTTAAATATCCTTAGTCGAGAATTATTGTGGGCATGGACAACAATAATGTATTAAAACTAATATGTAGTTGATTGATGACAAAGTATTGTCATTGGCATGGAGATGTCAAAGTCAATACATAAGTATGCGTTAGAGAATGACATACTGGATTGATCCGCTATGAGCATGTTTCTTGGATTATTATGTGACGGTCACAACATTGCTCATGGTGATAACTACATGTATGATCCTCAGACTTGAGATCACCATTATTTCAACATCGTGAGTGACATATTTTGATACAGTCAAACATGTGTCGTAACTGACTACACTATAAAGACTGATATTGGATATGTCACAATCTATGTAGCGGAATATGGTTGATCAAGATATGATTTGTCCTTCCTACATAATTGGAGTAATATCATAGGCCACTTTTAGACCGTATACTCAAGATAGGATTTGTCCTTCCTACATGCATGGCCATGCTCGAATAAATTTATATGGGATATCATATTTATTCGTTTATAATAGTATACTCAAGATATCAAGAAATATTAGATGGACTATACAAGTGTGACTAATTCATGACTTGCTTTTGATCCAGATATGAGGACAAAAGGATGAAATAGATAAAAAGAAGTTAATCACGAAAAAGGTTAAATCGAACCACGACTTCATGTAACTTAGGCAGCAATGATGTATTGCTAGATGCCACTCGTTGCTTGTAATATTAGAATTGTTCTAGATATTACTGCTAACGTTACATGAACCTACAAGGGTTACACCCTATGATTAAAATGAACAAATATTGACTAGATAGCACGTGTACAAACTTGTTGTGCACGAAATAAGTAAAAAACCGAAATTATTATGATTATTGGAATTATAGATAATTTTGGTTATATATTTTAATACTAGATAATTAATGTAATTGTCAGACACTATTAATATATATATATATATCCCTAAAGAAACCTGATAGAAGTAGAATCAGATTCTACATATTTAATTATGTATGGATAAATATAATGTATATTTAAAGAATCTAAATTTAATTAGAATTAGGGTTTTAAATACTATATAAAGGTATGAGGTCTAGCAGCCAATGGCATGCTTTTCGAAAAACCTCTTGACAAGCGTCGTATGTTGTCAAATAAATATTTCTTAATCTCAAATGAATATAAAAATAATGTAGTATAGAGAGAAGAATGGTCGATCCACATGGACTATGGAGCTTCTGATGTTGAGAGATTTTGATTATGACTTTAGTGAGAAAATAAAAATAATGGGGGTTTTTGATAGAGTAGAAACTAAAGGTAAAATAATAAAAACGAATTTGGAGAAAATGACGGAAGTAAATATTTTTAGAAGAAAATTAATTAAATAAATTAGCCTCAAGCTTTGCTTAGCTTCACTTCAAACTGATCATCGAAAAATGATTTTACTTCGGATACATGCCGGTTACAGCCTACAAGGCTCAACCCTTGTAACTTGTTTTTTTCTCCGGTAAACCGATAATCTAAAATCAATTTTTGAATTTCAGTTTTCTGATTAGACTAACCACGACTATCATCGTTAGAATAAAACAGTTTTAAAATTTGGAAAAACCCAACTCGGACTATGTTGTCTCGATGAGAATCGAATCCTATCTCAATTTCCCGTAGCGAATCCGTTGCTAAGTGTGTTCATAGGAAGTCGAATTTGCTACAAGCCGATCCTTCCTCCCAACTATAAATCTGAACAACATTCAAGTCAACGCTAGCTTTTTGAAATGAAAACGTAAAGATTTTTAATAGAAATGTCGATTGCCGATCTAAGTTTCCAGAAAATCGAGAATGTAATACAAAGATGTTGAGTGCTTTTTAATTCTCACAAGGTGAATTAAAGCTTCGCTCTAAGCCTTTGGCTAATAGGTAAATTTAGCTAAGCATGGTTATGGTAAAAATCATACTTAGCATAAAAGAAAAAAAAACTTAAAGCAAGAACTAAAGAAAAGAAAGAATTTTATAAAACTTCAAAAGTAAAAAACAAAACTAAGAATGAGAGATGCTTTTCTAGCTTACCCTAAAGGGTATTTATAGTATTCTGAAACTCTAAAATAACCTTAAAATGATAAAAGATAAATCCTAAAAATATTCAAACTTAAATCCTAAAAACAAAAGATAAATCCAAGTTTGAAATTCAAAATGCAGCTGATCTGCTTATTCGCTATTGCTGACCACCTTCTAGAAGCCACTGACTGGATCTTCTAGAAACTGCTAACTGGATGCCACGTCAGACTTCATGCCCAGACTCATGCCCACTAGCCCAGCCTTGATTCTAGAACAAAAAAAAAACTATAGAGCTCTGTCTTTTAGTGCAATTTCTAGAATTGTAGTCCTGCATAGAAAACACACAAAAAACGTCCAAATCAGCAACATGAACTAATCATTAAGGACAAAATTAAAGATAAAATAGTACCCAAATTAACCACTTATCACCTCTCTAACAGTTAGAGAAGAGAAATATTGTTCGTTTTATTTGGGTGGACTGCGTAGAGGTCGGAACACTGCTATGACGACTCGGATTCAATTTGGATTCTCCTATACTCTCTGTGGATTTCCAGATTTATTGAGGTAATGTTTCATCCTTTATTACCCCAAATTCATCCCTTGTACATGGATCACTGGTGGATTACGCCGAATAATTTTTCTGCTGCGCCATGGGGTGTACCGGCGTTATCCAACAGGACTCATCCGACAAGGAGGAGCAAGAGGTAGCCAACCTATGTCTCATGGCACTTGAAGAGGATCTTAAGGTAACCTCTAATTCAACTACTCCATTTGATCTTTCATTTAATGAATTAGTAATGAGTGTGATTAATTCCAAGAGGTTTATGATGAGTTAGTTTTAGAATTTAAAGAGTCAATTTTGAAAAATAAAAAGGGTGTTTTAAAATTGAAAAATGAAAACGACTCTATTTCTAAATCAATTTGGAGCTTGAAATTAAGGTAAGAGAAATGCAAGCAAAAATAAATGTTTTTGAAAAGAAAAATCAAGACTTGCATGGATTATTTTCAAAAGTCCATGATGATCACCAAAAGGAAGTTGGTGATCTTAAATATTCTTTGAACAAAGTTTGGACAAGTCGTTTTAAAAAAAAATGAAATCATTCAAAACTCAACTATGTAAAAAGAAACTTTAATTGTTACAAATATATAGGATTTTATAGACCCTCAAATGGTAAGTATATTAGGAGTGTTTGGGTTTATAAGGAACTTTTAGCTTCTAATAATAAATGATCTTGAAAAGAAAAATCAAGACTTGCATGGATTACTTTCAAAAGTCCATGATGATCACCAAAAGAAAGTTGGTGATCTTAAATATTCTTTGAACAAAGTTTGGACAAACCATTTTAAAAAGGAAATCATTCAAAACCCAACTATGTAAAAAAGAACTTTAATTGTTACAAATATAGAGGCTCCAATATACCCTCAAATGGTAAGTATGTTATGAGTGTTTGGGTTCATAAGGAACTCCTAGCTTTTAATAATGTTGATCTTATTGCTATTTAGATCCCCAAGGGGACTAGGATTTGGGAGCTAATTCATATGGACCCAAAAGAACTTAGGTATCAAAAATCAAGACGTGATTCTATGTTTTTAGTGGGAGCATTGCTACAAGGCCCAAAACTCAAGCTCAAATTCGTGGTACCTTAATAGTGGATGCTCGAGACATATGACCAGTGACAAGAGTCGGTTCATAGAGCTAAAGCCAAAAGGTTGAGGAGTAGTGACATTTGGTGACAACTCCAAAGGCCATATTGAAGGAATTGATTCTATTGCTAATCACTTCCATACTTATTGAAAAAGTTTTATATGTCAACGGTCTAAAACATAATTTGTTAAGCATAAGTCAATTGTGTGATAAAGGATACAATGTCTTGTTTGATTCTAATTGTTGTAAAATAATTGACATTGCATCTAACAAAATTATGCTTATAGGTCATAGAATAGGAAACTATATATGGCACATTTAGATGACATTCGTGTTTCTAATGCATGTTTTGTTGCTAGAGATAAGCATGATGCTTGGTTATGACATAGAAAACTAGGACATGCTAGCACGAGTATTTTAGAAAAGTTGATTTCTAATGATCTAGTTACAGGTTTGCCTAAAATTAAATTCTTTCTTGATAAAATTTGTGATGCATATGCCAAAGGAAAACATAAAATGATTTCTTTTAAGTCCATTAATGATGTATCAACCAGTAGGATATTACAATTGATATATATAGATATTTTTGGTCCTATTAGAACTATGAGCTTGAGTGGAAAACAATATGCTTTTGTGCTTGTTGATGATTACTCTAGATGTTCTTGGGTTATATTTTTAAGTACAAAAGATGAAACTTTAAAAAATCATCACGTTTTCAAAAGCAAGCCAAAATGATGTTGGTCACTCTATTTCACATGTTATGAGTGATCATGGAACCGAATTTCAAAATCTTAGTTTTGAAGAATTTTGTAACTCTAGTGAGATTAGCCATATTTTTTTGGCTCCTCACACCCTTCAACAAAATGGGGTTATTGAGAGAAAAAATATAACTTTAGAAGAATGGCTAGGATCATGCTTTGTGAAAAATAATTTGCCAAAATATTTTAGGGCAGAAGTTACAAATACCGCTAGTTATATTATTAACTGAGTAATGATTAGGCCACTTTTAAAGAAACCCTTTATGAATTTTTTAAAAATAAAAAGCCTAACATTAGTTATTTTCATCCTTTTAGATGAAGCGTTTTGTTTTAAATAATGGAAAGATAATATTAGAAAATTTGATGCTAAAAGTGATAAAAGTAATTCTTGGATATTCCTTAAACCCTAAAGAAATTTGTCAAAATATTTTTGGGTAGAAGCCACAAACACCGCTTGTTATATTATTAACCGAGTAATGATTAGGCTGCTTCGTTCCGTTTACTCTAAAAGAAACTAGACTCAAATGTATTTCTAAACACATAAGGTAGTACTTCTAATTCGACTTGTACAATTTATGTCGAATTTTTAAAGTCACTACCGAACTAGTATTAGGAGCAGTCTGTTGCTCTATTTTTCTGATCTATGATCAATTAAAAGATCGTATCTTTTAAAATACAAATAAAAATTGGCATCCATTTGTTCTAAACGAACTAGACTTACTCACGGTTACAATGACGTGTGGATCACTTTCTAATTATTTATATAGAATTTTTGGTGATTTTTTGAACTCACTACCTATGTATAAAATCCTGGACAAATTTCATAAACTTAATTTTTAATTTCATTAATCATTCTAAAATTCTTCAAAATACTTACAAACATATTTCACATGAATGATAACAAACATATTCATCCAACTTACACCACATAATATATATATATATATATATATTGATGCTTGTCGAATAGTGATGCACTTTATAGCAAGTATACTAGTCGAATCAAGTAATAAAGTGATAAGTAGAGTGCCAAACCTATGAGGATTAGATTAATAACTACGAAGTTATCGATCTTAAAAATGTGTTTGCAAGTAATGGTGATTGTTGATTTTAATTAAAACTAAAACAATTAAACTAAAGATAGCTATGATTAAGACAAACAACTGTGGCAAATAATATATAATTATGGAAGCTGGGATTATTGCTAAGGATATATGCTCGATTACTTATTACAATGTTATAGCAATTAACAATACATGTATGCTTAAACCATTAAGATCTTTATCTACTCGACAAGATTTTTTAAGGAACTTCTAACTCTCTCGATGCCTAGAAGTTAATAATATTGAAGCTAAGGTAATACATCTCTGCGTGAACCCTAACAACTCTATTATTTGTTTAAGAACTCCCTTTTAGTCATTGAAACCTAATCTTATGTCTAAGCCAGATTAGAACTAAGTCAATAGCTTAGCCCCACTGTTCACGTTTGTATAACCTAACTCTCTCGATATTAAGCCACAAATCAATAGTTAAAAGGCCTCTCTCAATAGCTGTTACATTAACTACGCATGAAGAACAATGGACAGAATAGATAAAGGGAAAAACAACTATAACAACTCTATTATTTGTTTAAGAACTCTCTTTTAGTCATTGAAACCCTAATCTTATGTCTAAGCCAGATTAGAACTAAGTTAACATCTTAGCCCCACTGTTCACATTTGTATAACCTAACTCTCTCAATATTAAGCCACAGATCAATAGTTAAAAGGCCTCTCTCAATAGTTGTTACATTAACTATTCATGAAGAACAATGAACAAAATAGATAAAGGGAAAAACAACTATAGCATTATAATAAAGTAATCAAAACATAAAATCATGTGAAGCAATAACCCCAACTATAGCACTATAACAACTCTATTATTTGTTTAAGAACTCTCTTTTAGTCATTAAAACCCTAATCTCATTTCTAAGCCAGATTAGAACTAAGTTAACAGCTTAGCCCCACTTTTCACGTTTGTATAACCTAACTCTCTCGATATTAAGCTACAGATCAATAGTTAAAAGGCCTCTCTCAATAGCTATTACATTACCTACACATGAAGAATAATTAACATAATAGATAAAGGGAAAAACAACTATAGCATTATAATAAAGTAATCAAAACATAAAATCCCGTGAAGCAATAATCCCAACCAAAGTATTTAGCTCATGTTTGAGCCTAAAACATCCATAGTGAAAAGTATTAAGTACAACAATTTATCAAGCAAGAAAAAGAAAAGAGTCGAGCGTCATCGACAAACTCCATCTGTGCCGTCTAACTGTTGTTGTAGGTCTCGCACTCCGTCAGCCTCTCTCGATGGCGTCTATCGTGAGGAGAATTCTCTAACTTCTACTCTGATGGTTCTTCTCAAGCTTCAAACTAGGACTAGTATCTATAATTGCGCTCTCTTGAAGTAGCGTCCAAGTTTCTCTTATATAGACGGTGAAACTTAGGGTTTAAGAACCCTAAAGTGTGCGCGACTTCATTAAAGAAGGTCATTGCTTTCCCATTATATTTAATGTTATGTATCTGGGAGAAAGTCCACGTGGGAAAAAATAGATTCATCTCTAACTCTTTATGCCTCGTCAGCTCTTGCCATGTGATCTGCTACTCTTTCGCTCTAGCACTCCTCTGACATCTACCGGCATCCTGCACATGCACCACAAAACACCATCTTTTTCGTAAAAAAGTACCAATATATATTGCATGTAAAGTGCAGACGGTGTAATTCCCTATCTACATGCAAATATATACAATCTAACCTAAATGCAAACTATATAAGCTTGAAAACATGCAAAAGATAAGTAAAAATGACATATAAAATAGATCATTTACACACTCGTCATATATATATAAATAAATAAAATCGTATTTTTATTTTTATTAAAATAACCTTATTCATATAATGGGTTGTGGGCGGACATATATAGGGCGCGCATATATGAGGCATGTAAGGTCTCAAATTTATACGCATTACCCATGGTGGGTATGACTTTTGACACCCACGTCCGCCAACTATCCACTAAACGTATACTCATCCTAATTGGGGTGAGTGTGATACGAAATCCACAAAATTGTATATGTCTATCATCCCTACTCTAGATCTTATCAAATTAGTTCTTATGATCCTGGATTTATTTAAATGTTAATGAATACGAGTGAGAAAAGAACTTGAAAAAATGGGACTTAAATATCTTTTAGGTTTCGTTATTTGTGTTTTAAAAATAAAAATAAGAAAAAGAAAAATCAAATGAACTCACACTTTCAGCTATGAATTAATTAAAATTTTATTTTTAAAAAAATCACGCTCAATTGAGTTTCTTTAAGGTTAATTTTCACCGGTGGTCCCTTTATTAGAGCGTATTTTATTTTGGTGATCAAATCTGAAAAAGTGTTGTTTTGATACTTATGTTTTCGAAGTCTATCGTTTTGGCCACTCGAGCGTTAACCTCTGATAATACAATGACGCGACACGTTAATAAAATATTTAATTTTAAATTTGAACCTCAAACTTTTAAAATTTTATTTTTTCACCATCTTCACTCAAAAAAAGCGTTTCTCTAAAAGAATTCTCTAACCTAAACCTATCCCCTCCATCTATAAGTGAACTATAATTTTAGAAAGTTATCTTTATTTTTCTAATTTGTTAAAATATGTGGATGTTTGCTCTGGGTTTAATTTGTTTTTTAGAACCCAGTTTTGGTTTTGGCTAATTTTGTGAATTACTAATCTAGTTTCTGTTGTTTTTGTAGTTTTGTGTATGCATACTTGCTCCTTGAAGTGAATTCAATTGATTCTATCATTCATTGAGTTTTTTTAATTAAATAAAGATGTATTACACTCTCAAGGTAAATGTCAAGATTTAAACTCATATAAAATGAGACAACATAAGTATCCTCGGCTACTAATCTAATTTATGTAGCAATTGAGTTAATTGATGGTCTTGTTTCATTTGGCCGAAAAAAAGTATCACTTTAAGATTAATTATTTTGTTGGTGTTTATGTTTCAGGGATCTTGAATTTCTTCTAGCTATTTGTGTTCTTTTCATGTGTAGGACAACCCCTTAGCACTCGCGGAGTTAGCTGTAGAAGGGGCTATCGAGATTGTTGTAACTTGTAATAAAGACTATTGGGGATAAAATTCTTAGTCAGTCACTTGCGGATATTGGTGGGAAAGGCTTGTTCACAAAGGAAACATACGAGGCTTCAATAAATGGCGATACTGACATTGATGTCCACTCGATGAAGGATGTTCCTACTTATTTGCCGGAGAAGACGATTCTTCCATGCAACCTTAAGCAGGGACGAAGCTATATTTTTTCACTTTGGTCTTTCTATATATATATATATTTTAAATTAATTTATTTGTGAATTTGTCCTTTATTTTTAAATATTTATGCTTTGTCCCCCAATCTTAAATACTGACTCCATCTCTGACCTTAAACATGAGGATGTTCGTGATGCATTTATTTCCTTGGTTGAGCTTCATGCCGGGAGTGTCGTTGGTACCGCATCACTTAGAAGAAAGTCATAAATACTCTATAGATATCCATCACTCAGAGTAAAGTTACTTTGCTTATGTTAACTTATTCTAGCAAAGGGAGAGGTTAGGGTTAGAGAACTTTTTTAGAGAAATTTTTTTTGAGATGGTGAAAATGTTTTAAAAGTTTAAGGGTCAAATTTAAAATTAATTTTTATTAACGTGGCATGTTATCGTATTAACGGGGTTAACGAAGGCTAACGGTCGGGTGACTAAAACAATAAACGTCAAAAACATAAGTGATCAGAATAATACATTTTCAAATTTGGTGACCAAAATAAAACGTGTCCTAAACAAAAGGGACCACTGATGATGATTACCCTTTCTTAGTTATTATCTTTTTAGGGTAATTGTAGTTATTATTAGGTGTAAGCACCAAATCTTACTTGAGGCTGATTATACGGCCCGAGTACAGTCCAGCAGATCTAATAAAACCTAAAAAAATAAAAAAAATCCAAACAATAAAAAATACAAAAAAATTCAGAAAAATCAAAAAAGGGGGAAATATTACGAAAATAATAGAAAATGAAATAAAAACTCTAGATCTGTCAAAGTGTTCCTCCGTCGTTGTCAACAAACCTGTTTCCAAGAGGACTTTGAGTCACCTCCGATTCTTGCGCCTTACTTACAGATCCAACCTTATCCCAACAGTTTTCCTATGAATCCGGGAAGAAATGGCTTGAAAAACCCTAATTTCGGCCTATAAATAAGAACTCCGAAAATCTGAGAAGGACACAAAAGATTAACGAGAAAAATCAGAGCAAAAAGGTTGGTGAGAAAATTTTAGCGAGACTGAGAAAGCAAGGATAAAGAAACCACGTTCTTACCTCAGTTCACAGTGACCAGAGTATTATTTGCGAGATCGAAACGGTGAAAGAGTTCCCAACACGGTCAGATTCAACATATCCCGAGGATAGTCCGATCCAACGGCGGATTCAAGAGTTTGAGAGAGGTAAAATTTATTTTTTTGTCTAGATCTACTTTGATTCACTTGGTTTTTGTCGAAACTAACGTGGGATTCAGATATAGAATGGAAAAATAAACGAGAAAAAGACATTTTTTTCATTTTTGCCGTCGTCGGCGTTAATCTAACGGCGACGGTAGTGACCAGAAACGTGAAAAAGGGGTGGGGTTTTGTTAGAACTCTCTAAGGTTGAAATGAAATAATAAAAGGGAAATGAATAGAACTTGTTTTGAGATGTCGAATGGTGTCTTTGTTTTTCTAATGAAAATTGAAAAAAATGGCAGTTTAAATTGCTCTTTAAACCTTCACTCGGTAATGGTTAAAAGCTTTTAATGAAAGTGTTGAAAAATGGTGAATAATAAGATGAAGTTTTGGGGCAATACCTTGGTCTCCCCTTAATCATGGGTAAAAGCAAACTGGAAACTTTCAGGTACTTAGATGAAAAAGTGGACAAGAGGATGTGCAATTGGACCAAGAACTTACTCTCCTTTGCTGGTCGAGAGATATTCATCAAATCAGTGGCACAAGCTATCCCTGCCTATGCAATGTCATGCTTTCTTCTCCCGGATTGCATCATTGACCCGATGGTGTCCACAACTAGAAATTTTTGGTGGTCTGGGAAGAATAAAGAGAGCGGATGGTCTCATGTGGCGTGACAAAACCTATGTATACCGAAAGGATTTGGGGGATTAGGATTCCGAGATCTCAAGACATTTAATCTTACACTTTTGGCCAAGCAAGTTTGGAGATTGCTATGCAACAAAGAGTCGCTGTGTTTCAAAGTGCTCTTGGCAAAATATTTCCTCAATGGGGACGTGCTTGAAGCAAAACATGGGGGGAAACCTCATTTGTGTGGAGCAACATCTTCAAGGCAAAAGAAGCAATTAAAGAAGGCTTCCATTGGAGGATTGGGACTAACAGTCAGGTCCGAATTTTTAAAGATAAATGGGGGAGTACCAAACCTATCTCGCTGAAAGGAAGTCACTTGGACAATGAGCTTAACCCGATTTAGTGTAGCGAGTTTATGGTGCATAATGTTGCTGCTTGGAATGTTGTCAAGCTTAATCAAGTTTTCTCTGATGAGGATGCGGATGTGATTAGTCGGTGCCCTATTGCACCCCACTATGGTGATTTGATCGTTTAGGGACACCACTCGTCCGACATCTATACGACTCGATCCGGTTATAATTGGCTCATTCTACAGAAACATGAGGTAAGAGACTCATCGACAATTTGGAAGGCAATGACAAAGCTTCCCACTTTGCCCAAATTTTGACTGTTTGGGTGGAGATTGTGTCATGAAGCCCTCCATTTGGGCTACAAACTTAAAGCCGCTGGTCTGGACCCTGGTACTTGTAAAATGTGTAACAATGACATTGAATCTTGCCTTCACGCCTTTCGGGAATGCCCAACCCTTAGAGAAGCCTTTGATATTTGCTCGCTATCGACATCCTTGCCAAATGGTCAGTTCTCGAGTTGCAAGGCCTGGCTGGAGGAAGCACTCAAGAACCTTGACAAGGAAAAGTTCACACTTCTCATCATTCTCCTATGGAACCTATGGAATCGGAGAAACAAATTGACCCACGAGAACAAGGTTCTCTCGATCCGAGATGTTGTTGATTATGTGTAGGTTTTAGCTTCGGATTACAAAGCAGCCCAGGAGCCCATAAGTAATCATGTCCCTTGCAGTCGAGCTAAAATATGGTCTTGTCCACTCGAGGGTACCATCAAGGTAAATGTTAATGCAACATTCATGCCAAACTCGGGGGAAGCCTCAATTGGAATAGTGGCCCAGAACTCGCATGGATTAGTCCTTGATGCGAGAGCCCAAAAGCTACAAGGGGTGCACACTGCTGAAACTGCTGAAGCTTGTACCTACACTTTGGGCCTCAAGATGGCAGTAGAAAATGATTGGCCAAAGGCCTTAATTGAAGGAGATTATATGGTGGTGGTTAACAAGCTGAACGCTACGTCACTTCATAGGTCGATCAAAGCAGCATACTTAACCGAAGCACATGTCATACTGGCCGAACGCAACAACTATAAGGTCACACATATAGGCCGAGAAGCAAATAGGGTCGCTCACTCACTTGCACATTAGGGGCATAAATTGTATTGAGCCTTTTACTTTCTCGTATGAAGTTCTGGATTGTATTGCTAACTTTGTAATTGATGATGCCATTTATGGCTAATGAAATACGATCCATCTTTCAACAAAAAAAAACTCTATTCAATGGCATTATAAGAAAACTTTAAAATTGCCTTTATTGATTATAGGAAACGGTGCAGTGAAGTATGTGAATTGAGTAAGCCAACTGTCCCACATGTACTTAGATTAGGGGAAATTTGCATGTTAGGTCCTTGTTTCTTTAGGTGTGCAGTATTCTGGTACTTATTTTTAGTATGGATTAATTTAGTTATAATTTAGCCACTAGGTTTAGGTTCTTTAAATTTGATCCTTAATTTGTATAACTAATTTAGGCATTAATTCGTCTCTTTTTTTAGGTGGATGGTTAAACATTTAATTGGACTTAAAATTGAGTTTAATTGTGGGTTGATCTTAAAATTGTGCGAATAATGTGTTTCAGTCTAGGTATTCGATTAATAATTCGCTTAATTTGGGATTAATTATGATTAGACTTAAAATCCTGACACTCGATTAAAACATTGATCTTCTTTTTTTTAATTTGTTTGTCTTTGTTAGCATGTTTAATTTTGTTTATTGATTCATTTGATTTATTTTCATGTTTTCGTCTTTTTATAATAGTGCTATTAACCTTACCTTTGAATTCTTTTTAGACAACACAACCTCTTTAGGTACCAATTTTGGGCATTATGGGGGTGCTATAACCTTCCCCACACGTAACCGACTCCCGAGCCCAACCATGACTCCAGTTTAGACGCATACCATTTCTACAAGTTTTCAGTCGTACCCAACCCAAAACGACTGATGGTGACTCCTATTGGTTTCTAGTTAGTTTCATGTTTAGTTGCATTCATCTCTAGCAATCACATATAGGTTGCATATGTTACTTGCCATGCCTTTAATTGGATTTAATTGCTTAAGACTTGTTGAATATCCAATGATGAATTTTTGCCACCGCACTTAATTGAAAGAACCTTTAATTTTATGATTGCATGAAAAGAACTTAGAATTTTACAATGATGCTGATTTTTTTACACGGTTGTGGCTTGTTGATTGAAAGAAACTTAGTGAACTTAGGTTGCTTAAAATTTGGGTAAATTTGAAAATTAAAAGTTAAATTCTTGCTAGAGATGCCCGAAACTGGCTTTAGTAGTAAATGCACTTTCTTGCTAAAGGTGCCCAAAACTGGCTCTAGTAGTTAATGCACATTAAAGAGTCGCTAGAGGTGCCCGAAATTGGCTCTAGTCGACTAAAATAAAATGAGAAATTGCTTACTTTGCTAGAGGTGCCCGAAATTGGCTCTAGTGAAAATAAAAATAAATGCCCCAGTAATTAAATTGATAAACGCCTATTGTTCACATAGAATCTTGAAAATCAACTTGTACACAACTATGCACGCACATTGTCACGAGCATTATAGTTTTGTTCCGGGTAATTTTTGTGCTATCCGAAAAATTAAGAGGTGATCATACTTTGTGCCACGGTTCCGAGGTTTGAATTCAAGTTTGAAGCATGTCTTTGATGATTAAAGTCTTGGCAGGTAATTGTTAGTTTGCATTGCTTGAGGACAAGCAATAGTTCGAGTTTGGGGGTGTGATAAGTGTTCAAAAGTACTATTTTCTTACCTTTTTGACTCATATTATTGTTAGACTTAGGCTAATATTAGTTGCATAATTAGCCATTCATGCATTAATCCATATTTCCTTCCATCGTTGAGCTTGATTACTTAACTTGGTAGTTTTTGTGGGAAAAGATGTTGCTTTGGTGTGTTTTGTGTGTATGTGCAGGATCACATGCCAAAGCAAGGCTAGAGCTAGTTGCCAGGGCAATACATGAAGGAGATGTCGAGCTAGTTGCCAGGGCAATGCATAGAGGAGAATCCGAGCCAGTTGCCAGGGCAATTGTCGACAAAGAACAAAGGTGATATGGTAGTCGAAATTGATGACTAGACAAGCCCAAGATGACGTGGAGCAAAGCCCAATCCCAAAGGAATTTGATTTCCATGAAGAGATTAAATTCCAAGAAGATATGAGAAGTTCTAGTAGGAATATAATTATAATAAAGCATTATATTCTTTAAAGATAATTTAATTCCAACTTAACTTCCTCCTCAAAGAAGGACTTTGACCTAGCCCTATAAATTAGAGGGGAATTTCGACAATCCAAGGAGAGCAAGAAGAGAGAATTTTCGACAAACATCTAGGGCAAGGAGATTTCGACAAGCTTCTTTCTTCATCTTTTTCTTTCTTGTTCAATTAGGTTCATGCTAGGGATTATTTATCTTGTGTTTCTTTGGAACCTAGCCATGAACTAAATCTATTTGGCTATGGTTATTGTGTTTTGTGGTTGTGAGAAACTATTGGTTTTTGTTTAGGTAATAAGAGTTTGCACTTTTCTATTCAAGGTTTATTCATTCTTGGTTCTTATTCTTGTTTGCGAGTGAATTTGGAGAGGATCTCGTAACTTCATCTATTTATCTAATATCGGGAGAGTTAGATTCAAGAAATGAATGAATATGATCTTTATTCAATCTATTGATGGTGAAGATTAATCCGGCTTAGGAATAAGTCAAGGATTTCAACGGCTAAGAGGAGCGCAAGATTGGTTGTTGTTCACCCTTGATTCACGCAGGGATGTATTATCAAGGCATGCACAAGTAGCTAGAGTTTCAACTTAGGGATAAAAAGAAACCATTGAAGAACGCTCTGCCAAACCTTGAAGGTTGCTGCCCAAACGCCCAAGTAGTTGCCCAACTAGTCGCCCAGGCAGCCATCGATTAGTTGCCAAGGCAACCCCGTTGTGCAAGTTGCCACGGCAACTGAGTTGCCCGTGCACTCTTTTGCCAAGACGATCCAATCGGCTATCAGACCTCAACTGACGATAACCTGGCCTATCTCTCTCAATTGATCTCATCTATTCTTTTACTTTATTGCTTTCTAGTTTAGTTATTAGTTAAACTCCTATAATCATTTATTTGTGTTTTTAATTTTTACAGTACAAGAGACTAGATTCTTGAAGTGGCACCAATCCCTGTGGAGACGATATCTTTTATACTATAACTTGCAACCTGTATACTTGCACAATTGTGTAGCACTTATTATGTGCAACAAGTTTTTGTTCACCCTTGATTCACGCAGGGATTGGTGTGATAGCCGATTGGATCATCTTGGTAAAAGAGTGCACGGGCAACTCAGTTGCCGTGGCAACTTGCACAACGGGGTTACCTTGGAAACTAATCGATGGCTGCCTGGGCGACTAGTTAGGCAACTACTTGGGCGTCTGGGCAGCAACCTTTAAGGTTCGGCAGAGCGTTCTTCAATGGTTTCTTCTTATCCCTAAGTCGAAACTATAGATACTTGTGCATGCCTTGATAATACATCCCTGCGTGAATCAAGGGTGAACAACAACCAATCTTGCGCTCCTCTTAGCCGTTGAAATCCTTGACTTATTCCTAAGCCGGATTAATCTTCACCATCAATAGATTGAATAAAGATCATATTCATTCGTTTCTTGAATCTAACTCTCCCGATATTAGATAAATAGATGAAGTTACGAGATCCTCTCCCAATTCACTCGCAAACAAGAATAAGAACCAAGAATGAATAAACCTTGAATAGAAAAGTGTAAACTCTTATTACCTAAACAAAAACCAATAGTTTCTCACAACCACAAAACACAATAACCATAGGCCAAATAGATTTAGTTCATGGCTAGGTTCCAAAGAAACACAAGATAAATAATCCCTAGCATGAACCTAATTGAACAAGAAAGAAAAAGATGAAGAAAGAAGCTTGTCGAAATCTCCTTGCCCTAGATGCTTGTTGAAAATTCTCTCTTCTTGCTCCCCTTGGATTGTCGAAATTCCCCTCTAATTTATAGGGCTAGGTCAAAGTCCTTCATTGAGGTGGAAGTTAAGTTGGAATTAAATTATCTTTAAAGAATATAATTCTTTATTATAATTATATTCCTACTAGAACTTCTCCTATCTTCTTGGAATTTAATTCTTCTTTAATCTCTTCATGGAAATCAAATTCCTTTGGGATTGGGCTTTGCTCCACGTCATCTTGGGCTTGTCTGGTCATCAATTTCGACTACCATATCACCTTTGTTCTTTGTCGACAATTGCCCTGGCAACTGGCTCGGCGTCTACTTCATGCATTGCCCTAGCAACTAGCTCGGCATCTCCTTCATGTATTGCCCTGGCAACTAGCTCTAGCCTTGCTTTGGCAAGTGATCCTGCACATACACACAAAACACACCAAAGTAGCATCTTTTCCCACAAAAACTACCAAGTTAAGTAATCAAGCTCAACGATGGAAGGAAACATGGATTAATGCATGAATGGCTAATTATGCAACTAATATGAGCCTAAGTCTAACAATAATATGAGTAAAAAGGGTAAGAAAAATAGTACTTTTGAACACTTATCACACCCCCAAACTCGAACTATTGCTTGTCCTCAACCAATGCAAACTAATAATTACCTGCCAAGACTTCAATTTTCACAAACTTAGCTTTGAACTTGATTTCAATTCTCAGAACCGGGGCACAAAGTATAATGCTTGTGAGTGTGTGCGGAGTTGTGTGCAAGTTGATTTTTCGGATTCTATGCAAACAAGAGGTTTTCAAATTACTTCATTGGGTTCTTTTTAACATGTTTTAACTAGAGCCAATTTTGGGCACCTCTAGTGTTTTGTTTTTAGTTTTATTCGACTAGAGAAGGTTTCGGGGACCTCTAGCGATCAAATTTTTTTTAGCACATACTAGAGCCAGTTTCGGGCACCTCTAGTGATCAATTTTTTTAGCACATGCTAGAGCCAATTTCGGGCACCTCTAGCATTCATCAAATTTTTATTCTAATCCCCCAATTTGTTAATTATCAACCTAAGTTCACTAGAATTCCTTAAATCAATCAAACCACAATAGTGTTTCATCAAATTTAGCATCATAGTAAAATTCTAAGTTTTTCCATGGTTATCCTAGAATAAAAATTCTATCAATTAAGTGCATTGGCAAAGTCATCATCGGATATTCATCAAATCTAAGCAATTCTTGTTCCAACTAAAGGCATGGCAAGCAATTTATGTATCCTAAATGTAATACTTAAGATGAATGTAACTAAACATGGTAACTACTAATAACAATCCCCCCCAAACTCGAGTGAGGCATTGTCCTCAATGCGTGCATTAAAGGAAAATAAAAATAAAAAAAAATAAAATGCATACGAGGACTTACTCCGAGAGTTCGTCATCGTAGATGATTAGTTTCCTTTTGGTCGGTGTCTTGATTCTCTTGCTTGAACGCGATGGTTTTTTTCTTGTTGCCGGTGGTGGAATCGATCATAGTACGGGGTTGTCCTCATCGTCTTCTTCATCAGTGTCATTGGCTTTTCGCTTGGAGGATTCAATTGATGTGGTCTTTGTTGGTGCAATGGAGGACTCGTCCGAATCTGAAAAATCAGAAAATGATTCCGTAGGAGTTGATTCAGGCATAGGTGATTTACCTTTGGCTTTTGCAGTGGTTACCGAGACGTCTTTAGCTTTGGTTGCTGTGGCATCTTCAGGGTTGGTTGTCGTGGCATCAGCTTGTGCAGGCACGATGTAGGTTGCCGCAGCATCATCTGTTGCGGTTTTCGTGGCGACTGCTTTATTGGTTGTCGGGGCAAGGATCTCGGCAGGAAAGATTGGGAACGACACGCGACTGTCCGGGTACTTTTCTAGGATGACTTGGGTGATGGCGTTGTTGTGCTCCTTCATGTACCGCATGAACATTAGTTGCCAGTCTTCAATTTGCCTTAGGTGGCTCACCAATGGTTGCAAGATTGCTTCAAAGTGTCCCGGGGTTGATGGTCGAGTTGCCCGGGCGTTAGGTGCTTGGGCATTAGGGATTACCGGGGCGGCAGGAGTTGCAGCGGCAATTGAAGCTCTTAAATAATTTCTCGGTGCCTCTCCCATTAGCTTTCGGATTTGTGCTTGATTTCAACCAGACTTTGGTAGGGCCTTTTCATCGGTGGACTCACTTGGGACATGCATCTCCTTGCAAAGATTAGAAATTAAGCAAGGGAAGAAAAGAGAACCCTTATCTTTTGAGCTACATACAAAAATCTCATCACAAATAATTTTTCCAATGTTAATGATGCGATTATGCAAAATAGAATGTATGAGCAAAAGACGTGGTATATCAACGGTAGTATTGTGTGTGGTGGGCATTAAAGAAGTTTTAACAAACTTATTCCATAGTTTTGCCTCGGGTTTAAGCTGAAGGCGATTTACTGTGCCCTTGTATTTACCGTCGTTCCAATGAGTTCCCGGTTGAGTGAGTTCTTGAAGCACCTTGTCGAGTTGCTTGGGCATGATTTGATCAACGAAGGCTTGATGCTCGTCCTTCTCAATGTAAAGCCCATAAAAGGTGTTGACGTTTTCAGGACTTATGAGTATGGCCTTGTCACGAACAAAAACATAAGGATTATCCGGGTTAGGTGGGTGAGTATAGAATTCTCTTACCCATGAGATGTTTCCCAGTTTCGGTTGATGGCAAAAGATTTGCCACTTTTGATGTGCAATCCTCTCGAAGATGAATGGTTCAAGGCCGAAATCTTGATGAGAGTTGGAGTATTCAAAGCCTTGTTCTTCATGAATCTTCCGGCTTTCAAACTTGGAGTGAAATCTTTCTTGAACCACCGGTGTAGCAAACTTCTTGTATCTTGGTTCTTTGGAGGAACTTGGATGAACTAAAAATTTAATCTTGGATGTCATAGATGATCTTGGTTGTGAGTTTTGTAAAAACAAATAAAAGAAAAGAAACTAAAAAGTTGCGAGATAAAAAGTAGGAATAGGTTAAGGGTGATGGGTTTTATAGAAAAGATAGGTGGTAAATATGGTGGGTGGGATTAGAGGAAAACGAAAAAAAAGGGTTTTGGTTTAGGGAGAGGGTGACGACAAGGGGGGGTTTGATTAGGGTAAATTGGAGGCTTTATATAAGCCTTAGATTCAGCCCATTAGTTTCCTTGTTGAAGATGTTTTCCTTCTTGGATTAGAATTCCTCTTTATCTTGAACTCTTTTCTTACAATTCAAAGACAAATCAAATAAGGATTAAAATTAAAGATAAACTAATAAAAGAAAATAAATAAATATGTATAAAGGGATTCTTAAACTTAAAAAGATAAAAAAAAAGAAAATATATCCTAAAAAAATAAAGCAAATAATCGAAAGTAATAAAAAAATAAAAAAATAGAAATTAAATAATTCGACAAAATTAAAAATAAAAATAAAAATAAAATATCGAAAGGAGAGCATGCTCATGCATCTCCTAAGGTGACCACTTCTTTGTTATGTTCCACATGGGCACCATTGTAGTGCTTCAATCTTTGTCCATTAACTTTGAATTCATGGTTGTCAAAGATGGACTTGATTATCACAACACCATGGGAGAATGGTTTGACGACTTCGAATGGTCTCGACCATCATGATTTCAGCTTTCCCGGGAAAAGTTTTAGCCGAAAATTGAATAGGAAAACTAGTTGCCCTGGCATGAATTGTCGTGGCAATAGTTTCTTGTCATGTCATTGCTTTGTTTTCTCCTTGTAGATTCGTGCATTGTTATAGGCGAGTGCACGGAATTCTTCTATCTCATTGAGGTCCAACAAACGCTTTTGTCTGACACTTTCCCAATCCATATTCACGGTCTTGATTGCCCAATATGCCTTATGTTCGATTTCCACCGGTAGATGGCATGTCTTGCCATAGACAAGCCGGAAGGGGGACATACCTAAGGGTGTTTTGAATGCAGTGCGATATGCCCAAAGTGCGTCATCTAGTCTTAATGACCAATCCTTCCTAGAGGGATTTACAACTTTCTCGAGTATACCCTTCAATTCCCGGTTGGAAATTTCTGCTTACCCGTTGGTTTGTGGGTGATATGCCGTGGCGATCTTGTGTGATATGCCGAAGCGTTGCAACATCTTGTCAATTAGTCTGTTGTCAAAATGCTTGCCTTCGTCACTGATAATTGCTCTTGGCATCCCAAACCGTGTAAATATATTTTTCTACAAGAATCGTTGCACGGTCTTGGAATCGTTGTTAGGAACTGCAGCTGCCTCAACCCATTTAGACACGTAGTCGACGGCAAGTAGAATGTAGAGGTTGCCGAATGAAGATGGGAAATGTCCCATAAAATCGATCCCCCATACATCAAACAATTCCACCTCGATGATGTTCTGGAGCGGCATCTCATGTCGTCTAGAGATATTGCCCGTCCTTTGGCAGCGATCACATTGCTTGTAAAAGTCTTGGGCATCTTTGTACAATGTTGGCCAATACAAACTGGATTGCAAAACTTTGGCCGCGGTACGAGTTCCTCCAAAATATCCTCTATAGGGTGAAGAATGGCATTGCCGGAGTACATTCTGTTGCTCTTCTTCAGGGACACATCGGCCTATAACCTGATCTGCACATTGTTTAAACAAAAGAGGCTCGTCCCAAAAGTAATGATTCGCATCATGTCGGAACTGCTTCTTCCCTTGGTGAGTAATGCCATAAGGTAAAATACCACAAACAAGGAAATTAACTAAATCTGCGTACCAGGGTATTGCCGAGGCATGTGCTGTCGTGGCGACTGCTCCTAAAATTGCCAAGGCGTGCACGTCAAGAGCTGCTGCAGCGTCGAGAGTTGCCGAGGCGTGTGCATCCATGGTTGCCGAGGCGTCGAGGGTTGCCGAGGCATGCGCGTCCATGGTTTCCGAGGCAACTAAAATTTGTTCATCCGGGAATGCATCGCATATCTCTAGATCCGCGTCCTCTTCCCTGTTGCGTTCTAAACGTGATAAGTGATCGACCACTTGATTTTCTGTTCCTTTCATGTCCTTAATTTCAATATCAAATTCTTGTAAAAGTAATATCCAACGAATCAAACGAGGTTTGGCATCCTTTTTAGCAAATAGATATTTGATTGCCGAATGGTCCGTATGAACAATTACCTTTGTACCAATCAAATAGGATCGGAACTTGTCAAATGCGAAAACTACAGCTAGTAACTCTTTCTCCGTTGTTGTGTAATTCACTTGAGCACTATTAAGAGTTTTACTAGTGTAGTATATCACATGGAAGGTCTTACCTGTGTGTTGGCCTAGGACTGCTCCTACCGCGAAATCACTTGAGTCACACATGAGCTCAAAAGGTAGCGTCCAATCTGGTGGAACGACAATGGGTGCCGAGGCAAGCTTTTTCTTTAGGGTTTCGAATGCTTGGGTGCAAGAATCATCAAAATTGAAGACTTTATCCTGTTCAAGCAAATTGCACAAGGGTTTAGTGATTTTAGAAAAATTATGAATGAACCTCTTGTAAAAACCTACATATCCAAGAAAACTTCGAATTCCTTTAACCGAACTTGGTGGGGGTAATCTCTCGATCACGTCCACCCTGGCTTTGTCTACTTCAATTCCCTTGGATGAAATCTTGTGGCCGAGCACTATTCCTTCATCTACCATAAAATGGCATTTCTCCTAATTGAGGACTAAATCAGTTTCTTCACATCTTGCCAACACCCTCTCTAAATTGCCGAGACAGCTGTCGAAGTCATTACCAAAAACAGAAAAATCATCCATGAAGATCTCAAGGAAGTCTTCGACCATGTCTGAAAAGAGTGCCATCATGCATCTTTGGAAGGTTGCTGGGGCGTTACACAATCTGAACGGCATCTTTCGGAAGGCATAAGTACCGTATGGGCATGTGAAGGTTGTCTTTTCTTGATCTTCTGGTGCTATGGCAATTTGATTGTAACCTGAATAACCATCAAGAAAACAATAAAAGGGTTTACCTGCAAGACGGTCAAGCATTTGATCAATAAAGGGTAATGGGAAGTGATATTTCCTAGTGGTTTTGTTTAGCTTTCGATAATCCATACAAACCCTCCAACCGGTCACAGTCCTGGTTGGAATGAGTTCATTGTTTTCATTACTTACCACCGTTATACCTTCCTTTTTCGGTACACATTGTACCAGACTTACCCATGTACTATCAAAGATAGGGTATATAATGCCGGCGTCAAGCCACTTGATGATTTCTTTCATTACAACCCCTTTCATGGCATGATTTAGTCTCCTCTGGGCCTCAATTGAAGGTTTGTGATCATCTTCCAACAAAATCTTGTGCATGCACACTGCCGGGCTAATTCCTTTCAAGTCGGCAATTGTCCATCCTATTGTCTTTTTGTGTAGTTTCAACATCTTGATCAGCTTCTTTTCCTGCTCAGGCTGTAACTTAGAAGAAATAATTACAGGCAATGTATTATTGGTTCCTAAGTATGCATATTTTAGTTGCTCTGGCAATTGTTTCAACTCAAGAATCGGTGGTTGTTCAATAGAGGGTTTTTCGAGCTTACCTTCCTTACCTGAGTAATCTAGTGGTTCAAAGTATGTACCTGGTCGATTAACTAGCCAATTTGCTTCTTCTTGTTGTTCCTCATCGACCGGTTCTTTATACTCCTCAGGTTCCTCTTGATCGGCAATGTAGTTGTCGAGGTAACTAAATTTCTCGTCGAAGTTAAACTCTGACGTGGCATGAAGAAGTTGGCATTCTTCTGGATCATCGGTATGCCTTAGTGTTTGGAACACATTTAGTTTAACTTGCTATTCATTCACTCTCATTGTGAGTTCTCCCTTTTCAACATCGATCAAGGTTCTACCTGTTGCTAAGAATGGTCTCTCGAGAATGATGGGTGCATGCTCATCTACTTCACAATCCAAAACAATAAAGTCAGCGGGAAAAATAAATTTATCAGTTTTTACCAGTATGTCCTCAATTTTTCCCTCTAGATGCACATAGGATCTGTCGGCTAGCTGTAGCATAACTGTTGTAGGTCTTGCCTTCCCGATTCCTAGTTTCTAGAAAACCGATTTAGGCATCAAGTTTATGCTAGCCCCAAGGTCGCATAATGCTTTCCCGACATAGTGATTTCCAATAGAACAGGGTATTGTAAAACTTCCGGGATCCTTCAACTTGGGTGGCATACGATTGTGCAACATTGCCATGCATCCCTCTGTTGCGGCAACTGTTTCAAACTCTCCTAGCCTTGTTCTCTTGGACACAATGTCTTTAAGAAACTTGGCATAGTTTGGCATTTGTTCAATTGCTTCCACCAATGGCAAGTTGATGTGGACTTGCTTTAGGATATCAATAAACTTCTTGAATTGGTATTCTTGCTTTTGTCGCTTCAACCTTTGTGGGAATGGTGGTGGAAGTTGGATATCTTCGATCATTTCATTGGTTTGAAACCTGATTGACGGCATTGCCGAGACAACTGGAGTTGCCGAGGCATTATCATCTGGGGTTGCCGAGGCATGCTTATCACAAGTTGTCGAAGCATCCTTATCGTCGGTTACTGAGTCATGCTTATTGCCGGTTACCGAGGCAATTCCTAGTGCAGCATCTGAGGCTTTGCCGCTAGGTTCGTCTTGATCTTTTTGTGAAGTTTTGTTTGACGAGCGGGTTTGAACCTCTCTAAGTTGTTGGCCACTTCTAGTGGTGATTGCCTTACATTGCTCATGGGCAGTTCTTTTTGCGACTTCAGTATCGCTAGGTAAACCTCATTGCGGTCTAGTATTCAGATTTTGAGCAAACTTCCCGATTTGATTTTCCAATGATTTGATTGCCACCTCTTAGTTTTGCAATCTCATCTTGGTCCTGTTAATAAAAGCATCAGTTCTTTTTATGAAGTTACTATTCTCAGCCATATAAGATTCAGTTTTCATCATAAAAGCATTTAGAGAATTTTTCAAAGAACTAGATGTTGTCGGTTGTTGCTGCGGCAACTGTTGCCGTGACATATTCTGTTGGAATCCCGATGCTTGTGTATTCTGATTGTTCTGGTTTAGAGCATTGTTGGGATTACTCCATGAAAAATTCGGGTGCTTCTTCCAAGCTGGATTGTATGTATTGGACATCACATTGTTGTTCCGATTGTAATTGCCCACATAGAAGCTGGATTCCAGATTCTGCATACATTCAGAAGAATAATGGTTATCACCACATAACTCACAAAAAGAATTCATTACCTTGACCTCATGTGTGTTGTTTGGTTTTTGCATGATCTGGACCATCTTGGTTAAAGTGGCCAATTGTGTCGAAATTGAATCTGATGATCATAGTTCATGTATTGTGGCTTGGCGTCTAACTCCTCATCTTCTCGTAGAGGGGAATTGATAATCATTCTTGGCCAGCCTGTTTAGAATTTGCATTGCTTCTTCCGGCGATTTATCTAGGAGTATGCCGTTTGCCGAGGCATCTAGCATCATCCTTGTTGGTGTATTCACGACATTGTAAAATATTGTTACTTGAGTCCACACCGGGAATCCGTGTAGAGGGCATTTGTGTAGAAGTTCTCTATATCGCTCCCAAGCCTCGTACATGGATTCATCATCTGCTTGCCGAAAAGAAGTAATATCGTTACGAAGCTTATCAATCAAATTTGTAGGATTAAACCGAGCAAGGAAATCACGACAAAGATCGGTCCAAGATGCTATTGATCCGGCAGAAATGCTAGTCAACCATGCTTTCGCCCTATCCCTCAGTGAATAGGGGAATAATCTTAATCGTAAGACATCGGGGGTGACTCCGTGTATTTTGAACGAGTTGCAAATCTCGAGGAAAGATTTCAGATGTTGTCGTGCATCTTCAGTTGCTGAGCCGCCAAATTGACCAATTGTGTTGATCATATTAAACATTACCGGTTTTAACTCAAAGTGGTCGGCTTCAATTTCAGGTGCGACAACTATTGGATTAAGTCCATCAAGATCTTCTTCAAGATAGTCTCGAATAGTTCTGTTTCGTGCAAGAATCACTCCTCCTCCTGCTGGAACATCTTGATTCATATTGCCGTCTTGATTAGCCATTGCTACTCTTATCCTTTGTCTAAGTCTTTGTAAGGTTCGTTCGATTTCTGGATCAAAGGGATATTCTGGTGTAGTCGGTCTCGCCCTGGTCATATACCAATGCAAAACCAAAGTTTGTTAGCCCCTTTGAATCTTAAACAAGAAAAGTAAAAAGAAAGTGCAAGAAAATAAAAACAAAGTCGTTATTGCCAATCCCCGGCAACGGCGCCAAAAACTTGTTGCGCGTAATAAGTGCTACGCAATTGTGCAAGTATACACGTTTCAAGTTAGCATAAAAGATATCGTCTCCACAAGGATTGGTGCCACTTCAAGAATCTAGTCTCTTGCACTGTAAAAAGTAAAAACACAAATAAATGATTATAGGAGTTTAACTAATAACTAAGCTAGAAAGCAATAAAGTAAAAGAATAGATGAGATCAATTGAGAGAGATAGGCCAGGTTATCGTGAGTTGAGGTGTGATAGCCGATTGGATCATCTTGGTAAAAGAGTGCACGGGCAACTTGCACAACGGGGTTGCCTTGGCAACTAATCGATGGCTGTCTGGGTGACTAGTTGGGCAACTACTTGGGCGTCTGGGCAGCAACCTTCAAGGTTCGGCAGAGCGTTCTTCAATGGTTTCTTCTTATCCCTAAGTCGAAACTCTAGCTACTTGTGCATGCCTTGATAATACATCCCTGCGTGAATCAAGGGTGAACAACAACCAATCTTGCGCTCCTCTTAGCCGTTGAAATCCTTGACTTATTCCTAAGCCGGATTAATCTTCACCATCAATAGATTGAATAAATATCATATTCATTCGTTTCTTGAATCTAACTCTCCCGATATTAGATAAATAGATGAAGTTACGAGATCCTCTCCCAATTCACTCATAAAACAAGAATAAGAACCAAGAATGAATAAACCTTGAATAGAAAAGTGCAAACTCTTATTACCTAAACAAAAACCAATAGTTTCTCACAACCACAAAACACAATAACCATAGCCAAATAGATTTAGTTCATGGCTAGGTTCCAAAGAAACACAAGATAAATAATCCCTAGCATGAACCTAATTGAACAAGAAAGAAAAAGATGAAGAAGGAAGCTTGTCGAAATCTCCTTGCCCTAGATTCTTGTCGAAAATTCTCTCTTCTTGCTCTCCTTGGATTGTCGAAATTCCCCTCTAATTTATAGGGCTAGGTCAAAGTCCTTCTTTGAGGAGGAAGTTAAGTTGGAATTAAATTATCTTTAAAGAATATAATTCTTTATTATAATTATATTCCTATTAGAACTCCTCCTATCTTCTTGGAATTTAATTTTTCTTTAATCTCTTCATGGAAATCAAATTCCTTTTGGATTGGGCTTTGCTCCACGTCATCTTGGGCTTGTCTAGTCTTCAATTTGGACTACCATATCACCTTTGTTCTTTTTCGACAATTGCCCTGGCAACTGGCTCGGCGTCTCCTTCATGCATTGCCCTGGCAACTAGCTCGGCATCTCCTTCATGTATTGCCCTAGCAACTAGCTCTAGCCTTGCTTTGGCAAGTAATCCTGCACATACAAAAACACACCAAAGCAGCATCTTTTTCCACAAAAATCACCAAGTTATGTAATCGAGCTCAACAGTGGAAAAAAACATGAATTAATGCATGAATGACTTAATTATGCAACTAATATGAGCTTAAGTCTAACAATAATATGAGTAAAAAGGGTAATAAAAATAGTACTTTTGAACACTTATCAACTCCAATCCATGATGAGCCTGTGAAGGCCCAACCAACTTCAGCCCGGACAAAAACGGTGTCGACAGCTTGGCGACTCTGCTGGGACCATTCAAGAAAGTCAGGCCACACAAAACGGGTACATGTTGTGTTGCATCATTCTATGAGCTTTCTACCCGAGCTCGGTCCCGTTTAAGAAGGGGCAAAACACTGCTCCTTCGTGAGGTTAACCTCCGTATGGGATAGTAGTCGCATCCGGGATGCATATGATCTATGGCTTCGTGAGGGTAACCTCGGTATAGTCATAAGGAAGTGCATCCCCTCGAGTGGAACTTGGTCCTGAGAGCATATAATGAGGGAGGATCAGGTGCCTTACTAGCCTTAGCAGGCGTCAGTGAAGACAATTCGGGTACTCTGTCTAGAACTGTAACCCCATATAGCATACTGTAGAAACCTACTCCTATTAGAGCCATCTTAAACTTAAGCCTTAGTGTGTTACCCGTTGATATATGAACATGTGTTTTTTTTTGCTCTTTAAATTATGCTTTTTATTTGATTATTTATTTTATCAGCGTGACAGTAACCAAATTTTCTTGTATTGATTATTATTTTATTTATATATGCATCATCATCATTATTAGGAGGTGTTGGTTATTTAATTGATTTGATAGAAAAATTTTCACTACGGCCAAAAGAGTTCAGTGCTTATTAGAGAAAAATGAAGATGTTCGAAGATGGTCAGAAAGCACATAAAGAAGAAGAGGCGATAGCATATTAGTAAGACCATATGAGCAATTCTCAGGTTATGTTCACCTTCAGCTTAAGCAGAATGACACTCAAGAGTTAGCAGAGATTTGGGACCATTAGAGAGTTGATCAAAGACAGATGTTCTACGATGCATATATAGACATAGCCTATTTGCTATGAGTACACGCAGATAAAGGGCTGATATGGGCTATGGTGCAATTCTAGAACCTTTTGTACAACTGCTTCACATTCAATGGGGAAGACATGACCCCGACGATAGAGGAGTATACTGCATTGCTCCATCTAAGGAAAATGCACGAGTTCAAAATCTATGTAAAGAGGACTTAGCCTAAAACGTACAAAGAGAAGCTTGTGAACTTGACCGGGACTAGCATATCATAGGTTGAGGCTCAGTTTCAAGGCAAATAGGGAAGCAAAGCTATTTCCTGTGATAGACTTCGGGGATTGATCCATTCTCATCCTGATCCGAGAAAGCAATTTGACATTTTTGCCTTAGGGATTTATGGCTTGATCATTTTTCCTGAAGTGGTCGGACATATTGAAGCATCAGTGATAGATTTGTTCGGGGAGCTCGAGTAAGGCCTTAATCCAGCTCCGGCTATCTTGGCAGAAACCTTTCGATCCCTTAATTTCCTCAAAAAGCATGGAGGCGTGCATTTTCTAGGGTGTGCACAACTCCTCACTGTATGGATACACAGTCACTTAGGGCCCAAGAGGAAATTGATCAGACACGTGCATACTCCGCAATATTTACCATTACGAGAGTTCTTATTAGATGAGCCAAAAAATGAGAAGACATCGGGAGAATGGGAGTCAATCTTGCGAGACCTGAAGTTAGAGGATATTACTTGGAGGGTTTACTGGATTGACTACACTTACATCTTGTACAAGTGTGGTACCTTTGATTGGGTCCCTCTTCTTGGGATTTGGGGTGCAACTGGATATGCTCATCTATTAGTATCAAGACAATAGGGTCATTACAGTTTGTCCCAGCGACGAGGAGATTAGGGTTGTATGAGTTCACCTTTGAAGGTGAAGAATCTAAGAAGTAAATTCTTGAAATAGCCAGGGCTTGGGCTCATCCATATCAGGTCAGGCTTGGATTACAAAAGCTTACCGCGGACTACCAAGTTTGGAAAGCTAAGAGGAAAAACTGCAACATCTCGCCCCTAGCCAAGGAAAAGCTCCGACCTTAGAGGAACATTTCAAGGAAATGCCGACTGAAGCTGAGATTGTTAGACAAGAATGTGAAGAGGAGGAGAAGGCTTTGAACAGAAAAATCGCTGAGCTGGAAGCCAGAAACGAAGAGCTTGACTACAATGCCACGTATTTTGAAAATCAATCAAAAGGGTTTGAGAAGCAGCTGAACATTGTGAGTGCAGACTTAAAAGACTTACAAGGGGACTATATGAGACTTCAAGAGAAGATAAAGAATGCCAACTTGTGCAAAACTCTACAAGAATAGGAGTAGGAGCTTCGTGATCGGGAGAATGATGTGAAGAGATGTATGAAGTTATTGAAAGCAAAAGAAAAGCAAGTGGAAGAACTCACAGGTGGTCTGCAAGCAGCCCAACAGACAAATATGACAACCTTTAATGATCTCACGGCTAGTCGTGCTCAGAACCAAGAATTGCAGGAACATCTAACATCTGTACAGGGAATTCTTCAAATCTACCAACAACAAGACTCAGTGATTGAGTTAGAAAAGGCGCGAGTTGAAAATGAGAATTTGAAAGAGTTGGTGACAGCATTAGAGAGTTCACTGCAACAACATAGAGACTTGGTAGATGATATTCAATGGGATTCCAGGCTTAAGGAGGAGCAATGGGACCTAAGACTTCGGTCTGCAAGAGAGAACATCAAAGTGAGGGAAGACTTGATGAGAGAAGCCCTTACTCAAATTCGAAAAGTAGCTGAGCGCATCACTGGCTTGGCCAAGAAAGCTGGGTGGTTGAAGTTTTGGATTAACACATCAACACACTTTGCAAACGAGTGGATGGAGTTCTGGGGAAAAGTCAAGAAGTTGGGAAATGAAGCTGCACCATATAGCCGAGTTTGGCGTTAATTGTTTTTTATCTTTTTGCTATTATTAAAAACTTCGATTGGGGATTTGTTTTTAGGATAGATTTTTGTTGTTTTAGTGGATGGTTGTTCTCCCACTTTATTTATTTATTTATTTTTCTTTCTCAATGTTTTTAGGATATTTCGGTGGATGGATTTTTTCCCTTCTAGATATTTAATAAAATTCTTCTTGGTTCGTGCGAATATCGTTCTATCTTATTAATTTTCTGACCAACACCTAGTTGCATTCATTCTTGCATCCATCGTTACACATTACATTTGTACAATATGTGTTTTATAGACATTAACATTAAATAAGACACTAATTCACGGGGATTCAATATCAGTGATTCTGGAAACGAAAGACGATCAAATTAATCACCCCTACTACACACAGTTTAAGGCTAGAAATATGGAAGAGAGACTCCAAAAGCTAGAGAAATCTCAAGAACAAGTCACCCAAGATATAAAAGGCTTGAGGGAAGACATAGAAAAAAGTCATGAGACTCTTCTAAGCAAATTAGAAGACAAACTGTCTCAGTTGCTATCTAAGACACCAAATGCTGAGAAAGGAAAAACTCGTGAAGTTCACGAGGGTGATTCATCATCTTCACCTTTTTGGCTAAAGGAAACATATCCTCGATTTATGTTCTCTGCCGGTGGACTACAATCTAATGTCCATAACCAAGCAAATCTTCATGGTGCTTCTGGTTCAAACGTGTGGGAAAGCTCATTCAAACCAAAGGTCCCAAACTTCGATGACTCAGCTGAGTTGGAAAAACTGAAGAAAGCGTAACCCAAATTTTTCGATACAGCTGGTGACAAGGTCAAATGCTTGGAAGAAATAATCAAAGCTATGGAAGGTACTGACGCCTTCGTTGGAACTGATATAATGGAGCTGAGCTTGGTCCCTGATCTGATTTTGCCCCCAAAATTCAAAGTGCTAGAATTCGAGAAATTTGATGGCACGAGCTGTCCTAATGCCCACCTTACCATGTTTTGTCGTAAAATGACGAGGTACGGGAATGATGATAAGTTGTTAATTCATTTTTTTCAGGACAGCTTAGCCGGGTCTGCCATACGATGGTACAATCAGTTGAATAGGGTCCAAATAAGCACATAGAGAGACTTAGCACGTGCTTTCAAAGAACAATACAAATATGTCTTGGATATGGTGCCAGATCGTTTGACACTCCAAAACATGAAAAAAGGCACAATGAAACGTTCTGACAATATGCCCAATGGTGGAGCGACATGGCTGCACAAGTCCAACCACCGCTACTTGAGAAAGAGACGATAACCCTTTTTATTAATTCCTTGGAATCTACGTACCACGAGAAGCTTGTCGGTAGTACCACTAGAGACTTTGCGGATCTAGTAACAACAGGTGAAGCAATTGAACGTGCCATTAAAAGCGGGAAACTTAGCAATCTTGAGGCTTCCAAAAAGTCATATACCAAAAAGAGAGAGAATAATATTAATGTCGTGGGAGACGATGGACGTTCATATCCCAAATATCAATCTTCACCACAATTTGTGTATCCTACAAGATAATCGAAACCAAATACAACCTCTTCAAGCCAGAAAAACAACCACAAAGAGCGCCCAAGCCATCAAGGGCTAACACGGAAAGGTAATCTTTCACTCCTATCCAGTTTTTTATAAAGAGTTGTATGATAAATTATTAGAAAAACGATTGGTATCCCCTGGCTTTCTCACACCATAGCAACCACCATACACAAAATGGTACGATCATTCCGCACATTGTGAGTTCCATGCTAGAATTCTTGGACATACAATCAAAAATTGACAAGCTCTCAAAAGAAGGGTTCAGAGCTTGATCAATCAAAATATTCTTCAATTCAACACACCAGAGGGGCCTAATGTCGCTAACAACACTCTGCTAACACATGAGGAACCAATGGTTAATGCTGTGATGAATAATGGTGAGTTCAAGATTAAAACACGCTTATCTGAAGTGCAATCACCGTTAAAGTGGGTTTGGAAGAAAATGGCAGAAAGAGGATTGGGGAGTTCTAACCATGGAATTGTTGTGACTAGTAAGGGTGATTTCTATGAATTTCACAGGGAAGTGGGTCATGAGATTTAGTATTGTGATGAGTTCAAAAAGATTGCCCATAATCTGATGGACAATAAAGAAATGGAATTCTTCGAAAAGAGTCAAAAAGTTAGGGATGTTTTTACAGTGGATGGATAGTTATCCAAAAAGAGTGGTGAGGTTAGTCGACCTTTTGTGATTAATTGGCCAAGAATGCAAGAAGAAGGATTAGAGAAACCTCCGCCTCGATTGGTGATCGAGGCTCCTTCCCCTTTTCTAAACAAAAGTAATCAATAGGTGCCATGGATTTATGGTTGTAACATGACCATTACAGGGAAAGAGGATTCTGAAATCGTAGCTGCAGGAATTAGTGGAGTTGGGAACTTCAATCGAAGTGGAAGGTGTCACCCCCCGATGCTGCAAAACCAGTGGAAATAAGAGATGTTGAGCAAAAAAACAAGTTCCCGCTGATGGAAGAAAAACTAGAAATTAATGAACCTGTGAAAGAGGATGATGCGCGTGAATTCCTGAAGTTCATCAAACATGGTGAATACAGTGCGGTTGAACAATTACACAAAGAACCATCTCGTATTTTTGTATTATCCTTGTTGCTGAGTTCAGAGCCCCGTAAAAATGCTCTGTCAAAAGTGTTGAAGCAGACATTCATCCCGAATGATGTTTCATTGGATAAGCTCGATAGATTAGTGAACAATCTGCACGTTGATAACTTCATCTCCTTTAGTAATGATGAAATTCCTCTCGAGGGTATGAGATCCGTCAAAGCATTACATATAACTACCCACTGCAATGGACATATACTACCTTATGTTTTAGTCAACAATGGATCTGCTTTGAATGTCATGCCCATGACCACACTAAGTAGGCTTCCGGTGGACAAGACTCACATGAGGCCTTGTCATACAACTGTAAGGGCATTTGATGGAACTAGGAGGGCAGTGGTAGGGAAGATTGATATCCCAATTCTCATTGGTCCAGCCATGTTCAACATAGAATTTATAGTTATGGATATCACACCTACTTATAATTGTTTGTTGGGATGACCTTAGATTCATGCAGCAGGAGCAGTACCTTCAACACTTCACCAGAAAGTTAAATTTGTGATTGACGGGCGTCTTATAAGTGTTGGTGCTGGAGATGATATCATCGCATCTGTATCAACTGATGCCCCATACATAGATGTGGATGAGAATGCAGTCGAGTGTGCATTTCAATCACTCGAGCTTGTGAATACGACATTTGTCACCAAAGAAAAGAAGATCCCGAAACCCAAACTCTCAAAGAATACTATGATGGGGATAAAGCTCACTATTGGAAAATGATCCAAATCAGGAAAAGGGCTTGGGCAGTCCTTGCAAGGAATACATACGGCAATATAACCATTTTTAAAATATGACTGAAGTGGTGTTGGATTCTAGCCAAATCCACGTCAAAAGATGAAACAAATTTTGAAAATGAGAGCATAGAGAAGGGCCAGACTGATTGGTCAGAGTATCGAAAGGGAATTGATGGTATTTCCCCATATTTCTGAAACCTTTATGTCCAGGAGACACATTCATTTTGGAAAGGAAAAAGAAATCCTAGTGGTATCGCCAGAGAGGTTCAAAGAACTAAGCATAAATGCTATTAAGGAAGAAGAATAAATTATAGAAAACCGATCAAAGATTCGCTCGTGTCCTCCGAGTTATGTCTTGAATAATTGGACCGCTGTAGAAATCCCCATTATTTTTAAATCTTTATCAGAGTAATGCTCGGAACTTACCCCAATGCTTAAGCCCGAAAGCAGTGGGGATTTATTGTAAAGGCTCACATTTAGGCATCAATTTATCAATTCAATAAATAAATGCATTTTCCCTTTCAATCTGGTCTCATTATTTGTTCATTTTTTCTCTCTCTCTTTTTCATTTTGGTTTACCTTTTTCCATTTCATTAAACATTCTACACTTTTCTATCATGTGCCTGGTATATATATGTTTCCTCTTACACATTTGCAGACCCTTAGATAAAAATTACACGAATGACACTGCTTCAAGCTCAAAAGTCGACTTTGAGTAGGCTATATGCTTAGGAGAGTATGAGTGCGACGACAACTATGAGGAGTGTGAATTGCCTCCTGATTTACTTAGATTAATTGAGCATGAGAATAAACAAATCCTTCCCCACCAAGAATCAATGAATGTAATGAATTTGGGAACCGAAGATGACAAAAGAGAAGTAAAGATCGGTACTTTCATATCATCATTCACAAAAGACAAACTCATCTCCCTACTTCAAGAGTTCAGGGATGTGTTCGCTTGGACCTACCAAGATATGCCTGGATTAAACACGGATATAGTGACACACGAACCTCCGTTGAAGCCAAAATGCAAGCCTGTACAACAAAAACTCAGAAGAATGAGGCCAGAAATGTTACTTCAGATACGAGAGGAAGTAAAGAAACAATACGATGCTGGATTTTTACAAGTGACCAAGTATCCAAAATGGGTGGCTAAAGTTGTTCCAATACCAAAGAAAAATGGAAAGTTGTGAATGTGTGTCGACTATCATGACCTTAATCGTGCTAGTCTTAAAGACAACTTCCCTCTACCACATATAAACACGTTGGTAGACAATACGGCAAAACATCACATGTTCTCATTCATGGATGGTTTCTCAGGCTAAATCAAATCAAAATGTATTCTGAAGACATGGAAAAAACCATGTTTGTGATAGAGTGGGGCACGCTTTATTACAAGGTGTTACCTTTCGGTCTGAAAAATGCAGGGGCAACATATCAGAGAGCCATTGTGACATTGTTCCATGACACGACGCACAAAGAAATAGAAGTTTATGTATATGATATGATTGCCAAGTCTCGAATGGAAGAATAACATATCATAAACCTCAGAAAGCTCTTTGAACGCTTGAGGAAATTTCAATTGAAACTGAATTATGTAAAATGTACCTTTGGAGTTGCTTCAGGAAAATTATTGGGTTTTATCGTCAGCAAACGAGGTATTGAGGTAGATCCTGATAAAATCAAGGCTATCCAAGAGCTTCCACCTCCTCGCACTCAAAAAGAAATTCAAGCTTTCTTAGGAAGATTAAATTATATTTCTCGGTTCATCTCTCAATTAACCGATAAATGTGGTCCTATCTTTCGTCTCCTAAGAAAGCATGATACAAGCGAGTGGGACTCAGCATGCCAGAATGCTTTCGACAAAGTTAAGCAGTATTTGACAAATCCTTATGTATTAGTTCCTCATGTACCTGGCAAGCCTTTGATTTTATACCTAGCAGTATTTAAGAATTCTATGGGTTATGTATTGGGTCAGCACGATGATTTTGGGAGAAAAGAACAGGCTATCTACTACCTCAGCAAAAAATTTACCGATTGTGAATCAAAATACTCTTCCATCGAGAAGTTGTGTTGCGCCTTGGTTTAGACTGCCCGCAGGCTTCGACAGTACTTGTTATACCATACAACATGGTTGATTGCAAAGCTAAATCCAATAAAATACATGATGGAATCGCCAGGCTTATCAGGAAGAATGGCTCGATGGCAAATTTTGCATTCTGAATACGATATCGAGTACGTAAATCAGAAAGCCATCAAAGGTAGCACTATCGCGGACTTTTTAGCAAGTCGTGCTTCATCTGAATATGTACCTTTGAGTTTTGAATTTCCTGACGAAGATCTAATGTCCTTAACTGCTAGTGAAGATGAACCAACTAGTGAAAAACCTTGGAAAATGAATTTTAACGGAGCTTCAAATGCATTTGGGCATGGAATTGGGGCAGTCTTAGTATCTCCTAAAGGGAATCATTATCCCTTTACTGGTCGACTAAATTTTGAATGTACCAATAATATGGCAGAATATGAGGTGTGTATAATGGGACTTCGTGCGGTAATCTGACAAAAAATTAAAGTCCTAAAAGCATACGACGATTTGTCATTGGTGATTTATCAACTTCGCGAAGAGTGGAAAACAAAAGATGCTAAATTGATTGGATACCGCAAGCTCGTCCTTGAATTAACAAAAGAGTTTGAGGAGATATTTTTTCATTACCTCCATCGAGAAGATAACTAAATTGCTGATGCCTTGGCAACTTTAGCTTCTATGTTTAAAGCAAATAGAGAAACTGATATAATGCCTATACAAATGAGCATTTATGACTCACCCGCCAATTGTTATACCATTGAAGATGAGGAAGATGATCACCCTTGGTATTATGATATTTTACAATATATCAAGCATCAAAAATATCCCGAGGGAATGACTGATGTTAATAAAAGAACAATTCGAAGAATGGCTGCAAGGTACGTCCTTGATGGAGAAATCCTATACAAGAGAGGGAACGACCAAACGCTACTTAGATGCGTAGAAAATCAAGAGGCAAAAAAGATAATTGAGGAAGTTCACGAGGGAACTTGTGGAATTCATGCAAATGGCCTCAATATGTGTAGGCAAATTATGATGTTGGGTTATTACTGGGTATCTATGGTAGAAGATTGCATCAACTTTGCCCAGAAATACCATAAATGCTAGATTTATGGAGATAAAATTCATGCAACATCATCACCTCTGTATGTTATAACGGCTCTGTGGCCATTTGCAGCGTGGGGCATGGATGTGATCGGACTGATTACGCCAAAGGCATCAAATGGACATCATTTCATTTTTATGATGATTGATTACTTCACCAAATGGGTGGAGGCTGCATCGTATGCAAATTTAACCAGATCGACAGTATGCAAGTTTCTAAAAAGGGAAATCATATGTCGGTATGGTCTACCAGAAAGAATTATCTTTGACAATGCTTTAAATCTGAACAACCATATAATGAAAAAAGTGTGTGAACAATTTAAGATAAAGCATCATAAGTCAGCTCTCTATCGCCCAAAAATGAATGGGGCCGCCGAAGCAGCCAACAAAAATATCAAGCGAATTGTTGAGAAAATGGCGATAACATATAAGGATTGGCATGGGAAACTTTATTTTGCCTTGTTAGCATATCGTACATCTGTACGAACATCTACGGGGGCAACTCTATATTCTTTAGTTTATGGAACAGAGGCGCATATTATCGATTGAGGTTGAGATTCCATCACTTCGCGTCTTAATAGAGCTTAAGTTGGACGAAGCTGAATGGATTCAAGTTAGACATGATCAGTTAAATTTGATAGAAAAAAAGAGATTGAAAGCAATTTTTCATGGGCAGATGTACCAAAAGCGAATGATTCGAGCCCACGATAAGAAAGTCCGGCCAAGAGCGTTTCGGGAAGGGGATCTAGTTCTGAGAAAGAGGTTGCCTATTCAAAGGGATTTTCGAGGAAAATAGATGCCAAATTGGGAAGGGTTGTTTGTTTTGAAAAAAGCCTTTTCTGGTGGGGCATTAATCTTAACAGAGATGGATGGGAATGGGTTATCAAATCTTGTGAATTCTAACTCCGTGAAAAAATATTTTGTCTGAATCTATGACATACCAAGAGGTGAAAACCCGAAAGGACCCTGTTGGTAAACAAAAAAGAGAATTCAATATGAAAACCCACAAAGGGTATCTTAGAGTCAATAAAAGATTCAAAGTCAGAAGCTCAAAAATAGTCCAAGTATGATCGAGAGAAAATTCATGTCTTTAGATGTTTGTCCAAGAACTCAAGCTTTACTGGGCAGAGGTCACAATCAGAAAAGATTTTTGAGCGATGGAATCCTTGCAATTGGTATCTAAGGGCATTTTTTTCTTCTTTTTTCCCTTTGATATTTGTTGTCTTAAACATTTGATGATCATCTGTCGAGGCTTAGGCCATTTCCATTCAATAAGAGGAAGTTTTCAATGATCTTGTTACCTTGTGTTTCCTTGTACTTGTCATTTGAACATTTGTACATTCTTCTATTAATTGGTGAACTCGTTGCTTTACCTAAAGGGGTTTACAATATGTTTGATGTTCGGTGCATTACTTAAAAAAAGATTTTAAAAACACAATGATGCCAGAGAATGCTCACGAACACCTTTCTTTGATAAATGGAAAAGATGAATTCAAGAGGCACGATATGAAACAAAAAGGAAACGTACAGGGATTTCGATCTCAACGAAGACAGAAACAAATACGGAACTTAAAACACATACAACTTGCATGCATTTAGAATAATAGAGCATTTTGCATGTAAGACAAACACACTAGAAACATGTGCAACTTTTATCATGACAAATTGACAGGAATACCTCCTAGATGGGTGCCACCAATTGCTTTCAAGATGAAGTGCCACGATTTGCCTCCAAGATGGAGTGTTATGACTTACCTTCAGGACGAGATGCCGCCATATGCCTTCAAGATGAAGTGCCACGGTTCGCCTCCAAGATGGAATGCTATATTTACCCCCAGGACAGAGTGCCACGATTTGCCTCCAAGAGGGAGTGCTACGATTTGCCTCCAAGATGGAGTTCCATGACTCGTTTTCAAGACGGAGTGTCACGATTCACTTCCAAGATGGAGCGCCATCATTGCTAGTTATTTCTCGCCGAACAAATTTGTTGCTTCTAGTCTTTGCTCTATTCCTCCCATTCGAGCAATAAGCAAAGAGGGGCAGTTGTAAGTACCAAATCTTACTTGGGCTGATTATACAGCCTGAGTACAGTCCAACAAATCTAATAAAATCCAAAAAATAAAAAAAACTCAAACAATAAAAAAATACAAAAAAAATTAGAAAAATCAAAAAAGGGGGAAAATATTGCGAAAAATAATAAAAAATAAAATAAAAACTCTAGACCTATCAAAGTGTTCATCCGCCGTTGTCAACAAACCTGTTGCCAAGAGGATTCTGAGTCACCTCCGATTCTTGCGCCTTACTTACAGATCCAACTTTATCCCAACAGTTTCCCTATGAATCCGAGAAGAAAGGGCTTGAAAACCCCTAATTTCGGCCTATAAATAAGAACTCCGAAAATCTGAGGACACAAAAGATTAACGAGAAAAATCAGAGTAAAAAGGCTGGTGAGAAAATTTTAGCGAGACTGAGAAAGCAAGGATAAAGAAACCATGTTCTTACCTCAGTTCACGGCGACCGGAGTATTATTTGCGAGATCAGAACAGTGAAAGAGTTCCCAACACGGTCAGATTCAACATATCCCGAGGATAGTCCGATCCAACGGCGGATTCAAGAGTTTGAGAGAGGTAAAATTCGTTTTTTTGTCTAGATCTACTTTGATTCACTTGGTTTTTTTTTTTGAAACTAACGTGGGATTCGGATATAGAATGGAAAAATAAACGAGAAAAAGACATTTTTTTCGTTTTTGTCGTCGCCGACGTTAAGCTGACGGTGACGGTAGTGACCAGAAACATGAAAAAGGGGATGGGTTTTGTTAGAACTCTCTAGGGTTGAAATGAAATAATAAAAGGGAAAGGAATAGAACTTGTTTTGAGATGTCGAATGGTGTCTTTGTTATTTTAATGAAAATTGAAAAAGATGGCAGTTTAAATTGCTGTTTAAACCTTCACTCGGTAATGGTTAAAAGCTTTTAAAGAGAGTGTTAAAAATGGTGAATAATAAAGGAAGTAAAAAACTCCCTTAATGTACTATCCTCTATCCAATGGCATTATAAGAAAACTTTAAAATTGCCTTTATTAATTATAGGAAACGGTGCAGTGAAGTATGTGAATTAAGTAAGCCAACTGTTCCGCATGTACTTAGATTAGGGGAAATTGGCATGTTAGGTCCTTGTTTCTTTAGGTGTGTAGTATTCTGGTACTTATTTTTAGTGTGGATTAATTTAGTTATAATTTAGCCACTAGGTTTAGGTTCTTTAAATTTGATCCTTAATTTGTACAATTAATTTAGGCCTTAATTCGTCTCTTTTTTTAGGTGGATGGTTAAACATTTAATTGGACTTAAAATTGAGTTTAATTGTGGGTTAATCTTAAAATTGTGCGAATAATGTGTTTCAATCTAGGTATTCGATTAATAATTCGCTTAATTTGGGATTAATTATGATTAGACTTAAAATCCTGACACTCGATTAAAACATTGATCTTCCTTTTTTTTAATTTGTTTGTCTTTGTTAGCATGTTTAATTTTGTTTATTGATTCATTTGATTTATTTTCATGTTTTCGTCGTTTTATAATAGTGCTATTAACCTTACCTTTGAAGCTTTTTTAGACAACACAACCCTTTAGGTACCAATTTTGGGCGTTGTGGGGTGCTATAACCTTTCCCAAACGTAATCGACTCCCGAACTTGACCATGACTCCGGTTCAGACGCAGACCAGTTCTACAGCTTTTCAGTCGTACGCAACCCAAAACGACTGATGGCGACTCCAATCCATGATGAGCATGTGAAGGCCCAACCAATTTCGGCCTAGACAAAAACGGTGTCGACATTAGGCTTAACATCTTTTTTCCACATAAGTGCCCAAACTATATTTTGGGCCAAATAGGTGCCTAACGTTTCATTCCGTGACCCATTTAAGGTTTGGTCGTGACGGACGTTAACTTTTTTCCATTATCCAATCAAAATCAAACACGTGGTAATATTAAACATTTTCTGAATTTTATTGTTTTAAAAATATATATATAAGAATTTTTTCAAATAATCTTAAAAATAATCCCCAAATCCCTAAACCCCAAATTCTTCCACTCTCACAGGTGTTTGTCGCGTTTCCAGCGAGGGAATGAAGTGACCTTCCATCGCCGAATAACTCACACACCGTTTATCGTTCGTTATGCCGTCATTCGTCGCGGATCATTTACATGAACTATTCATCGATTTCGGTGTTCCGCAAGGCGTCAGTCGATTTTCGGCGACGAATGTGATAGGCGGCGACATGGCAATTGGCGACGAAATCATGCCAAAGATCGAAATTTGGGTTTTAGGGTGTTAAAGATTTCAAATTTTGGGGCTATTTTGTGAAATTTGGGGTTATTTTGTTTTATTAATTTTTATTTATTTTTAAATATAATTTAGAAATTTTAAGAAGATGAACGTGTTAGATAACAGAAGTTAACGGTAAAAATTAAAGGATAACACCTATTTGGGTAACATTAAAAATGTTAGGCACCTATTTGCTCAAAACAAAATTTGAGCACCTAACTGGAAAAAGATATAGTTTGGGCACTTATTTAATCGTTAAGCCTTAGTATTAATAACACTAACTAGTGTTATTAAGTTTACAATATGATAATATTTAATTGGTTAAATTTTGTTTTTCTTTAACGCATGTAGTTCTTGAACTTTTGAAAAAATCAATTAAAATTTTAAATTATTTTACACCCAATTAAACCTTTGAATAAATTAATAATCAAAATTTTGCTTACACCCTAAACTCATTTTTTCTTACCAATCACTTAATCGACTAAGAATTCTGAAAAGTATAGTATGAGACGATTGTTCTACAAGTAAACCTAAATTTATCAAAGGTTTTTGAAAAGTCTTCCCATTTTTCATTTAATATCAATTTAGAATACTAACCAAAGGTTTCTTTATGTTTTTGGTTTAAAATATATAAAACATAGTCGTTTTCTTTTTTTAGGAAAAATTATTCTTAAATAACGTGGGAGTACATGAATTAGTTTATTGAGAAAATGTACGTGTGGCTATGCCACATCAGCTTCCGTTAACGGCAACGGATTATAGTGATCGTAAAAAAAAATATAAAAAAATAAATGACTAATTTTAAAAATTCGGTGACTAATGAAAACATCTTAAATGTTAGGGGACTACCAGTGTAGTTTACCCTTAGTGTTATTATTATTACATAATACATACGACAGCTTGGTAAAGTTTTTTTAATCTTACGGCCGTACTTTTGAACACTCTCCGACACTGTCTCGTACGCTTCAACGTGCAAGAAACGTAGAAAACAAAAAGATTTGTTCCCCTTGTCCCTCCTTTTGGAAATGAGCCAAGACAAAGGGAAGCAAAGGGTTCATGAAGAAGCCGAAGTTGAAGCCGAAGATTGGTGTTTTGTTTGTAAAGATGGTGGGAAGTTGCTTCTCTGTGATCACAAGTGAGTTTTTTTCCCCCGTTTCCTTTTGTTGGTTTTGTGAGTAATATTAGGGTTTTTCTTTTGCTTTTGAACTACGATTTTTGGGTTTCTTTTGTTTCTCTTGTTTGTTCCAAGTATACTTCAGATTTGGATTATCTTGTTTTGTATGCTGAAATAGAAAAATAGTGGAAAAGGTAGGGAAAAGTTTAGAAAAGGTAGAAGGGGGGGGGGGATTTTAAGTTTAACCGTTAATGTGGGTATTGCTGATGGCATTTTTGCTATGTATGAATAAAATGTACTGTTGGAAACAATTAAGAAGAATGTGATCTATTGGCAGTGGTTGCTTTGTTTAAGATTGCTTACATTGTTGAATTCTTGAATGTGTGCGTATATGTATTTCTTTTAGTACGGTGAGTTGAAATGGCGGCTGGATTTTATTCAGCTTGGATACTTCATATAAGTACAATAAGTTGCATGCTCTTCTATTACTCAGGTTTTGCATTTGGAAATTTGGTCATAAATAACATATGTTACCTGGACATTTCATGTTTCCTAAAGTACCTGTCGCCAACACTTTTGCCCATGGTACGGACTATGGGATGTAACCCCCAAATATATGGGAAAAATGAGCATATTCGTGTTGTGCACGTGCATATTTCCGACAGTCACCTCAAGTCCTGGATGCCTATGACTATAGAAGGATACATATTTATAATTCTCCAATAATGTAATTATGCAGTATATATTATTCCTTTGTTCTCTGTTTCCAGGGGCTGTGGAAAAGTTTATCATCCCACATGTGTTGGTAAGAGAAATTCAGTATTGAAGTCTGAAGGTCACTGGACCTGCCGTAAGTCTCTTTAACTTCAAATGATATTTTCGAGCTAGTTGTTTAGTACACCCGATTCAGCTGATGATATTTATTTTACTTTTATGAACAGTTTTCAATAGCTTAAGTGGCGTTTTCTTCCTCGTTGTGAACAATTTCTAGATGTACTTGTGATTTCACTGTTATAATCTATTGAATTCCTTTTAGACTGACTTTATACTGTTGGTCTCAATTATTTGTGTTTCCAGCCAGGCATTCTTGTGCTGAATGCGGTGGTCCTCCTCGGTTCTTTTGCCTCGCATGCCCCGATTCCGTCTGTAGGCTCTGCGTTAAGGCATATGACTTTGTGCCTGTTAAGTTGAACAAAGGACTATGCAATACATGTTTTGAGCTCACACTACTTGCAGAAATAAATGCGGAAGTTGACTCCGAAGGGGTATGCAACTCAATTTATGAGCTGAATTATGGATTTATAACCAACATTTTTTTCCTCTCTTCGACTTTTTATCATGTTTTCTTTGAATTTTTTTAAATGCTATATTATATGATATTGAAAGGCTTTTTGATCATGAAACTCTTTTTCAGAGAAGTAGATTGAAATGTCTATAATATGTCTTCTCTGTTAATCAGGCTCTCTCCCCCCACCCCCCTCTCTCTTTCTTTTGTTCTTGGGAGAACAGGCCTTTGAAATTTTGGATGTATCTGCAGGACAAGCTACACTTTCAAGATCCAAATTCCTCCGATTTCATGTTTAAAGACTATTTGTTGATAATAATGGAGCAAGAAGAGTTGGAGTTTGACGACCTGCGTCGTGCTCAGTCTGAGGCGAAGAACTATGACAGTGGCTCGGATTGTGATAAGATTACGGATAAAGACACTGTATTCACAATGTTAGATGTTGATAAAGACTCGGATTCTGATTCAGATGATTCATTTGGCAAAAGAAAGAAGTCTCAGGTAAGAGAATTTTGTTAGATGGGGTTCAAAGCATTTCATTGAGATTCTGAAATCTGTTGGTATAGATGCAACTGAAAACTTATTGCAACACGAAGTAGATATAATAATCTCAAAATAAATTTTAGACAAAAGGAAACCCCCTTTTTCCATAAGGAATACTATGTGCTGAAAAGTTTTAATTCTCTTTCTCAGAAGAAACCAGGGCAAAAAAATAAGATATGTGATCTTTTCAAAACTCATTTTGCTGGTACTTTGGAGCTATCAAACTTGGATGACAAGGAGATTGACAGTAGAAGACGTTCTGTGAATGGGGGTGGACAGATTATCTCAGAATACAAGAGGCCGAGAACATCGAAGCCACATAAAGTACCTCTTGAAGCAAAGGTTCAATATGCAGTCGGTAAGAGTCGTTATGCTTCTATAGTTGCTGCAAATATGAAGCTTGTGTACTTAAGGAGGAGCTTAGTGGAGGAGCTGTTGACACAGCCTGATTATTTCGAAGAAAAGGTTGTGGGTAGTTTTGTTAGAGTGAAAGGAATGCCCGGGAACTGTTCGGGGACGACTTCTTTTCAGCTTCTGCAAGTTTTAGGTATTTATTTTAAAATAGAATCTTTTACACTAAAGTCAATCTAACCCTTATTTGCGTTGAATCTAAGCTATAAGTATTTTTGTTTCATTAATGATTCAAGATTCTGTAAATTTTCGTAATTCTTAATACTTTACTTCTCAGGCATAAAGAAAACCTCAAATGCTGACAACAACCAGGGGATACTCCTTGAGGTTTCTTGCATGTCTGTTGATATTCCTATCAACATACTAGATGACGACGACATCTCAGAGGTAACAAATGTCTGGGAAGTTTTATCTTTTGTTCTTTTTTTTCCCTTTGAAATATCGAATATCGATGAAAACCACTAGAAAGATGAATTCTTATATACCCCATATTAAAGGTAATTTGATTGAACAAACATATATTTTTCTGCACGTATTTGAAAACTGACCCTTTCAACTGAGGGTTTTTTCCAGGTTGTGTATGGTCTTTTATTAAGTTCATTTAGATTGTGTTGGGGAGCTTGGATTTTGAACATGGTATACTTCATAATAGAACACATTAAAATGTAATGTTCATTATTGTTTTTAACTTCATGGATTCATTGGATGCCTATTTAGTGGTTAATCTGAAATAGATATAGAAAATTTTCAAATCCATGTTCTCGAATGTAGCATTAAAGTTATGTCAATTATAGTTTCCAGCAATATATTTCTGTATGCTTCAAGCGTGTGGACTCTCCCAAATTTACTGAGGGAATTTCCTTGGCTTTCTATAAACAGTTGGATGATAACGGTGTTGAGTAAATATCCCATGATATAACTATTTTTTTCTTGCGTTTTAATTGTGTGTGTGTGTGCATTCATCTTCATCATTTACCCAATTCGATTACGGATTTCTTGTAACTGCTTGAGCTTTCATGGTGTTTTAGTTCTCTTAGAGCTGCTGGTTCGCACCACGTTGAAGTGGCAGTTCTATTCTCTTCCCTCATGTTGGTGCATATCTATTATATCCATTTCTATATGCTATTTTACGGTTGATATTTTCATCCTATATTGATTCTACAAATATATTTCCTATTAACAATGACACTCATACCATTGCTTAAATCTCCACGTGAGATTATTTATTATTGTGATTTTTGGTTAGTTCTTGCATTGTACGCTTAGTTGCATAGCATTGTGTTAACAGGAAGAATGTGTAGCTCTGCAACAAAGGATGAAAGGCGGTCTTATCAGAAAACCCACAGTTGTAAGTTCTTTCTTACTAGAGAAAGTGAGCAACTTGTACTTTCCTAGAAACAACTTATTTGATAAATTTTTACCAGTGATTACTGCTTGTTTGTTTATACGAGCAGCTCTATGTTCTCGGTAAGGTTACTGTTCTTAGAACTACAAGGAAATGAATAAGATGGCATAAAAGTGTACTCAAGTAATTATTTGTGACTAAACTGATGTGCTAAACTCAATAATTGGTTAAAAAAGAATCCATTTAAGGGATTGATGATTGCTTAAAATATCAGAAACAAAACTGTGTGATGAGGCAGCTATGAAAGTCATTTCGATTTGACTTGAGAACTTCCTCTTCTTCTTTTGACTTGGAAAATTCTCTTTCGGTTTTCTTCTATACAAGAACAATCTCTTTCACTCGGTGAAAATTGTTTTTGTAACTTGGAGTTATTGACTTTGCAATTTGATCTTATTTCCTTAAAACATGTTTGAGCATTGCAACTTGCCATTTTACAATTTTGAGTTCGGTTGAAGAGAAAGATTAAATACTTTACTCTTAATGATGTGGGTTTTATGCGTAAATCAATTTAGTGTTACATATTCATATATTCTATTATTCTTCGTTCCATATTTTAGAAATTTCTCCCACTTCATCTTTAAGCAAAGACAGGTGAATGGTAACGACTGAGATTTTATCTTGTAAGATGGCTTCCTAATTATTTCCATTAATATATATAGAATCCGGATTGATTTAAAATTCATAGCTACTAGAGAAAGGCTATTAAGTAGCATAACCTGAGCATTTTTGTTGACAGGTGGAGCTTGAACTGAAGGCCAAAAGTCTGCATGAAGATATAACAAAGAATGTATGTATATGAAATTATTCTTATTCTCTTTATACACTTTTGAAATGCTATACGTTTTTAACTTTTTATTTGCGTTTCGATTCCTCATAAGTTGGCTCTGATGCTTCACTTGATTAGCTTTCAGGGCTTGCAGTTTGAAATATAGAATAAATGCACTGCTAATAAATGAACATTCAATAGTATGCTATGCTTGCACTTTGTTAGAACCGTTTTCTCATGCAAATGTGGTTTTTGTTTATGTCGGTGTGTATGCATGCATCACGGGAGGGGGAAGTGTCGGTTACGAAACATCTTTGGCTTTTTGGCCATTATGGCAGCATATATTAAGATGATGTACTATCTTTGAAAAGATGTTCGGTTTTATGTTTGCATGACATAACGTTTTGCTACATTGATTACGCTCCTGAGTAATGAAAATTCATTCATTTGATCAATTTGGTTTTGATTTGATTTAGTGGTCGTCGTTTAAATTATCTTATGATGTCCTTGCCAGTCTAATATCTGTAATTCTGTATCTACACTTGAGTCTTGTTCCATTGTGGATTTCTCTAATTGTCTTTGCCATGCTTGGAATATTGTTGGCAGTGGATTCAACGAGAATTGGTCCGATTGCAGAATAAAATTGATTTTGCGCATGATAAGGGACGGAGATACATATATCCTTTTAAGGTGTTGAGTCACACCGTAGAAATAGCCTATGCGAATTCTCTTGGTAATTAAAAATTTAGAACATATCATTAACGGAGGTCAGCTCATCGAACTTTCTCGCGGGAGTGTGCAAATGGAATCTTTTCGTATTGACTTTTACGAATCACCTAGAACCAGTATATCCCTTCAAGTTTCATCTTATGTTTCAGCAATTAAGTATTGCCCGAGTAGTGCCAACCTTGAGGATGATTTTACCTTAACTCCCCCCGGTTTTATACGTTGGAACGATTACTAGATGAAAGAGAAATGCTGAAGAAATCATCCGAACAGCAACGACTACTTCAAAAGTTGCCGAGGGTGATTGAGGAGAAAATTGAGCTCAAATAGTGCAAGCTGATAATGGATTGGTGAGGCAAATTCTGTGGATTTCTAACCTCATTTTCTTTCATGTCTTGATTTTAGAAGATAAGGGAAATTAGAGCGAGTTAAATGACTAATTATTCGTGTTCTGTTGATTTATATAGGAAGTAGATGCTGGCCACAAGTTTTAAAGTTGTTCTATGCCCTTGATAAAGTAAGAGAGACCCTTATCATCTCACCTAAGTCCGTGAATGTTACTTGAACCTATCAAATATGTTGATACTACATGCATTTAATGGGTAATTATCCATATTAATTGGATACCATATTTTCCCTTTAATTTGGGCCCTGGATATGGATGCTAATGAAAATGGGATATTAGATTTTGCAATAAATATTTACCCTTGCTTGGTTTAGGTTTGGTTTTTAATGAATATGGTTTGATTTTCATCAAATATTTGAATATATTTGGCTCGATAGAGTTTTTGATTTATAAATAAAAACTGATGAATATTGAAAATGAACTATATCTTATTTTTATTTAATCTTTAATTAGTTTTTTTATAATATAAAAATAAAAAATATTTTGAAAAAGCGATGAATTGAACCGAATAATATATATATAATTTGATTTGAATGAGTTGGAGCATTTATAATATTCAACTTGTTTTTTTTTTAACTGAGATGTTCAATATTAATTTCTCAAAACCAAAATAAATAGAAATGATGTATCACCATTTCCATTCATGGTATTATTAGATGTATTTTTAAATTGGGTTCAATTACCATAACAGCCCATCATATTATTGGGGGTGAGACGCAAACAATAGTGTTATAATTTTATGGTTTAATGGTAAATATTCAAATTATAATGTCTTTTAGGCTAAATGTCAAAAATCTTATTAAAAAAATGTTCTTGTATAAAAGTAAGTGCTAATGTTTAATTTTATAATCATTTTAAGATTCGTTTATGTTCATTAAAAAAATGTCATTCAATTATTGTTTGACAAGTTGTTTGATTTTTATTTTTCTATAATTTTTTATTTAAAAAATTAAAATTCTTAATTTAAAAAATCCCATAAAATTTTTTATTTATCATAAGCCCATGAATTTTTTTAATTTGGAGATTAGAGATTGGTATTGAGAATTTTGAGATTTGGATTCAAGAATTTAAAGACTTAACTGACAGTAAGGGGATGAAAGGGTCCGAAGATGGAAGGAGAGGGTCCAGAAGATGGAAGGAGGGTGGGGTGACTTATGGTCGGTGGTGACAACAATAAGCTTTGAAGGTTTAGAGATTTAGGCCAATGACATGGGAATTGTCGACCTGTGAGACTCTGGTGAAAGAGGGAGTGACTGATGGGTGATGGTGACAACAATAATACTTGGGATTGGGATTATGATTTGGATTTTGAAAATTTTAGGAGTTTATTTAAAGAATTAGATATTTATTTTTTTATAAAAAACCAAATTTTTTAAAACTTGTGATGTGTCACATTTTTATAGGATAACGCATTTTTTTAATGTCAATCATAAAAAAACCTTAAAATAATTCTACAATACCTAATTTATGCGTAAAAACTTTAAGTACCTAACACAAAAATATATAGTTTAAGTATTTATTTTGTTGTTAAACCTAAATCTAAAAAAATATAGTTAAACCTAATTTTATTTTTCACCAATAATTTGAATAATTTTTATATTTCACTCATATATATATATTATATATAATGACAAGACATATTGTTCTTATTAAAATTATGGAAGCTTAAATGGATGCAGAAACACGTGCCCTTGCTAGATAGATTCATTGTCACTTTCCAATGTACCGACACTAAAGCGAATAACGCTTTTGCTAGTTTCAACTCTCGCTTGCTAAGGTCCTTTCCTTTCTTTGTTTCCCCTTGCTTGTGCTTTCCTGCTTGGTGGCTTACTATGAAGGTTGGATTTTTCTTAAAGTGGTGCATTTTGGAGAGTTGCGTTTTTCTCGGTCTCTTCTGCTTTGCTTTCTCCTGTTTATAATTCGTCTCTCTTTGTTCTTTTTCATCTTTTACCACCCTTTCATTTCGAGTTCTTTTTGTCCTTTCCCTCATTATGTCTAAGCCTTTTGAGGAAATCAGTGAGTCCTCAAATGAAAAAGTATTTACTCACTCTGACAGTCTGGATCTTGAAGAAGACATCTTTATCAATACCACCGTTAAGGAACATTCCTTGGTAGGTAAGATCCTTTCTAACTTTGCTGCTAAGTTTTATACTGTTACTGTCATCATTAGAAAAGCATGGAACTGCAAAGAGGGAGATCTAGAGTGCCATGATCTTGGAAAAAACATGTTGCTGTTGGTTTTCAAGTCGGTGGAAACAAAGAGCAGAATTTTTAAGCAACGGCCTTGGTCAGTTCAAGATCGTTTGCTCATTCTCAAGGATTGGCCTCTTGAAGCTACCTTTGAAAAAAATAGACTTTTCTTTGAAAGAGTTATGGGTACAAGTTCACAATGTCCCACTTCCATTCATCAATGCCAACAATGCCATGAAGATTGACAAGCTTTTCCCGTTCTTCATTGAATCAAATGTTAAAGATGGTCAGCAAGTTAAATGAGATGGTCAGTTACGTATTTAAGTGGCCATGAGAGTTGAAGACCCTGGTTTCACTCTTAACAGAAAAAATTACGATCCCAGTGAGGTTTTGTTTAAGTATGAAAGAGTCCCTGGTTTCTGCTACAGTTGTGGTCGCCTTGTACATTCTGAAAGGGAGTGTTGGTTCAACTACAAAGTTTACGAAAGAGCTGCTAGATACGGGCCTTGGCTGAGAGCCTCTTCCGTATGAAAGAAGGCAAATAACAATGGTAATGCTACAACAAAAATTCAAGGATCATCAGGAGACAACCCAATTGTAGCTGAACTGTCAACAGACAATGTGGCTGATCCTTCGACTGCTATCATTGCCCTGAGGTAGCCTGCAAAAAGTATCAGCAAGGTGAATGCAGGCCTCCTTCCAAAAAAAATCAAATCTTGAAGAAGATCTGATATCCAGGATTCCTGGAAATGTATCAGACCAATTCAGTGCCTGCCTGGACGTGTCTTCTTTTGACAATAGTCAACCTAGGATTAAACAAACCAGTCAAATCATGTCCAACATCCTAGGACAAGCTGATACGTCAAAAATGGAAGAAGAGACCTTGGGTAAAAATAAGTTACCCATGCAAATCCTTGAAAATCCATCCATGCAGCTCTCTAAATCTCTCGTCGCAGTCCTAGAGCCTAATCTAGGAGATGACGTCGCTGAGACATTGTCCGATATAGAGTTTGACTTCATCAGGAAGAGAAAAATAGATCATTTCGTGACATAATCTTTCTCAAGTTCGAAGAAGAGAGAGCTAACTGAGAAAATTTTTGAAGGAGTTTTCAAGGTTGGTCCCGGGAATTGGGGAAGCAGAGGTTTTGGTGCCATTGTCTGTGATGCTGCCCTGGAGTTAGCCTTCTTTCCTACTTTCATTACCAAAGCTTCTCCAATTATCAATGCGATTGAAATTCAAAGAAAGAGTGTTTCTTCGGGGGGGCTCTCCAAAATCAAGAGTGAAGTTCGAAGGAAACATATGAATGAAATTTCAAGAGTGTCTCATGAATCCATCGACATCATTGAGTTAGGTCTTGATCCTTTTGGGTATAATGTTGCTAAAACCCCTAACCTTTTAATCTGTTTGGAAAGTGATGATATGGACCTGTTTTTCTGTGATGAGGAGGGTTCTGACGAGAATGGTTTTAAGATAGCGGATGATAGAGTATATGCTTCCTTCCCTAAGGATCACCTCATCTCCCTGTGTCTCGGCTCAGCTGATCTTTGGTTTTTTTATCGATTGTGCTTCCTTGCTCTGTAATGTTGTTTCTTCCTTCACAAAAGGGTTCTTGCTTTATTCTTTTGGCTGACCCATCTTTCACTCGTACGAGGAAAGAAGCCTGTCTCCGAATGGAGCTCTCGCAAAAGTGACACTTGACCGGGCTGTTGATTGATTCATATGCTAGGGTTTTTTTTCCTTCACTTGTCTCTCTTATGTTATGTTCCTTATGTTTTCATGCTTAGGTTGCTGTTCTGTTTGGCTGTTTTGGTTGGCCCTTTGGGGTCGGAACCTTCGTGTTTATGTTTTCCTTTCGGTTGAATGAATGATTTATGCTTTATTGTCAAATAAAAAAAAAAGAGATGGCTGCAGAAACCGATCACGTTCTTATTGAAAATTATGCAACGATTGCCTCTCCCTTAGGATTGAGGTTGCCAAAAGAGGGTCTACTATTTCAACCTTTATGTCCCCTTGGCTGCAATTGCCTTGGATGAAGATCAAATAGTGTGACACCTCATGCTTGGTTTAAATGTTACCGTCGGATCATAACAATCACACATGAATCATTTATGTGATTTTGAAAAATAAAAGATACTTAAAACATATTAGTACAAAATTAAGAAGAAAAAAACTTAATAGTTAGCTAGGACATTTTTGCTGCTGAAACTACAAATAACTTTATAATTATTATTTTCTTTTTGGTTCCTATCTCGGTTCTCTAGAACTCTGTCATGAATAACCGACCGACGTTGCACATCTAATTTTGATGGATAAATCTTCTAATAAGAGTTTTCAGTATATACAATAACTCGAACTTGATATTATAGTCATTACTAAAACGAAGAAAAGTTTATTTACTATAGATTTAAAATTTTTGCAAAAGCTCATCATTGGTGAAATAAATCATCACGAGAGTTTAAGTTTATCGACAACTATGAAAATAATATCAAGATTATGTTATAGGTCCGACTCGCCACATCATATATGGTCTTAATCAATAAAAATCATCAATTTCATTAATATTTTTCATGTAATGTTTTTATCAAATGAAACCTCACTTGGTAAGCTTGGTTCAATGGTTAAGTCTTGCTTCAACCCAAAGTCTAAGGTTTAGTTTTTCGTAATCTCAAACCATGTTATTTCAATGGTTCAGTGATCGATGCTTTAGTTTATTCAATAAAAATAGAATACTTAATATTGTAATGGTTAGAGTGAGAACTGAATTCAAGCCAGCTGCATGCTCTTGCTGTTAGATCAACCTCTTCTGATGATTAAGTATTGATAACATTTTATTATTAAATGTTATATTGTTGGTGAAAATTAAAGAAAGTAACAATAGATAGGAGGAATTCAAACTTGAGTTTAATGGAAAATGAGACGGAGCCAATGCTCTAATACCTGATTAAAAAATAACAACATATTATATATGATTAAACTACAATTAATGACTATTATATAATAAATTTAACATGTGTTCTCATCTGATTGATGGATTAAATTTTATTAAATTAAATTAAAATTAGAATTAAATTAATAAAATATTTAAGTAATGATAATTAAATGTATAATTCTATAAATTTACTTAACTTTAAAGGCATCATTCGTGATAAATGTTGATAATTAATGGTTTAATTGATATCATTTAATTAGTTAAATGGTTTTACTGACAAAATTTAAAAATTATGCGGTCAAAATAGAATTATTCTATAATTAAGTGACTATAGTGGTAGTTTTCCCTAAAAATGGAAAACGTTTTCGAAGTCTCTCCAACGCTCCTCAGTTCGCTGCACTCCCCCGTTTCTTTCTGCTTCAACTTTAAGCCAAAACCACTCTCTAAATTTATTATATATATACCATTTCGATTTCTGAAATTTATTTTCAAATTTCATCCTTATATAGCCCCAAACCCTCCCTTTCCCTTCGCCTTTTTTTTCTTTAAAAGATCCTCCATTTTTTTGCTCTACTCCTCTCCTCTTGTTTGGTCCGTACAGTTTCTAGGGTTTTTGCGGAGTAACATTTATAGTGGAAGAGATTGTAGTGTTGGGGTTTATTCTGTTTGGGGGGAAGCGTTATAGGGGAGTTGATTTCTTTCTGTTATTTATATGGCGTTTGAGAGGCTTAAGGATTTGAGTCAGCCGATTGATGTCCCGTTACTTGACGCCACCGTTGCGGCCTTTTATGGCACCGGATCTAAAGAAGAGGTTCGGTCTTTACTTTTCCTTTTAAAAAATATGTTGTCTATATTTACTTTGTTTTGTTTCCATTACATCACTCTCTGAGTGGGAATGAGCGGGTGGATGTGTTTTAGTTGAATGTTTGGTTTCCAAGAAAGTAAGAGTGTGGGAGATTTTGGTTTGATAAGGTTTAATTTAGCTGGGCATTTTCTTCAAAGTGGAGACGAGTTTTGGAGAAGTGAGGGGACATGGGAGATTTTTTATTTTTTGAATTTCTAGGGTTTAGTGGAGAGAAATTTGGTTTGTTCTTTTTAAATTATGTCTTTAAATTTCCTTCTGGTTTGCTGGATAATGTGTGAAATATTTGTTTTGGTCCTTCTCGTTTGATAAGCTTTATATTGATGAATATGCACTTTAAATTCACAGATAACTCATTTAATTTTATCGGGACTAAGCAACTAGAGAAAGTTTGCCGCCAAAAAGAGAAAAAAAGAGAGAATGTTTTCATTTTATTCTCTGTTATCATGCAATTTATGTTCTCTTTTCTTCTATCAATCTAATGAGCTGAGCTGATAAGGTTTATGCATCATTTTTATTCTGCTTTGGAATCTCTTTCGTTGGACAAGTTTAGTTCGGTTGTTCATGCTTGAGAATTGTAGAAATAGCTGGCTGTCTATGACCTTAAATCTGTAGGCTGGTGGCCTTGATAATCTAGGAATAAGCAAGTTCTGTTAAGTGTTGGCTTTATAGTGACTATAAACATTCTTCTTAAAACTGGAAATTGGTAATTTAAAACTTTTTTCTGGAGTTATTAGTTATTTTGTGTGTTTATTTTTGACAACCTTTCTGAAGCTAAACTCAGTAGTTAAATGTACTTTTGTATTAAGGTTGTTAACGTGGTACCTTTGGTTTTAGGAGCAAAAGACCTTTGAATATTAATGTTTCCTTGCAGATTAACAACTTGAACTCTATTCTCTACCCTCTCAAAAGACAAAAAAGGAATCTCCTTGTTGGCCGAGCATTATCATACTTTTTGGTTGCACTACTGTTAAAATTGATCGTGCTATCATTTAGTTATTACAGCTGTCATAGTTCCAGAAGTTTAATGTCTCTTTGTATTTTTTATATATGACATGTTTCATTGGCCTATAGTTATGTTTTGGCTTGATCTCTGCCCTCTCAAAAGTAAAAGAAAAAGGAGCTCTAAGCCTTGCCTAAAGGAAAAATCCTAGGTTTAGTATCTCATTTAAATTTCAGTAATACTTCTAATTCGACCTTGTTGGTCGAGCATTATAATTTTTGCACTATTGTTAAAAGTGGTTGATTTATGAGATGGTTACTACAAATCTACAGCTATCATATTTCCAGAATTTAATGCATATGTTAGTATTTTTTATATATGACATGTTTCATTGGCCTATAGTTATGTTTTGGTTTGGTCTTTCCATTATTTGTTTTTAATACTTTTTTCCTTGAGTGTGCATAACATCAGAGAGCACAAGCAGATCAGATCTTACGGCATCTGCAAAATAACCCAGACATGTGGCTTCAAGTTGTGCACATACTGCAGCAGACAAAGAGCCTGAATACCAAGTTCTTTGCTTTACAGGTCAGTCAAAATGATTATTTTCTCTATGATCTGTAAGAACAACTACACTAAACTGGACCGAGGGAGCTCTAGTTGACATTTGTATGTTGTGCGTGGTGCTTGTACCTGTAATTTGGTCTTGCTCTTGTAGCTGGTTAGTTGATTGATAGTTTGCAGGAACTTTTTATAACAAATGACTAGAGCATTGCATATTAGCGCTAGAATGTGAAGTCCTCCATTTAATCTGATGACTTTGGGGGATTTTTCTTGTTCTTGCCTACAGGTCCTTGAAGGTGTTATCAAATATCGGTGGAATGCATTGCCTGTTGAGCAGCGAGATGGAATGAAAAATTACATCTCTGAAGTCATTGTCCAGGTGAAATACTACTTTATTGCTGTCTGTATCTTCATCCCATTTTATTCCTTTTCTCCTCTTTGTATTTTCATTCTTACATGTCCTTTTCCCTTTGCTAGTTGTCAAGCAATGATGCCTCCTTTCGAGCAGAAAGGCTGTATGTCAACAAGCTTAATATCATTTTGGTTCAGGTATGACTTATCTGCCTTGCGAAAATGCATTTCTTAAAAGAGGATAGGATGGCTTTAGAGTTCATTGAGTTTGTAACAAATTAGGTCTGCAGACTGCAGTTGGGGCTTCATCTGTGTGCACTTTTTGTTATTTATTTATTTATTGTTATCAATGGCAATGTTTACTAGTTATAACATCAAAAGTATTATTTTGATATTATTAATGGTTAACCTACTGGTGAGCTTCTATGAATTTCTCATTTGAAGGTTTCACAAGTATATGTAGTCTAAAATGAGAGGGGATTAATGATTACAATAATTTCATTTATATGGTAATTATTTTCTAAAACATTATATGCTTGCTGGATGTGCAGATCTTAAAGCATGATTGGCCTGCTAGATGGAAAAGCTTCATTCCTGATCTTGTCGCAGCTGCAAAAACTAGTGAAACAATATGTGAAAATTGCATGGCAATATTGAAAGTAAGTTTTGTATTAGTATTCTTTCTTGGTAGTACTGGTTGCAGAATCTGATCTTAACATGAGCTTTTCTGTGGTTAGCTTCTAAGCGAAGAAGTTTTTGATTTCTCAAGAGGTGAAATGACTCAACAAAAAATCAAAGAACTAAAACAATCTCTGAACAGGTGAAACTATTGTTCTTATTCTGAGGTATCAGGGTCATACTTCTGTAGATGCCAAATTTTGAGATTTCTTTTTACAGTTTAGTTTCTATTTGATAAATGTTGTCATTCTGTGTTATTATTGGACCATCATCAGTTAGATCTCTGTAAGTTATTTTTTCCCGTTTTATAAATTTTCTATATTTGGATTGAATAGTCATATGCAAATCAGTGTTTTCTGAAAGATATTTCTGATTAAATTTCTAGCACATATTTCTTCCCTTGGATATGTGCCACCTGAGTATCATATAACAACTATGATTTGTGGATGTGGCGTGTTTTGGCATAATGAACTCATGGCTTGGGCAGTAAATTGGTAACAAGATCTGAAATGTGTTCGAACTGTAATTGAAGAACTGGTCTGAAAAGGAACAGTGTTTAAACGACCCTGGGCTTCCTAAATATCAAGTTTGTCCTCCCCCTCTAAGCTATGTATGTCCTGATAATTTTATTAATCTACATTAAAAAACTGTCAAATGAACTGTAATCTAATGAATGTCATTTATTTTTGGTCAAAAAAAGAAGGAAAAAATGAAGTGAGTGGAAGGTCTCTCCTTAACACTCTATTATTAATTCTTGTATTCTCCTTGATACTCTGTATCAAGTGATGTAAGGTCTTGCCAATGGTAATTTATTCTTCCAAGCATGTTTGCATTTTTGTGCGAACCTTCTTGCTGAATGTTGTATTTGTTTTCTGCAGTGAGTTTCAACTCATTCATGAGTTATGCTTATACGTACTATCAGCTTCTCAGAGAACAGAGCTTATACGGGCTACGCTATCTACTTTGCATGCGTTTCTTTCATGGATTCCTCTGGGCTATATTTTTGAATCAACATTGGTAAATAATTCTTGATCTTTCAAATGATTTGGCTGTCAATGCGTTAACGCATGTAACATTTTTGATGATGTTTCTTATCTATTATTGTTATCATTTGTTTAACCTCTGATGCTGTATTTATGCATCTTACAGTTGGAAACACTCCTAAAATTATTCCCCGTCCCATCTTATCGGAATCTCACCCTCCAATGTCTGACAGAGGTATTTATTTCAATAAATCAGGTTTTCTTAAACGAATAAAACTATATTGTTGTTATTCTAAGGAGGCGTAGCTTTATTTTATATTTTTGGTTGATTGCAGGTTGCAGCCTTAAATTTTGGGGACTATTATAATGTGCAATATGTTACGATGTACAATATATTCATGGTCCAGCTGCAGGTGTGTCAGCATGTGCTTTAGAAGTTCATTGAGATTTGCACTAGAGCTTGGTTTTCCAGATTTGCACATTTTCTTTTTGGTTTACGGTTTTCTATTTATTGGGTTGTAATCTAGATTTGATGTTGCTTTTCTTCATTGTGTATTTTTTTGTTTCCTTTTTGTTCTGTGCTTAATATTTGTGGGTATTTCTTGGCATGTTTTTAGACTATTCTGCCATTGACTACAAACATCCCCGAGGCTTATGCACATGGAAGCAGTGAGGAACAGGTATATTTTCTGTTCGGTGGTTTCTGTTTGTTGTACATTTTTATATACTTCAAATGTCTGATAAAACATTTTTTTTTTGATGTTATTACTCCAGGCTTTCATTCAGAATTTGGCAATGTTCTTCACTTCATTCTACAAGGTAAGCTGCCTATGAATCACCTTTATCAAAATGCATATAGGAAACCATCACCAAAATCAGATTTGGGACCTGGGGGTGCTAAATTAATATCACTCATCAACCATCTTTGCCTATGAATCACCAAAGCTCCTGTTTATCATAAGGTGAAAGATGGTTGATGAGTGATATTAATTTAGCACCCCCAGGTCCCAAATCTGATTTTGGTGATGGTTTCCTATATGCATTTTGATGCGAATAATGATCCAAATTACAAATATTTTTGTTCAAATACAATGATTTTTGTGGATTTTTTTTTTTATTTTTTTTGGATTAAACATATTGTTAAGATATTATTTGATAAAGTCTAAAATGTTTCCGACTTGTTGCAGTTAATGGTTTTGATGATTTATGTTGCTAATTCTTGTTTTCAGTTTCATATTCGGGTGCTAGAGACTGCACAAGACAATATTTCTGTGCTGTCAATGGGTCTGGAATACCTTATCAACATATCTTATGCGGATGATACAGAGGTCTTTAAGGTATCATGGGAATTCAATTTCTTTTTTTGAATTATTTCTCATACCTGCTCGTTCCCTTTCTGAACTTGGTTTCTAAAGTATGATGTTGCTTGTTGTCTGGTTCTATAGGTTTGTTTGGACTATTGGAATTCCTTGGTCTTGGAGCTATTTGATGCACATCATAACGTGGATAATCCTGCAATAACTGCAAACATGGTGGGACTACAGGTAACAAGATTATTTATGCTACTAAGCATTTGATACAAACTATTTGGAATGCAGAAAAGTTACTCTGAATCTCCATTATAACTCGAGTGTTATCAAGTCTATGTGCAGCACATCTGTTATGGTCCCAGGTATGATAGTATCTCGTTTGAATAGGACTGTGTTGGGCAGCCATTTGCTTGTTTCACCTTCTAGCTATGATTCTCGTCAAAGGGAGAATCCACCTTAAGACTCATTTGGGAGAGAGTCGTTTGATCTCAATTTTAGGTTTAAAATGCTTCTTATTTTTATTCAATCAAAAGACCTCTTAGATAGGGGTTGCATGAAATAAGGAAAGACTTCTAAAGCAAGAAATTTAAATTAAGTCTCCTAGTAAGAAAATACTTATAAGAATGCAAAATTAAAATTGTAATATAATAAATCCTGATACTATTATTCTGGTTCCTAATAATGATAAAACCGATCTTACTCCTTTCTTCTTCTCTGGATTTCTGTTTGAGGATATGCCAACTGAACACAAATGGCGTAGGGACAGGGCACACCTTTTGCTGCCCTCACATCCAGCAATGATATATGTTGGTGGAAAACAAAATCATGTTGAACCACTTATTTTTGCATGTTTAGACGGATGACTTGTTAGATAAGTTCTCTCTCTCTCTCTATCCTACACACAAATGTTTTCTACTTCCTATGGAGATTGATACGAGATTGGTATTAATTCTAGATGCACTCTGGTAGTTTGTGATTATTATTGTAAATGGATGTTGGCTGTATTTTTAGTGAATATTGAACTACTACGAAATTTGCCATTTCTAGATTTTACTGCAGAAGGGTCACTAATTTCTTGTCAATGAATTGAGTTTGGCAGGTGCCTTTGCTTCCTGGCATGGTTGACGGACTTGGTGCCCAGCTTCTGCAACGACGCCAACTTTATGCTGGTACGATGTCGAAGTTGAGAATGCTCATGATCTGTCGTATGGCTAAGCCTGAGGAGGTTCTGATTGTTGAAGATGAAAATGGCAATATTGTTCGAGAGACGATGAAAGATAATGATGTTCTTGTTCAGTATAAGGTGATAAATCTATATGACTAACTTCCATGCAATCTAGTTCCCATTTCTAATCTTTTGTTCCCTTTACTAATTGTGGCCAGTTGGTTTGAAGACGGTTTTGGTTTCTTCTTAGGAATGTTTTATTAGCTTTATTTTTGAAATTATTTGTATGCTTCATCCAGTAAGATATCTACTAGGTGTATTTATCTTATCTAAAGATGCCTGTGAATTAAATTTTCTTTTATCTTCCAAACAGGCAAACACTATGCAGCAAACTTTATTATACCAATGGCTAACGTTTTTTTTTGTTGTTGTTATATCTTATATATATAGTTGTAGTTGTTTTCTCCTGGTTTCTATTGTTAATGGAGTTATATGTTACAGATTATGAGGGAGACTTTGATCTATTTATCTCACCTAGATCACGATGATACTGAAAAGCAGGTATGGTGGTATGACTTATGAGACATTTATAATTTTCTGTTTCCTTAAAGTTAAATGATGTATGTACTGATTTCTGACATTATTTTCTTGAGGCTGGGAATGTATTTTATTTGCTAATAACAATGAAAAGGGGCCATCTCTTTCCCTTTATCTTTCTTTAAACAACATAGACTTCTCACTGGGGTAGCCAGGCCCATCTGGGCCAAACCTTTGAAAAGGTATATTCAAATTCATGTTGGCCTGGCCCAAATTAATAAGTAATACCATTTTATTTAAATGTGATTGTAACATATGTTAATATAAAATCTTCTAATATATTATTACTTTTTAAAAAAGTAAAATGGCTTGACCTGGTCGGTGGGAATTGTTTTTGGACAAGGACTTTTTTTTTTTGGGGGGGGGGTGGCTGCAGCCCAACCCATGGTTCATCAGAGAACAATAGGATCCCTCTCTAATTCTGAGAACTCAGTGAGACTAAAGGTGTCCACTATAGTTCAGTCTTGGATCTTAGTATTTCTTTTCCCTCTAGGCATCTTAAGAATTTACTATTTTCTATTCATTATTCTTTCTCTGAAGTTCATGGAAAAATTTTAAATTATATGATTACATTTGGGTTTGTTTCATCATCTATGTAATGCAGATGCTAAAGAAATTGAGCAAGCAATTGAGTGGTGAGGATTGGACTTGGAACAATTTGAACACATTATGCTGGGCAATAGGATCTATTTCTGGTTCCATGATGGAAGATCAGGTATCCTTTATACAATGTTAACCATTATACATGATGTGATTTGTCATATACTCCCTCCGTCCCATTAAATTTGTCACCTATTGACTTTTGGTGGTCAAACTTTTTAAACTTTGACCATAATTGTTTTAAATAATTTAATTTTATAAAAAATATATTTAAAAACTACTTGATTGGAGGTTTTTAAAATATATTTTCTCAATTTTTTTGTCAATAATAATTTTTAAATAATAAGTAATTTGAGCATGTATTTACTTGCATGAGTTGCTAGCTGCTCTTACTTGCATCCATAATACTGATATATGTTAAAATGTTTGGTGTTAATGGCAGGAAAACAGGTTTTTGGTTATGGTCATTCGCGATTTGCTGAATTTGTGTGAGATCACTAAAGGGAAAGACAATAAGGCTGTTATTGCTAGTAACATTATGTAAGATATATAATTTCAATGTAGACTGATACAAAGTATTTGTAGACTATTTCAAGAATGCTTCATTTCTTTTACTACTGTGAGAAAGGGGCCATGGTGGCCGGAGAAGATGAGCGCCGGTGAACAATGAACAACAAAATATGAAAAGCTACAGTTTAACGATAGAATAAAAATAATATTTTCAACAGAGAACAATGTGTTTCTCTGCATTTTCTCTTATTCTTCTTAATCAAATGTGTATGAGATAAGCCTTTAAATAGGCTGATACAAAGTTTCAGTATAACTAAAATTATACTTTTATCTATAATTTAAATAATATTTATCCCTAATTTAAATAAGACTTCTAGTAAATTTAAACTACTGACATAGAAATAAACTCTAATTACACATTAAATTACACTCTAACACTTCTTGGATAACTTACACTCCCCCTCAAGCTGGTGAGCAAGTGTAGTAGAGCACCAGCTTGGATTTTGGATGTGATGCCCTACTCATATTTCTTTGCTGTTTTTTAGGGAAAAAATTCCCCTTTTTTGGGACCCGTTGAGTTGAACAGTTAGGACATACTCATGCTATTCTTTGAACGACCATTGTTGAAAATTTGCAAACGATGTTGCTGGTTTCTGCATCCTTCTTGAGATATCTACCAACTTTACTGTTGTTATTGGTTTTTGCACCCTCCTTAGATGTCTTCCAGCTTTCCTCTGTCGGTGATGCTCTTTTTCGTTTTTTTGCATATTCCGAGATGTCTTCTAGCTTTTTCTCATCATTCACGGACTAAGTAGTCGCTTCCATTCAACAATGATCACATGAATCTACACTCCCCTCAAGCTGGTAGTTGCACAAACTAGAATTCCAGCTTGGATCTTTGATGTAGAATCCCTTAAAAATATTATTTAGTTTTTAAGGCTAAACTAGAACCTCTTCTCCTATCTTTTATAATTGATGGCTGAGATAGAACCAGATAGTTTTTAAGGCTAAACTATAACCTTTCCCTATCTTTTAGGATGGATGGCTAAGATAGAACCAAATAGTTTTTAAGGCTAAACTATAACCTTTTCATATTTCTTTTTGATTGCCTAAGATAGAACCATTAAATAGAGAACAAAATAACAAAATTAAACGAATAGAAATTTCACCATAGATGTAAGATTCCAACGAGAGAGAAGCCAAGGAACGAGCGTGGCCTAATGACAACAACGGAAAAAAAATAATATGCATCTAAAAAAATTAGATCGTCAATTTGATTCAGATCAGAGATGGCAGCAGTGGTGACGACATCAGGATTGTTGTTGGCTCATGATACCATGTGAGAAAGGGGCCATGGTGGCCGGAGAAGATGAGCGCCGGTGAACAATGAACAACAAAATATGAAAAGCTACAGTTTAACGATAGAATAAAAATAATATTTTCAACAGAGAACAATGTGTTTCTCTGCATTTTCTCTTATTCTTCTTAATCAAATGTGTATGAGATAAGCCTTTAAATAGGCTGATACAAAGTTTCAGTATAACTAAAATTATACTTTTATCTATAATTTAAATAATATTTATCCCTAATTTAAATAAGACTTCTAGTAAATCTAAACTACTGACATAGAAATAAACTCTAATTACACATTAAATTACACTCTAACACTTCTTGTCAGCTTACACTCCCCTCAAGCTCTAACACTTCTTGGATAACTTACAACTACCCATGCTTTTATTTGGATGGCATTGCTATTTTTGGTCACCTTGGCATGTGGTTATTGGTGACTTGGGGATCCTGAAAGATTTTATTTACTGCTTGTTTTCTGCATGCTATACTTAAAAAGTATTAATTTAATGTTTGTTGGTTTTATGGCAGGTATGTTGTTGGACAATATCCGAGGTTTTTAAGGGCTCACTGGAAATTCCTGAAAACTGTTGTGAATAAGCTGTTCGAGTTCATGCATGAAACACATCCAGGAGTTCAGGTAAACTAATTGTAAAAAGAAATGATAGTTATATTCGTAATTGTTTGATCAAGTAATTCAATGAACACACTCGTATGCTTAACATTGCTGGTGTGCTTGTCATTCTATTATACGTTTGTTATTGTTTATGATGTTTGGAAGTATTCCGATAAGTTAGACATTGCCTTTTATCATTATGTTATGATTTTTCTACTGATAATGGTGAAAATACAAGATTTTGGCTATTATTTTGTACTATAAGGTCCTAATATAGTATGCCGGCTGCTTCAGGATATGGCCTGTGACACATTCTTGAAAATTGTTCAGAAATGCAAGCGAAAATTTGTGATTGTTCAGGTAGTATCTACTTTGGCACTTTGCCTCTATGGTTATAACTTCTTATATATGTGTGCTTGCGTGCACACGTCAAAACCTGTTATATTGATGAACTCTATCTTGTTAATTCAGGTTGGGGAGAATGAACCATTTGTGTCTGAACTTCTATCTGCTCTTGCAACAACGGTTACTGATCTAGAGCCTCATCAGATTCATTCCTTTTATGAATCGGTATGCCTATTTTCTATGCCTGAACTGTTCAGACCCTTGCATGTCTATTCTATTGCTGGATGATCTTATTTCTCCTTATTTTTAATTTCAGGTTGGTCATATGATTCAAGCAGAATCTGATCCCCATAAGAGAGATGGATACTTGCAGAGACTGATGGCGCTCCCCAACCAGGTTTGTCATTGATAAGAGGAACAGTTTACTCTTCTTTGTATGATTCTGTAACATTGCATTCAAATGTGCTGAGCATATGCTGGTAGTCTGTTTCTTAAGGTGTTGATTCTTATGCAGAAATGGGGTGAAATTATTGGGCAGGCACGTCAAAGCGTTGATGTCCTTAAAGATCAGGACGTGATAAGAACTGTGCTAAACATACTGCAGGTATTCTTATTTTTTATGAAGTGGTTTCTTCAATTCTTCTGTTGAATTTTTATGGAGTATAATTTACCTAGGTGATTTTTCATATTGTTGGCAGGTATCTGCCTTTTGTTGAAAGATAAACATATGCTTTTTTTGTCTGGTTGTATAGCATTCTTGAAAGTTTTTCATTTGTATGGAGGGGAGAATTCTTAATTGCTATGGCAAATTAATGGTTTATGTCCATGCATCTGTTGACTAGATTCTTTTGTGGTAGATTAGAGCTTTTCTTTCCTTGCACACTTGTTATTTGTGATATATGCATGCTGTGGTTATAATTCAATGCTTATTGGGATTTAGTGGGACTTAGACTGACGCTTCACCTTGCAGACAAATACTAGTGTAGCCAGTTCTCTTGGAACATACTTCTTATCCCAGATTTCTTTAATATTCCTGGACATGCTCAATGTATACAGGTAAACCTGTTTTAGTTCTTCAAAGTGCAAGTTTGAGAATGGAAATGCAGTAAACTCTCTTCTTGCTAATATGGGCAATTTATGGTGTTGTAATGAATTGGACAGAATGTACAGTGAGCTTATATCAAGTAGTATTGCAGAAGGAGGACCCTTTGCTTCAAAAACATCCTATGTGAAACTTCTACGGTGAGAACAACTTTTGCAGACGTTTTTTCTCTGTTCCATTAAAAAATTTCTCGCTTATATTGCGATTTATGAGGCAGATCTGTTAAGAGGGAGACTCTTAAGCTCATTGAGACATTTTTGGACAAGGCAGAAGATCAACCACAAATTGGGAAACAATTTGTGCCCCCAATGATGGATCCAGTTCTTGGTGACTATGCCAGAAATTTACCCGATGCTAGAGAATCTGAAGTTTTGTCACTTTTTGCTACAATAATAAACAAGTACGTTAGCAATTTCATACAGTTTCATATTTGTTAATGTTATATTTAACATTAATCAACAACTTGTTGAGCGCTTGAAGCACTTCTTGATCATTCAGAGATTAAGGTTAGGATGGATTTGTTGATAAGTGCTTATTATCAATCATGTACGTCTGCTTTTCATATTTCTTCTTAGGCCCAGCTGAAAAGTGATGTTGGAGGCCCTTGTTATCTTTGCACATTAATCTTTCCGAGGCTGGTGCCACTGAAATTGCCATCTTTTTCTTATTCCCTTGGTAGTGCAAATAGTTTTATTTTTTTACGTTGGTGTTTTATTCCCATATACTCTGATATTTTTCACTGGTGTATTGGAAGTCTTAACTCTTCTAAGCTCTATTTGGTTATTAAATTATTTAAGGCCAAGTGCAACATTCATTCTATTTGTGCCCAAAACACACAACATTTACCTCGTATTTATCATGCTTATTCTTGCTAAAGTAATGCAAATTCTCTGTAGTATTTTTATGTTGTTGTCAATCTTAGTAACAGATCTTGCTTGTCTTATATTATGGTCCTGTTATTTATGCATGAAGGTACAAAGCTACAATGATAGATGATGTTCCCCGTATCTTTGAAGCTGTTTTCCAGTGCACACTGGAGGTGAGCCTTTTATTTATATATTTATATTTATTTTCTGCATCTTGAAAAGGAATTCTAATATCGGGCATTAAGTCATGAGAGACTATCAGATCAACCCTGTCAAGAATGAGTAATAAAATGCTGTACGTGTCATTAATAAAATGAAGGTCTCTCAAAAGTTGTATTCTGTTATTTTATTTTTTTGATTGTGGAATTTTTACCCTGTCAAGAATGAGTAATAAAATGCTGTACGTGTCATTAATAAAATGAAGGTCTCTCAAAAGTTGTATTCTGTTATTTTATTTTTTTGGTTGTGGAATTTTTATTGTTTCTCATTAACTTGAAATGTGACAAAATCTGGTTTCTTACCATGTGAAATTGCTCTGATGCATGTCTCATAAAATGCGTTATTTGATAATATTCTTGCTGAAAGTCTGATGCTAATGGGCAGTTAAAGCTGAAATGTTATAGTTTGGTCCTATGTTACTACAACTCGGTGCGAGTGTCAGATCCTCTTATGTGTCTGAGATTGGTGTGCTCAATTTTCCAAAGTTTTCTACATATATGGAAGATTGTAACCCAATACCCATGTCTGAATAGTGTTGGACACTGTACTTCATGGAAGATGAAGAGTCGACTAACATAGATTTATTCTTAAGTTGCTTTGTCTATAATTTCTTGTTCCCATGACCTGCAGATGATAACCAAAAATTTTGAAGATTACCCAGAACATCGCCTCAAATTCTTTTCATTGCTTCGTGCCATTGCAACACATTGTTTCCCTGCGCTTATTCAATTGTCAAGTCAGGTTGGTGATGAGTTTCTTCTTTTTTTGTAGATTTATTATAGCTACCCTTTAATTAAAAACATGGAATATTTCTTTAAATTTCTTTTCTAAGCTTTAATTCAATGCCAAAAATGGATTACTGAATTCTGTTATCGTCTAGTTGAATGCGTGAAAGAGTTTCAAGGCAGTTGTTGTTTATTACTATTTTTTGTTTTTCACACATCTTCATCAGCAACTAAAGCTCGTTATGGATTCAATCATTTGGGCATTCCGGCATACGGAAAGGAATATTGCAGAAACTGGTTTAAATCTACTGTTGGAGATGCTGAAAAACTTTCAGGTCTGCTGGTGGCGCGGTTTTTCATATTTGGTAACTGTGTTGATATATAAACAAGATGCTGAGTTTTTGGTTTTGTTAACTTGGCAGGCTTCTGAATTTTGTAACCAGTTCTTCCGAACATACTTTTTGACAATTGAGCAAGAAATTTTTGCTGTCTTGACGGACACATTTCACAAACCTGGCTTCAAGTTGCATGTCTTAATTTTACAGCAGCTGTTCTACCTGGTTAAGTATCATACTTTGCCTTGATTCTTTTGATATTGGATTGAAGTTAGTCTTAGTTAATGAGTTATTTTCAGGTTGAGACTGGTTTGTTGACCGAGCCCTTGTGGGATGCCGCTACGGTTCCATATCAGTATCCAAATAACGGAATGTTTGTTCGTGAGTACACGATAAAACTTCTTAGTACATCATTCCCCAACATGACGTCAGCTGAGGTGAAATAACAGCTTCACATCCAATCAAATTATTGTTTTATCTACAGAGTTGATAATATCAGATCTATGCGGATTTCAGGTCACTCAATTTGTGAATGGACTATTTGAGTCGAGAAATGATTTGTCAACATTTAAGAATCACATACGGGACTTCCTTGTGCAATCAAAAGAATTTTCAGCTCAGGTAAATGATTGATAGTGGGGGAAAAGAAACTTTCTTAGCTTACAATCTACGCCACCCACAGTGGAGTTTAAAATAATGTAGTTTAATAAATTTCCAGACTCCCTTTGTGTGGCTTGCTTTGATGATCGAGCTGATCATTTAGCTGTATTTTGTGCAGGACAACAAAGATCTCTATGCAGAAGAGGCTGCTGTACAGAGGGAAAAAGAGCGGCAAAGGATGCTTTCAATCCCGGGGCTTATCGCTCCAAATGAGATACAAGACGAGATGTTGGACTCGTAGATGTCGCTGATTTTACCTTGGAAGCTGATTTCTTAAATTTTTGACATGGGAGGTTGTGCTTTGGTTTCAACACCCATATTCCTGAATGTAAACAGACAACACCAATTTCGCCCATTGTTACTCGTCTCTCCCCTTGCTACTTTTGTCAAAAACGGTGAATCCCGAAGTTGCCATAGCTCACAAGTGCGGCTGCCGGAGATGCTGCCTGTATGTCAAAGTGGTAATGTGTAGAATATTCAGGTAGGATATATATACATATGTTTCCAAATCCAATCCAGGTCGTATTATATGAGTTTTGTGGGTCCAGCTTGATATTTGTACCGTTTAGGTGACTTGTTTTGAGGTATTGATAGTCATACTAGGGTTTGAAAGGGAACGCTAACCTCGGAGAGTTGTGCAGGATTCTCTTTTTTTCTTTTTGGGGTTTGATTGAAGTAGAATGCCATTATTTATGTGGTCTCAGTTTCAGTGTTTGGCTAAATCAACTTTATAGTCTCCAAGTGAAGAAATGTAGTGTTCACTTCAGTCATGATCTTAATCAGGGTTTCAGTTCTTTTCTTATGTGAAGCCAGCGAATTGGTTCAGTGTGGTTGGTTGGCACGAATGGCAAATACGTTGATATCGGATGCCATGGTTCAGTTAGTCGAATCGAATCGGGTATGTTTTTGGTCGAATAGGGTATGTCTTGGTCTAATTTGAGATACAAGCTTTATATTTTGACCAAGTTGGGTAAAGATTAACTTCAGAATATTTGGGGCTAACCCAGATTAATATTCTTATACATAAAAGAAGTAAGTTTTATATTATAAATTGGGTAAAATTTTGATACACAGATTGTGTAAAATTAATTTTACATAAGCTTGTATAAATTATATTTATACGATAAAACTTAAATCTTAAAATTTTAATTTTAACCTTAAAAAATTAAACTTTAAACTCTCTAACTTAAATATTGATCTTAAATTCTAAACATTATAATTTTAACTCCTAAATTTATATTTTAAATTAAATTTTAACTCCTAAAATAAAAAAAACTTGTAAATTATAATTACACGACTTACATATCAAAGTTTTTTTTTTATAAATTATACTTAAATGTGTGGTGGAAATATGCTTTTGAAAAGTGTTTGGATTTTTTTGTTTGAGATTTTAGTATTTAATAGTCTTACAAAGTATTTTTGAAAAGAAAAATGATCATCTATATAATATTATAAATTTAATATACATTTAAATGATGTTGAAATTCTTTAATATCGTAATACATGAATAACTTAAATTTTATCATAATATAAGGGATGTTTTTATTAGTTAATAAATGTTTTTAACAATTGTATGTCTGTATAGAAATATATAGAATTCGACATGAAAATATACACAAATTTTAGATTATTGAATAATTTATTAATTATATAATTATGTTTTGATAAAAAAGTTATAAGTATATATAATAAAATAAACAAAGTAAAAATTAAAATTGTAATTTGGGTTTCAAAAAGTATTTTTAATTGTAAATTAGTAAAGTTTAATTTGAAAAACATTTTTTTTCTCAAAAAAATTATATGTTTGTATTATTTTTTGTTTAAAAAATATTACTTTTTGACCCAAAACACTTGCCAAAAACAATGTTAAACAAGGCTTATGACAAATATTTCTTACACAAGCCCGGGTACTTATTTTTATAGAAGACCCCATTTTATCATAAAATCTTGGTGCATCTTTTTCCATAAAAAATGAAGGGTAAACTACTTGTTTGGTTTCTTAAATATTATTTTTGATAAAATAATCACTAATGTTATAATTTAATTTTATTCTAATTATGTACCATTAAAAAATTAACGAGATGGTGTATTTTGGTTTAATAACAATTTTAATTTTTAAAACTTATATATTTTATCAATTAATTCCTAATTAAAAATAAACCACCAAATATTATGGTCAAATCCTAAAATCACATCCATTTTCTTCTTCCTTTGCAACTTTTCTTCTTCTTCAAAGCTTAATAAAACCATTACAAAAAAGAGTCATTTATATGTGTAAGATTGTGATTTTATATAAAAAAAAATCCCAAACTATTCAGAAAGCAGATTCCAATTTTCACGTTGTCAAGAGATTATCAGAAATAATGTTTTATTTATCAATTTTGTTTCAATAATTGAAATTGTATCTCGCACTATCCAAAATTTCTTTGACAAACAATATTTGAAGACACCAGTTTAGTTAATCATTTGAATTTACATTATCCAGCCTATCTATAGACTATTCATTTGCCATAGAGTTTAATTTACACTGCATCTCGAATAAGACCAAAAACTTTTAATTTAGTCCTAACTTGGCTTCGAAACAATCTTCTATTTCACTAATTCTCAAATTATAACTAAAAAAGGATAATTTGTCCAATTAAATGTATAAATATAAGCCATTTCAAATGAAATTTAGCATGTCAAATTCTTAAAACAACCGCTATTAGGAAACTAACCCCAGTTTCTCTCAAATCTCTTCAACGCATTATCTTCTTTGTTGTTTCTATATTTAATATAGTTAGGGCACAATGTTGTTTTTTATTATAGTTTGGGAATTTTATTATTTCACTTCTCATCCATTTGAAAAATATAATAATAAGAAAATTTTATGAATTTGGGGTTACGGTTTGATCACATCGTTTCGTTTTTAGTATAGCTAGAATTTTTTTTATAAAACCGCAATCTTACACAAAGGTCTCTTTTTTTGTAATAATTTTATTTAGGCCTTGAAGGAACAAAAGGGAAAAAAGTTGTAGAGGAAGGAGGGGATGAGATATATGGGGTTTGACCCAAATATTTGATGATTTATTTTTAATTGAGACCTAATTGATAGAATATATAAGTTTTAGGGACTAAAATTGTTATTATACTAGGATACATCACTATTTCCGTTAAATTTGTAATAGTTGGTGACAAAAATAGAATCAAAACATAATACCGGTGATGATTTTAAAAAAAAGTTGGCTACCCAAAACAGAACACAGTCATAGTTGGGTGGCCAAATAGGTAGTTTACAAAAAAATCAATTGAGTTTCTAACTGTTTCATTTTATAGATCGCTGATTGGGTTAGCATTTAATTGAGTCGAGTTAAAAAATTGAGTTAGTCAGTTGACGAGTCTTATTTTATAACTCAAATTTTATTTGAATTTTTTTCGAATCGAGTTTAAAAAATTTGAGTCGAGTCAAGTTGTTCGAGCTTTTGTTCAAATTTAATTGTAAATATCTATAATGATATGATACTTATTAGTTCCAATTTAAACGGTTTTCTATAACCATATACAATACACATATTTATTCATATTTTTCATATGTGATATATCAAACAGAATTGAAGGAATCAACTTAAACTTGAAAATTGATCTACTAATTAATAAAAATTTCAAGTTATTCCAATTTCTATTTTATACCTCAAACTTTATTTGAATTTTTTTTTAGTTGAATCAAGTTTTTTCGTCAAGTCGAATAAAAAAATCAATTTTTCGATTTGTGTCGAGTTTTGCTCACATATAATTATGGTATGCTTGTTCAAAATCCAATATTACTTATTTCATTAATAACAATCAAAATTTATAATATTTAAATAATAATTTTATTTAGAACCTAAGGAGTGGTCCTAATGCTAAATGGTGTCATACCTTTTCTAAAGGATTTAAGTTTGAGTATTTAGTTTAAAACAAAAATCCGTTACCTCTTTGTGTTGCCCTTAAATATGTTTTAAAACTAAAATTTTAAAATGAGAGTTAAATCATATAATTTTAAAATGAGAGTTAAATTATATAATTTTAATTTTTTAGTGTTGAGATAAATATTAGAACACCAAAAAAAACAAAGAATTTTTATTCTTTAATTTGTAAGTGTGCGTAAATCATCTTAATCAAAAATAACATTTTATGATCCATGGATCGGTTTTGGAAGTGATAATTATTAATGAATCAACGCAATCAATGCCAGAAACCACGATACTTGTGGGAAGCAAGTTGTACTTATATATATACTTGCAATTCATTTTTTTTTTTGCCAAAAAGAGCGTCTTTCCAAAAATAAAATGTTCTTTTAATATAAAAAAGCACTCTTGATTTGAATTGGAGGATACATGCACGTTGTGCAATTATTTTACCCCACACTTCTCAACAGGTTAGGTGCGCTTAATATATTATTATTATTATTAGGCTAAACTATAAAATAAGTACAAGTATAAATATATATTTTTTATAATAGGTACTTAAAGTATTTTTTGTAATAGGTACTTAAAGTATTTTTTGTTGAAATAGGTGCCTAAACTTTTCATTTTGGCTGAAATAAGTGCCTAAATTTTTATTTTTGGCTTGTTTTAAAGTCAATCTTGGCACCTACTTGGGCACCTATTTCAACCAAAAATAAAAATTTAGGTACCTATTTCAGCCAAAAATGAAAGTTTAGTCACCTATTTCAGCCAAAAATGAAACTTTGAGCACTTATTTCAGCCAAAAAATACTTTAGGCACTTATTGTAAAAAAGAGACATAATTGGGCACTTAATTTTGTAGTTAAACCTTATTATTATTATACAAAATACAATACTTAAACTACTATAATTCGCAGCCGTTCGGGAAGATGAAAATGGAGTCGCTACTTGTCATTTTAATAGGCTGGACACCGTTAAAAATTAACCAGAAATTTAAAATTTGGGTTCAAGGGTCGATTACGCATGAGAAAAAATTAGCACCTACGGCGCTCAAAATTAATACCGTGTTAATTTAGTGTTGTCTTTGTAAGAAAATGAAAATTTGAATTTAAAGTTTAATCCTAAAAAAGCGGTCTAAGGAGAATATTTCTTTATTCACAACAACCGAGAAAGATGACATCTGAATGAGTTAAGATATCACTTCCTAACCAGTTCCTGAAACAAATTAAAAAATATCCCTTAAATATTAAACCGAGTTTAAAACCTTAAAAATACATACAAAGATATGTTCCAAAAAGAAAATATTATATATATAATAATAACATAATATAGTATACATATATGTTATATAATTATAATACACACATATTATATGGTAATAGTAGTAATATAAATATACACATATATTTACACACGGATGCTATAATTATAATATACTAAATATAGCATACTTAAAATATTAAATATGTTAATATAATATACATTACATTAAATAATAATAATAATAATAATAATAATAATAATAATAACAATAATAATATGCATCAAAGACTAAAACAAAAGAAAAACAAATTAGGGGAGCCAAAATGAAAGCAATTGGGGGACCATATTGCAAAATTTAGAAAAACTCACTGAAATTAGCTGCATGATTAAACCATGCGACAAAGGCAAAAGTAAAAAGGCTTGGAACCGGGAGACTTAGTACGTAATTTACTCATTTCTATTTAGTATGTAACCTAAAAATTGAAGCTACCAAGTTCAATTTTTTTTTTTTTGTTTAAGTCGTTCTCTGCATATTTTTTTAAACCCTAGGATAACAAAATCTCCCCTTTTTCATACTTCGAAAATTAAACCACTCTTTAAATATGGTTGAAACAAAACATCGGCGGCTTAGATTCGACCATGCACGGCGACTGTGGTTCAAGATCGAATTGAGGTGATATTCGAAACTCTCTTTCACTTTCTCTTTTTTTTTTTTTTGCTTTTTATGGTTATATTAAAAAAAGCATACCTTTTTATTTCAAAACTTGGATTTAGGATTTTATTTTTTTCTTCTTGTTCGAACTCCCTATCTTCTTTATTACACCTGGATTTTTATACCCGATTGGTTACATATATAAAAAAACCTCTATTTAATGTTGAATGATGATTTTTTAGATATCAATCTCTCATTTTTTGCAGGTTTGAATTCACCCTGGGCGGTGGAGCAGGTAGCCGATGTCAGGACAGTTGGCAGTGGCTAGCGCGTAGTGACCAACGCGAGCATTGAAAAGCCGCCACGCGCTGGTGGGATAAAAATAAGGGTTAAGTTTTTTTTAGGTTAATTAAGGTTAAAGGTATTTTGGTAATTTATAGTATTGGTTATTTGTTTGGTTTAATTGGGCCTATTGGGTGTAATGGGTGGTAATTTGAGTTTGGGTATTTAGGCATGTAAGGTTTGTATATAATAATAACAATAATATCTTTTTTAATTTCTAATTTTTAAATTGAGTTTTTGGTTTAATTTGGATATTGAGCTAAAATAGGTTTGGGTTCGAGCCCGGACAAAAATAGATACTACATGATCGAATGACGAGGTTGGCGTCGATGGATAAGTTGGAAGTGCACCTTTACTATATTCTCCCGCTGGGATTGGTAAATTGCTTCATTCAGATAACGGTGGTTAAGTTTAGGTAGTGTGATGAGTAGTTGTTTGTGAGTTTTTCTTGTACTTTATTTTTGTATTTTATGTGTGTTTTTTTGATTAAGTTTTGAAAGATTTTTAATGAGATATATAATAATAATTGTTTTCATCAAAAAAATCAGAAACAATTATATTTAAACACACTTAATACATATCTATTTAAATGTTGATAAATTTATATTATTATTATTATTATTATTATGGATAGAAGTACGAAATAGTCAAATGAATGGCTGCTAAATTTATAAATTGGTGAGAAACCATAATTATTTTTACCTGCCCAATGGTGCGCAGTGTGCTCGTGATGAGCATGCTTAACTGTTGTTTAATAATTAATCGCAATCAATGATTGAGATTTGAGACCCAACGTTAATTACATTTGAATCAAATTATGTAAACAACTAAATAATTAATTGAAGTTGTAAGTATCCTACCTGTTCATATGACGGACGAGGTTGAGTTTACATTGGATTTACAAACTTTGCCTATGCTGGTTTGGTTTGGTTTGATTAAATCCTTCCTAAAAATGTTTTAAGAAATTTTCATCTTAATAATCGATAGGGTAAGAGATTAGAGATGATCATGATTAAGTCGAATAGTAAGTTAAAATGTTCAAACTATTTCAAACTCTTTAAACTATACTGTTCATATAAAGGTTAAACCGACCAAACATAAATTAAAAAATTATTTGTCGAAGGCTTCACCTTTATACAAGTAAGTAGAGTTGATGTCACAGGTTATTGTGAGATCAACTCAATTGAAAAGCGATGAAAAACGGTTTTATAAAGGGGTAAAACTTTGATATACAGGCTGTTTTACACAAATTTGTGTATTTACACTATAAAAACATAAATCCTAAATTTCTAATCTGACCCTAAAAAACTAAGCCTAAACCCTAAATCTTATACCCTAAATTCTAAACACTAACTTTAAATTCTAAACCCTACAACCTAAACCCCTAAACTTTAAACCCTAAATTAAAATTTTAACCCCTAAAACTAAAAGGTAAAACTTTGATACACAAACTATGTAAAATAAATTTTATACAAGCCTGCATTTTTATATTATAAAACTCAAATCCTAAATTCTTAACCCTAACACTAACATAAACCCTAAATTCTAAACGTTAACCTTAAATTATAAACTCTAAAACCTAAACCCTAAACTACAACCCTAACCCCTAAAATTAAAACGACCGTGTAAACTAAAATTTACACGACTTATGCATCAAAGTTTTTCTCTTATTATAATAATATTTTTATCTTTCCAAACTCTTATATAACTAAAAAATAAAACAACTAAAAATCACTATCAAAGGATTAAACACACGAACCTATACTATATTTAATGCCTGACTAGTGTCACAAATTAACTCAATGCCAACTCACTTGAAAACGATTGAGATGTTCTTACTTTAAAGAATAATTAATATTATTATGAAAACATTTTTATCTTTTCATACTTTTATATAAACTTTAAATAAAATAAATAAAATTTAAAATTTAAGAATAAACACAATATTAAGGCTTTTAATACAAACATTTCATCACTCCACCTATATCATTTGTTATTTTAATCTTCTTAAATATGGCATTTGTACATAAAACATTTCATAAATAAAATTTTAAAGTGCACGTTGAAAGTGTATGATTGAGTTTGGTGTCGCTTAACTCATCGATACTAACTCAATTGAAAAAAAGCATTATTTATTTTTTTTGCACTAATCAATAATTATTATTGAAAATAATTGATTTTTAATTTTAAAATAATTATTTAATTAAATTTTGTTAATTTAATATATATATATATATTGCATTTAGTTTCATAAAACAAAGTCATTTTCGTTATTAATTTTTAGAAAATAGAAAATAATGTAGATTGGTTCTCTAACGCGGTAAGTTGGGCATCGAAACTTGAGGGACAATATAGATTGGCATGGCTGTCGATCTATGGAATTCCGGTTCACGTGTGGTCGCGTGATTTGTTTATTAACATTGGGAATTTATGGGAAAAATTAGTCCGATTGGATGCAATCACTAGGGAGCCGACTTCGTTTGAAAGGGAAAGAGTGTTGATTGAAACGAATTATATTGAGAAAATTGATGAGGTGGTGAGAATCGATGTGAATGGTCATGTTTTTCGCGTAAGAGTTCAAAAAATCGAGTTAGTACTATTAGAGACGATGATAGGTAATGATAATTTCGGAATTGGTGTCAATTGACGATATACTATTAGAGAATCAAGTGAATTTGAAGATCTAAGAGGAATTGAAATGCCAGATGGATCGAATTTGAAGTCGATGGAAGAGGGGGTGGTATTCGTTGATAGAGAGGATGAGCCGATTGAGTCTCTTGCTGTGGGATGCCGATTGAGGCCTGTGTAAATGGGTCTTTGTGTGAGATACCGATGGTCACAAGACAAAAATAATTGAGTTTAATGGGCAACCTAGATGAATATGAAATATGTGTCACGGGGCTATTACCCTCTTCCCAAAAGACATGTTTAATAGGATGTGTAGCGCCACCGTTTATATATCCCAAAATCTCTCTTTTCCTTTCAGATGTGGGATTAATGATTCCGCCTCTTCTCAGGCGTGACATTCTCCCCCACTCAACCTCGTAACACCCTCGTCATGAGCTTTTGCTTTCGTGATTGGCCAATTGTTACGGTTGTCCACCCTGCCTACCCCACTCATAGGCGCTCGACGTGAAATCGGGCAGTCAAAGGGTTGCCCTAATACCACTTGTCACGGGGCCATTAGCCTCTTCCCAAAATATATGTCTAATAGGATGTGCAGGGCCACCGTTTATATATCCCAAGACCTTCCTTTCTCTTTTTTTTTAATTAAATGTTTTTTTCCACTTATTTTAATAATAATAATAATAATAATAATAATAAACCCGGGTCAACAGACTAGGATAAAATTAGTGTTTACAATTGCCCCGTTTTGCTCATTATGGTGAAATGAGAATAGAGCAAAGATCATAAGCAATAATTTTATTCCACTTCCCTGTTCGGAGATTCGAAGCCAAGAGTCCCTCTTATATGAAACCATTGCACTCTTCCTCTGTCTGAAGCCTTGGAGCTGCGGGTTCTTCCTATATAGAACCTTTAGCTTATCCTTAGCGATGTATTTTCAGGTCGCAAGTCCTTCCTAGATAGAACTTATTGCCTTGAAATCTTAAAGCTACGAGTCCTTCCTATATAGAACTCTTCGCTTTGTAGTCTTGGAGTTATGGGTTCTTCCTATATAGAACCTTTCGTCTCCTTCGGGTGGATCCTTTGAGCTACAAGTTCTTCCTATATAGAACTTCTCGCCCTGAAATCCTGAAGCTATGAGTTTTTCCTATATAAAACTTCTCGCTTCGAAGTCTTGAAGCTGCGGGTTCTTCCTATATAGAACATTTCACTTCGAAATGGCACCCCGTTTTCTTACGTCATGAGTACTAGGAAACTTTTCCTTTGTTTTCCAAAAGGCTGAAGTTTGAAAAATATTGATACAATGCCCTGATTTCTCGCCGTGTTAGCATGGAAAATGTTCATTACTTGAGACTTACTTCCCCGGATGTGAAGTGAAAAACCAGATCTTTTGTTGATTTCTTGAGTTCCTGTCAAGGAAATAGACAATATGTTTTAATGGTATGAGTTAGATGCTCCTATCTTAAGGATGTCTAACTACATATGATGCATGGTTAGCAGAATTGTTTTCGCTTTTATGATCGACCAACTGTAGCGATGTCATTTTTTAATCGCTAAATAAAAACGAGTGTTTTCGAAGGGTTTGAAAGGTGTTTGTGATTCTTTTGGATATAAAATATTTATTCCGTGGGGTTTTTTAAAAAAACCGCATTTTAAGAAAAATGGAGTCGCCACCGGCCATTTAGGTAGGCCGGACACCATAAAACCAGATATTCAAAAAAACTGTTGGGGTCGGGAGTCGGTTACGGATGGGGAAGGATTAGCACCCCCACACCGCCCAAAATTGGTACTTTAATAATTACCGCTTTATTAATATTGGATTTTCCGGGTTAAAGTGACGATTAGTTTAAAGTTCGGTTATAATTGCAAGTAAAATTTAAAGGTCCCGTTATTCGAGAGTAAACGCCCAACCACTATCACTACGCCTGATACTGGCCCCGTTTACACTTGGATAAAAGGACACCGCATTGACAATTTATATATCCCATTATGCAAATTTAGTGAGCAAAATATAAAACATGGCAAATAATTTAAATACAATGCAAATAAATATTAACATAATAAAATACTAATCTAATAAAATATTAATCTAAAACATACATACATAAATATTAATCTAACTCATAAATAAAAACATATCTAGCATAAATAAAATACTAACATTCATAAATATTAATCTAACACATAAATAAAAACAAACTCAACATAAATAAAATACTATTCTAAAACATACATAAATAAATATTAATCTAACTCATAAATAAAAACATATCTAACATAAATAAAATATTAATATAAAACACAAATTTAAAACATATTAAATATTAATCTAAAACATAAACATACAAAATAAAAATAAGACTACAATTTTAAGATAATTAATACTTCATTAAATTATAAAAATTACAACACTAATAAAAAATGGAAGAAAATATACCTAACTAGGAGCTCGAATAACGAACCTTGACTGCACCCCACCGAGATCTACCGCGACCCCTCCAAAAATATTAACTAGATCGGACCTAAAATAAGACCCCGATTGAATGTTGGATCGAACCAACTGGGGTCGAGGGCACGCCCAACCCCGCCAGACCTTGCGGCCTAGCTAGCCCCACGATTTGGGGGTGCCAATGGCATTGCCAATTGAATGGCAAAATTGGCATGGATTTCTTTGGCCAAATTGGCCGTTCCATGCTTCCAATTGGCGTGAATTTCCCCTGCCCCCATGCCTTGTATTTATAGGCATGGGGTGGGTAATTGGGGTGACGTGGCCTTTGCAGAGCCACTCAAATTTCTTTTTTTTAATTATTATTATTATTATTATTATTTATTTTTGATTTTTTATATTAATAATTTTACTATTATAATAACACTAATAACACTAAAACCGGTCAAAAATGAGTGATTACAGTTGCCCCTCTTTGCTTGTTCTTGTGAAACGAGGACAAAGCAAAGATCAAAAGCACTCATTTTGACCTACTTTCTCGTCTTTGGCTTCGGAATCACGTGTTCTTCTAGAACTATCCGCTCTTCCTTAGCTGAATCTTCAGGCTCGTAAGTTCTTCCTATATAGAGCTTCGTCACTTTCCGATCTTGGAGTTATAGGCTCTTTCTACATAGAACCCTTCACTCTGAAGCCTCGAGTTATGAGTCCCTCCTATATAGAACCTTTCATTCTGAGACGGTGCAGCTTGGAGTCCTTCCTATATAGAACTCTTCACCTTCAACGCTGGTTTCTCCTATATAAAACCTTCTGAGTCACTGATGGATTCTTCCGACAGGGAGTTCCTCCTATATAGAACTGCTAGTCTTCAAACCCTGGAGTTGTCAGTCTTTCCTATATAGACTTTTCATTCTGAGACGGTGCAGCTTGGAGTCCTTCCTATATAGAACTCTTCACCTTCAACGCTGGTTTCTCCTATATAAAACCTTCTGCTGATGGATTCTTCCGACTGGGAGTTCCTCCTATATAGAACTGCTAGTCTTCAAACCCTGGAGCTGTCAGTCCTTCTTATATATAACTTTCCATTCTGAGACGATGCAGCTTGGAGTCCTTCCTATATAGAACTCTTCGCCTTTAACGTTGGTTTCTCCTATATAAAACCTTCTGCGTCGCTGATGGATTCTTCCGACTGGGAGTTCCTCCTATATAGAACTGCTAGTCTTCAAACCCTGGAGCCGTTAGTCCTTCCTATATAGAACTTTTGGCGTCTAAAATCTCAGAGCTACAGGTTCTTCCTATATAGAACCTTTCACCTTAAGACAATAAAGCTCGGAGCCCTTCCTATATAGAACTCTTCGCTTTCGACACAACAGGTTTTCCCTATATAAAACCTTGTGTATCATGGGTGAATTCCTTCGACTGGGAGTTCTTCCTATATAGAACTGCTAGTCTTCACCCTGGAGCCGTCGGTCCTTCCTATATAGAACTTTTGGCTTATGAAATCTTGGAGCTACGGATTCTTCCTATATAGAATCTTTTACTCTAAGACATTGAAGCTCGGAGCCTTTCCTATATAAGACTCTTTGCTTTCAAACACAACAAGATTTCCTATATAACCTTGTGTGTCATGAGTGAATTCCTTCGACTGGGAGTTCTTCCTATATAGAACTGCTAGTCTTCACCCTGGAGCCGTCAGTCCTTCCTATATAGAACTTTCAGCTTCTGAAGCATCGGAGCGGCAGATTCTTCCTATATAGAATCTTTCTCTGTAGGCGCTTGGAAATATATGCTTTTGTATGTAGAACCATTGTCTTCACATTTGGGATTCACACCACGATGGCTATCGATGTCTCTTTGAATCCACAGATACCTGTCTAAGATAAGATAAAATGCTATGACAAATGAATTGACATGCTCCTAATCCTAGTGATGTCTGACTATTCATGATGCATGAGTGTCAATATCTTGGTGTGCTTGTTTTGGTCCTTATTCGATCTCGTTGTTCACTTTCTCCTTTTTCACTAAGCGTCGATACCCCTTCACTCACGTTTCAACCAATTCCAACCTTTCTTTTTCTCCATTTACGACTTGGAATTCTAAAGTGCCCTTTCGGGTTTTCGCTTTAGAGAGTTTTTTTTTCTCTTTCTCTCTTTTTCTTTTAGCCTTTTTGTTCTAAAGTCTTACACCCTGAAAGGTCGTTCCTCATATTTCTTCATCTCTTTACTTCTTCACTGTAGGCTCTTAAATCCTCATTTGAACATGTTTTTAAACCTTTTGTGCGAAAGGCCTTCTTGTCTTCGGGGTTATCACTTGTCTTCATAAATGATCCTCTGGTTCTTATATTATTTTTATAAGAACCATTGTCATCTTCTTCGCTTGGCGTTGCCCCATTCAACCACGAGCTCCACTGCTTTGAATTTTCTGACCCATCATACAGAGCCTTGATCTATTTCTAGTCACTAGGGTGAGCCAAAATGCTTTCATCCCCTGAGCTCATCCTTGATCTTTTCATAGCACTTCATCGGGAACTAACTCTCGGTCCCTATGCTTTAAATCTCATCATCATTCATTTTTAAAGTAAAGTAAAAGGCAATTTACTTGTGTATATTTCAAAAAATAATGATTGTTTGAAAAGATAACAGTCATTTTGAAAATCACAACTTGGACGGGATACCAAACATTTTGAAGACATTGTTTGGAACAAATGGTAAACATATTTTTCTAAGGACCAAACATGCTTGGAGAATGGTAAACAAAATTCGAAGTGTATTGCCAAACATTTTTAAAAACTAATGTTTGGGGGAAATGGTAAACATCAAAACTTTGGGAGAAAATGTCAAACCTTTTAAAACATGTTTGCCCCCGAAATATCAAACACCATAGCGCATCTGCTTCAAGTTGCCAGAGATCAACTCTAATGAAGCGCCTATTTAGAAGATCTTGACCATTGTGGAGATATATGCCAATGTATAGTTTCTTCTGGTCTAATAGGCTTTTGAGAGGAACAACCTTACCTAGTTTCTACCCCGTTTAAGGTGGCTCTCTTAATCTCACTATCTCACCATGCCCCATCCTTCCCTCATTTGGGTGTCGATCAAGCACTTCGAAGTTTGATGTTCCTTGAAGAAAAGTTAACCCTTATAGGCGGAATGAAATCTGAAGACATTCTCATTCAACTTGGATATCTATGGATGACCAGAATGGTCTTTGGGGCTCGTAATGTAGGCCTTTGGTTTATGGTTAAGTGAAACAAAGATTTACATACTTGTGTAACTTGGATATGCCCATTATTCCTTCTCTTTTTTTTGGATCACTCTAGATCGCCCGTTTTGGTTTTCACCCTAGAGTTCATTTCCTTTCTTTTTATTGTATGCTTGCCTTGCATTCGGCTATATCTTGATGTTCGTTTTCTGTTCAATAATGCTTGATCCTTCAATACTCCTCGAAACTGAGATTTCTTGAATGAAGGACTATGAATACATTTCTGGGAATTCTTGTGATCGACACGCCCAGATGAAATGTTATCATTTTTTTTCTTTTTCACTTTTCCTCTTGGATCGCTCTAGACTGCCCATTTTTGGGTTTTCACCCTAGAGGTCACTTCCTTCAGTGTATTTTGGTTGGATATTGATGCCCAGCTCTCGTAGACTACTCTTTTTCTTCATTTTTAGGATCACTCTAGACTGCCCATTTTTGGGTTTTCACCCTAGAGGTCATTTCCTTTTTCGAAATTGGCAATCTTCGGGGCGACTTGTCTTGACTTGGCTTCAATTCGAGCTGCTATACTAATTTTCAAAACTGATATTTACTTGAAATGTGGATTCCTTGTGTCTCTTGCTCGTAGTTGAAGTCTCATTCTTGTATTGTTTAATCCGTGCATGAAGCATAGACAATATTCTTCATTTCTTTTTTTTCCTTTTTTCTTTCTTTCGTTCTTTCTTCTTATTTTTTATTTTATTTTTTCTTTTCTTCCCTTTTTTCTTTTTTTGCTCTTTTTTAGACTGCACATTTTGGGGTTTTAGCATTGAATCTCTTTCTTCTTATTCGAGTCTATGAATGTATCCTCGAATCAACACGTATCTATACTGGGTATTGATGCTATCTTCCGCTCGAAGTTAATTGTCTTTCTGCAGCTCTTTTGATATTTACTCGATCTGGATTGCTTCGGCCTTCCGATTGCCATTTCTTTTCTTTTCTTTGGTTTTTCGTTTGGACATATCCATGTTTTCAACCACTTTCTTCTGATGATTTTCTGATCTTCGTATCCAATCCGTCTGGACTCATCTGTATCTTCTGGTAAAGTAAAAGAACATCATTCGTTGTCATATTCACAAATGTCCTGAGAATACCTTCAGGGGGTAGAGGTTTAGGGTCAACTTTCGTTTCAAGGATCTAAAACGACAAGTGCCTGAGAAGATAAATTCTTAAAATGGGAATTGCCCATTGTCTAAATACTCGCTTTTGTTCCTCTGTTGGCCTAAGTAAACTAGCAGATACTCACATTTACAGTATCACCACAACATTCAATCTTTTCTAAATATATGCAACTTAGAGTTGATCTTTGGGTTTGAAGCGAATGTACTGTTGCATTCAAAATTCGAGGACCTGGTATAGAAATGATATATACATATGTCCATTCAAAAATGTGTGTATATGCATATGGGAAAACTAACCCCATAAAAATGAAATGTTTAAAGAATCAAGAATGTAAAAATGCTTTTCTAAATGGAAATGTGATTTTAAATTCTAATAAACAATGATTTTTTGTTGAGAATTTCTTTGTGAAATGATGAGAAAACCGTAGGGACCTTTGGATTATCTCCAGGGTACTAACTCATTATGCCCCTTCCAAGGTAGTGTAGGCTTGCCTCTTCTCTTGTTTTTCCATCGCTGGATCAATTCTCTCGTCATGACTCCCTCATCAACCAGCTTCTTGATTTTTTTTAACGACCCCAAATTTATTAGTGTCATGCCCCATCGCCTCAATGTTTTGAAAGTGGTACCCATTTATCTTTTTGTTTCCTTCTGCTCTTAGGCATGTATGGTCTTTAAAATTAGGTCTCGGAGTGCATGTTCGATTCTCTATCCAACTGTCATGAAGTCCTCAAAGCTGGAATTCATTTTCCCGAGCACCTTATCAAAGAAGAAATAAGAAAGATGGCATGAAATTCACTTTCCTCTTCATCTACGGGAGGCTGCACTTGGATCGCTAAACACATACACCTCAAAGCACATTCCTTGAAGCTTTCATCAGGTTTCATCTTCGTACCCTGGAGATACCGACGACTTAGTGCTAGGTCCAAAGCACATCATATCACGGTAAGCCCTGCTAGACTGTCGGGGAAGTAGTGGATCGGTAATTTTTCAATGTAGCCCTCCATTTTTTTTGCAGAATATTGTCACGTGAATCTTGGGGCATCTTGTTCCGTTATTATGTGCAAATCTAGAAATCTTTGGAATCCGGAGGAATGACCAAATCGGGGCTCAAACAGAGTTTTCTTGTATTAAAGGCATCAAACTACTTTTTCTCTCTTTTTCTCTCGAGTCCATCTTTTAATTGCTCGAATCTTGATTTTTGAGTGTGTTCAATTCTTTTATTCACGATAAAACTCTAATTGTTCTTTGGATTACCCCCCAAAAATTTTATGCAAGGTAGTGATAGTGTTATGTAAAATATGTCATGATTGTACAATGTAATGCAATGCAATGCATGAATGCAAATGCGGTGTTGATTCTCGAACAGTCCTTAAAAGACTTTCAATCAATAGAAAAATGTCTGGTTGCAAGAAACTAATAATGAATTACAGGTGACAGTTAGCTTCCTTCTGGAGATCTTAACTTCGGGAAGCAAAACCTGTGCTCCACGTCTCGACGTCGTCTTCAGGATGATGGATGACTTCGTCTTCTCTTCTTATTCTATTCTATGGACTCGTGACGTCATGATCTTTATTTTTGTGGCTTCTAAAAATGACATCAACAAGTGCAGGCATAATGCAGATAAGATCTTTTCTGGGTGCAAACGAATAATACCTCTAAACAGGGATGGATTCTATCAGTCCTAAGGGAGTACTTTAAAAAATTTTAGGGTTTAAATTAAAATTCTCAAAGATCATTTGGTTTAAAAATTTCCCCATTTTTATTATAAAAAATTTTAACTTACTTAAAAATGAAACTTTTAGGTTTCTTTTTGTTATTATTATTATTCTGAAAGTTTTATAAGAGAAGAAGTTTCAAAGCAAAATAATAATATTTTCAATTTTTTTTAATGAGTTAAATTAAAATTTGAGAATTTTAAAAATGGTCAAATGTGAAGATTTAAAATTGGGGTTCTGCGGCCCTGACTGAATCTTCTGCGTCACACGTGCCTTATTGTCGTACCGTCTTCTTTCGCGATTGGTCTTTGCTCGGCCTAACTTGATACTGTAATATTATCGTTCCCGGCAAAGTAGACTTTTTCTATTTTGAAAGCCTTTTAATGAACTGTTCTTGAATCAACACCATGTCATGATATGCAACATGAATGCAAATAAAGGCGTTGATTCCGCTGGTAATCACCCTTTCGAACGACTTTCATGGGAATTAAAGGGTCCAGATTACAAAAAAGATCCATATTACAAAAGGAGTCCCTATTACAAAAAGAGTCTATTACAAAGTCTTAATTACAAAATAAAGTTCTACACATAATCCCTAGCTCTACCTCCTAGCTCCTCAATAGCTCTGAGCAACTTGATAAACCTTGGTGCTTCTTCCATGTCCGGGGTTACGAAAGGTCAGAGAGTCGCGGCTTCGGTAGCTAAGTCATTCACACACCTTGTAGCTCGTTGTATGTCCACCATCAGGGTCTCGTGTGTATACTTTGGCACTACACGCTTGTTCGGCAAATCGTTACCTCGGATGTGTTGATTAATCTATGACCAATGTCATACAACTGGATCGATGCCATCCTTCCTAAGACACATTTTTTTCATGATGAAAGATTTTCTAATCGGGCAAACCACTTGAATCAACGCCTCTATGTAATGTGGATGCAATGGTAATGCAACAAAAATATGTGTAAAAATAAAATAAAACACAAAAAGAAATGAGTTAGTACCGGATAAAAATAATAAATATATAAATAAAAGGACAAATTAAATAAGGTAAATAAACAAAACGACCCTATTTATCTAGTCCAAAACACCTAAGGTTATCCGCATGGCTCTAACAGGGTGGCTTTCTATGTTCTCTACATGCATTGTTGGTGCTAGGAGGTACCCGAATTGTCCTTGTTGTCCCCTACTAAAGGTAACAAGGCCCCCGATCATCACCCATTATAGGCTCCTTTCAACCGGGTTCAATTCAGGGGGACCCATTCGCTTATGCCCGTACGAAAGAACGATATCCTTACGAAAGCATAAGGTACTCGAGCCTCGAAGGTACTTGCTAGGCCCATACGGGAGAACGATATCTCCACGAAAGCATTAGCGTTTTCCCCCCACTTAAAAAAACGAGTTTATATGCCATATTTTAAATGCGTTAAAATAAACGCGCAATTATAACCGAATGTTACTTTAATAGTCACTTTAATCCAGAATTTTCGATATTAGTAAAGCGGTAAATATTTGAAAAAGCTTGACTCTCTTTATTTTGTTAAAAACAAAAAAATAGTCCCCAGCGGAGTCGCCATCTGTAGCGATGTCCTTTTTTAATCGCTAAATAAAAACGAGTGTTTTCGAAGGGTTTGGAAGGTGTTTGTGATTCTTTTGGATATAAAATATTTATTCCGTGGGTTTTTTTTAAAAAAAACCGCATTTTAAGAAAAATGGAGTCGCCACTGGCCACTTAGGTAGGCCGGACACCATAAAACCAGAGATTCAAAAAAACTGTTGGGGTCAGGAGTCGGTTACGGATGGGGAAGGATTAGCACCCCCACACCGCCCAAAATTGGTACTTTAATAATTACCGCTTTATTAATATTGGATTTTCCGGGTTAAAGTGACGATTAGTTTAAAGTTCGGTTATAATTGCAAGTAAATTTTAAAGGTCTCGTTATTCGAGAGTAAACGCCCAACCACTATCACTACGCCTGATACTGGCCCCGTTTACACTTGGATAAAAGGACACCGCATTGACAATTTATATATCCCATTATGCAAACTTAGTGAGCAAAATATAAAATATGGCAAATAATTTAAATACAATGCAAATAAATATTAGCATAATAAAATACTAATCTAATAAAATATTAATCTAAAACATACATACATAAATATTAATCTAACTCATAAATAAAAACATATCTAGCATAAATAAAATACTAACATTCATAAATATTAATCTAACACATAAATAAAAACAAACTCAACATAAATAAAATACTATTCTAAAACATACATAAATAAATATTAATCTAACTCATAAATAAAAACATATCTAACATAAATAAAATATTAATATAAAACACAAATTTAAAACATATTAAATATTAATCTAAAACATAAAAATACAAAATAAAAATAAGACTACAATTTTAAGATAACTAATACTTCATTAAATTATAAAAATTACAACACTAATAAAAAAGAGAAGAAAATATACCTAACTAGGAGCTCGAATAACGAACCCTGACTGCACCCCACCGAGATCTACCGCGACCCCTCCAAAAATATTAACTAGATCAGACCTAAAATAAGACCCCGATCGAATGTTGGATCGAACCAACTGGGGTCGAGGGCACTGCCCCAACCCCGGCCAGCCTTGCGGCCGGCCTAGCCCCACGATTTGGGGGTGCCAATGGCATTGCCAATTGAATGGCAAAATTGGCATGGATTTCTTTGGCCGAATTGGCCGTTCCATGCTTCCAATTGGCGTGAATTTCCCCTGCCCCCATGCCTTGTATTTATAGGCATGGGGTGGGTAATTGGGGTGACGTGGCCTTTGCAGAGCCACTCATTTTTTTTTATTTTTTTTATTATTTTTTTTGATTTTTTATATTAATAATTTTACTATTATAATAACACTAATAACACTAAAACCCGGTCAAAAATGACTGATTACACCAACCTCAGTCTTCTATTTGTTTCTGCACTCTTCTGGCTCTTTGTAACGGCGGTACCCCATCTCACATTCAGGTTCAATCCTTTCGAGCTTCTGACATTTCGCTTTAAAGTGTCATTTTGGGTTTTCGCTTTAGAATTGCTTCTCGAAATGTCCTTTCGGGTTTTCATTTATGCTTTCTTTCCTTTTTTCTCTCTCTCTTCCTTTCTATTTTGGGCGCCCTTTTAGGTTTTTGCCTCGTAGTACTTTATTTTCATAATTCTCTTGTTTTTTCTTAACAAGCTTGAGCTTCGATGTCGGTGACATTTGCCGTCTGATCTCGGTGCAATCTCACACTCGGTGCTTGGGGTCTTCTTCTAAGTATATCAAAGAAAACCTGAATGTCGAGGAAAACTTTTTCTTCGGATCACCTGCATTTTAGAGGCTAGAACACAATAATACCAAGAAATCTTTTGTTTATCTTGAATCTATATTAATCTACTTGCTGGATCCTTATAGAAACGATAAGAGAAGGCACAAAATAGTACTTCATTAAGATTGATAGATTTTGAGGTGATTTTGCAAAGTCATGGCAAACATGAAAAATATAAAAAAAAAACACTATACAATGTCCTAAACATCCATTGCATGAATGATGCGTGAGCCCATCGACCAAGGTAGAATCTTCGCTTGAAGCTCTTCACTGAGATGTCTGATTTTCGAGAAGGCTTGTTTGTCAAGTGCCTAATCTCAAAATTCACTTGAGCTGCCCTTTACGGGTTTTCAACTCAAATCCTCCCTTGGTTCCAAAATGCCTATTTTGGGTTTTCATCTTAAACCCCCTTTTTCTTTTTTCCTTCTTTTCTTTGATTTTTCTCTATTCTTTGTTTTGTTTCTTGAAGCGTAGTATTTTTTAACCAAGTCGGAGTTTATTGTATTTCTCAACTCCTTTCTGTCCATCTCTGCTAAGATCTTTTTAAGCACTAGTCCCCCTCGGGAGTCTCTATGATTTGACAAGATCTTTTTAAGCACTAGTCCCCCTCTCGAAATTCTCTTGGGTGAACCTTCTTGTCATAAGCCCACATCATCCTCTTTTGATACATCTGACCATGGCAGATAGCCTTTAACCTTTTTTCCTCGATGAGTTTCAACTGATCATACCTGGCTTGTATCCACTCAGCTTCTTCCAACTTCACTTCGTTCAAAATTCGAAGTGATAGAATCTCTACTTCAATAGGTAGTACTGCTTCTGTGCTATAGACCAATGAGTATGGCGTTGCCCCTGTCAACATGCGTACAGACGTTCGGTAGGCAAAAAGAGCAAACGATAGTTTCTCATGCCAATCCTTAAAGGTATCTATTTGTTTTCGATATGATCTTGATGTTCTTATTTGCTGCTTCGACTGCCCTATTCATCTTAGGACGATAGGCGGTACAGTTATGATGCACTATCTTAAATTGTTCACACACCTTAGCTATCATTATATTGTTTAAATTGGAGGCATTGTCGGTAATGATTCTTTCTGGTAATCCATACCGACAAATGATCTCTTTCTTCAAGAACTTGCAAACTATCGCCCTTGTGATGCTGGCATAGGAGGCTGACTCTACCCACTTAGTGAAGTAGTCAATGACAACTAGAATGAAACGATTCCCGTTGGACACTTTCGGGTGAATCTGCCCGATAACATCCGTGCCCCACTTTGCGAAAGGCCATGGAGAATTCATGGTGTGCAAGGGTAGCGGTGGAGAATGAATCTTGTCGGCATATATCTGGCATTTGTGACATTTCTTGGCGTAATCGATACAATCTCCCTTCATAGTTGACCAAAAATAACCATACCTCATAATCTTCTGGGCCATTGAGAAGCCATTGGCGTGCGCCCCACATAACCCATCGTGCACCTCTGCGAGAATATTTTTGGCCTCTTGAGCATCAACACGCCTCAATAGTATTTGGTCCCTGCCTCTTTTATACAAGATCTCGCCATCTAGGATATAACCAGCTGCCATTCTTCTGATAGTTCTCTTATCATTCTCGTTCGCTTTTTTAGGGTAGGCTTGGAACTTGATATAATGCAAGATATCATAGTACCAAGGATTTCCATCCACTTCCTCTTCCAAGTTGCAATACTGAGCTGACATTTCAAAGATTTACATTTCAACTGGTTTTATTTCTGCTCTTGTACTTGCCTTGAACATTGCAACTAAGGTTGCAAGAGCATCCGCCATCTGATTGTCCTCTCTTGGAAGATAAGTGAAACTGACCTTCTCGAATTCTTTAATTAGCTCCTAGATTAACTCATAATACTTAATTAACTTTGGGTCTCTCGTTTCCCATTCTCCTCGAAGTTGGTAGATTACCAAGGATGAGTCTCCGAAGGCTTGAAGCACCTTGATCTTTCTCTCAATAGCCGCAGACAATCCCATAACACAGGTCTCGTACTCGGCTATGCTGTTTGTACAAAAGAATTCCAATCTACTCATGAAAGGGTAGTAGACATTTTTTGGAGAAATTAACACCGCCCCTATGCCACGACCCAGGGCATTGGATGCTCCATCAAAATAAAGCTTCTATGACTTTTCTTCTCGAACCATCTCTTATTTAGATGTGATACACATCAGGTATTCATCCAAGAATTTAAAGTTTAAGGGTTCATAATCGCCTGTCTGTTATAACACTCTCTTTTACTGCTTTCTGGCTTATATATACAATGTCGAACTCGGACAATAACATTTGCCAACGAGCCATTTTCCCAATTAGGGCTGGTGTTTCCATCAAGAATTTCAATGGGTCTAACTTGGATATCAGCCAGGTGGTGTGATATAGCATGTACTGCCTGAGCCTTTTGGTAGCCCAAACTAAAGCACAACACAATTTCTGAATTGACAAATACCGCGTTTCGCAATCAGTGAACTTATTGCTTAAATAGTTGATGGCTTTTTCTTTCCTTCCGAACTCATCATGCTGCCCTAGTACACAACCCATCAAATTTTCATAGACCGTTAGATACAAGATCAACGGTCTACCTGGAACCGGTGCCACTAGGATCGGAGGATTTGTCAGGTACCTTTTGATCTTTTCTAGAGCTTCTTGACACTCTTCATCCCATACTCCTGGGTTGTTCTTCTGAAGTAATCTAAAGACAGGGTCGCATTTGTCAGTTAACTAAGAAATGAACCGAGATATATAATTAAGTCTTCCCAAGAATCCTCAAACTTCTTTTTGTGTTTGAGGTGGCGGGAGGTCTTGAATAGATTTCACCTTGTTGAGGTCAATCTCGATTCCCTTTCTACTAACCATGAATCCAGGAGCTTTCTAGACTTGACTGCGAATATGTATTTGGCAGGGTTGAGCTTCAGTTGGTACTTTCTCAATCTTCGGAACAATGTTCTCAAGTTCCGAATGTGCTATTCCTCAGTTTGAAACATAGCAATCATATCATCCACATATACCTCAATCTCTTTGTACATTATATCGTGGAAGAGAGTTACCATGGCCCTTTGATATGTCACCCCAACATTTTTAAGTCCGAAGGGCATCACTTTGTAAAAAAATGTCTCACACTCGGTTAAAAATGTAGTTTTCTCCGTATCTTCTAGGTGCATTTTTATTTGATTGTATCCTGAAAAGCCATCCATGAAAGCGAACCATGAATGTCCCATCGTGTTGTCAACCAAAATGTCAATATGGGGTAAACGAAAATTATCCTTTGGGCTCGCTCTATTGAGATCTCTATAGTCTACACACATGCAAACCTTCCCATCTTTCTTTGGTACTGGGACTATGTTCGCAACCCATGTTGGGTATTTGGAAACCTTTAGAAAACCAATATCAAATTGTTTTCTCACTTATTCTCTGATTTTCAAAAGTATATCAGTCCTCATTCTCCTGAGCTTCTGTTGAACTGACTTACATTCGGGCTTTATCGACAACTTAAGTACCACAATGTCTGTATTCATCCCCGGCATATCTTGGTAAGTCCAAGCGAATACGTCATTGAACTCTTGAAGCAAAGTTATCAAATCGAGCCTACTCTTTGAGGAGAGGGTGGTGCCAATCTTCACTTCCCTTTTGTCTTCATCAGTCCCCAAATTAAGAGTCTCTACTTCCCCTTGGTGAGGTAGGATTTGTTTTTCCTCACTTGCCATCAACCTGAGCAATTCCTCTGGGACTTCGTATTCTATCTCATCTTGCCCCTCATCGATTTCTGCCAAGCACAAAGGTTGCTCGAAGTCTATCTTAGAATCGAATTCAGAATCATTCATATAGTTAATGGTAGGGACCCTACACAAATTTAAAGAAAAAAGTATTTGGAAAGGAAGAATATTCGTATGAAATGAAAAAATAAAAAATGAAAAAAGTAAAAAAATAAATAATGAATATATGTAGTAAATGAAATGTTTGCCATTTGCGAAAGCGTGAAAATCATTATTTTCATTGCATTTCAAGTAGATTACATAGTAGCCCTTTACAAAAGATCCCTAATGCTCACGGGCAAAAGCAGAAGGGTTGGTTCGGAGCATTACTCTGATTCTATCCTAAAAACTACAGGTAGATCGATACTGCCCCAATTATTGAGTGATTCCCCTGGAAGGCAAGGGCAGATCCCAATCAAAACCTTGTTGACATTTCAACCTTCGGATATCATGTTGACAAGCATCCCTTCAAGCGATTCACTGAACATCTCATCATCATTGAGCTGGTCACTTTCTTGGTTTGCTTTATGTACTTTTTTTCGGCATTGATAATCCCCCCAGATACGAAGATATCTCTTAGGTGAGGAAAGGTCATCGAATTCCATGATAGATCTTCTCCTTTGAACCTAGCTCTCATTCGTTCTTCCCTCTTACTATATTCTTCATTTCTTTGCAGCATACTAGGCTTATGACCCAGCCCGTATCAGACTTTCTTGAAGATAACCCTTTTTGTGTGTAGGCTTCCATACAAGTTCTTCCAAGACCTCTTCCCGTTTTAGCTCCTCATCCTAGGGTCTCCCAAACAGTCATCTTGGTACAATTGGATAACCTAGGGCATGGAATCTTAGTTCCTTCTACGACAAAGGTCGCGTTCAAAAATTCCAGAGCCTGAAAGGAACACTCTACAGCGTCTTGATCAGGTGGGATATAGGGGGCATCAGATGTTACGATGCAATGATGTCTTGCTCTGCCCCAACACTCACCAATTTTCCTTCGATTACAAACCTCAATTTTTGATGCAACGATGAAGGAACAAAACCAGCGGAGTGAATCTAAGGTCTTCCTAGTAAGCAGTAATAAGTCGGCTTAATATCCATCACCACAAATTCAATGACATATTTTGTTGGTCCAATCAACAGGGGTATCTTGATTTTCCCCACTACTTCACTTTGAGTTCCATCAAAGGCCCTCACAAAATTTTGGCATGGCTTCAAGTGGGAACTATCTATGGGTAATCTTTGCAGAGTTGCCATTGGTAATACATTCAATGCAAACCTATTGTCGATAAGCACCCCAGGCAAAACATACCCTTTGCAGTGGGTGGTGATGTTTAAATCTTTGGTAGACCCCATACCCCCTTTTGGGATTTCATCATCACTGAATGTGATGTAGTTATCTGCAACAATATGTCCCACAATGCGGTCCAACTTGGTCACAGAGATATCATTTGGAACAAATGTTTGATTCAACACTTTCAACAATACGTTACGATGTTTCTCTGAGTTTAGCAGTAGCTCAAGTACCGTAATCCTCGCTTGTTGTTTACGAAGCTGTTCAACAACACTGTACTCACTGTGCCTTAAAAATCTTAAAAATTCTTGCGCTTGTGCTTCGGTCACAGGCTAATTGATTTTTATAAGAGGTTCTTCACCAAACATTTTCTCAGGCTCGATTACCGCACTCTCACCTTTGTCTTCTACTGCCTTTGTTGCTTACGGCGTATAACACCTACCGCTCTTGGTGAAATGTCCCATTTTATTCACAGCTTCTACTTTCGAATCCATCGGTTCCTTCTCTTGTGTGGTTTTGCATCCTCGGATGGCCTATCCTCCTTATGCGATCCTGAACCTTCCAACATAGAACATTGGCAGTATAATTCAGGGAACCTTTCGCGTATCTTTGAATTGAAAAGGGGTTGAGGCTAAGATGATAAGCTTAGGTGACCTTTTTGAACATTCCTTCTGGGACGGGCCTTCGTCCCTTGGTTTGGACAAGATGACAAATGGCCTATCCACTCCGTACTTAGGGTTATCCGACGTGCACACATCCAGTTTTTTCCCTCTTTCAACCTTTTCAAAAAAATTCAATTTCTTTATTGTCCATCATTCCCTGGACCAGCTGTTTAAACTTTTTACAATGTTGGATTTCATGCCCTCCTTCCTGATGTAACTCCTAGTAGGGCCTGCATCCTTCTTGGACTATTTCCATACCCTTCTCTATCAGACGCACCATACACAGTTGTTGGAACAACCATCTAAGAGTGGATTTAACTTCAAATACTCTTTCTTTAGCTCTTCTGCTACCTCCATCTTCGATGGCATTCACGCTACGACCCCCGTGGTTTGGTAATGGGTTAGCAACCACGTTTGGTTCATCAAACTTTAAAACTCTAGTGTTTATCAAGTTCTGAACAAACTTCTTAAAGGAAACACAGTTTTTTATCGAGTGACCGGGGACACCTGCGTGATAGTCACAACGCGCCTTTTCATCATACCATGAAGGGAAAAGGGGGTTTGTACGGAGTCATATAATATGGTCAGACCAAATCAACCTTATACAATTGGTTGTACAACTCAGCATAAGATACTGGTAATAGAGTGAACGACATCTTCTTATTTTCATTCTTAGGAGCTCTATAATCCTTCTTGCTCGCATTTTGCACACTTCCAGTCGAAGCTTGTGGTTGTGAAATGGTAATGTTTGCTAGGACACAGTAGGTGCTTGCAGTGTCAATCCTTCTGCTCTTTATTGCCACTTCAATTGATTCTCTTGTCCTCACCAAATCGGTAAAAGTCCGAGTGGTATTATTTATCAAACGGTCAAACAATGCACCTCTTAAAGTGTTCACAAACATAGGTGTAATCTCATGTTCGGGAATGGGTGGTTGAATTTGTGCAGCAACATCACGCCATTTTTGGGCATATTGGCGTAGACTTTTATTGGACCTCTGTTCCATTCCTTCAAGTATAATTCGGTTCGGAGTCATGTCTGACACATGTTTGTATTGTTCAACGAAGGCTCTCGAAAGATCCTTCTACGACTTGATATTAGCCCGACTAAGCTGGGTATACCACTTAATAGCTGACCCGATTAAGCTATCTTGGAAGCAATGCATTAGTAGCTTCTCATCTTTTACAAAGGCCACCATTTTCCTGTAGTACATAGTTATATGGGGGAAGGGGCAAGTAGTTCCGTCATATTATCAAAATTAGACGTTTTGAATTTTGGCGGGAGAATTAAATCTGCCATGAGGCTCAAGTCATTGGCCTCGTTCTCCTGTTCACTTGCCCCTTGCATAGACTTAAATCTTTTCTCGAAGAAACAAAACATTTCTTCATATTTTTTCTCCACTTCAGCCCTAATCTTTTCTACCATATTTAAGTCGGGTACTTCATCATCATGGCCTATCTCCACGTTAATAGGCTGACCTATAGACTCCACCGCTTGGTGGTCTGTCGTTACTCCGGCGGTGTTGATGTACATCCTCCTCTCTGGAGCAGGTGTCCTTGATTGAACCCTAGCGTGAGATGCAGCCTCCTCTGGCTCTTCAACAGTATTGTTAGAAATTTTTTCCTTACCAACCCTTTTTTCAAGAAACACCGCCATCTGAGCCATAATTGCAGCTTGTGACTGAGTGATTTGATCAGCGATGCTTTGTTCGGCTCGACCAAAATAGGTCTCAAGGTCTTTCTGACCCTGTTCTAAGTTGAACACCTTATCCTCCATTATTTTTACTTGTAGATGGGTACCGTATCAGTGTGAAATGGTTGCAGTTTAAATATTCTGCCATGATATTTTCCACAATTAATTTTATTATTTTAATAATTGAATGCAATGTATAATGTATACGAATAATTAAAAGTAATTAAATAATGTGTCAAAATGAATGCAATGAAGGCGTTGATTCTTAAATAGTTCTTAGAAAGACTTTCATTCAAAGAAGAGGCCTGGTTACAAAAGGTTAACATAACAAGTTACAGATAGTGGCTAGCTTCTATTTCTAAGGCCTCAACTTCACAAAATGGGGTGCAAATTCGAAATCCCAACTCTATAACATAACAAGTTACAGATAGCGGCTAGCTTATACTCCTAAGGCCTCAACTTTACAAAGTAGGGTGCAGATTTGGAATCCCAACTCTGTTTCAAGATTAACACGTTCATACAGCTCGACTGCCTTCCCTGCCAAGCCTTGGATATACTGAGCCACTCCTTGCGACTGCACCATAACATCCATCAATGCCCTATGTTGGTCCCTGATCAACTGACCGACCTGCTAGAGTCCCCAGACCATTTGACTGTTATCCTCTTGTAAGGCTCCTTCAAACGAGGCGAGTCACTCCCTATAATCCCATAGAGTGGTTTCCAATTCAGTTACCCTTGCTTTTAGTGACTCATTCTCATCTCAAGCAAAACTCATAGCGATATTATCTTGGTTGTGATAATCATGCAGAATCCCTTCTAACTGTATCATCTGAGCTTCAGGTTCCCCATTTTGAGCTATTAACCCTTTGTTTAGAACTTGACTGATAGTTAGTTCTTGGGCAATTGCACTCATTTCTTCTATCTTCTGTTCGGCCAGACCCTGACTGGCTTGGTAAGCTAACTCCAACTATGCCAGTTGAGCCGCTAAATTCTGAATCTGACCTTGGCTAAGAGTTAACTTTTGAGTGACAATTTCTAATTCCTTAGTCTTTTTTTTTTCAACCTGTTTCTGGCTAGCTTCGTACTTCTTAGCATAGCTGTCATTCTTCTTTCTTGCCTTCATGAGTTTAATCATCAGTTCTTTGGCAGTGGTACCCAAGCCATTCCTTCACAAATTTTGTTTCAATTCTACCCAGTCTTGTATCAAGTCTTTGTAGTTGTCTTCGACTACCTTCTTCTCTTTTAAGAATTCCTTCTCTCGATTCTTGTATTTGACCAAGTCAATCGATGCTAGATAGTTTGTAGCTTCAAGGTCGGATACACGTTTTTTCAAGGCACATACTTCTCTCTTGTGGGTCCTTCTAGCTTTCTCTAGGTCAGAGGGAACATTCTTCATATGTTCTTCCATATGCTGAACATTTTGTCGATTTGCACGAGGAATGGTATCATTAACCCGGCTGAGTCTCCACTGTTCATAACCTGAAGTAAATGGCGAACTATCTTTATAGACCTTAACCTTGTACATACTCTTCCAAGAACGGTTCATTTTTAGGACTTGTGCTTTGTAGCCATTACCTTCATTTTTGAACCTAGATGTATCTAAACCATGAGTGGTAGAGATGAATTGCATGAAACCATATTGGCATGACACGAGCGTGGACAATAACCAATTCTACCCCAAATCCCGGGCAAAGGCACCCAATCGTACTCTCCACAGCAGTATAGGAAATTGTCTAGGGTTAGCCACGGTACCTTCTATCAACAATATCATCATGAAGGTCACAGAATGCAGCCATCCACTGATCCTCAGTCACTACTTTAGCCTGGTATTCTTCTAGGAATACATTTATGGGAGAATAAGTGGACAGACACATCCGATATAAGAACCTCAAACCCCAAAAGTAACTTCAGATCCAAATATCCAAAAGTGAGACGCAGCCTAAGGATCTATCTCATTCCCATTTCATGCATACATTTAGTGACCGAAAAGCCTCCGCTAAGATGGCGGGTACCGGATTGATCCCTTTCTTGAGTTTATCAAACAAATCTACCGTAGTGTAGTCTATGTGTCCCCGAACTTTAGGGAAAATAACTAACATGTAGATGCCAAAGGCAAACAATTGCCTCTTCTTTGGTGGGTTAGGATGAAGATGAACCAAGTCTCGAACATGTCCCTAAATTATACAATCAGTTTTTCCTTTTCTCGTGATTTTACCATGAAACCAATCCTCGCTCATCCCGGTAATATCAGTCAAGTTTCTAAGAAGGACGACGGGTCTCTAGGTTTGGTGTAGACTTTTCCTTCTTTAAACCTCAGACAATGGAGCAAAGCGGTATATTCTTTGATTGTGGGAGTCATGTCCACCCTCCCATAAGTGAAGCAACTATACCACGGGTTCCAGAACTGAGTTAGGGCCCTGAACAAATGCATGTCATTCTGGACATTCAGTAGAAGAGCTATGTCACCAAACTCTTGTTGGAAAGCTTGCTTCATACACGAATCCCAACTCTGCCATATTTCTTGCAACTCTTGTAGATCATTTTGCCTAGAAATGCTCATAGTGGGCCCGATAACTTCTGACACATGTCTCGCTACTAGGATGTCCCCTCTTTCCATCTATATTCATTCGGACTAACCCCATACGAATGCGTTATCACTTTTGGTATTACAAAACCTCTATCCCATGTCAAATGGCTTCTAAAGTGAACTGTCCTTGAATCAACACCTATGTATGATGTGAAATACATGTTGAATGCAACAAAAAAATGAAGAAAGAATAAAATGAAACAAAAAGGAAGTCAGTAAGTCTAATAAATAAATTAAATGAAGTAAACGTAAAGCAATAAATAATTCAATAAACTTAACCAATTAAAAACACGTAGAACATATTCAAAGAATCTAAAAGGGTTACCACTAAACGGACAAAGTTCCAGCATGGTTTTAAGGGTAAGCTCCATGGTTCGAGATATGCGGTTAGGTTCTAGAGTAAAAAGGTACCCAAACTGTCGCTAGGACATCGATTCGGGGAGATACGACCCATATATCATACGGAGGCGTAAACCCCACGAAATATAAAGACCGAATCCCAAAAGCAAATTACGACATCATACGGAGGTGAATACCCCATGAGGTGAAGTAATCACTCCCACTTAATACGAACGGAGCTCGGGAAGAAAGCTCATGCATGATGACAAATATATCAATCACCGTGCATACAAAAGCGGTAAACAAACAAGGTTAGGGATTAAAATTTAAATAAAATTGAATTTAAAATTTTCTCAATAATTGCGATACGAACTCAACTAAGGCTTGACTCTCTATTTTGTAAAAACAAAAAATTTCTCCCCAGCGGAGTCGCCATGCTGTATCGACTAAAAAAATTTTGAAAGTGTCCCATTTTGTCTTGAAAATTTTAATTTTGGGGATTTTCTCAAAAATCGTATTTTTTTAAATAAAATTGGAGTCGCAACCGGTCACTTGGATTTGGTATAATGGACACCAAAAAATAAAACCAGAGGTTTTAGAAGGTTCGTGAGTCAGTTACGAGTGGGGAAGGGTTCGCAACCCCACCACGCCCGAAAATTGGTACCTAAGGGTTCGTATCGTATTTATTAAGAAAAAATTAAAATTTAACCTAACTTAATTAATAATTCCTAAAATGCATGAATGCATGACCATGCAAAAGTTGAACAACTTAACTCACAACCTCGATACCAAAAGAGATGATGCCCAAATGCTTGGGATGACACTCTCACTAAAATATCGGGACCTCGAGTACTAAAATAAATTAGTGTGATAAATAAATATGACATTTTAATCATGCGTGAACCAAAGTGTGAACATAAACAAATGATAACATAAATGAAACAAGAAGATAACAAACATTTATGCAACATAACGTAAAAAGAAAACATTACAATATCATCCAAACTATACATTGTAATATATGAAATATATACCTATGAAAATTACCTACTGTAATATACATATACTATATGTACTAATATACATGAATAATGACATATATATATGTATACTAAGTGCAAAACGTATAAACAAAAAAAGCATAACATATATATGTATATACACCTATACATATATATGATCATTGTAGTAACCCATTTTATCTGGGTCCCCTTGAGCCCAAAAGGTATTATATTACACAAACTATTATCCACTACAAAACATGGCCCATAACCCAAAATATAACTCGGGCCCAATATCCAAACCCAATAGCCCATTACCCAAACTAAACCTAAACTAACCCTAGAAACCTTAAGCCGCCGTCGCCGTCCATACACGCCGCCGTCAGCTTCAACAGCCCTGTCGACACAATCATCAAACCCTAAATTAGATCCCAACCAAACCCGAGTCGAATCCTAATTAAGCCAAAACAAAACCTTAAAAAAATCACTTACCCAAATGATTACTCCTCCGCCACCATCGCATTTATCCCCCCTTTAAACCCCATATCCTCATCTATTTCTGCCTCGTCACTATCTCCACCGCCCAAACACAGGCACATCCGACCACCACCTGTCCCTTTGCTTTACACCTCACCCAAATCCAAAAGCCCTATGTAAACGGTTAAATCGGAAACAAAGGGGAGGAAAAGAAAATAAGAAGGGGTTTCAATCTAAAAACAAAGGTTGAAGCAAAACCCAAAGTGAAAAAAAAACAAAATAGAAAAGGTAAATATAACCAGAAACCTTTCGGTTTTATTAAGATCCGAGAAAAATAGGGGTAATTTAGGAGAAACTAACCTTAAAATCGTGTTTAGGACCCGAAACCAAACTAAACTCATCTCTAGCATGAACTCTGACCACTGTTCACGGTGGTTATTCGTCGCCAGTGAACGGCAGCCCATGGCAGACCTTGGGCAGCGACTGGTCGACGACAGAGAGTGAGGGGAGAAGAGTTGAGAGAATATGAATGTTTTTTTTTATATCTGTGCAAATGAATTTTTTGGGGCAAAAGATGGTATTTATGTCCTTACTGAAACGACTTCGTTACATCCCAGTTGTAAACCGCGCGTAGACCCGACCCAGATAGAGAATCTGTGCATTTCTGATAATGGGCAAATTGCACTTTCGGTCCTCCCGTCTTCGTATCCTTATAATTTTGCATTTTAATTCCTATTTTATTCCATTTTGGTCACTATTTTTTGCCATTTGTGTTATTATCATTTATATTATTTTAATATATCATCTAATAACATATATAAGCAAAAATTCCTAATATATATAACGTGTAAAAATGTATATATAAGGTATGATATATATGTAAACTATGCATATATTGTATTATATTTAATCGTAATATATGTGTAAAGTAAATTGATTTGTTTTTATATGTATATACATATATGTAAAGTAAATATGTGTAGTATCATAATATATATAGTAAAGTAATTTCATACGTGTATATAGAAATTTCCTATAGATATGTTTGTAAAGTATGATATAGGTGAACTATATATATATAGTATTATATTTAAACACAATATATATGTAAAGATTTGTTAAAAAACAATATATATGTAAAGTGTGACACAAATGTAAATTACAGTATATATAATTTTGTTATATACGTGTAATCATATGTATTTGAAGTTTTCTTATATGTGTTTGTTAATTGTTTTTTTATATTTACATTATGTATATATATTCACACATATTTGCATTCATATTTGGCTTTTATAATTAAATACTTAAAATGAGGTAATATTTTGTTAGGGATTTTCGTGAAAAACGTACATCGGGCGTAAAGGGTGCTGCTTTCCGTTAGTCTCTATTACAAAATATTATTTTTAATTCTAAATTATAACTTTTAAAATAGATTCCCTTTATTCGAGAATCTAATGGAAATTATGCCCCGAGTGTAGGGGCGTAAATATGTTTCGTATGAAAAAATATTCTTTTAAACATTTTAAGGGATCACAATTTCTAAATTAACTTCGAATTCCTAATTTTCATCGTTAAAACAATATGGAATCAACTAGGTACCAATTTTTGGGCGTTGTGAGGGTGCTCACCCTTCCCCACACGTAACCGACTCCCGAATCTATTTTTCTAGTTTACGCAGACCAAAACTCGTTTTAGTAAAAACGACTAAAGACAAGTTTTTTTAAATAATCGGGTTTTCAGGTGATTCAATCTCACTTCAAAATTAAAAAGGATTGGTGGCGACTCCCCGTTGTTACAGCTTGGCGACTCCGCTGAGGACCCTGTTTTTTTAGAGAGTCAAGCCACAAGTCGATTATTTCTTGTTTTGATCCCTGTTCATTTTCCTGATTTCTTTATAAATGTTTTTATAAAATCTGCTGAGTTCTCATATCATGAGCTCTGCACCCGAGATACATCCCTTTTAAAATGGGAGCATGAAGCTACTCCTTCGTGAGGTACCCCCTTTGTGCAGGATGGTGGATCGCTTTTGGGATATGGGTCCCTTTGTCTTTGTGAGATTTTTGTCTCCGTGCAGACCTAGGGAAATGTATCCCCCTAAATTGTGCTTACTAGCCTTAGCAGGATAGTAAGTACCATTCGGGTACCTTTGTTAGAACCAAACTACATGTAGTGAACCGTAGAAACCTACCCTGTCTAGAGCCATACCGAACCTCTGCCTGTTTAGAGAGTCACCCGATAAGTGCATTACAGCGAGAGATGGGGGTTAATTTATTTCAATTATGCTCTTTAATTTCAGTTTTGTTTATTTATTTATTTTTTTCGTAATAAATTATGCTAGATACCATGTCTATACTTATGCAAAAACAAGCACGCGGGTAGAAAACATGTGTGGGTAGGATTAATTTTTTTTCTTTTCAAAACATGTTCGGGTAGAAAAGTATGCTCGGGTAGGTTGTACATATTTAATTTTAGTAGTTATATTCATGTTTTTAGTCTGGTTATTTCCATGTGTACTAACCATTTTTTTGTCTATAATTTTCTTCTTCTTTGCATTGCATATTCATGACATAAAAAAGGTATTGATTCACGAATGATCTTCAATCTAGAAAACTTTCATAATAGATAAAGGGTCACATGATCAGATGAAAAGTAATGCAGGTATAAGGTAGTGCCTTAAAGTGATACCCATAAAGTGAGAGGCTTTTCTTTTGAAGGCTACACGACAGACATGCACGAATAAAAAGGTATCAATAATGGGCATTTGTAGGGGTGGTAATCCTTCCCCACACGTAACCGACTCCCGAACCCAAATTTAAGAAAAAGAATCTCTGGTTGTTTTTATGGTGTTCGGTCTACCAAAGTGACCGGTGGCGACTCTGAATTGTTTTCAAAATTAAATAAAGGAAAATCAAATTTACTATGAAAACCCCTAAGTTTTCAAGATTAAATTAAAAATGGACAAAATCCTAATTTTCAAACCTTAATCGTCAGGCTATTTTCACACTCGGTTTAAAAATGGTTGTGACAGCTTGGCGACTCCACTAGGGACATACAGTTGAGAGTCAGACCTAATTAATTAATCTCACGTGGCATTTTGGCATTATGGGCAATAATTTGAATTTTTTTCCAAGAATTGTTGGATGAATTTTCAGGAAAAATTAAGGTATCTTTTATGTATGATATATATGTTATTTATGCATAAGCCCTCTACCTGGGCTTCTCACCCTTAAATGGGAGAAAGACATGATCCGACGTGTGGCTCTCCACCTCCGAGTTTGGAATTTTGTCTTCTTCTGGTATACTAACCTTATGCACCATGGGGCCCACGCCTCCATTATAAGGAACCTATACTACTGAATCGATGTATTGCTATTGCAGTAGGCAATAATGACAGTTCGGGAACCCAAAGTCTAGAACACAACCCACATTCTGTTATCTAGAAACCCACCCCAATAGGGCTAGACATGGACCTAGGACAAGTGCTGCCGATTTAAATATATTTCTCCAGTTATTTTCTTTGCTAATGTCACATGTTTTCTGTGTTAATATTTGCTTTTCATATTAATTCATAATACTGACACGAGTTTGTTTTGTTTTGTTTTCTTTGTGGTCGGTCAATTTTATTATTTTAAATGAACCATGTCATATTACATTGATTTGGCATCGATTCAGGGATCAGTCGATTTGGAAGTATTCAATATGGCTGGAGGGTCTCAGATAGGAGAAGACAATACCGCGGTCTAGACATGGTCAGAACAAACTCAGCATGAGAAGGGAGACAGTCTTCATAGGGGTCATGTATCACAAATGAAGAATCAGGCCAAGTTGAATACCAATCAGAACGTCTGCTGCTGGAAGTCAAGGCAATATGGGATAAGTGGGAAAATGACATGAAAAAGTCATTCAAAAAGGAATTCGAGGACATAGCTTTGCTGTTGAGTGTGCAGATAGATCAGGAATTACTTAGGGCAATGGTTTAGTTCTGGAACCCTGCAAACAACTGTTTTACCTTTGGCCTAGTAGACATGACACCCACGCTCGAGGAGTACGAGGCACTAGTTAATTGTCCTAGAATTCAAAGTGATATGATCTACACTAGACCTAACAACAAATCAGGCTTCAAGAAGAAATTGGTGCAGATCACGGGAAAAACTAAAGAGTGGTTGGATAGGAAGATAAGTAATAGTGATAGTACTGATCAGAATGAAGATAGACATCGTATAAATTAGAGAGTTCTTAAAGAATTGATATTGATAGGTGGTGATGAACTGATTAGGGTGAGAAGCTTATATGCCTTGTGCATATACGGATTGGTTTTGTTCTCGAGGACTCTAGAACATATAGATCTGTCAATAGTAGGATTGTTCGAGTGATTGGGAAAAAGATGTAAATCCGGTGCCAGCCATCCTAATTGAAACTTATAGATCATTGACTGCGTGCAAGAAGTCAGGGGAAGGAAAATTTTGGTGATGTACGTAGTTGCTCAAAATTTGGTTCAGAGGTCATAGGTGGAATACTCCTTATAAAGGTATCAGATATCTTGACACGTACTCACCAATAGAAGAACATCTAACTAGTTGCCCGATAGAGAAAAAGAAAGAGGATCAATGTAAAAAATGTTTCAAGGACATGAAAGATGCCGATGTTGTATGGAGGGCTCCCTAGTTAAACAAAAAGACAGTTTTATTGTATCGTGCAGAGACAGAGATTGGGTCCCGTTACCTGAGATTTAGGAAAGAATGACCTATTATCCCCTATTGGTGTCCAGACAGTTTGGTTTAAGACAGTTCGTACCAGCTACTGCAGGCATGTTATGATTTGAATACGCTCACAAGAGAAATAATTATAAAGGGGTGGTGGCTCAAACTACAAAAGCATGGGAAAGGCCAATGAGGGTTCAACCATATTATGATTTGGAAGTCATGTTAATGTATAAAGAATAGATGACTCAAAGAGTCAATGACAGCACATTCCTGGAAATTCAAGAAAGTACTGGCTCATCAGTTCAATTTGCTAGGAGCGCGCCATCTCATTGAAAAAGCTCAAACATGATCGAGAATTGGACTTGAAGAAATATGAGAAGGGAATTAGTGACCTTACTGAAGAATTAACCATGGCTAAGCTACAAGAATATGCATGAAGGAAAGGAAAAAGAGCTAATGGAACAAAACAAAAGAATCATTCGAGACTTGAAGGAGCTGCAAGAAATCTACGACAGTTACAAAACAAAGCAAAAAGGAGGAACGAGCAAGGTAGTGCAAAACTTGTCAGAGAAATTGGATGATATAGCGAAAGAAATGAATAACTATAAGAAGATGTACAAGAAGAAGTCCTGGGAAAACAAAGAATCAAGCAACAAGGCCAAGAAGAAGCTAGAAGAAGAGCTAGCCCGAAACTTCGAATTATCTGCCCAAGTGTCACAATTGGAGCAAATGGTTATAAAGTACCACAATGAAGATAAAGTTCATATGGAACAAGAGAAGGAAGGACTACAGAAAAAGATATCAGAATTGGAGAATGCAGTGTAAGACTTGAAGGAAAAGCTCCCAGCTTACGAGGGAGCGCTACACCAAGAATGTAGAGCATGGAAGGGTAGATATGAAGTGGCACAGTGCACCATCCAAAGCCAAAATGATGAATTGGTAAACTTTAGGAAACAAGTCAGGAGCGTTGCTTCATATGTGCAGATATTGTCAAGACAAGCCACGAGCCTGTTCGAACAACCGGATATCGAGCTGGAGCATGGAGAAGTCATTACCCTTCTGGTATACGATTTAGTCAATTTGGGAGTTAGGGCTAGCAGCTTTCTGTGGAGGAAATAGTTTTTTCCTTGTATTTGAACCTTTTAGTAAATAAATGTTTCCAAAAGACTATTTCTTGAATTCGATGCCTTTTTGCATTCATGCATTCATACGTACATTCATACATTTATACATGCATGCACTTACATTACATTTTATTTCTAAAAATAAATGTTTTAATAAAGAAAGGTTTTATGGCAGTTTATTTTTAAACCGCAATCATACCACATTCTTACGGAACCCGCTTGCGCTATAAAGCCATGGTTGTTAAGGATCGACTTACCAGTTTGGAGAATGATCGGGTGGAAAAGCAAAACCACTTCGATAGAATGGAGCAATCTATAAAGGACTATGTTGCTCAGACTCAGAGAGAGATCATTAATCACCTAACTGCTCTGTTAGGGCCAAAAGAGTCAGGAAAAGCCAAAGTACATGAGGGTGCTTCCAATGATGTAAATGATCGAGCAGAAACCACATCTCACATAAGGGTGAAGCCCGAAGGACCTCCACCTGCGAAGAAGGTCCAAATCATTCTAGCAGGAGCAACGCCTAGCCATCCGGTGCACATTTGAGCAAATTTTGGAAGCGGAAAAGAGGTTCCTGATCTGAATACTCTGAATGAGATAGAGAAAATTCGCGTTGAGATTGAAAAGAAGTATGAGGAATGCTGTAAAGATTTAGATGACCGTTTGTTGGAAATGCAGAAAGTGAATGAAATAAGACCTGGTGCAGTTGAAATGAGCTTAGTAGTTGATCTGATTCTTCCACCAAAGTTTAAAGTTCCAAATTTCAAGAAGTACGATGGGACTGCTTGCTCAAGGGTCCACCTTACGATGTATTGTCGAAAGATAGATGCACACTTAAAAGATGAAAAGCTGCTGATACATTGTTTTTAGGACAATTTGACTGGTTCAGCAGCGCGATGGTACACATAGTTAAGTCGCATAAACATCCGGTCATGGAAAGATCTCTCTAGGGCTTTCATAGAACATTATAAGCATGTGACGAAAATGGTCCCCAGTCGTGTCATGTTGCAAGGCATGGAACAGAGAAGTAATGAAACACTCCATCAGTATGCCGAGAGATGGAGAGATATAACGGCCCAAGTGCAGCCTCCGTTGATGGAAAATGAGTTTGCCCATATGTTTGTGCAGACTTTAAGAGGTCCACGTTTTGAAAGATTGATCAGTAATGCTACGTAGAATTTTGCCGATATAGTAATGATTGGGGAACTGGTTGAAGCAGTAATTAAAAGTGGTAGGATCGAGAGTGGGGAAAGTTCTCGTAAGAACTATAAGAGAAATGACAGTAAAGTGAACAATACGATCACATATGAGGATACTAAGAATGTTACCATTACTTTGCTCGGTACAGAGTAGAGAAATTCACAAGGCTTGAACAAGAAAGATTCTCGTGGCCCAGGAAATGACTGGATAAATTTCACACTGATACCGATGTCGTATGCTGAACTGTACCCACAGCTATATGAAGCAGATCTGGTGAGGCCATATTATCTGACCCCTCTATAGCCTCCTTACCCTCATGGTACAAACCTGATGCTCATTACGAATTCTATGTCGGAATACCGGGGCATACGATTGAGACCTGTACGGTATTTAAAAAGGTGTTTCAAAATCTGATTAACAATGGGATTTTGAAGTTTGACGAGCCTAGTATTGCAACGAATCCATTATCGAGCCACGATGGGCTAAGGGTGAATGTCATAGAGGAAGATAATAAAGCAAAATGATTGAAGACATATATATATTAGAAGTCAGATCTCCGTTGAAGTGGGTATTCGAATAGTTGTACAATGCTGGATAATTGAGATAGGCATGAAAGTTGAGAAAGAAGTACAGTCTGATGTGTACTGCGAGTATCATCAAGAACATGATAAAGAGATTCAAAATTGCTCAGAGTTCAGAGATTTGATACAAAAGATGATGAATAACAAAGAAATATAGTTCTTCGAGAAGACATGAGAGAGGAAGAAAGTGAAGGTATGTACTTCTGAGTCTTCTAGAGTTAAATACGGGATACACAAGCATTTGGTTGTTTCTATCAGACCCAAGGCTAGAAGACTATCAGACGTGAAACCAGCAATGACTCCCAAGATCATGATTTCGCCTCCCACACTGTTTACTTTCAAGAACACTCACAGAGTCTCATGGAGCTACACAACCAATGTGTCTATACTCGAAGAAAGCAAGCCACGAAAGGAGATAAAGTCACCGGGTGAAACGAAGACGATGCCAGAAGAGGAAAATGATGAACAGTCTGGTACAGGATTAGTGAATAAGGTGGGACATTTTACCTGTAGTGGTATATGTTATTCTCCTGAAGTATCTAAAGAAGCGAAGAAGATTAAAGAAAAAGCTGTGACAGTACATGAGAAAATCTTTAGGGAAGAATATGTTTCCAAAATAAACGAGTCAGTAATAGAAGAGTAAGCTCAAGAATTTCTGGAATTTCTAAAACATAGTGAGTACAGTATAGTCGAGCAGTTGAAAAAGCAACAAGAAAGAATTTCTGTCCTAGAGCTGCTGTTAAGTTCTGAGGGGCACCGTAATGCCCTAATGAAGGTGCTCAATCAGACGTTCGTACCAAACGACATATCTGTGAATAAGTTGGACATGATCGTGAATCATATTACTGCTGATAATTATATCACATTCACTGATGACGAGATCCCTGAGGGAGGAATGGGATCCGTAAAGGCTTTGAACATCACCACGTACTGCAAAGGTTATGTACTACCAGGGATACTATTTGACAACGAGTCAGCATTGAATGTCTTGTCGATGGTCACCTTACAGAGGTTGTCGATTGATGATTCATATATGAAGACATACAAAACTCTGTAAGAGCCTTCGATGGTACAACACGGGATGTACTTGGTAAAATAGAAGTAACGTTACTTATTGGGCCCACAATCTACAATGTGGAGTTTGTGGTGATGGACATTAAGCCGATATACAATTGTTTGCTTGGAAGGCATTGGATCCATTCGGCTGGTGCAGTACCGTCTTCTCTGCATCGAAAGCTCAAGTTCATAATATAAGGGAAGCTAGTTATTGTCGGAGCTGAGGAGGACATTGTTGCTTCTATGACCACTGATGCACCATATATCGAGAGAAGTAAGAATGCTTTTGAATGTTCATTCAAGGCTTTGGAATTCATAAACGCGACATTTATTGCTGAAGGGAGACCAATATCGCGATCTAGATTGTCCAAATCTACCAAAATAACAGTCCGAGAGACGCTTGGTAGGGGCGAGGACTAGAAAAGGGCTTGGTAAACGGCTGCAGGGATGTTTATGATCAAAACTTGTGATAATGAAGAAGGACCTATTTGGGCTCGGTTTTCAGCAACGATAAAAAGATTTGAAGAAGAGAGGAAGCCAGAGAAGGGTCCGCCTCTCGTGAAGTGAAACATTCCTTGAGCCTATGACTTTCCCAGATTTAACTAGTATCTTTAAGTCCTGAGGATTTGAAAATGTTGAAAAGCAACTTGAAGAGGTCAACCAGGAAACTGCAAGGCTCTATGAAGAAGAGATTTTTGGTAATGACTTAGAGGGACTTTTTGTTGGAGGAATTTTTGAAAGGGTTCAACCTAGAAGATTTCTAGAGAAGACCCATACATTCTTCCCTGGCGAGGTGCTCGGCAATTGGACAGTTGAAGATTTTTCTTTAATGTCTAAGAATAAAGTGGAGTAAATACTATGAACCACCCTATACCTTTGCCCGCGGGTATAAGGGATTCTCTATAAAGGGCCATCATATCAGTTTATTTTATAAATATGTTTTCATGCTGATTCACAAATGGCAAACATGTTTCTTGTTTTTCGCATCTTTTTCAAATGTATATTATTATTTTCTTTGCAAGTCTTCAACTATTAATTACATGAATAATCCTGAACCTAATCCTGGAGTAGGTGTTGAGCGGCCAATGTGTCTAATGGAAGTCAATGAGGTCGAGGATGAAACAAAACCTGATGAATTACTAAGGTTGGTTGAAAAAAAGACAAGCATATCCTACTTCACAAGGAAGAAATAGAGATCTTGAATCTGTGAACATATGAGATCAAGAGATAGGTTAAGATAAGGACTGCTTTCTCACCAAAAACTAGACAATAGCTGATTGACTTGTTGTGAGAGTTCAAAGATGTCTTCGCCTGGTCATATCAAGATATACAAGGATTGGATACCGACATAGTGGTACACAAATTATCGATAAGGCCAGAATGTAAACCGGTTTAACAGAAGCTTAAAAGACTTAGGTCAGAGATGGTAATAAATATAAAAGAAGAGGTACAAAAACAGTTTGATGATGGCTTTCTTGAAGTATCTTGATATCTAGAATGGGTGGCCAATTTAGTCCCAGTACCAAAGAAAGACAGGAGAGTATGCATGTGTGTGGATTATAGAGATCTAAACAGAGTCAGTCAGAAAGATATTTTCCTTTGCCTCACATAGACATCTTAGTTGATAATACGTCGGGACATTCATGGTTCTCTTTTATGGATGGATTTTTAGGGTACAACCAGATAAAAAATGAGTCCGGGGGACATGAAAAAGACAACATTCATAACCTTATGGGCACATATTGTTACAAAGTAATGCCTTTTGGATTGAAGAATGTTGGGGCAACGTACCAGCGAGCCATGGTAACCCTATTCCATGACATGATGCACAAAGAGATTGAGGTGTACGTGGATGATATGATTGCCAAGTCCTAGACTAAGGAAGAGCATATCCAAAAACTGAGAAAGTTGTTCTTAAGATTGAGGAAGTACTAGTTGAAACTCAATCCCAATAAATGTACTTTTAGAGTAACATTAGGAAAACTCCTAGGATTTGTTGTTAGTAGAAGAGGAATTGAGATAGATCCAGACAAAGTAAAATCAATTCAAAACCTACTATCGCCTAGTACACAAAAAGAAGTTTGAGGATTCCTCGGGAGGTTGAATTATGTTTCTTGATTTATCTCTCAGCTGACCGATAAATGAAATCCAATCTTTAGGTTGCTTAAAAAGAATAACCGAGAGAATGGGATGAACAATGCCAAGAAATATTTGACAAGATTAAGAAATACTTGATGAACGCTCTGATACTAGTCACACCGGTTCCAGACATACCAATCATCCTTTACTTGACAATCTATGAACACTCAATGAGGTGTGTGTTGGGGCAACATGATGAAACAGGGAAGAAAGAAAGAGTCATTTATTATCTAAGCAAAAAGTTTACAGAGTGTGAGGAATGGTATTCACCAATTCAAAAATTGTGTTGTGCCTTGGTTTGGATGACCCATAAACTCAGACAGTACATGTTATACCACATTACTTGGTTTATATCTCGGCTCAACCCATTGAAGTTCCTGATGGAAGCACCAACGTTGACTGGGAGATTGGCTCATTGGCAAATGTTGTTGTTAGAATTCGACATTGTATATGTGAGCTAGAAGGCAATAAAAGGAAGCGCTATAGCTGACTTCCTGGCAAGTCGTGCTTCGGAGGATTATGAGCCTCTGAACTTTGATTTCCCAGACGATGACGTGATAAATATCTCTATGGAAGAAAATGGAATCCCAGATAATGAAACTTGGAAATTGTATTTTGATGGGGCCGTAAATGCCCTAGGACGAGTAATTGGAGCAATGTTAATCTCTCCAAACAATGTGTACTATCCCTTCACAAGCAAGTTAGAATTACTTTGCACCAACAACATGGCAGAATATGAAGCCTACGTTATGGGGTTGCAAGCTACTATCGAAAGAAGTATAGAAAGTCTGAAAGTATATGGAGATTCAGCACTGGTCATTTACTAGCTTCGAGGAGAGTGGGAAACAAAAGATGCCAAATTGATTGAGTATCTAAAGTTGATCCTTGAAATGATAAAAGAGTTCAAAGAAATTACTTTCACATATGTCTTCAAGGAAGATAACCAAATGGCGGATGCTTTAGCTACACTGACTTCAGTATTCTTGGCCAACAGGCCTGAGAATATGATGCCAATCCAGATGTAGAGTTACAACACATATGCCCACTGTTATAGCATAGAGGAAGAGACAGATAGAAACCCTTAGTATTTCGATATTTTGCAGTACGTCAAATACCAAACTTATCCCAAAGAGGCGAGTGATAATGACAAAAAAATCATTAGAAGGATGGTCTTGGGGTATGTGCTTGATGGTGAAGTTCTATACAAATGGGGTAAAGATCAAATTTTATTAAGATGCGTCAATTCCCAAAAAGCCAGAGAAATTTTGGTAGAGGTGCACGACGGAATTTGCGGAACGCATGCTAATGGCTTTGCAATGGCCAGGAAAATAATAAGATATGGTTACTATTGGTCGACTATGGAGAGAGATTGCATTGAATATGCTAAGAAGTGTCACAAATGCCAGATATACGCTAACAGAATAAATGCTCCACTTATACCTCTATATACGATGAACTCACCATGGCCTTTTGTAGTTTGGGGCATGGATGTCATCAGTCAAATTCACCCTAAAGCCTCTAATGGACATCGCTTCATCCTTGTGGTTATTGATTATTTTACCAAATGGGTAGAAGCAGCTTCATATGCCAATATCACTAGATCTACAGTCTGTAAATTCTTGAAGGAAGAGATCATTTGTCGGTACAGATTACCAGCAAGAATAATTACCGATAATGCCACCAACTTCAACAACAAAGTAATAGCAGAAGCATGTGAGCAATTCAAAATTATCCATCACAATTCTGTGACTTATCGCCCGAAGATGAACTAGGTAGTGGAGGTGGCAAACAAGAATATCAAGAAGATTATATCAAAAACAACAAACACATACAAAGATTGGCATGAGAAGTTTCCATTTGCCTTGTTTGCATATCGAACTTCTATACGAACTTCTACTAGGGCAACACTTTATTCCTTAGTCTACGGGATAGAGACAGTACTCCTAATAGAGGTTGAAATTCCTTCTCTACGGGTTTTATCTGAAGTAAAGCTGGATAATGCAGAATGGGTACATGCTCGATTTGACCAGTTGAACATCATAGAGGAAAAGAGGCTGAAAGCTATATGTCATAGCCAAATGTACTAGAAAAGAATGATGCGAGCTCATGATAAGAAGGTTTGGCCTAGAGAATTCTAAGAGGGTGATCTAGGGCTGAAAAAGATCTTACAAATACATCAAAATTTCTAAGGGAAATGGATGCCTAACTGGGATGGGCCATATGTTGTCAAAAAGAACTTCTCCGGATGAGCATTGATCTTAACTGAAATGGATGGTGATGAGTTACACAAGCCGATAAACTCATATTCAGTTAAGAAATATTATGCCTGAAGAATTTAAAAAGAGATTGAAAAAAGAAAAAACGAAGTGAAAAACCAAAAAATGCGCTTTGCAAAATGAAAATATCTATGGTGAAAACCCAAAAGGGCGCCTTAGATATTAAAAAAAGAAAAGAAAAAGAAAATGAGGGTTCAAGATGAAAACCTGCAAAGGGCGACTTGAAACCAAATGAGGATCTGGGTTGAAAACCCGTAAAGGGCGACTCAAAAATGTTCAGCATAGGCATCCAACAATCAGAACCTCTCGGACACCTAGTATTTCGAAAGGGAATTCACATCTGTAAACATCTTGACAGTGTTCAAAGTCTGTTGGACAAGGGTTTAAGTTCAAGGCTACATCTGGTTGATGGGGTTGCTGAATCTTTCATGCTGTGGATGCCCAAAAATCTATTTTTGTTTCTTGATTTTGTTGTTTCAATTTGCCATGACTTTTTCCTAAACTCTATTGTATCTCAACTTATAAGCTTCAATAAAACTCATTAATTCTCTCCCGCGCTTTCTTAAATTCCAAAGCATCATGAAATGGCTCATATGATGCGTAAAAATAGATAATTTCTTGGTATTGCTATGTTTTGAAAGATGCATGTGAACTTTAACACTCTGGGTTATTAAAGAAGAGTATATAAAACGAAGATGGTATTGAGTCCTACACTGGTATGAATACAGAGATAAGAATGGTTACTAGAGTTGGATTTCCCCAGACTAGCATGGAATGGTTATTGACAGTAAAGCCTGTCACCCGAAGAATAATGATTTTTATCTCTGTGCACATGATGAGATGATTGGAACCACAAGGACAATACATTATCACAACCGAAACTTATCTATTCTCTGTCCTATATATATCAAAGGAGCATTGTTGCTATCTATGTTATTATTCCTGGTAGTGGTGATCATATGGCAGTATCTCAGTTGGGACAGTTTACAAAATTTGAAGAAGATTCTAAGGAATTGATAGGCTATAATAGTATTCCCATATGTGAAGCCATTGTTGTTAGTTTCCTAGATCTGCAGCTCCACACCCTTTTGTCAAGAAGGGAAATTTGAATTATTGATTGTCAAGATATCGATGTGGTCAATTTGGTTCAAGGAAAAAGTCAAAAAAGAAGAAAATGATTAAGAAAAAAGAAAAAAAACAAGCTGAAAACCTGAAAAGACGCCTTGAGAAAAAGAGGAAAAAGAATAAGAAAAAACCAAAGTGAAAACCTGAAAGGGCGCTTTGAGAAAAGCAACTTAAAGTGAAAACCCGAAATGGCGCTTTAGAGCAAAGGGCTAGAAATGCAGAAATGAGGTTCTGAAGGCCAATCTTGAATGTGAGATGAGATATTAAAGAAACATAGAAAGGAAGCACTAAAATGGATCCTCAGAGCATAAGCTGATTGATTAATCTCAATGAGTCACGGTCCATGCATCATATAGAAAATTAGGATCATACTAACCCTCATTCAAACACTTCAGTTTATTTTGACAGGAAACTGAAGAAGAAAAAAGAGCTCATAATGTGAAGAGTTCACTCAGTGAAGAAAGAACTCCTAAAGTGAAGAGTTCACCCAGCGAAGAAAGAACTCCTAAAGTGAAGAGTTCGCCCAGCGAAGAAAGAGCTCCTAATGTGAATAGTTCATCCAGCGAAGAAAGAATTCCTAATGAGAAGAGTACATCCCCAGCGAAGAAAGAACTCCTAATGTGAAGGGTTCGACCAGTGAAGATAGAGTTCTCAATGAAGAGAGTTCGCCGAATAACTCCTAATGAGAAGAGTTCGCCCTAGAGCTCCCAATGAGAGGAACCCGCCTGATGCAGAAGGAGTAGCTCCTAATGAGAAGAGTCCATCCTGAGAAGAGCTTGTTTATTTGACGTCTTTGCAGAGAGGTGGATTAGCAAAAGAGAAGATTGAAGCATTTCATAATCGAAAGAACAGCTTCAAACCTCGACGGTCAGATGGTCCAGACAAAATTCACGTCTTTTAAGTCTTTGCCCTATTCTTGTTCCGCAACAATGAGCAAAGAGGGGCAGCTGTAATACTCGTATTTTGTCCGGGTACCCATGTATATACGTATATCTCTATAAATAAAACCAAAAAAATAGAAAGTAAATAAATAAATTGGGGATCCAATATTATAAATAAATAGAGTCCAAAATATCCAAAAATAATCCAATCCATTTACATATATAAATCCCTTTACAACACAAAAGCCCAGAAAACAAGTTCTAAGCTCATTTATAAAGTTTTTCCCATCCATTTACAGGCTAAATCGGCCAAACAAACACAAAAGGCCCATCTGTGTTTTATCAGCCCACCAAAAAACGCCACATGGCAACCCCTTATTCGCCCGTTCGTGCTTCACACGGATTAGGGGCCCACCGATGTCAGCACCTGCGACAATATAAATAGAGGAGAGAGAATTAGTGGGGGCATTAATCAATGCGCAATAATTACAATAATTGAAATGAGAGAGAAAAAGGAAGCTGAGAAGTTACCATAATTCGGAAGGCCAGTAGAGCTGTGGAAAGTCGCCGGAGATCATTGTCGAAACTCGTTTGTCACCGTCGGAAGGCATATCTCAACCTTTGATTTTATTTTCCCTGTACAAAACACATATAAATCAGATCTAAACCTTTAAAAACCTTAAAACAGTAGCTAAAAATAAAAGAAGTTGAGGTATAATGATCAAAGATCTTATCTTGTTGTCGGAATGTTGTTGAGCGTCGACCGGAGTGATTCAGCGTGTCGAAGTTCAAAATGTGTGGAAAGAGGCCGGTTTTGGGTAGATCTAGGATCTAAGGCAGGGAAGAAGGGCAGATTCGATTAAATCCAGGCCTAGATCTAGAATCAAGGCTTGAAATCAGGGAAAATCAAGAAATTTTAGGGTTTTGAACGACGACTGACGGCGGCAAAAAATTGCCTTACGGCGGTGGACAGTGGCTGAAATAGGGTTAGGGATGATAGGAGGAATTAAACGGTGGTTGGAGTTTAGGGACTGATCGGAGAAGATAACCAGAGATGACAACCAGTGGTGGTTGGCGTCGCCTTCGGTGGCTGGCGAACATGCCGAGATTCTGATATAAGGGTGGTGAAAGATCAAAGTGTGGGAAGTTGAAGAACAATGGATGAGTTCATAGGTTTTTTTAGGTTCTGATCTTAAGAAACAGATAATCGAAGATGTTTAGGTGTTTTTATAAATCAAAAAAAGAAAAAGAACTAAGATGAACACGTGATGAACATGGGCGTTTGATCAAAAATGGGGTTGAATCCTGTTTTTTTGTGTTTGCGTAGAGAGGATTTAGAGAGAGGGCTGGGGGAAGAGAGAGAATGAAGGTTGATCAAATGGTTGTTCCAACTCGGTGTGGGTGCTTTTATACCCGAGTTGGAACGACAGCGTTTTGAATCCGGGTCACCAAGGATCTGCGTGTTTCTATCCGGGTCGGGCGTAGGATCCGCGCCCTTCTTTCTGGATCCTTGTGGATTTGGCCCATGTTTTGTATTTGTTTCAATTAGGTCCCTAAATATTTGTAATTAAGCTCTCCATTTTACAATTTAATGCAATTTGGCCCTTATTTCAGTTCTAATTAATTGTTTAATTATTGAATGATTGCATATTTAAATACCAAGCATATAGTATATTTGTTAGTGGAATTTAATCACTTAATAAAAATAATTAGAGCCTTTTAATATAGATTCTTAAATTACTTAATTAAAATAGGGAGATAATTGTAGAAAATAAATGATTATTAAATGGAAACTTCAATGTCCTAAGTCGATTAGTGTCTCATTGTAATGAGATGTTAATCGAGGGGGCATTTTAGTAGAACATTTAATATTTCATTTAAACCTAAAACATTTTAATCACATATTTAATTAAAATTAAATTAAGAATAGGGTTTATATAGTTAGAATCATTAAATACTAAGCAATATTATTAATTTGTGGCTTAATATGGATAGTGTCCAATTATTTGGGTGTTATCACATAAATCCCTAAATTTGATAATATTTATAGATTCTTTAAGTAATTCAATCAATTTGAGCCCTAATTAGGTTTGGACTTAAAATTGACAAGAAAATAATTAGATATGCATTAAAAACCTTTTGTGTTGAAATACATTTTTGAATATAAATTGAAGTATCCTAAAGCGACTGGATGTTTCAAAACTTATATTCGCTAAAAATGTATTTTCTTACAAAAGGATACCTACATTCGGAACGAAATTCATTTAACGATTAAGGACTTAATTAAATTCAAATTGTTGCTCTAAATGCCAAAATGCCACGTAAAATTAAAAAGGTACCGATAACGGGCGTTTTTGGGGGTGCTAATCCTTCCCCACACGTAACCGACTCTCGAACCCAAATTTAAGAAAAAGAATCTCTGGTTTTTTTTATGATGTCCGGTCTACCAAAGTGACCGGTGGCGACTCCGAATTGTTTTCAAAATTAAATAAAAAAAATCAAGTTTAGTATGAAAACCCTAAGTTTTCAAGATTAAATTAAAAATGGACAAAACCCTAATTTTTAAACCGTAATCGCCAGGCTATTTTCACACTCGGTTTAAAAATAGTCGCGACAGAAGTCTTCACCCACAAATCTCCAATATAGTTTAAAAAAACTAGCTAGGTAACCATCAGGACCAGGGGCCTTATTCCCATTCATGGCAAACAATACATCATTAATTTCCTTATATGTAACAGGAGCCACCAATTGGTTCGCATTTCACTCGTAATCTCTACTCCCAAAATCTGCCTCAACAAATCATCAGGCAAATGAACTACATTCGAGTCTCTTTTTCCCAAAGCCTCATTAAAATATCTCACTAATTTAGAGGATATTCTATCAAAAATATCAAGCTTTTTCCCTTGCAAATCATACAGAATCTGAACAGTGTTTAGAGATCGCCTAGCTGAAATTGCCTGAAAAAATAGGAAGAATTTTGATCCCCTCCTTAATAAATTGTATCCTAAATTTCTATCTTAAGAACTTTTCTTCGACAGCAAGCAAGTTATGATATACTTGTGAAACTTTATTTTCCTAAGCAATGAGAGCAGCAGTAGGATGGATAAGAACTTGTTGTTGTACATCCTTGAGCACTTGCTGAAGCTCAAGGACTTTATCAGGAAACCCCCCAAAAGATTCTCTATTCAACTTCTTCAATGGCTCATTTAACCTCTTTAGCTTAGCAAACATAACTTGTAAGGGATTTTCCTCATCCGCCAGCTTCCAAGAGTCCTCCACAATTCGATAAAAATTAGGATGGTCAGCCTAGAAGTGAAAAAATTTTAAAGGCCGAGGTGGCATAGCCATAGGAACATCCACCACCAAATAGCTAGGACTGTGATCAGAACAGTCTGGCACTAGAAACTCCACCCTAGCATTGGGCAATTTTTGCATCCACACATGATTCACAAGCACAATGTCCAATTTGCGAGACAAATGAGCCTATTCTCTCTTATTGCACCAAGTAAACACTACTCCATAATAACCATGATCCATGACATCAAGCTCATCAAGACAATCTAAAAAGTCTTGCATAGGCCCAATAACACGTTGGCTACCATCAAAATCTAAACTCTCATGAGGGTCCTTAATTATATTAAAGTCCTCTGCCAAGGCCTAACAATGGTTACCAACAGTGGCCTTCACTTGAAGCAAGCTACTCCAAAGCCTTCTCCTATCCTCACTCTCGTTGGACCCATAAACAAATGAGAAGAAGAATTGAGTAACACCCTTCTTCAATATACAAGTAATATGCTGATCACACTTACTAACCTCTATCACATTCCAAGAATCCTTGAATAAAAAATAAATTCTCCCATTAACAGCAGTCGAATAATTGTGAAAAATAAACCATCCCCTAGAAAAAATAATGAAGAAAGCATATTTAGTCAAAATTTCTAAAAATTATTTTTAGAAAATAAAAATATGTGAAAATTAGAAACAATAAAATGTCATTTCCATTGTCCCCTAAAAATATTTTTTGGAATTGAAATAATTAAAAATAATTTTTTGACTTAATGAATTGACATAGATCCAAATCTAGATAAATGCAAAATATCATTTTTAACAATTTTAAATATCTACTGTACGAGTGAGATCCCATTAATTGGTTGAGTTGTCAAGAATGCTCATGTTCTCCTATTTTGTATGGGTTCGAATCTTGACATTTACCTTGAGAATGTAACTATCTCTCTACTTAATAAAAAAAATCTAATTTGTGCTCCTCATTCGAATCTTTATAAATGTGGAGAATCATTTTGTTATTATAAGAAAATAGGTATCAACCATGTTTTTGTACAATAGCATTTTAGGCCTATTTTAATTTAAATATTAGTCAAATAAAGTTTTTGTTCCTCTTAAATTTTAAGTTTAAATATATAATAGACCATAGCCTCTCTCGATGTTTGATCCTAATCATGTGCATGATCATATCAACTTTGTAAAAGCAAAAAAAAAGATTAGACTAATTTGATAATGATTTGCAACTTTAAGTATCCAATTGAATAAAAAATTCTTTTGATAATAAAATGATAAGCATATACAATTTAAAAAGTAAAAAAAAAACATTTAACCTTAATTTTAAGATATTCATCTACTTTTTTAGCGTGAACATTGTTATTTTTCTATAAAATCTTATTGACTTTTATGTCCTAGTTTAATTAATTTTTTGACCAAAAAATCTTATAGTTTTATTTTCAATTTTAAAATCGGACAAATCAGATCCATAAAATAAATAATTTTAAAAGCGAAAAATTCAGAATAATTAATCGAGATTTAATTTTTCCCCCGTTAATTTTATGGATGAGTCTACCATGTGCGTCGAACATCGCTGAACATCACTAATGCTGAACACCGCTGAACATCATTAAATTGATTAGTAAAAATTAAAAATCTCAAGGACTCAACATACAATTATAAATTATTTAAAATAAAATTTTAGTTAAATTATTTTCCATATATATTATATTTTTAATTTTTTTTCAAATAATTGAATCAAATATCAATCATATTCAATCCCTAAATTAAAAAACTCTAAGTTCCCCACAACACGAAAATAAAATTCCCTAATTTTTCTCCCCAAATCCCCCCCCCCACCCACCCACCCACCATCAGATTTCGCCATTGTTAAATGAACAAATAATATAGGACGAAATACAAAGTGAGACAAGGGACGAAATTTTGAGCAGTAAGCGTTGGGTGTGATGAAAATTTCGAGATTAAAAGTTACGGAGATAGGGTGGGAAGAGGAAACTAGTCGGGAAGAAATGCAGTGCATAATGTGGACAAAGTTATTGAGATGCGATGGGAAGAACTAAGAAATTAAGGGTATTAATTTAGGGTTTTAATTTAGAAATTTTGTTTTAATTTGAGAATTGGGTTCTAATTTGGGGAAAAGATTTAGGGTTTTTTAATTTAGGGGTTGACTATGGTTGGTATTTAATCTAATTATTTAAAAAAATTAAAAATATATATATATGAAAAATAATTTAATTGAAATTTTATTTTAAATAATTTATAATTGTACAGAGATTTTTAATCTTTATTAATTAATTTAATGGTGTTCAACGATGTTCAACATTAGTGGTGTTCAGCAGTGTTCGACGCCCATCGTAAATTTTTCCTAATTTTATATAATTTAGATTGACAATAATAAATATAACTCTCAATGTTTACACACTATATCAATTTGATGTTGATTATAAAAATTCAACACATAATTTATACATTCTCTAAATTTTGATTGCCAAATTTATTGATTTTTTTTTGGAAGCATGATCAAATTGATCTAATGTGTAAACATTTAGGGTCAATTTTTTTAGAGGGGCCCATTTATCTGATCTAGAAACTAAGAGGACCTAGAAAGTAGTTTACGCATTTTTCATATCAAAATCGTATGATGTAATCACGTTGTCTAATATTTGTAGGGATGTTAATGGAACGGGTTTTGCGGGGATTTGCCCCACTTCGCATTCAATTGAACATGGATGGTTACAAATTTCGCGGGTTGTGGGTCGGGGATGAAGATAAAAATTAGATTCGTCGTGGGTGGTGGGGAAGGTGTGAATATGTCTTTGTACCCGCCTCGCATCATCCCCACTCGCCCCAACAAATCTTATAAAATGTTATTATAAATGTTATTAAAAATACAATACCGGTTTGATCATAGTCAAATTTAAGATAATTTATATTGAATTTTTCTTGGGATATTAATGAAAAATTAATATAAATATATATGTATATAATTGAGTTCGAAATTGATCATATCAAATTTATAAATATTTTTTAATATATCAATTTGAATCAGAATTAAATTTAAAATAATTTACATTGTCTTATCTTGAAATATTTATGAAAATTTATATATATATAATATTTATTATGTTTATTGGTTTATTGTTAACCTTGCAAAAGGTTAACATTTCATGCATTTTTACTTAAGTTATTGTATGAAATCAAGCTCATTTCATCTTATTTCATGGCATATAGATGCATTTAGTTCATATAGTTGCATTTGGTGTTGTTGGTTTTGTTTTCTTTGTTTATTTGCAAAAATAGTGCTGCTTGGGAAGGTTTTGGTTGGTATGGTGATGTGCAGGGAAAAGAGGAGCAATGCAGGGAAAATGCCATAGCATTTTGGATAGCATTTCTGGGCGCACTAGAGGACAAAGAATTGAAGATATTTCACAGCCCCACACGTGAACCGATCAGCCAGTTGTGAGCTCCACATGTGAAGGGAATATTCCTTAGTAATTAAGGGCACAAAACCCTAGGAGCCCCTATTATATATAGAAAAAGACACCCACATTAAAGGAGAGTCGAAAAAGTTACTTTGTGAGCTAAGAAATAGAGAAAAGGCGGCTGCCTCTCTTCATCCTCTCCATCATGGTGTCCTCCATTGTTGAAGCTCCAATGGGTGTTCTTGCTTGCCTTTGAGAGAAGCAACAAGCTTAGAGTGGTTCACGTCAGTCTAAGGCGGTTTTGGAGTTTTTGTCTTCCTTTAGTTGCATTTGCTGTCTCATTTCCTATTATTTGGATGGGTTGCTTTAAACGAATGATTGTGGATGACATTTGCCCAGCCATGAACTGATTTTAAGTGGCTTGGGCTTGTTTTGGTTTTTATGTTCCAAGTTCGAATGAATGTTTCGTTGCTTTCTTGTTCCTTTCATGATTTGTCCATTGTTCTTTGATGCCTTGAGCTTGTAAGAGCTTTCGAGAGTTAGCCTTTGCTTAGGTGTTTGATAGCTTAATATTCAAGAGAGTTTGGCTTAGATTTATGTGGACAATGGGGTTTGATGCTGAGATGCCAAACTCTAACTCACCTTAAAGATAAGGATAGAGTTTCAACGGCTAAAAAGAGTAGAACTTAAAAGATAGTTGTATGTTAGGGCTTACGGTGAGAGGTATTGCAATAGCATTCTTCTTATCAGGTTTCTTGCTAGAGATAGTGTAGAGACATTTTGGTAAGCTCTGCCGAGCATGTTGTGGGCAAGGTTGTAATACCCCAAATCATGGCCTAGTAACTTGTTATAAACCAATTAGAGTTTAAATTGTACAAACAATCTACAAATGAATTGATTTAAACCTAGTGACTAAATTACATGGATTGATAAAGAAGTAGCCTAATCATGAAGATCAATTAGTAACAAATTGTAAATATAGGATTGCATGCAATTAAGATGAGTAATTAAGGATTTATGAAGCAAATTGACCAAAATTTGCCAAGTGGAGGCAAATAGCCAAGCCATGTAATAACACCATGGCCAAGTGGCCATCTTGTTATCATCCTCTCCACCTTGCCGAATTCTCTCTTCATCTTTCTAGAAAGAGAAAAATCACCATTGTTGAGAGGAAGAAAGCTTGCATGAGATCAATTGCATGAAAATTGAATAGCTAGGAAAATTGTAAGTGAATTCTAAATCATTCCTCCCTAGCAATTTGTTTGAATGAGTGATTGATGATGTTCTTGCTGTGTATAAATTGAATTGAATGATTGATATGCATGTTAGGGTCATGCTAGCTTCAATTAGAACCTGGAAATTGAATGCTAGTAACTAAATTGCTTATGAAATAAATATGTCGTTGCTGGAAATTTGAGAAATATGAACATGATTGAAAACAGTCTTGATTATGGACTGTTTTGATAGGGAAAATTGTGTAAACAAGTTAAATGAACATAGAACCCTGTTTTGATCTTGTTTCTAGATAAAATGAAGATTGAATTGAATAGGTAACTTGCTGGAAAATGACTACACCTAATTGAACTAGTTAAATTAGGTAATGGATTGCCTAGTTGATGAATTGGATGTGTAAATGTGATCAAATAGATCAAATTAGGTTCAACATGATAATGCCCTATTTTAAGAACATTTCTAGATGAATTATGATGACCTAGACATGTATGAACATGAACATGAATGGAATTGCCATGTTAGGACCTTGCTAAAATGAGTTAAGAAGCTAGAAATTCAACCTAGTGTAATCTGCCCAGAATGCTCTGTTCTGGGAAGTAACTTTGAAAACTCACTATAAATTGTATATAATGAATTTAAGGCTGAATTTTTTATGGACAACACCTTGGTATGTCTAAATTCATTAGGAGAAAACAGAACTGAACTCTGGGTTGTATACTGAAATGTAGAGAAGAAACACTAGGGACAGTGCAAACTGTCCAGTATAGCAAAATGCTCTGTCTTTAAGTTAAAAACTGTATTAATTGGAAAAGAACTAAAATGCAAGCCTTACATGGTCATAAAAACAATTTTGTTATCTTTCCATTGGTGTAAACCAATTGAAATTTAGACATACTGAATGAAAGTTATGCTTGATTTAGTGACTAGAGTACAAGCTGCCTGACAGCAGCTGTATAGGCAAATGCACACTATTTTGTGGCATTTTGTAAACTGTCTTGTAAACAATTTTAGGCCTTTGATATGCCTTGTTTTACATGAACTAGAATGTAGAAAAGTATAGTTAAAAGTAATGGAAAATGTACATGAGCATGCTGCTCAATATGTGAATGTTATATGCTTGTAGCATTGCTTGATTTAATGACCTTGTCTTGAATTGAATGACTTTGTGAACTTGTCTTGATATGTGTTTGCTTGTAATATGTTAGAACCAGGATTGAACTTGGTGGAAGAGGAAAGATTGGAACAATCTAAAGCCAAGAACAAAGGAGTGTGGATCCAAGACTAGCTAGCTTGGAGTATTGTGAGTGTAGTTACCTCTAGGGTTAGGACTAGGTCCTAACCAATGCATGCTTGTTACATTCTTGACATGTTAAATGAATCTAATCATGAACTTGACCTAATAAGGAAATGATGATTAAAGTAATACATGAAACTTGATCCTAGCCTTGAATACATGTCTATTTCGATTGCTTAAGTATGAATAAGTGACAACATGAATGCTTGCATGTGCTATGATGCAATGTGAATGAATGTTAAAGACTTGCTTGAGACATATTCTTATCTTGATGAAATGAAACATGAAACTACATAACATGTGAGCTATGGCTCAATGGCCTAAGGGCCTAATATGAAATGAACTTGCTTGGCATGATCTTGATCTTGAAACACTTGAATAAATGGTAAATCAAACAACCTTGGTAGCTAGTTGGACTAGGTAGAAGGGCATGCCTTAGAGTCTAGAGCTCATTGTGTAAGGGTGGACTACGGTCCAGGGCTAAGGCCCCTATTTGGCGACAGACGGAGGGTACGTATGTGGTCTTTGGCGACAGTAGGAGAGTTGACCAGCACTACGGTGCATCTTGTGGCGACAGTTGGTTGGAGACTCGATTACCTATACAAACTAAGTACCAAGGGGGTTGTTTAATGAATAACAATTGAAATAACAATCCAATAATACATGATACTTGTCTTGAATGCCATGAATTGTATGTTATTTGACTTGAAAACATGACTCATTGATTTCTTGTTTTGCAAGCACATTGTGCTTGATTCATGAAGTATGAATTCTTGTTGTTTGTACCTTGTGGCCGAATGTAAGATATCATTAGCTAGGATAAACTTGATGCTTGGAAGCCTAGATAAGATCACTCTAATGCTTGAAAGCCTTAGCTAGGTCTATACTTGATTTAAATGACATGAAACTTGAAATAACAAATGGTTAGATTTAGTACTACCTCACTTAGTACAATCTTGTACTTATCACTCTCGTTTTCATTCTTCCCAACTACAAGATAAAGGATACGAGGTTGCTTGATCTTGAAGTCTGTTACCTTGAGCAAGAAGCAACTCACACAAGCATAGTTAAAGTATGATTTCATACTTGTTTTGTATATCTCCTAGAATTGTGGCACAAGATTGTACATAGCTAGCTTGAACATGCATCTTGAAACTTGTATATAATGTTTGATGGGCCTACAATGTTATGTATCTAGTAACAAGTATGTAATGAATTTAGATAACATGTAATGGATGATGTTTGGCGGCGCATTTGATAATGGAATTAAATGATCATATATTGATCTAATTTGCTATGGAACAATTTGATAGCTTTGTCATGTTCATGTGTATGTTTGAACTAAAAGTAGAATGTGATGAACCATGTTGATTGCTTCCCATTCGAGTGACTTGGACCTAAAGGGTTGCTTGTAGGTAAATATACCTTGATGTATGTGTTATGTATGCTTGTATAGTTGTTTGCTGAATGCATAAGGATTGGATTAAGACTTGAATGAACTAGTTACATGCCTTGTTGTATGTTTATGTAAATAGCCGAATGGTTAGGTATGGAATTAGGCTCGAATGGAACTAGGTACATGTAATTTGAATGTTCAACAATTAGAATAATTTCATTATGTGGCGGGAGTCCGAATAACGTGTATTTTATACTTTTTCATAACAAATTTGATTTATATTTTTAACTAATAGTTATAAAAACATTATATGAAAGAGTTACGGGGCGGGTAAAGAGGGGATTAGGTGGGTCTCAGGACCCACGTGGGTAATGGGCGGAAATAGTTTGTCTTGCTGGTTATGGGCCATATATAATTTTAAATTTTGTATTCGAAACAGGTCGTGAGACAGAAATAGAGATGAAATTTCTTGACGAGGATAAATGTGAAAAGAGTACCCTTTGCACCATCCCGTCCAATTTACATCCCTAAATATTTGGAGTCAGATGAGAATATTCCATGTCTGTATATCTGTACAGACAAGAATAAAATAATGCCACATCATTAATAACTATGTAATGAAAGAATATTCTGAGTTATAAATGTTTGTTTATTTTTTATTCACCCATAAATGTTTAATTTTGAAAATAAGAGATTCAATTAACCATTGTCCATTTCTATACGCCGCCTGTCTGCATTAATAAAATAATAACTTCAAGTTTGAACACTTTCTTTCACGAAATAACTTATACATTAATAAAATAATATCACATCATTATTTTTTAAAAATATATATAAATGAAAATAAAAATTTTACTTAGATTAAAATTTAAAACATCACGTTTCAATTATAGAATAAAAATAAAAAATATTATTTAATATATTGGTAAGTGAAATTTTCCTATAAACAATTTTAATCCATCATTATATTTTTAATTGATTATATTATATCTTGTGTTTTTTAATTAGTAATATAATCTACAGTAAATAGTACTGTATAAGTACTTAAGTATACATGGACATCAAGAATTAGCCCAAACTACAAGCAATAAATTCGTGTGAAAAGAAATATAAAAAAGTGGTAATGCGATAAATATCTAACCTAAATCAACTTCAGCAATCTTTTTTATTAAGTAAATGTTGATAGAGGCATAAATGGTATGCATATAAATTTATTAGTTTTATGTTTAGTTTTGAAGTAATAATAGTTTTAGTTATTTTATTTAAAAATTATATAAAATTACCAAATTTGAGGTTCTATGCCTCAACTCTTTCTCACTAATCTAGAACAAAGATTTTTTTTTTTTAACTTTGTTTGGTCGGCAGCGTCCCCAGGTTTGGTGCTAGACCAATAATCCTTCATTTTCTTGTCTTGTTAGGTCTTATCTTTATTTTTTTCTAGTTTTTAATAAGAATATCTCTTACATTTGTGATATGTTTTTCTGTCTTTTGACGCGTTTTGTGTTTTCGTTAACAGTTGTTTGATCATTTTTTTTTATTTTAGTTTTTCTTAAAGTTAGATTTGACGTAACATCGATTGATCAAGATGGTGCTTTTTGGTTATCTTGTTGACCTTCCATACTTTTAACCCTCGAGTTAGATTTGAATACACCCTCACAATCAACGTACTTTCATCGTTATATGCATTTTTAATGTTTGTGTTGATGATTTTTATCCTTCATCGTCGATTTAGTGTTGTTTGTATCTATATGTTGTTCGAATCTTTTGGTTGAGTTTTTAACCATTTCCTTCTATGGCTCTCTTATGATCTTCATGTGGCTATTTTTTTCTATGGCTATATGAAAACATCTGAATTATGTTTTTACTGAGTTTAGGTGCATAATTGATTTTAATTGAAATTTCGATAACTTATTTAATATTTAAGGTGAAAATTAGAATTTAAGAATTTATTAAAATATTAAAAATGGACAAATAATTTGTTTAAAATTCAAATTAATTTAATCGATTTATTTAGTTTTTGAATAAAATTGGATAAATAATTTAGTTTTTCGAGTTGAACTTTTACAAACAGAATATATGAAAAATCGATTAATAAAATTGGTGTAAATATCCTTTGGTCCCTGGTAATTTTAAAAATAAGCAAAGTGAAAACTCTCACAAAAATTCAAAATATTCTTTAATTTTTTTATAAAAAATTCATAAACTTAATAAAAATAAAAAAGATATAAAAAATAATATAAAATTAAAAATATATTAGAAATTATAAAATGATAAAATATAAGTATACAAATTAAAAAATATTTATAAAGTATTAAAATATGGAACAATTTCATCAAAAAAATTTGCTTTTCTAAATAAAACTGATGCTCATTAATATTTGATAATTTTATTACTACTCTAATAGAATGATGATTCCATTGGAAATATGTTTAAGAAATATTAGTCAGCTTAACATAACCAGAAACAATTAAAGACTTTTTCAATGGTTTTTATGAATTTTTAAATTTTTTATATTTTTAATTTTATGTTTTTACTTAATTTTTTAAATTCATTATAGTGTTTTTATTTTTAATATTTTATAAATATTTATAAATTTTTAATAATTTCTTTTTTTAGCTTAAAGATTAAATAAGTTATCGAAATTTCAATTAAAATCAATTATAATCTTGAAGTCGGTTAAAAAAACAATTTAGCCCTCTGCCACATCATCATTACACGTGTACTACCAAATCACCATCGTGAACCACATCAGCACCGTTAACTTTTATGTCAGCACTTTAACAGTCAACGTCGGTCAAAGAATAAAATTATTGCAATTGAATGACTTCGAGGACGAAATTGCATGAAAAAAAATTATGGGGAATATTGCTTGTAACAACGGTCTCGCCCGGCTGTGGTGAGCTTGACGCGTTTTTACGAAAAATATTTGGGATAAAGTCGTCACCAATATTTTTAATTTAGGCGCGATTGAATCGCCTGAAAACCCGGTTATTTTAATAAAATTGTTTTTTGTGTCACTTTATTAAAACAACGAATTTGGGTATGTGAAACCAGAAAAACAAGTTCAGGAGTCAGTTACGTGCGGGGAAGAGTGAGCACCCCCACAACGCCCAAAATTGGTACCAGAACGATTACGCATTGTCTAAATGATGGAAATTAAGAATTCAAATTTAATTTAAAATTCAATTTTAATTTAAAATTTGTGATCTCTTAAACTATTTTAAAAGAGTATTTTTTTGTGTGAAAAAAATTTACACCCTTACACTCGGGACATAATTCCCATTAAATTCTTGTCCATTTTTTAAATTGTAAGTGAGTAATTAGGTTAATTTTAGGTTATGGATACTTAATAATAATGAAAGAGTTTTTTGTTTATATTTGAATTTATTATAGAGGTAAATTTAACCCTTTAACAAAAAAAATATCTATCAAATTAAGAGCGGATTTAAATAGGACATAATTCAGTGTTTGGCAGTTTAAGTTTGACATCATTGCTGGAAAAAAGTTGTACCAAAATGGGAGGACATAATTTAGTGTTCGGCAGTTTACGTTTGAATTTTTCGTATTTGAATTTTAAATTTTGATATGGGACTGTAAACTCTGAACTTTGAATTTTGATATTGATCTTAAATATATTAAGAGTAAATTTCTTTTCTTTTTCTTTTAAATATGAATTGTTAAAAAAAGTTATTTAAACTATGATCAAATTTGTGTCGCGGAGTTAATTAGATATTATTTTAATTTTTTTTGAAAAAATTGATATTTTTTTCTTTTCATCGTCACTCTATTTTATTAAAATTGTTCATTTTGACTTTTAAAATTGTCTCGATCAAATTGACTCATTAAAAATTTAACAACTTTTAAAGCATATATTTCCTTTCATAGCCCTTTTTGAGTTTCCCACCAAGCAAAATTTTAATTTCAAGAACTGAATTGTTACTTGAATTATTTTACATTACATCTCTTATAAATTTTTTCTAAAACTACATGAAAAGTCAAAAAAGGGTCAACTTATATGGGACGTGAGGAGTATTTTTTAAAATATAAGCCACTAGTTTTATTAAAAATGAAAAAATATTTAAAATTACAATGAAGGTTTACAACCTGTGAAGGTAAACTAAAAAAATCAATTATATCCTCAAAGTCAGTTAGAAAAAGCAATTCAGCCGCTGTGCCACGACATCATTATATGTGTACTACCACGCTACCATCGTAGACTGTCACGTCAGCACCGTTAACTGTTACGTTAGCTCTTTAACAGTCAACGTCGGTTAAAGGACAAAATTATTGCAATTAAATGACCTCGATGACAGAATTGAAAAAAAATAAGGACAATATTACTGATTTGGATTTACTACAGAGACAAATTTGACCCTTTAGTTTATTTTTTTTACCAATTTAAAAATATTATTCTATAAACTTTAAATAATAATAGTTCATGTAAGATGGATCGAACTTCAAATTTCTGATTAGGCCTACCTTACTACCGATTAAGCAAGTGAAAAGTAGAGATGCTATTAATAAAATTTGACGAAAAAAAGGAGTAATTTGGGGTTGGCAATTCGATTTTGAGGCTGTTTTTTTTTTTTTCAATCACTTGCCCTTTATTAGTTAAGTATTCAAATTTCTTTCAAAGGTGAATTTAAGTCGCTTTATATATTTTTTATTTATTATTTTGCTCGTATATATACTAACAATAATAAAGGTTATAAAATTTTAAAATAAATTTGGTGGGTATTTTTCCGTACAACGTTGTGAGATAAGGTCTTTACTAGGTTCGAGATATGTTCGAGTAAGCTCATTATTGAAATCGTGTAATGATCGAGTTATCTGACAAAATAGTAGTTCCTCTTTCACGACAGACGGCTTGTAATACTAGAGTTTCTTTTTCAAGTTCGACATTTATTTTTCTCGGGTGATATTGGATTGTGAATTTGTGTCATTTAATTATTATTTATTACTCATTTTAAGTTATTTTATTGCAATTTGCAAAACATGTATTGTTTTACGCATTTTCTTAATTGTGTGATTGGCTATTAATAGAGGTGTAATTTATAAATAGAGTTGTCTATTCGATCCTGCAGATCGACTTATAATTTGTTTGAGTATGATTTGAGTTGGATTAATTCAGTTCAAACATAAAAAGTATATTAATAATTAGTCATAACTACTTTTTTTCAGCGTAATATAGTAATAACAAATTAATAATTTACTAAGTTTTAATATTTGACAAGTTCAAAACTTCAAATTAATCATATACGCAAGGGAATGCTACATACTTTCATATTTTATAAATTGTTATTTTTTAATATTACTTTAACAATAAGTAACAATTTTATTTTTAGTAATAATGGCACTAACAACAATAACAAAATAACTAGAACAAATAGATATTAAAATAATGATAATTAATAACAACAACATTTTTAATTTTTGGGTTATAGGATTTGGAGATTAGAGATACATATGATTTTTTTAAAAAAATTAAATTTTGATTTGGTTGATTAATTTTCCTATCAAACAATTAAGATTTTTAGTATACGAAAAAAATTAAAAATTGAATCTTCGGTCGAGTGTGTAATTTCTCTTCCAAAAAATTAAAAATTTTGGGGTTAAATTAAATACAAAATCTATCACTTACTCTACTTATTTACATGTCGGGTCAATTAACATGTCGGGTCATTTGCATGTCATGTTAACAAGTCAGGTTAGGTTGATTAAAATTAGATCTTCGGTCATTTCAAGTTGAGTTATATCAGATATTTAGTAGGCTAATTTTGTGTTCAGAACTTATATCAGGTCAAGTGTAAGTCGGATTCGGTTGTCACATGATCGAATTTAATTCAGGTTTAGATCGTTTTCAAGTTAGATGCAAGTCGAGTTCAAGTCAACGTCATATTAAACTCGATCAAATTTAAATTATTATCACCTTAAATCACAACCAATTCAGACTTAAATCCATTTCAATCGATTTTCGAGTCATACCAATTTTTTACACCCATATGTAAGCGGGCACTTCTCTAACCACATGTCTGGAACATAATTACTATTGCACCAACAAAAACAACACACCTATTAGCAAAAATATAGAAATATGGGTCTTTTTACAGTTTCAAATACTTATATTTAAAAATTTAAAATGTTATTTTCAATATAAAAATTCCAAAAGTGTCACTCATGTCGAAAGTGTACCATGCTCTAATTTGTAATATATATATATATATATATACATATACTCGTCCTAAAAGATGTACAAGCCTTGTAATATTTTTTAAAATGGAGACTCTAAAATATTTTACAATAAAATAAAATTATAAAATATCAAAATTTATTATATTATAATTGTTTTTACAAACATACGAGACTAAGACTGTAAGCACCAAAATTTGACCAGACCCAATTACCAGGCCCATATATAATTGCCCAAAACTAAATCTAAACCCACACCCGAAATCAAACCATATCGGTTTGCACTCAAACCAGCTTAGTCAAACATGACTCTCCCCTACTGTTCATGATCCCAACGTCTCTCCTAAAATTTCTCAACCTCTTTATTCTCCAAATCTGTCACTAACCATCAACATATCCACCATAACCAGGATTTTGATTGTTTTTGAACACTTATAAGTGAAAAAACTTTAATTTATACGTACTTTTTAATTTGATTTATACTATTTTTAGAGGTTAAAGTTTTAGTTTAAAGTTTAAAATTTAAAAGTTTGAGTTATAGGGTTTAAAGTTAGTGTTTAAAATTTAGGGTATAAAGTTTAGAGTTTAAATTTTTAAAGTTAAGTTAAGAATTTAAGTTTTAAATTTTTATGGTATAAATATTTGTGTTCGAATCAAAGTTTTACCCCTTCTAAATTGCTGAATTAAAAAGAAGAAGGGAGCCCAAAGATTAGGGAGAGAACCGGAACGAAAAGGCCTCTTGGCCATGGCTCATTATCAAGCACCGCCTTCTTCACCATCTTGCAAACTCCTCCACCGCTCACCCTTGGCAATTTCACACCCGACACCAAGCTGCCCACAAAGCCCCAGCTCACCTTGCAACACCCATACCGAAACGAAACGTACTACCACCCTTCCACAACACACTAATCAAATACTACCACTATCTAATCTAAAACTCAGCTAGTCCATGAGCTCACACCCACTTGTGTCACCGTTGAATTCATTCCAAGAATTAAACCACAAAGAACCTGAGAAGCAACCACAGATCAATGACCAATTTAAAAAGACAAGAACTGAAAAATGAAAGAAGAGTGCTTTAACCCATTCAGCTGGAGTCATCCACGGCGACTGAGACCTCCGTTTGTGGATCCGAACGGTGGTGTTGAAGCTTTGGCAGCTGGGAACAACATACCACAAATGCCATCTGATCCGACGATGGAGCAAAGAGATCGGAGATGGTGAAGCCGAAATGTTTCGGCCTAGATTCGCGGGCTTTGAGACGTCTTTTGGTAAAACGGATACCAGATTTAAACTCACGTCGTTGAGACGAGTCCTCTGATAAAGTTTGGAGTCAAACGGACGGCGGCCGATAATGGCCGGAGCGGAGACTGGTGTCGGGCGCAAAAAGGTCGGACATGGCAGAGAGAGTAAGAGATGAAAACTTTGTTTTTCTAATGAGTTTGGTTTTGAATTATGAAGTGAAATGACTTAAAAAAAAGGGAAATAAAAGTGTGTTAAATACTTGGCCCACCACCCGTCTGTTTAACCCTTGAGTGCCCTCGTTTTTCTTAAGAATGAGGGTTATTTGCATCTCTGGTCTTGCTTCATTAGATTCTTCTCATTTCAGTCCTAATTTCGCATGTTAGGTTTTATTTTCTTTTAATTGGGTCTAGGATTAGTTGGTTTCTCTTTAAGTCGACCTTTAGTATTAGATTTCTTTTAATTAGGTCATTAATTCATGCTTTTAGGATTAGATTTAATTCAATTAGGTCCTTCATGAAATTGATTAATTTTATAAGCCTTATGATTTATTCTTTAATTTGATTTGGTCCCTGAATTAATATTTTGATGATTAATTAGCTTTGATGTTTGATTAATTTGTGAATTCACCTTTAATTGAAATTGACTTATTCTAATTTGGTCTATAATTTGAACTTGATGAATTTATTAAATTAATTTTAAATTTATTTTAATTAGTGAATCGACTAAAATTGAATTTTTGATTGTTTTGCGAATTAATTTTTTTCTTTCATGCATTTACATTTTTGAGCACACCACATCATTTTTTATATTTATGTCAGCATAATTATTTTTTAGCAGTGCTATTAACCCTTTTTGAGATTCCTTTTTTAAAGACAATATAAACCTTAGGTACCAATTCATGGGCGTAGTGGGGGTACAATAACCTTCCCCACTCGTAATCGACTTCTGAACCCGACTATGATCTCGGTGTTGACGCAGATCAGTATTACAGGTTTTCGATAGTACTCAACCCAAAACGAACGATGGTGACTCCAAACGTTTGATGGGCTTTTGTAGGCCTAAACTTATTTCAGCCCGGACAAAAACATCTTCGACAAAGACAATTCACAAAGTAACTCTATAATCGTGACATTGTATTTGAAAAGTGTCATCCTCCGAACGTTCTTAAAAGAAATTCTATAAATTTATGATACCAAAAAATAAAAAGAGTAACTTATATCCAAAACAAGAAGAAGAAGATGATGATGAAGCACTATACCTTCAACAAGACCTCCAAATTGGAGAAGAAATAATTTTTAATTTTCAAAATCTTCAAATTCTCCAATAAAAAATTCAACCTTCAAAACACTAATTAAAAGTAGTAGTAAAACTTTTTTTTTGACTTTTAGATGATGAATATCATTAATTAGTAGTTAAATTTAGAGTAATTGAAGAAGATTGAAACTAGAAGGGACATGAATAATATTTATTTTGTCCGTTAAACACCATAAATTTAGTGGTTTTTTAGAAAAAAAATTGATTATAATTAAATTCTTGAGATAATAAAGGAGAAAATTAGAAGGTTTTTTTTAAATAATTTTATTGAATTAATAGATTTTTATCAAAGTAATTTGGGGCATTGTGACGTGTTACAAGCCACACTTGTGCATGGACGGGCTTTAATATATATATATATATATATATATATATTATATATATGAGATAGAATTTACTTACACAGTATAAAATTCTTTAAGTTTTACATATTTTTTTGGATTGTTGGATGACTGAAACTAATGACTCAAATTAACTCTTTATTTTTTTTTCAAGTGATAATCTTCACTTAATCGACTGTTAATCTGAGACATTCATTTCAGTCATCTAACGATCCAAAAACGCGTAAAAACTTAAAAAGTTTTATATTGTATAACTTGGATTCTATCCCTTATAATATATATATATATATATATATATATATATATATATATATATATATATATATATATATATATCCAATTGACACAGCTTCACTCCTGTGGCAGATTAAAAATTGTAATTTTTATTATTTTCTTTTATATAAGAAAATCATTCTTGACGGGATCTAATTGATAATTATGTTGTTCAAAGGATGAGTTCAGTAAAATAATTTCATAATAAACCAAATGTACTCCATCCCACCCATAAGATAATTGCAACCTTACCATCATACGGTACTTGTGACTCAACAGAATCGACATAATATAAAAATAAAAATTTACCAACGGAACTATAATAATAACCACTCTTTTTCTTCCTATATAGCCGCCTTTGTTTTTTCTTACTTCCAAACACGACACTAATTTTAAATTCGGTTCTCGAACACCGATGATATTTTTGGCTGATTTTGTTCAACAAATTTTAAAACTTGTTTTTTTAGGTTGACAATTTTTTCGATAAATTTTGAATTTTTTTTTTTAAATTTGAGAAAATTATAAAGCTATCAACTTAAAATATTGTAATTATCAACTTAAAATATTATAAAAATATAACATTTTAAATTGTTTAAATAAATTTTAAAATTTATTATTTTTAGACTCAAATTAAATTATTGTATAGCAGACCTACCCGAAAATGAAGCCAATTTTATCATGGCAAACAGGGTCCGAAGATCAAACGTCAATTCTATTTAGAGTAAAAAAAGGGAAATAAATCCCCACCACTTTGGTATAGTCTATATATATACCATGCCCTGACAGTAGAAATATTTTGTTTTTACAAGTACCTTAATTTTAGAGGTTAGAGATTTAATTTAGGGTTTAGGGTTTAAGGATTTAAGTTTATGTACTTCGAATTTAAGGAGTATGCTTTGAATTTGGAGTTTAGGGTTGAAATTTAGGAGTTATAGGTAAAAACTTAAATCTCTACTATATTATCTTAAAACCTAAACCCTAACCTCTATACCTTATACCTAATATTAAACCCTAAATTGTAACCACAAACTCTAAATTTAACCCATAAACCTAGACCCTTAAATTATAAACCTTAAATTGGACCCCTAACCCCTGAAATTAAGGTTATTGTAGAAACAAAGTGTTTCTACCGCCAGTGCATCATATATTTTCTCATATATATATTCAGATTAATAAAAAATACTTAATTATTTATTTGATAGAAAAAACTTCTAACTATATAAATTCTAATTTATAAATTAAATAGATGTACATGTTAAAATATTTTGAAGATATTATTCATTGAATAAGTAGTATATAGTTGAGACTATGATCAATTATTTGTTAGATTTGATGAGTTGGAAATTCAGATAAAATATTTATTTTTATCTTAAATCAAAGATTAATATGGGTTAAAGTGTATTTGGATTAACTATTTATAAAATAATACAACAACATGTCAATTGAATTAAAAAAATCAATGAATGAATTTTTCAAAAAAATGAATTAAAGCATAGTCGAAGGACCATTTATGCAGTTTACCCGATAAATAAAAGTGAGCCGCAACTCCTACCAACCCTACATCAAACTTGAACCAACAATGGCCATAAATGACACAACACAATAAATATATTTTGTTGGTTTTTCGTTCTCGTTTTATTTTCAAGGCAATAAATATGAGAATTTATGTATTATATTTATTTTTTTGATAATGATATCTGAATTTTATTAGTAATTATGAGAGATAATACAATACAATACATCAAAAAGAGAAAAAATGATAAATCTACAAAAAATCTCTTACAATGGTGTAAAAAGAACATACACTTTCATTGAGATTAACATACCAAAATTCAGAAGCCTTTCTGAATCTCTTTGTCTCTATCCAAATGATACGATTTACGAGGTAAAAAGGAGTGATGAGTGAATCAAACTATTAGACAGAGCGTTCTGATACCCAGGTCTGATTACATCATCAACCAACCATCAACCGAGTGAAGATCCATCTTTCTAAGACCACCGACAGAACCATAATCAAAGATTAACGTCGTGAAAATCTTTGTACGAGCACTAACTGGCCGCTAAAGTATGATGAAAACTATACCACAAGGACAGATGAAACGAACCACAAAATATTCAAAGAAAAACGTGTTGCAAGGACAGAACAAACACGTGCCACAAAGCAGAGATTCTTATTAAAATATGAAAAAAAAATAATAGGGGAAATTATTAATATATTTACTAATTTTTCATATTTTAAATATCCGTTAAGCATATACTACAATTTATTATTTATCTTATAAATTTGAAAATTCTATTATTAATGTTAAATAATCATTTTATCGTTAATATATTTGAGGTATTTTATATAGGGTAATTATACCATGCAACGACGGTGAAAATATTTGTTTCTACAAGTGTAGCGATGTTTTTTTCTCGCTAAAAAGATGTAGTTTGTTTTTTGGTTTGGAAAATGTTGTATTCCGCGTGGAGTTTTAGAAAACCCGCATTTTATTTAAAATTGGAGTCGCCACCGGCCACTTAGGTAGGTCGGACACCATAAAAAACCAAAGATTTAAAATTGATGGGTTCGGGAGTCGGTTACGGATGGGGAAGGATTAGCACCCCCACACCGCCCAAAATTGGTACTTTAATAATTACCGCTTTATTAATATTAAATTTTCCGGATTAAAGTGACAATTAAATTAAAATTTGGTTATAGGTGCGAGTAAATTTTAAAAGCCCCGTTATTCGAGAATAAACGCCCAACCACTATCACTACGCGCGATCATCGGCCTCGTTTACGCTCGAATAAAAGGGCACCGCATTGACAATAATATATCCGAATAAAATAAATACAAAGCACGGATATTAAAACATAAATAAATACAATCATATATATAATATATAACATGTGTATTAAATACATATACATAAAAAAACTAGAACATAGAAAACTATATATATTATAATGTATATGCACTAGAATATTATAATAACTATACAATATGCTTTACATAATACTAGTGCTATAATATATTTAAGTAATAATATTTACACAATACGATGAATATATATAGTATAATAAAAACATCTAATATATATATATATATATAATAATACATATAATATAAAACTAATTGCTATATAAACATAAATATGTAGTTATATAATATAAATATAAAAATTTTCTAAAACTTACGCATGTATGAAAATTAAAAAACTATATCACATATATAAGGAAATATACTAATTAATATACACACAAAGAAAACATTTAAAGTATAATATATTAACATTTACTAATTACCATACATGTAATACACATAACAAAGAAACAACTAAATATATATAGTATATACGATACAAGGAATTAATGACACAAAGGCAAAGATCAGTGACTATATTAAACAAAAGGAAAGTTAAGATGCATAAGTTAAATAAAAAAGAAAAAAAGAGATGAAATCAAAGATGGTGTAAAAAAAAAGCGAGCAACGTGGTGATTATCCCATTTAAAAACCAATTTAATACATTCCTTCATCTCCCACACAGAGTCGTCTCATCTCCCTCTGTTTTCATTTGACAACTTACATTCTCATCTAAAGGGGTGAGGATAAAACGACAATGGAGAGTTTTTTGGTGATGGTCGGATGATGGTGGAAAGTCATGGTGAGCCCGGGTTTTGAATGGCAGTGGGGTTTAAGTTTACTTAGAGACCAGTTTTGGTTCAAGAGGTGAGCTTGGTTTCCCGAAAAATGATGAAGATTTTTCTCACGGAAAAGCTGGTTTCGTGAAGTGGTGATGGAGATGTGATCAAGGGAATTGAGAAGATGAGAGCTTGGCTTCTTCGTTGATGGAGTTTTTTGTTCTAAAATGGTATCCAAAGAAAGTGTGGAGTATCGGTGGCGGTTGCTTCTTCTTTGTTTTCCTTTGTAGTGTAGTTTTGAAGTGGATCAAGAGGGGAGGTTGAGTGGAGTGTGAGAATGGAGAATAGGGAATGGGTGTGGGTGCAAGGGTGGCGGGGGTGTGAGGGCTGCGGGGCATGGCCAAGGATGGCATGCCTTGCTTTGATTAATTTGCTATTTTTATTTCGTTCGAATATAATTTGTGGTCGACAAAAAAATGGGTATTACACAGCTGCCCCTCTTTGCTCATTGATGTGTAACATGAATAGAGCAAAGACAAAAGAATAACCATTTTTTCCGATCCGCTGAACTTCTCTCCTTTTGACGCGTGTCTTCTTTCTTCGGTAGATCTTCATTATCTTCAGCGCATGTCTTCTTTCTTGTTTTGGTTGATCCACCTTGTCACTTTCGGGAAGCAAAGCCTTTCAAAATGGGGGTTGTTTGTTGGGAAGCCAAACCGAGTTCTACTTGCTACATTATTGGTAATAAGCTAATACCTAAAAAGAGTTCGACCCACCGCAACACCGACGAAGAGACAAATGTGTCTACAAAATTCGATCCAATTTAACACTGATTTAGGAGGCAAGACCGATGGTTGAAAGTTATGATGTCTGATCCAGCTACAACTTTGACGAAGAGGCAGGATCAGAAAACTGACAACTTTTTCCTTCCCTTTTTTTGCTTTTGTTTCTTTTTCCATATTTTTTCTTTTTATCTTTTTTTTCTTTTACTCTTTTTCTCTTTTTTTCTTAGAACATTGATAAAACTTGAAAGTTGGTGAATTTTGACCAAGCTACAACACCGACGAAGAGGCATGGTCTAAAGTTAGTAATGTTGATCCAACTACAACACCGACGAAGAGGCATGATCAAGAGTTAGTGAATTTGGTCTAGCTACAACACCGACGAAGAGGCAAGACCGAAAGTTAGTGAATTAGGTTCAGCTACAACACCGACGAAAAGGCATAATCGAAAGTTAGATTGACCAAGCTGCAACACCGACGAAGAGTCATGGTCTGAATATTTGATCCAGCTCGACACCGAATGAAGAGGCATGATCGGATAGTTGTTCTTTTTGTGATCAAGCTACGACTCGGCGAAGAGGCATGATCGGAATTTGGTTGAAAGCTCATTTTTTCATTTTTTGTTTTTTTTTTATTTTCATTTTCATTCTCATTCTCATTTTCTTTTTTTTTCTTTTTTTTTTCTATTTTCTATTTTTTCCTTTTTCCCTTTTTTTTCTTGCTTTTTTCCTTTTTTATTTGTTTTCTAGCTACAACATTAATAAAGAAAACTTGAAAATCGATAAAGTTGGATCTATCAACGGAGAAACAGAAATATTAATCGAACCCTACTACACCATCACGGATAAGTAGGACAAAGAAAGAATCGGGACCTAGCCACTCCATCAGCGGAGGACGGATCGGATAATGATGACTGGAACCGCCACACCATCAGCGGAGAGCGGGATCGAGGACGACGGAGCTTGGACCCGGTCACTCCATCACGGAGGACTGATTGGACAATGACGACTGGAACCGCTACACCATCAGCGGAGAGCGGATCGAGGGACGACCACTCCATCAGCGGAGGGTTGGATTGAATCATGACGACTGGAACCGCTACACCATCACGGAGAACAGATCGAGGGCGACGGAGCTTGGACCCGACCACTCCATCAGCGGAGGGTTAGATTGGATAATATGACGACACGAACAGCGAACACACCATCATCGGCGGCGAGCGAGGATCGAGAGGCGGCGGGAGCTTGGACCCGCCACTCCATCATCGGAGGAGGCTGGATTGGACAATGACGACACGAACCGCTACACCATCGGCGGAGAGCGAGATCGAGGGGACGACGGAGCTTGGACCCGGTCACTCCATCAGCGGAGGACTAGGTTGGACAATGACGACCTAGAACCAGCTACACCATCACGGAGCGAGGATCCGAGGGCGACGAGAGCTTAGACCCGGTCACTCCATCAACGGAGGACTGGATTGGACAATGACGACCTGGAACCGGCTACACCATCAGCGGAGAGCAGGATCTGAGGGCGACTAGAGCTTGGACCTAGCAACTCCATCAAGGGAGAGCAAGATTTGATAATGACGACTTGGAACCGCTACACCATCGGTGAGAGCAAGATTTGAGGACGATGGGAACTTGGACCCACCACTCCATCAATGGAGAGACTAGACCATGCTACGAAAGTTGATAAATTTTCTTTTGAATTTTCATTCATTTTTCGATTTTTGATTTTTTTCGACTTTTGATTTTTTTGATTTTTTTTTATTTTTCTATTTTTTTCAACTCTATTTTTTTGGTAATTTTTCTTTTTGATCTTTCTTTTTTCAAAAATTTTTTAATTCTCTTTTTTTTTGATAATTTTTTTTCTTTTTCTTGAACTGTATGTTAAGTAAAACTTGAGGAAAATTAGGTCTGGTTGCACCGTCAGCAGAGAAACAAGACTTGAATACAAATTTGATCTGTTTGGGAAAATGTTCGGATCTGTTGCACCATCAATGGAGAAATGAAATCTTCAGGATGTCTATATTGTTGCACCATCAGCGGTAAAACAGAATCTGAAAATTGTTGGCCTATCAACAATGACGAAGGCAAGATCTGGAAAAGTCTACTTCTGTTGCTCTACTAGCGGAGAGGTATGACCTACGATGAAAAAAATATTAATCAGTAAATGTTCACAAAATTTGTCACTGTTACCTTTTATTGATGTTTCAGCATCCTCTTTGTGTTTGGCCTCCTCTAAGACTAAGGTTGGCCGTCATGTTGTTGCCCCCACGGTTGAGGATGTTGGGTCTCTTTTTGAACCTGTTTGTAAGCAAAAATGCATACATGATTTTTATGCCTAAATGCATGTGTCTATCTTAAATGCATGGTGATTTTGGTGTATGCACTTAATCTAAATGTATGACGTATGCAAGATGAATGCAATCTAAATTCATGAATGTGATATGATTTTTTTGCCCTCAAAGGGATGCCCGACTCCTCACCGTCCCCCAGATCTTGGTTTTTTGTATGTGACGGTGCCTCAACCTCAACTTGGGTTCAATCAGTCATCCGGGTGCATGCCCCAACATTTTATTCATCTATATGCCACCGTCTCAAATCGTTTGAATTTGACACTTTGAGTATGGATTCTCATTGCCCCTAGGTTGGGTTTATAAATTGTGTTGGTTCATGGTAGCTTATTATTTTTTTGATTGGGTGCAATTTTGCAGATTGTGGTCAAAGATGCAAGAGTTTGACTCGCAATGAAGGCTGGACCTTGGCAAAGAATACCCCCGAACTGGGACCTTGTTAGAGGCACAATATTTGTAAAAGATGTGGGGGTGCTTTTGGACATGCCCCAAGACCAAACTTTTGTAAGGGGCTTTGTAAGGTGCTAGATCGACCATCTTCGTTGTATTTAATGGGGCAACCCGAGGATTAGTTTTATTATTCTGAAAATGAATGCATGCAAAATGTGTCCTAAATCGATGCAATGCAAAATTAAGATTGTTGTGCAATGATGCAGGTGAAATCAATGCGATGAGAATAAAATAAAACGAGTTAGTACCAAATAAAATGATTAAATAAAACAAATGATAAATATAACAAAAATAGAGTAATAAAAACTGTACATAAACAAGAAATAAGACACCAGAGCCTAAATAGGGTGACCATTAATCGGGCAGAGTTTCACATGGCTCTAAAGGGGTTGGCTCATACGGCTCACTATATGCAGTTTTGGTGCTAAGAGGTACCCGAATTGTCCTTGCTGTCCTCTACTAAGAGTAGCAAGGCCCCCGGTCATCACCCATTATAAGCTCCTTTCAACCGGGTTCAATTCAAGGGGACCCATTCGCTTATACCCATACGAAGGAACGATATCCTCACGAAAGTATAAGGTACTCGAGCCCCGAAGGTACTTGCTAGGCCCATACGGGAGAACGATATCTCCACGAAAGCATTAGCGTTTTCCCCCCACTTAAAAACGGGTTTATATGCCATATTTTAAATGCGTTAAAATAAACGCGCAATTATAACTGAATGTTACTTTAATAGTCACTTTAATCCGAAATTTTCGATATTAATAAAGCGGTAATTATTTGAAAAAAGCTCGACTCTCATTTGTTTTTGAAAAACAAAAAGTCCCCAGCGGAGTCGCCATCTGTAGCGATGTTTTTTTCTCGCTAAAAAGATGTAGTTTGTTTTTTGGTTTGGAAAATGTTGTATTCCGCGTGGAGTTTTAGAAAACCCGCATTTTATTTAAAATTGGAGTCGCCACCGGCCACTTAGGTAGGTCGGACACCATAAAAAACCAAAGATTTAAAATTGATGGGTTCGGGAGTCGGTTACGGATGGGGAAGGATTAGCACCCCCACACCGCCCAAAATTGGTACTTTAATAATTACCGCTTTATTAATATTAAATTTTCCGGATTAAAGTGACAATTAAATTAAAATTTGGTTATAGGTGCGAGTAAATTTTAAAAGCCCCGTTATTCGAGAATAAACGCCCAACCACTATCACTACGCCGATCATCGGCCTCGTTTACGCTCGAATAAAAGGGCACCGCATTGACAATAATATATCCGAATAAAATAAATACAAAGCACGGATATTAAAACATAAATAAATACAATCATATATATAATATATAACATGTGTATTAAATACATATACATAAAAAAAACTAGAACATAGAAAACTATATATATTATAATGTATATGCACTAGAATATTATAATAACTATACAATATGCTTTACATAATACTAGTGCTATAATATATATTTAAGTAATAATATTTACACAATACGATGAATATATATAGTATAATAAAAACATCTAATATATATATATATATAATAATACATATAATATAAAACTAATTGCTATATAAACATAAATATGTAGTTATATAATATAAATATAAAAATTTTCTAAAACTTACGCATGTATGAAAATTAAAAAACTATATCACATATATAAGGAAATATACTAATTAATATACACACAAAGAAAACATTTAAAGTATAATATATTAACATTTACTAATTACCATACATGTAATACACATAACAAAGAAACAACTAAATATATATAGTATATACGATACAAGGAATTAATGACACAAAGGCAAAGATCAGTGACTATATTAAACAAAAGGAAAGTTAAGATGCATAAGTTAAATAAAAAGAAAAAAAGATGAAATCAAAGATGGTGTAAAAAAGCGGAGCAACGTGGTGATTATCCCATTTAAAAACCAATTTAATACATTCCCTTCATCTCCCACACAGAGTCGTCTCATCTCCCTCTGTTTTCATTTGACAACTTACATTCTCATCTAAAGGGGTGAGGATAAAACGACAATGGAGAGTTTTTTGGTGATGGTCGGATGATGGTGGAAAGCTGTGGTGAGCCCGGGTTTTGAATGGCAGTGGGGTTTAAGTTTACTTAGAGACCAGTTTTGGTTCAAGAGGTGAGCTTGGTTTCCGAAAATGATGAAGATTTTCTCTCACGGAAAAGCTGGTTCGGTGAAGTGGTGATGGAGATGTGATCAAGGGAATTGAGAAGATGAGAGCTTGGCTTCTTCGTTGATGGAGTTTTTTGTTCTAAAATGGTATCCAAAGAAAGTGTGGAGTATCGGTGGCGGTTGCTTCTTCTTTGTTTTCCTTTGTAGTGTAGTTTTGAAGTGGATCAAGAGGGGAGGTTGAGTGGAGTGTGAGAATGGAGAATAGGGAATGGGTGTGGGTGCAAGGGTGGCGGGTGTGTGAGGCTGCAGGGCATGGCCAAGGGATGGCATGCCTTGCTTTGATTAATTTGCTATTTTTATTTCGTTCAATATAATTTGTGGTCGGGACAAAAAAATGGGTATTACAATGCTGCCCTCTTTTGCTCATTGATGTGTAACATGAATAGAGCAAAGACAAAAGAATAACCATTTTTTCCGATCTGGCTGAACTTCTCTCCTTTTGACGCGTGTCTTCTTTCTTCGGTAGATCTTCATTATCTTCAGCGCATGTCTTCTTTCTTGTTTTGGTTGATCCACCTTGTCACTTTCGGGAAGCAAAGCCTTCAAAATGGGGGTTGTTTGTTGGGGAAGCCAAACCGAGTTCTACTTGCTACATTATTGGTAATAAGCTAATACCTAAAAAGAGTTCGACCCAGCTGCAACACCGACGAAGAGACAGTGTCTACAAAATTCGATCCAGCTGCAACACTGACGAGGAGGCAAGACCGATGGTTGAAAGTTATGATGTCTGATCCAGCTACAACTTTGACGAAGAGGCAGGATCAGAAAACTGACAACTTTTTCCTTCCCTTTTTTTTGCTTTTGTTTCTTTTTCCATATTTTTTCTTTTTATCTTTTTTTTCTTTTACTCTTTTTTCTCTTTTTTTTTCTTAGAACATTGATAAAACTTGAAAGTTGGTGAATTTTGACCAAGCTACAACACCGACGAAGAGGCATGGTCTAAAGTTAGTAATGTTGATCCAGCTACAACACCGACGAAGAGGCATGATCAAGAGTTAGTGAATTTGGTCTAGCTACAACACCGACGAAGAGGCAAGACCGAAAGTTAGTGAATTAGGTTCAGCTACAACACCGACGAAAAGGCATAATCGAAAGTTAGATTGACCAAGCTGCAACACCGACGAAGAGTCATGGTCTGAATATTTGATCCAGCTACGACACCGACGAAGAGGCATGATCGGATAGTTGTTCTTTTTTGTGATCAAGCTACGACTCTGACGAAGAGGCATGATCAGAATTTGGTTGAAAGCTCATTTTTTCATTTTTTGTTTTTTTTTATTTTCATTTTCATTCTCATTCTCATTTTCTTTTTTTTTCTTTTTTTTTCTATTTTCTATTTTTTCCTTTTTCCCCTTTTTTCTTGCTTTTTTCCTTTTTTTATTTGTTTTCTAGCTACAACATTAATAAAGAAAACTTGAAAATCAGTAAAGTTGGATCTATCAACGGAGAAATGTAAATATTAATCGGAACCCTACTACACCATCGGGGATAAGTAGGACAAAGAAAGAATCGGACCTAGCCACTCCATCACGGGAGGATCGGATCGGATAATGATGACTGGAACCGCTACACCATCAGCGGAGAGCGAGGATCGAGAGGGCGACGGGAGCTTGGACCCGGTCACTCCATCAGCGGAGGACTGGATTGGACAATGACGACCTGGAACCGGCTACACCATCAGCGGAGAGCAGGATCTGAGGACGACCACTCCATCAGCGGAGGGTTGGATTGAATCATGACGACCTGGAACCGGCTACACCATCAGCGGAGAACAGGATCTGAGGACGACGGGAGCTTGGACCCGACCACTCCATCAGCGGAGGGTTAGATTGGATAATATGACGACCTGGAACAGGCTACACCATCAGCGGCGAGCAGGATCTGAGGGCGACGGGAGCTTGGACCCGGCCACTCCATCAGCGGAGGACTGGATTGGACAATGACGACCTGGAACCGGCTACACCATCAGCGGAGAGCAGGATCAGAGGACGACGGGAGCTTGGACCCGGTCACTCCATCAGCGGAGGACTAGGTTGGACAATGACGACCTAGAACCAGCTACACCATCAGCGGAGAGCAGGATCTGAGGGCGACGAGAGCTTAGACCCGGTCACTCCATCAACGGAGGACTGGATTGGACAATGACGACCTGGAACCGGCTACACCATCAGCGGAGAGCAGGATCTGAGGGCGACTAGAGCTTGGACCTAGCAACTCCATCAAGGGAGAGCAAGATTTGATAATGACGACTTGGAACCGGCTACACCATCAGTGGAGAGCAAGATTTGAGGACGATGGGAACTTGGACCCAGCCACTCCATCAGCGGAGAGACTAGACCATGCTACGAAAGTTGATAAATTTTCTTTTGAATTTTCATTCATTTTTCGATTTTTGATTTTTTTCGACTTTTGATTTTTTTGATTTTTTTTGATTTTTCTATTTTTTTCAACTCTATTTTTTTGGTAATTTTTCTTTTTGATCTTTCTTTTTTCAAAAATTTTTTAATTCTCTTTTTTTTTGATAATTTTTTTTCTTTTTCTTGAACTGTACAAAGAAGTAAAACTTGAGGAAAATTAGGTCTGGTTGCACCGTCAGCAGAGAAACAAGACTTGAATACAAATTTGATCTGTTTGGGAAAATGTTCGGATCTGTTGCACCATCAATGGAGAAATGAAATCTTGGGATGTCTATATTGTTGCACCATCACGAAAAGCAGAATCGAAAATTGTTGGCCTATCAACAATGACGAAGGCAAGATCTGAAAAAAGTCTACTTACATTTGCTCTACTAGCGGAGAGGTATGACCTACGATGAAAAAAATATTAATCAGTAAATGTTCACAAAATTTGTCACTGTTACCTTTTATTGATGTTTCAGCATCCTCTTTGTGTTTGGCCTCCTCTAAGACTAAGGTTGGCCGTCATGTTGTTGCCCCCACGGTTGAGGATGTTGGGTCTCTTTTTGAACCTGTTTGTAAGCAAAAATGCATACATGATTTTTATGCCTAAATGCATGTGTCTATCTTAAATGCATGGTGATTTTGGTGTATGCACTTAATCTAAATGTATGACGTATGCAAGATGAATGCAATCTAAATTCATGAATGTGATATGATTTTTTTGCCCTCAAAGGGATGCCCGACTCCTCACTGGTCCCGTCAGGATCTTGGTTTTTTGTATGTGACGGTGCCTCAACCTCAACTTGGGTTCAATCAGTCATCTGGGTGCATGCCCCAACATTTTATTCATCTATATGCCACCGTCTGAAACTGTTCTTGAATTTGACACTTTGAGTATGGATTCTGTTGCCCCCTAGGTTGGGTTTATAAATTGTGTTGGTTCATGGTAGCTTATTATTTTTTTGATTGGGTGCAATTTTGCAGATTGTGGTCAAAGATGCAAGAGTTTGACTCGGCAATGAAGGCTGGACCTTGGCAAAGAATACCCCCGAACTGGGACCTTGTTAGAGGCACAATATTTGTAAAAGATGTGGGGGTGCTTTTGGACATGCCCCAAGACCAAACTTTTGTAAGGGGCTTTGTAAGGTGCTAGATCGACCATCTTCGTTGTATTTAATGGGGCAACCCGAGGATTAGTTTTATTATTCTGAAAATGAATGCATGCAAAATGTGTCCTAAATCGATGCAATGCAAAATTAAGATTGTTGTGCAATGATGCAGGTGAAATCAATGCGATGAGAATAAAATAAAACGAGTTAGTACCAAATAAAATGATTAAATAAAACAAATGATAAATATAACAAAAATAGAGTAATAAAAACTGTACATAAACAAGAAATAAGACACCAGAGCCTAAATAGGGTGACCATTAATCGGGCAGAGTTTCACATGGCTCTAAAGGGGTTGGCTCATACGGCTCACTATATGCAGTTTTGGTGCTAAGAGGTACCCGAATTGTCCTTGCTGTCCTCTACTAAGAGTAGCAAGGCCCCCGGTCATCACCCATTATAGGCTCCTTTCAACCGGGTTCAATTCAAGGGGACCCATTCGCTTATACCCATACGAAGGAACGATATCCTCACGAAAGTATAAGGTACTCGAGCCTCGAAGGTACTTGCTAGGCCCATACGGGAGAACGATATCTCCACGAAAGCATTAGCGTTTTCCCCCCACTTAAAAACGGGTTTATATGCCATATTTTAAATGCGTTAAAATAAACGCGCAATTATAACTGAATGTTACTTTAATAGTCACTTTAATCCGAAATTTTCGATATTAATAAAGCGGTAATTATTTGAAAAAAGCTCGACTCTCATTTGTTTTTGAAAAACAAAAAGTCCCCAGCAGAGTCGCCATCTGTAGCGATGTTTTTTTCTCGCTAAAAAGATGTAGTTTGTTTTTTGGTTTGGAAAATGTTGTATTCCGCGTGGAGTTTTAGAAAACCCGCATTTTATTTAAAATTGGAGTCGCCACCGGCCACTTAGGTAGGTCGGACACCATAAAAAACCAAAGATTTAAAATTGATGGGTTCGGGAGTCGGTTACGGATGGGGAAGGATTAGCACCCCCACACCGCCCAAAATTGGTACTTTAATAATTACCGCTTTATTAATATTAAATTTTCCGGATTAAAGTGACAATTAAATTAAAATTTGGTTATAGGTGCGAGTAAATTTTAAAAGCCCCGTTATTCGAGAATAAACGCCCAACCACTATCACTACGCCTGATACTGGCCTCGTTTACGCTCGAATAAAAGGGCACCGCATTGACAATAATATATCCGAATAAAATAAATACAAAGCACGGATATTAAAACATAAATAAATACAATCATATATATAATATATAACATGTGTATTAAATACATATACATAAAAAAACTAGAACATAGAAAACTATATATATTATAATGTATATGCACTAGAATATTATAATAACTATACAATATGCTTTACATAATACTAGTGCTATAATATATTTAAGTAATAATATTTACACAATACGATGAATATATATAGTATAATAAAAACATCTAATATATATATATATATAATAATACATATAATATAAAACTAATTGCTATATAAACATAAATATGTAGTTATATAATATAAATATAAAAATTTTCTAAAACTTACGCATGTATGAAAATTAAAAAACTATATCACATATATAAGGAAATATACTAATTAATATACACACAAAGAAAACATTTAAAGTATAATATATTAACATTTACTAATTACCATACATGTAATACACATAACAAAGAAACAACTAAATATATATAGTATATACGATACAAGGAATTAATGACACAAAGGCAAAGATCAGTGACTATATTAAACAAAAGGAAAGTTAAGATGCATAAGTTAAATAAAAAAGAAAAAAGAGATGAAATCAAAGATGGTGTAAAAAAGCGGAGCAACGTGGTGATTATCCCATTTAAAAACCAATTTAATACATTCCCTTCATCTCCCACACAGAGTCGTCTCATCTCCCTCTGTTTTCATTTGACAACTTACATTCTCATCTAAAGGGGTGAGGATAAAACGACAATGGAGAGTTTTTTGGTGATGGTCGGATGATGGTGGAAAGGCAGGTGAGCCCGGTTTTGAATGGCGGTGGGGTTTAAGTTTACTTAGAGACCAGTTTTGGTTCAAGAGGTGAGCTTGGTTTCCCGAAAATGATGAAGATTTTTCTCACGGAAAAGCTGGTTCGGTGAAGTGGTGATGGAGATGTGATCAAGGGAATTGAGAAGATGAGAGCTTGGCTTCTTCGTTGATGGAGTTTTTTGTTCTAAAATGGTATCCAAAGAAAGTGTGGAGTATCGGTGGCGGTTGCTTCTTCTTTGTTTTCCTTTGTAGTGTAGTTTTTTTGAAGTGGATCAAGAGGGGAGGTTGAGTGGAGTGTGAGAATGAAGAATAGGGAATGGGTGTGGGTGCAAGGGTGGCGGGGTGTGAGGAGGGCAGGGGCATGGCCAAGGGATGGCATGCCTTGCTTTGATTAATTTGCTATTTTTATTTCGTTCGAATATAATTTGTGGTCAGGACAAAAAAAATGGGTATTACAACAAGCGCCTTAATTTTAGGGGTTAGTGATTTAGGTTAGGGCTCATAGTTTAGGGGTTTAGGTTTGTGTGCTTAGAATTTAGGGGCTGTGGTTTGAATTTAGGTTTAGGGTTAAAATTTAGGGGTTATAGGTAAAAACCTAAATCCCTACCATACTACCCTAAACCCTAACCTCTAAACCCTAAACCCTAACACTAAACCCTAAATTCTAACAACATACTCTAAATTCTAAACCCCTAAGCCAAAACCCTAAATTAGATCCTTAACCCCTAAAACAAGGCACTTGTAGAAACAAAATATTTCTACCGCTAGTACATCATATATTTTCCCTTTTATATAATATTTTATACATAATTATTAGTATTATATAAATTTCAATACCTTCATATATATTTTCTTATCTTAGTATATCTTATATATTTATTTTAAATGTAATTTTTTGAAACAATACTATGTACAATAAAGTTTACACAATCATACTTAATTTAAATCATAAACCTTAAATCTAAGTTATGATTATAAATTCTAAACCCTAATATACATTTAACATTCAGATAGACAAGATTTTATCAAATAAATTTTGCACAATTCATACTTATTAATAACGATATTATGTAAATTTTAAATATATATGGTAAATTACGCTTACATGTCACTTAATTATAGGTTTAGTAATAAACAAGTCACTTTCTTTTAAAAGTAACAATTTAGCCACTTAATTAAAATCTTGTGACAAACATGTCAATTTTCTTCTAAAAGTAATAATTTTAGCATCTCAATTAAAATTTTGTAACAAACACATCATTCATTTAAAATATTGTGATAAACATGTCACTATATCGTTAAAATTTAAATATACGACTTGATATAAAAGCAATTATAGTCCCTAAAACTTACACATTACAATAATTTGGTCCTAATTTGAAGTAATTCAATAAATTTAACTCTATATTTAAAAATCTAATTAGTGAAATGATCGTGTCTACTAATAGACGATATTAAGGTCATAATGAGTTTGTTCCATTAGTTTGTCAGATGTCTAGTAGTGAAATGATTGTGTATATCTAGCTATTACACTGTCTGTCACAAAATTTTAATTGGATGACTAAATTATCATAGGCCTCGTTAAAAACCTTCCTAACATAGATTGAGAATATTGGTACCCATGATAACCCGACAACGCGAAAAAATCCACATATAAATGAAACAAACAAATCAACCAACCCCTAAAACAACATGTAGTTCTGGGGTACGACATGATACAGTGCGTCACCAACTAAAAATGTTATAAGATTTGAAACATAAGATTGAAAATGTTACACTGTTTGATAATATTTTCGGTACTTATAAAAACTTAAAATATTATCAGAAACGATAATAATTTCAATACTTACTACCAACTAAAAATATTATCAAGCAGTATAATAATTTCAGTTTCATATTTTAAAAATTATAATATTTTTAATTGATGCGGCTATGTTATGTTAGGCACGCTTTAAAACAACACAGCAATCACTACCTATAAGCCAACCCCCACAAACCACCATGTAGGCTTAAACGTGCATCGCACAAACTGAACCTATCACCACTGCCCATATAGGCATCTCCAACAACACGTCACCTCAATACATGACTTGGAACATCGATTTACGATCCACTTCATTCTTCGCCAACACATCTGCTATCTCATTCGCCTCCTGAAATATGTTATTAAAGCATATGCAAGTACACAAACTACACTCTAAATCAATTCGCTGAAAACAGCGCCAATACCACCATGGACGTCGTTCATAATTCTCCCCCATCAAACCGCTAAATTATTATTTTAGAAAAATGATATATTTATTATTAAATCTATAATTGAATAACAGTCTAGATACATCTGACATAACTATAGGTGTAGGTCCCATTTAATGAAACGAGTCAGAAAAGAATGGCATGAACGTTTCGTCAATTTTCACCACATTCTTCCATTATTTTTTTATTCATTTAATATATTTTATATTGCACCAACTGGCGTTTTTGGTTTAAAATATACTTTTAAAATATAAGTAATTTTTTATATTAAAATATTAAAAAGTGATTTTTAAAAGTTAAACATTTTTAGTTTATTTGGATTAAATGATGCAGGGGATGGTAATTCGGATGGTGGATTCAGATATTTGTTTTATGTGTATTTGAATACTATTCGAATTTTATTCACACAAAAAAATAACATTCGAATTCAGATACTACGATTATTATTCCATGTAGACTTAAAGCAGAATAACAGATGCGGATAGACACTCTTAAATACCCATGATATGAATTTTCATTACTTACGTGATACAGATTTATTTGGATAATCAAATCTACTCCGGATTATAAAAATGGAGAGTATATTTACTTCTAACGGGATCTAGCCTTAGTTTAGTGGAATTGAATTTCTGTGATTTTTTATATTCGACATATAATCTAAAATTTTAAATCTTATTTTTTGAGAATTTGAATGTCTAACCTATAATAATATTCAATTTGAATAATAATAATTCAGCAAATCATGAATGTAAACAAATTTTGATACAGTTTCAATATAAGAGATTAGGGAGTTTATATATATCAACCACTGTAATTAACTTTTATTCAACAAAATTGTTATCAAGATAAGAGATTAGGGAGCTTTTACCATTTATTAGTTGTAAAACTCATTAGGTTCTGTTGTACTCTAAAAGTGTTATTGTCTAAATTTGTTAACAAAGTGATAATAACTCTAAAATATTCATTTAAGAAAAAACATAATAAATCTTGATATAATTTCTAACTATTTATATTCTGACATCCCCATGCAACAAGCTTAAAATTTTAACATTATACAGTTCAGTGGCTGATTTAAAAAAAATTAAAAGGCACAAGTCAAAAATATTTTGAGGTGGGCACAAATTTAAAGATTAATTTATAAAAATTAAAAAAATTAAGCAAAATGTGTGAACTTTAAAAAGTTCAAGATGAGCATAGGTCCGTCCAACCATATATGTGAATCTGTCACGGAATATGTTTAGGGACGAAACATTACATGGACTATGGAGCCATGAATAAAGATGACAAATGGGGCTCGTGGGTGCAGTTACATCCTTTTTATACTCATACTCACCTAAAAAATTTTATATCCACCACCCATGGTGGGTACAATTATCAAATCTACATATGCTTAGCGAGTACATTTTTAAATCCATCTTCGTACCCACTACCAAACTAGGTATTGACCACCCAGCCTGTATCTGCACATATTACATGTACTACCTTCAAAGAAATTCACTTATCTCATAATATATAATTCGAAATTTTATTTTGTTTATTCCAAAAAAAAAGCTATACTCAAATTTATTTTTAACCGTATAATATGTTTCTTCTAATTCGACTTTTACAACGACGAATTTTAGAAATTACTGCCAAACTAGTATAGGAGCAATATGTTGCTCTATTTTTATAATTTCTGGTTATTTAAAAATTTGTATATTTTAGAATAAAGATCAAAACTAATATTTGTTTGCTCTAAATGAAACTAGACTTGCTGTTACAATTATGTATGAATCACTTACTAATTATTTATATTGAATTTTTGATAATTTTTTAAACTCACTCCATATGCATAAAATCATGGACAAATTTTATAAACTTAGTTTTTAACTCCATTAATCTTCTAAAATTTTTCCAAATGTTTACAAGCATATTTCAAATGAAAACAAACAAATATATATATATATAATCAGATTTCATTTTCATTAAAATAATCTTATTCATATGATGGATAGTGAGCATGCAAATATAGGGTGGTTAAACTCTCAAATCATCACCTACCAATTATCTAGGATAGTACGAATTTTAACATCCATACTCGTTCACTACTCACTAAATTTATACCAGTACCTGTCAATTTTCAAAACATTTTCCTTCTTAATTGCAACTTCTAGTTTTTCTCAATAAAAACATTTTCATATAAAAAAAACTATTCCAACAAATTGTCAAAGGAGTTCTATCCGTTGTCTTGTCTGGAAAGAAAGAGCTCGAACTCTTACTCATTGTTAGTCGCTTTTATACGCGACTGTGTTGCACTTTTCAGATTTCCAGAAGAAGCATAGCATTGGATCATGAACAACCCAGGCTTTCCCCCTCTTTCAAAGGTTTGTTTTGTATATTCATTGCTCAATCTGGGTTTCCTTTTTACTCTGTTTGCTTGCCAAGAAAATGCTTTAGCGTGTAAGAAAATGAAGGACAGGCATTGGGTGTTAGCTGGAATCTTTGTTAAAGAGTTTGACTGAAGTCGTGAACTTGTTTTTGGCTCCTGAACAAAGATTTTTTATTTTATTTTTTAAAAAAAGTTGTCTTGGTGTTTGCTTATCAAACAAAGGAAGGGTTTCCTTTGCTTTTTCTTTTTTCTTTTCAAGAGCTGGAAAATAATTAAAAAAACCCAGAAAAGCAAAAGCTTAATACCTTTCTTCTAAATACTTTTAGAGTAATAGAATTGATTCAGTTCTATGAGTTTTTGAAGACATTTTTGTGCCTTTAATTTGTCAATATATCATTTAGAGGAGCTTGATTTCTCTGTAACTAACCAATGGCCTTCCCTTTTAGCTGCATACGTTAATCTTGGAGTTGTTAATTATATCTTTGGTTTATTAGGATGGAAGGTCTTCTGGTGAGATTGGTCCGGAACATGAGCCTCTTATTAATGGGGTTCACAATTCTGAGACCTATTCTGCTTCCGCAGCTATCTTTCCGTGAGTTTCTCCTCAACTTTTTATTTATGGTTTCGTTTTTATTTTGAATTATCTTGAAATGTGCAATAATAAACATGAAACATCCATGCATTTGTTAAGACATTGGAAACCGTATCTTTCTTACCATGATTTCAACATATTGTAACTTGTTGGAAAATTTGTGCTTTGCCAAATGTTCAATTTGGTTCTGGTTAAACATTTTATCTTTCAACCTAGTATGAAAGAAGTTCATGTATGGGAATGAGGGGAAAATGGTTATGATTATTCCATTAATATGATTCACTTGTATTACTATGAACGTGGCTGTTATTTAATTGTTTTGAAATAGCTTAGTTTGATCAAGAATCGAGTAGCGATCCAAAGTTTCGATGAAATTTGTGGCTCTTTTTTCTTTCACGTGAAATTATTTTATCATATCTGGAGATATATTATGATTTAAAGAAGTTATTCAGCGGAGTAGAAATGTAAATGCCGTGTAAACATAAATGGAAGAAGCTTCCAGTAAAATGTTTGCTCTGAGAAATATTCTCGAGTCTTGATGCTTCATCGATAAATTCATAAAAACAGACAATTCAGGGCACAATCCATTGAATTTTCAAAACTACCAATCAAATTGAAACTAATACAAGGCCCGCTCTGTGATTAGCTGATCATTTATTGTAACTTCAATTAGGAGCCTAAACGTTTATCTAATTATTATTTTTTCTTACTGAATGAATGTCTTTCTGATTTCAGATTTCTCTTCCCAGCTCTCGGAGGGCTCTTATATGGTTATGACATTGGTTCTACATCGTGCGCCACAATTTCTATTAAGGTATACTTTGTATGAAGTATTGAACTGCAGTAAATATTGTTAATTATCATGCTTTGATTGTACTGATATTTGAGTAATTAGTGATTAATTCTCAGATTCTATTATACCATGTTTGTGGATGCTTATCTAATCCTCATATTTTCCTGCAGTCAGCTACTCTAAGTGGAATTTCATGGTATGACTTGTCTTCAGTCGAAATTGGTCTCATTGTGAGTGCCAACTTGTTTCTCATTATTACTTGACATTATCAATTATTATTACAAGCTTTCTTTTTCTTCTTGAAGCACATGTTTGTAAGTTGCAATGCAAAGAACTTACCTTGCAAATTCTGTTTTCGTTGCTTTCTACAGACTAGTGGCTCGTTATATGGGGCCTTGATTGGCTCGGTCTTGGCTTTCAATATTGCTGACTTTCTAGGTCTGTTTGTTATTTACTTTTAATTTTATGATGGGAACCCTATCTTTGAACTCGATTATAAGACTTTTTCTGATGAAATTGCAATGGTTTATCTGAATTGTAGGACGACGAAGGGAGTTAATTACGGCTTCCATCATGTACCTTATAGGAGCACTTGTGACAGCATTTGCACCTAACTTAGTAGTTATGGTGATTGGACGTTTTGTGTACGGCATAGGGATCGGACTGGTAATATACTAAATGCTCAGGCATCAGCTTATTAGTTTTGTGAGTGACCATGATGTAGCATACACATCTTTGTTTAGGGTTTATACGTACTGTTTCTGTTGAGACATATGTACGTTTATAACCTCTATGCATAACAAACAGTATATCATTTAATAAAGTATGTTACAAGTTAAAAATTCAGTACATTGTGGTATACTTATATTCTGGGAAACTGCATTCAATAATTATCTGGCATGTGACAGTCATTGAAAAAAAACATCATCTATACCTATAAACAAGAATTTACTTTGTTTTTATTTTCATTTTTAAAATAATCTAGTTCTTCTTGTGTGGATCAATGAATTTTTAAGTTTATTCACTTCTAGGCAATGCATTCTGCTCCAATGTACATTGCTGAGACAGCTCCAAGTCAGATTCGTGGTATACTAATTTCTCTGAAAGAGTTCTTTATAGTTCTTGGGATGGTTGTAAGTGTTTCAACTCTTCTCTTGCAAGGGATTTTCATTTTGTTTTAAATCATTATAATGTGATCTCTTAGCCACCAATATCTGCTTTGAACTTTTCCCCTTTAATTGAAACATGCGGACAGTAAGCTACTGGATATTTTGCAGGCTGGTTATGGAATTGGCAGCCTCTTAGTTGAAACAGTTTCAGGCTGGCGCTATATGTACGGAGCTAGTACCCCTTTGTCAGTGATCATGGGAATCGGAATGTGGTGGCTTCCAGCATCACCCAGATGGCTTCTATTACGTGCCATACAGGGAAAAGGCGATATGCAGGAGTTAAGAGAAACTGCAATATGTTGTTTATGCCAACTTAGGGGTCAATCTATTGGTGACTCAGCTTCTCAGCAGGTAGATGAGATTTTGACCGAGCTTTCTTATGTTGGTGAAGAAAAAGAAGTCACACTAGGGGAAATATTCCAAGGAAAATGCTTGAAAGCCATGATTATAGGTGCAGGTTTAGTTTTGTTTCAACAGGTATTTATCATTAACTAAGGAGCTATGGTATGTACATATTATCTACCTGCAGTTTGACTGATTTTGTATCCTCAATTTCATGATAGATCACCGGTCAACCAAGTGTGCTATATTATGCTGCATCAATATTTCAGGTATCATCTTGGTTTACATTTATGGTACTTGTTGCAAATTTAATGCGATTTTCTGATGGATCTGGATAGAAGAAGACATGTACTTCATCCTAACTGATAAAAATCTAATAGAGTGCAGGATACTCTGCAGCATCTGATGCTACCCGGGTCTCAATTTTACTTGGTTTATTGAAGGTAGATTCTTTTCCTTAACAGATGAGTTTGTTCAAAAATTTGTAATTGCTATCTTATTATGTTTAATTTTCTATAAGTTTACATATTTATGTTCTATTATATATATATATACCTGCTCTGTAAAGTTTTATTTTACTTGGTTGACACAACTATTCAACCATAGGAAACATATTCACTCAAATTTTCAAAGTCTTAGAGTGTTCGCCTCCATTTTACTTAGTTGACACGAGATGCTTGACTCTGCTATTCACTTGGCAGCCGTTTCAACCAGAAAGTCTTGACATGTTAGTTTGTTGCTATAGTTGATTATGACAGGAGTAGCTGTTGTAGCTGTTGATAGGCTCGGTAGGAGACCTTTATTATTGGGTGGCGTTTCTGGGATGGTAAGTCCCTTTATCTCCTTTGTTTCTTGATCTGTTAGAGGCAAAAGTGTACTTGTTTTTGTCAAGTTCGTGAGGTCATTCTGTTGGGTCCATGTTTCGGCTTGCTTGAGTCTTATGCTTAATCCCTGCACGTAAATAAATCAAATCTGAGTTCAACTATTTGACTTGGAATTCCAGTGAGAATCTAAAACAATATCCTATTATGAAATATGTTCTTGTCTGTGCAACAGGTTATTTCTTTGTTTCTTCTCGGATCATATTATCTTTTCCTGGATGATGTGGCGGCTATTGCTGTTGTTGCTCTGCTGCTGTATGTTGGGTGTTATCAGGTTATCATATTTTCTTTCTTCGTGTTAATTCTCTTTTGCACTATTTGTACTTCTAATATGACTGTACTCATATTTGGTAGAACTCGTTAATGTCATCATTACCTTATTGGTTTCTGTGGATGTTGGTTAGGCTGAAACATTATTACACACAAGCTATACTTGTAATTATTATGATTTGTGTCTAAATTTTGGATTCAAATCTATTTATTTATTCATTTATTTTTTGGCTTCTGTGCCTTATAAAACTTGCGTTACAGCTATCCTTCGGTCCTATTGGTTGGCTGATGATCTCGGAGGTTTTTCCCCTACGTCTCAGAGGGCGAGGACTTAGTGTTGCTGTGCTTGTGAATTTCGGAGCAAATGCACTCGTAGCATTTGCATTCTCTCCTTTGAAGGTACTTAAGCATTTCCAACATATTTACTGTCTCAATCATGACTCATTTGAATGATTTGTTAATTTCATCCCTTAGATGCATCCCCGCTAGGTGCAAAGACAGATAGGTCATGGAGAAACTCTATCTTCATAGTTTCCATATTATCATATCAGTGTCTTTACATATCTAAAATACGTCTGAAGTGAATATATAGTAGTACAACTCTCTTAACTATTCTGTTCACTTGCCGTTGAATTCCATTTCTTCGACTCGGGGTAAGTTTTGCATGTTGCCTGTGGGTATGTGTCCTACATAGGTATGCTTAATCTTACCATTTGTCCTTCGTGGTGTGTGCATCTGTACATTCCGAATATGAGTCAAACATGGGTACTTAAGGAAATGATAGTCGTGTTAACATAGGTTACCTCAGTTCCTATGTAGATACGTACACATGAAGGATGCAAGATATTGTTATGTACTAATGTTCACTAAAATTTTGTTGATCAAGATCAACTATGGCATTATTTTTCAATTTTTTTTTGCTCTTTGAACTTCCTTTGTTTTTAGGAATTTCCGGTGGTTACTGATGTTTCGTTTTTTACCACAGGCATGGCTTGGAGCAGGAATTGTGTTTTATGTGTTTGGAGTCATAGCTATATTATCTCTCATCTTTATATTCTTCATCGTACCGGAGACAAAGGGGCTAACGCTCGAGGAAATCGAAGCGCGATGTCTATAGGTTTCAGCGCGGCGCTACCTATTCAATGGCGGAATGCTTTGTAGAATGTATCCCTATGCAAGTTGACATGCAGGATGGATCATCCTTTTCTCCAAAAGGGAAACAAACTTCATTAATTTGTATCTCATGGATGAACTCAACAATTTTCTTTTAAAAAATTCCATTTGTCTACTTTGTTGTGGTACAAATGTTATGAATCCTCTCTTTTTGGAACTTCATCTGGTTTTATCTTTCATCTCTTACTATAAATGTTGCACGGAGCTATGTTACTTGGATTTGTATTCTAAAGCTAAGTTTTTGATGTTGCTACGATGAATTTGAGGGTATGGATGGGGCCATTTGATATGATCTGGTATCAAATATTGACCGTCTATTTTGATAATGTAACAGTACAAATAACTGATTACTAAAAAGAATTATAATTTTAAAATAAATAATTGATTTTAAAATTCTAATTTTTAATATCACAGCATCAAAATTAACTTGTCATTGTGGGGGAGATGTTATCTCTAACATGTTTCTTTGTTTTGTGTTTAAGTAATAGATCATTCTATTATATTTTTATATAAAATAAATTTAATCATAATTAATATATGAATAAATAAACTATTTGAGTATGCATAATAAGATAATTTTTTAATTTTTATTCGATTTAAATTTTATTTGGAAAAAATAAATCAATTAAAATAATAAAAATAAATGATGAATCAGACCAAAAAGTTAATATTACGCATGTAATCTTAGATAACTTACATAATGAAGTGTTATGAGATTATATATTATATCCCTACATAAACTTAAATTATGACATGTATGTAACGTTCCGAACCAAACAACTTAATTATATACTAGTATTTAAGTATATGTCATGTAATATTAGATAACACGAACCAGCCACTCTTAATAATGTAAGATTAGATTAATTGTTTGGTTCACAACATTACTTAAAATTTCCAATAGTAACAACTATTTGAGAATATAGGCAGGAGCGAAGACAAAAATTAAAAGTTAACGAGACCGAAAATAAAATATTATAGAAAAATTAAAAAAAAACACGACTAAAAATATTAATAGTAGGATTTGATTTATTAACTTTGAGTAAAATACGTTTACTTTTACTTATTTATTTTACTACTAAGGCAAAAACTATTTTATGATATTAAAGTAAATAAAATAAATTATAATTTAAATTTTTTACAGGAATTAAATTTATAAAATATAAAATAAAAGTAGAAAAATAAACTGGCAGATTCGACAAGAACATGGTTGAAACCTTCACTAAGAGCTTTAAGCAAGCCCGATCTCACCGTAATAGCCTCTGCCATACTTACAGAGGTAGCTCGAAACAGTTTTGAAACAACTTCCACAACAAAACCATGAGCATCACGGATAAAAGCAGCAGTAGAGGCCATACCAAATCCCACATCAAAGAATGCATCACTATTGATCTTAGAAAAGCCGGGTGGAGGTGGAGTCCAATGTGGAGAAAGAGAAGAAACAACAACATGGTGAACCTTCGCCTTGCGGTTAGCGTTAGAATGAATACCTGAGAAAGTAAAAGAATTCTTTGCTTTCCAAAGGTACCAACAAATGAAGGAAATAAGATTAAGACCTTCGTTGAAATTGCCTTCTGCAGCCAAATCACTAAGTTTGAACCACCATTGACAAAAACCTGAAAAGACAAGACGATAAGGACAATAACTAAAGCCAGACGCCTTCCAAATCGCCTGGGCAAACGAGCAGAAAAAAAAGGATGCGTTCCAAACTCTCATTATCATCATCACATATCGACCACATGGCCCTTCTTAAACCGAACTCTAAGGGTCCGTTTGTTTCACTAAAATCTGTTTCCGGAAAATGAATTCTGGAAAATAAACTACATTTTCTAGGAAAACAAACTACAGAAAGTATTTTCTGGTGTTTGGATGATGTTGTGTAATTCATTTTTCGCTGTTTGGTAGCATTTAGGGTAGCATTTAGGATTTATGGTTTAGTGTTTAGGTTAACATTTAGGGTTTAAGGTTTAGGGTAGCATTTTTGGGTTTAGGGTTAGTGTTTAGAGTTTAGCGTTTAGGTTGGTGTTTAGGGTTCATGGTAGCATTTAGTGTTTAGGGTTTAAGTTAGTGTTTAGGATTTAGGGTTTATGTTACCGATTAAGGTTTAGGATTTAGGATTTATGGTAACATTTAGGATTTAGTATTTAGGGTAGGATTTAGGGTTAGTGTTTATGGTTTAAAATTTAGGGTTTAGTGTTTAGGATTTAGGGTTTAGGTTGGTCTTAGGGTTTAGGGGTTAGTGTTTATGGTTTAGGGTTTAAGGTTTGGTAGTGTTTAGGGTTTAACATTTAGGGTTTATAGTTTATGGTTTAGATTAGTGTTTAGGGTTTAAGTTTTAGGGCATCATTTAGGGGTTAGGGTTTATGGTTTGTTTAGGGTTTAGGGGTATATATTTAGTTTTTAAGGTTTAGGGTTTAGGTTAGTGCTTATAGTTTAGAGTTTATGATTTATGGTAGCATTTAGGGTTTAGGATTTATGGTAGCATTTAAGGCTTAGGATTTAACGTTTAAGGTTTATAGTAGCATTTAGGGTTTAAGGGTTAGTGTTTAGGGTTTAGCATTTAGGGTTTATATTAATATTTGTGGTTTAAGGTTTAGGGTTTAGATTAGTGTTTAGCGTTAAGAGTTGAAGAAAATGGAGTTTGTTTTACAGAAAAAAATATGGTAAAACAAACTGCAAAAAAATGTAAAGAAAAAATAGTCAATTGTAATTCAAACTCCTTTGACCATATAAAACTACATGAACCAAACACCGTAAATTACGGAAATTGAATTCTGAAATTCAAACTACATGAAACAAACGGACCCTAAGATTACACTTGGATGCAATAGCATTATGAAAATGTAACATCCTTGACCTGAATGTCATATTTGAGCCCAAGTCTAATCAAAAGCCACAAAATTCTCAAACTGGGTTTAGCCCAAACAAATTATTTCTTAAAAGTATTAAATGTCAACAGTTGAAAATATAGATAAATCATTTAAATAGTTAAAAATGAGCTCTATTTTAATTTAAAATATTTAAATACTTGACTTGATTAATATAATTTCAAAAGTAAGGATTGCAAACTCAACCACGTAAGGTCCTATGAATACATAATCCACTAAACACAAGTACCGTACTCTTGAGATCGCCATATGCTGGAACCCCGTAGTGATAGTGCTCCACGATCCCACGAACCAACGATCAACCTACGCACGAAAACAACGATTCCGAGCGCCGAGCTTACAAAGCTCAGTGGTACACATCTACTCTACTCTACTTCATGCTAATCATGAACATAAGCATGCAAACTAGTACAAGCAATAAGGAGAGATAAATAAACACAAGGCTACCACTAGTCGCCTAAGCACATGCTTTCATCCAAGCAATCATCATACATGGCCCATAAGGCCTAACCATACTCGGGATCTCACCAGATCATCCGAGCGAGAACACTCAAGTAATACCACAACCTGAAGTGATGCCTGCATCCACTAAACATTGGGATCATACACTCCGAGTGAGGCCCTCGTCCATAAAACATCGAGATCTTACACTCATGCTCGAAATCTCTCATCGAGCATAAAAGCATCATACCATAGTATAGGAGTGACGCCCGCGTCCACTAAGCATCAAGATCATACACCCACGCTCGAAATCTCTCATCGAGCCTTCGAATGCGTCCCAGTCCACTTAAGCCTCGAGTTCATACATTCGAGAATATTTAACCAAGGTGTTGCAACACACCCTTTCTCACATTGGGTATCCGAAACCCATCAATAAAGATGATTCAATCATCTAGGTGTCCATACCAACACATAGCAAGGACGCGTCTACCACACAGCACACAACATCACACGATCCACCAAGGATCCCTATGGTTGCTATTACTATCAAATTACACAATTAAGTTTACCAACTTATTAATACATTATAGAAATGGACATTAATCATCATCGTTAATTATCTTCATTAAATTATATTATCTCATTTATATTCGCGTCAATTCCCATCTTTATTAGCATTGTAGATTATTCTGTTCATTGGGTACTGGTACTCGAACACGAGTATCGATGCGGTACCCCGGGTACCAATACTCATACGTGTACCGATACAGACATTACTTACTAGAAGTCCTAGATTTACTCAATTACCGGTATAGGTTAACCCGCACCGATACGGACCCTAATCGAGTATCGATACAGACCCTAATCGCGTACCGGTACGGTTAAAGCTTGTACCGATACCCTAAAGCTTATGAAAGTCATTAGAGTTGGTTTGCTAACGTATTCTCCCAATTAATATTATTTACCACCTTCATAATCATTTATTTGAACATTACCAATAATTAGTACATTTATTATTATTTCCATCAAATTTCATCAACCTATTCGAATAAACATACAGACCATCACAAATATTTCAATCAGACAAACAATCATCAAATAATCATATAAGCACCTCAAACGACCCTAAACAATCTTTAAGGCCTCCACATGTCTCATCATATTCATAGCATCACCATGCATGTCATCGATATCAAAACTCATACTATCGGTACACAAACATGTGTATTTATCAACAACCTATTTTGTAGACACTACCACGCAAAGCAATCACATTTATGATGGTCATGAAGCAATAGGAGTTTGAGGTGTACTAACCTTAAGTCGATGTCCATAAAATACTCATCCAAGCTTCCCGAATATTCTTCTTGATCCGATATCCGATCCCGAATAATCCTCGTATATCAGTTAATACAATAAGCATCACTTAAACACATACTTTAATAAATTCAAAAGGGTCAAGAGCATAAAAATACCTTATCATGTTTAAATTTGGCAAAATTGACTGTGCCATTAGATCCGGAGCGTCAAGAAACCCCCGGGTAAGGTCCCTCAAAAAAGTCAACGCTGGTCAATGGTCAACGCGGATGATGGCGTGACTTGGCGGTGTAGCGCGGCTCGAAGGCCGACTTACTGGACCGGCTCGGCCTGCGGCTTGGGTCAGCTTAGCAGGCCGGTACATCTGGTTGGCCCAACAGCTCAGCTTGAGCTGGTACAGCTGTCCACACGGCTAGACATCGCCTACGCGTAAGAGCGACGCGTGTGGCAGCTTTTGGTAGCCGGATGATGGTGGCCTACACCCAGATCGGTTGTTCTCCAGCCTTTAATCATGGTGGTGGCCTCCGTTTCTAGATTTAAGCTCTCTTTCCTTAACTAGAAAACCCGAAACTTCCTCTCACTTACCCCTTCCGACGACGACTTCAATGATGATGTCGCTGGTACCGGTGAATTCATCTTGATGAGATGAACACAATGGTGGTAGAGGTGTCGGCAACGGACGACCGAATCTTTGTAGATTAGGGTTTAAAGTTTGAAGATAAAAAAAAAGATAGAGAAAATAGGTGGTGAAAAAGGAAGAGAGAAGAGGATTAAAAATTTGATTTTTCTCCCTCGCATTCCCTCCCTTTAATTCAAATTATCATATTCTTCTTTTCTTTTCTATAAGACCCAAAGCCCAGGTCCAAGACCCAATTCACTAACCCGAGAATTGGGTCGTTACAACTCCCCCTCCTTAAAAGAAATTTTGTCCTTGAAATTTGCATCCATAACTCAACAAGATTCTTAAACTCTTATCACTCTTCAACATTCTCAAGGATTTCCTGATGCGATACTCTGACCTCAACACTTATCAAATATAATCATTGTCTTCAAACGATACAACATAATCTGAACTGATCCTTTCTCTGAGAAGAAATCCATCCTCATTCAGTACAACCCAACTCAATCGACCATCTCCTTTAAAGAGCTCCATCTCTATTCGGTGCATAACCAAAGCCATAGAACGAACCCAACGGTACCTTGACCAAAACGTCACACAAATATGTCAAGAAAAAAACTTAAATTATGTTGTAGATCCCAAAAGGTTGATGCACAACGAAATCCTTCCACAATTATGTATGATCTAAACAGAACTGAAGGTTAAACAATCGTTACATCCAAAATGAAATGATTTCTCTCGTGGTGACTCCTTGAAGAAGACTCTAACCCTGATGGCATTCCATAACTATAACATTGCTTGCCATGTGCAAGACTTTAGAACACGAAAAACATCTCAACTTGCCCCAAACGCTTACCTTAAACTTGACATGATAACTCACATCGGTAACTAAAACATATCTCATTAACTCGGTTCAGGCAAGAATCTTACACTCTCAACTATAGGGTGTCTGGAAAAATATGTCATATGTACCATCACTCGGATCTGTCATCGTAAGAAATCCCACCAAGGGATAAGGTTCCACCACAACCCTTGAATTTCACGTCAAAAGGTGACGTGTACACACTACAGTTTCGTACAACCCAACCACAACCAATTCAAGCAGACTTTCTATTCGAAACTCACATTTGCCAAAAAAATCTCAAACAATACCCACCAAGGACTGTATCATTACTCAACGAAATCCTATCGAAACTGTGTATTTACCAACTTATTTACAAGATCCATGGTCATCCATTTAATTTCCACTAAGGAACACTGAAACATCACAAAAACTCTGACAAACTTAACATTAGATTCCCAACTGATGACAAGACAACTTTTATTACTATTTCAAACACACGACTCCACACTGTCTCCCAAAACATGCGGTGAAAGTTTGGTACAAACTGTCGCTCTCAAATCCACCATATACTGACCACTATACTATATAGGAGGAATTTCTTTCCTTGATATCTTTTCCTCTAAAGCACTCACAACAAGATCTCAAAGTCCATCAAAAACCATCAGACCCAAATTCGATCACAACACTGAACCCACTTAGATATAAGCAACTAATACTTCTCACGGCTTTCAAAACTAACTAATCCTCAACACAAAGCTTAACCATATAAACCACATGGGTATCGATTCTAGTTGATCAATATTGACACCGAAAGAAACAAGTACCAGTACCGCATGGAGATGGTATCAATACTCCCTTACATGACCATTACTTGAAATCCTTGACCGCCCCACATGGGTAACCTGATACTCAAATCTGAACTAACTCTGTACTCTCCATCACTTGCCAAGCTTACTTTACTTAGGCGATGATCGATCAAGACCTCTTAATTACTTTAACTCACGTCGTTGTCCCAATCTCAAATTTCTTAAGGATCAAGCACCCAAAACTTACAAGGATAAGGTGAACACCACATTTCCTCTTCAAGAACAAAAATGCAGCCCTATCGATACAACAAAACATCATTGAGATCTCGAAATCTTACTCAACTTTAATCTGCTTAACACCACTGTCACAACATAATGGTCTCATGCAGTTTGAATCTCTACTGATGTTCCTCGACTTCTCCTAAAGAAACTGTGATACAAATCAAAAGCATCTACGAAGTCTCAAACCCTTGCTTCCCTGACTGATTACACGGTAACAAACCATTTCCATACACAAAGCCATTAAGGTATTATCTTGTCGACACTCATCTTTTCATATTCTCATACGTCCACATAAGTCAAATAAGGCATCAACTCATTTCTGAGAGACAATGTGGTGGCCCCCACCTTATCATAGCTAAAACACCTCAAACGTTACTGTAGACATCCACTGTTACCACGTAACACTTTAAAGAGAGAAATCCTCATTCCAAAATTCATTTCAAGCTATAATCTCTTGACACTTTAATCGCGACCATCTTGTCCTCGAACCAAACTCAGAAAAACACACGGGTACATCACAATCGGTTAAACAAATCATCCACCTTGGGAGACATGTAACGGTCTTTTACTGCTACTTAACAAACTATCAATGGTTTAAACATCACCTCAACGAACCAACTTCTTACTAGCGAACAAGCTCGATTCTTCCTTGGGCGAAACACTTAGACAAAAGAAACCTTTTTAGGTTGTGCCTTCGCAACTGAATTTCTGACTTTCTCAACTGGGTCGGTGTCCTCTGACAACGGCGATAGGAATCAACGTCTAACTTGATCTTACCTCAACATCCACTAAGGTTCTTGATAAGGAGTAAGCCCTGACGACTCCTCCAAGAAGCATAAATAAACACCCTGACAGATGAAAGCTCCCAAGCATCGAACCGTACTCATCGGCATATGCCCACCATTCAAACATGTCTCACAACCTCGTTGTGTCATTCTTAAAACAACCACCACAAAAATCATGGTAAAAGGGCAACGGTCCAAACATCCTCACTACCAAAGGTTAGGCTCCCTCGAAGTCTTGAAGCCTCGAGCACCACTCTCTACATTACTGGCTAGCATCACATTTAATTAGCCAAAACAATTTCCAAGGTGCAACAATTCCCAAGAAGGTAGCTCTCTCAAACATGTAAAACGCCTAACTTCGGCCACACTCTAACGAACTAGTGGATCCCAAATCCACTATCTCTGAGAAACGCCTCTAAAAAGGGTGATGATACTCTCCAAGTACCAATAAGACTCACTTTTAAGCGAACAAATCGTCCTTCAACCAACATCCATCCATTGTTGATTCTGAAAGTGGTTTGTCCAAACCCACAACACAATTACTATTCACGCGTAACGATGAAGATTCCTTACCACAAACTCTCATAACGTATTCGAAGGCTTCGAAAAGACTAAAACACGCAATGAAGACACCATTTAGACGGTGAGAGGATTACACATCTTCGACTCTGACATCATTCAACTAACTCGCATCTTAACAATCCGGGGCAACCTCACACTTGGAATCACTCCTAAGAGCAGCTCAACACTTAACTCAGCCCTCTCGGCCATGATTGTATCCATTTTATCGTCGCAACATTGGATGCATTATCAGGATTCTAGTCTTAAAGAGTACAAACTTAATTTAAGGGCTTGTATTCACTAGACACCTTACTAAAACATCTATATCACCCGAGGTTTTCTAGAACCGGCTAAACCTAAGCTCTGATACCACTAAATATAACATACTCGATTTGGATGCCATATTTGGGCATCAAGCCCAACCAAAAGCCACAAAATTCTCAAATTGGGTTTAGCCCAAACAAGTTATTTCTTAAAAGCATTAAATGTTAATAGTTGAAAATATAGATAAATAATTAAGTAATTATAAAGGAGCTCCACTTTGATTTAAAACATTTAAATATTTGACTTGATTAATACAATTTCAAAAGTAAGGATTGCAAACTCAATCACGTAAGGTCCTATGGATACATAGCCCACTAAACTCAAGTATTGTACTCTTGAGGTCACCATATAAGGAACTCCGTACTAATAGTGCTCCACGATCCTAAGAACCAACGATCGACCTACGTATGGAAACAATGATTCCGAGTGCTGAGCTTACAAAGCTTAGTGGTACATGTCTACTCTACTATACTTCATGCTAATCATAAACATAAGGATGCAAGCTAGTACGAGAAATAAAGAGAGATAAATAAACATGTGGCGCTACCACTAGTCGCCTAAACACATGCTTTCATCCAAGCAATCATCATACATGGCCCAAAATGCCCAACTATACTCGGGATCTCACCAAATCATCCGAGCGAGAACACTCAAGTAATACCACAACCTGGAGTGATGCCTGCATCCACAGAGCATTGGGATCCTACACTCATATTCAAAATCTCTCACCGAGCATAAAAGCATCATACTATAGTATAAGAGTGACGCCTGCATCCACTAAGCATTGGGATCGTACACTCTATGGGGTGCGGCCTGCGACTACTAAGCATCAGGATCATACACCCACGCTCGGAATCTCTCATCGAGCCTTCGAATAAGTCCCGGTCCTATTAAGCCTTGGGTCTATACATTCGGGAATATTTAACCAATGTGTTGCAACACACTCTTTTTCACATTGGGTATCCGAAACCCATCAATCAAGATGATTCAATCATCTAGGTGTCTATACCATTACATAGCAAGGACACGTCTACCTCACATCACACAACATCACACGATCCACCAAGGATCCCTACGGTTGCTATTACCATCAAATTATACAATTAAGTTTACCAACTTATTAATACATTATGGAAGTGTACATTTATCATCCTCTTTAATTATTTTCATTAACTCATATTATCTCATTTTTATCCCGCATCAATTCCTATCTTTATTAGCATTGTAGATTATTTCGTTCAGTGGGTACCGGCACTCGAACACGAGTATTGATGTGGTACTCTGGGTGTCAGTACTCATACGCGTACCGATACAGACATTACTTACTGGAAATCTTAGATTTCCTCAATTACCAGTATGAGTCAACCCACACCGATACGGACCTTAATCGCGTACCGGTACGGCTAAAGCTCGTACCGATACCCTAAAGCTTATGAAAGTCATTAAAGTTGGTCTGCTAACGTATTCTCCCAATTAATATTATTTACCGGCTTTATAATTATTTATTCGAACATGTAGCGACTATTTTGTGAAAAAGTCATTTCATGTGAAAATTTGGAGTCGCCACCGATCATTTTAAAATGGTAGATCGGACACCAGAAAATAAAACCAGAGAAAAATTTGGGTCATGGAGTTGGTTACGCGTGGGGAAGGATTAGCACCCACAATGCCCAAAAATTGGTACCTATAGGTTTGCATCGTATTTATGAAGAAAAATAAAAATTTGAGTTAATTTAATTCTACTTTCTAAAATGCATGATAATTTAAAAATTACCCTAATATTCACGGTGGTCAAAGGAGACGACACCCGGAGATCGGGATGCCACTCCCAATAGAATATCGGAATAATAGGGCCTACACTAGATGTAATAATTATATGCATGATCAATTATAACAAAACAAATTACAACAATATATAAACGAATTATAAAATAAATTATGGTACTAAACATAAAAACATGTATATAAACATTATGTGATACAATATATCGAAATATTTATATTAGTATAATTATAAATATATTATACATAATATTATAACATAATAATATACAATAATAATGATGATAACAATAATAAAAATAATCATAATAATAAAAATTAAAATATGAAGTCCAAATTGAATGTTTCTTAGAAGCCAGAGGACCAGATATGTGATTATACCAAAGGGCGGAGGACTTACAACATAATTAACCCATTTATTTTGCTTTATAACCTAAAAAACTAAAGTAGATTAACTTTTCCTCATTTTTTTCAAAGCCGCCCCTCCCCTCCTATTTTCTCTGTTTCCTTTCAAACCTTTAAACCCAAAATAAATCAAACCCCCACTTTATGCTCAAACCTAAAAACTCTTAGATCCGATTGAGAGATTAGTGACCAAAGACCTCTATTCTCCTGGCATGCACGACGGTACTATGGTGATGGTTCGAGATGAGGTAATATTCGAAAGCTTTTTTTTTCTTTTTTATACTTTTGGTTTATATTCGAATAGAAAAAAGTAAGAAAGTATACCTCTTCTTTTTACTAAAAAATCTAGAACTAGAAATCCTCATCTTTTTTTGAACCACAATTTTCAAATTACACATGCATGGGTTTTATACCCATTTTTTACATATAAAATATACGAAAAATTCATATTTAATGTTGATTTTGCCTTGGTTATGATGTTGTTCAGGATAATAACTGTTTCTTTGCTTTTTGTAGGTGTTTGGGTGGTGAAGCAGGAGTGGCAAGGCGGTGGAGGGCCGAGGTGGCGTGCGGGCAAGCCACGACATTCGAATAGTCGGCACGTGGCTCGCACGCACCTGGTGGAATATAGATGGTCAAAGGGTGCAGCTACAGATGTGGGGATAAAGGAAAGTTAGGGTTTTGGTTATTATTTTTTAGGGTTAGTGTATTAGGGTAATTGGGTCTAATTATGATGTTGGGCTTTTAAGTGTAATGGGTTTGATAGGTTTTTTGGTTATAGTTGGGTAATTGGGTCGGGTTTGACATAATGGGTTAAGTATTTGGGTAAATGGGCTGGTTTGATAATAATAAAAATAGATTTATTATTTTTGGATTGGATTTTAGTTTATTTTAGGCTTAGGACAAAAATAGGTTATTACAGCTGCCCGTCTTTGCTCATTGTTGTGTAACAAAAATAGAGCAAAGACAAAATAATAACTATTTTTGTCCGGCCAGGTTTAGGGTTTCTCTTCTCTAGCCACTGCCTATTTTTTAGGCTTCAGTTGGTCTATTAAGCTGCAAAATCTTCAAAATAGAAGGATCTGCTGGGGAGACAAAATCTTCAAACTGAAAATTCAAGGTCACAAGTTCTTCCTATATAGAACTACTCACTCTTCTTCTGTCTAGAGCCTTGGAGAAACAAATTCTTCATGTATAGAATTCAACTTGTCTTGGGCAAAGTCTTCAGACTGCAAGTTCTTCCTATATAAAACTTTTCGCCATCAATTGTTAACGCTGCAGGATCTCCCTATATAGAACCTTATGCGTCATTGGTGGATTCTTCAAACTGAGAGTTCTCCCTATATAGAACTTCTCGTCTTAGAATCCTGAAGTTGATGTTTTTCCTATATAAAATTCTCTACTTCAAAATCTTCTGAGCTATAGGTTCTTCTTGTATAGAACCTTTCGCTCTCTAGATTCTTCAAGCTGCAAGTTCTTCCTATTGGAACTTTTTCACCTTGGAGTACCCGAATCATGAGTTCTCCTTATATAGAACTTCTTACTTTGAAATATTAGGACTACTAGTTCTTCCTATATAGAACTTTTGTCTTGCAGTCACGAGTTCTTCCTATATAGAACCATTTTCAACAGTAGCACTCTATTCTCTAATGTCACAAGTATAAAAAATTTATACCATTTTTCGTATGTTAAAGAACATAAATATTCAAAATGATGCCCTGGATTCTGATCATCTTGGCATCATTAATTGAATATCTTGATCATGTTCGACTCTTGCTTCTTTGTTAAGATCTGTTTCCCCAATTGCGCAAATCTGGTATTCCTCCGGCTCTTGAGTACTTGTCAAGAAAATAGCCAAGATACCTGAATAATATGAGTTAGCATGCTCCTAATCTTAGGGATGCCTATCTTATATGATGCATGGGTAATGATATCTCGATATCGTTCTGAGTTTTTTGCTTTGATCGGGCGATGTTGATTTTCTTGCTATTTTATTCTCCTTCTTCATGTGATAGCGACACCCCATCTCACATACGGGTTCAACCTTTTGACACTTTCTTTTGAGTTTGAGAGTCTATTTTAAAGCGCTTTTTCAGGTTTTCACTTTAGATTTATTTCCGCAAAGTGCCTCTATTCGAGGTTTCCTCTTCGTCTTTCTTCTTCTTTTTTTTTCTTTTTTCTTTTCTTCTTTCTCCTTTTCTTTTTTCAAGTTTTCGCCTTGAAATCTTTATGTCTTTGTAGTTGCCATCTTTTTGCTTCTTCTTGGATAAGTTTGCATTTAGATGACACTCGTTACCTCATTTTGCCATATTTTGAAAACTTGGTACTTAAGATCCTCTTTTGAGCGTTCTTTGGCATGTATGATCCTTTGTACCGAATTCGATTCTTCTCTTGAACCACCTGCACTTGCAGGATGTTTGAGAAAACAATAAAAGAGGATACACATAGTATTTTATTAGTAAATATGATATAGTTCAAAATGTCGTGGCAAACATGAGGCAAAAGAAAACAAAAGGTGATACAAAGTCCTAGGTATTCATTGTATGAAGGACGCATGTACCCATCGTTAGAGGTAGAATCTTTGCCTCAAGCTCTTCTTCAAAACACAAGCATTTTCTGAGAGGGTTTGCCTGTTGGATACACCATCTCAAAATTCATTTGAGTCGCCCTTTACGGGTTTTCAACTCAAATCCCTTACTAGTTTCAAGAAACCCTTTTCGGGTTTTCATCTTGAACCTCCAATTTTCTTTTCTTTTTTCTTTTTCTTCCTCCTTTTTCTTTCTTTTTTAATATATTTTTTATTTTTTATTTTTCTTTTCACTTTTATCTTTCTTCAGGCGTAATACTTTTTGACCGAGTTTGAGTTTACTGGATTACTCAGCTCGCCCCCATCCATTTTTGTTAAGATCAACGCCCTTCTGGAAAATGCCTTATTAACGACATATGGCCTTTCCCAATTTGGTATCCACTTCCCACGAAAGTCCCTCTAAATTGGCTGGATCTTCTTAAGCACTAGATCCGCCTCTCGAAATTTCCTTAGGCAAACTTTCTTGTCATGAGCCCGCATCATTCTTTTTTGATACATTTGACCATGGCAGATAGTTCTCAATCTCTTTTCTTCAATGAGATTCAGTTGATCATACCTAGCCTGTATCTATTCGGCTTCATCCAACTTCACTTCGCTCAAAATTTAAAGCGACGTGATCTCTACTTCAATGGGTAATATTGCCTTGGTCCCATAGACCAAAGAATATGGTGTTGCCCTTATCGATGTAGGCACAGACGTCTGATAGGCGAACAGAGCGAATCGTAGCTTCTCATGCCAGTCTTTGAAGGTTTCTGTCATTTTTTCCATGATCTTCTTGATGTTCTTATTTGTTGCTTCCACTGCCCCATTCATTTTATGGCGATAAGTGGTGGAATTGTGGTGCACTATTTTAAACTGCTCTCACACTTCAGTCATCATTTTATTATTCAAATTTGAAGCATTGTCAGTGATGATCTTTTTTGGCAAGCTATACCGACAAATGATCTCTTTCTTTATAAACTTGCAAACTGTTACCCTAGTGATATTGGCGTAGGAGGCTGCTTATACCCACTTAATGAAATAATCAATAGTCACCAGGATGAAATAATGTCTATTGGAAGCTTTTGGATGAATTTATCCAATAACATCCATACCCCACATGCAAAAGGCCTTGGTGAGTTCATGGTATGCAAAGGTAGTGGCAGAGAATGAATCTTGTCAGCATATATTTGGCATTTATGACATTTCTTGGCATAGTCAATGCAATCTCCTTCCATGTTTGACCAGTAATATCCATATCTCATGATCTTTCAGGCCATCGAAAATTCATTGGCGTGTGTCCCGCACAAACCATCATGTACTTCTGCGAGAATATTCTTGGCTTCCCAAGAATCAACACATCTTAAAAGTATCTAGTTTTTGACTTTTTTGTACAAGACTTCACCATCTAAGACGTACCCAACTGTCATTCTTCTAAGAGTCCTTTTATTATTCTCACTCGCTTCTTTAGGGTAAGGTTGGAATTTGATATACTGCAGGATATCATGGTACCACAGGTTGCCATCTATTTCTTCTTCCAGGCTGTAACAGTAAGCAGGCATTTCAAAAGTTTGCATTCGTATTGGTCTCATTTCTGCCCTTTTACTTGCTTTAAACATTGCGGCTAAGGTCGCCAGGGCATCTTCCATTTGGTTGTCTTCTCTTAGAAGGTAGGTAAAACTAATCTTCTCGAATCCTTTAATCAGCTCTTGGATAAAATTGTGATATTTAATTAACTTTGGGTCTATTGTTTCCCATTCTCCACGAAGCTGATAAATTACTAGAGATGAATCTCTAAAAGCTTGGAGTATCTTGACCTTTCTTTCGATGGCCCCATGCAATCCCATAACATAAGCCTCATACTCGGCGATGTGATTTGTGCAGAAGAATTCTAATTTACCCGTGAAAGGATAGTAGACACCGTTCATGGAAATCAGTATTGCACCTATCCCATGACCAAGGGCATTAGATGCCCCATCGAAATACAATATCCATGACTCTTCCTCTAGGGCAATCTCTTTTTCAGTCGTGATACACATCAGGTCCTCTTCAGGAAAATTAACGTTTAAGGACTGGTAATCATCTGAGGCGTGGCTTGATAAGAAATAAGTTATAACACTCCCTTTTACCTCTTTCTGGCTTACATAGATAATGCCAAACTCGGATAGCAACATTTACCAGCGAGCCATCTTCCTAGTCAATGTCGGTGCTTCTATCATGAACTTTAACGAGTCTAACTTGGATATCAACTAGGTGGTGTGATACAACATATATTGCCTGAGCCTTTTAGTGGCCCACACTAAAGCACAACATAGTTTTTGAATTGGTAGATACCGTGTTTCGCAGTAGGTGAACTTTTTGCTCAAGTAGTAGATGACTCTCTATTTCTTTCCAGACTCATCATGCTGCCACAATACACATCCCATTGAATTCTCATAAACTGTCAGGTATAAGATCAATGGCCTACCCGGTACTGGTGCCACTAGAATTGGGGGATTTGTCAAATACTTTTTGATCTTTTCTAGAGCCTCTTGGTATTCCTTATCCCATACTCCTAGGTTATTCTTTCGAAGTAATCTAAAAATAGGATTACACTTGTCTGTTAATTAAGAAATGAACCGAGATATATAATTTAATCTTCCCAAAAAGCCTCGAACTTCTTTTTTTGTCTAAGGTGGCGGAAGATTTTGAATAGCTTTCACTTTGTCAGGGTCAATCTTGATTCTCATTCTGCTAACCACAAGTCCCAAGAGTTTTCTGGACGTCACTGTAAAGGTGCATTTGGCAGGGTTGAGCGTTAACCGATACTTTCATAATCTTTGGAATAGCTTTCTCAGTTTCTGAATGTGTTCTTCTTCAGTTCGAGATTTGGCAATCATATCATCCACATACACCTCAATTTCTTTGTGCATCAAATCATGGAAGAGAGTCACCATGGCCCTTTGATAAGTTACCCCATCATTTTTAACTTGAAGGGCATTACTTTGTAACATAACTTCTTTTTGTGTCTGAGGTGGCAGAAGATTTTGAATAGCTTTCACTTTGTTAGGGTCAATCTCGATTCCCCTTTTGCTAACCCAAAATCCCAAGAGTTTTTCGAACGTCACTGCAAATGTGCATTTGGCAGGGCTGAGCTTCAACTAATACTTTCTTAATCTTTGGAATAGCTTTCTTAGGTTTTGGATGTGCTCTTCTTCAGTTCAATATTTGGCAATCATATCATCCACGTACACCTCAATTTCTCTGTGCATCAAATCATGGAAGAAAGTCACCATGACCCTTTGATAATTTGCCCCAGTATTTTTAAGCCCAAAAGGCATTACTTCGTAACAGAACGTGCCCTATTCAGTCATGAATGTAGTCTTCTCCATGTCTTCTAGCTACATCTTTATTTGGTTGTACCCCAAAAAGTCATCCATAAAAGAGAACCATGAATGCCTCGCCATATTGTCAACCAAAGTGTCAATATGAGGCAAAAGAAAATTATCCTTCGGGCTTGCTTTATTGAGATCTCTATAATCAACACACCTGCGCACCTTCCCGTCTTTCTTTGTTACCGGGACTATGTTCGCAACCCATTCTGGTTACTTTGCGACTTTTAGAAAATCAACATCAAATTGTTTCGTCACTTCTTCTCTGATTTTCAACAACATATCAGTCCTCATCCTCCTAAGCTTCTGTTGAACTGGTTTACATTCAGGCCTTGTTGGTAACTTATGCCTGTATTCAAACCCGACATATCTTGATAAGTCCAAGCGAATACGTCTTTGAATTCTTGAAGTAGAGTTATCAAATTGTGTTTGGTCGTTGAAGAGAGGGTGGTGCCCATCTTTACTTCCCTCTTGTCTTCATCGGTCCCTAAATTAAGAGTCTCTACCCCTTCCTGGTGTGGCATGATTTGTTTTTCCTCGCTTGCCATCAACCTTGTTAACTCATCAGGGACTTCATATTTCACGTCCTCATATTCTTCATCCATTTCCGCCGAACACATAGGCTGTTTGAAATCTATCTCAGGATCAAACTCAGAATTATTCATACAGTCAAATGTAAGGACCTCTGATTTAGTCCTTAAAAATACAGGTAGATTGACGCTGCTTCAATTATCGAGTGACTCCCTCGGAAAACAAGGACAGATCCTAGTTAAAAACTTGTTGACGTTTCCACCCTCAGATATCATGTTAACAAGCATCCCTTCCAGCGATTCGCTGAATGTCTCCTCATTGTTAAGCTTGTCATTCTCTTGGTTGGCTTCATATACCTTTTGCTCGGCATTTTCAATCCCACCGAACACGAAGTTATCTCGAAGGTGAGGAAAAGTCATTGGCTTCCATGGGATGTCTTTTCCCTTAAACCTGGCTCTCTTTCTTTCCTCATTCTTTCTGTATTCATCTTTTCTTTGCAGAATACTAGGCTTATGACCAAGATCGTATCGATCTTTCTTGAAAATAACACCTTTTGCACGTAGGCTTCCCTGTAAGTTCTTTCCAAGACCTTTTCCAGTCTTAGCCCTTCATCCCAAGGTCTCTCGAATAGTCATATAGGTACAATTGGATAACTTGGGGCGTGGGATCCTATTTCCTTCTACGACGAAAGTCACATTTACAAATTCTAGAGCTCGAAAAGAACATTCCACAATGTCTTCATCAAGTGGGATATAAGGGGCATCGGACGTCACTGAAGCAATGATGTCCCGCTCTGCTCCAACACTGACTAATTTCCCTTCAATTACAAACTTCAGCTTTTGATACAGTGATGAATGGACAACACTGGCGGAATGGATCCAGGGTCTCCCTAGTAAGCAGTTGTACGTTGGCTTAATGTCCATCACCACAAAGTCAACGATATATTCTGTTGGTCCAATCAGTAAGGGTATTTCAATCTTCCCCACTACCTCCCTTTGAGTTCCATCAAAGGCTCTCACTGAATTATGGCACGGTTTCATGTGGGAGTTGTCCATTGATAACCTTTGCAGAGTGGCTAGCGACAACACATTCAAAACATAACCATTATCAATAAGCACTCTAGGCAAAACGTTCCTTTTGCACTGGGTAGTGATGTTTAGTGTGTAATCACTAATTTTGTCCAGGGTAGACCCATTTTTATTTTCGCTTTTGTTTCTACAATAATAGGCTTATATATATGTGTGTTCCTACTTTCTAAATAATGTCATGGGCTTTGTTAAAACTTAAAACCCCAAAAAAATTAGTTAACTACTAGTATTATTTTAATTAAGCATATATATGTTGTTATTTGCTATCATAGTATGTTATTTATTATCATATTATTGTTATATTTAAAAAGAAAACCTAAATATTACTAGTATATTACATTCGCTTATCTTATTATCTTATTATTATTACCTTGTTATTATTATTATATATTACTATAATTTATATTATGTGTTACCATTATTATTACTTGCTATTATCTGTTATTATTATATATTGTTACTATCAAACTAAATCAAATTAAAAAAAAGAGACTAAGTAAAATATACATGCTCAACTATAATAATACAAGCCCAATACCACTTTAATTAAATAATAAAAGTCCATTTACACAAAAATCTTTAAAAAAAAAACAATACATAATGTTACACTCAGCCCATTTAGGGCCCTAAATGATCAAAATTCTAATGCCTCTATTTCTCTTGCAGCAGCCCAACCACCCCATATTTGTGGCCTTCCTTGCCACCATGGAGGCCACGTCACCACTGCTGGCCACTCACTTAGCACCACATCAGCAGAGAACAGACACATCGGCAAACACGTGGCAGCCATGTCGGATCAAACCTTTGGACTCCCTCAAATGCGCATCTCTCCTGCTCCCACATGCCATAACAAATTTGTTGGTCCCCTCGTACATCATACACAAACAAACAACAACAAGAAGGAAATATCAGACAATGGCAGAGTTAGACATGAATACAGACAAGAACGGGGAGGGGTTTCAAAGACATTTCAGCAAAAAGGATAGCCAATTAGAAGTTTTCTTTTCTTTTTATATACAAAAATTCCAGTGTAATTTAGGATATAAGAGCCGAAACCTAAACAATGTAATAGAGGATATTCAACAATCAATACAGAGAACAAAGAATTCCTAATTTTTCTATTTGTCATTCGGTTCAAAATAAGAGAGAGGGCACTCATGAATCAAGCAAAAAGAAAAGCATTATAGGTTGTTTTTCCTTTCTGAATCAACAAAGCAAAGCAAAAAAGGGTTTTTATCAAATAAAAATAACAAAATTTCTTAGATTTTCGTTTTTACTGGTCTTTCAGTTCGAATAAAAAGAAAAAGGAAAGAAGAAAGTTTTACCTTCGGGTTTGATAGACGCCGGTGACCAGAAACTCTGACGACGAATCCCAACGGTGAGGACGTCCTACCTGAGGAGAAGAGTAGCATATCTCAGAATCGGACCGATCTGACGGTCGGTTGCTCAGATCAGAAAGAAAAATAGTCGACAACTCAAGGTGATTTCGTGACGTTTGGGAGTCGTTCTCGAAGATTCTGACCCGTGAAAAGGAGGAGGAGAACGTCAGCATCAACGTGGTGGTGCTGTTGGCCAAAGAGACCACAGAAGCGACAGCGACGACCTGAGAGAGTGGCGGCTTAGGGGTCTGCTTCTGAAAATCTGAGCCAGTAGAAAGGAAGAGGAAGCCGACCTGATTCCACTGATGTTCTCGCACGACCAGAAAGAGGGACGAATGACAGCTCAACGGCGGCTAAGGATGCGGTGCACTGAGAGTTTTTGAGCAACCCTCTTTTAATCTGTTGAGGAAGAAGGAAAATGGCATTTTGGTTAAAACCGGATGAACCAGTTGACCATGTGGCCCGCTCCAGACACGGGAGCCGACCGGGCCCAGCAGAACCGACTCGGCTTGTAACACCTCTTCCCCTATCCGTACACCGGATATGAGTCAGATATGCTATGACTTCTTTATTCAAAGATCAGGGTAATTTAAATTTTCAGAAAACTTCCCGATGGTCACTCATCCTAAAATTTCTCTAGCCCAAGCACGCTTAATTTTACTTAAAATCGACATAAATTATTTATTCAAGTTCTAATCACGAATCAATTATCTTAAAACCCATAACAACTTTAAAGGCCAATCTCAACTCGAATAAGTTTAGTAAGCATACATGCCACTATAAAAATCAACCTCAATTAGGATGTTATTACTGTGATTACCTGTTGAGCTTTCCAATATTGACGCAATGCTTTTCTCCCTCTCATCTTAATTTACCTACGTGTGTACAATCAAACACACGCTAAGTACTAACTTAGTGAGACAATAAAGGAAATTAATAACAATAATTTAAACTTTATTCAAGTTCATGGCTACGTTTATATAGCATGATATATGTCAATGTCATAAGATTTTCATGTATGCCCGGTTATCATAATATGCCTTATATGCATCATGATCACTATATAAATATTACCATCATACCAATCATGTATCAACATAATATAAACCAGATATAAATTTCTTACCGATATACTTGCCATTTGCCCTGAGTATTCATATAAATATGTCCCCAGAATTCATATACTCTCTAACCTGTTTACCATTTATTATCCTTTTATTTATAGCCCGATTATCAATGATTTCCCAGTTTCCCAATTTCATAGCCCAAATATAACCTTGAGGACCCTGGGTACGCGAGTCAAATATGCACCGAAGTGCTAACCCGCACGTTTATAAGGCCGTGCTAACCATTGTCCTGCACGTTTATAAGGTCGTGCTAACCATTATCCTGCATGTTTATAAGGCCGTGCTAACCATTAACCCGCACATTTATAAGGCCGTGCTAACCATTATACTGCACGTTTATAAGGACGTGCTTACAATACACTAAGTGTTCTTTTAACACTATAGTGTTATCCCGAATTCTTGAATATGCAATGTGCTGTTGGACTCTATGACATTCCAACTATACCCTATCCCTCAATGACTCATTTGGGCAAAATTCTTGAATTTATTCCATCCATGGCAATGTATATCAATATAATTTAATATTGGGCATTTCATACCCGAAATAACATTCATAGCATACCATCATCAATAACTAGTGATCAATGCATTTGTTTTCAACCCTTGACATATTTAAAATATGTCAAATATATGATCAATGACATAAATATCATGCCAACATATAAATCATGTAGACTTATCGCAAGTCTTACCAATGATGTATAAAACAACCATGTATCATGTTATGTATGCATTGCACTCACCTGGGCCATTTATTAGCACGCCTCACTAAAATTGTACTTGATCATTTCCTTTATAGAACCTCAAACTTTCTTTGATTCGGCCTTGACTTCATTATTCACATGAATAAGATAAAATATTTGTTAGATTCAAATGTAACAATACCTTAACCTTGCGGTCTAATATAATCATTCGAATATAAAATTTTCAATTATTTTTCCTTTCTTCCTTGCATTTTTCACAAACTCATTATGGTCCATAGTGACCAATTTGAACTTCTAATAATTCTTTCGAGCTTGCTAACTCACATTTAAATACCAAATGTTTCAAATTCTATTTTCTAACAGCTTGTGCTACCTTTAAAGATTTACTTATACTGGGCAGAATACATACCAGATCTTAATTTCCTTTATACTGGAAAAACTAGATTCGATAACGGCTCTAACGGTATAAGCCACATAAATTAATAAAATCTACAAAAATTATGAAAATTCTTCAAACTCTCGTCACAGACAGAAACTACTATGTAAATTTTCTGACCTTCATTCGATTAAAATTCATATCTTTTGACTCGGAACTCGAAATCAGTTTCCGTTTATTGGATACGAAACTAGACAAACACATCTTTACAACAGTATAAAATTCATAATCTAACCATTTTTGTAGAATTTATGGTGAATTTTCAAACTCACTGCCAAAATTCAATCTTCATCATAGCCTTCCATAATTAACTTCTAATTTATACTAACTTCTTATTTTTCTACTTATCAATTTAGTCCCATCACTTGTTTCAAAACATCAATTTATCATATTCTTCATCAAATAATTATTCAAATAATTCCCTCTAATTTTCTTTCTTTGCCCAAAATAGTCACTAAAATGCAAAGTAAAGATTTAAACTTCTTAACTTTGCAATTTAGTCCTCAAATCAACACTACTACCTTAATTCTATTATTTTAACCAAAAATCAGATTTAATCCCCATCCAAGAATTCATTGCCTATTTGGTCACTTAATTTTGACAATTTGTCAAAATGGTCCCTAATTCAATTCAACATCGATTTAGCATTCTAACATCAATTTCACATATCCAACATCATTAATAACACAAATACACTCCAAATTCTAAAAATTCAGATTTGGTCCTTCAAGTTTTCAAGTTACCGAAATGGTCCCTACACAATTTAACTTAGGGTTTTGCTTCCAAAAAACAATTCAAGCTTACTAGATCATTATTTCAACATCACAAATCCTAAATTAAACTTAAATGCATAAACCCTAATCATCTTCATAATAATCAAAACATATAAAACTTAAACCCCAACTCAATATCACGATTTTAACATCATACTAGCTTGATTTCAACTTGAATTCAATCATGGAATCATAGAATCTCAAAATCCCCAATTTGATCCATAAACCCTAATTTCTTTCTCATGTAAATTCTCATCAATCAAGCATGGATTCCATGTTGATATCAAAAGATAGAGCTTGAAGAGTAGAACAACTTTGTACTTGAAGAGATTGTCTGAAAATCAATTTTCAAGGCTTGAATCAAGCTTGGAAAATTTTTTCTCTTTCTTTCCCTAGCCCTCACGTTTTTAGCTGGAAAAGAATGTTCATTTTTTCACCATTATTTTACACATATATTTATTAAATGAATATTAAATTCATTTAATATTCATTTAATCAAGGGCCAAGATTTAATCTTCCATTTTCTCTTTCCAAAATTTCCCTTATAACTTTTTTAAATATTTCAAAAATGCCATTGGGGCCAAATGACCAATTTGGCCTCAAACTAGTTTTTATTTACTAGTTTGCCATTCTTGTAAAAATTCAACTAAATATAGTTGGAATCCAACAAAATACAATAAAATATTCATAAAATAATATTTTATGAATTTTTCCATGTCTTTTGAATCAGTCTCCAAAATTTCCATTCGATCCAATATACCGATAAATAATCCTTTACTCAGAAATAAACTGTAGGATTCATCTTGAATCAAACTAAAAATATTTCCAATACTTGGAAATGACTTTTATAACCTTTCTCTATCATATGGCAAAATTTCATAATTTTCCAGTTCGATCCGGGTATCCAAATTCTACTTAAACTTTAACTGCGATTTTCCCAATAATCGAAATATCAGATCGAACCAATAATTCCGCATTTGATTCACAACCTTAGGTGATCTGTTTATTTATGAAATAAAAACCCTTAACTTTTTGGAAATTACAACTTTAGTCCCCAAACTTTTCCAAAGTTTATACTTTAGCCATAAAATTTCTAAAATTTACATTTTGGTCACTACCTCTTTAAACTTCAATTCCCATTCCAATTTTCCTTGGAATTCAACCAAACTTTAATAATACCTTATTCAATTCATTATCTATCACACGAGACCTTTAAACCTTAGAAATTTCCTTTCCAAAACCCATAATTAAAGAAATCCCAACTTTCGCATTTTAGTCACTAAGTTAGATTTTAAGCTATTATATTAGTACTAAATGACCCTTAATCAACTTAGTAAATTTTGGGGTATTACAATTCTCTCCCCCTTAAGAAAATCCGTCCTCGAATTTTCAAAATGTACCTGTTTTAAACAAGTGTGAATACTGCTTTTCCATTACATCCTTTGCTTCCTATGTTGCTTTTTCCACTTGGTGATTACGCCAAATGAATTTCACCAATGGTATTTACTTGTTCCTTATTTCTTTGACATACAACTCAGCATACTTGCTCATCTAATAATCCATTCTAGCTGATATAAAGTGAGCAGATTTAGTTAACCTATCCACAATTACCAGATAGAATCTTTCTTACTGGAAGTCAATGACAATCTTATCACAAAATCCATTGTAACTATATCCTATTTCCACTGCGGAATAGAAATAGATTGCAATTTCCCTGATGGTACTTGATGTTCAGCTTTCACTTGTTGACAAGTTAAGCACTTAGCAACAAACTCTGATATCATTCTTTTTCATACCAGGTCACCAATGTCGACCTTTCAAATCTTGATACTTTTTTTTGGATGCATAGTCAAGGGACTATAGTGTGCCTTAATAAGCAAATCTTGTTTCAACTCAACATCTTTAGGAATATACACTTTATCTTTATAGTAAAGACATCCATCGGGTATAATCTCAAAATCTTTAATTCCACCCGATTCCACTTGCTTTATCTTGGTCATGCAATCTTCATCTCGTTGCTGACTTTCTTTAATCCGATCTAACAATGATGATCTCAATTACAACTCTACCAATAACGAACCATTTGATTTTCCCTTTAACTGAGCATTTAAAGCTCGTAATGTAGCGAATGTTTTTCGACTCAAAGCATATGCTACAACCTTTGCTCGACCTGGGTGGTAATCAATATAAATCCATTATTGGATTAAATCCAATCTTAAACTTAGTCTCTCGATTAAGCATCAAGTCTGACTGCTCCTCTTAAGCAACCCATTTAAAATTTCCAAACAATAGGAATACTCTGATGCTCGGTATCCATAACATAAGTTAATTCATTTTCATATTGATAACAAATTCCAATAAAACTATGCATGCTCATGCATGCCAATTATCACAACACTCACATGATTGGTTTTGTAGTTTTCTTGAATCTCCAACATTAATTATAAATGTCAGAGAGTTCCTAATTTTCCTTGTCTCAATCTTTTTACGGAACTATGTAATAAATTCAGCTTGACATTTTTGCCAGAAATCCTCACCACTTTTTTAAAGGTGGTTATCTTAATTTACTATTCATCTTCACGAGCTATGACCTCTATTTAGATATTTTCTTATTCTGAATCATTTCCATTGCATCCAATATAATTTACTGCTTCATAATTTTTTTTTAAATACATAAGATAGTCAGTACTTCTTTATACATGACCTCTAGCCCTCTATGAACTGTCAAATTTGGAAAAACGGACTACGCCATTGGATTTAGAACATCAAGAAATCCTTGGGTAGGATCCCTTGAAAAAAGTCAACGCCGGTCAATGGCTGGCGGCGCGGCTTGGCGGTGCGGCGCGGCCTAAAGGCCGACTTACTGGATCGACTCGGCCTGCGGCTTGGGTCGGCTTGGCAGGCCGGCTCATCCGGCTGGAAGTCATCGACGTGAAGGGGAGGCGCGTGGTGGCATGTGCAGCGACTTTTAGTGGCCGGACGATGGCGGTCGACTTTAATCTTTTGTTTGTATTCATCTTCACCTCTGACTTGGTCGGTTTGCCTCCTAGAATCTCTGATATTGCTACCGTTATTCTGATATTTGTTTTTTTGTTTGTTTCATATGTGGCTGCTGGAGGAGATAAGGGACCAGATAGCTGCTTTCGAACGTCGACGTGGAAGCTGAATCGGTTCGAATGGCGCACGTGGGTGAAGATGAGAAGGCGATGAGTCTTATGAGTGTATGACGCGCGGGTGAGGAAGCTGATGAGTCGACGCGTGGTGCGTGGAGAAGTGGAAGGGTTGGTTGGTTGTGATCTGAACCGTTAGATCATAAATGATCCGACGGCTGCCCTCCTTTGGCTGCATAAGATAAGATATAGGTTAGGGCTAACCTAAATTAGGGCTTTTATTTAATTAATAATAGTATATTTTTTGTATATATATTTTAATTTAACATAATGATAATAATAAATGAGAGAGAATAACTACAATAAACTACTAAATAAAAATAGGAATCAGTGGTTAATCCGGACAAAATTAGTGATTACATCACCCATTTATTCCAAATAAAATATGTAACATAAAAGTCTCAAATGCATATAAGTATTTTCACATTTATTTATTTAGTTTGCCTGAAATATTTTGTTCACCAGAATTTCACGGTACGATTTAATAAATCAAATAAAATAAAATAACATTTTCAATAATATATCAAGTAATTTTATATTTTAATAATTATATTTCTAAAGCTAATTTTAATAAAGGATTAATTCAAATTTAATCTTAATATATATTTATATATGTTTCAATTTGCATTAATCTTTTTTTAATTTACCCTTACACTATAATTTTCTTTATTAAGTGCTAATATTTTTCGAATTTATATTCATTACACTGGCGGTGAAAAAAATCACAAACACCTTAATTTTAGAGTTTATAGATTCAGTTTAAAAATTAAGGGTTAGAGATTTAGAAATTAGTGATCATGGATAGAATTTAGAGTTTATTGATTAGAGTTTATGTTTTAGTGTAATATAATTAAAGATTTAAATTTTAATTTATAAACTTTAAATTCTTAATCCTTAAGTTCTAAAACTTTTTTTGAAATTGGATTATATTCAATAGTAAAAGGATTACAAAGGAATCACACCTCAAACGTTAGAAGCTCAGTTCAAAATAAAAAATGCAGCAAAATCTAGGGGCGTGAAAGACGTTAAAATACCAAACTTAACACTTTCAGAAGAACTTGTGAAAGCTTCTGAAATTAAATAAAAAAAACTATTACTTTGCCTTGAGTGCTCTTTGAAGAAAGCAAAATTCTTCTGCTACTTATTCTTAGCGTATCGACACAACCACAAAAAGGAGATTATAACATGTACAGCTCGGCCTCCTTCGTTAACAAAGAAGTTCGATGATACTCGTCACCTGAACTCTAAACTATCAAAAGATAGACTGAAACTGCCATAAAAGCAGACAAAGGAACTGCCATATAAGCAGACGAAAAAACTGCCATAGAAGCAGATATGGTATAAACCTGACAAAGTAAAACAAACAAACAAAAAGAAACAAAATAAAACATGAAATTAAAATCCATCAACAAAGATGAATTTTATCTACGTACATAACCAGTAAAACGGCTAACGGCCGCCACCGACAAAAAAAATAGTATAAAAAAACTTAAAAACTTAAAACTTCTTGTAACTGTCTCAGAACAAACGAAAGAAATAAAGAAGTGGAGAGAATTAACTTCTAAAACTTAAAACTATAATACTTGTAAAACTTTTTTTTAGTCGTTGTAAAATAATTTTTTTTTTAAAAAAATGAATAAACTAGTAATTTAGAGTAAAAAAACTAATAAAAATATTTTGAGGTGCAAACTGCAAAGTGAGTGAGAAAATTAAATTCATTTGAGTGAGATCGTGAATTAAGTTTTTTTAATAAATAAAAATAAAAGTAAAAGTAAAAAACTAAAAATATAGAGCTCAGTGCAAATATTTGGTCCTTCTCTATCTTCAGAACGCATAAGCTGTAGAAGCCGCCAAGAACCCTAATTTTTCTCCTTCTAATCATTTCACGGTCTAGCCCTAGACAGCCGCCCGTATCATCAACTCAGAAGCTCTTCAAAATTCAACCATCATTTCCAATTTCTTTAGGCGTAGCCAGGGGAAGGAAAGAAGAAGAGGGGAGAAGGCAAAGCACAAAAACTGTGGGTATGAAGCTATTCAACGAAGATGTCGATCCCCGAAACGATGATATATCGAAGATTGAAATCAACAAAGAGTATGCTCGAAGATTCGAGCACAACAAGAAGCGGGAAGATCTCCAGAGGTACGCGGAACTGAAGAAGAAAGGCTACGTTGAAGAATCTGATGAAGCATCTTCTTCTGATGAAGATGATGACGATGATGAGTTATTCAGTGACCAAATTACCCTCCAAAAGAAAGATGAAGATTTCTTCAAAGCTCTACTCAGGGTAATGTCTTTGTTTTCAAATCCTTTAAAAAACCTAATTGGTGTTCTGTTTTAGTTGCTGTGCGGTTTTTGATTGATTATGTTTTTTCGTCTATTATTACATTTTGATTTGTATAATCGTCTTTAGGAAGAAAAAGAAAAGCAAATTTTCAGTTATTATGTTTGTAATGTAGATAAAGTTTTATGCTTTACCATTGGTGTAATCTGACTTGCTTTTGAATTAATTTCTTGTTAGTAACATGAGATAAGTGTTGTATTTTACTACATTGGTGTGGAAATTGAATCTTTGTCAATTTATACATTTTGGAATTTCAATTTTCTAACCTAGGTGAGAAGTCGTGACCCGAGATTGAAGGAACGGGATGTGAAGCTTTTTGAGTCTGATGACGAGGAAAGCAACGAAGAAGATGAAGAAGAAAACAAGCAGAAAGAAAAGAAAGATAAGAAGTCAATGTATTTAAAAGATGTGGTTGCAAAGCACTTGATTGAAGAAGGGCCTAACTTCGAGGAAGAAGATGCTCTTGTTAAGGCGAAAAAGACTTATGATGAAGAACAAGAAGAGATAAAGAAGGCTCTTTTGGATGCAACGGAAGAGTTTGAAAATGAGGATGATGAAGGTTTCTTGATAGTAAAGGAAAAAAAGGGTAAGCATGATGAGGAAAAAGAAGACTCAAATAATGGAGAACTGTCAAAGAAGTTGGAAGAATATTTTGGGGAAGATGCGGAAATGGATGAGAATGCAAAGTTCTTGAAGGAGTTTTTTAAGAACAAGATGTGGATAGATAAGGAGAGGAAAGGTGGGGATCTTGAGATTGATAATGAGGTAGTTGATGAGTTGTTGAGGGATGAAGAGGAGATTGAGAGGCAAGAGGGGTATGAGTTGGAGTATAACTTTAGGCACGAGGAGAATGCAGAGGATAGAGTGATAGGGTACTCTAGGAAAGTAGAGGGGTCGGTGAGGAAGAAGGAGAGCAAGAGGAAGTCACAGAGGGAAAGGAAGGAGGAGAGAATGAAGGTTGCAGAAATGGAAAGGAAAGAGGAGTTGAAGCATCTGAAGAATCTGAAGAAGAAAGAAATTAAGGAGAGAATGAAGAAGGTTATGGAGATTGCAGGCATTAAGAAAGATGATTGCCCATTTAGTGCAAAGGATTTGGAGGAGGAATTTGATCCTGAGGAGTATGATAAAATGATGAAGGCTGTATTTGATGAGAAGTATTACGATGATGAAGATGTGGAATTAAATAGCGATGGTGATGGAATTGAGAAACCAGACTTTGATAAGGTGGATGAGTTGCTTGGACTTCCTAAAGGATGGGATGTGCTTGAGTCTAATGATGGTTTCTTGGCTGCAAGGGAAAGGAATAAGCAAAAAATACAGAGTAATGGGGATCATGATTCAGGAGAAGAAGAAGAAGAAGACGACAAAACCAAAGATGATGGCGATGATGGTGATGACGAGAGTGAAGAACACAAAAGTGAAGATGAAGAAGATGATGAGGAAAAGGAAGAGGAGACTGAGGAAGGTAAGAGGAAAAGGAAGCGTAAAATGTCTGCTGTTCAGAAAGCTCTACAGGATATGTGGGAGGAATTTTATAATTTGGACTATGAGGGTACAATTGGAGACTTGAAAACAAGATTTAAATATGTCAAGATCAAACCTAATAGATATGGGTTGAAACCTAGCGAGATATTGGCTTTGGACGAGAAAGAGTTGAATCAATATGTTTCTTTGAAGAAACTTGCTCCATATACGGACAAGGAATGGAAGGTACCCGATAGTAAGAGGTACCAGCAGAAATTGAGGATTAAAGAGCTTCTCAGGGAGAAGCGAAATGGTCACAAGTTTGGTAAGAAAAGGTCAAGAGACGCTGCTGAGCAATCGAACAAAGATAAGGACACAAAATTGGAGGATTCAAATGGTGATATGAAGAATTTATCTGAGCAGGGCAAGAACAAGCATCGTCAAGCAACCAACATATCAGAGTCAAGGCGGAAAGCATATGGATTGATTTCTTCTAAACCAAAAAAGAACAAACACAAGCATTGATCATGCAACAAGAGTAGTTTGGTACGTGGCAATAAATAATTTAATTTCCTGTCACTTGTGTTTAAATTTTTATGTTACGGGTTGTTTCTTAGAATTTTATTCCAAAATTAATTACTGTTTGAATTGGTACAGTTCTATGGGAAGGTAGTTCTTTTTTTGGGTTTGAGAGGTTGAGATGATTTGATTGGTTACATTAATGAATGCAGAGTGCAGTATACAGTGAAGAGGAAATCTGTGGGCATTTGAGGAATGCAGAAACGGTGACAAAGTGAAGGCTGTGGAGGTGCTTATACTTTGAAGTAATTTTTTTTTGATAAAAACTTGTTCTGTCCCCCCCCCCCCTATTTTGATATATGGAACTGGCTTGTAGTGCTTCATGAAAGTGTTTCTAACCCATTTGGAATATTTTGATCTCTTGACAAACTTGAAGCAGTTTTGGTGTTTTGAATGGCTAAACTACAACTTTCTTTAGTAGTGGATGTTGATTTTTAAAGGTTGTTTTTGCAAATCATATTGCATTCAGGAAGAGGTTGAGGTCTTTTTGTTCCATTAAAAATTTGGGAGGTGATGGTGTATAAAGTACTTGAGTTCTAGTCTCTGAACAGATAATTTATTCCTCTGTTACTAATCCACTCATAATTCACTTTTTAAGTAATCATTTACTCCTTATTTATATGGTAAAAAGGGTGAAGAATTAAAGAAAAAGGTGAAGAATCAAAGAAAAAAGTGACGATGTAGTTGATTTTTAGTGGATAAGAACATAAATGATATGGAGAGCCGGTATAATAAATTTCACTCTAAACATGACATCTTTTTCTCCTACATGCCTCTAAACATGACATCTTTGTCCTACATAGGGTGACAATTTTAATATTTAAAGACCAAACTTAAAATTTTATAATATTTTGAGGGGGGCAACCATTGTGTTAAACTTAAAACTTCGAAATTTCTAAAACTTAGCTATTTTTCAAAAGCCGCCCGCTGCCTACAAATTAAGCCCGATTGTTTTATTCGAGATGTAGGAGAAAGATCCATTCCTTGTGGTTTGCGAGGGATATTGAAACCAGTTTATGCTGGTGAATGTTGACAAATGCTGCAAGGAATCCCAATTCCCAACCAAGTGATAAATGTTGACAACAAATCCCATAATTTGCTTTCATTTCTGTTTTCTACTCAGAGATCATTCCTATGCCATGGCATAGATTCTTTATCAATTAAACAACTAATCTGGTTAGGATAACCTCACCATGACAATTCTGCAATCAAATTTAACACATCAACCCCTTTTGGATGGGGGAAAACAATGATGCCCTAAAATTATGTGCGGTTTCCGTCCGCTGCAGCCAGTTTTCTTCTCTGTTGATGTTCTGCAACCTTGTAATCTACCACTTCTCGAAATAGGCTCGGGTCAAGCACACAATTCTCACTCCCATAAACAGCTGCTTGAACGCTGGCCATCAGTTTAGCTATTTCCCTTCCCGAAAATCCTTCGGTTTTCGCCGCAGCTTCTCTTAAAATATCATCCGTCAGCCCTTTGATCTCGATCTTCTGCTGCTGCTTCTTGAAAAGGGTTTCAAGCAAACTGGGTTTTCTCAAACCAGCCCGAGCTATGTACTTATCCAGATAGAGCTTTAGCAGTTTGAAGCGTTCATCTTCCCCGGGCAAAGGGAATTCCAGTACTTCATCAATTCGATCGGCCACAGCCAAATCAAGGTCACCGGGACGGTTTGTAGCAAGAGCAAGGACTATGTCCTTGGACTGGTCACCTGTGCGGAAAAGAAGAGCGTTGAGTGCACTTCTTTGAGCTTCACTCATGTAGGTTTTGTTCCGTCTGCAAAGAGAGTTCAGCCAAAATAATCAATATTCAAAGGTAACCTCCCGAATTATCAATGAAATACATTTTTTCATCCATGGTCCATTACTTTTGTGGACAACAATTATTGAGGAATTCTATATTTAACAAGTGATTGTTACCACTTAGCACACGACTAATTCCATTTCTGGGTAAACAGTTGTGAAAGAATTTTTCATGATTGAGAAATATGTTACTCAGACTCGAGCAAGTGTCGGATACAAGTGTATGACTAACATGTGTGTTCAATTTGAAGAGTCAGAGCAACATAACTAAACGGTGTGGACTTACTCGCATAAAAATGCATCTGCTTCATCAATAAACAGCAGCAAGCCTCTCTTGGACTTCTTTGCCCAGTCAAATAACTGGTGTATCTTCGTAACTGCCTGTGGTCCCAGAGGAGCAACATCTCCACCAGTCATCAATGCATAATCTAATCCCTGAACCATAACATACAATATCAGAGAATGAAAACAAATAAACAGAACAGCACCGGAATTTAAGCATTTGCCACGAGTTATTTCAATGTTGCATACAAACATATCAAACCAACAACCATAATTGAAACATACGTAGATGCCTATACATTCATAATCAACAGATTGACATGTTCTCAGAACTTCCATAACTGTCCAAACTTATGTTGTTCCGAATCTTCATTTTTCATCAAGTACTAGTGTCCAACACATTTTTGGTCATGGGTATGGGGCCATGACCCTCAAAGGGTCACCATGAAAGAACTTCTAGAAGTAAACATACCCATATTGCATATATACATATTCAACAATCACAACTGAGTCCATGTTAACATTAGACCATACACTTGAATGTGTACCCAAAGTCTAGTATTCAAACTAAACTATCCAAAAGATGGTCAAAGAATCAAAATATGCATTTCTTTAAAATAAAACTGAATATTCCTTCAGAACAAAGACATGAACTTTGGCATAATAAAAGATATATAAATGCTGGCAATAAATGGAGAATGAAGGTATACAGGTTCATACAGATTTACGAGCCAGTTCTCTTGCGGCCATTGTTTTTCCTGTTCCAGGAGGGCCGTAAAAAAGCATATTCCTAAACGGTGCTTGGTGGGCTTTTGTATTGGCAGTTGCACATGCTAGCTGCTGAATTCGTTTTTGAAGAGAAGGGTGCAAAATCACATCACCAAACGCATTTCCATTTTTTGATAATCTCTTATCACCATTGCGTGATAGCAAGCTCATAGTACGTGTAAAGATGCCAGACCAAGGATACTTCCCTCTGGAAGATTCTCGGATGAGTGACGGCTGTCCCAGTATTCTATCCACGTAGCCCCAAATCACCCTTGCACCTTCCCTGCACCATAAGGATGACAAATGAATAAGCAATTACACTCAAAATTGTGGCAAATAAATCAATTGATAACCAAGAGCACCAAATTTTGATAAACGAAAACAGAATGATGCATTGGGGAATATAAATTTGATTTCACCGTCTTCGAGAAAATACAGAGAGTTCCTAAGCTTTAATCTACAAATATATTCCCATAATGTTTCATCCATTAGGTAGAGCTTTGGGCAAGAGTGGATGCATGTGCACCCGAACGGATATGTTGGAAGATATGGAATACACCAAAGGATATGTTAGAAGAAATATTTCCAGTTTATGCAAGAGTGGATGCATGTGCACCTGCACAGCAAAATCCATTCGGAGTGTCATTCGAGCTGCCAGGTTTCGAGTATTAACTTTTAAGTCCTTTTAGTTTTCTTTTTTAGTTCAAACCTACAATTTCCTTTACAAATTCCAAGGAGGTTCTCTCCAAAATAGAATTCACTAAATCTAAGAAATTGGTATCTGCACATCGGTGTAATATTTTTTAGGGTTTACTTAACAGGAAAAAGCCAATACAAAGGGTAAAGGAACATCCACAATCATTGCAAATTACTTTTATTACAAGTAAGAACGATGTTATGCAAAAACAAAGGAAACTTTAGGGTTTTAGGCAAAGAAATATAAAGCTCCTTAAATAAAAAAATAATTAAATCTATACGACAAGAACATTGAGGCACCAAACTAGTTTAACGAACTTCTTGAAGAACTCATCAATACCTCTAACATATACAATGTGACGAACCTTGAAGCAATATCCATTATTTACCTGGTAGTATAAATGCCGGCTGCCAGAGCAGTCAACCCTCCAACAGCCACAACCAGCTTGTTTTGATCTGTCAAAATGGCTCGCAAACCACCTATATAGAAAGATATTATCCACATAAATCCACACCTTAAGCAGTAAAAAGTAAACCAATGTGACTTAGAAACGTGTCAAAGTTATCATTCAGCAACAATTCTATTTGCATCACTTGGTAAACAAGTAATGCATTTGCTACAGTAAGAAAACTTAAAAGTGGCAGTACTAATCAGTGCCATGGATTTCTTCTACTAGGTTGATAATACAGAAACTAGAGAAAAAGGTGAGAACGGGATATGCCTCTCTTTCCCTCCACAACAAATGTACGATCTTTTTAAAATTACAACATCTGAAGAGAAAATTTAAAATGAGAATGTCATTTCAGAGTCTAGCTGTTTAAAAGCTTCCTACAGTGATGGAATACATGATATGGAGTTACTACCTCCAATATGATCAAAAGTAGTATTGATTGCAGCAACCCACTTCTCTGTTTCTGCATTCGCACGATCTACAAGCATGCGTCTATTAACTTCTTCAGCAAGCTTTGCTTCATGGGCTCTACCTTCTGCTTCTGCCATAGCTCTCACTCTGATTGTCTCACGTTCGATCTCAGCTTTCTCCCTCTCTGTTTGTCGGCGTTGTGCTTGAATCTGTTCTTCTGTAGCTCTCCGAGCTTGCTCCTGTCTAATTGCTGATTCCTCTTGCAGTTTCACAAGCTCCTGATTCCTGGCTCTTTGGTGTTCATTTTCTGCCTACAATAACATAAACCTTCATTTCATTTTCCATATATTTCATGGTAATTACTTTGTGAATGCAAAAGCACCTATAGGTACATGCCTGCATCCTCTTCCTTGCCAATTCATCCTCATAACGAGCCATCTGTGACTTTGTTTGGGCTTGATGCTGAGTTAGCTTCTTCTGTTCATCATATATTACCCTTTGTCTCTCCTGCCAGCAACCAGGCGGGGTAATAGTAAACAATAAGGATAACAAAAATGACATACCATAATGGATTTTTATGATGCGGCACAACATTTGGAAGCAAGTTTAGAAAAGGACAAAGCACAAAAAATATAGAACGTTCAGGCTCCTGAACCGAGTGAACCAGCTTTTCAAATGATTTACCTCCGAAAGGCCATTAAGGTGGTGTTTGGTGCCTTAGCATCTCCGCATTCCAATGGAATGTAATTGGTGGGTATTCAAATGTTGGGAAGATGACATTGCAACATTTGGTTTACATGGAAAAGTGCTAATTAAAATGCAGGGCCAGTAATGTTACAGTGTTCAGTAAAATAAGCGCTTTGCTACAAATGTGGTAGTGATTTCCAATTATGCATAAAAGGGTTCTTGATGCAAATTAGACTTGTAATGAAAATGCTAATTTACAAATTCAATTGTGTTCAACATTTCTTTCACTCCTAAAAAACAAAAAAAATGGCAAACAACTATGGAAAATATGACAAATTTCAGAAGCCTATGTTCCTGCCAAGACTCATTCACCAAAAAAAAACAAGGAACTTCACATGAAAAAGCTGAAGCAGATCAAGTGTTAACCTTGCAATCTTAACTTAATCACACAACTAACTTCACAATGTAATACAATAAACTCCACAGCCTGATGTGACAATCCACTCTGGAGAATATGTATTAAGAACAAGCTGTACAATGGCAATCTAAAAAATTTACTAACTAGAGGAATATCCTATGCAATATGGGAAAGGAGAATCAAAATAGAAAGAGTTTTACTGATTACAATTTAAAATGAGAATCTTATGCTTAAAATATTCAAGAGACGCATCAAAATTAAGAATGCCATACAAAAATGAATGTAAAAGAACATACTGACTTTGATGTTATTAAGGACCAGCACTTGCAAATTAAAAAATAATCTTCAAACCACATGAGGAAAGAATTTCAGAAGAAATCTTACAGTTTCAGCTTGGGCTTGCATTGCCTTAAATTCCGCAGCTCTTTCAGCCAACTCTGCCTGCCTTGTCTCTTCTTGCTTCTTCATAAGTTCAAAAGCCTACACCAACAACCAGCCATTACCTTCAAAATTTTACCACTTTGGCAAAATGAATAAAACAAAATACAGCAAATGGAAAAATTTAATCCTCATTAAAAAATGAACGCCTCTTCGAAAAACTTGACATAAAATCACAAAATCCATTAAAACCCCTTAAAACTACGAAACCAAAGAAACGCAATTTCCAGAAGGCCTTAAAAACTCAAATCAAACATATACAAAACCAAAATTCTCCTTTTTTTCTTAAAAAAAGCATTTTTGGAAGCCAAAGCCGAGACCTTTTTGGCATTAGCCGAGCTGCTGATTTCCCTCAAAGCCTTGGCTCCTCTCTCCAAAGCCTCAGGATCAAAACCAGCTGAGGACGTCCTTGGGTTATCATTCCTAGCCTTAACACTTCCGGAAGCCTCCTTTTCAGCCGTAGCTGCCGGTGGAGCAGACGGTAGAGACTGCAGTTGCCCTGAAGATGACTGAGGAGAACCTGAAGAAGAAGGGGATGGAGAAGAAAATAAAGGAATATTGAAGGGTCCATCAGCAAAGGCAATATTTTGATTGGTTTGGGATAAAAGTGAAGAAGAAGCAGAGGCTGCTGCTAAAGCTGAAATCAGTCCCATTGCATAAGTTTTTGCCATTTTTGTTTTGAACCCAAAAAAGAAAAGCCGGATTTGGTTTTGGGTTCTATGTCTTTTCTGTCAAAAGCTACTGGCTTTAAAACAAGAAATTTAAGTTTCCATGGCGAAAAGAAGGGGGAAATGGTGTAAACTAAAAGAACGGAAGGTTCAGGGTTTTAGTAGGGTTTGTGTTTCTAGGGTGGCACAGCGGTTTAAGTTGAACCGGATCCCTTTCGAACCTAGTTAACGAACCGGATTGGACAAGATTAAATAGGACGAGGAAAATAATCAAACTCTTAATACAAAATAGGATTATATTTTGATCCATAATGTGGGTAAAAAATTCTTCATATTAAAGCTATAAATTCTAAAACCTAAATCTCTAGCCTTAACACCTTCAAACTTAAACTCTAAACTCTAAATTCTAACCATAAACCTTAAATTTTACACTTTACATACTAAAACCTTAAATCTCTAAAACTCAAAATTAAAAGGTTTTTGTAAACTTTAACAAGCCTATGTAACAAAGTATTTTTCTATATTTTGATACATAAGCTATAAAATCTAAAATATAAATCTCTAGTCCTAACATATTAAACGCTAAACCTTAAACCATAAACTCTAAACTTTAAATTCTAACCATAAACTCTAAACTTTAAATTCTAACCATAAACTTAAATTTTATATCCTAAACCCTAACTTAAATCCATAACTCTAAAAATTAGAAGGCTTATGTAAACTTTAAATATATAAAAGGACACGAAAACTAATTTGTTTACATGCTCAATATCTTTTAATGTATATATGGGTGAGAAAAAATTTGGATAATATATAAATCGTATATTGAAGGTTAAAAATAATATATAATATGAATTTTTAATAAATCCAACTTTCATATAAATATTTCCATATTTATATGATATTATAAAATAAATAAATTATTGATAATTTTTTAGAGAGAGTTGTCCCAAATGCACATGAACTTACTTTCATCAAATAGAAATACCGAAACTACAAAAGAAATCTCGAAATTCTTATGAACAAAGGTAGTGAAGATATGAGTAGTCATCGGAGAGGCCACTGATATTACGGACTGTGTTGTTAGAATAAGCACCGTATCGAAGGTCCAATGGTGTAGAGGTAAGTAAAACTCGATTCAAATCGAAAAATTAATATTTTTTTTTTAATTTTAAGTTATTCGAGTTATTCAAGTCAACTCAAAAAAATTTCGAGTTTGAGTTGAGTTGAAATTTGCCCAACTTGAAAAATTGAAAAATCAAAAAATCGAATTTTACAGTTTTACAATTTAGTTCCTAATTTTATTTTTCTTCAATTCCTCCTTCATTTTATGTCCATTTTTGACCAAATTTGAACCACATATTCCTAAACCAATGTAGAATACTTATTTATTTTCAGTTCATATTTTTAAATTAAAAATTCAACATTTACAATTTAGCCTCTCAACTTTGAATGATTTCCCATTTCTTCAACTCTTCTTTCGTTTTGAGTCTATTTTTGACCAAAACTGACCCATATGATTCACTAATACTATATAATATCTATATAACTTCAATTCATATTTTTAGCAAATATATTATTTTGTAATTTAGTCCTTTAACTTTACATTTTATTCAATTTGATCATTCAACTGATTTTTTTGTATTTTTTCTTCACATTAATTTATTGACTCGTGTATACTCTCATCTATATTTTATCCCCAAAGTTCCTTATTTAAAAATAATATTATAAATATATTTTAGAAGTTTAGATTATATTTTTTTATTAAATAACGTTACAAATCTTACTTATATACGTGAAAAATAATATAAAGAAATATATATGCATATCTTATATGATTAGAGAAAGTCGTTTAAATTGAAATCAAGTTGTACTATAATATGGTAAATAATTACAATTAAATTTGTATAAGAACTCGAAAACTCGACTTGACTCCAACACGACTCGAATTTCATAAACTTGACTCGAATCGAAAAAATTTCAAATTAAGTTCAAGTTGTAAAATATGAAGCGTCAACTCGAATAACTCAAAATTTTTGACTCAACTCAATTCGATCGAACGCTCACCCCTACAGTGGTGCACATATCTATACTAATGATCGTTACAGGATCGTTGTCTTCTTTTTAAAAAATATGTCTGATAGAATGCACATCGCCACCGTTTATATATCTTAAACATATATTTTTTCTGATGCGAGATTAATATTCCCGCCTCTTCTTAAATGTAACATGATTCTTACAATCCATTGTTAAACATATTTATCCGACCGCATACCGCCACCTCCTTTCTAAACACCGAGCATGAACTCAAACATTGATCAATCCAATCGCGATCCTTTCGTGCCATTTATAATTTGTTGATTAGAAGATTGCAAGGAGAAGAACGAAGAAGATGATCATTGCCGATATTGTAACGTTAATCATGTTAGTTGTAGATCATCAACTTTGTAGTTATTTTGGTAACAATTAAGTTGCTGAAATTTTCTTTTCTAATAATACAAATTGAATAAATTGGTACTCTTTTTCTCTTATAATAGACTGTACTTAGAACTTAATTTTATTCGTCAATCAAAGCTAAAAAAAAAGAGAGCAGTTAAGCATATAAAAAATAGTCATTTAACAAGGGGATAATTGTTCACTTGATCTCTCTTCTTACACGTTGACTCAAAATTCTAACTCGAAACTCTGGTTCATTACATATAAAACCAATATTATATCAGAGATATACAAGCGACGAACGATAACAACAAAACAGAGAAGAAGGTGATCGCAAACAACACAAGAAAATAAAGAATACCAAGATTTACGTAGAAAACTCCAAAGAGAAAAACCATATGCAAGCAGATGGTGAGAACTTTCACGATGACGAAGTCAAGTAGTTTGCGTCTAACACTCTGTAGAATATTTTCTACTTGTATCTAATATGTTGTGTCTAAAACTGTAATCCCTAATATCTATGTATAAGGATAAGTTACTTGCTTACAAAGGAAACTTGCATAGAAATTAATTCTACTAAACATAAGTTTCCTACTTTTAGTTAATGTAAAGTAAACAATGTCTACTAAAAGTAAGCTCTTACTTTAAACCAAATCTTAAAAGAATTTAGGTCACAACTCTAACAAATCTCCATATTGACTTAAATTCTTGTCGAAATAATTTCTCCACATATTTACACGAAACCCCTTTAAGTGGCCGCCTTCAATAATGAGATTTGACCAAGTTCAAGCTCTACACAAACTTGACTGTAGGATGTTAATTACTTAAATCTGATTGTAGCTTTTTTCTACTAATCTTGCCTTGTTTTATGGGTTTTTGGACTCTCAGAGTCTTTACTTTCTTCTGAAATACCCATTTACCACCAACAATCTTTTTACAATTAGGAAATTTCATTGGGTTTCGTGTACTGTTCTGGTGCCCTGATTCCATTTGCTGTAGCACAACAAACATTTATTTTGCTTGCATCTTCGCAACCTTAATACAAATTGATGACTTTCATCTTACATTTATGTACTTCGACACAGAAGAGGCGTAACGCCCTGAATCTGGGCCTAGAAGTTAGCTAGATAGATTAAACAATTCGGGTGAATTGGATTAGACGGTTCAAACTAGTTTCCAGGAATTAATCCATAATAAATTATTTTCGATTAAAATAAAATATGAAAAAATGATATAAAATGTTTAATCAATATATTGAGGGTTTTGTCAAACTCAATTTGATAAAATAAATTCAGATTAAATAACATTTTGGTTTGGTGACTTAAATGGTCTAAAATGTTTAATCAATATATTAAGGGTTTTGGCAAACTCAAATTGATAAAATAAATTTAGATTAAATAACATTTTGGTTTGGTGACTAAAATGAAAAATTTTTAAAACTATTTTTGGTGACTTAATCGTAGAATAGTCAAAACTTAGAATCTTTAAGGAGCTAATCTACCAATGTTTTTAATCAGACTTTTCCCTTAATTTAAGACATTTTAAATGGTTTTAAATGGTTATTAAATAAAAATAAAATAAATTTAATTAATTTGGTTTTGATAGCTAATTCACTTTTCTCACGTAACTATTTTTGCTTTCAACTTTTCTTAGCAACAAAACTACTTTTCTTTTGCTAAAATTTCTAGCAGCCGTGCCAATTAAGAGAGGTTTCAACCATTAGAGGTGATTTTCATTTCTCTCCTCTAATCAAATGTTCTTTACTGAAATTCTCAAGTTCTTGATCTTTTACAATCGATTTTTGATATGGGTTGATGAATAAATCATGATTAAAAAGGTTTAAAGTGAATTTTAATAAGGAGTTAATAGATCTTAGTTATGAATTTGATTTGTGGCGGTCTTGATTGATTTAGGTCACATCTAAAGTATATTTTCATGTTATGAGAAGAGATTTACAAAATAAATCCCGAAAATGATTGAATTGCTAATTTTCTAGGTTGTGAATAGTTGGATTTTGAGGTGTTTATGGTGTTAAAAGGTTGCTGGAAGTATAAGGTGATTATGTAAGTGTTTTTAGATGTTAATTGATGCTTATAAGGTGTTCAAATCGATATGTTGTGGCTGGGCTTTGTTTAGGTAGTATTTGGTGATGTTTTCGATTGTTTTGGAAGGCGTTTTGATGGTGTTTAGTGAGGCGAAGTCAGGAATTGTTGTTGCTGGGATTATGGATGCATAATGATGCATTAATCCTCTATTTTTATGTGGATAAAACAGGGGAGATTGATCCCACAACAATTGGCGATGTTTCGGAAGCTTTGAACGCTTGACTTCACATCGACAAGTGGAGCTTTATGTCATCGGTGAGTGGAAACGAGATTTAAAGCTTTATAAAGATTTGAAAGTGATTTTGGGACTTTATATTAAGCTTGAAACACTTTTCTAAGCTCGGAAGTAAGTATTGGACGTTCTCTCTCTCGTTTTCGATTTTGTAAAATACATTCTCATGCTCTTGTTTATGGTTTTGATTACCTACTTTTATATGCATGTTTAAGCAATGAATGATGTTTCAAATGATCATATTATGATGATCTTTGAGTATGAAAAATGGTTTGCGAAAGGTTTTAGAGAAAGAGTGGGGCTCCACCATGGGAACTGCGGTGGTCGAGGGGTAATTACGTAGAATTCTCCCACCGGTGGATTTGTACATCGTAAGTTTTGAGGGGTAGTAGTACCATGCTCTTGTTTGAGGATGTATGTGAAGTGGTCAAAGGAGCTACTTCAGAAATTCGTGTATCCGATGTGTTTTTGCAAATGGAAAGGTTTGGTTTTGGGTCACTTTAATGCCAATATATGAATTAATGTATCATGATAAATGGATAATGTTTGTATAAATTGATTTATACATGTGGTGCTCTTTAAGCTTTGCTATTGGAAGAATAAGCATGTGAAGGCTTAAATTGAGGTTTGCATAATGGTTATGCTAGAGATCCATGATACCTATTTAGCATATGGTTTTAAATGCATATTTCAGAAAGATAAAAGAAGCATGAGATGTTTTGGCATGATGTACAATACATGTTTTAAAACAAATGGTTTAAAATGTATTGATGAGTGTTTTGAGAATCTCTTACTAAGCATTTTGTGCTTACGCTCTCCTTTCTCATCAATGTAGAAAAATGAGCTTACGGGGCTGCAAGTAAGCAAGAAAACAAAAGGTTTATGCTTAGATTTGGAGGCTTTGGGGAAGTTTAAGCACGTTGAGTAGATAACATGTCTATAGGTCTACCTTGTTGACTACCTTTATTGCCGTAATGCCTATGCTTCCATATCATAGCGGTCTTTGGTTGATATGATGTTTGTATGATGTTCCAAGAATGTTGTTTTGTGAGTTAGAGGATGTTTGCGGCTAATTCGGACTTGTTTAGAGAGGTTCTAAAGTGTCACGAATGAGCATTTTCTGCAAATCTATAGTAAGGTTTCGAAACCAGGGGCAAAATTTAGGTGCAATTTCTGCTAAGCTACATGAAGGTTTCGAAACTAGCCCTAGGGTTTCGAAACTAGGAGGCCAATTTTGGCTACCAGAGTAAAGGTTTCGAAACCTTTGAGAGAGGTTTCGATACCTTTCGCGAGGATGATTCTGCAAAGTTGAAAAATTGTTTCTAAAGTTATATTTTGTCCTGTAGCATAAGTTTATCAATTTAATGAGTTCTAAGAATCCTTTTGAGCTAAAAATTTACACGTGGGTCTAAATTTTGTTTAATTTCGTATGAGTCCCTGTAGTGTTGTGATTCTTTCATTTTGGTCCTTATTTTGTATGATTGCTAATTAAGCAAGATTGGATGATTGTGTTAAGCTGAAATTTAACCGGCATGCATGTAACATGATTAATTAAGGTTTAGTAACTTCGTATTTAAATAAGTCCTCTTTATTTTTCTATATTTGTAATTTGGTCCCTAAATTGTATTTACGCTCAATTAGACGTCAATTTGATGCCCAATTCAATCGAGAATTTATTCGCTGCCAGCATGTACACTTAGAAATTAAATAAGCATTTAGACAAGATAAAATGAAAAAATAGACCTAAGTTTGAGTAAAACATTTTGGGTTTGTTTTGGCAAACCCAATATAGCTCGCTCGGCTCGGTCTGGCGTCTAGACTTAGTCAACGGGGTTACATTTGGTGGTATCAGAGTCATGTTATGATTTTTGGGAGGTAAGTTGTGTTAGTTGTGATGCTGTTAATTGATTGTATGACATGCACGGTGATTGATTATATGTTTCTATGGTTAAAATGTGATATGTTGGGGTAAAAGCTTGGGGACACATTGCCTTATTACTACAAGTACGAAATGATTTGTTTTGAAACGTGAGCATCTTAGATTCTTGCTTCAAGCTGGGCTAATTATTTTTGTTGTTGCATTTTCATGTTGTAGATACATGTTGTTTTTGAAAATGGGACCGAGACAAGAGACTCGAGCTAATACTAGTAATGCCGAGGATGAACATAATAGTGAGTTACCATATCCCCTACCAATTCATTTTGTCGGTACGAGAATCGGGGTGGTATACCTTAGGCACCGTAAGGGCTGATTTTTGGTGATATGACACCGTTGATCTAGGCTATGACTAGAAGGTTCCAAGGAGCTATGGGTGGAGTGCACGCGACTGCACCAGCACCTGTAGCGGTTGCTAATCCTGGACTCATGTTGGAATATTCGTGTAGCTTGGGAGGTAATGAGTTTAGAGGATTGGCTCATGAAGCTGCCGAGGAGTAGTTTGCGAGTACCCAGAGGATTCTTGGTCAGATAGAGTGTACATATGATCGTAAGTTGGGTTGTACAGTGTCTTTGCTTCAGGGAGATGCTTATAGTTGGTGGTCGACTACTATCGCGGGTATGGCACCTGCGGACGTGACATGGGAGTTCTTTGGTGCTACTTTTCAAAAAAAGTATTTGGGTTCCGAATACTAGGATGAAAAGAAGCGTGAGTTTATGGCGTTGGTTTAGGGTAACATTATTGTATCAGAATACGAGGTCCAGTTTGTTCGATTGAGCCAGTATGCACTTGAACTGGTTCCCAATGAATATCAGTGATGTGATCATTTCTGATACAGGTTGATTAAGGAGGTGAAGCCTTACATGTTGGCTTCAGATTACACTAATTTTGATGTTTTGGTTACCCAAGCTAAGGATATAGAGTAGAATCTGCGTTTGTCCTCTCGTTGGGGGAGTTCTAGCTTTGGGAAAAGAGTTGCTAAAACGAATGTTGGTAGAGACCAGTATAAGAGGAATTGAGATAAGAGATATCACCCTAATCAGAGACGTGGTAGAGGTAATGTTGGGCGTGGGCAGCAAGGTCAAAACACCTATGTTTGAGTACCCGAGTGTGAGCATTGTGGGAGGCGACATTCAGGAGAGTGTTAGAGAAGTCTCGGAACATGCTGGAGTTGTGGTTCAAGGGATCACATAAAGTGTGATTATCTGCAGTTGACTAAGGATGGACATGCTCTTGCGCCTGTTGTTGCTCCACAGAGAGGTTGTGGGCGCGGTTGAGGTAATTTCCAACATAGGGAAGAAGGTCAAAGGACTGTTGCACATACCGTGGCTATTCAACCTGAGGGTGGAGGACCTGCGAGGATGTATGCGCATAGCAAGGGAAGGAATGACATAGATGTGATTACAGATACTTTTACTTTACAGTCTATGTCATTACTTTCTTTAGTAGATTATGGTTTTACACATTCATATATCTTGCGCATGCATGCACAATCGGTTGATATACCTGTAGAAGTGTTGAATATGAGTATGTGAGTATCTAGTTCTTTCAGAGAGATGGTTGTTGCTAGGAGGTTTCTTAGGAGATGTTCTTTGATGTTTCAAGGTCATGTGTTTGCGGTTGATATGATAGAGTTGCCGTTTCATGGTTTTGACGTAATCTTGGGTATGGATTGGTTTACCGAGCATAGAGCTATGGTTGATTTTGAAACCCGAATATGAAGGAGGTACATGTTCATGATATCCGTATTATTTGTAAATTCTCAGGAGTGTTTAGGGAGGAGTTGCCTGGATTACTACCAGATAGGGAGGTAGAGTTATGTATCGAAACATATACAAATATGACTCTGAATTCGATTGCTCTGTATCGTATGGCACTAAAAGAATTGAAGGAGTTAACGATGCATCTTATGTTGGTTTATGGTGTGTGTTGATGCAAGATAGGAAAGTTGTGGCTTATGCATATAGGCTGTTGAAGTTGAACGAGCGCAATTATCTTACGCACGATTTAGAGCTTGCCGCGGTAGTGTTTACGTTGAAGATTTGGAGGCATTATCTGTATAGTGAGAAGTGTATTGTGTACATGGATCATAAGAGTTTGAAATATTTGATATCTCAAAAGGAGTTGAATCTTAGGATGTAGATGGTTGGAGTTGCTTAAGGATTATGATTTGACAATCGAGTATCATCTAGGTAAGGCTAATGTTGTAGTCGACGCCTTGAGTAGGAAGGTTGCGATGGAGTTGATGGCAATATTTGCGCCGTTAAGCGTGACATGAGATGGTGGTTTATTGGTCGAGTTGCAAGTGAAACCGTCGTTTTTACAGTTGGTCAAGGAGAAACAACCCTATGATGATTCGTTGGTACCACATGTTAAGAATATTATGGATGACAACCCGACAGATTTTTGTTTTAGTGATGATGGTGTTTTAAGTTTCAAGAGTCGAATAGTTGTGCCAGAGGATGTTGAGTTAAGGCGTACTATTTTGATTGAAGCTCATTCTAGTCCTTTTTCTATACATCCGAGAAGTACAAAGATGTATCAAGATTTGAAGAAGGAATATTATTGGGTTAGTTTGAAAAAGGATATAGTGGATTTTGATGCTCGATGTATGGTGTGTCAACGTGTTAAGGCTGAACATCAGTTTCCTTCTAGGTTGTTACAATTGTTGAGGATTCCAAAATGAAAGTGAGAGAGAATTACCATGGATTTTGTGTTAGGGTTTCCTTTGACACCATCAAAGAAGAATTCAGTTTGGGTGATTGTGGATCAGTTTACGAAGTGTGCACATTTTCTTGATGTGCATACAACGAATACTTTGGATAAGTTTGCAGAAATGCATATTGCAGAAATTGTGAGGTTGCATGGGGTGCCTAAGTCTATAGTATCGGATAGGAATCCGCGCTTTACAGTGAGGTTTTGGGAGTGTTTGCATAGAGCTTTGGGTACGCAATTGAATTTTAGTATTTCGTATCATTCTCAAATAGATGGTCAGTCTGAACGTGTTATCCAAGTGTTGGAGGATATGTTGTGGTGTTGTATCATTGATTTTCAAGGAACGTGGGAGAAGCAACTACCCTTAATGGAGTTTTCTTATAATAATAGTTATCGGGCGAGCATTCAGATGGGTTTGTATGAAGCTTTGTATGGTAAGAGGTGCTGTACGCCGCTTTGTTGGACTGAGGCTGGCGAGAAATATGTTTCTATGCCTGATGTGTTGAAGGGAACTAATGAGAAAGTGAAGCTTATTAGTGATAGGTTGAAGGAGGCATCGGATCGACAGAAGTCCTATGCAGATTTGAAGCGTAGGGAAGTTGAGTACGGGATTGGTGATAAAGTGTTCCTAAAAGTCTCGCCTTGGAAGAAGGTGATGAGGTTTGGACGTAAGGGTAAGTTGAGCCCGAGATTCATTGGACCCTATGAGGTATTGGAACATGTTGGTCCAATAGCTTATAGATTGAGGTTGACCTCGGAGTTGGATAAGATACATGATGTATTTCATGTATCGATGCTTATGAGGTATAGATCGGACCGATCGCATGTGATGCTTGTTGAGGAGATTGAGTTGAATCCAGACTTGTAAATTTTGAGAACGAAATTTCTTAAGGAGAAGAGTTGTAACGCCCCGAATTTGGGTCTAGAAGTTATCTAGATAGATTAGACGGTTCGGGTGAACTAGATTAGACGGTTCGAACTAGTTTAGGGAACTAATTCATAATAAATTGTTTTGGACTAAAATAAAATGTGCAAAAATGGCCTAAAATGTTTAATCAATATATTGAGGGTTTTGGTTAACTCAATTTGATAAAACAAATTCAGATTAAATAACATTTTGGTTTGGTGACTAAAATGTAAAATTTTCAAAACTATTTTTCGTGACTTAATCGTAAAAGGGTCAAAACTTAGAATATTTAAGGAGCTAATCTACCAATGTTTTTAATCATATTTTCCCTTAATTTAGGCTATTTTTAAATGGTTTTAAATAAAAATAAAATAGATTTAATTAATTTGGTTTTAATAGCTAATTTACTTTTCTCACGTAACTACTTTTGCTTTCAACTTTTCGTAGCAACCAAACTACTTTTCTTTTTCTAAAATGTCCAGGAATCAACTCATTTTGATTCCTCAAATGATTCTACATCAAAAACTTGCTTATTTGCTTGGAGATTTCACTCACGTCATGCCAATTAAGAGAGGAGTCAACCATTAGAGGTTATTTTCATTTCTCTCATCTAATCAAATGTTCTTGTAAAACCCTCAATCAAACAACCTAAGATATTACTCAACTAAGGAGGAAAAACAAACTTGCTTGCCCAATAAGCAAGTATTCGAACAAGAGAACCCAAAACAAATCAAAGGAACAACCAGTTAGAATCGTTACTTACTTTTAGAAGTTAATCGACTAAGTGCTGACATTATATGCATAGAGTATTTATTATTCCTAGCTTATTACGAAATCATTCATAACAACACGATCACCAAGCTCTTAGCAAAGTACACATGTTATATAGCAATGCCCACAATAAGAACCTATATGTATATATAAACAAACAAACTAGATTTGAATCACCTAAGCATTAGTATCCTTTACTCTAATAAAATTCTAACATACTCGAACAATAGTGTCTCTAAAATTTCTCAAACAATTCAATGATTTCCGCAAGATATTCAAGCATGAATCCTAAGTAATTTGCTTAAACAATCATATATAATTGTTTTTATAATAACTTACCGTCCTCAATTATGAAATTCTTGGGGCATACAACATTATAAGTTCTTACCAAAACAAACATATTCATACATTGTAACAATTCCCACAATCATGTAATACCATACACAAGAACCTAGCATGCATGTTATGGTCCTCCATAATCAATAAAGCCATCCACCAAGACATTCAAGCATTTGCATCACATATAGAATTTAAGGGCCTTTTCATACATCCATAAGAGCTCAAAATATCAGGCTAATATTTACATCCTAGTGCCACCCTTTTCTAGGAGTCTAATATAAACATTCAAAACATACTTTCAAAAACCTTCTTGTGACTTTGTGCAACTCCCCAACGCCAACTTTGTTTTCTCCTTTTCCTGAAATGAGTCGATGTGAGCAATTAGAATTCTTTTCGGCCTTGGCAAACAATAGACAATATGAGTGTGAACCAATTAATTAAATGCATGCTATAATTGAGATAATTCAATCAAGACCAAGACTAACAAAATCACAATCTATATCTTCAAGGCTCACTAGACCAACTAGCAATAACAATCACCCTTTAGCTTCATAGAGATCGAAACTATAGCAAGCCTTTACTAGGAGTATACAATTATCTATCATACACTCATGTATAACACATGTAATTAGTCATTCATTAAATCCTTTTTTAATTAAGCAACCAAAAGTTGTCTTAGGGGCCTTGATTAGATATTATCCTAGAAACAATCTTCATTCGAAGCAAATAACAAGCAATGGTAGGTTTTACCATTGAAACATTTTCCATGGATTCAAGAACATTCAAGGGTACCGTGGTACCAACAAGGGACCGTAGTCCGTAACAAACTGAGCTCAGGAACTTTGGCATGCCAAACAAGCTAGGACCAATACCAATCAAGGCTTAAGGTATAGTTTCCATTATTTGCATACCTTAATTTCACAAGAAATAAACCATAGATATAATAAGCTATCCATGGTAATTTAAGTCATCAAAATCACAATGATGCTTGATTTAATCAAATAATTTACCAACTTACCTTGGTGCACTTACCTCATTAGGACTCAAGCAAGCAAAAGCAAACATAGGCACATAGGCCTCAATTGACATTCGAAATTCTTTGATTCTTAAGACAACTCTACATTTAATTGAATACAAATTACACTCACAGATTTGTAGAGCTAACTTTGATCCTTTGTCACGACTCCTTTCAATATTTCATCATCTGGCTCGAACCCCTCTTTTTCTAATAAAGAAAATACAACACGATACATATATATATCAGATTTCATTTTACTTGATATAACTCTAGTAATATAAATGTTACCTAAAATCCTCTTTGTTCATAGCATTAAAATTCTTATTCATTACAGCTTAAAAACCAACTCATTACTCCGTTCGAATCTACCTCAATGTCACTAGTTTTCACAATAGTCCAGGGCAGATTTGATTCTCCTGTTTCCCATCGATTTATACAGCCCCTTTCTAACACTTTTTAGTATACTTTAAGTCACCTAAATTTTACTATAACAGTGCCAAATCACTCAAACTTCCAGAACAACCTGTTTCAAAATCAATATTGAGTAGGACAACATCTAGTATCTCTAATTTAAAGCTATACATCAAGCATGTACTCAAAACATGAATTTTTAGCCTTAAGAATTGACCTAAATGATTCAATTTGTCATGTTCTCAACCATATCATGTTAATTCAAGTTTCAACTAGCCAAATATTCCATTCTACATCAACCTATCCAAACGAAATTCTCCTATCAAGCCTACTTCCGAAACAACACCCAATTTACATGAAACCTCTTCAAATTACGATCAAAACAAGAATTTAGCAAGGAACTTACAATTACTTGAACATGCAATAATTTAAATCCCAACTTGCAATTGAATTTTCAAGTATTCATCCTCTAGGCTGAAAGCTTTTATTCTCTCCCTCTCTCAACTCACATTTCAGTTCCAACGAAAGAATAAAGAAAATAATAACTATTTGTTTGTCTTCAAATTGAAAGGAACCAAGCCACACGTGGACACCTTCACTATCTAACACATCATTAATCCCCTTTTAAATTTACTAGTTACCATGCAAGCATTCACATTTACAATATACTCAATTGGTCCTTTCTATAATTACTCCCCCTATTTCATTTGGTTCATTTCGGTCCTTAAAGTCACATTGTAGCCACTTAATTAAGTCTTCAATTTTTGTGACAAGGTTCCTTCTATAGTGTAGTTTAGGATGTTACAAATCCCCCCTTAAGGAAATTCGTCCCCAAATTTACCTGAGGAAAACAAGTGTGGGTATTGATCCCTCATGGTTGATTCGGGTTCCCAAGTAGGTTCTTGGCCTCTATGATTCTTCCACAATTCTTTAACAAGGGAGATAGTTTTATTTCAGATTTTCCTGTCTTCTTGATCAATAATTTGAATAGGTTATTCATTATAAGTTAAATTGGAGTTCAACTCCACTTCATCGGGCTCGAGAATGTGAGATGGATCTGACTGGTAGCTGCGTAGCTTAGATACATGAAATACATTATGTATTTTGTTAAATTCTTCTGGTAAGGATAATCGATAAGCAACAAGGCCTATATTTTCTACTATATCGAATGGTCCGATAAAATGGGGACTGAGTTTGCCCTTTTTCCCAAATCTGAAAATCTTTTTCTAGGGTGATACTTTAAGAAACACTCTATCTCCTTCTTGATGTTGAATGTCCTTTCTCTTACGATCAGCATAAGCTTTTTGCCGGTCGAAAGTTTCTTTTAATCGACTACAAATGACTTGTATTTGCTCTTCTATTTCACGAAGTAGTTTCGCCCCCAAGGCTTTATTCTCACCCAACTCCGACCAACACAAAGGGGTTCTACATCTCCGCCCATATAAAGCTTCGAAAGGTGCCATTCGAATAGTAGATTGATGACTATTGTTGTAGGAAAATTCGGCTAGGGGCAAGATTTTCTCCCAATTCTTGCCAAAATCAAGTATGCAAGCCCTAAGCATATCCTCTAGAACTTGAATGATTCTTTCAGACTGACCATCTGTTTGGGGGTGAAAGGCCGTACTGAGATTGATTTTTGACCCGAGAGCTTCCTGTAGGGACTTCCAAAATCTAGAAGTAAATATAGAGTCTCGGTCTGAGATGATGGAAACAAGAATGCCATGAAGTCTTATTATTTCCCGAATGTACAACTCTTCTAATTGTTCCAAACTCATGCTCATTCGAACGGGGAGAAAGTGAGCTGATTTTGAAAATCTATCCACAATCACCCAAATGGTATCCTTTTTCTTTGGGGGACAAAGGCAAACCATTAACAAAATCCATCGTTATTTGCTCCAATTTCCATTGAGGTATTTCAATAGGTTGCAACAAACCCGAATGAACTTGGTGTTTGGCTTTTACTTTCTGACGAACTAAGCATTTAGATACAAAGTTTGTAATAGCGGATTTCATTCCTGGCCACCAATACAAGTCTTTGATATCTTTATACATCTTCACGGATCCTGGATGTATTGAAAAAGGGCTATTGTGAGCTTCTTGCAAAATTTCTTTTCTTAAGGCAGGATCATTAGGAATACATACTCTATTCCAGAAATAGAGTAATCCATCCTCTCTTAAAGAGAAATCTGATTCGGTACCATTCTTAAGTTTGAGCTCAATTTCTTGTAATTTAGGATCCGATTGTTGAAGTAATCGAATTCTAAGTACCAGACCTGATTGAATTCGAATGGTGGCCATTGATCTTTGCTTTTTGGACACTCGAAAATGGGCATTTATAGAGTTTGAAGCTACAAAATGGTAAGACAAGTTTTTAGACATAGATCATTTCAATCTTTCGAATAGATAGAAGGAAGTGAAGTAGTTTGTTCGAAAATTACCACTAAAATGTTATCGACTGAGTGCATCGGCCATAACATTGGCTTTGCCCGGGTGATAATCTATGACCAAATCATAGTCTTTTAGCAATTCGATCCATCTTCTTTGTCGAAGATTGAGCTCTTTAATAGTGCCTCCATATCTTCTAGGCAAAGATTATCGTAGCTAACTTAAGATCGTGTGTTGGATAATTGAGCTCGTGAGATTTTAACTGTCAAGAAGCATAAGCTACAACCTTGTTGTCTTGTATAAGAACACATACCAAACCTAAGTGAGATGCATCACTAAATACGGTAAATTCTTTTCCCGATTCTGGTTGGGTCAAAATCGGGGCTCGAGTAAGTACATCCTTCAATTGGTCAAAACTTCTTTGCTGTTCTTTTGACCAAACAAATGGTGTTTCCTTTCGAAGTAGTTTGGTTAAGGGGGTGGTAAGGATAGAAAAGCCTTCCACGAATCTTCGATAATAATCGGCTAAGCCAAGGAAACTCCAAACTTCACTAACATTTCTTGGAGACCTCCATTCAATTATCGATTGAATCTTTTTCAGGTCAACCTTAATCCCTGCAGCAGAAATTACATGCCCAAGAAAAGATACTTCAGGTATCCAAAACTCACATTTATTTAGTTTGGCAAAGAGTTGATTTTCCCAGAGGGTTTGCAAGACTATTCTGAGATGTTTTGAGTGTTCGGATTCATCCTTAGAGTAGATGAGATTGTCATCGATGAAAACTACAATGAACTTGTCCAGATAAGGTTTAAAAACCCGATTCATGAGATCCATAAATGCAGCAGGGGCATTTGTTAAGCCAAAAGGCATCACAAGGAACTCGTAATGACCGTATCAAGTCCGAAAAGTAGTCTTGGGTATATCAGATTCCTTAACCTTCATTTTATAATATCCAGATCTTAGATTGATCTTGGAAAACACGGATGCACCTTTCAACTGATCGCACAAGTCTTTAATCCTGGGAAGAGGATACTTTTTCTTAATTGTAACTTGATTAAGCTGTCGATAATCTGTGCACAGCCTCATAGAACCATCATTCTTCTTAACAAAGAGTACCAGAGCTCCCTACGGAGACGAACTGGGTTGAATAAATCCTTTGTCTTGCAATTCTTGCAACTACTTTTGAAGTTCTTTCAATTCAACCGGGGCCATCCTATAGGGAGAAATGGATATAGGGTTGATTCCAGATTGAGTCTCGATTCTAAATTCCACCTCTCTGGTTAGGGGCAATCCTGAAAGTTCCTTAGGAAAAACATCAGAAAAATCAGACACAGTTGGTATTGAATTAATATCAAATTTGGTTTTAAAAACTCCAAGAATATTAGCAATTAGGGGGTTCGGCTCTTTGGATTTCGAGTGAAGAAGAAGTATTGATTCTTTTCCTAGCCCCCTAAGATATAGTTTCCTCTTTTAACAATCAACCCAGGCTCTATGTTTTCCTAACCAGTCTAACCCCAAGATCAAGTCAAATTCACAATAAGGTAAGACACAGAGATCTATTGGAAAGGGAATGTTTTGTATGAAAAGGGGCAATTTTTACAAATGAGCTTTAAGGTTACATTGCCTCCTAAAGGATTCGAAACCTCTAACCCTTGTTCAACTAGTTCAAATTTCATGTTAAGTCTTTCAAGCAAGGGAAAGCAAATAAATGAATAGGTGGATCCCAGGTCGACTAAAGCATATACAGAATTATTATTGAGTTTAATTGTACTTGCGATGACATTAGGTGTATCTTTATCATCTCGGCCTTTGATGTGATATACCCGAGCGAGGCTCAAGATTCTTGATGTGTGGATCTAGAAGCTTGACTCTGGGTTCTTTCTGAGTATGCTTGCTTCGGTCCTTTGCCTTTAGGTGATTGAACAAGCATAGAATTGGAAGCTACCTTAACCGAAGTCTTGTTCCCAAATTGAGGGAAATCTCTAACAAAATGATCTAAACTTCAACATTGGTAGCATGCATTCGATTTCTTCCTACAAGGGCCCGAATGGAAATTCTGGCAATGTTGGAAAAGATGAGATTGAAGTTCTATAGCCGAGTTTCTCGAGCTAGCAACAGACATGGCCAGTGTCGAGTTTCTGATCATAGACTGAGGATTGGGTAAGAAATTCCCTTTTTGAAAAGGAGTTTGATTAGAATAGTTTCCTCTATTGACTTTTGGATTTCTTAGATGACCAAAATGTCTTGTTTTCATCCCTCGGTCTCTTATCTTTTCTGGGGTAATTATCCTTCCTCTCGTCAGCAGCTTTCAACTTAGCCTCCGTAGCGATTGCTCGGTTCACCAGATCTTGGAAATCAGTAATTCCAAGAGTCGTAAACATTGGACTTAGTTCATCATTCAATCCCTCGATAAACATTTTGCACTTATCTTATTCTTTCTTGATGTACTCCGACCCGTATTTGTAGTATTTACAAAAGTCACTGACATATTGCTCAATTGGCCTTCCCCCTTGCTTCAAGTACAAGAAACGTCTTCTCCTTTCAGCTAAATATTGCTCGCTCACATACTTCTTTCGAAACTATTTCAAAAAGAAATCCCATGTAATTGCCTCCTTCGGGGCCGTGAGAGTTGTAGTCTCCCACCAACTCAAAGCTTCAAGGGCTAACAGAGCTTCAACACACTCTAACTTGTGTTTATCTGAACACATGAGTTGTTTGGTTAGGATTCTAATGGTAGTTTCCAACCAATATTCCGCTGCTTCGAGATTTTCTTCATCAGATCCCACAAAGGTATAGGCTCGATATTGAGCCAATTTATCCATCGGGGCCTTAGTTTGGATCACTATAGGTGCAAGAGGGTCATTTTGCTTTAGATTAGTGAAAAATTGATTGAATACCTCAGTCATGCTGAGAAGCCATTCTTTTTGAATTTGATTCATTTGGGGAGCCTCAGGCTGTGGTTCAACAGCTTTCTGAGGATTTGCTCGATCTTGATTAAGTCTAATACTTCCTCCTTCATTGGAGGAGCCAGCCGGGCTATTTCCATCCCGAGCCAGATGTGTCTCAGACATCTAAAATAAACATTCAAGGGAGGCTTTATTAAACAAATTCACAAGTATACTTAAGATTCAACTCCTAGATGGCACAACCTAAACTGATTTAGTCCAAGGATCGACTAAACCTTAGATCTGATTACCAAAATGTAATACCCTCAATCAAACAACCTAAGATATTACTCAACTAAGGAGGAAAAACAAACTTGCTTGCCAAACAAGCAAGTATTCGAACAAGAGAACCCAAAAAAAATCAAAGGAACAACCAGTTAGAATCGATACTTACTTTTAGATGTTAATCGACTAAGTGCTAACATTATATGCATAGAGTATTTATTATTCCTAGCTTATTATGAAATCATTCATAACAACATGATCACCAAGCTCTTAGCAAAGTACACATGTCATATAACAAGGCCCACAATAAGAACCTATATGTATATATAAGCAAACAAACTAGATTTGAATCACCTAAGCATTAGTATCCTTTACTTTAATAAAATTATAACATACTTGAATAGTAGTGTCTTGAAAATTTCTCAAACAATGCAATGATTTTCGTAAGATATTCAAGTATGAATCCTAAGTAATTTTCTTAAACAATCATATATAATTGTTTTTATAATAACTTGCCGTCCTCAATTATGCAATTCTTGAGGCATACAACATTATAAGTTCTTACCAAAACAAACATATTCATACATTGTAACAATTCCCACAATCATGTAATACCATACACAAGAACCTAGCATGCATGTTATGGTCCTCCATAATCAATAAAGCCATCCACCAAGACATTCAATCATTTGCATCACATATAGAATTTAAGGGCCTTTTTATACATCCATAAGAGCTCAAAATATCAGGCTAATATTTACATCCTAGTTGCACCCTTTTCTAGGAGTCTAATATAAACATACAAAACATACTTTCAAAAACCTTCTTGTGACTTTGTGCAACTCCCCAACGCCAACTTTGTTTTCTTCTTTTCCTGAAATGAGTCGATGTGAGCAATTAGAATTCTTTTAGGCCTTGGCAAACAATAGACAATCTAAGTGTGAACCAATTAATTAAATGCATGCTATAATTGAGATAATTCAATCAAGACCAAGACTAACAAAATCACAATCTATATCTTCAAGGCTTACTAGACCAACTAGCAATAACCATCACCCTTAGCTTCATAGAGATCGAAACTATAGCAAGCCTTTACTAGGAGTATACAATTATCTATCATACACTCATGTATAACACATGTAATTAGTCATTCATTAAATCCTTTTTAATTAAGCAACCAAAAGTTGTCTTAGGAGTCTTGATTAGATATTATCCTAGAAATAATCTTCATTCGAAGCAAATAACAAGCAATGGTAGGTTTTACCATTGAAACATTTTCCATGGATTCAAGAACATTCAAAGGTACCGTGGTACCAACAAGGGTCCGTAGTCCATAACAAGCTGAGCTCAGGAACTTTGGCATGCCAAACAAGCTAGGACCAATACTAATCAAGGCTTAAGGTATAGTTTCCATTTCATTATTTGCATACCTTAATTTCACAAGAAATCAATAATAGATATAATAAACTATCCATAGTAATTTAAGTCATCCAAATCACAATCATGCTTGATTTAATCAAATAATTTACCAACTTACCTTGGTGCACTTACCTTATTAGGACTCAAGCAAGCAAAAGAAAACTTAGGCACATAGGCCTTAATTGACATTCAAAATTCTTTGATTCTTAAGACGACTCTACATTTAATTGAATACAAATTACACTCACATAATTGTAGAAAATACAACACGATATATATATATATTAGATTTCATTCTACTTGATATAACTATGGTAATATAAATGTTACCTAAAATCCTCTTTGTTCATAGCATTAAAATTCTTATTCATTACAGCTTAAAAACCAACTCATTACTCCGTTCGAATTTACCTCAATGTAACTAGTTTTCACAATAGTTTAGGGCAGATTTGATTCCCCTGTTTCCTATCGATTTATACAGCCCCTTTCTAGCACTTTTTAGTATACTTTAAGTCACCTAAATTTTACTATAACAGTCCCAAATCACTTAAACTAGAACAACCTGATTCGAAATCAATATTGAGCAGGACATCATCTAATATCTCTAATTTAAAGCTATACAACAAGCATATACTCAACATGAATTTTTAGCCTTAAGAACTGACCTAAATGATTCAGTTCGTCATGTTCTCAACCATATCATGTTAATTCAAGTTTCAACTAGCCAAATATTTCATTCTACATCAACCTATCCAAACGAAATTCTCCTATCAAGCCTACTTCTGAAACAACACCCAATTTAGATGCAACCTCTTCAAATTAAGATCAAAACAAGAATTTAGCAAGGAACTTACAATTACTTGAACATGCAATAATTTAAATCCCAACTTGCAATTGAATTTTCAAGCATTCATCTTCTAGGCTGAAAGCTTTTATTCCCTCCCTCTCTCAACTCACATTTCGGTTCCAACGAAAGAATGAAGAAGAGACTAACTATTTGTTTGTATTTAAATTGAAAGGAATCAAGCCACACGTGGGCACCTTCACTATCTAACACATCATTAATCCCCTTTTAATTTTACTAGTTACCATGCAAGCATTCACATTTACAATATACTCAATTGGTCATTTCTATAATTAATCCCCCTATTTCATTTGGTTCATTTCAGTCCTTAAAGTCACATTGTATCCACTTAAATAAGTCTTCAATTTTGTGACAAGGTTCCTTCTATATTATAGTTTAGGATGTTACAGTTCTTTGCTGAAATTCTCAAGTTCTTGATCATTTTCAATCAAATTTTTATATGGGTTGATGACTAAATGGATCTTTGTTATGTATTTGATTTGTGGTGGTATTGATTGATTTAGATCACATCTAAAGTATATTTTAATATTATGGGAAGAGATTTACAAAAGAAATATTGAAACTAATTGAACTTCTAATTTTCTAGGTTGTGAATAGTTGGATTTTGAGGTGTTTATGGTGTTAAAAGGCTTCTGGAAGTATAAGGTGGTTATGTAAGTATTTTTAGATGTTTATTGATGTTTTTAAGGTGTTCAAATCGATAGGTTGTGGCTGGGCTTTATTTATGTAGTATTTGGTGATATTTTCGGTTGTTTTAGAAGGTGTTTTGATGGTTTTTAGTGAGGCGAAGTTGGGAATTATTGTTGCTGGGATTATGGATGCATAATGATGCATTAATAATATGTTTTATGTGGATAAAACATGGGGATATTGATCCTATAACAATTGACAAAGTTTCAGAAGCTTCGGACGCTTGATTTCACATCGGCAAGTGGAGCTTTGTGTCGTCGGTGAGTGGAAACAAGATTTAAAGGTTTGAAAGTGATTTTGTGAGTTTATATTAATCCTGAAATGCTTTTCTAAGCTCGAAAGTAAGTATTGGACGTTCTCGCTCACGTTTTCAGTTTTGTAAAATACATTCTCATGCTCTTGTTTATGGTTTTGATTACTCACTGTTATATACATGTTTTAGCAATGAAAAATGTTGCAAATGATCATATGTTGAAGATCTATTAGTATGAAAAATGGTTTGTGAAAGGTTTTAGAGAAAGCTAAAATACTTGGTTTATTGTATTGGAAATTGGTTTGATTGAAGCATATGTAAAATAGTGAGGTAACATACTTTAATTGAGTATATTAGCAAGTGTCAATGTTTAAAAGTTATCGGATATAGTTGGCTAGCCATAGGATTTAAAATGAACTTTAATAAGTTGCATCATGTGTGTTGAGGGTGGTGTTCCACCATGGGAACCGCGGCGGTCGAGGGGTAATTGTGTAGAATTCTCCCGCCGGTGGATTTGTACATCGTATCCATTGAAGGGTAGTAGTACCATGCTCTGGTTTGAGGATGTATGTGAAGTGGTCGAAGGAGTCACTTGTAACGTCCCAGTTTTGGGCCTAGTGGTTTATAGGCTGATTAGACGGTCCAATGGATTGGGTTAGAGATTCGAGTCAGATTAGGGATTAAAATCGAATTAAATATTTTTGAGTGAGAAAATATTTGGGAAAATATCTAAAAATCATTATTTAATATATGAATATTTTTGGGAAAGTCAATTTTAAATAATGGAATTTGAAAATGTGACATTTCAGCTAGTGATCAAAATGTAAAGAATGGAAACTGTTTTTAGTTACTGTTTTGTAAAAGGATCAAAACTTTGAATATTTAAGTAGCTACTTGACCAAAGTCTAATATCAGTATTTTCTCCTTAATTGGATATTTTGAAAAGATTTGGGAAGAGTATAAATAGATTTTGGGGAATTAATTTCATAATTAATTCCTAAGCAAATTTCACGTAACTTATTTTTCTCTAAAAGATTTTTTTCAAATTCTCTTCAGCCAAACACTTTCTTCTTCTTCAAAATATTCAGGTAACTTCTTGATTTCACCAATCTTTCAATTGCAAAAGAATTCTTAATCGATTTCTATCAAAACATTATTGTTTTAATCTTGTTTTCTCATGTAAATTTATACAATTAAGGAGGAAAGTCAACATTAGAGGTGAGCTTCATCCTTCTCCTCTAATGTATGGTTCTTTAATGAAATTCCCAAGTTATTTATCCTTTACATATGTTTTCTATTAAGTTTTAAGGATTTAATTATGAAAATTGGTTAAATTAAGGTTTAATTTATGAGATTAAGTGATTTTCGTTTCAGATCTATTTTGCTAAGTTCTTGATTGGTTATAATCATAATTTTGATGTTTTATAATGTTAATAAGTTGGCTTTAGCATTGGAACCCAAAACTATGTGAATCTCTAATTGATTAGGTTGCTATTGTAGTGTCTTTGGTGAGTTTTGGTTGATTAATGAATGCTGGAAGTATAAGGATGATGTTAGGCTGTTTTTGGATGTCAATGGAAGTTAATTTATGGATTAAACCTTTATTTTTTGGCTGGGATAAGTGTAGAAGTTTGTTGATGTTGATTTCAGTAGTTTTGAAAAGGTTTCGGCTAGAGTTTGTAGAGGATTGTTGTGGATTGATGTTGCTGGGTTTGTGGATGCATTTTGATGCATTGAATCCTCTATTTTTTGTGGTGAAACTAGGGGAGGTTGATCCTCAAGCTTGAAGTGTCGTTTCAGAAGCTTTGGAGGGATAATTCGCGTCAGCAAATGATGCTTTGTGAAGTCGGTGAATGAGAATGTGGATTTCAGCTTTGAAATGGTTTAACGGTTATATTGGGGTTTAAAATTAGCTTGAAACTCTAGTTTAAACTTAGAAGTAAGTATAAAAAGATTTCTCCCTTGCTCGTGCTTTTACAAAATGGATTTTATGAACTTGTTTTGAATGACATAGTACCTACTGTTTAAGCATGTTTTAAAGTATGTTTAATACTGTTTTTGATCATGTAATAATGATGGATGCATTTGGTAAATGATCCATGGAAGTATGTGAGATACTTGTTTTAAAGCATGGTTTGTTGCTTTGGAAATAGTTTTTAATTATTGCATATAATAATAATGAGGTACATGGTTAATAATGAATTATATTGGCAAGTGATGTGGTTTAAAATGTTATCGGATATAGTTGGTCGGCCATAGGACTGATAGTGCATTATAAAAAGTCACCCCGGGTGTTGAGGGTTGTAAGGTATTGAATACTCCACCCGAGTACCATAACAGTTGAGGGGTTATATGGTACCAAAAACTCTCGTTAGTAGATTATACACCTATATGATGATTTGGGTTGTGATTCTACCCGGTTGTGATTGTACCATAATTCCAGTTGAGGTTGTATGAAGTGTTGAGAGGACACTTGTTGAATCCGTGTATCCGATGTAATATTTTTTGAAATGGAACTTTGTTCATGATCACTTGAAAGCCAATATAATTATTAATGTATCATGTTGATGGATGTTAATGTATAATGTTGGTTTATACATGTTTACTCTTCAAGCTTTGCATATGGATTGTTATGCATGGAAAGGCTTAAATTGAGGGTTAGCAATGAGATTTGTTGTTGATCCATGATACATGTTGCATATGGTTTAATATGTTGGTTTTTAAAAGTGTTAAGTGCATGATTTTTGATAAGTCTAATATTTGCATATTTTTCACATATATATACCTATATTTTAGTGTTCTAATCCAACTATAAATCTATGTTTTAACAAGTATTTGATTTTTTACGGATTTTGACAACTAAAGGATAATACATGCTTAAAAGAGAAGTTTTAGTTAGATTTGGATTTTAAGAAGCACTTAACATAAGAAGAGGAATTCTACTTCAATTTTAACTTTTATGTTTTATATTACATTTGGAGTAGGATAGAGTTTTAAATTAAATCTTATTGTAATTCCTTCTCCTAGTTGATGTAAATGACCTCTATTATAAATAGAGTCATGAGGAGAAGAGAAATGATTCATCCCATAATTCTCATTCTTCTATTCTTTGTTGATTTCCCTTCTCCATGAGTTACTAAACTCTTTTTCTAGTTAAGGTTTAGGTTCGAGGTTATTAATAAAAGTTTTTAGTGAGATTTCTTGTTCTTCATCTTCTTCATCTATTTCAAGTATTTTTATATCTTATGGGCTTATTCAACACGTATATATTGGATTATACATACATACATACATACATATATATATATATATACGATAACCAATCGAGGCATCCTTGATACAAGTGGTAAGTAACCAAACAACGAGTTAGAATGTATGAATTCATATTCTTGATAAGTTACGGATTAGTGGTTTGATAGTTTATGTGCATTGGGTCTCTTAATTCAATAAAGCAATTTGATAGGTTTTAATTCTAAGTGGATTATCTAAGGATTTTAATCTTGATAATAAGAGTTAGTTATTTATGGATTATTAAGTGATTATCTACTAAGTAAGAGAGATTGGGTTTAATTGTGGATTATCAATTAACCTATAACCAAGCTATTTGAGATTGATGCAGGTTTGTCTTTTTTGAAGTTCGATGATCTAAAACTTGGATTAATACACAAAGATCTACCTTAACTAGAGTTCCTTTTAATATAGAATTCTCATTTACTTTAAATTGTTTTCTTCAATTCTACTCAAACCCAAAAACCCCATTTTACTTTAATTGCTTGTGAACTTAATCTCTTAACCGCTCTCTGTAGGATCGACCCTACTTGCCACTAATACAAATTCAAAGAACAAGTAGGTATTATTTTTTGACGAATTCGACACCCATCAGTTTTCAAGGCATGATGTTTTGTAAGATGATTGAAATGGTGATTTCAATGTGGTTTCAGAAAATGGTTTTAAAATGCATTAATGTTGTGTTATTTGAGCACTCCTAACTAAGCCTAGTGTGCTTACGATCTCTTTTTCCATCAATGCAGAGAATTAAAGGTTGGAGGCAGTGAGCAACCAAGGGAAAATCCAAGGACTCGGTTAACGTGAAAGTATGATTTTTGAACTAGACTTTTAGTAATAAAGGAAATGGGGGTTCGTTGTTGATTTTTGGGATGGTTTTGGGTTAAACTCCTTGTTTTGAGCAAGTTGTTGCATTGTTTTGGAGTTGTAATTGGCCTTATATGTTTGGTTGTTTCCTTGAAATTATGTTTCATATGGTAGTTGGTTGTTTTCTAGGAAGCATGCCTTTAGATTCCCGGTTGAAGTAAGATGCCATGATTTGAACATGTTTCTGTAATGTTTTAACATGATTTGATCTTTAGAATTGTTGTGTATATGTTTGAGGTTTGATAGAATATGTTTGGACCCTTGATTGTATGAAAAACCAGCAAAATTAGGCATTTCAGGCTCATGTGTATCGGTATGGTAGAGGTGTATCGATACGAGTAAGTGTATTTTTGGCCTGCATATCGATATGGGTATAAGTGTTTCGATACGGTTTTGAGCTACTAGAATTTTAGGAAAAATGATTTGTAACCCGCGTATCGATACGCCTGGGGACTGTATCGATACGCCTGGTCATTATGTCTGTTAATTTTGATATTAAAAGTTTCAGATTCTTCCATTTTGGTCCCTGATTGTTATGCATGCAATTAAATAAGTTTGGATGGTCGTTTCAAGCTAAAATTTGACAAGTGAGCATGAACCTGACTAATTGAGGATTGGTAACTTCATATTTAACTAAGTCACTGTAATTTTTCTAGAATTGCATTTTGGTCCCTAAATAAGATATAAGAAAAAATAAACGTAATTCGAGTTAAATCTTTGCGGGTTTGTTTCGACAAACCTAATGTAGCTCGCTCAGTTTAGTTTAGTGACTAGACTGGATTTCAAAGTTCCCAGATTTGCTCAGTATGACGGAACCAGCTGCCCGAAGATTCACTTGACCATGTTTTGTAGAAAAATTGAGGGATACATAAAGAATGAAGAGTTGTTGATCCACCACTTCCACGATAGCCTGACGGGACCTGCAACAGTGTGGTATAACCGTTTGAACAGAAACCAAATTAGGTCATGGGGTGACCTTGCTAATGCCTTCTTGAGTCAATACAGATATGCTTTAAATTTAGCGCCCTGTCGTCAATTTCTTCAGAATGAGAGAACGAGGCCAAATAAAAGCTTTAGGGAATATGCACTAAGGTGGCGATGTTTGGCGACCTAAGTCCAGCCTCATATAGCGGAAGAAGAGTTGACTCCCCTGTTCCATGCAATGCTTCCCTCTCATTTCTTCGATGTGATGTTGGAGAAATCGAGAAACAAATTCAAAGATTTCATGACGATTGAAGAGAGGATAGAATACGCAATCAAAGAAGGAAAATTGGGGTCTAAGTCCAAGGACCGAATCAAAGATAAGATAGATAAAGACGGAGAGGTAAATGAGTGTCATCTCCAGGGTTCACGTGGCCGTAAAAGAAGAAGATAGACTGACAACTCGGGGTCATCAAGGAAAATTCCTCGGACGAGCGTAAATTTGGAGGTGTTCGGAACATCTATCTCAGACATATGGCCTCATTTGGTAGGGGGTCACTATCTTGCTCCTAGACCGATGAAGATTGCACCTGACCCATCTGCCCATAGTTTTGACTCGAGTAGCACATACGAATTCCATATGGGGCACTGGGGCATCCCACCAGAAAATGCAGACCTTTATTGGAAGAGATCAAGAAGCTGATCAATGATAGGACCTTGACACAACAGCTGATCCAACAGTGGAGGACCAAAGATGAGGGGCAAGTCTGCATAGTGCTGAGGAAGCCATAGATGTCTCTACATTAAAAGACTTTCTTGAAGTAATACAAGGAATCAACTTTACTACATGTGGCCCACATGTGGTAAAGATCTTTTGTGAAGGGGATGTTTGTTGATTTTTATTCCAATGAAGAACACATTTCGCTTAACATACAATGTTCTTGAAAGCACATAGATGTATATTTTCTCACCATTGTAGGGCACTGGATATCAATTGCAAGATGTGACATTAGATGGATGTTGTGACAGTGATGATGTGTGATCTTCCCTACCAGACTCTGGTCAGCAAAGCAAGATTACTACTCTTTCGATGATGTTCAAGGACGAAAAAGCTCCAAGTGTCAACCATGTAGAGTTGCTTGAAATTGAAACTCTAGGCATAATCTCCGAGGTAGTAAAGAATTAAAAATAAGAATTAAAAAAAAGGGGGAAGAATTGAAAAAAGAAGAAGAGAAAAATACGAGAAAAAATGGAAGAAAAAGAAAGAAAGAAAAGAGAAAGAAAGAGAAAAGAATAATAAAAAACACTCCTATGTTTGAAACCTGGTAATAGGTTTGTTCGGATAAGAGTGTGGGAATTTGAGGGCACTCCGCTGAAGCGATAAGGTGGCAATACACCATCCAATTCAAGAAACCTTAGCTTCATGAGTGATGGTAGTATTTTCAAATCGTGGCTATGCCGAGTAATTTGGGGCAATGTTATTTTCTCCATCGTTGTCCTCAAGACAAAGGACTGTGACGAATTGATTTCCCTAAATAATGATAAAAGCGATAAAAAAGAGAGGAAAAGAGAAAAAAGAAGAAAAGAAAAAAGAAAATAAAGAAAAAAGGGAAAAAGAAAAAAAAGGAGAAAAAAGAGAAAAGAAAAGAAAGAAAAATAAACGATAGCATAGGTAAAATTAAAACTCGTACCACCTAGAACTCTATTCTTAGAGTAATATTTCTGCACTCAAGTGGTCATACAAGCCCACCCATTTGGGGCGGAGTAGGTAATGAGAATTGAGAAAGAGTAGTATTCTGCAGCAACGCGGTAATCATGAGGATGAACCGAGTCACCTGGGAAGACTTCACAACCTTGAATTACTGAATGGTTGAATCTAAGACACTTTTGCACTTGATATCTAGAGCTCCTATTTTATGATTTCAAGATCATGCATGTTAATCTAAATGATACCCTTCAGTGGAATGCCAATCAACAAATTGACAAGTTAAAGCAACAAAGATTTCCATGTATTACTTCAGAGATAAGATCCAGAACACAAGGTAGCGGATATTATTGGAGCACCTAACCAGAGGCAATCCCACAATGTATAGGATGAAGATGATGAAAAGAGCATATATGTCAGACAGCTCAAGAACAAGAAGCGGGTTTCAGCCATGATGCCTTGGTTGGTTCAAGAAAATGAAGGACGAACCAGGACGAGAATGATATTACAAAGTACGGTGGACGGTAAGAGGTAAACATTGAGTCTCTAAAGGATTAAAGCACAGGGATCGAGAAATGGTTTCCGTCAAGAGGCAGCAAGAAAATTGAGATTAAGTTCAGAACATAGAAGCATTTTGCTCACCCCAATGACGAAACTAACAAGTACTCAGAATGTTGGGCCAAAGGAGTTGGAAGGTAGCCGAGCTCATGATCAAGTGGGGCAATGCAGAACAGGAAGAATGGTAAGAATCTCTGCACACGCATGATATAGAGTTTGTTTGTGGAGTGGGTAAAAACCCCGAAGAAGGAAGGCAAGTGCTCGTGCAAAAGAACAAGAACGGATAATCATTTAACAAAAGTTGACAAAAATGAAGATCAAAACTGACCATACTGCAAAAAAAGAAAGGAAACGGAGAAATCCGAAGAATGACTTTTTAGGGCAGGGGATTTTAAAACATGACTAAAAATAAAAAGAGAAAGAGAAAGAAAAAAGACATGAACCAGATAAATGACTGATCAAAGGGCATACTGCAATAGGAGAGAAGGAAGGGAATTTGAGAAATAACCTTCCATGGCATAAGACTTTAGAACAGAAAAATGATGATAAAAAGAGAAGAAGAAGAAAGAGGTAAAAGAGAGAAAAAGAAAAAGAAGAAGAAAGAAAAAGAAGAAAAAGAAAGCACGACATTGCATGCATCATATAGATAGAGGCATGTCAATTTTTGCTTGTTCTTAGACATATATTTAAAGAATTATCAAAGAATTTACTAAAGAAAGGAAAGATGACGACAACCATAGCGGCGTGAGACCAGATGCTAAATCTTTCGAGTCATCGGTAAGTCCTTCAGGCACGATGTTAAGTCCTTCAGGCCACCATTAAGTCTTTCGAGCATGGTGATAAGTCTTTCGGGCCATCCATAAGTCTTTCGGGCATGATGCGGCAACCATAGTAGTGTGAGACCAGATGACGGCAACCATAGCGGCGTGAGACCAGATGTTAAATCCTTTGGGTCATCGGTAAGTCCTTCAGGCACGATGTTAAGTCTTTCGGGCCACCATTAAGTCTTTCGAGCATGGTGATAAGTCCTTCGGGCCATCCGTAAGTCCTTCGGGCATGACGCGACAGTCATAGTGGCGTGAGACCAGATGACGGCATCCATAGCGACGTGAGACCAAATGTTAAATCCTTCGGGTCATCGGTAAGTCCTTCGGGCACGATGTTAAGTCCTTCGGGCCACCAGTAAGTCTTTCGAGCATGGTGATAAGTCCTTCAGGCCATCAGTAAGTCCTTAGTAGCTTGAGTCCAGAAAGATCGACAGCCATAGCAGCGTGAGGCCCAGATGTTAAATCTTTTGGGTCATCAGTAAGTCTTTCGGGCACAGTGTTAAGTCATGCGGGCCACCAGTAAGCCTTTCAAGCATGGCGATAAGTCCTTCGGGCATGATGCAGCAGCCTTAGTAGTGTGAGTCCAGAAAGATCGGCAACCATAGCAGCATGAGACCCAGATGTTAAATCTTTTGGGTCATCGGTAAGTCCTTCAGGCACAGTGTTAAGTCCTTCGGGCCACCAGTAAGTCTTTCGAGCATGGTGATAAGTCCTTTAGGCCATCAGTAAGTCTTTCGGGCATAATGCGGTAGCCTTAGTAGCGTGAGTCCAGAAAGATCGGCAGCCATAACACTGTGAGACCCAGATGCTAAATCCTTTGGGTCATCGGTAAGTCCTTCGGGCACGATGTTAAGTCCTTTGGGCCACCATTAAGTCTTTCGAGCATGATGATAAGTCCTTCGGGCCATCAGTAAGTCCTTCGGGCATGATACGGTAGCCATAGTAGCGTGAGGCCAGATGACGGCAGCCATAGCGATGTGAGACCAGATGTTAAATCCTTCGGGTCATCGGTAAGTCCTTCGGGCATGGTGTTAAGTCTTTTGGGCCACCATTAAGTCTTTTGAGCATGGTGATAAGTCCTTCGGGCCATAAGTAAGTCCTTCGGGTATGATGCGATAGCCTTAGTAGCGTGAGTCCAGACGACGGTAGCCATAGCGGCGTGAGGCCAGATGTTAAATCCTTCGGGTCATCGGTAAGTCCTCGGGCACGGTGTTAAGTCCTTCAGGCCACCATTAAGTCTTTCGAGCATGGTGCTAAGTCCTTCGGGCCATTAATAAGTCCTCCGGGCATGATGCGGCAGCCTTAGTAGCGTAAGTCCAAAGATATCAACAACCTCGAAAAAAATAATAAAAAAGAAAGAGAAGAGAAAAAGAATAAAAAAAGAAAAAGGAAAAGAGCAGAAAAAGAAGAAAAAGAGAAAAGAGAAAAGAGAAAAAATGACAAAAAGAGCAGAGAAATAAGGAAAAAGAAAAAAAGGAAAAAATAAGAAAAAGAAAAAGAGAAAAGAAAAATCGAAGACAAAGGTTATATGAAGGAGAAGCCTACGTTTTCGAGCCCCTAGTGAAAGGCTCCATATAGGAAGAGCCCTAACTTCAGAATCTCAAAGAAGAACCAAAGGTGAAGAAGTTCTATATAGGGGGAACTTACGAGCCTGAAGATTCGGCCGAGGAAAAGCGGAGAGTTCTAGAAGAACACGTGATTCCGAAGTCGTGAGCAGGGAAGTCGGATAAAAATGAGTGTTTTTGGTCTTTGCTTTGTTCTCGTTTCACAAGAACAAGCAAAGAGGGGCAACTGTAATCACTCATTTTTATCCGGTTTGTAAATTTTGTTAGTATATTAGTATAATAATTAATAGGGTATTATTATTGCATGTATACATGTTATATTATATGTTTACTATATATATGTGATTAATGTGTGTAAAATATGTGTGTGATATGTGTAAGCGCATGCGTATTATACATATTATGTATGTGCATGTGTGTAGGTGTTGGTATATGTGTACCATATGTATGTTTATATTTTGTACATGCATTGTTCGCACATGTATAATATATATGAACAAATGTATATGCTTGTGTTTAAACGCATATAATATATATATGATAATATTGCATGTTGTGTGTATGTAGGTTTTGTAAATATTATGCGTATGTGTGTATATGTAGACATACGTGTAGGTGTTCGCATGTGCATATATTAATTTGTATGTACATATATTATATGTGTGTGTACGCATGTATTGTTATTATAGTTACTATTACTATTATTATTGTTATTAATACTATTAGGCTAAATTAAAATAAAATAAAAAAGGTATATTAAAGCCTAAATTAAATGTCTAGTCCAAATTACAAGACCAAAAATTAAATATATAAAGGCCCAACCGGCTAGCCCAATCCCTTTAATATCCAAAAACCCTAGAATTTAATCTACCACCCCATCTTTATCTTGTAGCCGCCGTCATCCTGGCTGTTGGATCAAGTCTTGATCCAACGGTCCAGATCAGTCCAAGATAATCCAGTTGGCGCGCGTGATGTCACTCTCGGGGCTGCTCGTCTCCCACTCGAGCTTGCAACACACGCGCGAGACCGTTCGTCTTGCCATCGCCACGCGGCATCATCCTGTGCAAGCCCGTCCAGTTCAGATTGCATCCGAGCCGTTGGATCAGATCCAACGGCCAGGAACAAGTCTGACCAGATGACAATGCCACCATGCACCCTCTGCCGCTGTACACATTACCCTTACCGGCTCAACCACCGGACATGCAAACAAAGCAAAAAAGGGAGATTTGTCAGTACAAAATCAAATCGAATATGTACTTTATGTATTATCCCTACCAAATCAAAAAAAAATGAGATATATGTATCCAACTCAAAATTTGTAAAGGAGTCAGTCTCCATGTTTCAGAGATACAAAAAAATGACTCAAAGTTTCCAGTGGTAAAAAAAATTCTTTGCTTCCTTTCTTATATGCATGCAAAATAAATGGAATAATAAAGCATAAAGAGAATTTTTTTTACTGTGGTCGTTTCAGTTCCTCGCCGGCAAGGAGCCTCTTTGGTGAGCCGTTTCAGGGGAGTTTGTTTAGGTTCAAAGGGGATCGGGTTTTGCTGTGGTCCGAAAGAGAAAATGAGGGTTGAGGTTTTGTCTTTTTTATTTTTTTTGACGGCCGGTGGCCGTGGGTCCAGGACGGTTTGAGGCGGCCCTAGGGCCGAGCCTCACCTGAGACCACCATGTGCGGCTAAATACGGTGGCTGAGGGGAGCGTTTCGGTTTGAATGGAGGTTTGGCTTCTGGGTTTCAGAGGGAAATGAGAGCTTTGCTCTTAAGGGTAAAAAAAATGGTGAAAGGGTCGAATTTCAGCCTGATAAGTGTGTTATATAGAGTTCTAATATTTTCAAAATGGGTTAATTCGGACTTAAGGACTCCCGCATTTCTGATCTTTTCAAATTGAGCATCCCCTTGGTATAATCACAAGCCTGGTCCCTCTTATCGTTTAAATTTTTTTAATTTCGTCCTGAAATTAACCAGAATCAGCGTGTAAGTGGTGAAATTATGTTCTAAGTCCCACCGCGTTTTGAAAATATTCACTTCAAGCTTGCCCCTTGGGTTTATTACAACTCTGGTCCTTACAAGTTTATGTCAGGCTGTAATTAAATCCTTAAAATCTATTTTTTTCATTTAAATTCGGTTTTCTGATTCTGTTTTTTTTTCATTTCAGTCCCTTTGTCTGATTTAATGTTGTGTTTTGCTCTTGGTATGTATATTGCCATGTTACATTTCAGTTATATATATATATATATATATATATGTGTGTGTGTGTGTGTTTTTATCGTTACAAGTCTATTTTATTTTTTATCATGTGTATTTATTTGTGATAATTATGTTTTTGTGTTTTAATCTATTTTGTCCGTGTTATATATGTCTCTTTCGTACGCTATGTTTTAACCTCGTCTGTACATCATGCTTATGTGTTTCTTCATGTTTTTTTATTTATTTAGGTTGACGTATTATGTGCATTCATTCATGTTTTTATGATATGTGTTTCATCGTGCTAATGTATCATTTGGTTCATTTGTTCATGTTACATACTTGTGTTTTGATTAAGTGATAATGTTTAGTTTAGTTGTTTATCTTGAATATATGTATGATAGTATGTCTTGTTTTGGTCTTGGATTTTAGGATACATATTAAAAATGAGTGATTTTTGTTACATATTAGTATCGTGACGTGTTTTTGGCATACACGTGTAATTTGTGTCACGTGATATAGTTTTAGTGTAATGTAGTGATAATATGGTTTTGTTATTTTAGTATCATGTTGTATATCATGTTATGCATATTGCATTTGTGTTTTAGATGCTTAAGGATATTATATTTAGTTAATTTAACCTTGAAGCATATCTTTTACCATGTTTGCGTGTATACGTTCTATTTACGTTTTGTCTAGACCCTTGTATGTGTCATTTATATCTATGTTCATGCATTTTATTATTTTTGTTTAATATTAGGATGTTCCCTTTTTATGTTTTAGTATCATGTCATGTATATAGTGTTTGTGTTTTTATGTGTAAGCATGTTAGGATTAATTACTTTAGTTTCTAAAAGCATGTTTTTTTCTTGTTCATGTATTTTATTAGTATCGTTTAATTTTGTAATCCTCTCATTTTATGTTTTAATATCGTGTCAATGTAAATTGCATGTTTTATATTTCATTTTTTAGTTGCATTTCGGATATATTATCGTCAATGTGGTGCCCTTTTATCCGAGCGTAAACGGGGCCAGTATCAGGCTAGTGATAGTGGTTGGGCGTTTACTCTCGGATAACGGGGCTTTTAAAATTTACTCTCACTTATAACCAAATTTTAATTTAATCGTCACTTTAATCCAGAAAGTCCAATATTAATAAAGCGATAATTATTAAAGTACCAATTTTGGGCGGTGTGGGTGTGCTAATCCTTCCCCATCCGTAACCGACTCCCGAACCCAACAGTTTTCAAATATATGGTTTTACGGTGTCTGGCCTACCTTAGTGGCCGGTGGCGACTCTCATTTTTAAATAAAATACGGTTTTACAAAACCCTACGGAAGACATTATTTTCAAAACAAAAACAAAATAGATAAAACTCATTTTTTAGCGAAACGGACATCGCTACAATGGGATGAAGAATATCAAGTGGCTTTGGAAAAGATCAAAGAGCAGTTGAGTAATCCTCCAATATTAGTACCACCTGTTTCAGGGAAACCACTGATCTTGTACCTAACAGTCTATAAAAATTCCATGGGTTGTGTGTTAGGGCAACATGACGAAACTGGAAGAAAAGAAAAGGCGATATACTACATGAGCAAGAAATTCACTGATTGTGAAACCATATATTCGTCAATTGAAAAACTATGTTGTGCTTTAGTCTGGGTAGCTAAAAGGCTAAGGCAACATATGCTTTATCATGTTACGTGGCTAATCTCGAAGTTAGACCCACTAAAGTTCATGATGGAGGCCCCGACTTTATCAGGAAGGTTAGCGCGTTGGCAAATGTTATTGTCAGAATTTGATATCCAGTATGTGAGCCAAAAAGCGATAAAAGGGAGTGCTATAGCTGACTTTTTGGCAAGTTGCGCCTGTGATGAATATGAAGTATAATTTTAGCTTTCATGATGAATACTTGATGTGTATCTCAGAAGATGATGAGACTCCAACAGAATCTTGGGTTATGAACTTTGATGGTGCAGCAAACGCATTAGGAAGAGGTATAGGGGCAGTTTTGGTTTCATCATAGGGAAATTATTACCCTTTTACCAGTCATTTGAAATTCTTCTGCACTAATAACATGGTAGAGTACAAGGCCTGTATAATGGGTCTAAGAGAGGCTATAAAGAGGAAATTTTGTACCCTAGGAGTTTCTAGGGACTCTACATTGGTCATTTATCAGATATGTGGCGAATAGGAGACAAAAGATGCAAAGTTGGTGGAATACCACAAGTTGGTCCTCGAGTTGACCAAAGAATTTGATGAGATCACTTTCAAATATCTCCCCAGAGAAGACAACCAATAGGTCGATGCTTTAGCTGCCTTAGCCGCCATGTTTAGGGTAAGTGAGGATTCTGAGATGGTGCCCATCAGATTACACATGCTAGACTCTCCAGCTCATTGTTATGATGTGGAAGAAGAGATGGATGAATTGGCATGGTACCTGACATCTTGCAATATATAAAATTCCAGCAGTACCTGTCGCAAGCTACAGAAAATGAAAAGAAAACGATCAAGAAAATGGCCTCAAGGTATGTCCTTGATGGAGAGATTTTATACAAAAGAAGTCGTGATCAAGTGCTTATAAGATGTGTGGGTGCGGAAGAAGCTCAATTAATTATGGAAGAAGTTCATGAAGGAGTTTGCGGAACCCATCCTAGTGGTTTCACCATGGCCAGAAGGATCATGCGTCTTGGATATTATTGGTCAACCATGGAAGGTGATTGCATCAACCATTCTCGTAAATGCCACAAGTGCCAAATCTATGCTGACAAGGTTCATATGCCACCTCAACCTCTTCATATTATGACAGCCCCTTGGTCGTTCTCCATGTGGGGCATTGATGTCATCGGTCAGATTCACCCTAAGGTGTTAAACGGACATCGTTTTATCTTGGTATCCATTGATTATTTCACAAAGTGGGTAAAAGCATCCTCGTATGCAAACATCACCAAATCCACGGCCTACAAGTTTTTGAAAAAGGAAATTATTTGTCGATACGTGCCTGAAAGTATCATCATTGACAATGCCTCTAATTTAAATAACAGGATGATAAGTGGAGTCTGTGAGCAGTTCAATGTCAAACATCATAATTCTGTGGTATATTGCCCGAAGATGAATGGGGCAGTGGAGGTTGTGAATAAGAATATTAAAAAGATTATTGCAAAAATGACTGATACTTATAAAGATTGGCATGAGAAGTTGCCGCTTGCCTTATACGCTTCTCGAACTACAGTAAGAACTTCCACTGGGGCAACACCTTTCTCATTGGTATATGGAGTAGAAGTTGTGCTACCCATTGAGGTTGAAATACCACCGCTCCATATCTTAATGGAAGCAAAATTAGAAGAAGCAGAATGGATGCAGGCAAGATATGACCAGCTTAATTTGATTGATGAAAAGAGGTTAAAGGCGATGTGTCATGGGCAAATGTACCAGAGAAGGATGATAAGGGCTCACGAGAAGAAAGTTCACCTAAGAGAATTCAAAGAGGGGGATTTGGTTTTGAGGAAGATGGGCACCAAATTGGGAGGGACCTTACATTGCAACAAAGGTTTTCTCAGGGGGAGCGTTAATTTTAGCCGAAATGGATGGAGATAAACTCCAGAGCCCGATAAATTCAGACTCGGTTAAAAAGTATTATGTAGGAAGAAGAAAAAAAGGAAAAAAAGAAAAAAAGAGAAAAAAAAGAAGAAGGAAGAAAAGAAAAGGGGGTTCAAAATGAAAACTTGCAAAGGGCGTTTTGAAACCAAAGGAGGATCTGAGTTGAAAACCCATAAAGGGTGGCTCAGACAATTTGTAGATAAGGTCTTTCTTGGGGTTTGGAACTTGGAAGCTTTATATCTTTCCGCATAATCTTTATTTCCAGGGTCTGCTCAGCATAGTTGACATTCAAGGCACCTTATGGAATCTCGACAGGAGGAATCTAGGCTTTGATATATGAAAAACTTGTTTCCTTGTAATTTCTTTTGTGTTTTCCACAATACTAATAAATTTTGTTGTGTAGACCTTTTTTCTTTTCCTTCCTTGATATCTTTCCCTTTCCATAAAGCATCTTGCATTGAAATGAGAATTAAAAAATTGACATCACTTGAAATATACAAAAGATTTTTGGGCATTACTTTAAAATTTGTCTAAAAGGGTATTGGAACTATGAGTTATTCAATGGTCAAGTTTGGAGCTTAGGGCATACAGAGCAACAAACTTATGAGGAGATTCAAGATTGAAATAGGTTTTGCTGCAAATCTCTGCGGAGGCCCCTCAAGAGATATTTTGACATTACCTTAAGGCAGCATGCTTACACGAGATAATTTGTTTTCTACAACAATGAGAACAATTTTACAGACATTGGAGGAAATAACTAAGGATATGAGACATTGGAAGAACGGCAGGAAGCCTATCACTGAACATTGATGTATCAACTACAATGATAACTTGACAAAGGCTAAAAGAGTGTTGAAGAATATGAGGATAAAGTCAGTCATTCCAACCAGGAGTACACGATAACTGGATTAAGCGAGCAAATGTGTAAAGATCATATGAAGCAAAGAAGTACTAAGAACGAGAATGGTAAAGCAGAGATGATGGAGATGATTATCGATGATTATTTAGTCAATCATCGTAGCATAAAGTTGCAACTTTTAGATGACTTCTCGTGCATTAATGATGGCAAGCCAATGCATTCCCCATATATCCCCACGGAGTTTCACTCTTAGGTGTCCTAGCAACGTTATACACTTCACAAAGAGCTTTCCTGGTGGAAAAGGCAGAAGTCACAGGAAAAGAATAGGGCATTAAACCTATGGAACAACATGGTGATGTTTTGGGTGAACTCCAATTTCACCCAAATCGAAGGACGTGTCCTACAGCTCTCAAGGTTAAGAGTAGGTAATGGTGAAGATTTCTTTCCAAGGAATGGTCGATGGAATTTTAACAACAAGAAATTGGTAAAGCCAACTAGTATTGAAAGATGAGTTATTGTAAGCTTTCTTGTGAACCAAGTAACATAGTGCAGAGCCATTCAGTGTATAGAAATGAAAAGAAATCATACTGTCTTTTCTGATGGGATGGGCCAGAATAGGCACTTACCATCTTTTGCCAGAGTTGAGAAAATGTTTGAGATGATATAATCCAAGTTTCTCGGAGCTTCACAGTTTCTTCTATGTCTATTGCTTGAGAAAAATTGTTAAGAAAAATAGCAAACGAAATAAGATATGCATTCATGACTAGGCATCCCTAGGGGTATATGCATCTTAATTGGATCATTTGTAGTTGTTTTTGACAGGTTTTGGAACCCGCTTATTCATCCAAGAGCATGGAGGACAAATTTATTTTTTGGAACCTGCTTATATATTCGAGCATGAGGAGAATAGAACCCGCCTATCCGTTCAGGAATTTGAAGAATGGAACCTGCTTATCTATTCGAGCATGAGAAGAATAGAATCCACCTATCTATTCGGGCATTTGGAGAATGGAACCTGCTTATCTATTCAAGCATGAGGAGAATAGAATCTGCCTATCCTTTCGGGCATTTGGAGAATGGAACATGTTTATCTATTCGAGCATGAGGAGAATAGAATCTGCCTATCCGTTCGAGCATTTGGAGAATGGAACCTACTTATCTATTTGAGCATGAGGAGAATAGAACCCGCCTATCCGTTCGGGCATTTAGCGAATGGAACCCGCTTATCTATTCGAGCATGAGGAGAATAGAATCTGCCTATCCGTTCGAGCATTTGGAGAATGGAACCCGCTTATCTATTCGAGCATGAAGAGAATAGAATCTGCCTATCCGTTCGAGCATTTGGAGAATGGAACCTGGTTATCTATTCGAGTATGAGGAGAATAGAATCTGCCTATCTGTTCGGGAATTTGGAGAATAGAACCTGCTTATCAATTCGAGCATTAGGAGAATAGAATATGCCTACCCGTTCGGGCATTTGGAGAATGGAACCCGCTTATCTATTCGAGTATGAGGAGAATAGAACATGACTATCTGTTTGGGCATGAGGAAATAGAACCCGCTTATTTATTCAAGCATGAGGAGAATAGAACCCGCTTATTTATTCGAGCACAAGGAGAATAGAACATGCCTGTCTTTTTAGGCATTGATGGTTTGGTAATTGGTGAAAATCAGTGTCTTCTATTCTTTGCTCTATTTTTGTTTCACCGGAATGACCAAAGAGGGGCAGCTGTTGGCTCTAAATTTTCACCTAACTTCTTTTAATTTCATTGTATTAACTATGTCATTTCCGGTTTAGTAGTATTATATTACATTGTTAGTGTTTCATCATAATTAGTATAAGTGTCAAATGTTAGAATAGTAATTATTATTAGAATTATCTTAGTGTATTATAATAATTGTTATATGGTAGTTAGAATTAACATAGGTTATATGCATTCTTGTAAATAATATAATAGTTAGATATTAAAACCCAAAATATAAAATACACAGCTCAACTGCAATTTAAAAAAATAAAATAAATAGAAGATCCATTAGATATAATTCAGAGTCCATTAAATAAATTACATGTCCGATTAGAATAAGGGCCTGCTGGCCCGTTTATAATCAAATAAAACCCTAATCATTATTTCTTTATGCACAGCTGAAGCAGGATAGTTGGATCAAGGGGTTGACCCAACGGTGCAGAACACGCCAGCAAGGAGTTATAGTGTCGTGTCCCCATCACCATTGATCCAAGGGCAATCGAACAGCCCAGAAAGCTCCAGAGAAAAGACGTAGATCATCACTAGCACATGGCAGCCACGCGCACGACGTTTCAGCTCTGGCTGTTCGTTCCGTCTTTTTCGACGAATACCCGAGCTGTTTCTATACCACTTCCACCATGAACCGTTCCTCGCCGACACCGTTTAAGTCATCAGAAATGTGCAAACAAAGAAACAAGAGGGTTAAATCCCTAAATTGGAGCTTGATAATTCGGTAAAAATCAAGATAAAATCAAAAGGGAATTGAATCCCTAAATTGAAGCCTTAGCTACAAACCGAGATCAAACCATAGGCAAAGTCAACCAATACAAGAGGAATTAAATCCCTAAATCAGTGTCATAGAAATAATCAAGCAATCAGAATCAAAGAGGATGCATTTTCGGGGATAAACATTAGGGATTTTTGCTTGAAATTCAAGCACAATTGTACCCATTTAAACCCATGTAAATAACAACAATTACATACGATTAAACAACAGATACACTAGATACATACATAATTACACAGCCATACACTTACAATTAGCATTCGAAAGTTGTAAAACTAGTAGAGGCAGGCAATTGTAATCGAAGTTCCAAAGCAATAAGAGAAGCAAGTTTCTGGTAATATTTTCTATCTTTTTTTCTTTTCTGTTTTGAATTTAACAAAGAAAAAGGGATTTTTTTACCTTTATTTTGTTTAAAGCACCATTGTAATTTGATTTCGACGTAGCTCTGGCGAGAAAAATGCGATTTGGGGTCGCTGAAATCTGGAAAAATAAGTGGTTTCTGGGAAATTTTGCCGCCGGTGGATGGCGGCCAGCACGTCGGATGTTCATCGTGTTCTTCATAAAATGAAGAACACGAAGAACATATCAGAGGATTTTAAAGAAAGGGGGTTTGATTTGTTTTGATAAATAAGGGGATAATGATTTATGTTTATTATAATTGCTATATATACCAACCCGAAGACCCGACCCGTACCAGTTATAACCCGCGCCTTTCTTTCTCGGACCTTATGCTGCAGCTCTTCATCTTTCAGTTGTTTCAATTTAGTCCTTTTTCTTTTCAATTCGGTACCACATTTTAAACTATTTTCAAATTAACCCTCGCACTTTGTTTTCTTTCAATTTAATCATCAATGCAGATTTTTCTTTAAAGTAAAAATAATTACCCTTTTCTTTTATTTAGCAATTATTTTGATTGTTAATTTAATTTAAGTATTTTTGTTCCTTTTGTTCTTATATGTATATATATATATATATATATATGTGTGTGTGTGTGTGTGTGTGTGTGTGTGTAGAACCATAGGACTAGGATCTTTAAAACTAGAATAGAGACATGTATGCAGAAAAACATCCTTCACACTTTCAATAAGATACACTTAATTGCATTTAAACCTTAATAGTTAAAATGAATGTAGATGTTTCTTTAGGGCTTAATCACTCTCTAGATTTTAATTAAAAGACTTTAACACATTTAATTTTCTTGTTGATTTGATAAAAAGTGAAAACTTAATTAATGCGGTGTCTTATCTAGCGGGAAAGACGGGTTAGCGCTAGAAGTGTTGGCGGTGATTAAAGTTCATTTCCTGGGCGATAAGGCCGTTAAAATAGATTTGCATTCATTTATCAGACAGATAAATTGAAATCTTGAGAACTTGCAAATTCCAATTTTGAAAATACTTTTTGAAATCCATTAGGTACCAATTTTTGGGCGTTGTGGGGGTGCTAACCCTTCCCCACACGTAACCGACCCCCAAACTTGTTTTCTCTTGTTTTTTAGACCAAAATTGTTGTTTTAATAAATAAAATGTTTTATTAAAATAACCTTTGTTTTAAAAAGTGATCCAATCACACTTTTTTCAAAAAAGATTGGTGGCGACTCCGTGATTTTATAAAGTTTTTTCCAAAATGTCAAGACTCCTAAAAAGGGTTGTGACACCATAGCACCAAATGATCAGGGAAAGACCACTTTTACATGCCCATATGGTACATATGCATTTTGAAGGATGCCATTTGGATTATGCAATGCTCCGGCCACCTTCCAAAGATGCATGATGGCAATTTTCTCTGACATGGTTGAAGACTTCCTTGAAATCTTCATGGAAGACTTTTCGGTATTTGGAGACAACTTCAACAATTACCATGGCAATTTGGAGAAGGTGTTAGCATGATGCGAGGAATCCAACCTAGTGCTAAATTGGGAGAAGTGCCATTTTATGGTGGACGAAGGCATTGTGCTCAGACATAAAATCTCGTCCAAAGGAATCAAAATGGATAGAGCCATGGTGGATGTGATTGAGAGATTGCCGCCACCAACTTCAGTCAAAGGAATCTGAAGCTTCCTCAGACATGCGGGTTTTTACAAGAGATTTATTTATAATTTTTTTAAACTCTAAACCTTTGTATAACTTGCTTGAATAGGACAACACTTTTAATTTTGATGATTCTTGCATCTAGGCATTCGAAGCCTTGAAGAAGCAACTTGCCTCGGCGCCTATCGTTGTTCCACCTGATTGGTCCCTACCTTTCGAACTCATGTGTGATGCAAGCGATTTCACGGTATGAGCCATTTTAGGGCAGCACACAAGTAAGATTTTCCATGTGATTTACTACGCTAGTGAAACTCTAAATGGTGCGCAATCAAATTACACCACGACGGAGAAAGAATTACTAGCAGTAGTCTTCACATTTGATAAGTTTCGTTCCTACTTGATTGGTACTAAGGTAATTGTTCATATTGATCATTCAGCAATTAAGTACCTATTTGCTAAGAAATATGTCAAACCTCGTTTAATTCGTTGGATTTTACTTTTACAAGAGTTTGACATTGAAATTAAGGACAGGAAAGGAACAGAGAAACAAGTTGCCGATCACTTATAAAGGCTGGAAAAAGGCGATGAAGATTTAGACTCCTTGGAAATCCATGACACATTCCTGGATAAGCAGTTATTAGTTGTTATGGAAACTCCCTAGTATGTCGATTTGATTAATTTCTTGGTTAGTGGTATTTTACCTTATGACCTTACTCACCAAGGAAATAAACGGTTCTGACATGATGCTAATCATTATTATTGGGACGAGCCTCTTTTGTTTAAACAATGTGCAGATGAGGTGATAAGACGATGTGTTCCCGAGGAGGAGCATGACAATGTTCTTCGACAATGTCATTCTTCACCCTATGGAGGCCATTTTGGAGGAACTCGCACCGCGGCCAAAATCCTACAATCCGGATTGTATTGGCCCACTCTTTATAAAGACGCTCAAGAATTCTACAAGAGGTGTGATCGTTGTCAACGGACGGAGAATATTTCGCGAGAACACAAGATGCCACTGCATAATATCCTTGAATTTGAGTTGTTTGACGTGTGGGGGATCGATTTTATGGGACCCTTCCTATCCTCATTCGACAATTTGTATATCCTACTTGCCATGTATTATGTGTCTAAATGGGTAGAGGCAGCTTCAATCCCTACAAACGATTCAAACACCGTGTAGAAATTCTTTTAGAAAAACATATTCACACGATTCGGGACACCGAGGGCAATTATCAGCGATAAAGGCACCCACTTTGGTAATAGGCTAATTGCCAAGATGTTGGAGTGATTTGGAGTGACACACAAAATTGCCACGGCATATCATCCACAAACAAACGGGCAAGCCGAAATCTCCAATCGCGAATTGGAGGTTATCCTTGAAAAAGTTGTCAATCCTTCTCGAAAGGATTGGTCTGCAAGAATTGATGAAGCACTATAGGCCTATTGAACAACATTCAAGACGCCTTTAGGCATGTCGCCTTACAGACTTGTCTACGGCAAGACTTGCCATTTAATGGTGGAAATAGAAAACAAGGCTTATTAGGAGATCAAAATTGTCAACATGGATTGTGAGAGTGCTGGACAAAAGCGATTACTGAACCTTAACGAAATTGAAGAATTTCTTGCCTTAGCTTACGACAACACGAGAATCTACAAGGAGAAAATGAAGCGTTGGTATGACAAGAAGCTACTGTCGCGACAATTTTTGCCCGGGCAATTAGTGCTTCTCTTTAATTATCGATTAAAACTCTTCCCAGGAAAATTGAGATCAAGATGTCTCGGCCGTTTGAAGAAGTCAAACCCTTCTCCCATGGTGTTGTGATAATCAAGTCCACCATTGACGGGCATGAATTCAAAGTTAATGGACAAAGATTAAAGCACTATGACGGCAACCATGTTGAGCGCGACAAAGAAGTGGTTACTTTAGGAGATGCATGATCATGTTCTCCTTTAGTATTTCTTATTTATTTCCAGTTTAATTTTGGATTTATTTTTATTTTCGGTTTTTAGTATAAAAGTGTGTTTTTAGTTTAATTTACATTCTTTTTATCTTTATCTTTCCATATTTTTAGGATCATTATCTTTAAGAACTTTTAGTTTAGTTTATTTCTCTTTATCTTTAGCTATTTAATTTTATTTTTATTTAATGTTTATTTTTTCTTTTGTTTGAATTTTAGGAAAAAAGTTCAAGATAAGGAGGAATTAGATTGAAGATTGAAGTTTAACCTTAGAAGGAAATAGTGGGTTGATTTTAAAGGCTTATACAAGCCTAGCTCATATTTATTTTACCCTAATTATCACCCCATTAAACCATAGCCGACTACCCCTTCAACTCCCACCAACCCTCCTTGTCGCCAACCTCACCAATCTCTTAGCCAAAAATCTTACTTCACCATTAAACCTTTAAACCCCATCTATTTTTTTCTATTCTTTACTCTTTCTTAAACTCTCAAAATTATTGTTTCTTTCTCTTTGTTTTGCATCCAACCACAAACCACAAGAACTAATGGCCACTAAACTCAAAACCATGGCTCACCCGAGTTCATCCAAGGAACCACCATTCCGCCAATTTGCAACACCAACCATTGAAGAAAGATATCTAGCTAAGTTTGCAAACCGCAAGGTATTGGAGGATCAAGGATTTGCCTACACCGTCTCCCGCAAGAACTTTGGCCTTGATGCATTCATCTTTGAAGTCATCAAGCAAAACAAATGGCAAATCCTTTGCCCTCAACCAAATCCCGGTAATGTATCATGGGTAAGAGAATTTTATGCTCATTCTCCTAATCCAAACAACCCCTATGTTTATGTTCGTGGCAGGGCCATCCTTATTGATGCCGACACCATCAACACTTTCTACGGGATATACATTGCGAAAGATGAATACAAAGCCTTTGTGGATAATATCACGGCCGAAGAAGTCAAAAAGGTGTTCAAGGACCTCACAATCGAAGGTGTCGAATGGAATGGATGAGCTCTAAAAGGGACGGTAAATCGCATCATGCTAAAACCCGAGGCAAAACTATGGAATAATTTTGTTAAAACTTGCTTAATGCCCACTACACACAATACCATAGTTTCATATTCTCGTCTTTTGTTGATTCATTCTTTTTTGAACAAGCGAATTATTAATGATGGACAAATTATATGTTAGTCAAAAGGATGTAGGTTCTTGTTATCTCTCTAAAAGTAATGCTTTTAATGTCAATCTTACAATGCTTTTGCTTGTTTTTAGGTACATTTAGTTGCATTAGGATATTAAAATCATGTATTTACATAGGGAGTTAAGACTTCTGTCTATGCCAGCATGAAAGGTTGATTTGTTGGCAATTTTGTAGGTTTGGCCTAGTATTTGGCACAGGAATGCAACGCAGTAAGGAATGCCAGAGAGAATACCGAGTGTTGTTGGCACAAAAGGACTAGATAGTGCCAAGAACTTGTTGGCAGAGAAGTGAACTTGATGCCATGCCAAGAGGTTATGGGACGCTGGAAAAAATATGACAAGATCAGGCTCCTAAAAGATCGCAAATAGATCAACTTCTGAAAAATATCGGATAAGGTGATGCCAAGCTATGTTGAAAGACATGCCAAGCTTGTGTTCCAAGGCAACATCGGCATGATGACGTCAGCCCTAGCCTAAAAAGCTATCATACAGATCGGATAAGACTTTATCTCTTATCCCTTGAGCTTTTGAATTTTGAAATTGAAGAGTTATCCTATCCCAACAAAGTCAGATAACATGGTGCCAAGACTGGCTGGCAGGATCATGCCAAGCTTGGATGACAAGGCAGTGTTGGCAATGCAACGAAAGCCCTAATCTGATCAGCTTTCATTCAAATTCGAATAAGATCTCATCTCTTATCCCTTCAGCATTTAAAATTCAAATGAGAAGCTTATCATAGCCTCGCTTATTTAAAGACTGATGGAGAAGATCAAAGTGTGTGAGATCGTGGGGGTAAAACCCTCGAGTGAGAAGGGACGCAATACACTTCAAGCGAGATAGCTTAGGATCATCTCCAATCATTCCACCACCAGCTGGAGTAGCCAACCGATGAGGGCTAGAGCAAGAGAGGCTGCATCGACCGACCCCTTTCTTTCCTTTTTCCTTTGGTTTATTTTAATTTTGAAGATGATATTTGCAAACGATGAATTTTATTTTGTGGTTAACCCCTTTATCATGAACTAATTTAATAGTTGGTGAGGGGTGGAGGGATGAAACGTTTTTTGCTTGCTCTTATTAATTAAGAATGCTTCGGCATAAAATTTTATTCATTTGGCAATGTCTTTACTTTTTCCAAAACTTCTATGCTAAGCAACAGCTGGCATAACTTGCTTATTGCAACTCAATATCATAATTGAATTGGGAGGCAAAGATTACTTGCCAAATTCTAAGCTGAGAAGCTTTGACAGAAGATGTTCAAGTAGATGAACTTACTTCGGGAGTGAGTCTAGCCTTAGAGAGTAAAGATTTGAACTACACTAAATTAATTAATGGGAAACATGCACTATAGACATATAGGGGTTTTTACATGATTATTTTAAGGCGTTGCTATCGACATAGGCAATGACCATATTTTGAATCTGCTTAATAAAACATTGCCAAATCATGACATTATTAAAGGCTGACATGGTATAAACAACGTGAAAACCATGCATTCCTTGCCAACGCCCATCATCCACTTTTCAAGCTCTCATTGCCAACGCTGTTTCTTTTATTTTCTTTTCTTTTAAATTCTCTTTCCAAAACAATTATTTTTCACCCCAAAGACAAGTATCAATTGAATAATTAAATTCCAAGACAATCCATGTGGGATCGATACTCAGCTTAACTGTTGAATTACTTGTCGACCGTGTATGCTTGTACGAAAAAAGACTCGACTTGGCATTATTTTATACATTTCCAATACTTATTTTTATACCTTTTGCCAAGAACATTTCAGTCACAAGTTTTTGGCGCCGTTGCCGGGGATTGCAATGGAATTGATTGCTTTGATTTTTACTCGTCTTTGTTTTAGTTTATGATTATTTTTCTTTTTGTTTTCTAACGTTATTTTTAGTTTCATTCATTTTAGGTAATTCTAGGAATATGGAGGATTGGAGAATGAGCCATAGAGACTATATTGGAGCTTACAACCGATGGCATAACCAACAAAATTTTCCATACTATGATCAAGGTGCTGACATTTTTGCTTACGATAATGGCATTAATGTTGCAACACATATGCCATGGCAAAACAGTCCTCAACATCAGCCGAGTTACCCGTACCATGATCAAATAGACTTCTATGATGATTACAACTTTGTTGGCACAACACACATGTCTTGGCAAGAGAACTTACACTCTAGAGAGGATATGAAAGTTAGAATGGATGCTCAACGTCAAGAGATTGAAGAAACAAGTAGAAAATTGAAAATCACATAACACTGATTTTGAACAGCCTGGACAGCATGCCACGACAACTAGCTCAAGGGAATTCTAAAATTCCAAACTGAGAAGACGATGGACAAATCGCTCAAAACTTGAGTCTCATATCACAAGAAAGCATCTTAAGTGATACTGAAATCACAAAGACAAGCAAAGAGCCCCGAAGTGTCAAACAAGTTGAGAAAGAAACACGTGCCAAGCAGTCGATTATTTGCCAAGAAGAGAAATCAGTGCCAGCAAGTGAACCCAAGGAAGTAGAGAAAGAAGAGGCGGAGGTTGATGATGCCAGACCACTATTTGATGCCAGAATGCTATCCAATGCCAGAAAACAGTTGGATGATGCCAACACCATATTGACAAAACTAATGGAGCCATCATTTGCCAACCCTACGTCGGTAAGACGAGCATGTATTACTGTTGACAATTTCAAAATTCTTAAATGTATAGATGAAATTGTATGTCATGCAGTTGAGCCAATGGAATCCATCTTGGATGAGAACCTACCATTGAATTGCCAAGGAATGAAAGCAGATGCCATAAAACAAAAGTGCGATGGCAAAACAATTGAGCAACAGAGAAGATCAATTCTTGTCATGAATGATGCCATGAAGCGAGGTGTGCTCAAATGGCTTGTTGCTGGAAGGAACAGTGGATGCCAAATGAATGAGAGTGACGAGTTGAAGCAGGAATATTTTGCTGCAACAAAAATGGCAGAGATAATGCGGTTCAACATTGAAGATTTCATGAAGATTCTGGAACAAGATGAGGATGACTATGCCTCAACAACAAAGAGATTATTTGGTTTTCTAAGGTGGTTGTTCAAAACCACCTTGGAAAAATGTTATCTTTCATTGTGCCATCAAGAATTTGGCATACTCAAAGGTAATAAATTCTTCGGCTTTCTATGTTGGTTATTCAAACAAAGGATTGCCACAGCCTACCATCCACCAATAAATAGCCAGTGCCTAAAGCATTATTTGGAAGGAACTCAGAATAATGCCAAGGAGGTTATCCTCCTGACAGAGGTAACATAACATCGCCAGCAGGTTTGAATCTTTGTAAATATTAGGTTAGTTGTTTTTCTTTGTTTTTAGGTTTTAGGATTTTTTAGTAGTTTCTATTTCTTTTATTTTTTCATTACTATTCCTTTGTTGTGTTAAAATGTTTTCTTTGAGTATGTGCAGATTCAAGGACAATGCCAAGGAAAGATTTGGCATGAGATGACTATGATCCAGACATGAGCAGTCTTGTGCCAGGAATAATGCCAAGGGGATGAACATTGTGAGTATGTTGAGTCAATGAACGCTGCCAAGAGAAAGAAACTGTTGGCAGACTTGTGTGAACCTAGCACGACATGGACAGTTTCATCAACGGGCCACCGAATGGTGAAAAGGTTGGTGTTGAAGCCACAAATGAGAGGCTGAAATCACTTTATCAAGGCAAATCTATTACCTACGTCTCACAATGAGACTATTTCGGAAGAAAGGCTGATTTTGTTGTACTCCATCATTAAGGGGCGCAAGATCAACATTGGCAAAATCATCATTGATGAGACTTATAAGTGCATTGTGAAAGGTAAAGGCATCTTGTTTTCCCTTTGCTTATTCCTAAAATTTACATGTGCTAAGATGTGCCTAGGCTTGATGAGGATCAAGGCCATATAATAAAGGGAACGACAATCATCGCCGCCATATGGAGAAACCTCACTACTATTGAGCCAAAGGAAAAGGGCAAAGGGAAGGCCAAAAATATCACACCAAAGCCAAAGGCAGAGCAGAGCAATGTGCCAGAGACCATGCCAGCCAGTTTGTTGGCAGTGCTGTTCCAAGTTTATCATCGCCAGGAGATTATTCTCCAAAAGCTAGGGACAACCGAGGACCTTAATGCTAAGATGAGGCATTACAAAAAGAAGAGGGATGCTATTATCAGGGAGGTGCTTGAAAAACTATCCCCTGAAGTGGTGCCACCATTCCCAGTTTTCCTTGTCGAGCCCTTTACCAGTGAAGCAGCTAGTCCAGCTAGTCCAGTTATGCCAGCTAGTCCAGTCATGCCCGCTAGTCCAGCTAGTTCAGAATTTAATGCCACAGTTCTTGTATCCCCAGTGATAGTTGAATCTGCTAGCACTGATTCCTCATCCAAATTAGAGGAAACCCAGTCAAAACACCCAGGGCTAAGCCAGTTACACCGCCAGTTGAACTTGCCAGGAAAACATAGGAAGTTGGAGCCTCTACTGCTGCAAAGCCACCCATGACCAGAATCAAACGCAAAGCTCCCGACCGTGGAAGCTTTTTATCAAAATAAAGACCCGAGTCACACGGGCAAAAGTCACGCAAGAAGAAGTCTCCGAAGGGGAGTCTTCTTCTTCTTAAACTCATTTGCATTCCATTACATTGCATTCACATGATCATGCATTTTATCTTTCTGTTTTAATTTTGTATATATGTGTTGTTTCATGCATTGAGGACAATGCATATCTTGGGTTTGAGGGTGTGTATTTCCTCACATTTATGCCATGCCATGCATTCCACGTTTAAATTTTTGCATTTTTTCTTGCCATGCCATATAGGTCATATAGATAGTTGCATACCGGACAGTTAAAAAAGAAAAAAAAAGAAAATTTTGCCTCAATTTAAATTTGAACGATGTTAACATTTGTTAGGCAAGTTTAATTTGATCTAGGTTTCTATCCAATGAGGAAATTTTAATCTTTAGTTGTCATGCCATGCCAGCAGGGTAGTATGCCAGGATTACTTAGCAATTGATCTCTAGTTTAGGGAATTGAATTACACTTAACACGTGATATATATCTATTTCCCTAGCAAACTTAGACTCTTTGAAACTATGCTCAGGTTGAAAAAAATTGAAAAAATTGAAAAATGATGTCAGGGTAAAAGAAAATAAATAAAGCAGCAATGTTCTGCCAAGGCAATAAAAATAGAACTCTCCTCTACCTAGGGATAATAAGTTACTTGGGGCTTCGTGGTAGCTCCCTCTTAGTTCTCAAGTCCAAAACCCTAGGGTATGAGCTGAAGAGAAAGCCTAGTGATATCTGGATTAAGGTGGGGATTCGTGGTATACTCCCTCTTATCACTCACGCGAAACAGTATCACGAAGCAAGCTTAAATTAATGCCAATAGAACCCTCGGCAAGAAAGAAAAAATGATGAAAATAAAGATCCGAGTTTAGGTAGTAAAATTGGCTAAGGAAGTGAAAGGATATTGGATGCATATTGCATGCACATCATGCACTCTTCATGAACTTAGACTAGAATTATATTGCTGCACTTGAATTACTACCTACTTGGCATTATTGCACTGAGATACTGAGGACAGAAATAGAGCCAAATTCTGCTTGCCAGCATATGTTGGCATTCCAACCAAAGTTTTGTCAAGGTAACTTTTTCACGGTTTTTATTTTTCTTTGTTTGCATTACTTGAGGACAAGCAATGAGTTAGGTTTAGGGGTGTGTTACCTCTCCAAAAGTACTGTTTTTAATGTCAATCTTACAATGTTTTTGCTTGTTTTTAGGTACATTTAGTTGCATTAGGATATTAAAATCATGCATTTATATAAGGAGTTAAAACTTCTGTCTATGCCAGCATGAAAGGTTGATTTGTTGGAAATTTTGCAGATTTGGCATAGTATTTAGCACAGGAATGCAGCGCAGGAAGGAATGCTAGAGAAAATGCTGAGTGTTGTTGGCACATGAGGACCATATAGTGCGAAGCACTTGTTGGCAGAGAAGTGAACCTGATGCCATGACAAGGGGTTGTTGAACCCCGAAAAAATAGGACATGATCAGGCTCCTAAAAGATCGCAAATGGATCAACTTCCGAAAAAATAGCGGATAAGGTGATGCCAAGCTTGTGTGCCAAGGAAACATCGACATGATGACATCAACCCTAGCCTGATAAGCTATCATACAGATCGGATAAGACTTTATCTCTTATCCCTTGAGCATTTGAATTTTGAAATTGAAGAGCTATCTTATCCCAACAAAGTCGGATAACATGGTGCCAAGGCTGGTTGGCAGGATCATGCCAAGCTTGGATGCCAAGGCAATGTTGGCAATGCGATGAAAGCCCTAATCTGACCAGCTTTCATTCAAATTCAGATAAGATCTCATCTCTTATCCCTTCATCATTTAAAATTCAAATGAGAAGCTTATCCTAGCCTTCCTTGCACGCCTATTTAAAGACCGATAGAGAAGATCAAAGTGTGTGAGATCATGGGGGTAAAACCCTCGATTGAGGAGGGATGCAACACACTTCAAGCGAGCTAGCTTGGGATCATCTCCGATCACTACCACCACCAGCTGGAGTAGCTACACCGAGGAGGGCTGGAGCAAGAGAGGTTGCATCGACCGACCTCTTTCTTCCCTTTTTCCTTTGGTTTATTTTAATTTTGAAGATGATGTTTGTAAACAATGAAGTTTATTTTGTGGTTAATCCCCTCATCATGAACTAATTTAATAGTTGGTGAGGGGTGGATGGATGAAACGTTGTTTTTGCTTGCTTTTATTAATTAAGAATGCTTCGGCATAAAGTTTTATTCATTTGGCAATGTATTTACTTTTTTCCAAAACTTCTATGCCAAGCGACGGCTGGCGTAGCTTGCTTATTGCAACTCAATATCATAACTGACTTGGAAGGCAAAGATTACTTGCCAAATTCTAAGGTGAGACACTTCGACAGAAGATGTTCAAGTATATGAACTTACTTCAGGAGTGAGTCTACCCCTTAGAGAGTAAAGATTGGAACTATACTAAATTAATTAATGGGAAACGTGCACTATATACATATAGAGGTTTTTACATGATTAGTTTAAGGCGTTGCAATCGACGGGGGCAATGACCATTTTTGAATATGCTCAATAAAACATTGTCAAAGCATGACATTATTAAAGGCTGGCATCGCATAAACAACGTGAAAACCATGCATTCCTTGCCAACGCCCATCATCCACTTTTTCAAGCTCTCCTTGCCAACGTTGTTTTCTTTTCTTTTATTTTCTTTCAAATTCACTTTCCAAAACAATCATTTTTCACTCCAAAAACAAGTAACAATTGAACAATTAAATTCCAAGACAATCCCTATGGGATCGATACTCAGCTTAATTGTTGTATTACTTGTCGACCGTGTATACTTGCACGAAAAAGGACTCGACTTGGCATTGTTTTATACATTTCCAATACTCATTTTTATACCTTTTGCCAAGCACATTTCAGTCACAACACTTAACATATCCTCCAAGACTTGGATCACACGTTCAGACTGACCATCCGTCCAAGGATGATGCGAAGTACTGAAATTCAACCGTGTACCCAAAGCTCGATGCAAACACTCCCAAAACCTTACTGTAAACCACAGATCCCTATCCGAAACTATGGACTTAGGCACCTGTTGCGCGTATTGAGTGCTTCGCAATTGGTGCAAGTGTACACGTCGCAAGTTATAGTATAGAATAGATATCGTCTCTACAGAAATTGGTGTTACTTCGGAAATCTATTTTTTTGCACTGAAAGTAAAAACACAAATTGGTGAATGTAGGAGTTCAAATTTTGTTCCTTGAAACTGCTGCAGAGAGATTTATTTTCGAACTCCATTGTAGACATAGAGATAAATATTGGTGTTAATTTTGTTCCTGCAGGATCAGGTTTGAAGGATGAGCTTCTGAATTTGCAGACATTTTTTCTTCTTCCTAAAGTGGATTAATCATCAATCATTCAAAAACTTAATCAACTCAGATTCAATTCGTTTGGTTCATACATCCCCTTCACTGTGTATGCTTTTTATTGAGGAAAAATAAGGGTAAACTACATAAATGGTCACTGAATTTTTAGTCACTTTCGGTATGATCGGTCACCGAATTTTTAGTTCACCGGTGTAGTTAGTTTTCATATTTTTTTTGAATAAAATAATGGGTAAACTACATTATTTATCACTCAACTTTCTTCTCACTCCTTTTTGGTCACTAAAGTTTAAAAATTTTCAATTTAATAACTCAACTTTCAAATTGTTCTTATTTTGGTTACTCTTGAATGACATGGTTATACAAATAAAAAATTATATTCTAGTATAATTTTTTAAATAAATTATTTCGATTCAACTACGATTCATAGTTTTAAGCACAACCGATTTGATTTGATCAATTATATATAATATTTGTAAATTTCATGCATTAAAATATCTTATACTCTAGTGATTTTGATACCGTTCTGGATATTTTAAATACGTTTTTGGCTTTGGATAGGATTACTAGGTGTGAATTCTCAATTTTTGAATTTTTTGTTTTACATTTTTTCACGATCGAACAATTAGTAAATTTAGCATATATAAGATCGAGAATCGAAGAATCCAAATTTATCAATTAAAGAAAACAATTTTTTTAAAAATTAATCAAATCCGATTTTACATACCCCTAATCATACCAAGAAAAAAAAACTCAAATCCAAGAATTTTGAATCAACAAAATCCAACAATCACACAGTCTTTACATGTTTTCATCAATTCAATGTGTTGTGTATGCTCGGAAGATATTGAAAATGATCCTTAAAAACGAACAAATTATCCACTTAATGCACAACATATTCTTGTTGAGGTTGTATTTATTATACAACATAAAATTTCTTCATTGTCTTTTTCATTTGTTTTTTCTCATAATATTATCTCATTCAAGAAGAATAAATAAGAAAAATAGGGATCAACATTTCTCCTCAAATGATAAAAAGTCATATCATTCGAAACCAAAATAAGAATAAGAAAAAAAATTAAGTGATGAACGGTATAATTTACCTATTATTTTATTCAGAAAAAAATGAAGAAATATCGAGTAATTTTTAAATGTCTATTTTTAAAAAATATAAAAGCAAATGCTTTAATTAAGACAGTTGAAACTCGCACAACATTTCTTTTACGTCGACCACGGAAGGAAAGCAATGTTGTTTCTCCAGTTTCGATAAGCATTTCAAGGCTTCCTGGAACCAAGAGGAAACAAAATCCTAGAATATGCAAATTCTAAAACTTTTTTAATAAAAAAGTTAAATAAACAGCAATGAGCAAACAAGAACCAGTCATGTAATGAAACCACCAATATGATAGTCATACATATAATTAAATAAACAAATCTAAGCATATTTTCTGGAACAACCAATGGTAGCATAGCAAGCGAAAGAAACAATGGCCCGGCTCAGGTCCTCTCTCATAAACTATGGAATGGAGTTGAGTAGCAATTAGAATGTGATTTGATCTTTTGCTCCTTGCTGCTTCTTTGAATCTTGGCCCCCTTCGGATGAACCTCCACCTTTCTTACCTAAAATCATCTTGTCAAGATCTTCCATCATGTCATCATTGCTTCCACCGTGAGTCCCATGTCGTGTACCTGCTGGTTTTCTAATCAAGGCATCTTCTCTCGCATGACGGGGTGAGTCATCAGGCTCGACAGCCACAGGAATCATAGCAGGTTCTGGCTCATGACGAACTGATGACGGTTTCCTCAATTCTTCATACTTTGAGAGAGCTTTCTGGATCTCATCGTTCACATTCAAAGCTTCAAAAAGCAGGGCCTCATTTTCACCAGCAGTATCAATGATTTTTAGAACAGTGGCTTGGGACTGTCGACATTGCTGGACAAGTGTGGTTGTCAAATCACCCTGCCAACAAAGTAACGGAAATTACAGCGAATGGATTCAACCAGTAAATAAGGCATTAAAAGATAACCCTTGAACTAGTCGCCTACTCCACTTTACAACTTCCTTCTTTGTTTTCTTTTCCAAGCATGAACATACCAAAATGTAAAAATTATGTTAAATCTAATTCACCGATGTCAACTATCACCACAAAGCATCTCTTTCAATATAAACTTCTAGCGGAGAATACATAACAAGTCTTAGACATTCACTTTAATCTCTAAGTAAAAGCTTGGTATTGTTAGAGTGATCTGAATTCTCGCCAATATTAATCGTTGAGGGTAATGTCTAAAAAGATTGAAAAACTCTAAAACGAAAGTAATTTCCTCCTTGAAAATTGGAGCAATATGCAAATTTATTGACAAACAAGATGATCTTTTGCACATTATAAGGCTCACTACATGCAACAATGTTCTAAACATTCATTGATATAGAATTATAGATAGACAAAACACATTGACTCATACACCAAGATTAAGATTTTTAGGGTTTGCTACTCGGCACCAAGAAGGAAGGATACTTCACCGGTCATCTTAATGAGCTAGAAACCAAGAAGCGCAATAAAAGACTAATACCTCAAGAGCATCTTGTTGTGGAGATGAGGATAACACAGTTGAAAGAAGCTCGATGCTGTTTCTTGCTACATCAAATGCTTCCTTAGTTTGTTCAGCAGTAAAGGTTTGGAGAGGAGCATCATGCTGAAGCTGCATGTCTTGTTGAAACTGATTAGCAAGACTAGCATCCACTTCTGCTGCAGAAACTGAACGAGGAGGGGTAAAGATAGGTGCCAAACTCTCGTTGTCACGACCAGGAAAGCGGATACCCCTTGATTTTAAGCTCTACAACAGAGAAAAGGATTATTCAAGAAATCTCAAAAGTCATTAAAAGATATGGATACGGGTTCATCTTAGTAGCAATACCGCTCCACATGTTTAGTATGCATACTTAATCCTATCGGAGTGCAAAGCACAAATAATCCAAGAGAAGTTGATGTACCCAAGATGTTCTAGTTAAGAGTCAATTGTTTGAAACAGCGTATACTCAGACTTTCTAAATTGATCTTATGATTGGAATGAACTGAACCAAACAAAGAAGTTTGAACATTTAGCATTTTTTATTGAAAATTTTCGTGTCCTGTGATTTTGAGGATTTGTAGTTTACGTTAACCACAATTCCAAGACTGAAAGAGTTACCAAAGAAATAAATTTCACAAATTGAACTACAGCTAGACAACTTTCAATCAGGAACTTATCTGGAAAACTAACAAAATTAAAATATCATATTTCCATAACTTGTTTTAACAACTGCAGAAAACAATATGAAAAATATATGCTTTTACCTTGTAAGTCTCTTCATAAACAGGCAAATAGCGGAGCTCACTGGTTGACTCCCCCCACGATTCAATAAGCATTAAAACCTTGTTTCGATTATTAACAACAGTCTGTGGATCATCAATAAGCTTAACCATCTCATCAAGAACCCTCTCAGCTGCGACCTCGGAAAATGCCTTCTCGCAATTCTTGACAAAAGTTTCAAGCAACACCAAGGACAAGTACTGAACCCTAGGGTTCTTCAACATCATCCTCCGCTTTATTCCACGAATCAATTCAACACTGCTAATTTTTTCATGGTTGATCATGTCACAGATATTGAGATTCAGGGCCCAATCAGGCTCATCAAGGGCCTCGGAGGTGGCATCGTCGACAAGCTTATCAGCAGGATTTGGGCCTTGGAAGAGCTCCTTCACCTTAAAGCTCATCGAGCTCATGCCAGCACTCATCTTTCTGCCAACCTCGGCTCCTTCCGTCTTGAGGAGTTCACCAAAGGCAGAAACTTTGTCCATCAAATTCTTGTCCATTTTCACCAAACCTTCAAAACAAAAAATCTGTATCATTGAACAAACATCCGAAAAAAATGGAAAAGTGCCAAGAAATAGTGCCTAAATGCATTGATCATTTGATCCTAGGGTGAGAATCTTTAACATAAAAGTTCTTCCCAGTAAACTTCCTTGGAAAATATAAACTCCCAAAGGCCTCAAAACAGCAGGACTGTTAATTAAAACAATCAAACGTCAGGTTTTGCTTCTCTTTTTTTTTTTTTACTTTCATCCCTAGGAAGTACCAGCGGAACTTGATTCAATTCTGAAACTCTAGGTGAGTAATTTTCAACAGCATCAAAATACTTCAAATCCAAAAATGAGTAAAACCCTAATTCCCAAATCTTCAGGGGGAAATCAATATCGAAATATAAACTTCAAAACCTCCCAAAATTGAACAAGTTACTGTGTGAAGAAATAAAAGAATAAATACCTAATTTAAAGAAGAAGAAAAACTCAAGTATTTAAAAATAAATATCAACTTCTCTCCTTCTATTTTAGCAGCAATTACAGAATACAAATACAAGTGCATGTGTACATACATTTATATGCATATATATAACTTCCAAACCTTTAAAACCTTCAGAAAAATCAAAACTTGGGCAAGATTACCACAAAACTAGCTAAAGGGCTTGCTTAACTAGTAAGAATTACAAGGAAATCATAAATTTTATAAGAAAGCGTAAACACGGGAAAGATTTGGAGCAAACGAACAATGAAAAATAAAAGAATAAAAGAGATGATTAATTTCTTTACCTTTGAAAACTGATATCTAACTGTAAAGTTAGAGTTTTTGATCTTTCATTGGACTCGGTCTTTCTTCGTATACGTTGCTAAAAGACAATTTTTTTATTTAAATTTCTCTTTTGCTTTTTGGTTAAATATAATAATAAATACGTACCACTCAACTATGACTGTTGACTCTAAAATACCATCAAATTTTAAAAAGTTCAAAATTAACACTAAACTTTAGTTTATGACTCGAAAATACCAGTCAAAACGACGTCGTTTTAGTGGAGGAAAAATATTAAAACTATGTACTTGGAGAGGTTTGAACCAAGACCTTCAAATATAAAGGTTAAACCTTAATCACTAAACTAATTTAAAATTATATAATATTTTACCATAAATATTATATATCCCAAACTACTTGGGATTAATTCAAATATTTTACCATAAATATTATATATCTCAAACTACTTGAGATTAATTCAAGTTATTTTATAACACTATAAATAATATAAAATATTATATATATATATATATATCAATATATATTAATATATAAATAAAAGTAGGGATGTCAATTGGGCGGGGAGAGTGCGAAGGGTACTCTTCCCACATCCATCCCGTTAAAAAAATTTATTTCTATTTCCGTTCCACGATCCGTTGCGAATACAAAATCTAAAACCATATCTGCCCCACAACCCGCAAGACTAAAACCATCCCGTCCCATTGCCCACGTGGGTCCTGAGACCTACCTAATCCCCTCTTTACCCGCCTCGTAACTCTTTCATATAATATTTTTATAACTATTAGTTAAAAATATAAATCAAATTTGTTATAAAAAAAGTATAAAATATTCGTCATTCGGACTCGCACCACATAGTAAAAATTATTTTAATTGTCACAATTTCTTTAAAATAATAATATACGAAATTAAAATTGTATAGCAAAAAAGTTTGGACTAAAAAGATACTAAAGTCTATTGTAAATGATCAAAATAGCACAAATAACATGTAAAATAATATTTCAATTACTTAATAAATAAACATTACAAAAAGAACTAAAAAATATAACAATTAAAAAATAACCTTAAAAATAAGAACAAATACCATAGAATCAAAATAAAATATAATATTAAGAAAATAAAATTAAAAAACTAGAAGAATAACATATGTATGAAGATGACTGAAAAGAAGAAGAAAATTAAAAAAAACATAACGACAGACAACAATAAATAATAAAATAATAAATATAATAAATACGATATATATATATAAATTTTCATAAATATTTCAAGATAAGTTAATATAAATTATTTTAAATTTAATTATGATTCAAATTTATATATTAAAAAATATTTATAAATTTGATATGAACAATTTCAAACTCAATTATATACATACATATATATTGATTTTTTCATTAATATCCCAAGAAAAAATCAAAATGAAAAATTCAATATAAATTATCTTAAATTTGACTATGATCCAAATCGGTTTTGTATTTTCAATAACATTTTATAAGATCTATTTGGGCGGGTGGAGATGCGAGACGGGTAGGGATGATGAGAGGCGGGTGGGAATAGGGCGGATACAAAGACATATTCACGCCTTTCTCACCACCCACGACGAATCTAATTTTTATCTTCATCCTCGCCCCACAACCCGTCGAAATTTGTAACCATCTCTACCCAATTAAATGTAAAGTGAGGCAAATCCCAGCAAAACCCACTCTATTGACATCCCTAAATAAAACTCTATTGTTTTTATTTTTTATATAATATTTATAATATAAATATATTATTTTTAAAAACTTTGAAATATTCATGAAAATAATATATTTATATTATAAATAATATATAAAAATTCTAAACTCTAAATCTTAAACCTTAAAAAAATTTAAAATATTCATAAATAATATATTTATATTGATAGAATAATTTGAATTAATCTTAAGTATTTTGAGATATATAATATTTCTGGCAAAATATTATATAATATTATATTGGTTTAGTGGTTAAGACTTAGCCTTTATATTTGAAGGTCTTGGGTTTAAACCCCTTGAAGCATATTTTTCCAGCAAAACGACGTCATTTTGGGCTAAATTAGGCTTCAAAATAGCCGCACCGAAACGATGTCGTTTTGACTTAACGAAGGTGTTAATAGTTAACGGGTGAATGGTATTTTCGAATTACAAACTAAAGTTCAGTGTTAGTTTTGAACTTTTTTAAAGTTCGGTGGTATTTTCGAATCAACGGTCATAGTTAAGTGATATGTGGTGTAGTTTATATTGCATATATGTGAAGGTCTTGGGTTTAAACCCTTTGAAGCGCATGGTTTTAATATTTTTCCTCCAGCAAAACGACGTCGTTTTGGGCTAAATTAGGCTTCAAAACAGCCGCACCAAAACGACGTCGTTTTGGCTTAACGAGGGTGTTAAGAGTTAACGGGTGAATAGTATTTTTGAGTTACAAACTAAAGTTCAGTGTTAGTTTTGAACTATTTTAAAGTTCGGTAATATTTTCGAACCAACAACCATAGTTAAGTGATATGGGGTGTAGTTTACTCTAATAAATATTGCATATATGTGAAGGTTATTGCCGTAATCTCAAGGGTCAAATGAAAAAAGTTAGTAAACGACACCGTACCTTTATTAATGTAGCTTCTCTTCTCAGCTTCTTCCATTATTTTTCTTTTAGCTATTCATTATTTTGACAGCCTAAGCGCTAATTAAAAAAAAAGCTTATAATAATATATATTAAAAAAAAATTTATTGTATGCCTTAATAATAAGTATTAGAAAAAAATTAAAACTTTAAAATACTTTATTGATAATAAATATTAGAAAAAATCGGAACTCTAATAATAAATATTGAAAAAATATTAAAATTTATGAGTATGTATCTAATAACAAATATTAAAAAAATTAAACTTTGATAACAAGTATTAAAAAAATTTGACCTCTAATAACAAATATAGAAAGAGAATAAATTTTAAGAATAGACCCCTATTAACGGCAAAATTTGGAAGATAATCTACCTCCAAATTAAAATTTGGAATATAGGGTACTTTCACCCATATTTTAGAAACTAGGCAAAAAACTACAGTAACGAGGGTGAACGTCATGTGCAAATGGCATTGTGCTTTAAATATTCATTTCCTAGATAAAGCTGAACCAAGTAAAGCTGATGGAATAGTGCACAACGCCATGTCATGTGCAAACGGCGAGGTCCCACAACGCTGTTTGTACATGGCATTCTCCCTCCGGTTACTGTGGTTTTTGGTCTAGATTCTAAAATATGAGTAAGAGTACATATATTCTAAATTTTAATTTGGAGGTGGATTATCCTCCAAATTCCACCCCCTACTAACAAGTATTAAAAAATTGGACTCAATGATAACAAATATTAAAAAAACAAATTGAATTTAAGAGTAGGCGAAATAATAAATATTTGAAAAAGATATTAAATCTCTAACAACAAGTATTGAAAAAGATTGTGTCACTAATAATAAGTGTTGAAAAAATTATGCCCCTAATAATAAATATTGAAAAAATTAAACCTTAATTTATATTGAATAAAAATTAAAGGCATAATGTCAAAAAATAATCAAAACGTTTGACTAATTAGTCATCTTTGTCATTATTCTTTTTTGAAGCAATTTAACCCTCAACGTTTTATTTTGGATCAAAATGTCCCATTTATGGATAAAAACTGTTAGTCAACTAGTGCTAAATGACATAAAATGATGTGACAAACCTACATGGCAGTGCACGTCATGATAGTAGTGTCATATAAACAAATATGTTGACTTTACAGAATAGCACATATTAGTTAAAAAATAACTTTATAAAATATAAAATATTTTTCTTCTGATGTGCTATTCTGTCAAATCATTTTAACTTATTTAGCGTCAGTTGACCAATAGATTTCATTCACGAATGGGTCATTTTAACCAAAATAATACGTTAAAAATTAAATTACTTTAAAAAATAAATGACCAAAATAATTATTTAGATAAATGTTATGAGCATTTTTAACCTTATATTAAAATTAAACGATCATTAAAAATAAACACTTTTAGTTGGTCCTGTGCAGAGTGTAGACCCTGAATCGGTACCCTTATAGCCTTCTCTAGGGACAGGCCTTTATTCATAGGGAATTACAGTATTAGATAAAAAAATGTTCATAAGATAGGATACTGGATGTATTTATTCAATGTTTAAAATGAATTATCTTCGTCTATAATTTTTTTTGTACATATCTTCGTCTATGATATATTAAAGGTATCGTTAAATTGTCCATCAAATCAATTATTATCAAAATTTAAAAGTTGTGAGTTTAACGCAATTTTTATTCACTCATTCATTCTTCTAAGAGGTTGTTATTAAAAGAAATCTTCTTTTAACATTTTATTATTATATTGCTTATGACGACGATTTTAATATTGTCGATTGGGTTTTTTAATTTTTACTTTATTTTTGTTTGTCATTAGATATTTTTTATTCGTCGTTTTGGTATGATTTTAACTGTCGTTTTGACATGTTAATAATTAAAGAGTAAATAACGTAATGTGCATTTAAAGAAATTCTAATATAGTTAGAACTGCCAACAGAATTTTGTACAAGAGTGTTGGATTCTTCCGGTAGAAAAGGCGTTTTAACTCCTTTTATATTAAGAGGTAATACGTGATTTGAGCCCTTTAAAGCGAGTGCTTCGAGATTAAGTCATGATACTTGATTTTATGAACGAAAATGAAGATATTATTGGAGATGAATTTTTTTGTTTGAGATTTCATATCCTCTTAATATTAAAGAATTTAATTTGTTGTTTATATGAATTTTTCTCGATTATGATTTCAATATTTTTTATTTATTAGGGTGTGTATTTTGCTATATCTTTTCGATTAAATCAATATTTTTGTTTAAAAAATTGAGTTTAAATAGGTAAACACGCAATATTCTTCATTAGTTAATTAAGAAAATAAATAAAAAAATTAATTAGTGTCGTAAATATTTGTTACTTATGGATGTCCGTAAATATATTTGTGTTCTTTCTGTTTTCAGGGCTTTGACGTAATTAATCCAGATCGACCCATATTGTATACCTAGCTTTTCGAGCTTAAAACCTTGCTTAAGCGATACCAAACTGCTTACCACTTGAACCAACCCGTTAGTAAATATTTGTTATTTATGATTGTGCATTATAAATAGAATTTTCTTGGACCCTGATGTCCATGGACTTAATGTTTTACGGGATATTTCTTATTTGTGGTTATAAATATAAAGGTTGGAGATACTATTGTAATTTGCACCTACCTTTCATTAAAAAAATTAAGGGTAGAGTTCAGAAATTATCATTAAACTATTTCACAATGTTTATTTTGACCATTCAATTTTAAAATATTACAAATAAACATTAAATTTTAAATTTTATTATAAAATAGGCACCGTACCTTTAGCTATCATATTGTAAGCTAAAACTAATGAGAAACATCTCATTTAACCCTTCAACTGTAACTAAACATTTTATTTTTGATATATTTTATAATATTTCTAGGGAAAATTTTCCAAAAAAAAACTTAAAAGGGTCATATTGCATAGGTTTTGGACACAAATATTAAAAAAATAATCTGAACAATATAGCTAGATCAAAAGGCAGCTGAAGTCGGTACATAGTGGAGTATAATACCTGGATCTTTATATAAATGTTTTTTTTATAATTTTACAAAAAAACCAAAACCAAAACCAAAATTTTATATATTTTTATAATTTATACCCTGAAGACTCCAAAGCAATTCAATCAACTTCTTTCAAAGTAGTTGTATCGCCGAAATCCGAAAGGCTTCAAAAAGAATATGAAATATTACTAATTACTCCACCTATAGTTCACTATTAACTAGTTCTCAAGTATACCAGAGACTTGTCTATGGCTAAAACTGGGACAAAAGACAATACTTATAAGATGATTAATATAGCGGAGAAACATCATACGTATGGACCGTTAGTAATGCTTCTTTGCATAGCCTATTAGCCTTTCTATCGAATATAAATCTTCTACTCTTTTTTGGTGTCTATTTATATGCCTCAACATTAAAATATTGGACCCCATCCTAGCGGTCAGGGTCAACTTTCCTAAAGCCCTAAAGGGTAAAATGTATGATAATGAACAACAGGAATTATAGTATATACCTGCCTAACTGAATCACATATTTTAATGTTACCCATACTTAATTACAGGGACATATTTCATGTCAGCATGCTAAATTTCAGTTTCAATAGATAACAAATAAGCATCCAATTTAGCATAATACGAAATTAAGGATTAAATCATAAAACTGTCAAAATACAAGGACTAACTTGTTTATTAAAGCTACTTACAACAATTAAATACATTTAAAAACATGTCTCAGGTCAAACGGACATCATTTACCTATTCAATTGATGCAACAACATACGGTGATCAAAACGCAAAGAATCTAGACTTGGTAAAAACCATTAACATAATTAATCACCAGCCATACCAATACACAAGCTGAACTAAAATGCATTTTGAGGATTTGAATCCCAACTCGAACTTATCCAATTACTTACGAACAACATTGACATGCTTCTAGTAATATACCACCATTAAGCACATAGGCTCAAACAATTACATGCCAATTATTCAACACAATTCATATTTACACAAGTAATCTAAAGGCATGCTTCATAACAATATAAAGCATTATCCAAAAGGCACCAAATGGTCAAGACCTAAACATAGGCTATAAATTAATTAAGGTGTTAAAGCATAAGACTATATGTACACATAGAATCAATCAAGTCATCCAATTGTTATTTCAACCATTCTAGATCAATAAATCGTAGCCACCAAATAAACAAGGCATTAACATAACACCAACATCTTAATCATTAAATACAACCATCATCTAACGAAATACAAAGACAATCAAGTTATCATTTCTTAAATAAAACAACCCATCTCAATATTTCACCTACATTGCCTTATTACAAATAATAATATTACCATAAACATACTCTTTAAATACGGTTCTCTTGGGATCACTCTTTGCCTCAAACCACAACCTAGCACTTGCTTAATTTACTGCATTGACGGAAGAAAGAAAGCATAAGCATATAAAGCCTAGTGAGTGCACTCAAAAAGCATATAAACATACTCTTTAAATACGTCTGTCTTGGGATCACTCCTTGCCTCAAACCACAATCCTGCACTTCTTAATTTAATGCATTGACGGAAGAAATAGAGCATAAGCATATAAAGCCTAGTGAGTGCACTCAAAAAGGATAAAACGTCAATGTATTTTCGAAATCAAAACAAATATTAAAAAGCCCATATTAAAGCAAGTCAAACTCACAATTCCCAAAGCATTTAAATAAAACATGCTTATTCAAAACATATACTTCATGCTTTCATAACAATCCTTTCATTCTCAAGGCATATGCATCAAACCACTTTTCACAAGTCTTGTGCTTAATCAATCCAAAGCATTTTTCTGTTTGTTTCCAAAACGTATCATGCATAACAACATATGCATCAAAACATTTTTCATGTCTCATATATCTCATATATTGACAATTACCTCTATTCTCGGATAGACTTACTTCTATCCTCACATTCAAATCGAATGTTAATTAACCACATCGAGTACAAGGATTTCTCAAGGTGGACTCACCTCCACCAAATCTCACATCGGCCGGGAATAGACTCTTCCCTACCCCGTCATGGTAGACTCACCTCTACCATACAGTGATAGGCTCACCATTATTGTTAGAAACCGAAGAATACCATCAGCCCGAGTAGCCTTATCGCTATACCTCAAGAGCCGTAGAGCGATTGACTTTATTTTTATAGTGCACTTCTTTAATCCTATGGCTAGCCAACTATATCTGATACTTTCTCATTACGCCACATAGCCAATATATCATTTTCAAATACATTTACTTACTGTTTTTCAATGCATTTTACAAAATTGTTTCATATGCAAAACCACATCCCCAAAGGCAACAATACATTCCTTTTAGGAATAAATTTCAATGCCCATAGACATCCATATACTTTGATAAACATTGCTATTAATCCAAAATGATGCATTTACACTAAGTAAATCAAATGTTTATCAACCAAAACATGCAAATCAAATCTCATATCAAGCCGATATTCAAAAGCAAAAATAGTCACCATATAATAATTCTATTGAAATATTATTTTAGTCTTCTTTTTACAAAATTGCCATTATTAATATTTTACAACCTTTTGCAAAATAGTCACCATTTAATTAATATTAAAACAACCAATTTAAAATTACCCAAACTCATTTTTATCCTTTATTAAATTCATTAAATATATTTTTCACAAATACTTGTTAGAATAAATTTATCAGAAATTAATCTAATTACCCAAATTATTTTCTGGTATTAATTAATTAGTTAAAGCCTAACCAAAAATTCAAACTGATTCCGATAATTTACCCGAATCTTCTTCTAGCCCGTTTTTCAGGGTGTTACAACTCTTCCCCTCTAAAAGAAATTTTGTCCCCGAAATTTCCGTAAAGGGAACAAAACAACTACAAACCTTCCTTCATCCAACCACTTCCTCTAATACACTTACACCGCATAACTTCCACAAATACAATCGTCTCGATGAGTAACACCTAGTTGCTAGAGACTTATTCGGAAACATCCCTTACTAGTGGTAAAATCAACAATTCTCAACATTCTCTTTACGGGAACAATAAGGGAAAGGTCCATCAAACCTCACCATATAAACGTAGACAATTCATCAATTACACATTTGAGCTCAAAATCATCTTGACACAACATGTCACAAAACTGGTCTTCCTATTTATCTACATATCATCTATTAAAACTTGTTTCAACACACCATTACGCACTATTCTCTACAACCTTCATCCATGGAGAAACACTCAACCACCCATATGATATCCAATTTCTCATTGTCTCAATTCGCACAAAACTAATCTAATTACCAACCTCAAAACAATGTCAATATACTAAAACCACTATTAGCAGACACCAATCCTTTTTGAATTCAAATAAGCTCCTCTTAACTGAATCTCAACTTAAACCATAGCATTAACCATCAAATAACTCCCAATAATCGCGGCTAATACCAAAAGTTCCTCTTAACCAAACATCAATCTCAATCCATGAAGAACAACTATCTCAATTTAGTCACTTAAACTAATTCCAGGACTAAAATTGTAAAACCAATTTTAGATTATTATCAACCAAATAATAAATCATTAGTACCTATTAGAAATTATTAGGTTTGAACAACATAACCATAATTTGTTACTGAACCATTATAACCAATTAAATTCATTTTAATCACAAATGTTAATAGAAATAATAGATTAAGGACACAAAGCGTGTGGAATATCAATAAGAAACTATAACTCACCTTGCTTGATAGGAGTAAAACCAAAATGAGTTCCCATTTGTATTCTTACGTGAAAACATTGTTAACAAAAAATCCACCAATTCGCTCAAGTTTAAAAATTATTTGGATGAAAAATAGATTAAAAATAAGATCAAAATATTAATTGACCACTGGAAAACATTAATCATCAATAGTAGTGTATTTTTTTTAAAACAAAATGAATTTAAGTTGTTAAAATACAAAAACTGCAATTGCTCCCTAAAGATTCTTAGCATGTGTCTCCTTTCTATTTAATTCACAAAAACCACTTTCAAAACCAAATTGTCTTTCCCTTTTTTAAAGTTATCTCTCATATAATTCTTGTTATTTGATAAAACAATTAAATAACCTTCCAAAACATTAGCCATGTCCAATTCACCAAATTCATTTTAAAACACATCCGATTATTAACCTGGAACTAATTAGCTAACTAAACCCAAGCTACGATCCCAAATAGAACCTAGCAAATCATCCAACTCAATAGAACATCTTTTGTCACAACTTCGCTAACGGTTCAACAATCCCTTAAGATTCGTCAACAAACCTCCTTAACAAACATCTAGACCCAAAAAACACGTACTTCTAACACCAACCTTGGTTGCTCTCCAACCTCCAAAATCTTTCTTTAACACCTTCTAAAAACCTTGAGACCCCAAAGAACCTCCTCGCTAAAGCTAACCTACAACGAAGAGAATCCAACAATGCACAATGGGATACCACCGGCTTCTGCTGCAGTTGTTGACAATGCCATAGAGAGACCTATTAGAGAACACTTGGCACCAAATGTAGACAATTTGATGCTAGGACTAGTTGGCCCCGAGGTAAACACAACTAATTTTAAACTTAAACTAGTAATGATTCATACTCTTTTGAATGTAGGACAATTTGACGGATCACCTACTAGAAACCCAAGATAACACTTGAAGCAATTCATGGAAGTTTGCCAACTATTTTAGCAACCTGGAGTGTTTGAAGATATAGTGAAGCTAAAATTATTCACATTTTTCCTAAGAGCTAGAGCAAACTCATGGCTAAGCTCTTTGCCACCTGGTTCAGTCACTACATGGGCAAATTTATGCCAAAAATTCCTTTTGTGATTCCAGCCACCTAAACTTAATACCAAGCTGAAGAATGAGATCACTGCATTTAGGCAGGCTGATGAAGAGACCTTATATGATGTCTGTGAGAGATTCAATGACCTATTGAGGAGGTGCCTTATGTATGGATTCCCTAATTGGACCCATATAAAAACATTTTTACAACGAACTCAATGCTCATGCCAGGTCTGTTATTGATGCTTCGACAATGGGTCACTATTAAACAAGAATTATAAGAGGCAATTGACATTATAGAAAGGATATCCGCTAATGATTTTCAATATCCTATTGCTAGACTAGGAATAGGGACAAAAACTGCTGGAAATTGGAGCTTGATGCACTTACATCCATCAATGCTCAGATTTCCAATCTCACTAGCATTGTGAAAACTTTACAAAATAGTAATGGATCCCAAGAAGTTAAGGAATTGGACCCATTTTGCACTGCTTGTAAAGAGGACCATCATGTGGATGAATGCCCATCCAATCCTAAATCGATAAATTTTGTTGGTAATTTTAATCGAAATTTTAACCCGCATTCCAATACTTATTGGAAGCAACATCCCAACTTTGCGTGGGTAGATCAAGGCAATAACAAACACAATGCCCAACGGTAGAACAACAATGCACCGCCAAGTTTCAACTAGAATACAATGCCACATAGAGCCTAGAACAATTTCCAACAAGGGTAAATATCTAATTAGGGGAACTCTTTAACTGATTACATGGAGCGAAATAATGAAACCATTTAGAGTTTAGCAACATCTATGCGAAATTTGGAGGTTCAGCTAGGGCAGATTGCCAGTGCACTCAGTAGTAGACCCTAAGGAACTCTGCCAAGTGATACAGAAGATGCTTGACATAAGGGCAATGAGCAATGCAAAGTAGTAACTCTTCGGAGTGGCAAACAATACGAGATAGAGACTTTTATCAAGCTGTCATTTAATTGCCAAACCAAAAAGCTGATGCCAGCAGATGAACCCAAAAAAATAGAGAAAGAAGCAAAAGCTGATGATGCCAAACCATTATCTGATGCCAAGCAACAATTTGATGCCATACCACTATCTGATGCCAGACAATAATCTAATGCCAGCACCACCTTGCAAAGCCAGTGGAGCCAACATTTGCCTATCCACCACCACTTTTCCTACAAAAACTCCAAAAATATAAGCAAGACTAGCAATTTAAGCGCTTCTTAGAAGTTTTTAAACAATTGCAAATCAACATACTATTGGTAGAAGCTCTCGAGCAAATGTCCAACCATGTCAAATTCATGAAAGACATCTTGACCAAAAAGAGGAAATTGGGTGATTTCGAGACCATAGCTCTTACTGAAGGATGTAGTGCAATGATACTCAATCGATTGCCACCAAAGCTGAAAGATTCGGGAAGTTTAACTATTACATGTACCATTGGAAATAAATTCATAGGTAAGGTATTAAGTGACATACGAGCCAACATCAATTTGATGCCAATGTCAATTTTTAGAAAGCTTGGAATTGAAGCAAGACCTACCACGATAACACTTCAGCTGGCAGACTTATCCTTTGTACACCCTAAAGGTAAGATTAAGGATGTGTTGGTGAAGGTAGAAAAATTTATATTTCCAGCTGATTTTATCATTTTAGATTATGAGACAAATGTTAATGTCCCAATTATACTGGGTAGACCATTCCTTGCCATAGGTTGGGCCTTGATTGATGTTCACAAAGGTGAACTTACAATGCGCATGAATGATCAACATGTTACATTTAATGTGTTTCAAGCTCTTAAATGCGCAGATGAATCTTAGGAATGCCAAGCAGATGAGATGATGGAGTATATTTTTACTATGGATGCGACATAGATTTGCCAAGAATCAGATGACGATGCCAGAGAATTGGATGATGAAGTTGAGATGAGTGAAGAACCTGAAGGACCAACCTTGGAGACTAAAGTTCTGAGTTATTTTGGAAAGACAAAGCCACTAGATTTGGTTGGAAGAAAAGTCAAGGCACCTAAACCATCAATTGAGGAGTCGCCAGAATTGGAGCTAAAACCATTGCCAGATCACCTTAAGTATGCTTATTTAGGTAATAACACAACTTTGCCAGTGATCATTGCTGCTGATCTCACTAATGATCAAAAGGAAAGATTATTGTAAATATTAAGCAATTATAAGAAAGCTTTAGGAGGGACCTTAACTGATACCCGAGGGATAAGGTCAATTATTTGCATGCACAAAATCATTTTGGAGGAGTACCATAGCAAAACCATTGAAGGCCAGAGAAGACTGAACCCGAGCATGAAAGAGGTAGTGAAGAAAGAAATCATAAAATGACCGGTGTTGGTTCACGCCGGTACACCCTATAACGCAGCGGGAAAATTATCTGATGATTACCACCAGAGATCCATGTACGAGGAACAAATCAGGGTAAATAAGGGTAAAGAATTACCCGTTTAAAATATGGAATTCTGAGTTTGGAGGAGATAGATATTCAATCACGATTCCACGATGTCGATTCTTAAGCCGCAACAATAACGCTCCGACCTCTACGTAGTTCACCCAGTTGAAACGAGTATATAAAAACTCTCTAAACTATTTAGAGGGGTTTTCCCAAAAAGCATTAATGACTGCTAGATCTCTCATGCCTTTATATAGCCTTTGTAATCCTAATTCAACTCAGATTACGATTTCAATATATATATTAAATATATATAATCCCAATTTAACTTTAATTAGGATTTTAATATATATATTAATTATATATATAATCCCAATTCAACTTAATTAGGATTTCAATATATATATATATATTAAATATATATAATCCCAATTCAATTTTAATTAGGATTTCAATATATATTAAATATATATAATCTCAATTCAACTTTAATTAGGATTTCAATATATATATTAAATATATATAATCCCAATTCAACTTAATTAAGATTTCAATATATATTGATTTAAATCGAATTATATTATTTATATATTAAAAGAGTCATAATTACAATAATTATTTTTCTTTTAATATTTACCCAATAGTTAAATTATATATATCAAATATATATTAATTTAACTAAATCCGTGTACAACAAATTTGTACATATATAATTCGTTTAATATATGATCATTTCAACTGTGGGTGTGACCCTGTAGGTTCATGTAACGTTAGTAGTAAATATTAGACCATTTCTAATATTACAAACAATGAGTGACATCTAGCAATATGTCATTGTCACCTAAGTTACAAGAAATTATGATTCGATATAACCTTTTCGTGATTAATTCTATTTATGTATTACATTCTTTTGTCCTTTATATCTAGATTAGACATAAGTCATGGAACAATCACAGTTGTATAGTCCATCTAATGTTTCTTGATATCTTGAGTAGACTATTATAAATGAATAACTATGATATCTCATATCAACTTATTCAAGCATGGCCATTCATTTCTAGTCTCACTCAACCAAGTGACCTACGATATTACTCCTATTATGTAGGAGGGACAAATCCTATCTTGATCAACCAATTCCACTACATAGATTATGACATATCTAATATCAGTCTTTATAGCGTAGTTAGTTACAACACACATTTAACCTTATCAAAATATGTCACTCATGATGTTGAAATAATGATGATATAAAGTCTGAGGATCATACATGTAGTTATCACTATGAGCAGTGTTATGACTGTCACATGATAATCCAAGAAACATGCTTATAGCGGGTCAGCCCAGTATGTCGTTCTCTAACACATACTTATGTATTGATTTTGACATCTCCATGTCAGTGTCAACACTTTGTCATCAATCAACTACATATTAGTCTTAATGCATTATTGTTGTCCATGCTCACAATAATACTTGACTAAGGACATTTTAGAATAACCATATTATTCTAAGGACTTTATTATAATTCAGTTTATTTATGCACGCAGAATTGTAACTGAAAATAATAATGGCAATTCCTCTTTATGAATAAACAAGGTAAAACAAATGTCATTTAAAATCATCTTATGATTGGTCTTTGGGTATAGTCTAACATTCTCCCACTAGCACTAAGACCAATCACTCATGTATCTAATACCAAGTGACTTAGTGTGACGATCATGCTTCTACTGCGTCAGAGGCTTTGTTAGTGGATCGCCAATTTTGTCATTTGTTGGTACCCTATATATTTCCACATCTCCTCAATCTATGATTTCTCGAAGGAGATGGTAACGCCTAAGTATGTGTTTAGATCGTTGGTGAGATTTGGGTTCCTTTGCTTGTGCGATGGCTTCGTTGTTATTACAAGGTAGATCTATAGCATTCAAAATGCTTGGCACAATCCCTAGTTTAGATATGAACTTCTTGATCATAACACCCTCTTTTGCAGCATCCCATGCTACAATATACTCAGCTTCTGTTGTAGAATCAGCTACTGTATCTTACTTTGAACCTGTCTAGCTCATAGCGTCTCCAAGGCATAACACAAAACTCGATTACAATCGTGAACCATCCTTATCGGTTTGAAAGCTGGCATCAGTATAACCTTTTATACTTAGCTCTTTCTCACCTCCATATATAATGAATGTATCCTTAGTTCTTCTTAAGTACTTAAGGATGTTTTTAACTGCGACCTAGTGACCTTCACCGGGATCTACCTGGTATCGACTTGTCATACTTAAAGCGTATGATACATTTAGACGAGTACATAACATGGCATACATGATAGATCCAATTGATGAAGCATATGGAATCTTACTCATTTGCTCTATTTCTTAAGATGTTGAAGGACACATTTCCTTCGAGAGTGAAATTTCATGTCTCATAGGTAAGAACCCTTTTTTTTATTCTTCCATACTGAATCTTTTTAGTACTTCTTCTATGTATGTATTTACACCCAGTCCTAGAAGTCATCTTGATCTATCTCTATAGATCTTGACTCCTAATATGTATTTTGCCTCACCCAAGTCTTTCATGGAAAAACATTTTCCTAACCAAGTTTTCACAGATTATAAGCCAGATATATCATTTCCTATTATCAGTATGTCATCCACATACATTACCAAGAATATGATAGTGCTCCCACTAATTTTCTTGAAAACACATGACTTATCTTCATTTTTGATCAAATCAAACTCTTTGATTGCATCGTTAAAATGAAGATTCTAACTTCGAGAAGGTTGCTTCAATCCATTAATGGACCTTTGTAGCTTGCATATTTTTTCGCCATCTTTTGGATCGACAAAACCTTCAGATTGTGTCATGTACACATCCTCATCTAGTTTTCTATTAAGGAAAGTGGTTTTATCATCCATTTGCCATATCACATAATCATAAGATGCAGCTATCGCAAGTAAGATCCGGATGGATTTAAACATAGCAACAGGTGAAAAGGTTTCATCATAGTCTATACCATGAATTTGACCAAAACCCTTAGCGACTAATCGCACTTTGTATGTTTGTACATTATCATCCATGTCAGTTTTTTTTGAAAACCCATTTGCACCCTATGAGATTAAACCCTAGAGGTGGGTCTACCAAGGTCCAAACTTGGTTTTCTAACATGGAATCCATCTCGAATTTCATGGCCTCTAGCCATTTTTCAGAGTCTGGGCCCGTCACTGCTTCATGATAAGTCCTAGGCTCATCTTGATCTATGAAGAGAACTTCGCCATGCAATGTGACAAGAAATCCATATTTCTCAGGCACATTGCATTCTCTCAAAGATCTTTACAGTGGTTGTATTTCCAAAACTGTTGAATGTTCCTCAACAACTTGTGGAACTTGTTGTTGTTCAATCTCTTGTTCAATGATATGTGGTTGATCTCAAATTTTATTGAGTTCAACATTTCTCCCACTTCCTTTTTGGAAAACAAATTATCTTTTTAGGAAGATTCATGTTTGAGCAACAAACACTTTGTTCTCGGTAGGATTGTAGAAATAATATCCTTTAGTCTCTTTAGGATAACCCACAAAATTACATTTATGAGATTAGGGTTTGAGCTTTGTAGACATATTATGTTTAACATAAGTTTCACATCCCCTAAATTTTCATAAAAGACATACTAGGACGTTTCCCAATCCATATCTCATATGGTGTCTTTTGAACTGATTTAGATTGAACGCGATTTAGAGTGAAAGAAGATATTTTTAGCGTGTGTCCCCAAAAAGAAATTGGAATATTAGCATGACTTATCATTGATCGAACCATGTCTAACAGTGTTCGGTTTCTTCTTTTCAGGAACTCCATTCCATTGTGGAGTACTAGGAGGTGTGAGACAATCCCACATTCCTTAAGAAGATCACCAAACTCCAAGCTTAAGTATTCTCCTCTTCGATCTGATCGAAGAACCTTAATGCTTTTTCCTAGTTGGTTTTATACTTTATTTTTAAATTCCTTGAACTTTTCAAGGGCTTCAGATTTATGATGCATTAGGTAAATGTACCCATATCTACTGAAGTCATCTGTGAAAGTAATAAAGTATTGAAAACATTTTTCTGGCTTGTGTATTCATTGGTCCACATACATCACTATGTATTAATCCCAATAAATCACTTGCTCCCTTACTTTTACCATTAAAAGGAGCCTTGGTCATCTTTCCCAATAAACAAGGCTCGCATACATCAAATTGTTCGAAAACAAATGAATCCAAAAATTTATCTTTATAAAGTTTTGAAATGCATTTTTTCACTTATGTGACCCAAGTGACAATGCCAAAGATGAGTTTGATTATATTCATTTTTTGATCTTTTCATATTTATGTTGTAAATAAAATTCTCTTGATTCAAAATATAGAGGCCATTTATTAATTGTGTCACACCATAGAAAATATTTTCGAGATAAAAGAACAACAATTATTCTTAATAATTATCTCAAAACCAATATTGTCTAAACAAGAAATTGAAATGACGTTTTTAGTCAAACTAGACACAAAATAATAATCCTCTAAACATAAATTAAGTCCACTAGGCAACGATAAAGTATATGTTCCTATAACTAATGCAACAACTCTTGCTCCATTACCAAAACATAGGTCCACCTCTTCCTTTCTCAGATTTCTACTCTTTTGTAGTCCTTATACAAATGTACAAATATGAGAACCACAACTGGTATCCAATACCCAAGAAGTAGGTGTTGATAAATTAATATCAATAACATAAATATTCGAGGCGGATGCTCCGCTTTCATTTTCCTTCTTGACTTTTCAAGATAAATGAGGCAGTTCCTTTGACAATGACATGTCTTATTACTAATGGAAACATTTTTCCTTCCAGTGACCAGTCAAGGTAGTTTACGCCGTTCAACTTGTCCTTCTCAAGGACCGATCGCAATAATAACAAATTTGTATAATAAGTCTACAACAGTAAAATATGTTTTATAAGTACCTATTTATCATGTTTATAAAGTAATAACACTCTCGCTATTAAAAACCCTCAAAATCAAAAAACTTAATAAAAGTATTTCTAGTGGGTAAAGATCCATATTTCATTTCATTCTAAGTCAGCTTTGGCTTTACTCCTAGAATTCAATTATTTAGGTAAGCAACACTTGCTAATTACATCTCATGTAATTCCTATATTTGATGAACAACTATTTGTCTAAAACAAAAGTTCATATGGTCTAATAGAAAGAACAATAATGAACAGTGCACCAGGTAGGTAACTTATGAAAATAGAGGTGGTGTACTTGGCACACTTAAATACCAAGTCTTTCAAAGAACCAATCTAGACATGCACTTTCATATTGTTTTTTAATCACCAAAGTTCTTGAACAATCATTAGTCTTTAGGTTTCTAATCTTATTAGAACAACCTAGCTTAACCAATATTACTACCACTGAATATCACCTGCTTATTCTTCGCATTTAACCAAGATAGATCTAAGTATTTTCCTTTGGAAAAACCTACACAGTACCAATCGAGGTTTTAACGAGGGTTAATATTGGATGACTAATTTTAATTAAATAAGGAGGATTTTTGTGAATATTATCTCATCATTTAACATTTGATCTTATCAATTAACTAACATACATCTCATACATTCATTTTATCATATACATGAAAAGTAGTAAATATGAATGCAATAGTTATAGCCCATATCCTGAGGTGGTCCTTCCCAAGCCAATGGAGAACCAAATTATTCTAAGGATAAAAACACTTCTTAAGCATCTTTCTGTCGGCCCACACTTATGTTCCTCTAGTCCATGCTTCTTCGTATAGATTACAATTTTAGAAACTCATTTTACATACGAGAGAGTAAGATGAGAAGAGAATTACAATAGAAGTAGAGAAAGTCACGACACACAGACCATATTTATAAAACCTTATAAATAAACTAAATGTGCTATTGGGCTATAATCATACATTCCAAACACCGTGCATAAACATAGTAACGACGAGGTTTGTAATTGAGGTCTTTCTAGATTGTTCCTACGCAGAGGTTAAGCCCCTTGCGGGGTTTTGGCAGGCTTGTAGCTGCTGGTGGGGTTACCCCTACCCGGTCAGCGGCGGGGATTTTTTTAAGATCAACATCTTAATTGCTGTGTAAAAAACCCTTGTTGCGCTTAATAAGTGCTACGCAATTGTGCAAGTATACACGTTGCAAGTTATAGTATAAAAGATATCGTCTCCACAGGGATTGGTGCCACTTCAAGAATCTAGTCTCTTGCACTGTAAAAAGTAAAAATACAAATAAAGGATTATAGGAGTTTAACTAATAACTAATCTAGAAAGCAAATAAGTAAAAGGCGATGTAATTAGATGAGAGAGATAGGCCAGGTTATCGTGAGTTGAGGTGTGATAGCTGATTGGATCGTCTTGGTAAAAGAGTGCACGAGCAACTCAGTTGTCGTGGCAACTTGCACAACGGGGATTGCCTTGGCAACTAATCGATGGTTGCCTGGGCGACTAGTTGGACAACTACTTGGGCGTCTGGGCAGCAACCTTCAAGGTTCGACAGAGCGTTCTTCAATGGTTTCTTCTTATCCCTAAGTCGAAACTCTAGCTACTTGAGCATGCCTTGATAATACATCCCTGCGTGAATCAAGGGTGAACAACAACCAATCTTGCGCTCCTCTTAGCCGTTGAAATCCTTAACTTATTCCTAAGCCGGATTAATCTTCACCATCAATAGATTGAATAAAGATCATATTCATTCGTTTCTTGAATCTAACTCTCCCGATATTAGATAAATAGATGAAGTTACGAGATCCTCTCACAATTCACTCGCAAACAAGAATAAGAACCAAGAATGAATAAACCTTGAATAGAAAAGCGCAAACTCTTATTACCTAAATAAAATCCAATAGTTTCTCACAACCACAAAACACAATAACCATAGCCAAATAGATTTAGTTCATGGCTAGGTTCCAAAGAAACACAAGATAAATAATCCCTAGCATGAACCTAATTGAACAAGAAAGAAAAAGATGAAGAATGAAGCTTGTCGAAATCTCCTTGCCCTAGATGCTTGTCGAAAATTCTCTCCTCTTGCTCTCCCCCTCAAGTTGACGATATGGCCTCTAATTTATAGGGCTAGGTCAAAGTCCTTCTTTGAGAAGGAAGTTAAGTTGGAATTAAATTATCTTTAAAGAATATAATTCTTTATTATAATTATATTCCTACTAGAACTTCTCCTATCTTCTTGGAATTTAATTCTTTTTTAATCTCTTCATGGAAATCAAATTCCTTTGGGATTTGGCTTTGCTCCACGTCATCTTGGGCTTGTCTAGTCATCAATTTTGACTACCATATCACCTTGTTCTTTGTCGACAATTGCCCTGGCAACTGGCTCGGCGTCTCCTTCATGCATTGCCCTGGCAACTAGCTCGGCATCTCCTTCATGTATTGCCCTGGCAACTAGCTCTAGCCTTGCTTTGGCAAGTGATCCTATACATACACACAAAACACACCAAAGTAGCATCTTTTCCCACAAAAAACTACCAAGTTATGTAATCAAGCTCAACGATGGAAGGAAACATGGATTAATGCATGAATGGCTAATTATGCAACTAATATGAGCCTAAGTCTAACAATAATATGAGTAAAAAGGGTAAGAAAAATAGTACTTTTGAACACTTATCACACCCCCAAACTCGAACTATTGCTTGTCCTCCAGCAATGCAAACTAATAATTACCTGCCAAGACTTCAATTTTCACAAACTTAGCTTTGAACTTGATTTCAATTCTCAGAACTAGGGCACAAAGTATGATTGGCTTTTCATTTTTTAGAAAACTTAGGAGTTACTCGGAATCAAACTATAATGCTTGTGAGTGTGTGCGGAGTTGTGTGCAAGTTGATTTTTTGGATTCTATGCAAACAAGAGGTTTTCAAATTACTTCATTGGGTTCCTTTTAACATGTTTTAACTAGAGCCAGTTTTGGGCACCTCTAGTGTTTTGTTTTTAGTTTTATTCGACTAGAGTCGATTTCGGGCACCTCTAGCGATCAATTTTTTTAGCACATACTAGAGCCAGTTTCGGGCACCTCTAGCGATCAATTTTTTTAGCACATGCTAGAGCCAATTTCGGGCACCTCTAGCATTCATCCAATTTTTATTCTAATCCCCCAATTTGTTAATTATCAACCTAAGTTCACTAGAATTCCTTAAATCAATCAAACCACAATAGTGTTTCATCAAATTTAGCATCATAGTAAAATTCTAAGTTTTTCCATGGTTATCCTAGAATACAAATTCTATCAATTAAGTGCATTGGCAAAGTCATCATCGGATATTCATCAAATCTAAGCAATTCTTGTTCCAACTAAAGGCATGGCAAGCAATTTATGTATCCTAAATGTAATACTTAAGATGAATGTAACTAAACATGGTAACTACTAATAACAATCCCCCCCAAACTCGAGTGAGGCATTGTCCCCAATGCATGCATTAAAGGAAAATAAAAATAACGGAAAATAAAATGCATACGAGGACTTACTTCGAGAGTTCGTCATCGTGGATGAATAGTTTCCTTTTGGTCAGTGTCTTGATTCTCTTGTTTGAACGCGATGGTTGTTTCCTTGTTGCCGGTGGTGGAATCGATCTTCGTACGGGGTTGTCCTCATCGTTCTCTTCATCAGTGTCATTGGCTTTTCGCTTGGAGGATTCAATTGATGCGGTCTTTGTTGGTGCAATGGAGGACTCGTGCGAATCTGAAAAATCAGAAAATGACTTCGTAGGAGTTGATTCGGGCATAGGTGCTTTACCTTTGGCTTTTGCAGTGGTTGCCGGGATGTCTTTAGCTTTGGTTGCTGTGGCATCTTCAGGGTTGGTTGCCGGGGCATCTGCTTGTGCAGGCACGATGTAGGTTGCCGTGGCATCATCTGTTGTGGTTGCCGTGACGACTGCTTCATTGGTTGTCGGGGCAAGGATCTCGGCAGGAAAGATTGGGAATGGCACGCGAGTGTCCGGGTACTTTTCTAGGATGACTTGGGTGATGGCATTTTTGTGCTCCTTCATGTACCGCATGAACATTATTTGTCGGTCTTCAATTTGCCTTAGGTGGCTCACCAATGGTTGCAAGAGTGCTTCAAAGTGTCCCGGGGTTGATGGCCAATTGATCCGGGCGTTAGGTGCTTGGGCATTAGGGATTGCCGGGGCGGCAGGAGTTGCCGCGGTAATTGGAGGCCTTGAAGATTTTCCCGGTGCCTCTCCCATTAGCTTTCGGATTTGTGCTTGATTCCAAACGGACTTTGGTAGGGCCTTTTCATCGGTGGACTCACTTGGGACATGCATCTCCTTGCAAAGATTAGAAATTAAGCAAGGGAAAAAAAGAGAACCCTTATCTTTTGAGCTACATACAAAAATCTCATCACAAATAATTTTTCCAATGTTAATGATGCGATTATGTAAAATAGAATGTATGAGCAAAAGACGTGGTATATCAACGGTAGTATTGTGTGTGGTGGGCATTAAAGAAGTTTTAACAAACTTATTCCATAGTTTTGCCTTGGGTTTAAGCCGAAGACGATTTGCCGTGCCCTTGTATTTACCGTCGTTCCAATGAGTTCCCGGTTGAGTGAGTTCTTGAAGCACCTTGTCGAGTTGCTTGGGCGTGATTTAATCAACGAAGGCTTGATGCTCGTCCTTCTCAATGTAAAGCCCGTAAAAGGTGTTGACGTTTTCGGGGCTTATGAGTATGGCCTTGCCACCAACAAAAACATAAGGATTATCCGGGTTAGGTGAGTGAGCATAGAATTCTCTTACCCATGAGATGTTGCCCGGTTCCGGTTGATGGCAAAAGATTTGCCACTTTTGATGTGCAATCCTCTCGAAGATGAATGGTTCAAGGTCGAAATCTTGATGAGAGTTGGAGTATTCAAAGCCTTGTTCTTCATAAATCTTCCGGCTTTCAAACTTGGAGTGAAATCTTTCTTGAACCACCCGTGTAGCAAACTTCTTGTATCTTGGTTCTTTGGAGGAACTTGGATGATCTAAAAATTTAATTTTGGATGCCATGGATGATCTTGGTTGTGAGTTTTGTAAAAACAAATAAAAGAAAAGAAACTAAAAAGTTGCAAGATAAAAAGTAGGAATAGGTTAAGGGTGATGGGTTTTATAGAAAAGATAGGTGGTAAATATGGTGGGTGGGATTAGAGGAAGATGAAAAAGAGGGTTTTGGGTTAGGGGAAGGGTGACGGCAATGGGGGTTTGATTAGGGTAAGTTGGAGGCTTTATATGAGCCTTAGATTCAGCCCATTAGTTTCCTTGTTGAAGATGTTTTCCTTCTTGGATTAAAATTCCTCTTTATCTTGAACTCTTTTCCTACAATTCAAAGACAAATCAAATAAGGATTAAAATTAAAGATAGACTAATAAAAGAAAATAAATAAAGATGTGTAAAGGGATTCTTAAACTTAAAAAGATAAAAAAACAAATAAATATATCCTAAAAATATAATAATCGGAAATAATAAAAATAAAAATAGAAATAAAAATTAAATAGTTCGAAAAAATAAAATAAAAATAAAAAATAAAATAAAAATAAAATATCGAAAGGAGAGCATACTCATGCATCTCCTAAGGTGACTACTTCTTTGTTACGTTCCACATGGGCACCATTGTAGTGTTTCAATCTTTTTCCATTAACTTTAATTCATGTTTGTCAGTGATGGACTTGATTATCACGGCACCATGGGAGAATGGTTTGACAACTTCGAATGGTCCCGGCCATCTTGATTTCAGTTTTCCCAGGAAAAGTTTTAGCTGAGAATTGAATAAGAGAACTAGTTGCCCTGGCATGAATTGTCGCGGCAATAGTTTCTTGGCATGCCATTGCTTTGCTTTCTCCTTGTAGATTCGTGCATTGTTATAGGCGAGTGCACGGAATTCTTCTATCTCGTTGAGATCCAACAAACGCTTTTGTTCGGCACTTTCCCAATCCATATTCACGGTCTTGATTGCCCAATATGCCTTGTGTTCGATTTCCACCGATAGATGGCATGTTTTGCCATAGACAAGTCGGAAGGGGGACATACCTAAGGGTGTTTTGAATGGAGTGCGGTATGCCCAAAGTGCGTCATCTAGTCTTAATGACCAATCCTTCCTAGAGGGATTTACAACTTTCTCGAGTATACCCTTCAATTCTCGGTTGGAAATTTTTGCTTACCCGTTGGTTTGTGGGTGATATGTCGTGGTGATCTTGTGTGATATGCCGAAGCGTTGCAACATCTTGGCAATAAGTCTGTTGTCAAAATGCTTGCCTTCATCACTGATAATTGCTCTCGGCATCCTAAACCGTGTAAATATGTTTTTCTGCAAGAATCGTTGCACGGTCTTGGAATAGTTGTTGGGAACTGCAGCTGCCTCAACCCATTTAGACACGTAGTCGACGGCAAGTAAAATGTAGAGGTTGCCGAATGAAGATGGGAAAGGTCCCATAAAATCGATCCCTCATACATCGAACAATTCTACTTCGATGATGTTCTGGAGCGGCATCTCATGTCGTCTAGAGATATTGCCCGTTCTCTGGCAACGATCACATTGCTTGTAAAAGTCTTGGGCATCTTTGTACAATGTTGGCCAATACAAACCAGATTGCAAAACTTTGGCCGCGGTACGAGTTCCTCCAAAATATCCTCCATAGGGTGAAGAATGGCATTGCCAGAGTACATTCTGTTGCTCTTCTTCAGGGACACAACGGCGTATAACTTGATCTGCACTTTGTTTAAACAAAAGAGGCTCGTCCCAAAAGTAATGCTTAGCATCATGGCGGAACCGCTTCTTCCCTTGGTGAGTAAGGCCATAAGGTAAAATACCACAAACAAGGAAATTAACTAAATCCGCGTACCAGGGTATTGCCGAGGCATGTGCTGCCTTGGTGACTGCGCCTAAAATTGCTGAGGCGTGCGCGTCAAGGGCTGCTGCGGCATCAAAAGTTGCCGAGGCATGCGCGTCCATGGTTGCCGAGGCGTCGAGGGTTGCCGAGGCATGCACGTCCATGGTTGCCGAGGCAACTAAAAGTTATTCATCCGGGAATGCATCGCATATCTCTAGGTCCGCGTCCTCCTCTCTATTGCGTTCTAAATGTGATAAGTGATCGGCCACTTGATTTTCTGTTCCTTTCCTATTCTTAATTTCAATATCAAATTCTTGTAAAAGTAATATCCAACGAATCAAACGAGGTTTGGCATCTTTTTTAGCAAATAGATATTTGATTGCCGAATGGTCCGTATGAACAATTACCTTTGTACCAATCAAATAGGATCAAAACTTGTCAAATGCGAAAACTACAGCTAGTAACTCTTTCTCCATTATTATGTAATTCACTTGAGCACTATTAAGAGTTTTACTAGCGTAGTATATCACATGGAAGGTCTTACCTGTGCGTTGGCCTATGACTGCTCCTACCGCGAAATCACTTGCATCACACATCAGCTCAAAAGGTAGCGTCCAATCTGGTGGAACGAAAATGGGTGTCAAGGCAAGCTTTTTCTTTAGGGTTTCGAATGCTTGGGTGCAAGAATCATCAAAATCGAAGACTTTATCCTGTTTAAGCAAATTGCACAAGGGTTTAGTGATTTTAGAAAAATTATGAATGAACCTCTTGTAAAAACCTGCATGTCCAAGAAAACTTTGAATTCCTTTAACCGAACTTGGTGGGGGTAATATCTCGATCACGTCCACCTTGGATTTGTCTACTTCAATTCCCTTGGATGAAATCTTGTGGCCGAGCACTATTCCTTCATCTACCATAAAATGGCATTTCTCCCAATTGAGGACTAAATTTGTTTCTTCACATCTTGCCAACACCCTATCTAAATTGCAGAGACAGCTGTCAAAGTCATTACTAAAAACAGAAAAATCATCCATGAAGATCTCAAGGAAGTCTTCGACCATGTCTGAAAAGAGTGCCATCATGCATCTTTGGAAGGTTGCCGGGGCGTTACACAATCCGAACGGCATCCTTCGGAAAGCATAAGTACCGTATGGGCATGTGAAGGTTGTCTTTTCTTGATCTTCTGGTGCTATGGCAATTTGATTGTAACCTGAATAACCATCAAGAAAACAATAAAAGGGTTTACCTGCAAGACGATTAAGCATTTGATCAATAAAGGGTAATGGGAAGTGATCTTTCCTAGTGGCTTTGTTTAGCTTTCGATAATCCATATAGACCCACCAACCAGTCATAGTCCTGGTTGGAATGGGTTTATTATTTTCATTACTTACCACCGTTATACCTCCCTTTTTTCGGTACACATTGTACTAGACTTACCCATGTACTATCAGAGATAGGGTATATAATGCCGGCATCAAGCCACTTGATGATTTCTTTCATTACAACCCCTTTCATGGCATGATTCAGTCTCCTTTAGGCCTCAATTGAAGGTTTGTGATCATCTTCCAACAAAATATTGTGCATGCACACTGTCGGGCTAATTCTCTTCAAGTCGGCAATTGTCCACCCTATTGCCTTTTTGTGTAGCTTCAACATTTTTATCAGCTTCTTTTTCTGCTCAGGCTGTAACTTAGAAGAAATAATTACAAGCAATGTATTATCGGTTCCTAAGTATGCATATTTTAGTTGCTCTGGCAATTGTTTCAATTCAAGAATCGGTGGTTGTTCAATAGAGGTTTTTTCGAGCTTACCTTCCTTACCTGAGTAATCAACTGGTTCAAAGTATGTACCTGGTCGATTGACTAGCCAATTTGCCTCTTCTTGTTGTTCCTCATCAACCGGTTCTTTATACTCCTCAGGTTCCTCTTGATCGGCAATGTAGTTACCGAGGCAACTAAATTCCTCGTCGAAGTTAAACTCTACCGTGGCATGAAGAAGCTGGCATTCTTCTGGATCATCGGCATGCCTTAGTGTTTGGAACACATTTAGTTTGACTTGCTGGTCATTCACCCTCATTGTGAGTTCTCCCTTTGCAACATCGATCAAGGTTCTCCCTGTTGCTAGGAATGGTCTCCCGAGAATGATAGGTGCATGCTCATCTGCTTCACAGTCCAAAACAATAAAGTCAGCGGGAAAAATAAATTTATCAACTTTTACCATTATGTCCTCAATTTTTCCCTCTGGATGCACATAGGATCTGTCGGCTAGCTGTAGCATAACTGTTGTAGGTCTTGCCTTCCCGATTCCTAGTTTCTGGAAAACCGATTTAGGCATCAAGTTTATGCTAGCCCCAAGGTCGCATAATGCTTTCCTGACATAGTGGTTTCTAATGGAACAGGGTATTGTGAAACTTTTGGGATCCTTCAACTTGGGTGGCATACGATTGTGCAACATTGCCATGCATCCCTCTATTGCGACAACTGTTTCAAACTCTCCTAGCCTTGTTCTCTTGGACACAATGTCTTTAAGAAACTTGGCATAGTTTGGCATTTGTTCAATTGCTTCCACCAATGGCAAGTTGATGTGGACTTGCTTTAGGATATCAAGAAACTTCTTGAATTGATATTCTTGCTTTTGTCGCTTCAACCTTTGCGGGAATGGTGGTGGAAGTCAGATATCTTTGATCCTTTCATTGGTTTGGAACCTGATTGAAGGCATTGCCGGGATAATTGGAGTTGTTGAGGCATTATCAATTGGGGTTGCCGAGGCATGCTTATCACAAGTTGCCGAAGCATCCTTATCGTCGGTTACCGAGGCATGCTTATTACCGGTTGCCGCGACAATTCCTGGTTCAGCATCTGAGGCTTTGCCGCTAGGTTCGTCTTGATCTTTTTGTGGAGTTTTGTTTGATGAGCGAGTTTGAGCCTCTCTAAGTTGTTGGCCAGTTCTAGTGGTGATTTCCTTACATTGCTCATGGCCAGTTCCTCTTGCGACTTCAGTATCACTAGGTAAACCTCCTTGCGGTTTAGTGTTCAGATTTTGAGCAAACTGTCCGACTTGATTTTCCAATGATTTGATTGCCGCCTATTGGTTTTGCAATCTCATCTCGGCCCTGTTAATAAAAGCATCAGTTCTTTTTATGAAGTTACTATTCTCAGCCATATAAGATTCAGTTTTCATCATAAAAGCATTTAGAGAATTTTCCAAAGAACTAGATGTTATCGGTTGTTGCTGCGGTAACTGTTGCCGTGGCATATTCTGTTGGAATCTCGATGCTTGTGCATTCTGATTGTTCTGGTTTAGAGCATTGTTGGGATTACTCCATGAAAAATTCGGGTACTTCTTCCAAGCTGGATTGTATGTATTGGACATCACATTCTTGTTCCGATTGTAATTCCTCACATAGAAGCTGGATTCCGGATTCTGCATACATTCAGAAGAATCATGGTTATCACCACATAACTCAAAAAAAGAATCCATTACCTTGACCACATGTGTGTTGTTTGGTTTTTGCATGTTCTGGACCATCTTGGTTAAAGTGGCCAATTGTGCCGAAATTGAATCTGATGATCCTAGTTCATGTATTGTGGCTTGGCATCTAACTCCTCCTCTTCTAGTAGAGGGGAATTGATAATCATTCTTGGCCAGCCTGTTTAAAATTTGCATTGCTTCCTCCGGCGACTTATCTAGAAGTATGCCGTTTGTCGAGGCATCTAGCATCATCCTTGTTGGTGTATTCACGGCGTTGTAAAACATTGTTACTTGAGTCCACACTGGGAATCTGTGTAGGGGGCATTTGTGTAGAAGTTCTCTATATTGCTCCCAAGCCTCGTACATGGATTCATCATCTGCCTGCCGAAAAGAAGTAATGTCGTTACGAAGCTTATCAGTCAAATTTGTAGGATTAAACCGAGCAAGGAAATCATGACAAAGATCGGTCCAAGATGTTATTGATCCGGCAAGAATGCTATTCAACCATGCTTTCGCCCTATCCCTCAGTGAATAGGGGAATAATCCTAATCGTAAGACATCGGAGCCGCCAAATTGACCAATTGTGTTGATTATATTAAACATTACCGATTTCAACTCAAAGTGGACGGCTTCAATTTCAGGTGTGACAACTCCTGGATTAAGTCCATCAAGATCTTCTTCAAGATAGTCTCGAATAGTTCTGTTTCGTGCAAGAATCACTCCTCCTCCTGCTGGAACATCTTGATTCATATTGCCGTATTGATTAGCCATTGCTACTCTTATCCTTCGTCTAAGTCTTTGTAAGGTTAGTTCGATTTCTGGATCAAAGGGATATTCTGATGTAATCGGTCTCGCCCTGGTCATATACCAATGCAAAACCAAAGTTTGTTAGCCCTTTGAATCTTAAACAAGAAAAGTAAAAAGAAAGTGCAAGAAAATAAAAAACAAAGTCGCTATTGCCAATCCTTGGCAACGGCGCCAAAAACTTGTTGCGCATAATAAGTGCTACGCATTTGTGCAAGTATACACGTTGCAAGTTATAGTATAAAAGATATCGTCTCCACAGGGATTGGTGCCACTTCAAGAATCTAGTCTCTTGCACTGTAAAAAGTAAAAACACAAATAAAAGATTATAGGAGTTTAAGTAATAACTAATCTAGAAAGCAAATAAGTAAAAGGCGATGTAATTAGATGAGAGAGATAGGCCAGGTTATCGTGAGTTGAGGTGTGATAGCCAATTGGATCGTCTTGGTAAAAGAGTGCACGAGCAACTCAGTTGCCGTGGCAACTTGCACAATGGGGATTGCCTTGGCAACTAATCGATGGTTGCATGGGCGACTAGTTGGGCAACTACTTGGGCGTCTGGGCAGCAACCTTCAAGGTTCGGCAGAGCGTTCTTCAATGGTTTCTTCTTATCCCTAAGTCGAAACTCTAGCTACTTGAGCATGCCTTGATAATACATCCCTGTGTGAATCAAGGGTGAACAACAACCAATCTTGCGCTCCTCTTAGCCGTTGAAATCCTTAACTTATTCCTAAGCCGGATTAATCTTCACCATCAATAGATTGAATAAAGATCATATTCATTCTTTTCTTGAATCTAACTCTCCCGATATTAGATAAATAGATGAAGTTACGAGATCCTCTCCCGATTCACTCGCAAACAAGAATAAGAACCAAGAATGAATAAACCTTGAATAAAAAAGTGCAAACTCTTATTACCTAAACAAAATCTAATAGTTTCTCACAACCACAAAACACAATAACCATAGCCAAATAGATTTAGTTCATGGCTAGGTTCCAAAGAAACACAAGATAAATCATCCCTAGCATGAACCTAATTGAACAAGAAAGAAAAAGATGAAGAATGAAGCTTGTCGAAATCTCCTTACCCTAGATGCTTGTCGAAAATTCTCTCCTCTTGCTCTCCCCCTCAAGTTGACGATATGGCCTCTAATTTATAGGGCTAGGCCAAAGTCCTTCTTTGAGGAGGAAGTTAAGTTGGAATTAAATTATCTTTAAAGAATATAATTCTTTATTATAATTATATTCCTACTAGAACTTCTCCTATCTTCTTGGAATTTAATTATTCTTTAATCTCTTCATGGAAATCAAATTCCTTTGGGATTTGGCTTTGCTACACGTCATCTTGGGCTTGTCTAGTCATCAATTTCGACTACCATATCACCTTGTTCTTTGTCGACAATTGCCCTGGCAACTGGCTCGTCATCTCCTTCATGCATTGCCCTGGCAACTAGCTCGACATCTCCTTCATGTATTGCCCTGGCAACTAGCTCTAGCCTTGCTTTGGCAAGTGATCCTGTACATACACACAAAACACACCAAAACAGCATCTTTTCCCACAAAAATTACCAAGTTATGTAATCAAGCTCAACGATGGAAGGAAACATGGATTAATGCATGAATGGCTAATTATGCAACTAATATGAGCCTAAGTCTAACAATAATATGAGTAAAAAGGGTAAGAAAAATAATACTTTTGAACACTTATCAACCCTCACAATTTGATAACTTTTGTCAACATTATCGCGTTTTTAGGATTTTAAAATCTATGAGGTTTTTACTAGAACAACTCTTGTAACTTCCCCGCACGAAATCTATAAACTAACCATTAGTCTAATATATAACTATAACCCGCATATGTTAACACTTAACACCTAAAACCTTAAAACTCCATATTGAATATGTTAACAATTAACATATAATATTTCAAACCCTATCAACAAAGATCCTGATGATTAACTCTTAATCATCAATCTTAGGAACAACTTTTAATTGGATTAATAGATTAATCGTGATTGAATAGATTTTCTCATACAAATATCATATATTTGCTAAATAAATCAAAAAATAACATGTATCTCATACAATTTCATCACCTAAGTAATTAAAACCCGAATTCAGATCGTACAAGTGGCTCTGATACCACTGTTGGGTCACACCGATACACCCTATAGCGCAACGGAAAAATTATTCGACTATTACCACCAGAGATCCATGTACGAGGAACAAATCAGTGTGAATAAGGGTGAAGAATTACCTGTTTAAAATCTGGAATTCTAAGTTTGGAGGAGATAAATATTCAATCACGATTCCACGATGTCGATTCTTAAGCCGTAATAATAACGCTCAGACCTCTACGTAGTTCACCCAGTTGAAACGAGTATATAAAAACTCTCTAAACTATTTAGAATGGAACAAGCGTATAAAAACTCTCTAAACTATTTAGAGGGTTTTTTCCCAAAAAACATTAATGACTGCTAGATCTCTCATGCCTTTATATAGCCTTTGTAATCCTAATTTAACTCATATTAGGATTTCAATATATATATTAAATATATATAATCCCAATTTAACTTTAATTAGGATTTTAATATATATATTAAATATATATAATCCCAATTCAACTTAATTACGATTTCAATATATATATTAAATATATAATCCCAATTTAACTTAATCAGGATTTCAATATATATATTAAATAAATATAATCCCAATTCAACTTTAATTAGTATTTCAATATATATATTAAATATATACAATCTCAATTTAACTTAACTAGGATTTCAATATATATATATTGATTTAAATCGAATTATATTATTTATATATTAAAAGAGTCATAATTACAATAATTATTTTTCTTTTAATATTTACCCAATAGTTAAATTATATATATCAAATATATATTAATTTAACTAAATCCGTGTACAACAAATTTGTACATATATAATTCGTTTAATATATGCTCATTTCAACTATGGGTGTGAACTTGTAGGTTCATGTAACATTAGTAGTAAATATTAGAACAGTTCTAATATTACAAACAATGAGTAACATCTAGCAATATGTCATTGTCACCTAAGTTACAAGAAATCATGATTCGACATAACCTTTTGGTGATTAATTCTATTTATTTAATACATCCTTTTGTCCTTTATATCTAGATTAGACACAAGCCGTGGAACAATCACAGTTGTATAGTCCATCTAATATTTCTTGATATCTTGAGTATACTATTATAAACAAATAACTATGATATCTCATATCAACTTATTCGAGCATGGCCATGCATTTTTAGTCTCACTCAATCAAGTGGCCTATGATATTACTCATATTATGTAGGAGGGACAAATCCTATATTGATCAACCATATTCCACTACATAGATTGTGACATATCCAATATCAGTCTTTATAGTGTAGTCAGTTTCGACACACGTTTGACCATATCAAAATATGCCACTCAAGATGTAGAAATAATGATGATATCAAGTCTGAGGATCATACATGTAGTTATCACTATGAGCAATGTTATGACTATCACATAATAATCCAAGAAACATGCTCATAGCGGGTCAGTTCAGTATGTCGTTCTCTAACACATACTTATGTATTGATTTTGACATCTCTATGTCAATGACAACACTTTGTCATAAATCAACTACATATTAGTATTAATGCATTATTGTTGTCCATGCTCGCAATAATACTCGACTAAGGACATTTTAGAATAACCATATTATTCTAAGGACTTTATTATAATTCAGTTTATTTACGCACGTAGAATTGTAACTGAAAATAATAATGACAATGCCTCTTTATGAATAAACAAGGTAAAACAAATGTCATTTACAATCATCTTATGATTAGTCTTTGGGCATACTCTAACAGCTGGATGCCGGGATAATTTATCCCATTTTTGATAGCTCGTGGATCAGTTTGGTGCAATGCGTGCTAAAGAAAAGTGGCATGACCGTGGTACAAAATAAAAAAGATGAGTTGATTCCTTTCAGGACTGTCACGGGTTGGAGAGTGTGCAATGGATTACCGAAGGCTAAACAATGCCATGAGGAACCACTTTCCCTTGCCCTTCATCGATCAGATGTTAGACAGGTTGGCAGGTAAGGCATTTTATTACTTCCTAGATGGCTACTCGGGCTACAACCAGATTGTCATCGTCCTACATGATTTGAAAAAAAAACCACGTTCACTTGTCCATATGAGACATTCACTTTTAGAAGAATGCCATTTGGATTGTGTAACGCTCCAACAACGTTTCAATGTTACATGATGTCTATTTTTTGACTGTTGTCACTTTATTTTCAACGTCCTTTTATTTTTATTTATTTATCTATTTATTTTATTATATATTATTATTATATATTTATGACATAGACTTATTATATATAAAACCCAAAAAGAAAATAGAGGGGTCCATTTTAAATAAATAAGGACCCATAATAACCCATTTGGCCCAAAACAAAACCCAAGCTAATCCATTTTGTATCCATGTGCAGCTTAATCTGGACTGTCGGATCTAGGGTTGGGATCTAACGATCCAAAGTGGACCAGATGAAGAGAGGGGCAACCCTCCACCCGCGTCGCCACGCGCACAAGGTTTCCCTCCTCCACTAGAGCCCGACCAGCCTGCCTCCAGGCCAAGCTCACGTCGACAGCCACAACGCTCGACCGTTCTAGGGTCGTGAAGAACGCTGGTGACCACCCAATTTTTGTCGAGCCGCGTCGTTGCTACTTCTTCACATTCCGAGCTCCAAGAGACTCTGCAGCTTTCTCGACTGCCCTCGACAACAGCGGCCATTACATGCACCATCGCTGCAATGCTGGCGACCGTGCTCCACCCCTGTCGGACCGTTCGTGACCATGCCGTGTCGCTGCAACCGCTCTCTCTCCAACCGAAACCCTGTAACTATCCAAAGAGAAAGAGTTAGGGTTAGGGTTAGGTTTTTTTTATTCGAATATGGCAAGAAGGGAAAGAATCAGATCAAATTCAAAATCGAATCGTCTCCAAATCGTATATGAATCTGCATTGAATGGAAACATGGGGTGTTTGATCCATTTTTTTAGAAAGAGGATTTTAAAGAGTGTTTTTAGGGTTAACTTTTTCAAAAGCAAATCAGATTATTTATAGTAGTCGAATTATTTTTTTCTTTTTACCGACCGTTGAATTTCTAAATCTTCTAATTTAACCATCACTTTTTCAGATTTAGTCTCAGTTTCATTTTTTAAATTTTGGTTAATAATCTTTTTTTTTAATTTTAGTAGCATTTAAATTTCTGTTTTTAAACCTTTTAAAATTTAATTTTAGTTTTGTATATATATATATATATATTAAAGGGGAGCTTGATTCATATGTTGTATTGACCCTCTTTAGGGAAGGATACACATTGTTTTTTTTTAAATAAGAGAATCTTTTTTTACTCATCCTTTTAGTAATTTCTTTAAAGTTTTTTCGACATTCATTTAATTTTTGTAAATATGATTGTTTAGCTTTGATGTATCCATTTTTAGATTCTTTCCTAAAATACCTAAGCTTTAGTGTTTTAATTAATTTTTTAGGTTAAATAAAGCCCATAGGGTTAGGTACTAAATTACCTTAGTTAGAGCCATTAAAGTTAAAAAACAAAACTCTTCTTCATATTTAATATTCATAAGACACACTTAATCATATTTTAACCCTAAAAGGTAAAATTTACGTAGACAATATTTTAGGTTAATAATCACTAACTTAGAATAATTAAAAGTCTCAACACACTAATTCTTTCCTTGCTTGTCTGATGAAAATTGGAATTTAATTAATGCGGTGTCCTATTGAAGGAAAGTGAAGGGTTAGTGCCAAAAATATTAGCGATGATTGCAGTTCACTTTCTAGATATTAGGACCTTTAAAATGAGATCACATTTATAAATGGACAACGACTTGAATTCTACACGAACTTGCAAATTCTGGCATTAAAACGTTTTGTAATCGGCTAGGTACCAATTTTTGGGCATTGTGGGGGTGCTAATCCTTCCCCACGCGTAACCGACTCCGAACTTGTTTTAATTTTCGCAAATCAAAATGTTGTTTTAATAAAATAAAATGTTTTTATTAAAATGACCCGTATTTAGGTAATCCAATCACACCTTTTTTAAAAAGATTGGTGGCGTGCGATAGCTTGACGACTCCGTTGGGGAAAACTTTTTTTTTATAAAAAAGTCAAGCTACAAGCTGATTACACTTTATTTTACTGTCAGAATTTGCTATGTTCGTGTGAAATTCAACTTAATTGTCTATTTATGAATATGATCTCATTTTACGCATTTAAAGCTTAATGAAGCTCTACACCTGAGCTTTGACCCAATTTTTTAAGTGAGGGGAAAATGCGTTGCTCATGTAAGAATATTGATTCTCCGTATGAGCCTAGAAAGTATCTTCGGGACCCATATATGCCCTACATCTTCGTAAGGATACTAATATTTTGTGAAGACATAGGAATGGGTCCTCCTGAGTTGAGCTTGATTCGTTCGAAGCCTATAATGGGTGAGAATCAAGGGCCTTGCTACCCTTAGTAGAGGACAGCTCTAGGACCTTTTTAGAACCAAACCACGTGTGAGAATCTAGAAGCCTACCCCATTAGAGCCATGTGGAAAGCTTTAGGAACTAGAATTGGGTCAAACTATTTCGTAATAATAGTCCGTGGAGACATGTACAGAAGTGCTGGAATGCGATGCCTAGTATTATTCATTACAATGAAATTGTTTTGAACCTTTTAAGTTTTACTTCTTATCCAGTGTACTAATGTTTTTCTCTTTTTCTTGCCTTGTTTTGCATGCATCATTCCATATTTAAAAGGGGTTGGATCTGGAGATACTTTCTCGTTTAGAAAATGGTTTTTCCTATGGATGGTAGGTACTTGAAAAAGGAGGAAGACAATTTAGATGTACGTCACTGGTCTGAGGTCAACCAGCGAGCACATGGAGACATGTTGATAGCCGGTCATGAGACAGAGACATCAAATTATGCCCATATCAGTGTCAAACAGAATAATTTGCGGGAGCTGCGAGATATATAGAAACATTTTGGCTATGCGACGAAGCGGTTGTTCTATGAAACCTATGCAAATATAGCTTACGTGCTTTATGTGAACGTGGATGAGCCCTTCCTTAAGGCCTTGATCCAGTTCTAGAACACGAGATATTGTTGCTTTACCTTCAACGGGGAAGACATGATGCCTGCATTTGAGGAATATCTGGCCGTGTTCAAATTGCGTATGGTGAAGAAGAATTGGGTATATGCTAAACCTCCTAAAAGCAAGAATGTTCACTTAAGGCTTAAGTCTTTTGCTGGAATATGTGACGAATGGGTCAAAGGATTTATACAGAAGAAACGGGGTAGCTTTTCTTTCCCTTGGTCGAGCATCCAAAAAATAATCCTTGTTCATCCGGAGAAAAAGAAGAGGGTGAATCTTTTAGCTATAGCTGTCTATGGCCTGGTCATCTTTCCGAAGGTCCTGGGTAATATCGATGTGACCCTGCTAGATTTTTTTGATCAGTTGAAGAGATAAGTTAATATGGTACTGGCAGTACTACTAGAAACCTTTATTAATTTAAATGCTTGCCAAAAGATAGAAGGTGCGAGTTTCGGAGGTTGTGCCCCTTTGCTCCAATTCTGGGCCCTTAGTCATTTTTGGGGGTGTCATACTTTGACTTTGCCCAATGTGTTCTCCCCAAACTTCTCACCGCTCCAGGAGTTTTTGGCGAAAAAGTGGTCGACTGCCAAGAAGGGCAAATGGATCGACATTTTTAGGGATCCCCATGATCAGGATATTGTATGGAGAGTTACATGGATAGGCTACACCAAGTTCTTATACAGGTGCGGGGATTACAATTACTTGATTCCGTTAGGCCTATGGGGAGGAATCAGATGTGCTCCTTTACTTGTGTCCTGGTAGTATGACTCTCGATAGTTTATCCCCTTTACTACGAGCCTTGGTTTGTCAAAGTTTACATTTCAGGGGGAATTCAAGGAGACTGTCCAAACTATTAATGATTCTTGGAAGCATTGCTATGTCATAAAGATAGAACACGACCGTGAGTGCATGGTCATCCTTGATTATGACATGTGGAGGTATGTGAGGGTGAACGATAAAGTTCTACCATCGACTGGGTAGACTAAGCCTGCTGAAGAGCATTTGAGGGTGGTCCCATCTGAAGCTGACATTTTGAGGGCTGAACTGCAAAGGACCAAGGCCAAGAATGGAGTCTATATAGGAACATCATGGGAGAGACATGTATGAGGCAAGCCTAGAAGTGGGAAAATACAAAGGGGAGACAGACAGGGTCATGGAATTATACAAGAGCCTGGAAGAGAAATTTTTGGTTTAGAGAGTCGATTTCCTCAAGTTTTAGGAAACAATTTGAAATGCAGATTTGTAAAATACGCTTGAGCAGTGGAAGCATGAAATTAAGCAAGCTGTAGGGAAGGAGAGAGAGCGCGACAAAAGAGACATTGAAAAGTACAAGCAAATGCTGACATATGAGAAGAAGAAAGGGGAACGGGGGGGGGGGGTCAATGGAGCCTTTGAAAAAGAAAGAGAAAATGTGACTGGATGGAAGAGGAATGCCCATGATAATAAGATCCATGTGTGCGAGCTATAGAGCATGTATGACACGACTAATGAGAAGCTAAAACAGAGTCATGCCTTTGTTGCTGAGTTACAAGCCAAGATAGCAGACTTGAGTCATTCATTGCACAAGCTCCATAATCATTACACCTATACGGAGTTCCAGGCCAATCGAAGTGAGAATGAGGCACTAAAAAAAGTAAGTAGAAGATATGAAGACCATCATTTAGGAGTACATGATGAAGATTTTAGTCCTCAAGGATGTCAATAAGGGAGGAAGCGACTACTGGTTCACTCAGCTTAGGGATAATGCTAGAAGGTTCCAAGAGCGAGATAAGTTTGATGAGGTTGTTATGGCCTAGGTTTAGGACGTGGCTAGGTATGTGATGATGTTAGCAACAGAAGCCGCAACCCTTTACCAGTACATCAAGCCAGTAGGAGAGGTGGGACCAAGACTCATGTGGCTGATTAAAGAAATAAAAGGAGCTAGGTTCTCGAGTTGAGATGTACGCGTAGAAAAGTAGAAATTTTATGTAATAAAGACCTCTGATATCTAATAAAGACTATTTTTAGAGCAAAGACTCATGTGATTAATGCCTTTCGCTTACATTCATGCATCTTTATTTTGCCCTTTGCTTGCATTCATGCATCTTTATTTTGCCCTTCGCTTGCATTCATGCATCATTATTTGGTTTGTTTTCTTTGCATTAATATAGTCAATGTCATTGCATACATTCACACGAAATTAACTAAGGTAAATTACATGACAAAATTTTCAAAATAGCTAAAACTTCACACAAGTACGGTACTCATGCCCAAACCAAAGCAATGGACATGAAGGGTAGATTGACAACCTTAGAAGTCAACCACCAAAGCAACCAGGATAAGCTAGACAAGATAGAAAATGACCTGAAGCAAGAGATCAAACTAGCCCACCAGAAAACTATCAACCAGATTGTAGCCATGTAGGATTTAAGGACCCAGATTGTGGTAAGGCAGTAGAAGACATCAATACCCCATATCATCTTCTTGGGATTGCCCATTTCCACCCGAGAGCTCAAAAAGGAACAACTACGTCCAAAGCTAAATTCCCACTTCATTAAGGGGAATCTTCTGTCAGCATAATGAATAAGCTGGAAGTTAATGAGGGAGTCCAGTAGGCTGAGGTGCCTGATGTTGCGCATATTTGAGTGTTTCGCAATTTATGCAAGTATACACGTTTCAAGTTATAGTATAGTTTAGATATAGTCTCCTTAGGGATTGGTGCTACTTCAAGAATTTGTTTTCCTGCACTTAAAAAGTAAAAACACAAATAATGATGGTTGGGTTGAATAAACAAGTAAAATAAAGAAAGCAAGTAAACTTAAGAGAACTTGAATGATCGAGAGAATAGGCTAGATTATCATGTGTTATGGTGTGATAATTGATTGAGTTTGTCTAGGTGAAGAATACTGGGTCGATTCAAGTAACCTAACAACTTCAATAGACTAGTTGCTTGGGAAACTGAAATAGTGATTGCTTGAGCAATTAATATAACGACTGCCTGGGCAACTGGATGACTGTATGATTGCTGGGGCAATTGAACGGTTTCTTTGAGATTCAGCAAAGCATTCTTCAATGGTTTCTCCTTATCTTTAATTCGAAACACTAGTCAATATATCAACCCTTAGTGATACATTCCTGCGTTAACCTTGGATGAACCTCAACCGATCTTGCGCTTCTCTTAGCTGTTGAAATTTGTAACTTACCCCTAAGTCAAATTAGTTCTCACTTTCGATTGACTAAATGAATACCATGCTTATCCGTTTCTTGAATATAACTCTCCCAATGTTAGATAAATAAATGCAATCACAAGATCCTTTCCCAAGTTACTCAAAATCAAAACTCAATACCAAGAATAAGCAAACCTCAAACTAAATTACATTCAATAACCTAAAAATAAACTTCAACCATTTCTTAACTAATCAACATAATAACCCAGGCCAAAATAGTTTAGTTCATGGCGGGGTTTAGAATAAACACAAAATAAATTCCCAACAAAATTATGAATCGAAACAAAAGAAGATGAAAAACATCCTCTATCGAATTCTCTCTTTCTTCTTTCAACTCCCCCTTTGGCTGCGTCTAAATCCTTGGGATTTATAGGAGATGATTCGGATGGATGAGGAAGAGTTTGGAGTAAATTTAAATATAATAAAAGAGATAAACTCTTTTATTTATTTTATTCCTTCAAATTCTCCTTTAAACTCATTGGACTTTAATCTCTCATTGACTTCTTTCATTGAATTCCAACTTCTTTTGGGAGTTGTTTTTATCCTTTAAGCTTGTCTGAATCGCATGGATCACTATCCAAAAGTCGTCGGTTTCCATTTTCTTCATTTCCAATTGCTTCGGCAATTTCCAGTCTAGCTCGGGCAATTAATCATGCACATAATAGACAACTACCAACAGTAACTTTCCACCGAAAACACCCAAAATATGTACTCAAGCATCACACTAGAGGAAACAATGCAAATATGCATAATTGGCTAACAAAATGCAGCTAAAATGGGCCTAAGATTAACAATAATCATGAGTAAAACGGCTAAAATTATAGAACTTTTTTGCACTTAACACGCCCCAAACTCGAACTATTGCTTATCGTCAAGCAATGCAAATTAACAACTACCTGCTGAGATGATGTTGAAGGCAGCCTCCTCGATTTTTGGATCTAGGAAGGAAGCAAGGAACCTGTAAGTAAGATCGGCTCAAACAGAAAGGCTAGGTAGGAGGATGTTTGCTGGGATAACGAATGAATGAATAAATGGGAAGATTTTGGTAAAGGGAATAGGCCGAAAGGTGTTGGTGAAGGATGGTGATGAAAAGAATGAAAAATAGAGATAGTATCTTAAAGAAAACTCAAGAAAGAACCTAGGCTATATGGAGCCTAAACCCAAACCTTATATTGTTTCTTTAAGGGGTGGTAATAAGGACTTGGACCCACTGTCTATAAAGAAATAAGAACCACAAGTATCAATTTGAAAAGAGGGTGACACCACAAGTAAAGCTTGATAAGTCGATAAAGTTCTAAAAAGAACAAGACAGAGAGGGGCAATCTCACAAAGAAAATATGTATTGATATATTTGAGGTTTGTTACAAAAGTGAAAATGAACCCATATTTATAGTATTTAGGGGGTGGCCGAATAGGCACAATATCCTAGTGAAAATTTGGCGCAAACATTAAGTTGTATCCCTTCTAAACCTATTCAACTATTTGGCTAAGGAGGAGTCTCCCCCAAGTGCATTTCCTTACAAAAATGGCACCCAAACATGTTTCCCTCCAAAGGTGACCGATCATGATGCTTGGGGAAGGAACATGTCCTTTGGATGTTGAGTTACGGTTGGTAGCTGGAGCTGAGATGAGCTGATTAAGCTAGGTTTGAGCTGGATTGAGCTGAGCTGGCTAGATGAAGTTCTTAGCTCAAAGTTGAAGTTGTTTTGAGCAATTCTGAGCTGCCCTAAGCTAGGTGAGCTAGTCTTTAAGCTTTGTGAGCTCCTTAGAATGCTTCTCTTGGTCCTCAAGCCGCTATAAGCTTCCATTGGGCTCCTTGAGCTAATCCGAGTTGTCTTGGATGTTTTTGAGTTGAACTAAGCTGGAATTGGATTGTATGAGCTAATCAAAGTTGCCATAGATTGTATCATTCACCCATGCCCCTATATAAGTCAAGTAAACAATAGAATTAGATGTGTATAAGCTGAAAATTATATAAAACATATGGAAACATACTTATAAAGTAATTAAAGCATAAATTAAAGATGTATAAGCTACTAAGGCTAAGTATAAGTATAATATAAAGATGTGAAACATAGGTTATGCATGAATATCATATACTATGCAAATGAATGACAACATATGATAACTCAAGTATATCTTAATATGCAAAAGCATGCTTATAACAATATTTAATGCATAAATAAGATAATGATGTGATCAAGTCATAGAGAAAGTTGGTGCTGATTAGGATCGCATCATCCCCTTCTTTAAAGCAATTTGTCCCCAAATCGACAAATTATTTAAAAAGGCAGTAGGTAGATGTTTGTATGGCTCATTCCTTCCTCTTTGCTAATAAATTAGATGCTCCAAGTGATATGCTTTTAAATAAACCATTTTCAAGAGATTCACCTTTTAGATATGCATCTTCAAAGGTCACATTCTTTGAATCTTCAAAGGATAAAACTTTTGAAATGTCAAATGACATGTCTTGTGGATCACCAAAGGTTACGCCTACTGTTTCTTCAAAGGACACAACCTGTAGTCCTCCAAAAGTCATGTTTCTTGAATCATCTTCCTGAACTGAAACATCATGATGGTTGGTGAAGAATCTTGACTTTTTTGATCCTCCATCAAGTATGTTGTAAACTTTAAATCCTTTAAGCTTTGTACCTTTCCAAATGATGACCCTTGAGTAGGTGGATAATGCTCGCTTCATTCCCTTGAAATGGCTAATTTTTTTTGCACCAATCAATCTTAAAATGACAAAGGAACTTGTCATCATAGGGTGGTAGGATAACACCATGTATGTGAATTATTTTGCTGCAAAACAAACCAAAGTTAGGAAATGATAGGCTATTAACAAAATAAATGGAAATAGTAAACCAGGGAGGATGTTTAATGATCCTAATGGCGATTTTTTGCTTGATGATGGGAGACCTCCTCGAAACATCTTCTGAATTATTTTTTTCATCAACCAGCAAGAATGGCAATTCAAGAATCGGAAGAAAAGATTGGTTAGATAAAATATGTTTCTCCTTTTCTTTTCTGTATTCATTCTTTTCTTTTTCAACTTGTGCACTTTCAACTCCAAATTGTTTTTCAAGCACAATCTCACTTTCAATTGCCCCATGTTCAACTCTAATTGCTTTTGCCTCCTCAATGTCTTCTTTCAGTTTCATGGATTCCATACTCTTCTTTAGGGCGATCTAGCCTTCATTCACTTAGCTCGAAGTCAATGGTGCTACGGTAATCTTTTTTCCCTCATAAGTGAAATAATATCAATTTGTGAATCCATCATGAGTGGCTCGTTTATCAAATTGCCAAGGCCTCCTAAGTAAGATATGACTTGCACTCATGGGGACAACGTTACACAATACTTCATCCTGGTATCTTCCAATTGAAAATGGGATAATTACTTTTGCTTGGTGACCTTTTACTCGCCTCCATCATTTAGCCACTAGGTTTGTAAGGATTGAGATGTTTTGTTGTCTTTATGCTCAATTACTCCACCATTAAATTACTTGCCACGTTGGTAAAACTTCCTCCGTCTATGATCACGAAACACACATTCCCATTTACATGGCACATTGGATGGAAAATGTTCTCCCTTTGTTGTTCATGTTCTAAGGATTGAATGTTCAATGTCCTTTTAACAACAAGGGTGTTGTAGGAAGTAGATGGAAAAGAATCCTACAACATTGTTAGCAGAGATAAAAATAAAAGGGACCTTACAAAATATGCTCTCACAAAGCCTCACAATATCACTCCAAAAAAAAAAACAAGATGACACTCAAACTCTTATGTTTGTCCTCTAGGACTTTATTGGCTTTTACTTTCCTCTTCTGAACTCGCCCCTCTCAATGCCTTTTTCCACTCGATTATCTCTTGAAAAGATCTTTAGAGAACTTACTCAAAACTTAACAACTATTCTTGGGCGTATGTTGCAAAATGGTCAGGTAGGAAAGAAAAATATAGCGTAATAGGTAGGCTAGAAATGGAAAGAATAGAAGAAAGGGGTTACTTACTAAACAACTGCCTTACAAGCTTGCCTTCTACAAGAATCAAGTCTTGATGCTGATATGGCTTTGAGGCTTGATGTAGAAGATGTTGTTGATGTGATTTTACCCTTAACCTTGCTTGTATTCGAATCTGATTTTCTTTTCTCTTTTTTTCTTCGAACTATTTTCTTTTTTTTTTGAAAAAAATGAAATGACAAAGATAGCCACTTATAATTTCTTCTTGAGTAGGGCTTCAGTTGTTACACTTGCTTTCTTCCCCCAACGCTCTGATTACCATATGATGTAAGGGTTTCTATGGGTGGTCACCCCTTGCCGAGATGATGTTGAAGACAACCTCCTTGATTTTCGGATCTAGAAAGGAAGCAAGGAACCTGCAAGCAAGATAGGCTCAAACAGAAGGGCTTGGTAGGGGATGTTTGGTAGGAGAAAGAATGAATAAAGAAATGGGAAGATTTTGGTAAAGGGAATAGGCCGAATGGCGTTGGTGAAGGATGGTGATGAAAAGAATGAAAAAATATACATAGTATCTTAAAGAAAACTCAAAGAAGAACCTAGACTATATAGAGCCTAAACCAGACCTTATATTATTTCTTTAAGGGGTGGTAATAAGGACTTGGACCCACTATCTAAAAAGAAAAAAGAACCACAAGTATCTAGTTGAAAAGAGGGTGAAGCCACAAGTAAAGCTTGAAAAGTTGATAAAGTTCTAAAAAGAACAAGATATAGAGGGGAAATCTCACAAAAAAAATATATATTGATATATTTGAGGTGTATTACAAAAGTGAAAATGAACCCATATTTATAGTATTTAGGGGTGGCGAATAGGCTCCATATCCTAGTGAAAAGTTGGCACAAACATTAAGGTGTCTCCCTTCTAAACCTATTCAACTATTTGGCTAAGAATGAGTCTCCCCTAAGTGCATTTCCCTCCAAAAATGGCACCCAAACATGTTTCCCTCCAAAGGTGACCGACCATGATGCTTGGGGAAGGAACATGTCCTTTGGATGTTGAGTTGGGATTGGTAGCTGGAGTTGAGATGAGCTGATTAAGCTAGGTCTGAGCTGGATTGAGCTGAGCTAGCTAGCTAGATGAAGTTCGTAGCTAGAAGTTAAAGTTGTTTTGAGCTATTCTGAGCTGCCCTAAGCTAGGTGAGCAAGTCTTTAAGCTTTGTGAGCTCCTTAGAATGCTTCTCTTGGTCCTCAAGCTGCCATAAGCTTCCATTGGGCTCCTTGAGCTAATCCGAGTTGTCCTGGATGTTCTTGAGTTGAACTGAGCTAGAATTGGATTGTATGAGGTAAGCTGAGCTGCCATAGATTGTATCATTCACCCATGCCCCTATATAAGTCAAGTAAACAATAGAATTAGACGTGTTTAAGCTGAAAATTATATAAAACATATGGAAACATACTTATAAAGTAATTAAAGCATAAATTAAAGATGTGTAAGCTACTAAGGCTATGTATAAATATAATATAAAGATGTGAAACATAGGTTATGCATTAATATCATATACTATGCAAATGAATGATAACATATGATAACTCAAGTATATCCTAATATGCAAAAGCATGCTTATAACAATATTTAATGCATAAATAAGATAATGATGTGATAAAGTCATGGAGAAAGTTGGTGCTGATTAGGATCGCATCATCCCTCCTTTTTTAAAGCGATTTGTCCCAAAATCGATAAATTATTTAAAAAGCCAGTAGGTAGATGTTTGTATGGCTTATTCCTTCCTTTTTGCTAATGAATTAGATGCTCCAAGTGATATGCTTTTAAATAAACCATTTTTCAAGAGATTCACCTTTTTAGACATGCATCTTCAAAGGTCATCTTCTTTGAATCTTCAAAGGATATAACTTTTGAAATGTCAAATGACATGTCTTATGGATCACCAAAGGTTACGCCTACTGTTTCTTCAAAGGACACGACCTGTAGTCCTCCAAAAGTCATGTTTCTTGAATCATCTTCCTAAAACGAAACATCATGATGGTTTGTGATGAATCTTGACTTTTTTGATCCTCCATCAAGTATGTTGTAAACTTTAAATCCTTTAAGCTTTGTACCTTTCAAATGATGGCCCTTGAGTAGGTGGATAATGCTCACTTCATTCCCTTGAAATGGCTGATTTTTTTGCACCAATCAATCTCAAAATGACAAAGGAACTTGTCATCATAGGGTGGTGGGATAACACCATGTATGTGAATTATGTTCTGCAAAACAAACCAAAGTTAGGAAATGAGAGACTATTAACAAAATAAATGGAAATAGTAAACCAGGGAGGATGTTTAATGATCCTAATGGGCGTTTGTTGCTTGATGATGAGAGACCTCCTCGAAACATCTTCTGAATTATTTTTTCATCAACCTGCAAGAATGGCAATTCAAGAATAGGAAGAAAAGATTGGTTAGATAAAATATGTTTCTCCTTTTCTTTTCCATATTCATTCTTTTCTTTTTCAACTTGTGCACTTTCAACTCCAAATTGTTTTTCAAGCACAATCTCACTTTCAATCCCCCCATGTTCAACTCTAATTGCTTTTGCCTCCTCAATGTCTTCTTTCAATTTCATGGATTCCATACTCTTCTTTAGGTTGATCTAGCCTTCATTCACTTAAATCAAAGTCAATGGTGCTAAGGTAATCTTTTTTCCTCATAAGTGAAATAATATCAATTTGTGAATCCATCATGAGTGGCTCGTTTATCAAATTGCCAAGGCCTCCTAAGTAAGATATATGACTTGCACTCATGGGGACAACGTTACACAATACTTCATCCTGGTATCTTCCAATTGAAAATGGGATAATTACTTTTGCTTGGTGACCTTTAACTTGCCTCCATCATTTAGCCACTAGGTTTTTAAGGATTAGAGATGTTTTGTTGTCTTTATGCTCAATTTCTCCACCATTAAATTACTTGACACGTTGGTAAAACTTCCTCCATCTATGATCATTTAACACACATTCCCATTTACATGGCACATTGGATGGAAAATGTTCTCCCTTTGTTGTTCATGTTCTAAGGATTGAATGTTCAATGTCCTTTTAACAACAAGGGTTTTGTAGAAAGTAGATGGAAAAGAATCTTACAACATTGTTAGTAGAGATAAAAATAAAATGGACCTTACAAAATATGCTCTCACAAAGCCTCACAATATCACTCCAAAAAAAACAAAGATGACACTCAAACTCTTGTGTTTGTCCTCTAGGACTTTATTGGCTTTTACTTTCCTCTTCTTTGAACTCACCTCTCTCAATGCCTTTTTCCACTCGATTATCTCTTGAAAGATCTTTAGAGAACTTACTCAAAACTTAACAACTATTCTTGGGCGTATGTTGCAAAATGGTCAGGTAGGAAAGAAAAATATAACGTAATAGGTAGGCTAGAAATGGAAAGAATAGAAGAAAGGGTTACTTACTAAACAAGTCCCTTACAAGCTTCCCTTCTCATCAAGAATCAAGTCTTGATGCTGATATGTTTTGAGGCTTGATGTAGAAGATGTTGTTGATGTGATTTTACCCTTAACCTTGCTTGTATTCGAATCTGATTTTCTTTTCTCTTTTTTTCATCTATTTTCTTTTTTTTGAAAAAATGAAATGACAAAGATAGCCACTTATAATTTCTTCTTGAGTAGGGCTTCAGTTGTTACACTTGCTTTCTTCCCCCAACGCTCTAATTACCATATGATGTAAGGGTTTCTATGGGTGGTCACCCTTTCCGAGATGATGTTGAAGACAACCTCCTTGATTTTCGGATCTAGAAAGGAAGCAAGGAACCTGCAAGCAAGATAGGCTCAAACAGAAGGGCTTGGTAGGGGATGTTTGGTAGGAGAAAGAATGAATAAAGAAATGGGAAGATTTTGGTAAAGGGAATAGGCCGAATGGCGTTGGTGAAGGATGGTGATGAAAAGAATGAAAAAATATACATAGTATCTTAAAGAAAACTCAAAGAAGAACCTAGACTATATAGAGCCTAAACCAGACCTTATATTATTTCTTTAAGGGGTGGTAATAAGGACTTGGACCCACTATCTAAAAAGAAAAAAGAACCACAAGTATCTAGTTGAAAAGAGGGTGAAGCCACAAGTAAAGCTTGAAAAGTTGATAAAGTTCTAAAAAGAACAAGATATAGAGGGGAAATCTCACAAAAAAAATATATATTGATATATTTGAGGTGTATTACAAAAGTGAAAATGAACCCCTATTTATAGTATTTAGGGGGTGGCCGAATAGGCTCCATATCCTAGTGAAAAGTTGGCACAAACATTAAGGTGTCTCCCTTCTAAACCTATTCAACTATTTGGCTAAGAATGAGTCTCCCCTAAGTGCATTTCCCTCCAAAAATGGCACCCAAACATGTTTCCCTCCAAAGGTGACCGACCATGATGCTTGGGGAAGGAACATGTCCTTTGGATGTTGAGTTGGGATTGGTAGCTGGAGTTGAGATGAGCTGATTAAGCTAGGTCTGAGCTGGATTGAGCTGAGCTAGCTAGCTAGATGAAGTTCGTAGCTAGAAGTTAAAGTTGTTTTGAGCTATTATGAGTTGCCCTAAGCTAGGTGAGCAAGTCTTTAAGCTTTGTGAGCTCCTTAGAATGCTTCTCTTGGTCCTCAAGCTGCCCATAAGCTTCCATTGGGCTCCTTGAGCTAATCCGAGTTGTCTTGGATGTTCTTGAGTTGAACACAAGCTAGAATTGGATTGTATGAGGTAAGTCGAGCTGCCATAGATTGTGTATTTCACCCATGCCCCTATATAAGTCAAGTAAACAATAATAAATAGACGTGTTTAAGCTGAAAATTATATAAAACATATGGAAACATACTTATAAAGTAATTAAAGCATAAATTAAAGATGTGTAAGCTACTAAGGCTATGTATAAATATAATATAAAGATGTGAAACATAGGTTATGCATTAATATCATATACTATGCAAATGAATGATAACATATGATAACTCAAGTATATCCTAATATGCAAAAGCATGCTTATAACAATATTTAATGCATAAATAAGATAATGATGTGATAAAGTCATGGAGAAAGTTGGTGCTGATTAGGATCGCATCATCCCTCCTTTTTTAAAGCGATTTGTCCCAAAATCGATAAATTATTTAAAAAGCCAGTAGGTAGATGTTTGTATGGCTTATTCCTTCCTTTTTGCTAATGAATTAGCAACTCCAAGTGATACGCTTTTAAATAAACCATTTTCAAGAGATTCGTCTTTTAGACATGCATCTTCAAAGGTCATCTTCTTTGAATCTTCAAAGGATATAACTTTTGAAATGTCAAATGACATGTCTTATGGATCACCAAAGGTTACGCCTACTGTTTCTTCAAAGGACACGACCTGTAGTCCTCCAAAAGTCATGTTTCTTGAATCATCTTCCTAAAACGAAACATCATGATGGTTTGTGATGAATCTTGACTTTTTTGATCCTCCATCAAGTATGTTGTAAACTTCAAATCCTTTAAGCTTTGTCAGTTTCCAAATGATGGCCCTTGAGTAGGTGGATAATGCTCACTTCATTCCCTTGAAATGGCTGATTTTTTGCACCAATCAATCTCAAAATGACAAAGGAACTTGTCATCATAGGGTGGTGGGATAACACCATGTATGTGAATTATGTTCTGCAAAACAAACCAAAGTTAGGAAATGAGAGACTATTAACAAAATAAATGGAAATAGTAAACCAGGGAGGATGTTTAATGATCCTAATGGGCGTTTGTTGCTTGATGATGAGAGACCTCCTCGAAACATCTTCTGAATTCCTTTTTTATCAACCTGCAAGAATGGCAATTTAAGAATAGGAAGAAAAGGATGGTTAGATAAAATATGCTTCTTCTTTTCTTTTCCATATTCATTCTTTTCTTTTTCAACTTGTGCACTTTCAACTCCAAATTGTTTTCAAGCACAATTTTACTTTCAATCCCCCCATGTGCAATTCTAATTGACTTTGCCTCCTCAATTTCTTCTTTCGGTTTCATGGATTCCATACTCTTCTTTAGGTTGATCTGGCCTTCATTCACTTGGCTCAAAGTCAATGGTGCTAAGGTAATCTTTTTGCCCTCATAAGTGAAAGAATACCGATTTGTGAATCCATCATGAGTGGCTCGTTTATCAAATTGCCAAGGCCTCCTAAGTAAGATATGACTTGCACTCATGGGGACAACGTCACACAATACTTCATCCTGGTAACTTCCAATTAAAAATGGGACAATTACTTTTGCTTGGTGACCTTTAACTTGCCTATATCATTTAGCCACTAGAGTTTATAAGGATTAGGATGTTTTGTTGTCCTTAGGCCCAATTTCTCCACCATTAAATTACTTGACACGTGGGTAAAACTAACTCCATCTATGATCATGAAACACACCTTCCCATTTACATGGCACATTGGATGGAAAATGTTCTCCCTTTGTTGTTCATCTTCTAAGGATTGAATGTTCAATGTCCTTTTAACAACAAGGATTTTGTAGAAAGTAGATGGAAAAGAAACCTGCAACATGGTTAGTAGAGATAAAAATAAAATGGACCTGACCAAATATGCTCTCACAAAGCCTCACAATATCACTCCAAAGAAAACAAGATGACACTCAAACTCTTGTGTTTGCCCTCTAGGACTTTATTGGCTTTTACTGTCCTCTTCTGAACTCACCTCTCTCAATGCCTTTTTCCACTCGATTATCTCTTGAAAAGATCTTTAGAGAACTTACTCAAAACTTAACAACTATTCTTGGGCGTGTTTTGCAAAATGGTCAGGTAGGAAAGAAAAATATAACGTAATAGGTAGGCTAGAAATGGAAAGAATAGAAGAAAGAGGTTACTTACTAAACAAGTCCCTTACAACCTTCCCTTCCACAAGAATCAAGTCTTGATGCTGATATGTCTTTGAGGCTTGATGTAGAAGATGTTGTTGATGTGATTTTACCCTTGACCTTGCTTGTATTCGAATCTGATTTTCTTTTCTCTTTTTTTGTTCGAACTGTTTTCTTTTTTTCTTGCAAAAAATGAAATGACAAAGATAGTCACTTGCAATTTCTTCTTGAGTAGGGCTTCAGTTGTTGCACTTGCTTTCTTCTACCAAAGCTCTAATTACCATATGATGTAAGGGCTTCTATGGGTGGTTACCCCTTTCCGAGATGATGTTGAAGGCAACCTTCTTGATTTTCGGATCTAGAAAGGAAGCAAGGAACCTACAAGCAAGATAGGCTCAAACATAAGGGCTTGGTAGAAGTATGTTTGGTGGGCAAAAGAATGAATGAAGAAGTGGGCAGATTTTGGTAAAGGGAATAGGCCAAATGGTGTTGGTGAAGGATGGTGATGGAAAGAATGAAAAATAGAGATAGCATCTTAAAGAAAACTCAAGGAAGAAACTAGGCTATATGGAGCCTAAACCCATACCTTATATTGTTTCTTTAAGGGGTGGTAATAAGTACTTGGACCCACTATCTATAAAGAGATAGGAACCACAAGTACCAAGATGAAAAAGGGTGATGCTACAAGCAAAGCTTGATAAGTCGATAAAGTATTAAAAAGAACAAGATAAAGAGAATAATCTCACAAAGAAAACATGTATTGATATATTTGAGGTGTGTTACAAAAGTGAAAATGAACCCCTATTTATAGTATTTAGGAGGTGGCCGAATAGGCACAATATCTTAGTAAAAAGTTGGCGCAAACGTTAAGGTGTCTCCCTTATAAACTTATTCAACTATTCGGCTAAGAAGGAGTCTCCCTCCAAGTACATTTCACTCCCAAAATGGCCTCCAAACATGTTTCCCTCCAAAGGTGACTGACCAAGATGCTTGGGGAAAGAACATGTCCTTCGGATGTTAAGCTGGGGTTAGTAGCTAGAGCTGATTGAGCTAATTGTGAGCTGGATTAATCTGAGCTTGCTAGCTAAAGTTCTTAGCTCAAAGTTGAAGTTGTTTTGAGATATTATGAGTTGCCCTTAGTTAGGTGAGCTGGTCCTTAAGCTTTGTGAGCTCCTTAGAATGCTTCTTTTGGTCCTTAAGCTGCCATAAGCTTCCATTGGGCTCTTTGAGCTAATCCGAGCTGTCTTGAATGTTCTTGAGATGAACCGAGCTGAAATTGGATTGTATGAGCTAAGTCGAGCTGCCATAGATTGTATCTTTCACCCATGCCCCTATATAAGTCAAGTAAACAATAGAATTGGATGTGTATAAGCTAAAAATTATATAAAGCATATGCAAACATACTTATAAAGTAATTAAAGCATAAATTAAAGATGTGTAAGCTAATAAGGCTAAGTATAAATATAATATAAAGATGTGAAACATAGGTTATGCATGAATATCATATATTATGCAAATGAATGATAACATGTCATAACTCAAGTATATCCTAATATGCAAAAGCATGCTTATAACAATATTTAATGCATAAATAAGATAATAAAAGATAAAGTAAGGTAGAACTCCCTTAGAATCAACCTTGAGGATCTTCAATGATGTGATCAAGTCATGGAGAAAGTTGGTGCTGATTAGGATTGCATCATTTATGCTTGCTTTTGGAATAAAATACCGCTTTTGCATTTGATGATTTTTGTTTAAAAGCATTTTAGGAACTTAAAGAAATGTTGATTAATGACCCGATAGTCGTAGCACCATATTGAAATGAGCCATTCGAGCTCATGCACAATGCCAGTGACTATGTCATTGGAGCAATGTTGGGAAAAAAGCGTGGCAAAATTTTCTATTCTATCTACTATGCCATCTGAACGCTAAACGGAGCCCAGCTAAACTATACCACAATCGAGAAAGAATTTCTCGTTGTTGTCTTTGCATTTGACAAGTTCAGATCTTACTTGGTAGGTAGCAAAGTCGTGGTGTATATAGACCATTCGGTATTAAAATATCTCTTGGAAAAGAAGGATGCCAAGCCTAGACTAATCCAATGGACACTCGTACTGCAAGAATTTGATCTCGAGATTCGAGACAAGAAGAGGAGTGAGAACTTGGTAGTTGACCATTTGTCACGACTAGAGCATCTCCCTAAGGATAGTAGAGTTGCTGCCATAAGGGATGAATTCCCTGATGTGTACTTACTTGCAGTCGATTCTATGCCATGGTACGCTGACATAGTCAACGACTTGGTAAGCAATATTTTGCCACCGGATTTGGCAAGCAATGCCAGAAAACAATTTATGTGAGATGTTTGGCAATATTATTGGGACGAACCAATTTTGTTTAAGTAGTGTGATGATCAAGTGATACATCGGTGTGTGCCAAAAGATGAACAACACATCATATTGCAACTATACCACGTAGCACCATATGGAGGCCACTTTGCTGGGATAAAAACAATGGCTAATTTTGCCAAGGCATGTGATCGATGCCAACGGACGGGTAACATCTCCTGCAGATATCAATTGCCACTCTAGAACATTATGCTAGTATAATTGTTAGATGTGTGGGGAATAGACTTCATGGGTCCCTTTTCCCCATCATTTGGTAACCTATATATCCTTGTAGCCATTGATTATGTTTCAAAATGGGTCGAAGTTGTTGCTTTGCCAACAAATGATGCCAAGGTTGTTGCCAAGTTTCTGCATAAGCATATTTTCACTAGATTCGGTGCCCCCAGAGCTATTAGACATGATTAAGGTACACACTTTAAATTTAATTTAATTTCTAAAGCTATATGCTGGTATGAAATCCAGCAAAAAATTTCCACAACTTACCATCCCCAAATGAATGGCCAAGCAGAGATCTCAAACAAGGAGATTAAGAACATTTTGGAGAAAATTATGAACCCAACAACGAAGGATTGGTCCTTGAGATTAGATGACTCCCTTTGGGCTTACAGAATTTTGGGAACCTCACCATACAGACTCATTTTTAGGAAGGCATGTTACTTTCCAGTGGAGTTGGGACATCGAGCTTATTGGGCAACCAAAAAGCTCGATATAGAATGGAGGGCTGCCAGTGAGAAAAGGCTATTAGATATAAATGAGTTTGAGGAATTTTGAGCTCAAGCCTATGGGATTTCCAAGTTGTATAAAGAGAAGATAAAAAGATGGCATGATATCAGAATATTGCCAAGACAGTTTGATGTCGGTCAAAGAGTTCCATTATTTAACTCTAGGTTAAAGCTATTTCCTGGGAAGCTTAAGTCTAGATGGTCAGGCCCCTTCGAAGTTGTCAAGCCATATGATCATAAAGCAGTTGACATCAAGGATTTAAGCACTGGAGCAACTTTTAAGGTAAACAGTCAAAGTTTTAAACATTATCTGGAAAGTAATCAAGGTAAGAGATCATTCTCCTGGAAGAGATTGAATGATTCTTTCATTTTTGATCGATCAATGTAAATAATTAGATTAGTTATTGTTATTTTTAGTATTTTATTTATTTTATATTTATATTTTTATTTTCATTTACTGCTTTGAAAGGTTTGCTTTAAGTGAGTGTAGGTATATGTTATATTGCTAGGCAGTATACCGAGATGAGGGCCGGCATGTGGAATCCAAAATTGCACAATTGGATTTGTGTGAGTTAGGCCCAAGAAGAGTAAAAAGTATTTTCTAAGTGTGGGATAAACCCTAGCCACCTAGGGTAAAAATTGAAATTCAAAATTTCAACCCAATCTTTTTATCTTAACCATTTTCTCGCACCGTCTCTTTACCTTTAACCCTTAGCCTATCATTATCTCTTAGCTCATCATTATCTCTTAGTCCTAAACACGCCACTCCTTCATCATTATCCTCACTTAATAACACCATTAAAACCCCAACCGTTACTTTTTCCCTCTACTTAAACTCTGACCTTTCCCTTAGCTCAACTTTTACATTCTCTCTTTTCATCTTCTTCAGCAAGAAAGCAAGAATCCACCTTTTCTTTTTCCCAAAATTCTTTTGATTTCTTCAAAAGTTTCCCTATGGCATCTTCTTCAACACCTTTTAAGATTTTCTTTAATGAAGAAATTCACAAGAAGTATGAGAAGAACTTTGCCGCACGAACATTTTGCTACGAGAAAAAATTTGAGTTCGAGAATCAACCCAGCTTGGGTTATTCATCGGAGGCCATAGTAGTGATAAAAAAGCACAAGTGGGAATTATTTTTCCAACAAACGGGGGAAGTCTATTCCAATATTGTCTGATAATTTTATGCCCACCTCACGACCGAAGATTCACATTTCTTGCTTATACGAGGTACATGTGTTAGATTTGATGAGGGGTATATTAATACTATGTTTGAATTGGATGGTGCAGGGGAAGAGCACTCTAAGTTTGCTGACTCGTTGGACGCTACCAAAAGGCAAAAGCTACTAAAGGATTTATGCGAGCGTGGCACCCAGTGGATCGTATCATCAAAAGGCCACCGAACGGTGAAGCGGATGGCACTGAAGCCACAACCAAAGGGGGGAACCACTTCTTGAAGGCAAATCTAATGCCAACCACCCATAACGAGACTGTCTCTAATGAGAGAATTGCCTTGTTGCATTTGATCATCATGGGCAGCAAGATGAACATTGGTCGTATCATCATCGATGAAACTTATAAGTGTGCCGGTAAGGGTAGTGGAAGTTTGTTTTTCCCTTTATAAATCTCTAATGTTTGCATGAAGCATAGTGTGCCAAAGCTTGATTCGAATAAAGTCCAAGAAAGCAAGGGAACAACTATCACTCATGCCTTTTGGAGGCAACTTATTGTTGGAGTATGCCCAAAGACCAATCATGAGATGGTTGTAAAATACATACTTATTTTATCTTGTTTATTAATATAAAGCCATTATTATTATTTTAGTCTTATTTTGTGTATTTATAAATAAACTGAATTATAATAAAGTCCTTAGAATAATATAGTTATTATTGAATGTCCTTAGTCAAGAATTATTGTGGGCTTGGACAACAATAATGTATTAAGACTAATATGTAGTTGATTGATGACAAAGTGTTATCATTGACATGGAGATGTAAAAATCAATACATAAGTATGAGTTAGGGAACAACATACTGGACTGACCCGCTATGAGCATGTTTCTTGGATTATTATGTGACAGTCACAACATTGCTTATGGTGATAACTACATGTATGATCCTTATACTTGAGATTATCATTATTTCAACATCGTGAGTGACATATTTTGATACGGTCAAACGTGTGTCGCAACTGACTACACTGTAAAGAATGATATTGGATATGTCATAATCCATGTAGCGAAATATGGTTGATCAAGATAAGATTTGTCCCTCCTACATAATAGGAGTAATATCATAGGCCACATGATTGAGTGAGACTAGAAAATGCATGGCCATGCTCGAATAAATTGATATGGAATATCATAATTATTCATTTATAATAGTCTACTCAAGATATCAAGAAACATTAGATGGACTATACAAGTGTGACTAATCCATGACTTCTGTCTGATCTCGATATGAGGACAAAAAGATGAAATACATAAAAGAAGTTAATCACGGAAAAAGGTTAAATCAAACCACAATTTCATGTAAATGAGGTAGCAATGATGTATTGCTAGATGCCACTCATTGCTTGTAATATTAGAATTGTTCTGGATATTACTGCTAACGTTGCATGAACCTACAAGGGCCACACCCTATGATTGAAATGAACAAATATCGATTAGATAGCATGTGTACAACTTGTTGCACACGTAATTAGTGAGAAACTGAAATTGTTATAATTATTGTAATTATGGATAATTTCATTTATATATATACATATATGTTAATATTTGATAAGTTATTGTAATTATCAAATATTATTAAATTATATATATATATATCTAAAAGAAACCTAATTAAAGTAGAATCAAATTCTACATATTTAATTAGAATTAGATTTTTAAATGCTATATAAAGGTATAAGGTCTAGCAGCCATTCATCCCTCGTTTTTTGAAAAACCTCTCTAATAGTTAGAGAAGAGATAATATTGTTCGTTTCATTCAGGTGGACTGCGTAGAGGTCAGAACGCTATAGTGATGACTCAGATTCGATTTGGTTATTCTAAATTCCCAACGGATTTCTAGATTCCAGATTTATTAAGGTAACGTTTCACCCTTTATCACCCCGAATTCGTCCCTTGTACATGGATCACTGGTGGATTACGCTGGATAATTTTTTTGCTGCACCATGGGGTGTACCGGTGTTTCCCAACACTTATTGCTAAAGAAAATGGCAAAAAAAGGTTGCAGATCCAGTGTCAAAGGCCAAGGTGCCTAAGGCAGAACCTGAGACTCATATGCCAGCTGGTTTAGTTGCAATGCTTTCTTAAATTTACAAACGTCGGGAGATCATTCTTCAAAAGCTAGAGAAAGAAGAGGAACTCTAGGACTGGGCCCTCAAGAAAACTCTTGAAGGAATGTCCGCGCATACTTTTCCAACATTTCCTAAGTTCCCTGCCGACCTCATTGCCAATGATGATGTGCCAGTCAGTTCTCATTCTGCCCATACTCTAACGTAATTAGATGCTACCTTCCAAGTGTCCCTTGTCCAAGTTGAGTTCGTAAGAACAGATAGGTAACCTGAATCAGAAGAAAAATGAATCCAAGCCAAAGCTACCGCAACACCTGTGGCACCTACCTCATCTGCTTCCACTAACGCTCATGCTGCCTTGGAGCTAGTAAAAATTGTCAAGGAAGTTCTCCCTAACATTGGAGCTTCAACAGCCGCATCAAAGCCCAACATGAAGGGAAGGAAACACATCACTCCAGATCGTGGAAGCTTTGTTAAGAGAAAAACTCGTGTATCACGCACAAAAAACTCTGAAGGGGAGTTCTCTTCCTTTTAAATTCCTTACATTCATGTTGTTCATTTGTCCATGCATGTCATTTTATTTCATCTGTACATATATCTTCATGCATTGAGCACAATGCACCCCTTTGGTTTGGGTGTGTGTGTTGCCTTACATCTTTTGTCATGCCATGCATTCATGTTTTATATTTCTATTTGTATTTTGTTTCCATATAGATTAGGTATAACCATGCATACCATACCACTAAAAAATTTTGTTGCCTCGGTTAAATTTGGAATAATGCCAACACTTTTCTAGCATAGTTGGAATTTGTCTTTGTATACTTTGTCCAATGATGAAGTGGAAATCCTTAGTTTGCATGTGTCGGCAGATTAGTAATGCCAAGTCTGCTTGACAATTGATCTCTAGCTTAGGAAACTGAAGTCTCACTTAACATATAATATGCCTCTAGTTCCCAAACAAACTTAGAATTCTTAAAATTAAGCTCAAAATAAAAAAAAACGATGTCAAGGTAAAGAAACAATGTTTTGCCAAGGCAGAGGAGAAGGCAAAGAAAAAGATTGAACTCTCCTCTGTCTTAGAGATAATAAGTCACTTGGGGCTTCATGGTTTGATCCTTATTAGTTCTCAAGTCAAAAACTTTAGGGTATGAGTTGAAGAGTAAAGGCTAGTGATATCTGGACTAACATGGGGGTTCGTGGTGTGCTCTCTCTTATTTCTCACGCCAAACAGTATTACGAAGCAAGCCTAAAAAATATTTCCAGCAAAACCCCTTGGTGAATAAAAAGAAAAAATAATAATTTTGAGTTTGGGTAGTAAATTTAACTAAGGGAGTAAAAAGATAACCCTAGGCTAGTGTTATATTGCTGCACTTGAATTTGCTTATCTGCTTGGCATTGTTGCACTAGGATATTTGAGGAAAGAACTAGGTCCAGAATCTTCTTGCTAGCACTTGTTGACATTCAGAACAATTTTGTCGAGGTAACTGTTTTATATTTTTTCTGTTTTCTTAATTTTAGTTGCATTACTTGAGGACAAGCAATAAGCTAGGTTTGGGGGAGTGTTAACTCCTAGAAAGTACTGATTTTTATGAATATTTTACAATGTTTTTGCTTGTCTTTAAGTATATATGTTTGCATTTAGTTGTTAAAATCATGCATTTGCATAAGGAGTTAGGGAGTTGTTCTTTTGTCAGTGTGAATGGTTGTTTTGTTGGCATTGATGTAGGTTAGGAGCAGAGCAGTGCAAGAAGCAGGAAAGTAGAAGAGAATTGTCTATTCGCAGTTGGTAGAGTTAGACCAAAAATTTCCATGTTCGGTTGGCAAAAGATTGAATTTTTTTGCCCAATCGAAGTAGCCGTTGAACCTAGTACACATCAGCCCTAAAATTCAAAAGAAGATAAGAGAATAAAGCATTTTATCCTAAGTGCAGAATCAAATTTCAAATTCAAACCCACTATAGGGCTTCCATGTGTGCCTATTCAAAGGAAGAGATTGATCAACTTAGAGAGCACCGTGGTGAAAGAGGAAGTTAGAGGCTACGTAGTTCGACCATCTTAGACCAAGAGCTCTGGAGCATTCGAAGGGCTGCATCGACGAACCTCCTTCTTTACCTATTCTCTTAGTTTAATTTTCATTGAAGTGATGATGTTGAGATAGGATAATATTTTTTGGATGGATCCCTCAACTATGAACTAAGCTTTTACAGTTGGTTGGGGATGTTTGCGATTAACGCTCGGTTTATGTCTGATTTTTAATAATTTGAATGCCTTGGCATTACTTTCTATCTGGCTAGCACTTCATTTCCTTAAATTCTTTGCCATACGATAGTTGACATTGTTTGCTTATTATGCCTTAATATCTTAATAGACTTAAGGGGTAACGATTAGTTTTCAGGTACTAAGGAGAGAAACTTCGACAGAAGATGTTCAAGTAGATGAGCTTACTTCGTAAGTGAATCTACCTCATGGGAGCGTAGATTGAAACTTAATCAAGTTAACTAACGAAAATCTTTACTATAGACATATAAGGGTTTTAACATGGTTAACTTAGGGCATTGCCATCGACAGAGGCTATACCACTCTTGAAATTTGCTCGGTAATAAATCCAAGGCAGGACATTATTAACAGCTGACATAGCTAGTGTAAAATCCAATCATCCCTTGCCAACATTCATCACCCATTTGAATACTTCTTTTTGCCAAACTATTTTCACTTTTATTGCATTCCCTAAGCTATTATCTAAAACGAAAATTCAAATCAATCCAACATTCTCGTTTCCTTTAACAAGTAAACCTTTTAATAATTAAATTCTTGGTCAATCCCTATGGATACGATACTCAGCTTATCGTTGTATTACTTGTTGATCGTATATAATTACACGTAAAAGACCTATACTTGGCATTATTATGCTGGCATATTTAAACAGAGTCATCAATTATTTGCCAGGCGTTAGCAAAGCCAACAATAACTTCTCTAAATTCTTGTCTTCAAACTCCACATCATTAACCTTAGTGGTAATAACCACTTTTAACATTCTAAACAGTGGACCAACGCCACCAAAAAGCTTACAAACAAGGATAACGCCACTCAAGTTCAGAGACTATCTTAAACTATTCTCAATCGAGGACCAAGTCAACTCAAGATCGGAAACCACTTTTCTTATACTATCGATAACTTAGACGATGCTTACTAATCTCAAAAGTAATTACTGAATAAATCATTTCTCATATAAAATCAAATTCATTATCAGTGTTTAAACCTAATAGTTGGGGCGTAGGCTCGGCAAGTGGTCCAAGACAAACCTACAAAAACCTTTTCAACAACATTTGTAATAGACAATATGTTCCTGATTAACCCCAATATAAGAAATTAACAATATGTGTACATACAAAACACATTTATCAATTTCTCAAAATAACCAAATTAAAATCTATCGTACCGAGGTTGTGAACCTGGCTCTGATAACACCAAATATAACCCCCTTAACCCGGCCTAGACGTTAGACCCGAACCAAGAAGATCACATTGGATTTGCCGAAGCAAACCCAAACTATTTTACTTGAGTTACGATACATTTTTTTCTTTTCATCTTATCTAGATGTATTGGTAAAACCTATGGTTTCCATACAAACAGCGGTTTAATTTTCATTCGATACGAACATCGGTAAGACACTCAATTGCAAATACAATAATTTTAGGAACCAAAATGCAAATTAGAATAATTACAGGGAATTATAAAAGTTTCAAGTTACCCATACTTAATTAAACATATTTCATGCCAACATGTCAAATTTTAGTTTCAATGGATAACAATAAGCATCCAATTTAGCATAATACGAAATTAAGGACTAAATCGTAAAACTGACAAAATACAAGGACTAACTCATTTTTTAAAGCTACTTACAACAATTAGATACATTTAAAACATGCTTGCAAAATCTCAGGTCAAACGAGCATCATTTACCTATTCAATTGATGCAACAACATACGGTGACCAAAACGCAACGAATCTAAACTTGGTAAAAACCATTAACTGAATTAACCACCAGCCATATTGATACACGAGCTGCACTATAATGCATTTTGGGGATTTGAATCCCAACTCAATCTTATCTAATTACTTACGAACAACATTGACATGCTTCTAATAATATACCACCATTAAACACATAGGCTCAAACAATTACATACCAATTATTCAACACAATTCATATTTACACAAGTAATCTAAAGGCATGTTTCATAACAATATAAAGTATTATCCAAAAGACACCAAATGGTCAAGACCTCAACATAGTCTATAGAGAAATTAAGGAGTTAAAGCATATGACTATATGTACATAGAATCAATCAAATCATCCAATTGTTATTTCAATCATTCTAGATCAATAGATCGTAGTCACCAAACATACAAGGCATTAAAATAACACCAACATCTTAATCATTTAAATACAATCATCATCTAACATAATACAAAGACAATCAAGTTATCATTTCTTAAATAAAATAATTCATCCCAATATTTCACCCACATTGCCTTATTACAAATAATAATATTACCGTAAACATACTCTTTAAATACGGTTGTCTTGGGAACACTCCTTGCCTCAAACCACAACCCCACACTTGCTTAATTCATTGCATTGACGGAAGAAAAGAGGGCATAAGCATATAATACCTAGTGAGTGCGCTCAAAAAGGATAAAACATCAATGCATTTTCTAAATCAAAACCGTTATTAAAAAGCCCATCTTAAAGCAAGTCAAACTCACCATTCCTAAAGCATTTAAATAAAACATGTTTATTCAAAACATATACTTCATGCTTTCATAACAATCCTTTCATTCTCAAGGCATTTATATAAAACATGTTTATTCAAATCAAAACATTTACCCGCTTGTTTCCAAAAAGTGTCATGCATAACAACCATATGCATCAAATCACTTTTCACAAGTCCCGTGCTTAATCAATCAAAAGCATTTTCTCGTTTGTTTCCAAAACGTATCATGCATAACAACCATATGCATCAAAACATTTTTATAAGTCTCATATATTGGAAATTATTGTGACCCCGGATAGACTTACCTCTATCCTCGGATAGACTTATCTCTATCCTCACATTCAAATAGAATGTTAATTAATCACATCGGATACACAAATTTCTTACGGTGGACTCACCTCCACCAAATCTCACTTCGGCCGGGAATAGGCTCACCCCTACCACATCGTGATAGACTCACCTCTACCATAAAACAATAAGCTCACCCCTATTATTAGAAACCGAAGAATACCATCAGCCAGAGTAGCCTCACTGCCATACCTCAAGAGCAGCAGAGCGATCGTCTTTATTTTTATAGTGCACTTTAATCCTATGGCTAGCCAACTATATCCGATACTTTCTCATTACGCCACATAGTCAATATATCATTTTCAAATACATTTACTTACTATTTTTGAATGCATTTTACAAAACCATTTCATATGCAAAACCACATTGCCAAAGGCAAAAACACATTCCTTCTATAACTCAATCTCAATGCTCACAAGCATCCATATACTTTGATAAAACATTGGATATTAATCCAAAATGAAGCATTTACAATAAGTAAATCAAACCATGTTTATCAACCAAAACGGGCAAATAAAATCTCATATAAAATCAATATTCAAAAACGAAAATAGGAAAAAAATTGCTTCCGAGCTTAGTTAAGCTTGCTAGGCTATAACCAAACTCTCAAATCTGAGTTCAAACTTTATTTGAATAACCAACTCATATTTGCACTTACCAACTTGATATCACTTCGATGCCGACGTCTAGACGCCTAACCGAAAAACGTCCGAACATTTATCATCTTCCACAAGAAAATGAAAGTATCAATATAAATTTGACCACATTAAAATAACCATTTAATTAAAATAAATAAACCATTTCTATTTCCCAAATCAAAAGCAACATCTCCCTTAATACGCACAATAATGTTTTCCACTATTCAAGAAAATTATTAAAGATCAACAACATTAGTAATTGACAGGGCATAAGTTGAAAAGAAAAATTGACTTTCAAGAAACAAAACATTACGAGAAACTAGAAATCTCTGAGAGGAAGGATCATAGCAAACAAAACCTTTGTGATTTGTACTATATTCCATGAATACACATTTAACGGATTGAGCAGAAAGTTTATGACGTTCATGAGGAGGCAAATGAACAAAACAAGCACAACCAATAGTATGTAGATGTCCATATTAAGAATGTTGGTGATAAAGACGGAAATAAGGAGACTCGAATTTTAGAGTTTCAGATGGTAGTATATTAATAAGGTACACTGCTGTAGATAAAGCTTCTACCCGAAATTTAGATGAAACAGAAGATTCAAGCAATAAAGTACGAATAACTGCTAGAAGTTGACGGTTTTTTCGTTCAGCCACACTATATTGTTGAGGTGTGTGTGGAAAAAAACGTTGTGAGAGAATACCATTTTTATCCAAAAAAAATATGAAAAACATTAGACATGTATTCTCTACCAGAATCTGTACGAAGAACTTTGAGAGTGACAGAAAATTGAGTATCAACAAATGCAACAAAATTTTTGAAAATAAAGAAGACTTTGAGTTTGGAACGAAGAAAATAAATCCAAGTGAATCAACTGTATTCATCAATAAATGCCACAAAATATTTGTAACCGTCATGAGAAATAACAGGTGTGATCCCACAAACATCACTATGAATAATATCAAAGCATTTTTCTGCACGACTACCCGTAAGAGGAAAAGGAAGGACATTACTTTTTCCCGGTTTACAAGTTGCACAATCAAAGGAAAGACTTGATAATTTATCTTTGTTTCCCAATAAACCAGAAGTCAATAAACGAGACAAAATATTAAAATTTTGATGTCCCAAATGTTTATGCCACACTATACTTTTATTGACAACAGTAGAACAAGCTAAGGGAATGGTACTGGGAACAGAAATGTGTAGAGGAAACAAACGACTGACTTTAGGGCCCTTCGTAATCACCGTCCCTGATTCTTGATCCTGCACACAATAACCATCACGAGAAAAATGCACGTCACAATTATTGTCCACTAATTCCCAACTCAAAGAAGATTATCAGATAGTACAGTAATAAATAAGAATTTGTGAAAATAGGAGAAATATCACCGACTGCAGCAATGGACAGATTATTCCCATTAGCAACTTAAAATATGGTCTGAACCATAATATAGACAAACATTTTTCAACAAACTTGTTGAACCAGTCATATGGTTAGGTGCAGCAGAATCATCAAGCTAGGACTGAGATAAAGAAGTGCCATTACCTTTGAATTCCCAAAGCTAAAAAAGCTGAGACTATCATTTGTTGCACTATTTCTAGAGTAAGGCTTGTGGTGTGAGCATTTTCATTGATTTTGGAGTTTGATTAGTGGAAGAGCTCCCAACAGTTGCTTGAAAAGCAGTAATTTGACGATTTTGAGGACGAATGGTACATTCTTTAATGATATGCCCTTGCTTTCTGCAATAATTGAAAAAAAAATAGTGCAATTTATAGCTATATTCCCATAATTTTTGCAGATAAAACACTAAATCTTACTCATATCTCTACCTTTTCCATGAGCCAAAAATGTCATTTGTGTTGTAGTCATTGTCCCTTGTTCAATAGTGGTTTGTGTAAGAAGACGTTGCTCTTCAAGAAATTAATTCACCGAAACACTCATCCAAAGTAGGAGGAGGATGACGATTCGTTATATTAGAACGAGCATTTTTAAAGTCTGATCTTAACTTCATCAATAACTGGTCACATTTGCTAACCTCTTGAACGGTCAATACATCAGCAAGGGAATTATCAGATACTACAGCACAAACTATATCAGAAGATTCAGATCATAAATTTTGAAAACCAGAAAAATAATCATGAATAGATAGACTCCCTTGACTGTAGTTTGCAATATCACATTGCAACTGGAATCTTCTGGCGGAATTTGTTTGATTATACAGCTTCTTCAAATATTCCCACATTTTTAAGCGGTATTATAAGGACGCAAATTAAGAACAATCTGGGAGTCACAACATGCAAGAATCCATGACATTACCCTAGCATCTTTGATTGTCCATTGAATTAATTGAGTAGGATCTGTTGGAACTTTATCGTTGCCATCAATATGTCCCAATAGTTCTTTTTCAGTGACATACAATCGAAACTGAAATTCTCAAGTTGAATAATTCTTTCCCGTAAATTTAACACAAAATTCAGATTTCTCATTAGTCATTTCGAGAGAAAAAAATCTGAATAATAAACCCAAGAACGAAATAGTTACCTAAAACTAAGCTTTTTTCACCGAGACTGAATCTGCAACCACTGCTGCAAATGAAAGAAACACCAAGACGAAGGCTCGTAAACTATAATGAATCGAAACTCCTATCACGCCAATAACAACCAAAATTTCTAAGAAATTGGCTCTGCCACCATGTTAACTTATGATTTGATAGAATTTTGATTTGAATGGATTGATTTGTCTCATTCATTCCATGGAATATATAGATGATTATACACAAGACTACAAACTAATTTCTAGAGATTTAGCAAAATCTATGTGCTAATATCTCTCTAATTGCATCAATATAAAATAATTATGGGAAGAGAAAATAATACTAATTTACAACTGTATAAAATAACTATGGAAAGTAGAAATTATGGAAATAGAAAATTATGTACAATTAATAATTATATAGTAACACTTAAAAAATATCAAAAGAAGAAAAGGTAACATGAGAAATGCAGAATAAAATTTTCGGTTTAGCTAATCCTTTGGGTTTATTATCTTACTAGGGGAATCCTCAAGACAAAATGGTAGCTTATGAAGCTCTTATTCTTCAAGTAAACACATGTAGTTAGATCAAACATGAAAGAGCAAAGGAAAAAGAGACTAAATCAAACAATATAACACAGATTGTAAAATACATATGCAGAGTTTATATAGCATTTTGGATGAAAAATAACAAAGGAATTTAGAATTTGTTTTAAAAACAAGAAATTGGTACATGACACAAGAACACCAAACTAGATATCTCAGCTGATATAAGAGCGAAGGGGGGGGGGGACCAAGGACATTTCAAATGCAATACCAAAATAACCCATGGAATCCAGCTTACTAGAATCGCAAGAGCCTGCTCTGATCCAACCACACATGTCAATTGGGTTATCCTCTGCATCACAGCCCAATTCCATTTGTCTAGTCCCATAAAATCCCCACCAAAATTATGGATAATTCCTTGGGGAGTCTAACATACAACAGATTTAGGGTACGGCTAAAAACGACAAGTTTTAAAATTTTTCCAAGAACTTGTTTGGCAAAACAAGGATAAATTCGAAATAAATAAAATAAATAAATAAACAGAATACAATAAATAACAGGAATTCAACAAATTCGAAATAACCGAAAATAGGATTGCTGAGGCCTGCTTGAAACGCAGTTTCCTTAAAACAGATTCGACCACTTCTTGGTGCTTGAGTTCTTAAGTCGTCAGTCTCTCAAGATACAACAGCGGATGATCTTCGACAGCAGCACTACTGAAGAGATCACGAACAGTACTCGAGCCTTTGACTATCACTAGAAAAATAATGCAATTTGAGAGAAGAAAGCTTTTCGAATTGTGTTTTAAAACTGAAGGGAGGCTATGTATTTATAGGGGAAAACTAGGTTAAACGTGGGAACCAAAATATTCAGTATTAATGGCCATAAATCCTCCATCTGATTTTGATTCGGAAATCTTTGACTTATGCCATATTTACTCGGATATATTTCTGTGAATTGCAAGCATTATCGTTTTTAATATTCGCATTTAAGGGAACCAAAAATATCCCTTTAAATTCGGAATATTCTCAAAAAAATATGCTATCTTAAAGGAAAAATTAATTTGAAGTGGTAAAATATTCACAGGCCCACGAAGGGCCCGACCGGTCCGGACATTCGCTTTGCCTACGTCGTGTGGGTGCGCTCCAAACCGAATAGGATTGATTCGCACCCCCTTGCGCGAGGTACTATTTCCATCCAAGTCATTCAATGACCACAAGTTGAGTAAGTGTATATAAAAATTTCCCATTCTATTTATCTCATCAATGTGGGATTGGGGTTTCTATTTCCTTATTCAATTCACAACTTTCTTACTTTGAGCATCAATTTCTCATTCAATACTCAACCATTTGAGCATATGAGATACCATTGTAAAGGTCTCATGGAGTAGAATAATACCCAAAAGAATCCTTATTCGAATCTCCACCTTTACCCATTCGAAATATGGCTCAAAGTAACCGTTTTCCTCGCGTTTTTCCAACAATCCCCCACATGAATGAAATTGATGCTATTTATCAAAACCATTTTGACTCGATGTGGTGATAGATTCTACAATTGATAGTTACATAGGATAGGTAGGTTTCCTCCTTTGAACATTCCCTTGTGAACTGGTTATCTAGTAGGCGTGATGTCCTTGAACTATTCAGCCGTTTGTGTAAATGATGATATACTCCACACAACTATTTCTCTGACACGAGTTTTTGTTCTCATGGTTATGTCCATATGGTCGTGGACATTTCCCTAGTTTTGCAAGAGTTCGAGAGAACTATGCCCCAATAGTCTCCTTGAAGCAGCCCCACTTCACTCTCACTTAGGTGACTTATGTTACTCGGCTCACTGACGCACACAATGGTCATTAAAAGCTTTTGCTTAGCCTATCCCATTTTTTTCACTGTTTACATCATAGGAACGAACTTGGGGATAAGAACCCTCACAGTGACTGCACAGGTCTATGCAATTAGGTTATCCCTTTGAACCTAGATCTTGGGATCTCTAGTCAACTAGGTAGGGTTTTCCTCTACATAGCGCATTTATTTTCCATGGGCTTCAATCCTATTCCTTTATATGTTTTGTCAACTTGATCTTGATTTAACCCTTTGGTTAATGGGTTTGCAACGTTATCCTTTGATTTTACACAATCAATAGAGATAACTCTATTTGAGATCAGTTGTCTAATTGAGTTCTGGCTATACCAGAATTTGTCCATATAGTGTAACTGAGTCAATATGAGATGACTGTTTGATTTGGATGCCCAAAATCAATTATGTCATTCTCATATTTTTCATGTCAAATCTTGAATTTAACATGTCATTGGTACGTTTACCATTTCATTGTTACATATACCAATGAGTGTGTCATCAACATAGGATCATATATCCTGATGCACACATTTGTCACACTCTTATTTGTCATCATGACAATGTTTTCGTTTCAACCTTTTGTTGAACGTATGGACTATTTTTCATTGATAGTCTCCAAAGTTCGTTTCATTGAACTTGGAAATATATTTTCAAAGAATGAGTCATTCTTTGTTTCCATTATCATATTATTGTGAATCTATTTGTACACAAGAAATTGATATTCGTTACTATGTTCTACATAGTCAATGAAAATATAGTCCACTTATTTTTCATTTACTTCGGCAATGGAAACATTACCTTTGCAAGACACCCCCACACTTTTATGTAGTTGTAGGAAGGTTTTATTTCCTTCCATAACTCATATGGTGTCTTGTCTCTTTGAGAAGAGGTAATTAGTTGATAGAACAACTCCCTCCACATGTTAGACACATTTTGAAGTTTCAATTCTTACCTTCAAAATCATTCTACCCTTTGATATTGAAACGTTACTCACATAGAGTTTCTCCCAAATTAATCAATTTATTAAGTTTGGGTTTCAACATCTTACTTATAGAGAATAATTTCTCTATGCCATCTTTTCTTTTAAGCAAAATTAGTTTGTTCTATCGTTTGAATAAACATCGCTATAGTTTAGATCAAGCGGTTCCGTACTTCTTCGTATGTTTCATATTTGAAACGAAAAGGGCATGTTCCATGTTAATTAGTCTACACAAAGAATCATAATTAACATGTCCATGCCATAAATTATGTAACCGAAAGAAACAATATTCTTATTCACAATTTTGGATTTTTACAGAGATTAGAATATATCCCCTACCCACAACCATCCTTTTTTGTTAGGCATATAGTTCTTCCTCCTCCACAGTATTAACCTCCTTGGCTTTCTTTGCATGTCTATATTCAGAAGATTTGTGCCCCACCTTGCCACAGTTGTAACATGCTCCCTTGAATTTCTCTTTTTTGGAAATTCCCCATTAGGCCCTAACTTTGTCATGGCTTGGTGTTGTTGGGGTTGCTTTCCCCTCCTAACTTCGACATATTTGCGTTAGCCTCCTGAAAGGTTTCTCTGTTGAGCTTCATAGCATTACTTCTGTTGTTTTCTTCTATTCGAAGTCTGATAATCAGTTTCTCCACTTTCAACTTTTTTTGTGCTTCAAGTAATTTTTGAAGGCATTCCATCTGGGGGTAGCTTTTCCGTGATGACAGCTACTTGGAAGGACTCGCTTATAACCATTCCTTCAGCAAGAATTCCGTGAATAATCAGTTGGAATTCTTCCACTTGACTTACTTCTGGTTTTGAATCAACCATAGTAAAATTTAAGAATTTCGCAACTAAAAACTTTTTAGCCCAAGCATCTTCTGCTTTGTACTTTCTGTCCAATGTCGCCCACAGTTCAATTACTATTTTGTACACATCATATACTAGATGCAACGAGTCTTGTAGTGCGTTGAGGATGTAATTCCGACACATGTAGTCACCATTTTCCCAATCCTCTGTGATGCTAAAGGCGGTGAGCTCATCTACCTCTCATTCTCTGTCTCCTACCGTGACAACTAGAGGATCTCCTTCAGATACTTTGACAGGTTCAATATGGCCAGATAGAAAAACATCTTCTGTTGCCATGTCTTGAAGTTTTACCAGTAGAATTTCGACGGGTTCTCATTGTGGCTCATTGCCGCTGCCGTTTTGCTCAGATTCATTGGCTGATTTGTCTTTTCCAAAGTCTGTCCTTGTCCCACCATCCTTGTAGACGATTTGGGAGATTTGATAATATCTCATTTAGTAGTCATTGTTTCTGTTAAAAAAACAAAAAACCCGGAATTAATAATAATTCCAATAAACTTAAAATAATTTCGTTTATTTCTGTTTTTGGTTTTTCACAAAATTTGTAACCTCAGTTACTTCCAACAAAAATTTCTATATAACAGATTTGTACCATTTATTTTTTAGATCTAAGCAAACCCGTTAAAACGGCAAGATAATTCCTAAAAACGAATTTGTTTGCTTTCTCACAACCGTACTTATAGTGAGTCGCCTTGGATGAATCTATCTTAAGATTGTTGGGAAAAACAAGATTAAATTTGAAATAAATAAAATAAATAAACATAATATAATATATAACAAGAATTTAACATATTCGAAATAACCAAAAATAGGATTATTGAGGCCTGCTTGAAAGGTAGTTTCCTTAAGACAGATTCGACCACTCCTCGGTGCTTGAGTTCTTAAGTCGTCAGTCTCCCAGGATACAACAATAGATGGTATTCGACAGTAGCACTACTGAAGAGATCACGAACAGTACTCGAGCCTTTGACTATCACCAGGAAAACAATGCAATTTAAGAGAAGAAAACTTTTCGAATTGTGTGTTTAAAACTGAAGGGAGACCATGTATTTATAGGATAAAATTAGATTAAACGTGGGAACCAAAATATTCCATATTAATGGGCATAAATCCTCCATCCGATTTTGATTCGGAAATCTTTGACTTATGCCATATTTACTCGGATATATTTCCGTGAATTACAAGCATTATCATTTTTAATATTCGCATTTAAGAGAACCAAAAATATCCCTTTAAATTCAGAATAAGTAAAATATCCCCAGGCCCACGAAAGGCCCGACCGATCTGAACATTCGCGTCGCCCATGTCGTATGGGTGCACCCCAACCCGAATGAGATTGATTCGCACCCCCTACGTGTGAGACACAATTTCCATCCAAGTCATTCAATGGCCATAAGTTGAGTAAGTGTATATAAACACTTTCCATTCCATTTATCCCATCAATGTGGGATTGGGGTTTCTATTTCCTTATTCAATTCACAACTTCCATACTTTAAGCATAAATTTCTCATTCAATACTTAACCATTTTGAGCATATGAGATACCTTGTAAAGGTATCATGAAGTAGAATAAGACCCAAAAGAATCCTTATTCGAATCTCTAATTTTACCCATTCGAAATATGGCTCAAAGTAACCATTTTCCTCACGTTTTTCCAACATAACTTAAAATATTGATACTTACAAAATAAGTATTGATACTTTGTCCAATAACTTAAAGTGTTATAAAAAAAACAAGTATCGATACTTGTTTTGTAAGTATCAATATTTGTCAAAAATCACGAAAAAACTAACCTAAAAGTTATTTAAAAATCTAACATTTTAAGTTATTTGACAAGTTTTGAAACTTGCTGTTTTTTAGTCGCATCCTAGACCTGTTGCATTGCATACTCACCCTGATCCTTTTCCCTAATTACAATTTACACATTTTCATGATATACTTGGATTATTATGTTTCATTTTTTGTCAATCAAGCTACTAACAGTTTATTGGTTAATGGTTAGACTTGTGAAATGATAGTTTTGTCTCAAAATTTATGTATTTTATTAATTTAATCAAAATTTAAAAAAAAAACATGGATTGTTAAGAAGGAACCAACCTTGGACAAGGCATAGGTTAACACTTAACCACGACATCAAACTAAATAATTGTTGCGTGGTTGATAAAAATAATATTTAAATTAAACTATGGTTAAAATTAAGGAAAATATTTTGATACACGAGCTTATGGAGATTTAGGTTGTGGTTTAGGGTTTAGGGTTTATGGTTAGAATTTAAAGTTTAGAATTTATGGTTTAAGGTTTAGGTTTTAGGGTGTTAGTGCTAGGGATTTAGATTTTAAATTTTATAGTTTAAATATGAAGGGTTGTGTAATTTTTTTACACAACTTGTGTAACAAAATATACCCTAAAATTAATTACATATTTTGATTAATTATAAAATACATTTTAATAAATAAGGAATAAAAATAATATGAAAATAAAATTGTACTATTTTATATTCTACAGTTATACCATTGCTATAATTTTAAAGGTAATATTTAATAAAGGTGTTCATGGTCGGTTAACCATATCGTTTAGCACAAACGGTTGGTTAACCATTATAAAGATTATTAAATTTTGTGTAAAACCTATATTGATTTTAATATAACAAATTGTATAAGGGCTTATTTGCATACACAAATAGATTTTTAAGTATTTGAAAGACTCACTTAATTGACAAGCATTTGAACCAAAAAGAACCTTCAAGTCAAAAATATTTCAAGTGTTTGAATTTTTCTAAGTATTTTCAAGCTAAAATTTAACTCTACGCCCAGGCGTATCGATACGCTTAAGTCGTATCGATACGCTTAAGTCGTATCCATACGCTTAAGTCGTATCAAGACGGTTTTCCTTCAATGGAATTCCAATAAATAAAAGTGTACCAATACGGTTAACACTGTATCGATATGATATTCATCTAGGCAAGTTTTCAAGCTATAGCGTACCGATACGGTTGCATCCGTATCGATACAGTTTTATAAAGAAATATATCCAAAGGCTATAGCGTACCGATACGATTGGTCACCGTGTCGATACGATTTGATGATGGTTGATAAATCTTTGCATTTAATGGTTTTGACTATTTCTTGTCAGTTATTGGAATCACAAAATTTTAAAAGACCGTTAACCGTATCAATATACTCCCATAGCGTACCGATACACTTTTTGTTAAAATCCAACCAAGGATTCCAGTGAGCAAAATCCGTATCGATTGGGTATATAAGTATCGATATGCCTCATGATTTACACTTGAACCGTACCGATACGCCTTCTCATGTATCCATACGCCCCTAGTTTTTTAGTCATAACGGCCATTTCTTCTTTGAGACAGGTACTGATACGACCACGAGGGTACCGATACGCCGGGCAGTTGAAGAGCATTTATGCCAAAAATGCAACCCAACGGCTAGATTAATGATCTCAACCACCTAAACGGCTAGAATTCAATGCAAGGGTATAAAAGCAAGTCTCAAAAGCACCAGCAACAACTTTTGAACCTATTTGCAACATCCAAGAAATTATCCAAACCATTGTGCTTTATAGAGTCAAATCCTTGTACCCAACTTGTTTGTAGTCTTCATTGTAAATCTTTGTTTCAAGTTTGGGGAGTGTTTGATTGTAAATTGGGCAACATTCAGTCTTGGGAGAGATATATTTTACTTGCCCAAAACTTCGGTGTAAAGAAAGTCTTTTGGGTTAATCTTTGGGTATAAAGATTAACCGGTTGTAAAGGTTACCTCCTAAGCCAAGAAAAGGGGAAGAACATCTAGTGGAGATATTTTAAAATCCTTAGTGGGAGCTAAGGTAATGGATGTAGAGCTTGTTAGAAGCTTGAACCACTATAATTTGCCTTGTCCTTATTCTTTCATTTTCCAATTTGCTCCCTCCAAACTTAAAAAGCCAATTCACCCCATCTTGGCCATTTTTCATTCTTTTGATCCACTCAACAATTGATATCAGAGCCTAACTCTTTGAAGGCTTCACATCCATAAAAGGCGATCCTTGAAGAGTGTTGATCATCCATTCATTTAAAGCCATGGCATCTACCTCCGGGCTAAACTTGTTCGAGTCACAATCGGTCACCAAGCCACCATACTTCAATGGGGATAACTATCCCTATTGGAAGAACCGGATGAGACTTTTCATCAAATCTACCGACTATGTCCTTTGGGATGTAGTGGAAGATAGACCGACAATTTTGATGAAGGGAGACGATGAAGGGAGACTTGTTTCTAAGATAAGAGTGGAAATGACCGGTGAGGATCGGAGAAGACTCCAAATCAACGACAAGGCCCTACATATTTTGTTTTGCGCACTTGGTCCCGACATGTATGCCAAAATGTCATTGTGCACAAGTGCAAAGGAAATGTGAGACAAGTTATAGACCACTTACGAAGGCACTAATGACGTGAAGGAAACCAAGATCGGGATCCTCAACTTAAGCTACAAAAACTTCATGATGGAACCGGATGAGAACGTCTCCAAAATGTTCGACCAGTTCTCAGTTATAGTAAATGGTCTCAAGGGGTTCGGTGAAATTATTCCCGAAAGCAAGCTTGTCCGAAAGCTACTCTACTCTCTTCCTTAATCATGGGATGGGAAGAGAATCACAATTATTGAGGCAAAGAACTTGAAGACATTGAAGCTCGATGAGTTGGTAGGATCTCTCCTCACTCAAGAGACCATGAAGCAAGGAAGAGAAGAAAAAAGAGTAGAGAAGCATAAGGTGGAGAAGAAGAAGGAAAGAATTGCTTTCAAAGCCTCACTACTACAAGAGGAGAGCAACTTAAGTGAAGAAGATGAATTTGAAGAATTGGCTATGATAGCCAAAAGATTCTTTCGGTTCATAAAGTCCAATCGGGGAAGGAAGTTCCAAAGAAGAAGAGACTTCAAGAACAAAAGCAAAGAAGAAGAGAATGATCAACTCATACGTTATGAGTGCAAGAAACCGGGCCACATTAGATCGTATTGCCCTCAACTCAAGAAGAAGGGGTTCGATAAGAAGAAAAAATGAAGGCCCATGTTGCTACTTAAAGCGATGAGGAATCATCATCCGATGGAGAAGAAAATAAAGTACCAAATCTTTGCCTTATGGCCATTGATGAAAATCATAAGGTAAACCTCAACTCATCCAACTTTGATTTTGCATTTGATGAGCTTCAAGATGCTTATGATGAGTTACAAGAGGTTTATGATGAATTGGTGGAAAATATAAAGAATCAGTTTTGAAAAACAAAAAATTGATTTTCGATTTAAAAACTCAAAACGATTCTTTATCCAAAACCAATTCAAATTTTTAAAAGAAGATTTCGGCTTTAAAAGATGATTTAAAATATTTTCAAAATGAAAATGTTAATTTAAACAATCATCTTTCTAATTTCATGATGAACACCACAAAGTGGTGAATGAGCTCAAAGTATCTTTAAAAGTTGGTTCTTCTAGTTTTGAAAAGTGTGAATTTTCTAGTTTTGCCTCATGGCCATTGATGACAATCATAAGGTAAACCTCAACTCATCCAACTTTGATTTTACATTTGATGAGCTTCAAGATGCTTATGATGAGTTACAAGAAGTTTATGATGAATTGGTGGAAAAATACAAAGAATCAGTTTTAAAAAACACAAAATTGATTTTTGATTTAAAAACTCAAAATGATTCTTTATCCAAAACCAATTGGGATTTTGAAAAGAAGATTTCGGTTTTAAAAGATAATATAAAATACTTTCAAAATGAAAATGTTAATTTAAACAATCTTCTTTCTCAATTTCATGATGAACACCACAAAGTGGTGAATGAGCTCAATGAGCTCAAAGTTTCTTTAAAAGTTGGTTCATCTAGTTTTGAAAAGTGTGAATCTTCTAGTTTTGCCTTATGGCCATTGATGATAACCATAAGGTAAACCTCAACTCATTCAACTTTGATTTTACATTTGATGAGCTTCAAGATGCTTATGATGAGTTACAAGAGGTTTATGATGAATTGGTGGAAAATATAAAGAATCAGTTTTGAAAACAAAAAATTGATTTCCGATTTAAAAACTCAAACGATTTTTTTTCAAAACCAATTCAGATTTTGAAAAGAAGATTTCGGTTTTAAAAGATGATTTAAAATGTTTTCAAAATGAAAATGTTAATTTAAATAATCTTCTTTCTCAATTTCATGATGAACACCACAAAGTGGAGAATAAGCTCAATGAGCTCAAAGTTTCTTTAAAAGTTGGTTCTTCTAGTTTTGAAAAGTGTGAATCTTCTAGTTTTGCCTTATGGCCATTGATGACAATCATAAGGTAAACCTCAACTCATCCAACTTTGATTTTACATTTGATGAGCTTCAAGATGCTTATGATGAGTTACAAGAGGTTTATGATGAATTAGTGGAAAATATAAAGAATCAGTTTTGAAAAACAAAAAAATGATTTTTGATTTAAAAACTCAAAACGATTCTTTATCCAAAACCAATTCAAATTTTGAAAAGATGATTTCAGTTTTAAAAGATGATTTAAAATATTTTCAAAATGAAAATGTTAATTTAAATAATCTTATTTCTCAATTTCATGATAAACACCACAAAGTGGTGAATGAGCTCAATGAGCTCAAAGTTTCTTTAAAAGTTGGTTCTTCTAGTTTTGAAAAGTGTGAATCTTCTAGTTTTGCCTTATGGCCATTGATGACAATCATAAGGTAAACCTCAACTCATCCAACTTTGATTTTACATTTGATGAGCTTCAAGATGCTTATGATGAGTTACAAGAGTTTTATGATGAATTGGTGGAAAAATATAAAGAATCAATTTTGAAAAACAAAAAATTGATTTCCGATTTAAAAACTCAAAACGATTCTTTATCCAAAACCAATTCAGATTTTGAAAAGAAGATTTCGGTTTTAAAAGATGATTTAAAATATTTTCAAAATGAAAATGTTAATTTAAACAATCTTATTTCTCAATTTCATGATGAACACCACAAAGTGGTGAATGAGCTCAATGAGCTCAAAGTTTCTTTAAAAGTTGGTTCTTCTAGTTTTGAAAAGTGTGAATCTTCTAGTTTTGCCTTAGGGCCATTGATGATAATCATAAGGTAAACCTCTACTCATCCAACTTTGATTTTACATTTGATGAGCTTCAAGATGCTTATGATAAGTTACAAGAGGTTTATGATGAATTGGTTGGAAAAATATAAGAATCAGTTTTGAAAAACAAAAAATTGATTTTCGATTTAAAAACTCAAAGTGATTCTTTATCCAAAACCAATTCGGATTTTGAAAAGAAGATTTTGGTTTTAAAAGATGATTTAAAATATTTTAAAATGAAAATGTTAATTTAAACAATCTTCTTTCTCAATTTCATGATGATCACCACAAAATGGTGAATGAGCTCAAAGTTTCTTTAAAAGTTGGTTCTTCTAGTTTTGAAAAAGGTGAATCTTCTAAAACCATGTAAAAAGAAATGTTTTTAACTATAAACAAAGAAGCTCTGATAGGCATCCTAGAGGTAAAAGAATTAGGAGTGTATAGGTTCCTAAGGAACTTTTAACTTCTAATAATATTCATGCTATTTCTTATTGGATTCTTAAGGAAACCAAGTACTTGAGAGCTAACTCACATGAACCCAAAATGGTTTGGGTACCAAACATTAAGAACTAATCTTTGTTTGTAGGGGGAGCATTGCTACAAGGCCAAAGCTTTAAGTCAAAACTCTTGGTACCTTGATAGTGGATACTTAAAGCATATGACCGGCGACAAGAGTAGATTCACGGAGCTCAAGCCAAAGAGTGGTGGAGTGGTGACTTTTGGTGACAAATCCGAGGGCCACATTGAGGGTATTGGATCTATTGGTAATCTTTCCTCTATTGTTATTGAAGATGTCTTGTTTGTCAATGGTCCTAAGCATAATTTATTGAGCATTAGTCAATTGTGTGACAAGATTTTAATGTTCATTTTGATGTTAATGGGTGTAAAATTATGAACATTAAAACAAATGAAATAATGCTCATTGGTCATCGTATAGATAACATTTACATGGTGCATCTAGATGGCATACATTCATCCCATGCATGTTTGGTTGCTAATGATGAAAATGATGCATGGTTGTGGTATAGGAAACTAGGGCATGCTAGCATAAGTGCTTTAGAGAAATTAGTTTCCCAAAATCTAGTTAGAGGTTTACCTAAACTAAAATTCACATTAGATAAAATTTGTGATGCTTGTTCTAAGGGTAAACAAAAATGAACCTCATTTAAATCCATTAATGATGTTTCAACTAGTAGGGTATTACAATTGATCCATATGGATCTCTTTGGGCCTATTATGACAACTAGCTTAGGTGGAAAATTATATGCATATGTGCTTGTTGATGATTTTTCTAGATACACTTGGGTTCTCTTTTTAAGCACTAAAGATGAGGCTTTAGAAAAATTCATCATGTTTTCAAAAATCACTCAAAATGATATTGGTCAAAATATTTGTCATATTAGAAGTAACCATGGAGCCGAATTTCAAAATATAGGTTTTGATGATTTTTGTAACTCAAATGATATTAGCCACAATTTTTCCGCACCTCGCACTCTTCAACAAAATTGGGTAGTTGAGAGGGAAAACCGTTCTTTAGAAGAAATGGCTAGAACCATGTTTTGTGAAAATAACTTACCTAAGTATTTGGGGCAGAAGCCACAAACACGACATGTTACATTATAGATCGAGTAATGATTAGGCCTATTTTAAAGAAAACTCCTTATGAGATTTTAAAATCAAAGAAGCCTAACATTAGCTATTTTCATCCTTTTGGATGTAAGTGTTTTGTTTTAAACAATAGAAAAGATAACTTGGGTAAATTTGAAGCACAAAGTGATGAAGCAATTTTTCTTGGTTATTCTTTAAATTCAAAAGCCTATTGAGTCTTTAACAAAAGAACCTTAGTTGTAGAAGAGTCAATACATGTGGTTTTCGATGATAACCTCATTTTGAGGAAGGATTCTTGTGATGGTGATGATGTAGGGATCATTGAAGGCATTGATGGTGGCCAATTATCAAGGGTGGAAGAGGTTCCAACCAAGGAAGAAACACAAGATCCTCCCATTGAAGCTCTAAAGGACATGACCATTGAGGAAAAGGAAGTGAGCTACCCAAGGGAACTCAACTATGTCAAAGGTGGTGAAATCTTGGGTGATCAATCCAAGGGGGTAACCACTCGATCCTCTCTTAGATTAATGAACCATGTAGCATTCATTTCATGCATTGAGCCTAAAAATATCAAAGAAGCATTAAAAGATGATTTTTGGATATTGGTTATGCAAGAAGAATTAAATCAATTTGGGAGGAGTAAAGTTTGGACATTAGTTGATAGGCCTAGTAATCAATCTACTATAGGAATTAAATGGGTCTTTAGAAACAAACTAGATGAGAGTGGTAACATAGTAAGAAACAAGGCTAGTCTTGTTGCTCAAGGTTACACTCAAGAAGAGGGAATAGATTTCGATGAAACTTATGCACCTGTAGCTGGGATGGAAGCTATTAGGATACTTCTTGTATTTGCATGCTTTCATGATTTCAAGCTTTTTCAAATGGATGTTAAAAGTGCATTTTTAAATGGTTTTATTAATGAATAAGTGTATGTTGAACAACCACCGGGTTTTGAAGATCCAAATTTTCCAAACCATGTTTTTAAATTAACTAAAGCCTTATATGGTTTAAAACAAGCTCCTAGAGCTTGGTATGAAAGGCTTTCAAACTTTTTAATTGAAAAAGGCAAGGTGGATACTACACTTTTCATTAAAAGATATGGCAATGACATCTTAGTAGTTCAAATTTACGTTGATGATTTTATCTTTGGTTCTACAAATGAGTTTTATTGCCAAGAATTTTCTAAGCTAATGCAAGGTGAGTTTGAGATGAGCATGATATTGGAGCTCTTATTTTTCTTGGGGCTCCAAATCAAGCAAAGAAATTATGGAGCCTTCATCAATCAAGTAAAGTATATCAAGGATATGCTCAAGAAGTTCAGCTTGGAGAACGTAGAGCCTCGAGCCACTCCAATGAGCTCATCTATTAAGCTTGACAAAGATGAAGGAGGTAAGTGTATCGATTCTAAGTTTTATCATTCAATGATTGGCTCTTTGCTTTACCTTACCACAAGTAGACCTGATATCATGTTTAGTGTTTGCTTGTGTAGCGATACAAGTTGCTATTTAGGCTTTGATACAGTTTGTACTGTATTGATACGGTCACACGTATCGATACGCCTAGTTAGCGTATCGATACGGTATACGCAGATTCTTTAAATAGGGCCTTTAAGAGCATATCTACTTTAATTAATTTCAAATTCCCCTTTTCTCTCAAAACCCTAACCGAAAACCCCTATAAAAACCTCTCTAGTCTCATTATTTTATCACACCAAACTTAAAATTCTTTGAGGGTTTTTCATCAAAACATCAAGGCTCAAGCTTTGCTAGCAACTTTGTGCATTGTTCATCTTTCATTCCTCAAATTTCTGATCTCAAAGTATAAAACCCCTTTCTTTTCTTTTTATTTTTCGTTTAATTTCGTATACTATTTTCAATTGATTTTTGTATAGAAAGTATATACATAGTATGGGTTTTGAAGTGTTTGCAAAAATCCTTTAAAATCTAAAAAAATTGTCTCAAATATAAAATTATATCATATATTTTTCAAATTTATTTTTCCCAAAATTTTTTTATACTTGTATATATTTTTAAAACCTAAAATATAGTGTTTTTCACAATACCTTGAATTATTGGAATATTTATTGGATCGAATATGATGATAATTGCGTACACTTTTTTCGAATGTTTTTAATGATTTTCAGGCTTATAATGGGGTTGAAAAAGAGACCAAGAAAATAGGTACCATCAAGTTCATCAAATCCCAATACCAAACACGAGAGTTTTTCAAAACCAAACCTTGACTTTATAATTCAAAATAGTTTTTAAAAACCTTCGGCTATGGCCCATTATAAACAATATCAAGGTTCTACAATTCGGGATGAGCGAGTTGTTTCAATCCCCTTTCTAAACTCAGAACATCTTAAATTCAAATACTTTGGGTTGTTAAAACAATGGAAATTCTTACCTTTTTAAACCTTCTCCCGTCTTTATATTGAAACCTTGTTTTAATCTTCTTTTCAAATGCTCGGTGTATTCTTGATAAAGAAAGATAACATGTGATTGCTATTGAATTTTACCTTATGAACAAAAAATTTCAAATTGATCAAGAGGTTTTATGCAACGTTTTTGGTTTTGAAAACATTGGGATAGATGATGAACATTCTTTGGGCCACACACAACTAGGCTCCGTAACCATCCTTGATGCCCATGACCATATCCTCCATCTTATCATCTCTTAGTGGCTTCGTCCATCCGGTGGTAAATTCTCAGCCATCAGCCAAGTTGATGCTTTTTGGCTTCAATGCTTTCTTGAGGGTAAGCGCCCAAATCTTTGCCAAATTATGTTTTCCGACTTGGTTTATCTTGTTCAACGTCGCCACACCGATCAAGTCATGTCGTTCTACTATGGTGCGACCTTGAGCCGTCTCTTCCATGCCTTGGAGATTGATTGTTCTCATGATGCAGCCTCTTGGTAAACCAATTGATGAACACTCTCTCATTCGTGCTAAATTTTAGTTTATCAACAACGAATGGGTTCGAGTAGCTAATCCTCTTCCTCTTCAAGAAGTTCCTCAACCTCTTCCGGTGGCTTCATAAGGTCCCGTTGCTCAACCATCCAATGATGCTATGATGGCTTTTCTCACCGAGCAATTCACTACGATGCGCACTCATATGGATGGTGGTTTTGCCGCTATTGATACTCGTTTCACCGCCTTAGAAGAACGAGTTGGGGTTATTGAGAAACGAGTCACCTCGATTGATCAACTTGTCGCAACCATTGAGCAACAACAAGCCTCCATGGATGTCTCTCTCACTTCATTTCATGGCACTTGGCTCAATTCTTGCGTTCATCTGCCCCAAAACGATGATGAGGATGAAGAGGACATGGATGAGGATGATGGTAATGATGATGGGGATGATTTCTAGTACATCTCATTCATATCATCTCATTTAGGCTTTTTTTTCTTATACACCTATGTTTTATGTTTCAGAACCCTATGCTTTGCTTTATGTTTTAGGTTATGTGTTTGGATATTAAGTTTGAGCTTCCTTTGATCTTTTGATTGTTTTGGATTATATTTGAACTTTAATGCTATTATGTTGCTTTATTTATGCTTAGACTTGTGCTTTAATTTCCTTTATCTTGTTTATATCCCTTAATTATGCATTTATTTTGATCTAACAAAAAAGGGGAGAAGAAAGTGTAACAAGTGCCAAAAATTTTAAATCTTTATAAAAACCTATCTTAAATTAAATGGGGAGAAACTTTTCAAAACTTTTCAAACACTTAAAAAGTTTACGTTGGTTTTGTTATATAAAAAATGGGGGATTGTAAAACTTATATTGATTTTGATATAAAAAATTGTATAAGAGCTTATTTGCATGCACAAATAAAATTTTAAGTATTTGAAAGACTCACTTAATTGACAAGCATTTGAACCAAAAGAACCTTGAAGTCAAATATTTCAAGTGTTCAAATTTTCTAAGTATTTTCAAGCTAAAATTTAACTTTACGCCCAGGCGTATCGATACGCTTAAATCGTATCGATGCGGTTTTCCTTCACTGGAATTCCAATCGATAAAAGTGTACCGATACGGTTAACACTGTATTGTACGATATTCATCTAGGCAAGTTTTCAAGCTATAGCGTACTGATACGATTGCATCCGTATCGATACAGTTTTATAAAGAAATATATCCAAAGGCTATAACGTATCGATACGGTGACCAACTGTATCGATACTTTTTGATGATGGTTGATAAATCTTTGCATTTAATGGTTTCGACCGTTGCTTGTCAGTTATTGGAATCACAAAATTTTAAATGACCATTAACCGTATCGATACGCTCTCATAGCGTACCGATACACTTTTTGTTAAAACCCAACCAAGGATTCCAGTGAGCAAAATCCGTATCGATACGGTATATGACTATCGATATGCCTCTTGATTTACACTTGAACTGTACCGATATGTCTTCTCGCGTATCGATACGCTCTTAGTTTTTCATTCACAACGGCTCTTTCTTCTTTGAGACAGGTACCGATACGGTCAAGAGGGTACCGATACGCTGGGTAGTTGAAGAGCATTTATTGCTCCAAAAATACAACCCAACGGCTAGATTAATGATCTCAACCACCCAAACAGCTAGAACTCAATGCAAGGGTATAAAAACAAGTCTCAAGAGCACCAACAACAATTTTTGAACCTATTTGCAACATCCAAGAAATTATCCAAACCATTGTGCTTTATAGAGTCAAATCCTTGTACCCAACTTGTTTGTAGTCTTCATTGTAAATCTTTATTTTAGGTTTGGGGAGTGTTTGATTGTAAATTGGGCAACATTCAGTCTTGTGGGAGATATATTTTACTTTTCTAACACTTTTTTGTAAAGAAGTCTTTTGGGTTAATCTTTGGGTAGAAAGGTTAACCGGTTGTAAAGGTTACCTCCTAAGTCTAGAAAAGGGGAAGAACATCTAGCGGAGATTGTTGAAAATCCTTAGTGAGAGCTAAAGTAGTGGATGTAGAGCTTGTTAGAAGCTTGAACCACTATAATTTGCCTTGTCCTTATTCTTTCATTTTCCAATTTGCTTCCTCCAAACTTAAAAAGCCAATTCACCCCATTCTTGGCCATTTTCCATTCTTTTGATCCACTCAACATTTTGCTAACCATAACCTAACCATTAAGAAACGGTTAACCGCTAACGATTAACCATTAAGACATGGTTAACCGGTGGTTCGGTTATAGGTTAACCAATAACCTATTAGATTTTTTTCACATGTTCTTTTGATAAAATGAAATTATCTTTCCAATAAATATTATACAAAAATGTTTAGGAAAAAACTTAAATAGTGGGATTTTAAACACTAACTTCGTACTTAATTTTTGAAAAGTACCTACATACTACAAAGTTCTAACACAACACAAAATACAAAAATTTTGTACTTAGTTTAAAGTCTAAAGTTTCAACCGTGTTCAACACATAGCAATACAACATCAAAGTTCATGACATAGAAATAAACCATCAAAGTTCTAAAGACAAATGTTTAACTAACTTAAAAAAAACATAAGGTGAATGAAACTTTAATGAGTTAGTACCACAAGCCACAAAAGTTAACTCTATGATTAAATCATTCAAGGTCTTCACCGATTTATATATGCATAAATAATTTAAAGGTGGTTAACTTATATGTTAACCATTTGTCAAAATTTGTAACCGTAACCGTAACTATTAACCATTATTTTTAGTAGTTCGGTTAACCGAAACCGTTTAACCTTAATGGTTCTGTTAATTAACCTATAAAATATAACGGTTATATCGATTAACGGTTATGGTTGATTATGCACACTCCTAATATTTAATGCTTGAATTTTGAGTTTTTTTTTGTATAGAAGCTGCATGTATTATTAAAAGGAAAAAATATACAAATTACAATGATGGATTACAATCCTAAACGTAAACTAAACATATAATTTGGACACTTTTCAATAATCAATGACAAAAGAAAACAGTCAATTTAGATTATGCAAAGACCATACAATGAAAAGGTTAAAACCCGAACAAATGACTCGAACAAAACATAGATAATAACAGATCTAACTGCATCAACAAACTAATCACGAAAGAAAATCAAACTATTAAAAGATCACCAACAACCGCAAATCAAAGTTGAATCGTGAAGAAATCCACAAACGCAGATTACATATCCAAATCTAATTTTAGGTCCAAAATATAAAAAAGCAACGAGATAACCAAATTAAATGATTTTGATATGTACCAAAGTCTAGTTGTATCGATATCAGGTAACATTGTTTTGATTTATAAAAATAAATCTTAAATTAATATAATATGAATTAGTAATATATAAAAAAATGGAACCACAGTTAAACCTTAGCGTCTTCAAACCCTTGACGCATGTTTTTTTTTTATGACAATAACAATAGATTTAGTGTTGGTTGCTAATGGATAATTATTTATTTATTTTTCCTTCGTACATCTTGTTGTGTTTTCTTTTTATTTGTGGGGTACGCTTTCTCTAGTTTATAACACGTCTCTGCCTTACGGCATATTCCTATGGTTGCTTTTGGCGGTTGGTCACATAAAATTCAATTATCTTTTGGACTGTTTGTCGATGTAATCTGTATCGGATCACCGCTTTTGTAAATAAGTGTGAAAGATGGTTGTCGGTTTTAAGAATTTCATCTAGTTCATAGTTTGACAACTCTTAGGGACCCTTCTTATAATGGACTATAAAGATATTCTTTAGTGCAAAGAAAAAGTGTCTGATTTGACCTGTGTAACACTTATTTCTTTTTAGATTTATCGTTTTTTATTGTTTTTTTAATGTTTTAAAACCTTTATAAGGTTATGTTTGGTTCTACTTATGTTTTATATAATTTTTTTTGGAGATATTTGCAGGCATTCTATGATTTGCTTACATCAAAAAGTGCTTCGTTCCTGATAGAAGAATATGAAGTACTTTGAACATGATTATAAATATTAAGTTTATCAATATTGTATCGTTGAACATATCGTTTACTTTATGTTACTGTGTGTATTAATAGCGGTAGCATATGATTGGAGTTTTATTTTCTTTTTTAAAATATATACAGTTTAATTTTTAGTTTTTTAAAACAAAAATACCTCATATACATATGTAAAAATACGTCTATCTTAATTAGGTTAAAAGTTAAATTCAATAATTACATATATAATTATAAAAAATAAAAAAGGTGCTATGAAAAAATATTAAATTTAGTTTAAAAGTATAAAAATTTGTATAAACCATATTTTAACTTAATATTATTTTTTCCAAACATCTAACAATTACTTTGCTTGCAGTGGTTAGGCGTTGACTTATACTTAAGTCCCCTGGTTTTATCCCTCCAAACACAATATAGATTTTTCTTAATTTTTTCCCAATAAAATGCCAACACATTTTGTCGTTTTATTGGAGAGTTAACTTTAATAAACTATTTTAAATTATGATTAAATTGATAGAATTTATAAATTTAGGGACTAATACTATTATTATATAAATTTCAAAATTGTCATGTCAGCATTTATGTTAATAATTAACTGACAGTGTTTTGATTGGCACCGAAATTAAACGGTAATGGTCAAATTAATGAAGAAAAAATCAGTAATAAAAAATAGAATCGATTTTATATATTTTAATGAATTAATAAATAATTCATCCTAAAAATTAAAATAACCCCTGAAATTTCATAGAAAATACAATGAGGTTGAAAGATTTCTTGTTGGAAACGTATCTGGAACAAATGATGTTTATCCACATTTTGCACATATGATTCAATAATGGCTTCCCGATTTAGGCTTGACTTGGTTGCGCAAGCTAAAGTCTCCAAACTTTGTCGTTTTAGAAGAAAACCCTAAACTTTAATACAAGATGGAATGGTGACAACGACCAAAAAAAAGTATTAGGTAATTACGCTATAATTGCAAGCCCAAACCCTCAAGGTATTGTTATTGCACTTAAATGTAACTAGAGATTCAAAGATTATGTCTACCAAAAAATTATAAAGATAAAAAAAAGAAATATAAAACTAAAAGGCACAAAAATTATTAAAATCTTGCATTTAGACCATAAAAAACTAACAATCGTTATAAAATTTCCTTGTCACATATAAGAGATGATAAAGGAGAGGTGGGCAAAACAAGTAATCTTGCAGACTGCTTCGCTACATAATTCTAGTTATATCGGCAAAACAACTATAGAAGATGATCAAGCTATCTGTAACCACCGACAATTTCAAATCAGAAACTAGCATCGTGAAGACATCTATACGAGCACTAAACGAATGCAAAGGTAGACATAGAATGAATCATGAAGGTAGAGACGTGCCATGAAGGCAGAGACGTGCCATAAAGGCAGAGAAACTGTGCTACAAAGGCAGAGAAAAGCACAACAACGCGTGCAAAAAATAGAAAAACAAAACAAAAAGATTCTTATCGAAACTTGAAAAATAACAAAGAAAAAGAAATTTGAGATATAAGAAATTAAAGGGAAATTTGACTCGACGGTCGACGATCAGCAGCAAGACTAGTGATGTTGTCGGCCAATCAAAAAGAAGAAGAAAAAAGCCAAGGACATGCGACTAGGTAAAAAGGATTGAGAGCAGCTAAGATTTTTTTTAATCGTATTTAAATTATGGTAAACTACACAAATGACCACTTAATTATGGGGTTGGTGTCAATTTGACCACGATACTTTCAATTTTGATAATTTTACTTTCAATTTTGATAATTTTACCACGTAACTATTTAAGTAAATAAAACTGGTACAATTACACATTTGAAAGAACCGGATGAGACTTTTCATCAAATCTACCGACTATGTCCTTTGGGATGTAGTGGAAGACAGACCGGCAATTTCGATGAAGAGAGACGATGAAGGGAGACTTGTTTCTAAGACAAGGGTGGAAATGAACGATGAGGATCAGAAAAGCCTCCAAATCAACAACAAGGCCCTGCATATTTTGTTTTGTGCACTTGATCCTGATATGTATGCCAAAATGTCATCGTGCACAAGTGCAAAGGAGGTGTGAGACAAGTTATAGACCACTTATGAAGGCACTAATGACGTGAAGGAAACCAAGATCGGGATCCTCAACTTAAGCTACAAAAACTTCAAGATGGAACCGAATGAGAACGTCTCCAAAATGTTCGACCAGTTCTCAGTTATAGTAAATGGTCCCAAGGGGTTTGGTGAAATCATTCCCGAAAACAAGCTTGTCCGAAAGCTACTCTACTCTCTTCATGAATCATGGGATGGGAAGAGAACTGCAATTATCGAGGCAAAGAACTTGAAGACATTGAAGCTCGATGAGTTGGTAGGATCTCTCCTTACTCATGAGATCATGAAGCAAGGGAGAAAAGAAGAGAAGAAAAAATAGTAGAGAAGCATGAGGTGGAGAAGAAGAAGCAAGGGATTGCTCTCAAAGCCTCACTACTACAAGAGGAGAGCAACTTAAGTGAAGAAGATGAATTTGAAAAATTGGCTATGATAGCCAAAAGATTCTTTTGGTTCATAAAGTCCAATCGGGGAAGGAAGTTCCAAAGAAGAAAAGACTTCAAGAACAAAAGCAAAGAAGAAGAGAATGATCAACTCATATGTTATGAGTGAAAGAAATCGGGCCACATTAGATCGGATTGCCCTCAACTCAGGAAGAATGGGTTCGATAAGAAGAAAAAGATGAAGGCCCATGTTGCTACTTAAAGCGATGAGGAATCATCATCCGATGGAGAAGAAAATGAGGTACCAAATCTTTGCCTTATGGCCATTGATGAAAATCATAAGGTAAACCTCAACCCATCCAACTTTGATTTTGCATTTTATGAGCTTCAAGATGCTTATGATGAGTTACAAGAGGTTTATGATGAATTGGTGGAAAAATATAAAGAATCAGTTTTGAAAAACAAAAGAATTGAATTTCGATTTAAAAACTCAAAACGATTCTTTATCCAAAACCAATTCGGATTTTGACCATAAAAATATAACAACCGTTATAAAATTTCCTTGTCACGTATAAGAGATGATAAAGGAGAGGTGGGCAAAACAAGTAATCTTGCAAACTGCTTCGCTACACAATTCTAGTTACTTCGGCAAAACAACTATATAAAGATGATCAAGCTATCTGTAACCACCGACAATTTCAAATAAGAAACTAGCATCATGAAGACCTCTATACGAGTACTAAACGAATGCAAAAGTAGACATAGAATGAATCATGGAGACAGAGACGTGCCATAAAGGCAGAGAAACTGTGCTACAAAGGCAGAGAAAAGCACAACAACACGTGCAAAAAATAGAAAAACAAAACAAAAAGATTCTTATCAAAATTTGAAAAATAACAAAGAAAAAGAAAATTGAGATATAAGAAATGAAAGGGAAATATGACTCGATGGTCGACGATCAGCAGCAAGACTAGTGATGTTGCCGGCCAATCAAAAAGAAGAAGAAGAAGTCCAAGGACATGCGACTAGGTAAAGAGGATTGAGAGCGGCTAAGATATTTTTAATCGTATTTAAATTATGGGTAAACTACACAGATGACCACTTAATTATGGGGTTGGTGTCAATTTGACAACGATACTTTCAATTTTGATAATTTTACTTTCAATTTTGATAATTTTACCACGTAACTATTTAAGTAAATAAAACTGATACAATTACACATTTGGTCCTCGTTATTCACACTAGCTATCAATTTGGTCCTAATTATAATTTAATAAAATAAATTAATTATTCAATTAGGTAGTGACAAGTGTCGCCAACTTATTAGAAGACTTAGCTATTTATAACTAACTTAATAAATTTATTTTCCATCTCCAATCAGATTGTGACACGTGTCTAGTGTAAGTGGAATCAAACCCATGCATGCCTAGTGTAAGTGGCATGCTTTTGCAACTGAGCCATGCTCAATTTTGAGATAAAGAATACAAGATTTAATATATATATATGTTAGTTGGTTGTTAATGCCAAGAAAAAAGAAGAAGTAAATGTGGATTAAAAGGACTCGAACATGACACGCTTAGGATGCATAAAAATCTTTAAACCAATGAAATAAATATAATAATTAAACCACAGTTAACACCATTTTGTATATATTTTAAATTATAGTCAGTGCACAATTTAAAATAAAAAATAGTTTTAAGATATTTTGTATTCTAAACTATATTTAATATATTTTTTATTTTCCACATTTATTTTTATAATTTCATATGTATAATCATTTAATTGATTTTTTAATTCAATTAATAATTACAATATTTATTACAAATTAATTAAATTGCATATATTGTGAAATTAGATTAAAAAATTCAAAATTTTAAAATTATATTAAATTCGTTTAGTGAATCCAAACTCACGAACATAATTCAAATGAATCTAAAATTTAATTAATACCACTTACACCAAGCATGCATGGGTTCGATTCCCCCAAAGCCAAGCTTCTTTCATTTATTAAAAAATTTAAAAATTTAAAAATATCAATTCATTTGAATTATGTTCATGAGTTTGGATTCACTAAATGAATTTAATATAATTTTAAAATTTTAATTTTTATAATAAAATTATATATATAATTTAATTATTTTTTTAATAAATATTGAAATTATTAATTAATTTAAAAATCAATTCAATGATTATATATGTGAAAGTCTGAAAATAAATCTCGAAATGAAAAATATAATAATTTTAGTTTAAAAAAATCTTAAAACTATTTTTATTTTAAATCGTGACTAACTATAATTTAAAATATATACAAAATGTTGTTAAATTTAATTTAGTTATTAGTGTTGCGACCATTTTTGAAACCTGTCGCAACCCCTTTTTTAGGAGTTTTGACGTTTTGGAAAACTTTATAAAAACACGGAGTCGCCGCCAATCTTTTTTTAAAAAAGTGTGATTGGATCACTTTTAAAACAAGGGTATTTTGATAAAAACGTTTTATTTATCAAAATAATATTTTGGTCCTTGGAAAACAAAGAAAACAAGTTTAGGAGTCGATTACGTGTGGGGAAGGGTTAGCACCCCCACAACGCCCAAAAACTGGTACCTAATTGATTTCAAAAAGTTTTTCTTTTAAAAAACTAGAATTTGCAAGTTCACAAAATTTCGATTTATGTGTCCGCAAAGTGAATGTAAATCTATTCTAACGGCCTTATCGCCTGGGGAATGAACTTTAATCACCGCCAACACTCTTGGCACTAACCCATCATTCCTATTTGATAAGACACCGCATTAGTTAAGTTTTCAGTTTTTAACAAATCAACAAGAAAATTAGATGTGTTAAAATCGTTCAATTAAAATTTAATCAGTGATTAACACCTAAAGAAACATCTACATTCATTTTAACTATTAAGGTTTAAATACAATAAAGTGTGTCTTAAAATGTGAAGAATGTTTTACAACATACATGTCTCTATTCTAAGTTTTAAGTCCCTAATCCTAAGGTTTTATACACAAATATATATAAACAAAAGGAGCAAAATTACTTAAATTAAATTAATTATCAAAATAATTGTTGAAATAAAGAAAAGGATAATTATTTTTACTTTGAAGAAAAACCTGTATTGGTGATTAAATTGAAAGAAAATAGAATGTGAGGGTTAAATTTGAAATAATAGTGAAAATTGGTGGTTAATTTAGAAGAAATGGATGAAATTGAAAAGATTTAAAACAAGAAGGTTGCGGTATAAGATCCATGAAAGAAGGGCACGGGACATAACCGGGTACGGGTCGGGTCAAACGGGTTGGTATGTATAGCTAATGTTATAAACAAAAATCATTTTCTCCCCTTATTTCCAAACAGATCAAAATCGGTTATATTAAAATTCTTCGCCTTCCACCGGCGCCGGCGGCGAAATTCCCAAAAATCACTCATTTTTCCAGAATCTGGCAACCCCAAATCAAGCTCTCCTTTTTCTCGCTGGAGCTTCGTTAAACAACAAAATCACGACGGTGCAACCAAAACAGAGGTAAAATAACAATCCCTTTTTTCATTTAAAAACAAAAATTGAACATAGGATGAGAAAATTACTAGAAAATATTTGCTTTATTTCACTAGAATTGCTTGAATACACTTGCCGATTTGCTACAAATTTTGGATTTCCGAACACTATATGTATGTATGTGACTGTGTGTGATTCATAATTGTTGTTACAAAGAATTACAGTGGGGTTTATATAGGTACACGAATGCTTGCATTTTATGCTTAAATCCCTAAAAATCATCTAAAAGGCTTTTGTCTCGGTTCTGATTTTAAGCCGATTTGGCTATTGACTCGCGATTTGCCTCCATCTTGAATCCGATTTGAATTATTCTTGCCTCAGCTTTAGTTTAGGGATTAACCCTTTTCCATTTTGCTCTTGATTTTCTAGCTAGGGCTTTGATTTAGGGGTTTAATTCCCTTTTGATTTTATCTTGAATTGGTGTGCTCTAATTTGGGGATTTAACCCTTTTGTTTCTCTGTTTGCATACTTTTGATGACTTGAACAACGCTGACGAGGAGCAATCAAAGCGGAATCAGCTCAGGCACCCAACAGAGGAGCAATCGAAGCAGAATCGGCTCAGGCACCACATTTGCATGCATTCTCCCATTTATAGGGTATTGATTCCCGAAGTGGTTTCTCAAATCTCAAAAATCGTTCATAATTGGCAAAGAGTCGTTTGGTCAGTTATTAGAGGGCACGGATCGAGGGTTTTGTCCCAGAACAAGATCAGAGACAATAGAAGAGGAACCATCTGAAGACTTCAGGTCAGACACGGTACTGGTAATGAGCAAAGTAAAGTGCAAGAGTTGAAAGAAGCAGAGGGAAGAAGTGATGAATCAGATGAATACTTTGACGAAAGTTAAGCGATCCATCGAACCAAAAGAAGAATCGATTAAGGATCAGAATAGAGAGCGGGATAGTCAGAATTCTACCTCCAAGCCAGCCAAATACGACAAATTGAACCCTTTTGTGATCCGCGACAATAAACAGGCAGAATGTATGTCTGAGTCAGGCTTTTAAAAAGTAGAGTTCGGTCCAGAAGAAACCTGAGAAACAAGTAATGAAAAGAAGTACATCTCGATTCCTGTGAGGTACACCGAACTACTCTTAATGTTCATCGAGATGAGCCTTATTACCTCGGTGAAGTCTCTAGCAAAGAGACCGTCTTATCCGAGAGATTACGACACACGTGCTAGAGGCAGTTACCGTTTAGGAAGTTTGGGTCACAGTATTGAGGATTGCGGGGCCCTAGGGAACAAGTTCAAGATCTTATCGCGATGAGAATTTTGGGTTTCGAAGACGGAGTTCCCCAATTCTATAGTGAGCTAACAATCACCCGATGGGCAAAGTCAAGGAAGAATCGATATCCAGAACAAAGTTCGAGCAATACCGAAGTGGGTCACTCAAGCGAGTTAAATTTGAAGATCGGAGATAGGGGCATCCCAGGAGAGGGATATTCTTTCGAGTTCAGCCAGCTCAGATAAGAGAGAGATAACTTGGATAAAATTGAATTTGCAGAATGATCACCATAAGCTTTACTGAGTGTGTAAGAATATCAGATTGGGTCACCTTTAAAGAATAGATGAATGGTGTTGTTCAGTTGAAGGACGACTCAGAATATTGGAAGAAGAAAAACTAGTCAAGCAAGAATCAAGTCAGACTGTTATCAGGTAAGTTTGAGGAAATTGGGAATAGGTACAACGGTCTCCAGAGATGAGCTACAGAATAACTTAGCCATTAACAAGAGTTTTGGAAACAAGTTTACGACAGAGCAATGACAATCCAACACTCTTCAGTTGGAAATGACAACTTCCAAGCTGCGAAAGACTAAGCAAGGGATAGATGAAGACCCGAAGATCGATATTACCCAAGCAGGTAAGGCGGCTCAACAAAGTGGCAGGCTTAGTCAGAATATGGACCAAGTGTCGGACCACGGAGGCAAGCTGACTGGACTACTGGATGAAGTTAAGAAAGTAGGCACTGATGCTTATCAGTAACTGTAAATATCTAATATCTGATATAATGGAACCTTTTAGCCTCAATGAACGTCGTTCTATGGGGATCACTTTTGGAATCAATACCTTACTGCATTCATGTTTATATTTTAGGATTGCATTACATTGCATAGTCATGGCATATTTTACATAACATTATCATTACCTTGCATAAAATTTTTGGGGGTAATCCAAAGAACAATTAGAGTTTTATCGTTAATAAAAGAATTGAACACACTCAAAAATCAAGATTCGAGCAGTTAGAAGATGGACTCGAGAGAAAAAGAGAGAGAAAAAAAGAAGTTTGATGTCTTTGATGCAAGAAAGCTCTGTCTGAACCCTGATTTAGTCATTCATCCAAATTCCAAAGATTCCCAAATTTGCGCATGATAATGGAACAAGATGCCCCAAGATTCACGTGACCATATTCTGCAAAAAGATTGAGGGCTGGATTGAAAAATTACCGATCCACTACTTCCTCGACAGTCTAGCAGGACCTACCGTGATGTGATATGCTTTAGACCTAGCACCAAGTCGTCAGTATCTCCAGGGTACAAAGATGAAATATGATGAAAGCTTCAAGGAATGTGCTTTGAGGTGTCTGTGTTTAGCCACCTAGGTGCAGCCTCCCGTAGATGAAGAGGAAAGTGACTTCCATGCCACATTTCTTATTTCTTCTTTGATAAGGTGCTCGGGAAAATGAATGTCAGCTTTGAGGACTTTATGACAGTCGGAGAGGTAATCGAACATGTACTCCGGGACCTAAGTTTAAAGACCAGACCTACCTAAGAGCAGAAGGAAAGAAAAAGATAAATGGGTACCACTTTCGAAGGTTCTCGTGATCGTAAGAGAAGAATATAGGCAGATTCCTTCGAATCACCGAGAAAAATTCCTCGAACAAGTACATATTTAGAGATATTTAGAGTATTCCATCTCGGACATTTGGTCTCATCTGGTCAAGGGTTAGTACCTTACCTCAAGGCCGATAAAGACTACGCCCAGCTCATCTGCTCATAGTTTTGATCCATACAGTATATGTGAGTTCTACATTGAGGCCGCGGGGCATGACACTAAGAAATTTGGGGTCGTTAATAGAAAAAATCAAGAAGCTGGTTGACGAGGGGGTCATGGCGAGATAGTTGATCTAGCGGTGGAAAAACAAGAGAAGAGGCAAGCCTACACTACAAAGGACCGGAATGAGTTAGTACTCGGGAGGTAGTCCGGAGGTCCCTATGGTTTTCCCATCAGTTCACAAAGAAATTTCAATGCTTTGAAAAAAAAACTCTCAAACAGATATTTTTTAGAATTAAAAATCACATTTCCATTTAGAAAAGAATTTTTACATTTTTTGATTCTTTAAACATTTTATTTTTATAGGGTAGTTTTTGTTCTCCCATATGCATATACAGGCATTTTTGAATGGACATATGTATGTATCATTTCTATACCAGGTCCTCAAATTTTGAATGCAACAGTACATTTTCTTCAGATCCAAAGATCAGCTCTAAGTTGTATATATTTAGAAGAGATTGAATGTTGTAGGGATACTATAAATGTGAGTATCTGCTAGTTTACTTAGGCCAACATAGGAACAAAGCGAGTGTTTAGACAATAGGAAGATCCCATTTTAGGAATTTATCTTCTCAGGCACTTGTCGTTTAAGATCCTTTAAACGAGAGTTGACTATAAACCTCTACCCCCTGAAGGCTTTCTCGGGATATCTATGAATGTGACGACAAATGGTATTCTTTTACTTTGCCAGAAGACAGAGATGAGACCAGACAGATTGGATACGAAGATCAGAAAATTATCAGAAGAAAGTGGTTGAAAACAAGGATATGTCCAAACGAAAAACCAGAGAAAAGAAGAGAAATGGCAATCAGAAGGACGAAGAAATCCAGATCAAGTAAATATCAGAAGAGCTACAGAGAGGCAATTAACTTCGAGTGGAATATAGCATCAATACCCAGTATAGATACGTGTTGATTCGAGGATACATTTATAGACTCGAATAAGAAGAAATAGATTAAAGGCTAAAAACCCAAAATGTGCAGTCTAAAACAAAAAAAAGGAAAAGAAAAGAAAAGAAAAGAAAAGAAAAAATAAAATAAAAAAAAAGAAGAAAAGAGAGAGAGAAAAAAGAGAAAAAGGAAAAAAGGAAAAAAAAAGAAAGAAAGAATATTGTTTATGCTTCACACACAGATCAAACAATACAAGAACGAGACTTCAACTATGAGCAAGAGACACAAGGACTCCACATTTCAAGTAAATATCAGTTTTGAAAATTAGTATAGAAGCTTGAATTGAAGCTAAGTCAAGACAAGTCGGCTCGAAGATTGCCAATTTCAAAAAATGAAATGACTTCTAGGGTGAAAACCCAAAAATGGGCAGTCTAGAGTGATCCTGAAAGTGAAGAAAAAAGAGTAGTCTGCCTGAGCATGCTGGCATCAATATCCAACCAAAATACACTGATCTGAAGGTATAGAAGAAGGAAGTGACCTCTAGGGTGAAAACCCAAAAATGGGCAGTCTAGAGCTATCCGAGAGAAAAAGTGAAAAAGAAAAAAAGAAAAAAAAAGAGAAAAGAAGAAAGAAAGAATAACATTTCATCTGGGCGTGCCAATCACAAGAATTCCCAGAAATGTATTCGTAGTCCTTCATTCAAGAAATCTCGGTTTCAAGGAGTTTTGGAGGATCAAACATTCTTGAACAGAAAACGAACATCAGTACATAGCCAGAATGAAAGGCAGCCTACAGTAAAAAAGAAAGGAAATGAACTCTAGGGTGAAAACCCGAAAACGGGCAGTCTAGAGTGATCCAAAAAAGGGAAGGAATAATGGGCATATCCAAGTTACACAAGTACAGAAATACTGTTTCACTTAACCATAAACCAAAGGCCTATATTACAAGCCCCCAAAGACCATTCTGATCATCCATAGATATCCAAGTTGAATGAGAATGTCTTCAGATTTCATTCTGCCTATAAGGGTAACTTTGCTTCAAGGAACGTCAAACTTCGAAGTGCTTGATCGACACCCAAATGAGGGAAGGATGGGGCATGGTGAGATAGTGAGATTAAGAGAGCCACCTTAAACGAGGTAAAAACTAGGTAGGGTTGTTCCTGTCAAAAGCCTATTAGACTAGAAGAAACTATACATTTGCGTATATCTCCACAATGGTCAAGATCTTCTAAATATGCACTTCATTAAAGTTGATCTCTGGCAATTTGAAGCAGATGTGCTATGGTGTTTGATATTTTGGGGGCAAACATGTTTTAAAAGGTTTGACATTTTCTCCCAAAGTTTTGATGTTTACCATTTCCCCCAAACATTAGTTTTAAAATGTTTGGCAATATACTTCGAATTTTGTTTACCATTCTCCAAACATTAATTTTTTTAAAAATGTTTGGTCCTTAAAAAAAGAAAAGAAAAAAATGTTTACCATTTGTTCCAAACAATGTTTTCAAAATGTTTGGTGTCCCCTCCAAGTTGTGATTTTCAAAATGAATGTTATCTTTTCAAACAATCATTATTTTTTTGAAATATACACAAGTAAATTGCCTTTTGCATTACTTTAAAAATGAATGATGATGAGATTTAAATCATAGGGACCGAGAGTTAGTTCCCATCGAAATGCTATGAGAAGATCAAGGATGAGCTCAGGGGATGGAAGCATTTTGGCTCACCCTGGTGACTAGAAATAGATCAAGGCTCTGTATGATAGGTCAGAAAATTCAAAGCAGTGGAGCCCCTGGTTGAATGGGGCAACGCCAAGCGAAGAAGATGACAGGGGTTCTTATAAGAATAATATAAGAACTAGAAGATCATTTATGAAGACGGGTGATAACCCTAAAGACAAGATAGCCTTCCGTAAAAAAGGTTTGAAAGCATGTTAATCTAGATTTAAAGTGATTGATCAAATGAGGATTTAAGAGCATACAATGAAGAAGTAAAGAGATGAAGAAATATGAGGAACGACCTTTCAGGGTGTAAGACTTTCGAACAAAAAGGGCTGAAAGAAAAAAGAGAAGAAAAAAGAATAAGAAAAAGAGAGAAAGAAAGAGAGGAAGAAGAAAAAAAGAAAAAGAAAAAATAAGAATAAATTGAAGGAAAAAATAAAAAAAAAAGAAAAGAAAAAAAGAGAAGAGAGAAAAGAAAAAAAAGGAGAAAGAAAGCATTACATTGCATGCATCATATGGATAGGGGCATGTCAATTTTTGCTTGTTTTGGACAGGTACTTGAAGAATTATCAAAGAGTATTAAGAAGTGGATTTCATTAAAGAAGAAATATTTCGGCAGCCTTAGTAGCGTGAGTCCAGAAAGATCGGCAGCCATAGCAGCGTGAGGCTAGATGTTAAGTCCTTCGAGCTATCAGTAAGTCCTTCGAGCATAATGATAAGACCTTCGGGCCACTAGTAAGTCTTTCAAGCATGGTGATAAGTCATTCAGGCTATCAATAAGTCCTTCGGGCATGATGCGGCATCCTTAGTAGCGTGAGTCCAGAGAGATCGGCAGCCATAGTAGCATGAGTCCAGAAAGATCGGCAGCCGTAGCAGCGTGAGGCCAAATTTTAAGACCTTCGGGCCATCAGTAAGTCCTTCGGGCATGATGATAAGACCTTCGGGCCACCAGTAAGTCTTTCAAGAATGGTGATAAGTCCTTCGGCCATCAATAAGTCCTTCGGGTATGATGCGACATCCTTAGTAGCGTGAGTCCAGAGAGATCGGCACCCATACTAGCATGAGTCCAGAAAGATCGGTAGCCATTATCGGCGTGAATCCATAAAATTGAAGAAAGATTTCGGCAGCCTTAGTAGCGTGAGTCCAGAAAGATCGACAGCCTTAGTAGCATGAGTCTAGAAAGATCGACAGCCTTAGTACCATGAGTCTAGAAAGATAGGTAGCCATTATCCCTGTGAATCCCCAAAATTGAAGAAAATTTTGGCAGCCTTAGTAGCGTAAGTCTAGAAAGATCGGTAGCCATTTTCGGCGTGAATCCCCAAATTTGGAGAAAGATCGACAGCCTCAGTAGCGTGAGTCTAGAAAAGTCAGTAGCCGTTCTCGGCGTGAATCCCAAAATTTGAAGAAATATTTCAGCAGCCTTAGTAGCGTGAGTCCAGAAAGATAGTTAGCCATTGTCGGCGTGAATCTCCAAAATTGAAGAAAATTTTGGCAGCCTTAGCAGCGAGAGTCTAGAAAGTTCGGCAGCCTCAGTAGCATAAGTCTAGAAAGTTCGGTAGCCTCAGTAGCGTAAGTCCAGAAAGATCGACAACCTTAGTAGCGTGAGTCCAGAAAGATCGGCAGTCTTAGTAGCGTGAGTCCAGAAAGATCGGTAGCCTTAGTAGCGTAAGCCCAGAAAGATCGGTAGCCATTTTGGCGTGAATCCCGAATGCGAAGATAAAGGTTCTATATAGGAAGGGCCTATATTTTTTAGCACTCGCAGCGAGAGGTTCTATATAGGAAGAACTCGTAGCTTCGAAATTTCAAAAGCTAAAAGTTCTATATAGGAAGGACTAACGGCTCCAGGGTTTGAAGACTAGCAGTTCTATATAGGAATAACCCCCAGTCGAAAGAATCCATCTGTGACGCAGAAGGTTTTATATAGGAAGAACCTGTCGTGTTGAAGGCGAAGAGTTCTATATAGGAAGGACTCCAAGCTTTACCATCTCAGAGTGAAAAGTTTTATATAGGAGGGACTCATAACTCGAGGCTTCAGAGTGAAGGGTTCTATATAGGAAGAGCCTGTAGCTCCAAGATCAGAAGGTGACAAAGTTCTATCTAGGAAGAGCTTACAAGCCTGAAGATTCAGCTAAGGAAGAGCGGAGAGTTCCAGAAGAACACGTGATTCCGAAGCCAAAGACAATGAAGTAGGTAAAAAATGAGTGATTTTGATCTTTGCTTTGTTCTCGTTTCATAAGAACAAGCAAAGAGGGGCAACTGTAATCACCCATTTTGACCGAGTTTTAGTGTTATTAGTATTATTTTAATAGTAATATTATTAATATAAAATTAATGAAAAATCAAAAATAAAAATAAAAATATAATATAAAAAAGTAAAAAAATTAAATTAAAAAGTGTAAAAAAGAGATTAAAGTGTAAAAAAAACAAATGCACTGCGTGGAGGAGGGTGTTCCATGTCCCCCCTTTAACAACCCCAATTGCCTATAAATAAGGCATGGGATTGGAGGCAAGAAACAATGAATCGGCAGTGGCAGGCCAAATAAGGGAGCTTAGGCTCCCAACTAGCCAAGGACCGGGGCAGTGTCCACAGTCCTAACCAGTTCGATCGGGGTCCTATTTTGGATTTGATCTAGTTAATTTTTTGGAGAGGTCGTGGTAGATCTCGGTGGGGTTCAGTCGGGGTTCGTTACTCGAGCTCCTAGTTAGATATATTTTCTTTCCTTTTTATTTGTGTTGTAATTTTTATAATTTAATGAAGTAGTAGTTAATTTAAAATTGTGTTCTTAGTTTGTATGTTTATTTATGTTTTAGATTAGTATTTATTATGTTTTAAATTTATGTTTTATATTAATATTTTATTTATGTTAGATTTGTTTTTATTTATGAGTTAGATTAATATTTATGTATGTATGTTTTAGATTAGTATTTTATTTATGTTAGATTAGTATTTTATTATGTTAATATTTATTTGTATTTTTATTGTATTTAATTTTTTTGCCATATTTTATATTTTGCTAACTAAGATTGTATATCGAGATATATAAATTGTCAATGCGGTGCGTAGTGATGGTGGTTGGGTGTTTACTCTCGGATAATGGGGCTTTTAAAATTTACCCGAACTTATAACCAAATTTTGAATTAATCGTCACTTTAATCCGAAAAGTCTAATATTAATAAAGCGGTAATTATTAAAGTACCAATTTTGGGCGGTGTGGGGGTGCTAATCCTTCCCCATCCGTAACTGACTCCCGAACCCAATAATTTTTAAATCTCTGGTTTTATGGTGTCCGGCCTACCTAAGTGGCCGGTGGCGACTCCATTTTCAAAATAAAATACGGTTTTTACAAAATCCCACGGAAGATATTTTTTGAAACAAAACAATAGATAAAAAACCCATTTTTTAGCGAAACGGACATCGCTACAGCTTCTTTCTCCAACTTAGCCCTTCTTAATTCTTCTCTTAAGATGTCAGCTTCTGTAGGGGCTACCTTTAAGTGTTCTTCTATAGACTTTGCTTGTCCAGATGTAGGTGCTATGACTTTGTCATTTACTCTTGTGTGCCTCTAAATATCATAGTCCGGTGTGTACATGCAATGACTATCAGATTCTAACTTCATATGATAACAGTGGTTCCATGCATCACTGATTGTCTGAACCTTTTGTCTGAACTCTCCTTGGAACTCGAATTCTAATGAACCAAGACCGGTAGTGAATGGGATAAATTGCCGAGACCCAAACTGACGAGATACTAGCAAAGGAGCACATCCAATTCCTCCCCACAAACCTAGCAGCATTAGGAAGTTGAAATCCCCACTGTAACGCCCCAAATCTTAGCCTAGAAGTATTGGAATCAAATTTCATAAATTGATAGCTTAATTGAATTTATAATTAAGCTAAATTGAATAGTCAATGGCCTAATTGAAAGAATGAATGAAATAAGTGACCAAATTAGAATTACTACATTGAATTAAACAAGAAAGAAGATGAATGCATGATAAACTTCATGGTTCTCTTATTTGCCCTTGACTAATCACGTGATTAGTAACTAATTAAGGAACAATTTAGACAATACACAATTCCAATAACATGGATTTGTTGTTGTCATCTTCTCCACTATCCTTCATCTAGCCAAAAATAGAAGAGAAAATTTGAGAGAGAAACCTTGAGAGAATTCAGCCATTGGAGAAGGAATTTAGCTTGCATGTGTAGTGATTTTTCCAAGGAAATTAAGCTAGAAGCAAAGTAAGTATGATTTTACTTGTATTCAATTGAATAGGAAACTATATTGTTGAAATTGGACTGTTTTTTATTATTATATATGGAATTACACATTGAATATGTTGTTAGATGATTGAATGATTGTATAATTATGCAAAATTGAAGAATGAACATTAGGTACAAAGCTGAAATCATGTGCTTGTGATAGAGTAACAAACATAGGTTGCTGGAAAATTCTATTGTGTTGTTAAAGTGAGAATTGAATGATTAGAACATAAAATTGAGCTATGGAATTAATGAATTGATGATGATCATGAATAGGTAATGTTTATAAGGTGTTAAACAGATTGAATTATTAGCAAACAATGCTGGAAATGGAAGATAAAAGCATGAACATAGTTATGTAACATAGAAATTGTTTTGTGGAATTGAAATTGAGTAAACATGCAAGATTAGGCTTTATAATCAAACTATTCTATTTTGCCAGCTTTGAATAATGAACTAATATGGACTTAACATGTTTATAATGTCATATGAAATCAATTATAGGGCCAATACATTGGTTAAAAAGGATTAAAGGCATTAAAATGTGAATAGGTACAATCTGCCCAGAATTGCTCTGTTCTGGGCAGTCACTTTGAAAATTCACCAAAAATTGTATAGATTGAATTCAAGGATGAAATTTTAATGAAATGATCCTTAGTATGTCTACTTTCTTTAGTTGAAAACAGAACTGAAAACTAGGTCCTATGTTGGAAACTATAAATAGAATTGCTGGACAGTGCAAACTGTTCAGGCAGTGTAAATGCCCTGTCTTTGAACAATAAACTGTATTAATTGGATAAGAACTAAAATGCAAGTTTTACATGGTCTTATAGGAAATTTGTTATCTTTCCAACGGTGTATAAAAATCGAAATTCCGACGTACGGATTAAAAGATATGGCCATTTAAAGGGACAGTGTGCAAACTGCCAGGCAGCAGTGTCCTGGACAGTTTGCGACTGTTTTTGCACCTAGTAAGAAACTATTTCCAAAACAGTTTTGGGACATTGTAATCTGTCCAATTATATCTTAAAATGAAGTAATAACATTATGGAATTGAATCGATAAGAAATGATTAAAAAGAAGCATAAAAATAATAGCTAAATGTTAGGTAAAATGTAATAACATTGCTACTATGATTGTATGTTATATTGTGCTTGTTTTGATGGAATGCGTATGTGTTATGCTTGCTAGACCAAGGGCAGCAAATTGGGGAAGAAGGGGATAGGAGTGGACATCGCAAAGCTAGAGGCAAAGAGATTTGGATCCAAGATAATTGAATTCCTAGGAGTATTGTGAGTGTAACTATCCTTAGGGTTGGGACTAGGTCCTAACCAACTTTGATATTGTTTAAATCAATCTTATTGCCATGTAATATGACTTAAAGTATATTTGGCTAATTAAGTGAAGAATGAAATTTATGACAACTTGATTGATGCCATGATCTTTGTGTTTACTTGGGTGTTAAGCAAATGTTATCAAATGCTTGTCATGTTGCATTGCTTATGCCTAAGGTGTGAAATGGCATACTTGCTTGGAGAATAAGGTACGCACATTGCATACATATGATTGTGTTTGTGAATGTTATACATGGCTGATTGAAATGATTTGAACAAGGATACTACTTTGTATTCATGCTATTCGAATGGCATGGATAGATTTGTATTGGGAGTTGAGACTCCATAAGCCTAAGGGCTAATGGCATATTGTTGAATTGAATAAAGAATTGAACAAATCTTAAATGAAATGGATAATCAACAACCTTGATATCTAGTTTGATAGATAGGAGGGCATACCTTAGAATCTTGAGCTCATATTGGCACTACGGTGCATATTGGCACGACGGTGCATATTGGCACTACGGTGCATATTGTTAAGATTTGATTATCTAGTAAGCTACTTACCAAGGAATGTTGAAAGATGACTAAATAATTCAAATGAACATTGCTTGTATTGTAAGAAACTTGTATGAACTTCCTTGCTTTGAACGAAATGTATAGATGATGGCTTTGTGTATGAATGCCTAATTGGTGATTTGAGTTTTTGATTTCTTGTCACCTAAGCAAGATCAAATAGTACATGTGTATTATGATGTATTTTGCTTGTCTACTAAGCAAGGTGTTCGAATGATATGCCATGATTACATGATAGATGTTGCTATGTTTGAATGGATGATATGTGAAACTTGCCTATGTTGTCCTCCTTGCAATTCGAACGGTACATGACTTAGGATAATGATCTTGATCTTTTGAAATACATGAAAACTTGGATTTATATGCTTTGAAATTGGCTAGATTTAGTGTTACCTCACTAAGTATATAACTTGTACTTATCACTCTAGTCTTCATTCTTCCCATAACAGATTAAATGATACATCAAGAAGATATCTTGGGTTTGAAGCAACACTTGAGGCAAGCTTAAAAGTATGAATTCATACTCTTTGTATACTCCTAGTTTGGTGGCACTAGATTTTGTAATAGTTAGCCTAGATCATGTATTTGGGTATGTGTTAAGACTAGTATGTGTATTGTTTTTATGGGCCTAACATATAATCAATTTGGATGATTCAAACTATGTATGTGACTTGGTTGATTTGTATATATATAAGATGGTATGATGCTGCGCATAATATGATAGTATTGCAATGTTTGTTGAACCTTGTATGAATTGAATGCTAAACTAGAAATGGTATGATCATGCATTGTTTCCTATGGCTATTGGATGATTCGGCTATGACTAAGTTGAGATTAAGGTATGTTAAAGCATGCATTATCAATGAACTAGTCAAGTATGCTATGTAATGTGATGACTTGATTGTAAAGAAACAAATGAAATATGAGTAGGATTCCATGTTGTTCGAATGGATGCATGAATGTGTAAAGAATGTAAGTTGAATGCTTGGTAATGATCATGTTGAATGATTGAATTAGTAGTTTTTTAATATGCAAGTAACCTAGTTTAAAACATGTTTAGTGACACCTAGTGTATTCGAATATGACATTGGAATTAAAGAAAGAATGAAGGTTGAAACATGTATACTAGTAACTTAAAAGTGAAGTATGCCACACTTGTGTTTGTAGTTTGAATGATATATGTAATTTGATTGAATTGGTAATATGATAATAGTAACTTAGGTTATAAGTACGAAATAAAACAAAATGGTACCTAAATTAGCATGTTACGTATGTTGTTGGTTCCTTAATGTGGTTTTCTTGTATGAATTGTTTGTATTGAAAGGTTTAGAGTTTGTTACTTGCGCAACAAGGCAAGTAATTTTGAGGTTACTTGTTCGACAAGTAACCTATCCATCACTTTGCTTTTGTTCTAATAACGCTCCCGAACCGGGTTACAGCTAACCCGGGGATGGGGTGTTACACCCAAACTTGTACAAAAGCTTGGTATGGCCCATCCAAGAAACCCTCTATCTAATGTTTTCGTCACGACGATCCCTGAATATATCAATCTATTTATTATTTTTAACAACGGGCCAATCCTTTGCCAAATACTCTTGGAGATGTGAGAAGTTCGGGGAAAATACATTTGATAAGGCCAATGTTGGGCATTTCCAGAAATGACTGAGGGCCCAAACTTGCAGAAGCAGAGCATATCCTCCAAAACGGACACCTTCAACTTTTCGACAAGCATTGAGGAAAATGAAGGTTTCAGCAAGTACAGCTGGTACCAGATTGACTCATCTATTTAACTGTTCAAGGAAATCAAGTAATGCCATATCAATATTCCTTAGAATCTTTGGAAAGATGACTAAGCCATAAATTGCAGTGGCTAAGAGATCAACTCTGTTTTCCCTGTCGGGGTGAATTGAAATTATATTTTTGATGCTTGACTAAGGGAAATTAAAGGTGCCTCCTCTCTTTCGTATCAATCCCTTGACCCAACCATCACTCATACCAGCGAACGCTTGAAGCTTTGCATGTGGGTTTTTGTTTTTAGAAGGCTTGGCATAGACCCAGTTCTTCTTCACTTTGCACAGGTTGAAAAGGGCTAAGTACTCTTCAAATGTAGGCATCATATCTTCTTTATTAAAAGTGAAGCAGCAATATCCTGGATTCCAGAATTGAACCAAGGCTTTAAGAAACTGTTCATCGATCTTCACATACAAGATATAGGCTATGTCACCATAGACTTCATGGAACAACTGCTTAGTCTCATAATTAAAGTGCTCTCAGATTTCTCGTAATTCTTCCACATTGTTCTGTTTGATACATATATGGGCATATTCTGAAGTCTCTGTCTCATGATCAGCTGCTAGACTATCTCTAAATGTTCGTCGATTCACCTTGGACCAATGTCGCACCTTTGCATTCTCATCTTCACTTTTCAAAATCCTTCCGTCCATAGCCAGAGCTTTTCAAAGTTAGCAATGATTTTGAGAATCAACCCCTTCTAAATATGTAATGATGCTACAAGAATGGATATGCAAAACAACAAGACAAAGGAAGATTAAAATCAAGAAAACACAGAGAATTCAAAATGTTTTCACGAACAATTCTGGGCAGCACATTCCAACACTCCAGGACATGTCTCCCTTTATTACTAAAAGCATAGGTTTTTCGTATAGCTCTATTGGGGTGGGCTTCTAAGTTCTCAAATAGTTAAGTTCTAAAAGGTACCCAATGTGTCCTTGTTGTCCCCTACTAAGGGTAGCAAAGCCCATGGTTCTCACCCATTATAGGTTTCAAATGAACCAAGTTCAACTCGGGAGGACTCACTTCCTATGTCTTCTCGAAGAATCAGTATCCTTACGAAGACATGAGGCATATGAGTCCCGAAGGTACTTGCTAGGCTCATACAGAGAATCAATATTCTGACATGAGCAAAGCGTTTTCACCTCACTTAACAATTGGGTAGAGCTAGGGAATAGAGCTTTTGCAACAATTTTTTTAAAATGCGTAAAATAGAGTTACATTCATTAAGCGGACAAATAAGTTGAAACTTTTGTGAACTTGCAAATTCCTTTTTTCTAAAAACATTTTGAAAATAATTTTTGGCCTGACCCTCTTTTGTTTTTTAGAAAAAACAAAATGTCCCCAGCGGAGTCGCCAAGCTGTCGCAACCCCTTTTTTAGGATTTTTGACGTATTGGAAAACTTTATAAAAACACGGAGTCGCCACCAATTTTTTTAAAAAACTATGATTGGATCACTTTTAAAACAAGGGTATTTTGATAAAAACGTTTTATTTATCAAAATAATATTTTGGTCCTCAGAAAACAAAGAAAACAGGTTCGAGAGTCGATTACGTGTGGGGAATGGTTAGCACCCCCACAACGCCCAAAAACTGGTACTTAGTTGATTTCAAAAAGTTTTTCTTTTAAAAAACTGGAATATGCAAGTTCAAAAAATTTCAATTTATTTGTCCGCAAAGTGAATGTAAATCTATTCTAACAGCCTTATCGCCTGGGGAATGAACTTTAATCACCGCCAACACTCTTGGCGCTAACTCATCATTCTTGTTTGATAAGACACCGCATAAGTTAAGTTT